>JAECWU010000281.1:85000-1338942 GCA_018150985.1 Chymomyza costata
TGCAGTCGTACAATATTCAGCGTTGTATTTGTCGAAAATGTTCAAACTGCAAATAGTGTGTGAATCGAACTGCAAAAAAATTGGTTCGGGAAAGTATACAAATAAGGTGTTTTTTTTGTGCTTTTTTAGGTGGAACCTTTGCATGCATAACAAACATGTTTAGGCAGGCGAAAAATTATGCAGTGTAGCTTGAAAAAAAAAGGCGAAATGCATGATTTGCGTTAAAATTTGTATTTTTGGTAAAAATTGTCATTACAAAAAGAGTTTGTCATAATGAAAAGCTTAAAAAATGCGAAAAAAAATGGGTCTTAAGTCAATTTGAAGGCAGAGTATATTAGCAAGCATGACAAAACGCTTTTCCCAATGATTTCGCTTCATTTGAGTTTGCCTTTTTTTTTTTAAGTCTCTGACAAAGCGAGAACGCCTGAAAGTATTTCACTCATACACTTGGGCTGAGAAGTAATAAAGGCCTTGAGCCTGCCGCTTCACAGTGGCAGAGATCAATGCAGTTTGGCTTAAAAATTGAAATATTAAAGAAGACAATCGTATAGAGTTTTAAAAAAATGTTATTTGAAAAAACTATCAAAAAGTTATAGTACGTCACTATTATAATTATTAAAAAAAAAAAAAAAACATAACTTAAAGAAAGTTATTAATATTAATAAAATCGCGAATTCAGATCGTGAGGCAAACCCGACAAAAAAAATTTCCTTTTTCTTCTATATTATACAGAGAAAAATGTCTGTATGAAAAATAAATGATGACGATGAGCTTGACGATGAAATTTTTTTTGTTCTTTTTTGTTAAAAATATGAGTATTTTATTAAACAATAATTATTATTATTATTATTTGGCTTTAACATCCCTACTGGGTCTCTGCCTGATGCACAATTTGCCTCCACACGTTCCTGCTCTGTGCGTGCCTTCTCCAATTGGTAATTCCAAGTGATGTTAGGGCTTCAGTCATTTGGTCTCGCCAACGTATCCAAGGCCGTCCAGTCCTTCGTTGTCCGCCAACTCATCATCATCATAGTTGACTCTACAACTCTTGTCGAGTCTTCGCCTGCTTCAGCATGAGTCTCCAACTTGATCTGTCTCGCGCCTTTGCTCTCCAAGACCGAATAATTCTTGCGCATCTTGTTCGACTCCATCAATCCATCTAAGTTTTGGGCGTCCTCTAGATCTGTTTTCGCGGCATTTGCCAAATAGGATTTTTTTCGGAGGATAGGTGTCGTCTGCTCTTATTAAGTGCTCGGCCCATCTTAATCTATTCACTTTTATCTGCGTTATTATATTGGCCCCTTTGTGTAGTCTTTCAAGCTCGTGGTTGTATCTCCTTCTCCATACTCCATTTTCGCATACACCTCAAAAAATGTTTCGAAGAACTTTTCTTTCATAGATACTTATTTTATTTTCATCTGCCTTAGACAGTGTCCATGTTTCACTGGCGTACATTATAACTGGTGCAATCAGCGTTTGGTATACATACTTTTTTATTTCTGTCGAGCTTCTTGTTTCTTAGGAATTTATTTAGGCGGAAGTACTGTTTATTTGCAGCAAGAAGTCGTTGATCTATTTCAACATTTTTGTTCTCGTTGTTTATATTTACGCCCAGGTGCGTGAAGTCTGAAACCAGTTCAAAGTTGTATTCCCCGAAGGTAAAATTTTGGCCAAGTCTATGTCTCATTGTGTCAGATGTTGTGGACACCATTACTTTCGTCTTTCTTTCGTTAATTATTAGACATATTTTTCTCGCATTCTCTTCGATACTGTTGAAAGCTTCCTTGAGGTCCGTTATTGAAGTCGATATGTTGTCTATGTCGTCGGCATATGCTAATAATGCACTGATTTGTAGAAGATGGTGCCTTTGACGTTTACTTTGGAGTCTCTGATGACTTTTTCAAGTGCCAGGTTAAAAAGGAGGCAAGAGAGGCCATCTCCTTGACGGACACCAAAGTGAGTCCGCCAACTACCGCTTCGAATACCTTAACTTTCCTCCTCCATAGTTGCGACGTGACCCAGCTAGCAAAGTCGCATGCCACTCATTCATCTTACCACGTCAATGCCGCCGCTCAGCTCATATAGCTCATCATTCCATCGAATGCGGAAGGTACCGTCAACGCAAACAGGTCCGTAGATTTTGCGAAGAATTTTTCTCTCAAACAGCCCGAGAGCAGCTGCATCTGATTGAGTCGTTGAGCGTCTTGTAAAGTGTTAACTTCGTCTGTCGAGAGAGAACTCTGCTATTCAATTGCCTACTGAGCCCAAAGTACCACCTGTTAGCAAGAGTTATCCGTCGCTTAATCTCTAGGCAGACAATATTGTTGTTGGCAAGGTATATAAGCTCCTTGACCGTTTCAAAGCTATAGCTTCCTGCTGTCAGCTGAGACTCAAGACATCGGGATACCATAAACTTTGTCTTGCCTATATTTACTGCGGGACCTACTTTCGCCGATTCCTTTTCAATTGCTCCAAAAGCGCCAGAGACATCACGCTTGGTTCGACCAATGATATCAATATCATCGGCGTAGCCAAGCAGCTGGACACATCTATTCGTCAGTATTGTGCCCGTCCGATGTACTCCGGCATTCCCCTCAATGCTCTTCATCAAGAGGTTGAAGAGCATACACGAGAGCAAGTCACCTTGTCAAAGACCCCGCTTGGTATTAAAGGTTTCGGAGAGGTTAGTTATTATTAAACAATAACATCAAAGCAAAAAAAATTAATCATTAAAAAGAAACAACTTTAAATTAATTTTTATTTTAATATTATTATTGAAAATATTATATCCATTTATTTAACGATTCTCCCTGATCCTGTGGGTGGCACCGTTTTGATCTGCTCTTTCGTGCTCTGGAAGTCGGTCTTTTTTTTCATAGATACAAAAATCAATAATCATCATCAATACAATATTAAGACGAAAGATATAAAGAGATCAAACAAGTTATCAATAAATATTTACTTTATGCACTAAGACTTCTAGGCGTAAAAGCTAAAAAAAAATAAAAATTATTAGTGAGCACGCCACCAAATATTATTTTGTATAAAGTAAAAATATTGTAGGTACATGTATTAAATACGTATTTTATTCATTGCAGTTTAAAAAAAAAAAAAACAATCAAATAATTTTTTTAATCTAAAAAAGCTTTAAAAATCTTATATTCTTTAAACATTTTATAAATTGTGATTCTATTATATAAAATATTTGCCTGCATCACTTTTTACTTAGTTTCCAAGTAGGTTTCTATCTACTTTAAAAAAAAAAAAAACATAAATGTAAACTAAAAAAAAACTTTAATAAAAACGTAAGTCAGTTTGTCCATTCGTCCCACTGTGCGCATCTTTTCTTGCGCTGCCTTCAACTGATTTTTAGTCTTTTTCCGGGCGCTAAGCCGATTTGGGCTTGTTTGCCACGCAATTACAATTTGTCAATGGCTCAACTTGGAACGTCGCCTTGTCTTCGCCCTGGAAAATATATGAAACCCCTAATTAGGGATTAGCTCAGGAACATATACAAAGGCATATAGTCAAAGCCAGCGCTGACACTTTGTCACATGGCTTGGGAGCATTAAACTCTACTCAACTTGATGTTGATGCCATTGTTTGATTTGGCTGTCTGTCAGGGCTTACCTTGAAAGCCAAAATAGACTACATAATTTACTAAATTTCCTTATTTGCAACTCACATTGACAACATTTATAAATGTCTTATATTGCTTTGGCTGTGTGAAATATTTTAAAATTGAAGCATAAATAAAACGCCTCTTCAAAAGTATGCTATAAAATATGTTTAAACTTGGTAGCAGCCGCAAGCCTAATGACCACACGTAAAGGAGCACTTATGTCCTTATTGCCTGTAGTGCATAAAGGCAGCAGGAAGTGGTACAGTCGACATCTGTCCTGCGGTCACAATAAATAACGCCAAGCGCATTTGTCATACGCCCTGTTGTTCATTGGCCTGCGCTTCCAAGTCAGCCGTAAACTAAGTGGTACATACCCACTTACATACAGCCACATACTCACTTGTATATACAGTGAGAAAAATACAAGCATTCGGAAATAATTAAAGTGTGTTCAAGGAAAAAAAAAGTAAATAATATTTCTGCATAAAAATTTAATGAACTTATTTTAACTAGACGGTCTCCGCGTGGTCTTAGTCCATCAGTATAAACGCCTAGATCTTGGAGAATATAAGAGCTGGGATAGTATAACTTGACATTTGGACTTCCTATATATACATAAATACTTTTTTAAAGTATTCAAAGTTATTAGTAAAATGGATGCTCATTGCTTTTTTACCATATAAAGGGTGTTTTTTTAACAGCGTCCGGATTCCCGAAAGGGATATCTCTGAAAGCAGTTGTTACTTTTGACAAATTTAAATTTTATTTTATTCAGTAAGGACTAACAATTCATCATGGTAAGACTTACACCACAACAACGTCTTTAAATCTTCGAGACTTACAATAAAAATCAGTGTTGTGTTGTAAAAACTTATAGAGCTCTTTGTACAATTTATGGACCGAATAATCGTCCATAAGAACGTGCTATTCGTCGTGTTCTTGATCATCTACGAACTCATTTGACATTCCACGAAGTCTGACCAATCATAATGAAAGCACGGTCCGAATAAAATATCGCTGTTGTAGAGGCCAGTGTAGAGGAAAATCCAAATTTATCGATTCGCAACGTGTTATCGTCAATGGTGATCGATACAGAGCAATGATCGATATTTGTTTCCAAATTTACGCGACATCGATGTGAAAGAGTTCTGGTTTCAACAGGATGGCGCTACGTGCCATACGGCCACCGCAACCATTGATTTACTGAAAACTCAATTCGGTGAGAAAGTTATTTCAAGAAATCGGCACACCAACTGGCCGCCGCGGTCGTGTGTTTTGACCCCTTTAGACTATTTTCTTTGGGGACACGTCGTCATTGGTTTATGTAGACAAGCCAGCAACAATTGACGACATTAAACGCTTCATTGTTAAAATACGGCCCCAAATGCTTGAAAGTGAGGCTTTTTAACTCATAGTCGTGATGGTCACATGCCAGAGATCTTTTTCAAATATTAAATGATACGAAATTATCTAACTATTATAATAAAACCAAATTCGGGGTCATTACATTAATTTTTCTATGTTTTATTTAAGTTTGAAATCCGGACGCGCTTAAAAAAACACCCTTTACATTTCTCTAGTAATCAAACTATTAAGTCATTCAATATATGAATATCGTACTTTTTATAGAAAGATAAAATTTTATATTTTTTGAAGTATTTTTGGAATTCCTGATATCTCTAAAATCACATATTTCAAAACGCTACTAAAATCCATTTTATGCTGGAAATTTTTTTTTTCTTTCAGTGTACATACCAGGTATGTGTATGCTCGCTTGGCACCTTGGCCTTTGCCCAGCTGAACGTGCAGGGTTGTAAATCAGCTCATTAGTTAAGTTGGCAGCTTGGTCATGCCAATCGCTGTACTGTGCCACGTGCTACTTTCGCTCGTTAAGCTTCATTTAATCAAAACAAAAGTTGTGCCTGCCTGCTCTTGCACACTGCAAGTCAATCTTACACATTAGCTCTCTCTCCCTCTTACATTGAAGAGCGTCTGCTGTGTGAAAAATTACCAATAGCTCACCAATTTTGGCCAATAAGCGCCTAAGTTGCCGCTTTGAATGCTAATAAATCTAATTTCGGGTCTTTGCTACCCATCAACGGTTAAAGCTAACCTTTGCTACCTGGAAAAATAATTCAAGTAGGCATACACATAGTGCTACATCCCACAAGAAAAAAGTTTTTCCGCATCTATCTTGGCTTATTAATGCTGCCGAATTTTGTTTTGATTTTTTGTTTTATGGCAACTTTGGCTCTCTCGATAACCCCACATAAGCCATTTCTGGCAATGTTGAAGGATTGTCGATACACATACTTATGTGTTGGGGGTTAATGAAGCGTTTCAGGGTTAAAAGTTAACCAGCAGCTTCCTTGCTATTGCTTAGGTCAAGTGTGAATTGAGTAATTCGTAGGTTATTTATTAATGTTTTAAGATGTTGAAAGATGAAGCTGTTAGATAAGTTGTAGGCAACTAAAAATAATTTATAAGGCTAAGCTTCGCAGATTTTAAGCAATTTATATATTTTTTTTTTTAACTGAAGTCGCTTTCAATGCGTATGAACGCTCTTAAAATTGCTTTTAACCAGAATATCCAATAAATAATAGCAGTCAAACCGAAAAATTTTAAATAAAAAAAAAAAATTGCGATATAAAATGTTTAACATAATTAACAAACAGTAAGGCAGATAAATGCATTTAAAGCATGAAACAGTTGTGACTTGTAAGTTTAAAGTTAAAAAAAAACATTATTAATTTCCATGATGTTGTTCAAGCGGTTTACGAATATGCAAAACAATAAATAATCAAACAGAAAGTAAAAATAGAAACTTTTAAATAACATAAAACTGAGCTATTGGCTCAATAAATGCTTAAATCAGTTATGAATCATAAGCAAACAAAGTTATTTTTCCGCCGCCTGAAAAGCATAAAAGTAAAAGATTAAGAAAAAATAAGACTTTGAAGCGCTACAGTACTTGCTGATAAAATAATCCTCGTCCGAATCGTGTGTGACTAAAAATATTTTAGGTTCAATTTATAGTATGCGGATATTGAAGAAAAAAATGAGTAGTAATCGGGACAAGCTCAACTGTTATATTTGCCCTAAAGTTTGGTTTTACATTAAAGAGAGTTAATCATTTATCTCTAAAAACTCCTAAAAACTCATAATGTCGCTCTCTACAACTGCGGAATATTTATCAACACTGGCAACTTAAACTGTGCTAGAAACAGAAGAAATTAGAAAGTAGCCAAACTTAAAACAATAATAATTCACGGCATAGCCCGAAGGAAATGGAACAAAAAACAAAAAAGCAAATAAGTTTTCCTAAAAGAGAACAACAACAACAGCTTGCCACACATAGTCATAACGCGGGGGCAAGTGTGTATCCCGGTAGCAGGTAGGGCAACAAATAATGACGTCAAAGTTGCCAAGACTTTTTACCGTTGTGCTGTTTCGATGTTTCAGTTTTTTTTTGGTATTGTGCCCTTTAAGAGCACTTCTTTATGGCCAAAGGCAGCGGAACGAAGCACTATGATAATGATAATGAGGTTGAGGGCGGGGTAAACTGAATGCTGATAATGGACGCAGCGTTTTCTGATGACTTGCAGCTACTTTGCGCTAAGTGAGAGAAGGCGCGATAAAGAGAGAGAGAGAGAGAGAGAGTGAGAGAAAGACAGCCATAAGACATATGTCTCCCTTTCACTCTTGCTTTTTGTTGCAGTGTGCGCTAATCTTAATTACTTTTGTTTAATTACTTTGACGTTTTGCGCCCGGCAGTCAGTCTCTCTGCCGTAGTCTCTCAAACGAATCTCTCACGGTGTGCTCTTAGTCAGTTATTATGGCATGCCGCCATTGTCTTAGCGAAAAAAGCGCCTTCAGCTATGCAACGGTTTCTTTTAAAATAAATAATGTTTACCTTATTATTTGGGCGCCAAAGAACGAACGCCAAAAGAAAAACTTTTGTGCCGTTAACAAAGCTTACCTTTTTCTTTGGCTCCATTTTAATTTTTACGCGTATCTCATAGAGTAAAGGGTTATATGCAGTTTGTGGAAATGTATGTTACACTAGCAAGTAGGCGTCTTCGTGCTCCCAAGCTGTTAGCAAGAACTATATAGACATTTACGTCATCTTTCGACCTAAAAACTTGAAGGAACTATGTTTCTGCTTTACATTAGTAAATAATAAATAAATATATGGTCTACGTACTATTTTTGGCATTAACGGATACCAAACAGCTTATACAAGAACAGTAGAGGTCCAGACAACCCAGACTGGATCATCTGAGCTTGCCTACGGCAGGCTAAGCAAGTACTTGGTATCCATAATATGAATTGAAACAACAAAATTTTCCGGTAAGGCAAGAACTCTCTTAGATCTGACTACTGAACATTGTAGGCAACTGGGCAAGATGGGTATCATGAATTCTAATACCTGCGAGTTCTTTGAAATTAGGGATTTTTCCTCCATACCATGGCGGTCATAGAATCTCGATTCACGATACTAGCCGACTAGAATCATGCCATAGATCCCTAGGCTTGTAAAAGCGATTATATAGGGTGGCTTTTAAAGAGTTTTGGCTTTTTTAAATGGTTTTTATAAAAAAAGTTCTCTACTAAAATTTAAATAATCTATACGAAGGCTGAGTAACTTAATACTTAAATCACGATTCCAATTGGTATTATGGCTATGATTCGCTATACATTTGAAAATCTCTCTAAAATTGTATTGTTATTTCAAAATTAAAAGTACACCCAATTTTGTTTTTTACACGGGTTTGATTTAACACGGTCTAGAAAACTTTTTTTTACACTATTTCATTCGATATAGCACGACTAAAAAAAAGTTTTTTGATTGGAATTTTGAAGAAAAATATTTTGGTTAACCTTATCTTTATACATTAATTTTGGAGAATTCGTTTTTCTAATTTATTTTTAGACCAGCAAGGAAGCACTAAATTCATTTTAACACGGTTTTTTCTAGAACGTATTTATCGTATAAAAACCGAATTAATTGTTTACGCTTGTCACGAATCACGCACGACCTATCTTATTTAAACGCCTGAAAAATTATACAAAAAAATTTCACCGTATATAGAAACTAGTCATCATATCCATTGTATTATATAGATTACGTCACGTATTGTGCGAATCTACAGCAAAAAAGGCACCTAGATATAACATCGAGCGCTTGAGGAACCCTGAGTCACAGAATGTGTACAAGGAATCAGTTGCGAGCCTAGTGCCCATAAACGAAACCAACTCAACCTCGTACCACCTTAACGCATGGCAAAACATAAGCGAAGCGTGCCACTTAAGCGCTAAAAATATTCTTGGTTTGGCTGGCAGATCAAACAAGCCGTGGCTAAGCGATGCATCGTGGCATGGACGCCAAGTCCATTGCGAAAGAAGAATATCGCACGGCAGCAGCTAGCGTGAGGCAATTGGTACGGACCGTTCGCAGCCGTTACTACGATGTGCCATTCTACGGAAGAGGCAGAACTAGCCAATCCACGAGGTGGCATCAGAAGAGTATACGATGCAATCAAGAAGCTAGCTGGCAGAAAGGGCGTAGTACTGACGTCATTAAGGACTCCAATAGAGCCGATATCATAGACACCCAGGGGCAACTCTGCAGATGGAGGGAGTTTTTCAACTCCTCCCATCCCGGGGAAAATGCATTTAACATCTCTAACTGCCCGTGGCTCCTGAGAAGACGTTTACCTAGGAGGGATATCTCAACTGAACCACCACGCCTTGATGAGATCGCTTCTGCCATAGCAAAACTTAAGAATGGCAAATCTGCTGGCCCAGACAACAGCCAGCAGTGCTACTCCGCTATGGTGCTGAACACCTAGCACGCGCACTTTACCCGATTTTGAGAAAGTGCTTGCTCGAGGAAATGATCCCTGAGGCTTGGAAGGACGGTCTCATAGTGACGATCCCAAAAAAAGGTGATCTTAATGCAACAACTGGAGAGGAATAATATTGTTAAACTCAATTAACAAACTATTATCGTCGATTATCCTCTCCCGAATATCACCTGTCATTGAGTCCATTCTGCGTAAGGAACAGACGGGTTTTCGGCCCAGTTTATCATGTGCAGATCACATTAATACGCTTCGGATCTTAATTGAACATTCAATGGAATATAACAGCCCACTATACATGCTTTTTGTTGACTTCGAGCGTGCTTTCGACACAGTTCACCGTCCAGCTCTGTGGGAAACCCTCAGCAGTAAAGGCATCCTCGACAAAATTGTGTCAATGATCCGCGAGCTTTAGAATGGTGCCCATTGCAAGGTCCGCTTTAAAGGCATGTTAAGCGACAGATTCGAGCCTGGTACTGGGGTGAAACAAGGGTGTGTCCTTTCGCCTACGATATTTTTTGGGTTTTTTCTGGCTATTCAACAAACTCAAAAGACCGCTCCGGGGACACCGTTTTGAGTCGATAGAGGAGATTCAAACCGCGTCAAAGAGAGAGCTGAAGGCCATCCTAGAAATCGATTTCAACAACTGTTTCGAAGATTGGAAAATCCGTTGGCATCGGTGCATTGTATCAGGTGGGGGGAAGGTATTACTTTGAAGGCGATAAAATTGATTTGGAAGAATAAATAAAGATTTTTCAAAATAAATGTAATGTCACCTTATTTTTTGGTCACAGTAGTATAAGCTAGAGTCATATTTGTGGCGTCTTTTAAAATAATAGTTTCGCAATCTAGCAACAGTGTAAAATAAAATCTACATAGATAAACAACTGAATGTATTGATAAAAATTAAATCAGTTTCTGATGTTTTTCAACCTTTATAAACATGTTATACAACACAAAGTTGAAGAGGTTACCATTTCACTATTTTTGGGAATCAATTTTTTTTGGGAAAAAACAGAGTATTGTTTAATATGCCACTATTATTCAATACCAAGTGAGGAAAGAGTATCTTGTAGTCGAGTACGACCAACTCTAAAGTAAGCAATTTTTTTGTTTGGTAAGACAAATAAAAGCCACATGCTTTTAGGCGTTTTGGCTGTTTGCTGCCTTTCTTATAAGCATATTTTGCTCTTGTAAAAGAATAAATTTTTTTCTTGTATATTTTGTAAACTAATTTAGTGATTAAAATCTCTGCGAAGTGGAGTTAAGTACACAAGCTTAACGTTACGTTACATAACGTAACCAATTAACATAATACTGTTTATTTTTATTGCTTACCAAAAAGTTTTGTGTCATTCCAAAAATAAAAAAAAAAAAAAACTTTTTCATGGCCAGAGGACACATTGACTTTGGTCAATGTTTGTACAAGTTAATTAAGGCGTGACCAGGGCGTGGCTGGGTCATATCAGCTGCAAAAGTTTACATTAAAAGCAACAAGAAGTTTAGCAGTCAAGCAGAGCAATTTGTGCTGCAAGCAGCAGCACATCAAATTGTTTGATTACATATTAAGCGCCTCAAAGTATGCACTAAAATTTTGCACAAGTGCACTTAAAATCAGGGGGTTCCCCCAACCCAGCAGTGCCGCAAATAATTTATGGCACTAATAAAAATCAAGCACAGAGTAAGAGAGCAAAAACTATGTAGTATATATTGGCCAAAAGTATGTAGCTATAAATGCTTAAATGTTAGGTAGCCAGAACAAGCTCTTATGACGTGTTTAAAAGCCAAGTCAGCTTCTACGTGCGTCTGCTTATGTCCTGGGGGGGCAGTAAAAGTGTTTGTACAGCCGGAAATGAACACGTATAAAAACATATTGTAGCATAGTTTAAGGCGCAGCTCTATGAATTTCAAAAGTATGTCTTTAAGATGCGTTCAGACGACATATTTGAAATGTTTTAGTTGTAAAATGAAAGCGATTGGGTCTTCAACTAATTGGTGAAGGAATGTGGATCCAAATCCAAATCGGGTTAAATCTAAAACTCTTCAGTGGCTTAGAATAAACTTTTGGTATTTAATTTTTAACCATGGTAAGCAAAAATAATTCTCAGAATTATAAGCTTTAGCTTACGAGTAAAAATCCTTAAAAGTTTTCCTAGAAATATTATTATTTTTGCTGTATGTATATATCACCCCTTTCGAAAATGATGAAGTTTGAACGCTGCTTTCACAAATCACTCAAGCATTAAGTTGTGGGCATATCCTACAAAGAATAAAATATTTGGCCCAAAGATATGCCACAAAGGTTTCGGTTGTATTGTATTTGTGTTCCACTTGATTAGATTTGCACCTTATTGATATGGACGCTTAGGCGCACACAAAGTGAACAAAGCGGCGTCGGGAGCTCGTTAATACAATTTTCACACTTTGCATTTATTTATTTTAGCATTTTTATTTTATTTTTTGTTTTTTTGGGGAAGCCAAACTTAAAGCGCTAAAGATCCAGTCAAGCATCAAGCGTGGATACATCGGATAAAGTACTGACACTCACTCGAACGCAAACAGGGTTGCCAAACGCAGACAAGGACTAAGGAAGCCACACGTTGACAGGCGTTAAGAGTTCCGCAGAGCACACGAACTGCTTGTCTGCTTAACGGTGTCTGACAGGCACGACTGTAAAGTTTTTTTTTTAAATATTTTTTTCCCTTTTTTTTATTTGCCGGACAGCTTGGAAAAACTTTGAATTGAAAGCTAGCCAAGATAAGCAGGTCTAGGATAATCAGCTCTGACTAAAACTCTAAATTTTTGGCAAAAACAACTTTAAGTAGCTTTAAAGTTGTTCAAACTAAAGGAAAATTGTTTTTAAAATAAAGGGTGATTTTTTAAGAGCTTTCGGATTTTATTAAAAAAAAAAACATAAAATTCAGAAAATTTTATGAAATCTTTATTTGAGTCGATAGCACGATCTATATAATTTAATGTTTAAAGATGATTTCATGTTAATTTTGAACGCGGCTGCGCCTCAAATGGTCCAATTTTGGCATACGCTCTCCAACATATCGGCCGGTATCTCACGAAAAAATTCTTCAATATTCAATTCAATAATAGACATGAGCCTTAACATAGCCCCATAAAAAATAGTCTAATGGCGTTAAGTCGCACGATTTAGGCGGCAAATTGACCGGCCCCAAACGTGAAATAAAGTGTTCACCGAACTCGCCTCTCCATTGCGCCATTGTTTCGCGTGCTGTATGGCTTGTGGCACCGTCTTGCTGAAACCACATATCAGGCAAGTATAGCTCTTCCATTTTGGGCAAAAAAAAACTTGTAATCATCGCACGGTAGCGCTCGCCATTTGCAGTAATGTTCCTGCCTTCATCGTCTTTGAAAAAGTACGGTCCAATGGTTGATGCCACCGGCCCATGATCCACACCAAACAGGATGCATTGTCAGTTCTTGTAATGCTTGTGACTGCTCTTTACACCAAATACGGCAATTTTGCTTGTTCACGTATCGATTCAACCAGTAATGAGCTTCGTCGCTGGACACAATTTTCCGATAAAAAAGTGGATCTTTATTCAACTTTGCCAGCACCCATTCACCAAAAGTTAGCCGTTGTGGTAGGTCGTGTGGCTTCAATTTTTGCACCAGCTGTATTTTAAACGGCTTTAAACCCAAATCCTTTCGCAAAATTTTCCACGTAGTGGAGTTTCAGAGGCCCAATTGCTGCGAACGGCGCCGAATCGATAATTCACGGTCATCAAAAACACTGGCGGATACAGCTGCGATATTTTCCTCTGTCTGCACTCTACGTATGCGTGTTTGTGGTTTAATATCCAATAATGTAAATTTGTTGCGAAAAGTCACAACATTCCGAATAGCCGCCTCAAAAGGTCGCCCAAACTGACCATAAAATGGAAGTAGTGCACTATGCACTATCTAAAGTAAATCTATTCATGGTTAAATTATAGACCAAACTGAACATGTTTAACAGTAGCACAAGAAACAAAAACAGCTGATGTGACAAAAACACTTTTGCCATAAAGAAAGTTGCTAAAAAATCACCTTTTATAAGCTACCTTTTTGGGTTTTCTAAACGCAACGAATTTGCTTTTCCGGGCATTGCTAGTCGTTCTTACGAAAGCTCGTAGTCCCATGGCTTTTTTAGTAGGAAACACAAGTAACTATCGTTCTGTGACCAAATAAGTCAATGGTTGATGTTCCTTGGAGCGTATTTGCTTTCATCTACTAATGCTGTATGTCTTAGGCATTTTAACTAGAGGTGGAAACGGCAAAGGTATGCCATTCATTTTATAATATTTCGGGATTTTCATTTTGGGAAATCTTTTGGATTTAACATTCAGGATTTTATGAAATTTTAGGGTTTCGGGAACTTTAGGGATTAGGATTTGTAATCGTTTTCACTTTCGTACAAGCTGCAGCTTTTTTCGAGACCCACACCAGTTCCATCCCTAATATCAATTCTAAAAACACTGCCCAAGCGAATCTTTTGTTCCGGGTATGAATCATAATAATTGGTTGATGTTTTTAAGAGCGTCTTTTCTATCAACTATCTTAGGCTGTATTGTTATGGACATTCCAAATAGAGATGGGAACGTTAAAGGCCATTTAGACATTTAGTATTCCATTCCGAGTTCTTGTTTTTAGGTATATTGTTTACATTTTTTAGGATTAAAGCATCTTTTGCCAATTTCATCGTCTCAGTTTGGAACACCGTTTATGTAGCCTGCCGTATTTATAGCAAACCGTAGGGGATCTGGCAGCTGATGGGCAATAATCTCAAATGTTGTTTACCAAATTTATAAGATAGTATTAAAAAAAATTTTGCCGGCAGCTGTTGTTATTCATTTTGTTTACCTTTTGGACATTTGCATTTTCCTTCCATTGTATTTAACAGGGGATTTCCTATTCCTTATTTTTGTTTGTTTTTAATTTTTTGGTACGTTACCTATGCCAGCTTATATGCAGTAACATTCTTGTGAGAGTTATGGGAATTGATACTAGGATAGGGTACATGGACTGTGGCATGCCACTTGCTACGGTCACATTGGAATTTTTATTTTTTGTATTTTTATAATTCAAGGAAATTGCAGAAGTAATGAAGTAAGGCCCCTATACCTATTAATATTTTATATATTTTTTTTATTTTTGCGCATAATTTTTTTTTTTAGCAAAGCAGAGACAACTTTAAAAGTAAAAAAAAATATATGTTACACTATTGAGTAAAAATTCAAATTCAATTTTATTATATATTGAAGATGATATTGAACCTCCTCATTTACTATCCAACAAAATATTTACATTTACAAGCTAATATTGACATGATTGATAAACATATATCTCGTGCAAAAAGAAAATTTAATCTAAAACTCAATGAAAATCAAGACCTTTAATTAGTTTTCAGTAAATTTATACACCTTTTTTGTTTTTTTTTTTTTTTCCTTTACCAAGGTTTTGTTTTCACTTTCCTTGACTGTATATCGATAATACCCTTAAAATATTTTTTCATTATGTAAAATTAAATGTTTCAGTTGAAAAGATAAATATCTAGCTCTGTAAATGTAAATACTAGCTAGCTTTAAGCAAAATTGTATAAATTATATAAATAAAGCAAATAACTAACTAACTAATTTTATTATAAAATTTGTTTTTTGATTTAAAAGTATATAAATATAATTTTCAATTATACTAAAGTTTTACAAGTTTAAGGTGAAGTATTCTTTAATATCAAGCTTTTTTATTACTTTTTTATTACTAAAATTCCGCACGAAATGTCAAAACTTCATATATAAAAAAATGTCCTTTTTTGGGATATGTTTTTTATATGAAGTTATAAAAAAAAATTCCCTTTTTGGGGATATTTTTTTATATGAAGTTTTGACATTTCGTGCGGAATTTTTGCATGCTGCGTATGTGCATAAAAAAACAAATAAAAAAATTTCAAATATACAAAAATTTCTTTGGCTTCATTTATTTTCACCCTTACTGCATCAATATCAGAAAAATTTCAGAAAGTTTTTGTAATTTTCTAATTATTTTCAAAAGACAGAAAATATTAAAAAAATTAAATCATAAACTGTCTCTTTTTTGACAAATTAACATCAAAATAGGCAAAAAAGTGTAAAATATTGTTTCACAATAAAAAATTGAGTACTTTGTTCAAAAGCTTTAACATGTGAAAAATAATTGTCAACCAAAACTAAAATTTGATGAATATAAACAAGCTACAACCTAACTATGAAAATATCGACTTAAAAAAAAATTCCTTTTTTGGACAAAATTTCCCTTATTTTCTTAATATTTCAATATAATTGTATCATACAAATAGTCTACTTTGTAAGTACATTAAAAATTCGACCATTTTGCAGATAATATTCTGGCTCGTTTTAATTTTCGATTTGCACGCTGGCAGGCGTTGTCAGCTTCCCTAGTAGCTCCGTGCTGCCCCTTTGCTGCCCCTTGACGCCTGTTGTTGCCATGGCAGCCGCAATTGATTTGCCGTAAATTGTATTTTTAATCTGATGCCCGGAATAACAACAAGAGAGCTGGAACAACAAGAGCAACCGCAATGAAACCTTTGATAGCTGTTTGTTGGTTTACAGCTTGGCTTGGTTGTTTGGTTGGTTGACTGAATCCCTGGTTCCCAGGGTTGCCCCCGGTTCCTGGCTGGGCTGTTAATGAGTGTGTCAATGTTATTTATTTATTAGAGCACAAAGCAAAAATAAATGAAAAATGTATTTATACACGATTTAGAAATGGAATCGATTAAATTGCAAATTGCCAGGTTGCTAGCAAATACATCAAAGGGCAGCCCAGCCAGTCCAAAAAGTCTATCTAAAGTATTGGCAATTGGATAAACAAAAAAGCAACAAAAGCACAAAAAACCATTGAACATTGAATTCTATACAATTTATTGTGAAGATGATGCATTTTTATATACGTAAATTGTAGAGTAAAAGGGCATACAAAGTATGTTTGAATGTATGTCAAAAGGAGAGAAATGTTTGTTTTATCTGAAGTAGTATATTTTCTCAAAGCTTTAAAGAGCTGAACGTGTAAATCTTAGAAATAAGATTCTTCAGTAGATGAAGTTTTTTGAATTGTTTTGGATTCTAAATCCAAATATTCAGCCATGTTTATGCTAGAATCTGGATCTCGATCTCACGAAGTAATAGTTTTTCCCAAGTCTTTCAAAATTTGTTCTTCTGCTTGTATGAATGCTGGGATTTCGGAGACCATAAAATCTTCAGACACTAAATTTTCTCAAAATATTCGGAAGATGATAAAAATCTAATACTAAATTTTCTGATTTTTTTTTGTGAACGATTTTCATGGTAACGATTTTTTATTGAATTTGAAGACTGGCTACAAACTACTATTTATTTGTTATAGATATTTTTTTCAAAATTATTTCATTTATCTTTTCTGCAATCTTTTTCAGATTTCCAACATCTGGAGACATACTCAACCTTGGTAAGCTTACTTTTAAAAAATATTTCATTTATTAACTATTCTTATATTTAATAAAGTAACCTGCATTTTAAGATACAGAGAATTTTGGGCGGAAATTTCATAATGCAGGATTTCGCAGTGTTGGTTAACGTGTATTTCGTAGTCGATCACTAAATATTTATTATTGTTATTTTATAGCATTATTTTAGGCACTTGCAAACGGAAATATGATTGACATTTGTGTAAATTGCATTAATGTCACATACACACACAAACACACACAGATACAGCAGCACACATATTCACACACACACACTTGGCACTCACACCTACAATGTGTAATTGAATTTTTGTTAGTGTTGATTTGATGTAACATGCGTGTACATACTAGACTTATGTTTCACGCTCACACACTGACACATATTTCAACTTATATACTTGTAGCATACTTATAAGCGCAACCGGAAACTTGGCATGATGTGGCAGCCATATTGGACGCCTTTTTGTGCTTTTTGTCCTAAGACATTTATTTCATTGTTTGTATTTCGTTTCGGAATTTGATTAACTACAAATGCAGCACTGTCTGTGTATGGCAAACACAGGAATGCTTCCTAAGGGTGTGTGTTTGTGCAACGTGGCGTATGCTTTATGTGAAATAATGTTAGCTTTACTCTGCATATCAAGTTATTTTTACTAGGTGAAGGTGGAATCTTTTGTCATGAGACTTTGTGAAAAACAAAATGAAGCAGCATATGGAATTGTGGGAGGCGACGTGAAATAAAAAAAAAATGCCTTAGATTGAATATAATTGAACAAAATAAAAATGGGAGACATTGGAAACTGAAACTTATAGTGCTACTAGAAAAGATGTAAAAAATAGAAAAAATATTTTGAATAGGACAAAAGTATTTACTGCCGTATCCCAAACTCAATTTTGTTTAATAAATTCAATATTTAATTTTATTAAAGTGTTTTGTATTTGTTGTAGCAGCCATGAGGTTGGAAATACTTTTAAGTTTGGTGCAGTAGGCTCACACTTTCATAATTATATTACCCTGACTATAAACCAAGAACTTCAAAATCTTTGCTGATTAGAAAAGAGTGATTTTAAAATTTAAACAGCTCAAAACTACTGCTGCTTATTGAAGAGTATGGGTTCATTTCAAATTAGAAGAAAATTTTAGTGAGTCACCACCAGTTTTTTTAAGTTATTACTTTGGTATTTGTTGCTAGATTTTATCTTATTATGCATAGAAGACAAAACGAAATGCAGGGTTCTATGAACGATGCTATGCATCACTGCTCAAAATAAACTTTCGTTTTTGAGCACTGAAAGATTTAAAAAAATAATATTTTTTTATGCTTAAAATGCAACCAAATCGGTTGGAAATTAGCATTGTTATAGGCTCATAAGCAATATTTTGCACTGCTTGGTAGACCCTTAAACAAACGTATAAGCAGTGCTACTTGTTTGAAAATTACATGGCGCTCCAAAAAGTTTTGTTACGGACTTCAAAAGTACGCACGTGAGAATTAATTATGAAAAAAACAAGTTTTACAAAAACTACCGCCTTTGAGAGCTTAATTCAAGATCATCTCAAATCAGAAAAAAGTTTTTCTGGACCAATCTAAGAGTATCAAAACAGTTTTTTGTGTCATAACTTTGACTATAAGCCTTGTTACAAGGAGCGGATCACTACTTTAGTTTCTGTCAAAAATGTTATTCTTACCGAAATCATATTTTACTAGTAAAATCTTAAACTAAGAAATCAACTGCTTGCAACAATTTTTTTTTTTTGAGAAATTTATTTTAACTAACATTCAAATTGTGAACAAAAACAAAAAGGGCTCATGAAATAATTTAAAAATCCAATCACACCTATTAGAAATTAGCGACGTTATGGTCTTTAATCTCACATTTAGCACTGCTTTTTTGACAACATACTTGATTGTTCAAGCAGTGTTATTTGAAAGCAGATACTGGTCTTCTTTTTTTATGCCCCATGAGGTAAAATTTTCTACACATGTTACTCAATTCAGATCGTATGAAGAATGTATGAATATGATACTTTCAAATAACAACCAGCTTTCGCAGTTAAGGTGGAGAGCGTCTTAAATCATAAAAAGTTATACTGCACCACCCTTAAAGTGTCAAATCAATTTTTTGTGAATAAATTTCGGTATTAACCCTTTAGCCTATAAGAGGCCTATATGAGGCGAACCGTGGTGTAAGTTTCTGTCTAAGCTAGTGTTCCTCGTCGGAATCATATTCAGTAGAGAAGTGACAAATCTACTGCTTGAACAAAAAGTTTTTTTAAATATGAAAAGAGCTCAAAATATATATTTTTATGTTTAAAAGTGCAAAAAATTTGGCTGAAAATAATGAGAGTTATAAGCTGTACAGTAATATTTTTTTGCACTGCTTGATATGTACAAAATACCCGTACATTCAATCAGTGCCATTTAGAAATCGATGCATATAAGTAATTTGTTTTTTTTTTTAAGTGCCTATAATTAAAGATGTAAAGCTGCACACACACACATATATTCTTATTTTTTATACCTTAGCTTCCCGAAAACTCTACAGTAATATATTGCACTGCTTGTTATACTGCTTACTCATGAATTTAAACAGCGTAAGCAATCTAGTTTCTTTTGTTTCAAAAGTATATTTAGAGATTTAAAACTACACACACACACACACACGCAAACTCTTTTCTTTGATACCTTAACTTCCTGAAAACTTTTCACACTCAAGCTTAAGTTTTAACTCCAAATCCAGTTGTAAAACATTCTTCCCCCTGACATAGTATCCTGGCACTTTAAGTCTTTAAAAGTTCAACTTTATGTTGATACCAAAACTGACCACAAGTCAACTCATCAAGTCAACAACTTGGTTCAGTTACAGTAACAATGCCACTTATGTAGGGTTATTGGTTTCTTTTGTTCCAGTAGCTAAAACCAGCCAGAACAAATAAATAAAGGACCATAAAGCTGAAGGCTAGACAGAGTCGATACTTATGCTGTTGTTGTTGTTAAGGATATTTTTGTTTTAGTTGTTATTGCAGGGCTTGTTGTTTATATGCCATGGCTACTTGAGCTGCTTTTATTTTATTGAAGATTTGTATCTAAATGTCAACAAAAGCGTATGTCAACAACAACAACAACAAGGACTCGAAGCCGGAAACAGCTAAAGAAGTTGATCCTTAGCAGTCCAAGTGTTTAAGCTTTTGATGTGGGTTGTGCAGTTGTCTCAAGTTCTTGTCTGCTTGTCCTGTTTTTTTTTTTTTTTCTTCTAGAATTTTAGCAAATAAAATGTTTGTTTAAAAAATTGCAGTCGTGCGTTTTTTGCTTTCAGCTCCAAATTTTCAAATGCACATTTTTTACTTTGCAGCTTTTACGGGTTTTGCCATTTTTTTGTTTTGTGAAAGGAATCTACTGCAGTCACGATTTGTTGTTGACACATAAACATTTGAAAATGTGTTAACACATGTGCTAGACGTATACTGCTTGAACAAACTGTTGACAGGCACTGTAATGGGTGACAGAATAGCTTGGAGCAAATGCCAAAGTGGCTGTATCTTTGGGTGCAGATAGTGTTTGGACTAAGATACGGACTTGATAAATATGCAGTAAATATAGCACACATTAACATAAGCTTGATGGATTATAGTGAAATTTATAAACTTGGTCTATTATTTCATTTATACATTTATTTGGATTCGTGTAGGAAAGAAAAGTTTGCACGGTAATCAAAGTGACATTTATTGGTTTCAGATTAAAGTGGTAATATTCCAGTGGCTGGATTGAGTGGAAAGACTTATATGAGCTTTATAAGAATTTTAAATGCTAACAATAGGCTTCCAATGCGGCTAATGAAAGAACGTATCTTCTTTAAAAGAACTAGAACAAGAATGTAATAGTTGCCGTTGTAGCGTACAGCTGGAGAAACGATATCATCAGGCCGTTGTCGATAAACGTGTTTCGATATTCAGTTTAGAATTTAACCTTTATATTTAAATTCTTCTTATCGATTTATTGATCGATAACATGGAAACTTAAAATATAAATCGATTTTCGGGTTCAGGAATCAGAACATGTTTGTAATACCTTTTTAGGATCACTGAATACAAATCCAAGCTATAAAAAAACCCAGCTCTTCATGGTTTTGTCTTAGCTTCGGAACACCATAAATGGAGATAGTATGTTTTTAATTTTAAAAATTTTACAAGTTTTATTATATAATTATATTTTATACTTTTGTCAACCGGTCTATGCGACCTAAAGTTTTAGTTTTGCTAAAACTGCTGTTTCTAAACTTATCGATAAAATATTGTTTTTTATCTGATCTAAAACATAACTTTTCGAACTATAGTTGCAAATAGTTTATGAGTTTTGGGCTTGTTCCAATCCGGAACTTTCGAAGGGCCAAAAGCTGAAGCGCCTTTAAAGCAGTTGGTCCAGATTTTCCACCAACTGAGTTTTATGAATGACATCTTGGAAAATCGAAAAGCTTCAAATCTAGTGTTGACTTTTATCAACCTTTTATATTAGGTATAATGATTTTAGTAATAAATAAATATTAAATAAACATTGCTTTTTTTTTATTATTATTATTTCCTTAACAGAAAAGAAAGTAAAATTATATTATAAAGAAAATATCGTGCAATAACACACAATTCCTTAATTGTTGCCGCTTTTGGTCAGAGCATAGGAAGGATACAAATTCTTTCCATCAGTTTCTGTGAGCAGCAAGAGATCTTAGTTGTAGCCATGAACATTGCGATTCGTTTAAAACTGTTAGAAATCACGTTGTTCTGGGTCTACCGCGCCTTCTAGTTCCTTGTGGTTTCACTGTAGTGCCATTTTGGCTAGGTTGGAGGCTCCCTTACGAAGAGTATGACCTATCCAGCGTCATTTTATGTAAGGCCTGTTCGATTTCATCAATACTCGAAAGGAGTGTCGATATGCCTTTTATTGGATTTCTTTGCCGTCCAACCGGCCCCGGTAAGAAAGGAGGTGGTTCATCACTATATTCAAAGTGCTCCTGCCATCTGGTCAACTGTCCAACAATTACTTTGTTAATATTGCCCTGGGAATCTTTTATTGGGGGTATCGATTTTTTCGTGTTGGTCAGGTTATTGATGCCCTCATACACGGCTTTTGTGTTGCCGTTCGAAGCTGCATGCTGAATATTTTGCGCGATTGCGTTTAAAAATGTATCCATGTCTTTCCTTGCATTTCTTTTTACTTTTCTTTCTATTTCGTAGTGCTCGGCTCTTAACCGACTCACTCTGGCCTTGGGGGTTCTCCCTTTAAGCTTCTGCTTTAGTTTTCTTCGTTGTGCGATCAGTGTCCAGGTTGCGTCGCTTATCCACGGCTTACGTTGGCTATTAACATAATCAATTGTATTACTGGCTGATAAGAAATCTGGTTTATATCGTCCCATGATTCGCAAGGCCGTGCCGTGGCCAGTTCGTTTTGAAATTTCACAGGGTCTTTTAGCAGTTGTATGTTCAGCCTCTGTTTTGTGCGCTCTGCCGGGTGAATACTTACTGGCCTTAGCCTATCACTTAGTTGTGGTCGCTGAAAGTCGGCACTTCTGAATAACCTTTCATCTAAAATCGAGTTCTGGTACGCTCTGCTAATGATGATATGATCAATTTGATTGCGACTATGACCGTCTCGCGACTGCCAAGTGTACTTATGGATATTGCGGTGCGGAAACCGAATGCCTAGAGAGTCAATAGATCGTTTGAAGCGCAGAGGTCAACAAGACGATTTCCATTATTATTTTTATTTGAGCCGAGTCCATTTCGACCCATCACTTTTCTCAGGTTTGTTTTTCCGCGCCAACTTTGGCATTAAAGTCTTCCATTCGTCCAATCACTCCATCGAGTTGCTTATAAATTTGATCCTTAACGTCATCTTCTGCATCTTCTGTTGGTGCATAACACTGGATGATTTATTTTTTGTTTGGTGTACCCCTAAAATTTCTTGATTTGATAGGTGTACCTTAACACAAAAAGTTTGTGGAACACTGTTTTATGGCACCAGGGCCGGAATAGGAATAGGCCGACGGGGCCACAAGCCAAGTTATCTAAGTGTTTAGGGCTCCTGCATGACGAGAATATTATTTAAGTTTAAACTTAAAGAAAACTACTATTTCTACTTCTAACTATTATAAGTTCAGATCGACTTATTTATTTCATCTTTCTCAGTCTAGAAAAAGATATATTCTCTGATGGAGACGCCGTCTCCACACAAATGTGTATCGATGTGCATATATAACCTATAATGATAATGATAAACAGATCTGTAATTTGGGAAACTGCGACTGGGTCCCATATTTCTTCTCAGCCCTTGGGCCAGCACGGTTTGTAAGTCCAGCCCTGCTTATAGTTGGTAGTTACATCCGACTGGCACCAAAATTCTTTTCAAATGCCTCAAATTTTGCTTTTACTATTATTTTTCAGGATTTACTAGAGTAGCATTTTTAACCGAGAGTAAAGTAAAGCTACCACTAAGGACTATTTAGTGTATGTGTAACTCCCCCAGGGGTCAACCGGTTCAACCTAACCTAAAATTAAACCTGTCATAAAACTTACTATATTTTTATGGTTAGCAGCTAAGTTAAGAGAAATGAGTTCTTCAACTGGCCATATTTAAACATATGCTAACTATCTGATATTTCATGCACCATAATATATTTTATGATCACCTCACCTTTTCGTTGAAGTACAAAAACAATGTTCTTGAATCGATTTTCTCAAAATGAGCTATTTAACTAGCGACTGCTTTAATATAATGTATTTAAGTATAATCTTAACTAAATTTGGGAAACACCGTTCTTGATTTTTAATTTACGAAAATAGTGCTTAAAGATAATCGAACCTTTTAAGTTTCGCTAGCCTTAAACTAACCAAATAAACTACTCCAAATTTGCATACTCTCTCTCTATTTGTGTTTAAGTTTCTCATACTGCTGTAATTAAGTCTTTGTTTGTGTTTGGAACTGCCCTTGGCATCTTTGAGGAACCCTTTTTGGTCCAACTAACTCATCAAGAAACTTACTTGAACAAGGGGTACTACAGCTGCTTTTTAAATCTAGTTCCAGCTTGTTTCGGGTTGGGTTTTTCCTTTTTTGTTTTTGTTGCGGTCAAGCATATGCTTCATAAGGCAGACACAACAGACTGTCCGACAACATGCAACAACAACAATAGAGAAAAAAAAACTTGAAGCTGAACAAAAAGTTGTTAGCCAATTTGGTAAATGTCCAGTGTTCGTTTGCTCGTTTGCCGCTTTGTTTACTTTTTGTGCTTCGTATTGAATAACAAATTATTTGTAGCATATGTTTGGGGGCCAAAACAACACTGGCTACAAAAAGTACAACAACAGCTAACAAACTTGCAGAATTAAGCGGAAATTCAAAACAACAACAACAACTATGGACTAATCTAAAGCAGCAGCTTAAACGGCTTGTTAGTCCTTCGAGCATTTCCGACATTTTATTTTGTTATTCGATTTTTGGACAATGTTGTAGAAACTGAGTAACAAAAGGGTTGACACGTTTTTGGTGGGAATTAGTGGAATTGGAACTGTCGTTAATATGTTGATGAGGTAAATGGATTGGCTTGATGATCAAGTGCTCTTTAAGCATATGAGGTGCTAACCGACAAGTAGATGCTCAGCAGAGCTTGCTTTGATTCAGTAGGGGGTAGGAGTTTATGGCTTGTTAAGAAAGATCAACAATCAGCCGGAAACGAAAAAGCCAAACCGAACAATTTTATTGGGATTCGTGCCCCGAAAACGAATTTTTTCGTCGATGTTTCCCATTTTATTTTCGATAAATTCGTATGTTTTCCTTATTTTTGCGATAAATAGTAAGCTGTCGCACTTATCGCAAAAAAAAAAACGCTTTGAGTTGTACATGCTATTTTTTAGGTTAAAGGCCCATAGGCAGAATCAAAAATTTCGCTCGGAATGACAAAGGTAGGGTAGGCAGGTATGTAAAATTGGTTGTCTTCCGACATACCTAGGCCTGCAAAAGGCCCGTTGTGATGCCACATGAGCTAGTCCTTACTCTCCCGTATCCTCTCTAAAACAACCTATCGATTTGATGAACGAATTAATCTTAGTTATTTTGATTCCTGCTAATTCAGTAACATTTCCAATATTTTCGGAACCCAGTGTGTACAGTCTCCTCCTGCATAGTGCCATGCATCCACACAGGAGATGCTCCACTGTTTCCTTTTCCTCTACCTCCTGACGGCTTCTACAGTAGTCGAAATAGTAAGGCACTCCCAATCTATTGGCGTGCCTACCAATAAGACAGTGTCCAGTAAGAGCCCCTATCGTAGCTCTTATGTCAAGTCTGTTAAGTTTTAAATATTGCTTGGTTTTATTCCAGATCCATTGCGGCCAAGTTGTCCTACTAATAAGACAGGTTCCAGTTTGCTCCCATCTATAGTTCGCATCATTAATGATATTCTTATCTATTAATAATTTACACGTCGCTAGTGGCATAGGTATCATGGCCATGTTTGGCTGAAGTGGTACCATTGTACACCGTCTAGCTAGTTCATCTGCTTTGCAATTGCCCACGATATCTCGGTGACCCGGTTCCCAAAGCAGCTTAATGGTGGTGTGGCATCTAGTAAAAGCTCATAACTTTCCATCACTGTTTTGGATAAGGCTCACATCACTGATTGTAGTGCTTTTTAAGCAGCCTGACTGTCAGAACAGATCTGAATTTCCCTTTTGTTTAAAACACGATTCCTAATGATACGAATACTTTCCATTATAGCCATAACTTCTGCTTGGAAGACACTACAATGATCTGGTAAACGGAAGGATTCGATAATGCCCAACGATTCCGAATAGACACCCCTCCCACCTGATCATTGAGTTTAGAACCGTCCGTAAAAATGGTAATCTTGCTATTGCAGTCTAGTATACCATTTTCCCAATCTTCACGAGATGGGAAACTTACACTGAACGGTTTGTTTAAGGATAACTCCATTGAGTTAGCAAAGTCAATAGTTCTGGGAATTTGCGGGAATTGGCGCAGAATAGTCGAGTGTCCTCTAGAGCTAATGGCTAGATTCGAAGATTCCCTTAGCCTTAAAGCTGATTTCACTGCTATCGAACCATTTTGCAATATAATCTATCGAAAAATGAAGTTGACCTGGGAAAATCCCATCAGGCCCTTGGTGTTTTATAAGGTTTAAATGTCTTTACTGCCCATTCCACATTGGGTTCCGTAATTAGACCTAAGATGCCCTTGTCAGGGCGTTGTTGCCACTGGTCGAACCCGGAAAGTGTGTATCTAGGAGTCCGTTTAAAGTTTCCTCATTAGATTCTGTCCAGTTCATATCAGGCTTCTGGATGTATCCAGTGGTCTGTTTAGAGTTCGAAATAATTTTTCTTAGCCGAGAAGCTTCGGTAACATTTTCAATATCACCACAATAGGTCCTCCACGAGGTCCTTTTAGCTTTCCTCAGCTCCTTCTTGTATAACTTTAGATTTTCATAGTAGCAGGTCAAATCGCTATCCCCTTGTGAGGATGTCGCTTTATTGAACTGCCTTCTGCACAGTAATCGCAACTGATTAAGCCCTGCTGACCACCAGGGTGGTTTCTTTTTTCCTCTGTTTATTTTCCAGGGGCAGGCTTTATTTAGCGCTTGCATTTGGGATATCCCATTTGGGATTTTATTTTTATATGAAGTTTTGTCATTCCGTGCCAAATACGCCTTGAGTCAGAAAAAAAATAATTTAAAATAATTATCAATGAATATTTTTCCTTAAAGTTGGCATAAATATGATCTAAAAATGTAAAAGCAAATATAAAAAAAGTATTTCAGCATAAAACAAGTACTTTTTTAAACCTTTTTTGCCGAATCATTTTAGTTCCTCTTGCAACAAAACATTCGATTTCAAACCGCATAAAAAATTCGTTTTGGTGGAATTGGGAGCACCAGACATTCGGTGTCAAACGAATCCGAAAAAATTGTTGCTTAGCAAAAAGGGAAAAAATAATGATACCTATAAAGGTATTAAAAACAATCCATTTTACTAGGTATAACAAGCTGCAAATTTTAACCCATTTAAAACGTTTAAAAATTAAACTTAACAAAACCTTAAAGTAATTCCTTGTGCAAACACATTCTTCCAGTGTCTCCAGACAAAATAATTTCCTTTTGGTCCTAGACACCAACGAAATACAATTGACGAGCAAATGTTTTTATTGCGGCAACTATCTTTTGGTCTCGGCCTAACGCTTGCGGGGATTACTAAGATGTGCCATATCTTTATCCCTTACATGCTCCCTCTTTCCCTGCCTCACCCAGCCAAGTGCTACGTGAGTAAATTTTCAACAAAGCAACAACACTTAAACACACAGACATATTTCCCACTGCCAGAGTTGCCATCTTTGTGTTCGCATCATCGGACATCAGTGCCGCATTTATGCAGCAATGAAACCACAAAATACTCAACATTTTCCAGCCAAAAATCCTTATACAATTTGTAGGCTGCTCCTTCATTAGTTTTCCGTTGCTTTATTTTTGCTGCAACTGCAGTGCAGACTGGAATAAAAATATTTATAGCCGCAAGTTCAAACCAATTCGCTGGCCGCCATTTATTTTTTTAAACGTTACGCTAACAGCATTTTCAATTGCCTTGAAAAAAATAAAAATTTACAGCAGGTCGTTTATAAACATATATAGCATGGAGCAATCTTTTAATTTTCGCAGGACCTTTTTAAACTGCAGCGTTGTATTTCATTCACATACGAAGTTAACTTGCCAGCGGGTAATTAGGCTGCAGTTAATTGTACGTTATTAGAGTTTCGGCCAAGTGAAAATATTGCTTAAATTGCAGAGATTTTAAAAAGCTACGAGCCACAAACAGTAGATGATTTCTGGGTTAAATAAAAAATAAGACGCATTTTTGGGCTAATTGCTAAAACAACTTTAAAATGTCGCTTAAAACAAAATATCTCTTATATATTTATGTATTTGATGTTTTGAGAATATATTGTTAATTATTATTAACTCTAAAGTTTATTTTTTTTATTATTATAGTAGCGTTTTATAATTTCCAACATAAAATTTTGTTTTAAGCAAAAACAAAATTGAACTGGAAATTCGTTTTATACGAAACTTTTTAAAGACCTTCTTTCTTATGGGCTCTATTTCTTAAGACTTTTATGGAAAATAAATTTAATAAAATAATTAGTTTTAAAAACAAAATTTAATTCTAAATTAATAACGTAAATTTATAGACAGATTTAAAAAGTTAAAATTTAATTTAAAAATTAGCTGTACCAATAAGTTTTTGTTTATACCATTATTTTTCAATTAATTTTTTAAATAAATAAAAGTGAAGTAAAGAATTCTGTAAAAATACAAATAATTATTTTTGCCTTGATTTCTACATATTCGAACAATTTATTCGAATTTATTTTGAAACCGACAGTTTGGTGCTCCCAATTTCACAAAATCGAATTTTTCATGTGGTTTGAAAACGTATGTTTTGTTGCAAGAGGAATTAAAACGAATTGCCAAAATAGTTTTTTAAAAGCACGAATTTTATACTGAAATAATTTTTGAAATATTCTTTGAAATTCTTAGCTTCTATTTACGCCAACTTCAAGTTAATTATTTATTGACAATTATTTATAAAATATTTATTTTTTTCTGACTCAACCCAAAACGTTGTGCGCAATTTCTTATTGTGTATGTATGCGTATCATACATGAACATATGGCCGATAAGTGCGACAGGGTTGCCGCGTTACAAATTGAAAATTTCCCTTGTAACAAAAATAGCTAAGTCTTGTTTAATTTCAATAAATATTGTTGATAAAGTAATATTATTGTGTAATTTTATTTTAAAGATAGAATAATAAAGAACTATCAATAGTTTAGTGAGAACGATTTAAAAAAACGTATAGTAAAAAAAAGATGCAAGGCTGCGGCAACCATGTCATATCAAACAAAAATAATTTCGCGACAACAAAAACAATTTATCGAAAAATGAGAAAAATTTACGAATTTATCGAAAATAAAAAGTGAAGTTATTGAAAAAAAAATCGTTTTAAGGAGCGCGCAAACCGAATGCGAATTAAATTGTTTTGTTTGCATTTTTCGTACAAATTATACCTACTGTATTTTAGTTCTATCTCATTTATAAAAAATTAAAATCTATACATATTTTTTGTCCCATAAATTGTTTATTTTTAAATTAATTTGAAAAATAAAGCAAATCAAAAGAAATATAAATATATTATAACATATCTGTCTTAGACTTAAGTCTTTTTTTCTAATAATGTTTGACCTTTGAATTAAAATTCCATCCTTTCTTTAGTGGTCTCATAATTTAAAATACAAAATGTAATCACTATGTAGCTTATTATGACTACTTTATTAGTCTTTCAAAATTTCAAAATGGCGTATCAAAGATGGCTGGCGAAACAGAAAATCATTTTTGTGATTATAACACACGTTGGATATGCAAATATGAGTTTTCGAGGTCGCTGATCACGAATCATATACATTACGGCGGGTCAATTTTTTTCGGTATAAGGGCTCGCCGCGATTTTCTTCTTCTTCTTATCGACTTAGACATTGCATTCACAAGGCCAAAAAACGTTATTTTTTCTCAAACCAAATGTGTATTTGGGGGTTTTTGGGGTCGAGGAATCCATTTTTGACATCTATTTTTAATTTTGGGCACCGCTAGAGGGCGCTTTCGTGCATGAATATGTATTTCGAAAAAAACCTATCTTAAAAAAGTGGGCGACTCGAAATACATTTTAGACCCATAGTTTCTTGGGCAAAGTTGCTTAGAATGACCCAAAGAATCAAAATCGCGCTGAGCCCCAGAACGTTTTTTCGTCCCCATACAAATTGACCCGCCCTAATATACATATATATATATATTTTTTTAGATTAAATTTGATATCTGGTAAGAGATTCTGATTCCATGCCCAAAACTATATCGGGACTCGAATAGTTGGTTTTGCTTCTAATGGACAGCACTGATAAAAATTAAATGTTTAAAACCGGGGGCCACACTTCTACTGAACCCCTTTTATCCATTTTGTTGATATCCAATTGTATTTAATAGAGATCTTTTAAATTCAGCAGCTTTAAGTTTCTGATATGTTAGTCAATTAGCTTAATTAGATTTTCTGTATACTTTCCTATTTTTTATGTAATAAAGTAAAGCTTCTTACCTCAATAAAATGGTTCTTCTAAGATTTAAAGTGAAAACTCAACAAAATACAAAAACTTAAAAAAATAAAAATAAATCTAATCAACTGTCGTACATCAAACTTCATTTACAACACCTACTACATTTTTTTTTATATACTATATCATTCTATATAAAGCTACAAAAACATCCATTTAAAGTTCCACCCAAATAAAACACATTTGCAGGGCTTAAACATTTATTTTCTTAAATTTTAAGTACAAATTGTTTTGCTGAAATTTTTCTTAACAGTTTGTCCAAAAGTTTTAAAGGACATCCTTTTAGCCAGCATCCTCTTGAGTGAAAAGTCCAAACCTAACTAAACTTTTATTGGGCACTGCCTTGGCTTTTATTAGCAGATTTGAGCCAATGAGAAAAGCGCAGACGTATTCTAAATTCCACCCGATTGGCGTGAAAATCCTTTTGATGTGGTTAGAGCAAAAGCTTAAGCTTGCTGACTAAAAGCTACAACATAGAGCTTTAAAGCTTACGGTGTAATGTGCTTTTAGGCGGAGAAAATTTACCATTATTTGAAAGCACTTTAGCTTAACATTTTTGAAAAGGGGTTGTTAAGTGAATGTTAACATAAAGTTAAATGATAGATCATAGAATTTAAAAACATGCGTTATCTTAAAAAATATTTATTAAAAATTTTTTTAGGAATGGAAAAAAAATATAGCCATACTATGAATCATTTATAAATAATTGCTTATTTATGACGTTGCTTTGCCTACAAACCTTTTATAAACTAGAATTAACTTGCACTTATAATTGTATTAATAAATAAATAAATATTTACGTACCTTTCGCAAGAAAAAAAGCTTGAATATAAAAAATTTGTAGCGTTCGGATTTCTTCGCACTAAGTTGTTTAAGATGTCCTTATATATAAGTATGCAATGTAATGTATACGTAATATTTGAATTATATTCTATTCGATAAAAATTTTGAATAAAAATTTTAAAATATTTTAAGGACTTATTTTTGATTAAAAAATGTAATTTTAACAGCGCTGTTAAGCAGCGCAAATAAGGGAAAAGTAAATTCTGTCAAATAACATTTAGTAAAACTGTTACGTTTAACATTTAAGAGATTTGTTATGTTAAATATTAACATAAAAGCTTCCTCTGTTATTGAAAGGGGTACACACATTAACAGCACAAATATGTTAAGGACATTTAAGGACTTTTACGTGCATTTGAAGTTATGTTTACGTCTAAAAGTGGTAAGTCCATGAGCACTGTAACATAGAAATTTTAGTTTTCAGCAATGTTATTTTCATAACATTAAATGTAAAACTTCAAAAGGATATGCTGGATTTCATGTTAACAAAAATTAAGAGCACAATTTTGAGATACAAAATAAAAGCTTTTAACAGATTTGAAGCTTAACAGCTTAGTTCGAAAATGATGTTAACATTTGACAAGAGAACAGAGTTTTTTAACATGCAATATCTGCTTTAATTGCTGATAATATTTCGATTATAGAATGTAACAATAATAACAGATTATGATTTTTTTTATTAAATTTTTAACACGAAGAGATGATATATTTTCTTTAAAGCCAATGCTGAAAAGTTAAAATTTAAATTTATAAAGATGAAAAAAAAAAAATACAGAAATTAAATTATTATTTAGTTATAATTTTTAAGTTGTGAAGTTTAAAAGTTAATGGGTTTTCTTTTTTTTTACTAAATTTGTTATGATATAATTTTGATGATCAAAATAAATTTTTTTTTTTTCAACAAAGACCAAGTAAAAATAAACTATAGCTGTATAAATAAAAAATACACGTAGAGTCTTGAAGCCAAAAATATATAAAAAAAATATTAATTAACGCCAAAAATTAACAAATCGATGACGTCTTAACCAGCTGTGACTTATAAGCATAAAATAGTAAAATGTTAAACTTTTCGCTTAACTGAAAGAAATAATAAGTAAATTTATTTTCATGATGAATATAATTCTAAATTTATGCTAGTATGCTAGAAATTAGATGAAAGTTGGTTAAATGCCTACAACAAGCTAACAGTTGGTTTCTGTGAACCTAGGCGCCAAAAATTTAAATAGAAAATAAAATAAATACATTTTTTTTACTTACTATATTTCACTATATTTTTTATTTTATTTTTGATAACACAAAATTATGTACTATGTACTTCAAACCGATTTGCACTTTTTTTAATATCATACAAAAAATTGCCAATAAATTGCACATAAAAATTAAATTAAACTTAATGGAGCAAAATTTAATTATTGCTCCGAAATTAAACACCTGTGCAATTATGTTAATACATATTATATGTGCATTTTAAAGAACTGCGCTCCAATGGAAACTTTAGGCATAAAAGCTTCAAATGTCTGGCGCTTTTGTGTTTAAAACAAATTAAGTGGAATTAATATGGCTACCAAACACATACTACACACACATGTACAACGATACACATACACAGACACACACATACGCATATAAAGTGCTGATTTTGAAAAACCCGAAACGGAGAAGCCTTTGTATATGAATCCTTTTTTGCTTGCGCTGTTTTTGACATTTGAATTTCAGATGCATTCAAAATTTAACATGCAAGGCAATGAAAATTACAGAAACTCCAGAAAGGACTTTGTGAGAGTAACGACTATGAGCTGCGCTTAAATGGAAAGCGATTTGGGCGAGCAAAGTTGAAGGTTGGATTTTGGAGGGAACTTTAATTGGGACAAAAATTAGATTTGTAAAGTTTTTTGATCATGAACGATAGGGTAAACGGATAAATGTTCACAAGGATATACATTTTTGTGTGTATCTTGAAGGCAGAGCCGTTGGGAGAGGGGCTAGCGGGCTCCAGACATACTAAAGGGTGTTTTTTTAACAGCGTCCGGATTTCCGAAAGGGATATCTCTGAAACCAGTTTTTACTTTTAACAAATTTAAATTTCATTTTATTCAGTAAGGACTAACAATTTATCATGGTAAGATTTACACCACAACAACGTCTTCAAATCTTTGAGATTTACAATCAAAATCAGTGTTCTGTTGTAAAAACTTATAAAGCTCTACGTACAATTTATGGACCGATTAATCGTCCATAAGAACGTGCTATTCATCGTGTTCTTGATCATGTACGAACTCAATTGACATTAAACGATGTCTGACCAGCAATCAGAATGGGAACAGCAAGGACCGAAGAAAATATCGCTGTTGTAGAGGTTTCAACAGGATGGCGCTACGTGCCATATGGCGACCGCAACCATTGATTTACTAAAAACTCAATTCGGTGAGAAAGTTATTTAAAGAAATGGGCACACAAACTGGCCGCCGCGGTCGTGTGATTTGACCCCTTCAGATTATTTTATTTAGGGACACGTCAAGTCATTGGATTATGCAGACAAGCCAGCAACAATTGACGACTTGGAAATCAGCATTAAACGTGTCATTACTGAAATACGGCCCCAAATGCTCGATAGTGTGGTCAAAAATTGGACCCACAGTATGCGCTTTGTAACTCGTAGTCGTGGTGACCATGTCAGAGATCGTTTTGAAATATTAAATGATACGAAATTATTTATCTAATAAAACCATATTTGGGGTCATTTGAAATCCGGACGCGCTTAAAAAAACACCCTTTATATTGTATGGGTTGATATGGTTCCTGCGTTAATCATGTGCAGATCACACTAATACGCTTCGGATCTTAATTGAACAGTCAATGGAATATAACAGCCCACTATACCTGCTTTTTGTTGACTTCGAGTGTGCTTTCGACGCAGTTCACCGTTCAGCTCTGTGGGAATCCCTCAGCAGTAAAGGCATCCCCGACAAAATTGTGACAATAATACGCGAGTTTTACAATGGTGCCCATTGCAAGGTCCGCTTTAAAGGCGTGTTAAGCGACGGACTCGAGCCTGGTACTGGGGTGAAACAAGGGTGTGTCCTTTTGCCTACGCTATTTTTGATTCTGCTGGACGGTTTAATGGATCAGACAAACCGAGACTCGATGAGGTATTAACTGACTTGGACTATGCAGATGACATCTACCTGCTAGCGCAGCGGTTTGACGACATACAAAGAAGACTTCACTGCCTAGCTTAAAACGCCTGTAAAGTTGGTTTAAGAGTCAACGTAAAGAAGACGAGGTTAATGCGCATCGTTTCCAACAACACAACACCACTTCTATTGTACAACGAACCCATAGAAGACGTTGACTCCTTAACGTATCTTGGCGGCATAGTCTGTAACGAAGGTGGATCCACGTCAGATATAACCGAACGCATCAAAAAAGCGCGAACTGCCTTCTCATCGATGCCCCGAATCTGGCGAACGCACAATATAAACAACAAAACAAAGCTCCGCGTTTTAAAATGCAGCGTACTGTTGGTACTCCTCTACGGCTGCACCACATGGAGCACAACACAAACAACACGCAGAAAACTACAAGCGTTCGTCAATAGATTCCTCAAGCGGATCTTGAGAATTTTTTGGCCCACTTGGGTTATAAACGAGCAGCTACTTGATCTAGCTGAAGTCCACCCGATCGAGCTAGAAAACCGAAAAAGGAAATCGTCATGGATTGGCCACACTCTAAGACGGCCAGCCCAAGACATTGCAAGAGCAGCACTCGAGTGGAATCCGCAGGGCCATCGACGCCCCGGAAGACCACGAATCACCTGGTTAAGAATGGTCCGAAAGGAAGGAGCTGGTTAACATATGACATGGAACCAGCTCAAACTATTCGCAAAAGACAGAAGTAGAAGGAGAGAATTTGTTGACGCCCAATGCTCTTGTTGAGCTTTCATATAGCATAATCAAGTTTTTATATTGTTTGAATAAAGGAATAAATATATATGGGGTCCAATGCGGGATTTCAGTTTAATTGTTTTCAAAGAGTGGGCACAAATACAAATGCGGCCCTGCGGCTTGGTCTGACTCTTAGCGGCCCTGTTTGCAGACAGAAATTCAAGTTTTTGTAATACGAGTCAAATCCCACCTAATTATTGTAACGTCACGCTAAACATAAGCATATATTTTTTATTCTGTTACGCCGATTGTTACCATATTTTTTTTTAAATACTGTGCTACCTTATTTAGGGGTATACAAAACATTATAAAAATTTTGGGTGCTCCATTTTTTTTTGTTTTATATTTTTTTGTGTAAATGTAACGTCACGCCAAATAAAAATTAATGGAATTACTTATCGATAAAAAGTACTGGTCAAGGTAGGCCTTCCCAAAAGTTCTTTATTATATAGATCGCTTCCATTCAGAAAAACGTTTCACTTAATTTTTGTTATGGGTTGATAATTATTTACTTCGTTGTTGAAATAATAGTAATCACGAAATTTTTTAATACTAATATTTTTTTTGTTAAGTTTTTCACCTCTATAATAGTAATCATTAGAAGATTTTTCAAATGACTAAAATTTGTTTTTTAATTGATTTAGATTTTCACCTCGAAATTCGGGTCATCTAGATATCAAACGTAGTAATAAGGCCTTTTCTGATTAAAATTTGTTATTTTACTTGATTTAACTTTACTTCGAAATTCGGATGTTCTAGATAGTAGTAGTAGGCCTCATCTATCGGCCCTTTAACTCCATTTTCTTTTTCGGTTGAAAGTTTATTTTGAGATTCTGGTGTTCTCATTTCAAAAAATTGTAATAAAAAACTTTTTAGGTGAATATTATATTGATTTAAAGTTTTTATCTCATCTTATCTGATCATCCGCATAGCATGCCTTATCTATCGGCCGTTTCACTTGATTTTCGTTTCGGGTCGAAAGTTTTTATCTCGTTGTTAAAGTCTTCTACGAAGTTTTGATATGCTATGTTCGACAACTTATAAATAAAAAAATCTATTTTACTTAATGTTATATTTTTACATATCTATAGCTTTAATATACACCATGTTCCTGCTTCTTTCTCTCAGTTGATGTACCCATTTTATACAATGCAAAGAGTAAAGTAATATACGTGGAAACAAAGTTGTATATAAATCACCTTTCTGTTAATTGATATAAGCAAATATAAAATTTATACCAAAAAACAACTTAATGAAAATGAATTTTTCACAAAAAATTTAAAGTTAAATTATTTGTAATTGAATGGAAATTTATTAAAACATAAAGTTAATGGAAATCAGACAGATCTCTCTTTAAATGGCAATGAAGCACGAAGCGCATCAAATACAACGCAGCCTTAAGCCAAGCGTAAATAAAAGCAAAAATAAACATATATATATATATTATTTGGTATTGTATATAAATACAAATAGTATGTGCGTATGTATACAAAGCTACTACTTAGCCAAAATATAAATGAAAAAAAAGGCGCCAGAGTTTGTGGCAGACGCTGCACTTGAAGTAGCGCTGAGCTGCCCTTTGGTAACCTGCAACCTGGAATCCGTTTGGCTGGGCTCTTGGATAAGGCATTTCAAGTGGACTACTCTCTGCTAGGATGCTGTCAGCGACCCACGTGCAAATACTTATGCAACAACAATTTATATACATTTTTTTTTCTGTGGCTGCCAAAGAGATAGCTGCAGAAGCGGTTGAGAGTGGGGCAGACTGTGGGCAGCGGTGTTAACAGTGAAAATATTTTTGCAAACGAAACCAACAAATATTTTTATAATTTCCTTTTTATATAAAAAATTTGCATTTTTTACTTGTCGTTTCCGTTGCTACTTGCCACTTGCCACTTTGCTATTTCCGGTTTTGACATCTTTCAACACAAAACATGGGAACATGGTCTCCCCTTCAGCAGCACTAGCCAAGTCACCCACACTTTCACTCTACTTGTATAAAGATTCCTTGGGCCTGCCATAATTGCAATTCACAGGGCGTGTTGCTTGTCTGTGGTTGCATAAAAATTGCTTGATTTTCAATAAATAATGAAAAGAAAATTGAAATTTCAAATGGTTTTTTTTTATTTCTGTTTTTCCGGGGTATTGAGTTTGCTTGCCTAATTGGTCACAGCGTTGATGATGGTAAAAGTGGGAGGGGGAAAACAAAAATTTAATTTACTTAATAGATTAAAAGTTAGCAAATATAATGCCAGTAGTTTAGGTACATTGGGAAAATTAAGCAAGTACTATTTTTTGTGCTTAGTCTTCTGGCTGGGACTATTTGTGAAAATTTGAGTTTTCTGAATTATCCCAATTATTTGTTATGTGATTATTTATTTTGCTAATTAGACTAATATTTGGCTTGTGTTCTGTAAGAGCTCCCCATACTGAGAAGTTTTTTTGTGAAATTTGAAGCTTAAAACCAACAACCAGGGCCTTAAATAATAAAAAAAATCTTTTAATAATCCGAAAGAATTATTATACAAAAACAAGAATTGAGTAAAAAAACACTCTGTCTACGCCCGCAAAATACGTCATGATCGCAATTCATCTTATTGTTCATCAATAGATGGCGCCACCAGCTTCGATCTTTGATTAAATAATAAAAAGCTGGGTAGCTATGCTATGTCTTTAGCATACAAATTCTAACACACCTTATGTATAACTCAATTTAAAATATATTTTCTAGTAAAAAAACAAAATTTTAAAAAAATTCTAAACGCTTACAAAGCTACGATTAGATTGAGTAAAAATAAAATAAAAACACAATCGATATCCGCCAACAAAAAACATTAAATCTAAGTCACAGATGGCGCCAACAACCTCCATCTTTGTTTTAATTCTTGTAAATTACTATATTGTGCATACGTAATATTTTTAATAACTATCATATAAAACGTTTTGACCAATAGATGGGGCCACCAGTAACCATCTTTGATTGAATTTTTATAAACTGCATAGCTCTGCGTTCATATACCACCACATTGCGTATACGTTATATTTTATAAAAACTCTCTACCAATAAGTGTCGCCACCAGCTTCCATCTTTGATTAAATTATTATGAAATGTATATATATGCGTTCATATAAGACTATATTGCGTATACGTAATATTTTTAAATAACTATCATATAAAAAGTTTTCACCAATAGATGGGGCCACCAGCTACCATCTTTGATTAAATTTTTATAAACTGTATAGCTCTGCGTCTATATACCACCATATTGCGTATACGTAATTTTTTTTATACCTATCATATAAAAAGTCTGCCAATAAGTGTCGCCACCAGCTTCCATCTTTGATTAAATTATTATGAAATGTATAGATATGCGTTCATATAAGACTATATTGCGTATACGTATATTTTGTAATTCTTAAGTTTTCCATGATGGGGCCGCTCTTATTGAATTATTATAAACTGTGTGCGCGTTTGGCGTTGGTTACGTATTTTTGTTATTCTTAAAGTCTAATTGTCGCCTTTTTAAATATTTTAAGGACTATATTGCGTATACGTTATATTTTTCATAAATATAGTATTTTATAAACAGCAACTCACTACTTCATTGTTTCTTAAAAATTGTGCTGAAATATTGTATGTTGTTAGCCAATAACGCTAAGGCTGGGGCCGTTTTCTAGGGAAACCCAATGACTGGCACACCTTAACTAACTCAAAAAGAGGCAAATTTTGATTTTTTTTTTGTTGTGTTTTAAACAATAAGTTACTCATCAATGCCAATTTAAAAAAAATATATATATTTTTTTTTTTTAATTAGAAAACATTCGTCTTATGGTTGTAACTTTAAAACTTAAAAAATAAATACCCTAACCCTATCTCAAACCAGACAGCAGCTGCTCAGTTGTAGACGCTCTCCCATTCAAGGCAAATATATCAAAATGGCGAGCGGTAAAAACATAAATGTTGTATAATTTAAATAAAATTGCATTAATTTGTTTTCAAAAGCAGCTAAACACACACGTGCATACACTCACACACTTGAACACATGGCCAACAAAATGGCGAGGGATATGGCAGACATTTGTCTTTTATAGTATATGGGCAAGAGCACTGCGTCCTACTATAACGGTAACTCGACGCCATAATTCATTTTACGAAGGCACTACAGACACACACACACACACATACATGCGCACACACAAGGACACTCTCACATACTTAAAATTCACACCAAAATCAAAAAGCAATAATGATGCTCGAAAAGTGAACAAGTAGCACACAACATGAGCAGCCTTATGGTAAAGGAGAGATTTCAGACCAGGAGAACTCTGTGTGGTTTTTTTAGGAGCCGGTTCTGGTCCGCTTGTGTGCCATTTTAGTGGCACACCAAGTGCGCACGGACTTTGGCTTTACGTGTGAGTAGTAGACGAGTTTGTGTGTTTTTTTTTTGGGGCAGGGGACCTGAGAGAAGAAGTTGTTGTAAATTTGTCGTTATAAATTTGACATCAATTGGCGCGGCATGTGGCAAGGCAATTCTGGTAAGCACCAGGACAGTTTGGAGCATGTCTTTTTTATATGTATGTATTCCTATGTGTATACATAGATGATAAAAATAAGTAGGCATTGAATGGAAGTGCGCAATATTTGCGAGGAGCAAATGTATTCAAGATTTGTGCATGTGCAAAAATATGTGAAATTATGTAAAGGGTTTTTTATATGTATCTCAGTTATGTGTCTGGTATGACATAATAAATAAAAAAAAACTTGTTATCCACTTATGGAACAAACTAATTTAGATTATAAGCAAAATTAAGCCTATAATACCAAATAAAGGTATTTCTTTTAATCAGCCGATATGAAATGCTATAAATATATTTCTTTCACGTTTTTTTCACTATGTTTAAATAGGCATATATTATAATATGAATAATAAAAATGTAAACATAAATAAACCAATAATTTTCAAGGTCTATTTACGTTTTAAGCTTTTTAATGAAAAGTATATTTTTTTGGTCATTGAATCCTGGAATAAAATTTTTGTTTTAACCCTTTCTCCGAAATACAAAGCTTCAAAGCGCAATCCAATCATCATTATATCTAAAGGGTGAAACTTTATCTCAAACCGCCAAATAGCCAAGTACAATGCAACAGTATTTAAAACTGCTTCAATGCAGTATGCAAGCAGTTTCCAAGCAGAACATTTAATTTATTAGGCAGTATGATATTTAGATCTATGTATTAGTGCCAGACCATATACTTTGTTTTAAGAAAAAATGTACAGGCACCGCCTCGATTGATTCACATTATTTAATTAATTTATTAAATATTATTCTTTGTATTAGAATCTCTCCCGACCGGTAAGGTGGTAGATGGTTGAAGCATCTGCTCTTCAGTTCTCTCAAGTTTCTTTCAGTGTCGACTTATTAGGCTATCAAAAGGCTATTGACAATATATCTCCTACAAAAAAAAAAGATCTTGTCTTCTACAGTACTAAAGTTGCAGTAGACCTAGGTCATTCACCATCCAGAAATAAGGCTGAGTACCTTATTCTGCTACGGCACCCCAGCTCTGCATACCATATATTTCGGTACGGACGCTTTTATCTTCTGATTGACCATCCATTTTCAAAGGGGAGAATTTCAAAGTTTTTTCAGAAACCAGTGTAGTCTTAATTTATAACGAATAAAAAATTTATAAAATAAAAAAGCTAATAATTTCCTACCATTTTTGGTTTTCCGATGCGTTTTGACATTTCCAACATTTTGTGATCCATAATACTTAATCGGTGCAACGAAAATCTATTGTTATTGTAGAGGAATCTTAAACTACTCTAAATCTGACTGAATTCTTAGGTCTTTCGTACGATATTTTAATTTGAATTTTGGCGCCCACTGTTCGCAAACAAAAGCTTTTCGCTACAAAACTATTATACAGGGCTGTTGCAGAGTATATGTTCAGGGACATGTTCTAGGGTGTCAGTCCTAGCAGGGATGGCTTAACATTAACGCATACCAGGGATACCAATTCCAGGGCTGCATAACGCAAACATATTCCAGGGCTTGCCTACACAAACACAATTCAGGGATGGTTGACTGACACAAGCATAAAACAGGGATAATTGAAACAAACGCATACCAGGGATGTAAAATTAGCTACGTAAAGATTGTAGCTGAGTTTTTAAGGGCTGGTTAATACTTTCTGCGCATGCGCGATACCTTGGCGGGAATATTTGATTTAATATTCAAAAGTCAAGTGTACCAATATCTGCTTGGGCATGTAAAAGTATTTAGATAGAAGTATATAATAGAATAAACTTAGTTCTTTAGCTGAGGAGGCTCAATTGCAGTATTTTTAAGTATTCTCAAGTTGAGAAGCAGTTCAGCTCAGTTTTTAGTTCTTCAGTTGTTTTGATGTACACATTCTACATTTCCATGGAAGTAGGGGTAGTATCTACCTATCCTTGAGCAATTTCTTGTCGAAAAAGCCTGATGAGCGTTGATAGGTTTATGCTTTAATTTAATTGTTGGTATACAGTAAACATATTTTATTTCAGTCTGTATAATCTTGTTGTTATGTAGAGCCAACCCAGTAAGGCAGTTTTTGTGGATCCGCGAAGTTCAAATCGTATAAATAATGGGCTGCCAGTTTTTTTGTAGTAAACACTAATTTATGGATAATCATCGGAGATGAGATAAAATTTGCGTTTACAATTGTCAGCAACCTTAGCTGTTTTAGAGCCGGAATCGGCCCGAGGGCAGTTGTGGGCCTTAGATTGCTCGGTTTGTGCTTCCTCATCCTCAAATGAGTTGCATTCATAACTAGCTAAGCCGCCCATTAGGTTAGTATATTCAAATATTGTAAACAATGACGTTCCCTCTTCTTCCAAAGGCAGCGGTTGTCCAAATAGTTTTTCATAACTTACTAAAAATAATATGCAAAAATTAATCCATTGGAACTGCATACGTATTATGTTACTTACTGCGCAGTTCAATATCAGACATTGCTGATTTAGGATTTCTTGCATTGGCTTTGTCAAGCACCTCATAGATATTACGTTCCAAGTCTGGAAACTTTTCCTTCATTTTCCAGAACTCATCCACAGTTTCGCGTACTAACAATTTTTTTCGTTTTTCAAGTCGTCCTAACACGCCTTGGGAATCCATTTTTTTAAATTTTTTTTGTCAGCTGTATCTTTTGGGCTGCTCCAATGAATATAATTTTTAGTTTCTGAATTTAAATTTTATGATATTGACAATGAAAATTTCGCCTACTGGAAATAAGATAGGTAAACAATTTTTTTTCTCAAATTTTTACCTTACCTCTAGCAGTTCATTTCCGTATGGAAACCAGAGATATTTGCTTTTAAGTAGACACACTTTTTTTTTAGTTTCGAAAAATGGTTTTTTCGAAATATCTCAAAGTCCGTTCCATGAAAAAATTTTTTGAATTCATGAAAAATTGATGATATCATAAGTAATTTAATATAATAAAAATATTTAAGCACTAAAACAATGAAAAAATTGTGTTTTTGGGAGTATTTCCGTTTAGCTTTTTTTTTAGAAGATTTATTTTGATTTTTAGCTTATTTTAGCAACTTTTTTTTCAAATCTAGCTTATTTTGGTTCTCAGTTTCTGGCATCACTGCTGCTAAGTGCTCAACTTCGTTAAGGTTTCAAACCATTCACATGAACTGCTCGTTTGCAGTTCAACTTAACACTGCTTTGAAATGCTGCCTGCCGTTAGTTGAACTGCTTTGGTAACTTTCAAGCTGCTTTAACCTAGAGAAAGCTGCTTCGACAGCTAATCAAGCAGTTGCAGCAAATAATATATAAAAATGTAACTATCATATATTTGAAAATACAATTTTATATTAATTTAATATTTTAATTCAATTAAATTCTAAATTATTAAAATAACATTTTAAATTAATTTTAAAATATGCTAAGAGCGATAAGTTTGGTGGGCTGAAAGCTTAGAAATAATGCAACAATTGGTTTGCACAGATGTGTAACATATGTTTGCTGAAAGTTTTCAATTAAGTATGTGTAGGTATTTACTTAAATAATTTATTTTTAATAATGTTTTGTTTTCTTGAAAAATCTTAAAATTATTTTTAAATTGAATTTACAATATATTAAGAGCGGTAAGCTTGGTGGGCTAAAAGTCTAGAAATATTGTTGTTTTTTTTTATAAGTAAAGTCGGCTTCAATTCACAGTCGAAAAAAATGTATTATTTTTTATGAATATAATTATACATATATTTTTTTACACAATATGTTATAAACTATTTTTCATATTTATATTTTTTTTTAATTTCCTTAATTTTTTTTTATTTATTATTTATTTTTTTATAGCAAATAATTTACTATTTGATATAATCTTTTTTTAATTACAATTTTGCATATAGTTTTTAATATTTAAATCAGTAGTATATAACCTTGAATATTGAACAAAACTTACATCATTTACCTTAAAGTAGAGTAAGCTAAAGGAACTTTTATCCTGATGCTGGTCCCTAGACCGCACCCTTTTCGGCTACGCTCGACTGTAACGTTTGCCATTTTGTTTTAGAACTGCAATTTTTGCCACTTATGTATATATACAATTTTTTGTGAAAAAACTTCAATGTTGGAGCAACACACTGAATTATTTTGAATTTAAATTGATTCACTAATTTGACTAAAATTAATTTACTCTTTAATTCCAACTGAATGTTTTAAAATACTTACCAGAAAGTGAAAATTGATTCAGTTTTTCTTAGATAGCTAGTTATTACATAAACATTCTAAACTAAAGCTTTAAAATTTTCCAAAATAAATTTCTGCTCAACTATTGACACAAATTCAATTTATCTTCTTTACATTTTTATTTATTTATTTTTTTTGCTAGTCTGCAGTATCTTACGGTGTCACATCTGGAAGCATCTATTTCAACCAAGTTCTTAACTCTTCTTAGCAAGCTAATGATGTGTGAAATCCGCCCGGTAACCTGATGCTAATGTTGTCTATGCCAGCGCAAAGTTCCAGGCATGCAGCCACTTAAGGCCGAACTGCTTCTCTGATCCAACTGCTTCCATTTTCAATTTTGCCAGAGCTGCATAGGAACATGTTATAAACAAAAGTGCATGAGCTTCAGGTTGGCGCTGCAATCAGGTGACAAGGTGGCAAGTTGGGTGGCAACACTGGCATTGATCATTTTTATGCCTGTCACGTTTTTGGGCACTTTTTGTTGACAGACATCAGACTAGTAAAACGACGCACGTGTATTTTTTTTTTAGCCAGTTTCAACCACAATTCGCACTGCTTTGCACTCTCTACACTTTTCGCTCATCATGCTCAATTCTCTTTCTGTGCATTTTCAAATTGCAAATAATTTTTTTCAATATTCAAGTTTTTTTTTGCACTTTTTATGTATTATTATTCAATCAACGATTCATGGGTTGCCACGTTTATTTGAATATTTCTATGCAACTCTGGTACGCAGCCAAAAACTACTGCACAGGCTTTTAGCCAAATTAAAATATGTTTAACAACCTAACTAAATGAATAGGCAACTAATTGGCCAAAAACTCAAGTAACCCAAATTCAACCCCTCTAAAACATAATTTTATGCATAAATTTCATATTTTTATTGTGTTTCGCGCAGCTCAAGTACGTGCCTTATGTAGTACTTTATACATATGTATTGTACTGTATATAAACAACTTTAATTATATGTCAGCATAATTGCAATTCTCGCATATTATTGTTTACTTTATTTAAAAAGTTATCAGCGTGAGTTTGTGTGTGTGCAGGGTTGTCACTGTTGTTTACAGGTCCTTTGCCAGAGTTTTCCTATTTTGGCACAGCGCTTAAAAAGTTTTCGCATTTGTCTGGCAATTTTATGCCAAGTTGATATTTTATGCTGACATAAGCATAAATTACCATAATAAAATGTTTTTCAATAATTGTCAAAATTGCAAAAAATTTAAGTGCGTTGGATTTCTTATAAAAGGCCCATACGCAGCATGCAAAAATTCCGCACAAAATGTCAAAACTTCATATAAAAAAATATCCCAAAAAAGAGAAAGAAAATTTTTTTTTTTATATGAAGTTTTGACATTTCGTGCGGAATTTTTGCATGCTGCGTATGGGCCTTAAGCTGACAAAATTTTAAGTACAATTATCATTACAGTTTGGGATACCAATAAATATTGATCGCTTTAGACAGTTTTTTTTTTTTGTTTTTAAACCAGAGCCATTTTTCTTGCCACACATTTATTGTTAAAGAATAGTTTGGAAATAGGTCCATAAGCTTTAAATCTTTTAAAAAAGTATTCAACTTTAAAAAAAAATGATATAGTTGTTTTGATCGATATTTCGTGTAAGATCTGAGAAATTGTAACACAGCATAGGGGGCTTCGACTCCTGCTCGCTTTGCTCACCTCTTCTATTGTATAATTTTTGTATGTTTGTTTTTGTTTCTATTCTTGGAAAAGTGTTTCAACCTATAATACGTTTATAGCATGATTAACAAAATACTAACGTAATTTATATTTCCAAACAAACAGGGATATATAGTACCTAAAATCGCTTAAAGCGCCTAGTAGCATTTATATTTTTTAGCAGACCTATGAAGACTTTCCGGGTCTGGTCCTTAATAATGTTAAAATTATATATATTTATTACTGTATACTTATACACGCCATCTAGCGACAATAACTTATTTGCGCCATCTAGCGACAACTTTCTTGCCAGAACCAGCGGCTACACGAAACACACAAATTGATGATGACGACGATGACATATCAAACATATTTTTTTTATATATAAAATAGAGAGAACAGCAAAGATAGGAAATTTTAAAATCTGATAATTTAAATATGGTACAAATTTGATCCATTACTGACTTAATGGCATTTTTTGTATCAAAAACCCGATAATATTTTCATATTATCAGAGCACTTTTTTATCATTTCGGTCATTTCTATGAAAAACTATGAAAAATTGTGAGTGGTCCAAATCAAACCCGTTCCACAAGGGGCACAAATTAGAATAACTTAACTATTGATAAATACTCATAATGAGCTTTTTAACGATACATAACTCATATCAATTAAGAATATGTTCACATTTACGGCCCATTTGCGATTTTTTTTTTATATGAAGTTTTGTCATGGGATATCCCAAATGGGTTTTTTTTTATATGCTTATGGGTCTTTAACAAAAAACAGCTGATTGTTGCCAGTGTAAACACTTTTTTGTTTGCAATGTTAATAAACCATATCAAGGCTTAGTTTTATTGTTCAGAAGTGATTCATTTTCATAACAAACTTAAATTACTAATAGCCATTAGGCATAGAAACGATTTAAGGCATGGCAAAGCAAATTTTTGAAAGTTCCAACTAATTTTGAATGTGATAACTATTACAACAAAAATTAACATTAATAGTATTTGATAAGATAACTAATTTTTGGCGCTACTTGGAATTGATGAATTAGATAGGAAATCAAAAAGGAATGCATAAAATATTTTGTTTCAAGTGACTTTTATTCATAACTTATCATTATGGTATGCTTGGTTCCAAGATATGAAAAAAATGAATCAACAGAAAAGTAGTCTTTATACCCTGTACTAAAAAGTACAAAGCGTATAAAAAGTAACACTCCAATTAATGATGCCATGAATCATGTCAAAATTTTCCCAACAGCTTTAGTATTGAAAATTCCCAGACGTTCCAGTTATTTAGCGTGGGAAAAATCCCAACCTGCTCATGCCATATTACCATCAAATTACCTATGTATTATCTATGTATAATAGTTTGACCGACAAGCGCTTTTGAAAATCGTTTCTCTTATCACGTTTTTTGACTTAGTTGAGTTAGTTGCAAACTGTTATCAAATTGTTTAGGTTCTGTAAACGCTTGTCAGTTGTGCATATCACTCGATAAGAGTCGCAAAAAAGCTAAACAAATAAAAACTGAATGAGTTTTGGCGATAACTACTCGGCATATAGCCAAAATTTGCCTTCAATGTCAGACGCGAGCCTCAGTTAATAAAAACACGCGAAACCGTGCAGCGGCAAAAAAAAAATCCGATCTCTTGAGTTAGTACAACGAAATCATGCTGGACAAGAGTGAGGAGCCCTCGTGTGGCAAGCGTTGTTGCCTGCCCCTGGGTCAGGAGTTCCAGCGCTCAAAGTTCTCGCTACATCATGAGGAACCCGCGGACTTTTGTCGCTCACAGTGGCAGCGTGGTGATCGTTGTATTATATGGCTTATATATCGTTGGCTTTTGGCGGCCTTCTTTGCCGGCGGCGTTATTGCCAGCTGTGTGCAGACCTTCTACAATGGACATTGGTTCATCTATTTGACCGACTGGGGCTTTGTTTTGTGCTGGTTCACTTGCATGTATGGTGCCATATTGGCTACTATTTACTATTGCCGGCCAACATATTTTGGTAAGCATGATGAAAAAAAACAAAAAAAAAAACACATTTCCCATTGTTCACAGAACGTATCTATTAACGATATAATGCTATCAGTTCCAGTTTCAGACAAATTTGAGAATGTTTCGGATAAAGTACATGTTTTTGTATTATTTTATTAGCGCAGTAGATAACACATCAAACACACTAAATAATTTATTCGTATGGCAATTATGGGTAAAACATTCAATAAATGCCACCCGTTCATTATCAATTTTGGTTCAATTTATATTGTATTTATACGATATACAATTTAATTACGATCTTAATTTTTGATTGTACAATGCAGGATTTACGGTGTTGCTTTAGCGTACTTTAGGAAAATATGGAATCAGAAGACAAGTTGGATGGCTACAGTCGAGACTTTCCCAATGTTTCCGGTTTCTCTGTCGATACTAAAACAAAATAGCTTTTCTTACTGCTGGCGCCATCTAGCGTAAATTGCTGAAGAAACATGTGCAACAATCTTAGCTCACAAGCGCTACGAACACTGTTCTTTATCTCGACGCATTTTTTGATGCTGTGGTCCTTTTTTCAAATTCTTTTTGGGTTTGGTAAGCATCTTTTTTCAATAATATTTGCAGTATCGTGTCTTCTATACTTTGGGCCTACCTTTGCGTTTTTGTCTTTTCATCAAACCGACCGCTTTTGAACTTTGTAGTCACTCACAACAACTTCTCTCACTTATAGTAGCCTCGCCATAAGTCTACCAAAGCATTGTTGCGCCTAAGCTGTAGATTTCTTCAAACTTAATAAGCAAATCAAAAGTTTCCGAAAATAAGGCTTATTTGTGTGGACAAATCGTAAAATATTCTCACGAAAAGAAATTATATGATGCGGATGTGGAGTTACTAATACTTCAGTACTATGTTTTCATCAGATGATCAAACTTACAATATAATATTTCAAATCAGATATTTTCCACATAACCTTCTGCAGGTGCAGCAATAAGTTTTTTTTAAAGTTGTGGAATACTTTTGTATGTATTATCAACTCAAGCGAATGTGCCTGAGCTTCACTAAAAGAATACGAAGTCTAAAATATTTTGCTATTATAGCGAAATCTATTGGAAATCTTCATTGGAAATCTCCTACAGTAATTTCATTTTTGTTGTTTTCTAGTGTCTCCGCTGTTTTGTTAACACTAAATCAAAATAACATTCGATTGCTTTTTACTTATTTATTTATTTAGGCCTTTTAGCAACAAACAACTGATAAGCAAAGTACAAAAATTGACTGTTTCTTAACTCTCACAAGTAAAAGGCACGAGTCTAGGTATTAAAACGTCTAGAGATAATGATTGATAGACGTCGAACACATTGCACTAACCTTCTCAATAAAATCTAACATTTTTGTTTAATCAAATACAAAACTGCTCGTTCAAAAATTTTATTTTTGAGAAATTTAGTAGGTATAAGAGATCTTCTCTGGAAAAATACTAGTTACTACAATATATGAACTGATAATAACATTCAGCCATAAAATTTAACTTAATTTAAGACCCATGGCTTCAACTTACGAATAGTTAGATCATGTAGGCAGATCGACTCAGGCCGCAATCACACCGAGAGCGTCTAGTTCAGAAGATAGTAATGTGTGGGAGATGGCAAGTGAAGTAGACGATTGGGATGGCTGGTGGGTGTTTTTCAAAATTTACTCGCTCTCATTGCTAAGCCATGCTTTTCCAGACAATCCAGATCTTCGAAAAAGGATTTTGCTGTTGGTGTTGGGTGCATTTTCTATGAAGTGTAGAGTAGCCAAATAGTAGATGTTGCATGCTTCCCATTTGCTCCTAGTCTCCACAGCTTCGTGATGGGAAACGTGCATCCTCTCGGCCATTTGGTCTTTGGTTCAGTACCCCATGATAATTGCTGCCACTTTTATGGTTCTGTTTTAGTGCAACCGCATGAGTTCGAATATTTGCTTTACATTGTATCTAGGGTAGAGTGCTTAGGAAGCGTGACAACCGGGCGCTGTATCTCATTCTCGTTCTTCCTAGGCTTAGATTGTCGTTGTTTTCAAACAATTTATCGAGAGGGATGTCCGTTGCTGCAAGAGCTACTAGTAGCGCTGATCCCTCCCGGATTACGGGGAGGGGTCATTTTATGTCAGTTGCCGCAAGAGCCACTGCTAACTTTGATTCCTTCCTGGCACTCCATGTCCGCACTCTCGTTACCGGATACGCCAGAGTAACCTGCGAATAAGTTTGATTTTGTGGAGTGCGATGACAAAACTTTGATGGCAGCTTGTTTGTGCCTTGAGGCTTCCTCCAGGCTGCTATTCGGTCTTAGGCAGAATATATCTCGGCTTGGGAAAAAAGCAGAATGAAAGCTGCGTTACTAGCTCTTCAAAGCAGGGCACGTTCCTGTTCTTTCTTCCGTCTTCAAGCCGTCTGTATAGATCGTTAGCACAATCATCCTTTCAGGTCTTTTCCCTTCGGGAAGACCCTAATAGTATCGTTTGTGAACTGTGGAGCAGTTGTCGCTTTCCTCGATCTTAGCAAGTATGCGTATCTCAAATAGGACGCTGCTGCAACAAGAAGTAGATTACACGAAAACGATCAGTGCCGGGAGTCATGCTGCGTACTTCAGAAGAATGTCTACTGGCTTCAAGTAGAATTACATCTAGGGCTGCCGAAAGGGGGGATCCCATGGATCCAGCAATGCCCAAACAGACCGACTTTTGTACCCTCTGAAGATTTTACAGTTGAAATTTGTTGTTAGTCGACTTTACCAGACCAATGACCAATAGGTAGGGATAGGTCTCATTATTACTGCGTATAATCAGTAAATGATATGCGGTTTTGATCCCCATCTACTACAATATACTCTTATTGTCTATTTTCGGGTTGCTTAATTTGAATCTACTGCACAGTGGTCGAACATTCCCATTTGCTGGAAAAAATTCGAAAAATACCTATAATACAATTGAAAAAATACTGGAAAGATGCTAGTCTGCCTGGGCACTGTCGGAATAATTTTCTTCCTAACACGGATTTGGATTCAATAGGACTTTCGGATGATCCTTTCCTAAATAAGAAAACAGTTATGACTTCAAAATTGGAATTTCATAAGGGAAATGTGTTTTTGAGTCTTTCCGGTGTAGTATATTTTGTTTTAAATGGTTTTTCGTTAGAGACTTCTTTTGCACTGTTCTCTAAATTATTGTTGCATTCACCAAAAATTTCGTCAAAATTTGTTAAAGCTTCTCAAAAGATAAGATGAACCAATAAAGTGCGGAAACGTACATCACCCAAAGTTCAGAGAAGGATTCACATTAATATGCTGGTATATACGTTTCAGTGCATAAAGATCTCAAGTCATCATACTGATTAAAAAAGTACAGTCAACACAGTTCGCAAATCATATAAAATATTGATTAAAATTTCTCTTTAAACAAATTATTTAACAATGCACAATGCTTTGCTTTTACTTTAAGCTCCTGGTAGCTTTTCATTAAAGTTTTACTGGGCCTCACATTATACCACAACAACATTGGCCATGATGATCACATTGGTTTTTTGGGTGGCCCTGTATCCATGTAAGTTGTCTATAATCCACATGTACTAAAAAAAATGTATTCTAGACATAAAGCCTAATCCCATTCTGTAGCTATGGATGGCGGCGCTGTTGGACTCTATAATCTCTGGGCACATGCCTTTAATAGCGTTGGCATGATATTCGATTGCTTCATGGTTGCATTTCCCACACGTTTGATGCACTTTATCTATCCTTTTATTACGGGCATGATCTATGGTTTCTTTTCGCTCTTTTACTATTTAGCTGGAGGAGTTGATATGTAAGTGGTTCCGAATACTTTTTGTATAGTATTAATAATTAATTTTATTGCAGGTTTGGCAATCGTTTTATATATTTCATATTAGATTGGTCTGAGCCGGGTTTGGCCATTGCCTCGGTTTGTGGCTGCATTCTTTTGGTGGCCATATTTTGTTTATTTGTCTTCTGGATACATCAATTTCGAATATGGTTACATGCACGTTGTATTGGCAACAAGACCGTACAATTGAATACACTAACAATTAGTTAGATAAGTTGAGAAATTATAGAGCAACTAAAAAAGTTTTTACTTTAGTACATCAAGTTTAATATAATATATGACAAATTACCAGATCGGTATTTCTGACTTTGAATCGCTTTAATGCGAATAAGCCTTTTGGATATCTATCTTACCATCTATCTATCTATCTATTTATCTATCTTTACATCCAATCTTTATTAGTTTAAAGTATTCATTTTAGAATAAATTAAACAAAATTTAGAAAAGGCTGCCGTCAGTTTCCCCATTTTGTAATTCAAAAAATTTCATTTTTGAAAAACATGAGCTTATACAAAAAGTGTTAAAAAAAATTTCGAAAAACTATTTTATTTTATAATAAATAATATAAATAAATAAAAATTATAATAAAAAAAAAATAAAAAATGAAAGTTATGATATTTGTGGTAAGGGAGCAAGTATGTACTAATTTAAAATTGGTCGTAGTCGTTTCGACGAAGAGTAACGTTAGTGTAGGTAAAATAGGATCATCCATTACATAAGCCGTGAATAAATAATATTGTGACAAAAATCTATTTGTTTAAGGCGATCATTGGAGGTGCCGCTTATATAGTTTTATCCTTAATTCGAGTGCAAAAATTTTTAATTTTAGACTGCCTTTTTTCTCTCAGTGTATAAATGCAAAGGGGGGACTATTATTATTTTGTGTTGATTGAAGTATTGTGAGCCTAATTTAAAAAAACTAAATTAACATTTTGAATTTTGTTTTTTTTTTAACAGCAATTTTTGTTGCCAATATCTTTAAATTCTTGAAATGATATGGTACTGTCTTTGTAATGCATTCCCTCCGCCGTTTTTATAATAACTTGTTTATTGACATGTTTTTTTTTTGGCAGTACTTTGGCTCATCAGGGCCAACAATTTCGGCAACGAATCTGCACAGTTCTGCTGTTTCAATTTAGCCATGGTTCTCATAATGATTTGTAAGCCTCCTCCCATATTTTGGAACTGGCGAACATAATTAAATTTTCTTGGCCACGTGCCACAAATAAAGGACTCTGTTTCTATGAACATTGTTTATTGCAAATTCTTGTGATTTATGGCATGTTATTTGTTTATTTAGCGTTCAAGCAACAAAATATATCCACAAATTTCATTACGCATACGCAGCGTTTAGCAGTTGAGAATTTTTACAGACTTGCATTAGGGGCCTTGCCCCCAGGGTTGCATAAAAGCTGCGCCATACGACAAATGCGATAACAATGGATTTGGTTATCGCAATGGGATTGGCAATGCCAATGTCGATTTATTTTGCTCGCTCAGTTGCAGTTAAAATGCTTTTCATGTTAAGTTCTCAGAAGCAACAAAAGCAACAACTTGGTTCATTCAAGCAGACAAATAACTGCACACAGCGCAACATGCCAGAATTTCTTTACCTTTTTTTTTGGCAGATGGTAAAATATCTAGAAGATAGAAAAAAAAGTAGAAAATATCAACTTATGTAAATTGTTATGTGTGTGTATGGCCAACTACGTAGTCGGATGGATTCCCCAAGCATAGTTGCCACTATTGACAGCTGCTTGCGGCTGAAACTCGTCCTTTAGTTATCCTGTAGGAATTGCGGGCATGTTTTCTTCTGCTGAAATGAGCAAAAATAATTGCAAATCGTAAAAGAAAAAAATTCAAGCCACATTCATGTCAACGTGTGTGTGTGTGTGTGTGTGTATGTGTGCCAGACGCCATTGACTTGGACAGACGGAAACGGAAATATGCAATGAAGCAGAAGTTGGCAGGAAATTGTTAAGACGGTCGCCGCGCCTTAGTTTTCATGCAAGTCTCTGTCTCCACTTTTATTTTTATTTTTTTTTCTTTATAACTTTGTTTTATTTTCCATCATCTTGTTCTGTTGTGGCCTGAAAGGGTTCCATCCAACCAAGAATAGCAACAACAACAACAGCAATGGGAACAAGACTTTCCCATTGCTTTCGTTTTATGCGCTCCTTAGACGAATTGAAAAACCCGTACTTCGGCATGCAAATAAAATTTGCTTTTTTTAGTGTAGACCTTGTATGTTCTCTCGTGTGTGAGGTGGAGGTGTGAGCACGCAGGTCAGGAGCGGATTCGGAAAAAATTTGGAAAGGTTTCCGTATAGAATTCACGCTATGATTTCACACCAAAAATGGATCGCAGAGTGACTTTGACTTTCGTATAAGTTGGTTTGCCTTCTACCATCAGGAAAAAGATGCAGATGAGGACAAGTTGAAAAAAAACTTGGGGGCTCCACCCGCTGTGGGCTTAGCAAGTTGGCTTGCCTGCTATAGGCGGATACAGGCAGGCATTTTTGCAATTGAAAAAAAGGGCAAAATTCAAGGCAAGTTAAAAAATAAACTAGGGGGCTCCACCACCTGCATGCTTGGCAAGTTCTCTTCCTATAAGCGGGTACAGGACTTTTTCTACCAATTGGAAAAAATGACAAAATCGGGGCCAGTTAAAAATAAATTATTTGGCTCCAACCCCTGCAAGCTTTGCAAGTTGAGCTATGAGCGAGTACAGGCAGAAATTTTTTAAACCAATTGAACAAAAGGGGTGCATTCGAGGCAAGTTTATGAATAAACTAGGGGTTCCAACACCTGCGGGCTTCGCAAACTAATCGCCGTACAGCCTTCTATAATCATTTGAAGAAGTCCCGCATATAATATTCCCTTTGCCGCATACTCATCGGTCATGCAAAGTCTAATTGATAGGAAGGAAAAGCCACAAAGAGATAATCGAAATTATCGACTTTAGATATTTATAAGTTTCTTCAAAAGGATACACTTAGATACCTTCTTGTGGTTGATACGCCCAATAACTAAATAGAAGTTTTATATTTTTGTGTTCATGCGTCAGCATACAGATTTTGGTGACTGTAGCTTCTTCACAAAAATTGTATAAAAGCACCCTTTTTAAAATAAACTTTTAGACAAACTTCAGAGGTATTTATATAGCAGGAACAGTAGACGTTTTTGTAGTGAATTTTACATTTTGTTTTTCTCATTAAATCTACGCGTATATGATTCCATATTTGAGAGTATTTGAAATAAATTTTAAAATAAAAATGAAATGGTTGAAAATTTAAAAAGAAAATATTATTAAATTGTTGATAAAAAAAAAAAAAAATTTTTTTTTTTTCAAATCAAAGCTTTTTCAATTTCGAAATTTTACCCTTAAATGAAAAAATTTGTTCTAATATATGTATGCACTTAGAAAATCTAAATATGCAGTAATCGATAGTTCGATAAATAATCGGAATTCTGAAAACAAAAAATTGACATGGTTCATGTTAACATACAAGTTGACAAAAAGAAGAGTGCTTTCGAGAGACTCCATTTAGGAACGAAGCTTCTTTCATATATTTTTTTTTCGTGACATATTTTGCTATAACGAGCTTAAAATGGTTCTTTGAACACTTTAAAATTGTAAACAAAAATCACGACAAAATTAAAAAAATTTTGAAATTATTGAAAATATACTAATTAATAATTTTGGTAGACATCATTTCGGTTCTTGACGATTTTGAATCATTTCAATTTACCAGTTGCGTTGAGGAGCATTCTACCAACACCGCAAAAAATTCGACGCTCCATTCTCAAAAAAAAAAAAATAAATGTTTTTATATACAGACATAGACAGACACATAGAAAAAAAAAAAAACAACAAATATTTTAAGGCAGGGACTTGAGATCCGCTACTGTATGTTTTTGTGTGCATGTCCTTCATTTGTTTTTTTTTTTCTCACTGTTTTCTGTGGTTGCGCCTTTTTTTTATTTCAATCAAACAACTTTTTTTATGTTGGGAACTTCTTAAAGCCTTTGGACTATATGGTATTCTTGTTACTTGTACTGTACGAAATACTGTCATAAAATTTATAAGCTATGTAAATGATGATGAATGGTTGCCTTTTTTATACATATATGAAATTTTATGGAGTCTGTGTCTATGTTTTTTCACTTGACGACTGTTAACCCATTTTCGCTGCTTTCGCGAAAAAAATTTTTATGGGAATGAAATTATTATAGGGGCGTTTCATTTGCCTTAGAATAGATATTTGGAAAATTTTAAAATTTTCCGACACCCAGGAGTGCCGTGACGTCATGTTGCGTGTACGCAACATTGGCGCATTGCTCGACAAATGAAATTGTCTCAGATGAATAATGCATAGTGAAAGAAATGATTCATTTTTGATTAGTTATTTAACAATAAGTGATTAAAAACGAATGTTTACAATGAAATGAAGCAATGGAAAATAAAACAACAATAAATAAAAGTATATTCAGAGTTTCCTCTCATAATAATGTTTGAAACATTTCAAGTGGAGGGCTTGTAATGTAAGTTATTTATTTCTTGGTGAAGAGAAAATATAAAATAAAAGTCTCTAACGTTTGTCCACGAAGTTGTCGATCGGGATTCTCTAGTTCAACTAGCAAACAGCCTGTTGGGGGGTTCGTTGACTTCTTCGGAGGGACATTCTAACTACATACAAAAATAAAAAAAAAAAGAATCCCTAAAGCCATAAAAAAAAGAAGAGAAAATCACAATTAAGCCCTTAGTAAAAATTAGAGAAAGAAGAAAAACTTAGTATTGCCAAATCACAGTGACTTCAGTGAGCCATCTAGATGTTATGATAGCTCTCGCTCTACACCCACCCTACCATGATTTTCCATTGCGAATTTATTCGGAAAATCCCAAGATTTACAATCACTTCATTTCAATTCACTTCATTACTTTCAGAGAAAGATTTGTTTTATTTTAACAATTCATATTTTTTTTTCAAGTTCGTCTAAACAGACAAAAAAAAAATAATAATTCACTTTATAACATAACTTCAAAAGAAAAATAATTTTCATAAAAAAAAACTAATTATAGTAATGATTAAGGGAACCCCTAACAATATGGGTATATGTTTCAAACATAATTAAAGAATAAAAATAAAACTAATAATGAAATGTTTATCAATATGATTAAATTATTTAAGGGTTATAATTAAAAGTGCATAAGAATAAAAATAAAACAAAGAGAGTAATAAAAAGCATATACTGAAATTATTTCAGTTAATAATAATTGGCAGAAGGCCTAAAGAAATCATGATTAGAATTTAAAACCAAATTTAAAGATCAGCTGTTTTAATGCATGCGATAATAAGCATAAAACAACAATAATAATTATATGAAATAGAAAGAAGGAATGTAAGAAAAAAAAAAAAAAACAGTTAGGTTAGGGTAGTTAAGAGTACTACCGACCAAGACAGAAGGTGTAGCTATTAAAATTATTTAATAAGGTTTAATATATTTAAAGAAGTTTACGTTAAATCATTGTCAATCGAGAACGAATTTGAATGTGACCATTTGCATTGACTCACCCCATCAGCTGCTCCTCCAAAGGCCTTTGTAGAGTGTGTGATGTTCGATGTTCGATGATGCTTAAAATTTTATTATTGGTTATGGTTACATATTCTGCTTGATTGACTTTATAGAGGCAAAGATAAAGGTATGATAGATAGACACACACAACAAAAAAAAAAATCAAAAGAAATTTATCAAATAAATGGCTAAAAACATGTTAATGCATGGAAAATTGTACCATGAAAAATTTTTATATGAATGCACTTGTATGAGTTGATAGTTAGATTTAAATGAAAACTTAATATTATGAAAGCGCTTAACGCCTCTATTCATTAAAATTGCCTAACCACTGCACTTAGTGTTATATTTGTATATTTAATTTGATCGTTGTTGTGGTTGTTGGTTGAATTTTACTGCTGCACTGCCTTTTGTTTTAATTTGGTGATCAAAATTGCACGAAGGTTGTTAGGAGCTGCATAAATCCATAAATCTGTAGATCTTACTGATTTTCCCCCAGCGACAAACACATTATTAGGCACTTCCAAGGCAATATAAGGCATATTTTCACAAAAACAAAACTTTTTAGAGACTTTAGCGGCGGAGCTCCGATCAAGTGTTATCACACCGTCGCGCACGCGGTTTTGCACTGCAGATTTAAAGCTCAGCTGCACATGCGCTGGACCGCTGCTGCGGCGCTGCTCTCATGCGCTCGTTTGCTACGACGGCGCTGCTGGCTGCTGCTGCAGTTTTAAAAGCTTTTGTTTGTTCTGAGTTTGCCAATTTGTCATCTACGCTGCTTCTAATGCCGTTGCCTATGCCTTAAGAAGTGCCAAATCATATGGATACAGCGCTGGTCAAAAAAATAGGGAAATTAGGAATAACAGAAAAATATTGTTAAGGTTTTTTTTTTTTTATTTTTACCTTTTCCTATGCTTGTAAAAACAGAAATGTTGATCTTCGAACAAAAGATATTTAACCGTGATGATATATTTGTGAGTTCAGGCGTACCTATGGTATAAGGGGTTTTTTTGTAATTTAGAAAGAAATTACCAAATTATGCTAAACTCACTCAAACAAACTGGACCAATGCGCGATAAATTAAGTTCAAATGGTTGGCCGAAATATAGCCGATGCTTTAATTAAAACTGATAACTTCTAACATGCACTCGCGAGCTAAGCATATATATGCAATTATATATACATATATGCGTAAGATTAAAGCGGAGAGGCACATCCGATCAGCTTGATGGTTAAGGTGAAAAGAACTTCACAGGAAATACCTGAGTGCAAAGCCTAATAACAGCTACAGCGGTAAGAGGAAGCACTTGTCAAAAGTGACAGGGTGAAAGTGCAGTGTTAACAAACTGAATGACCTTGGTTTTTGTCAAAGCTAAGTTATACGTTAAAATTTTAAAACGTATAACAGTTGAGACGAGTTTGGAAAAATTACCTAAACTTGGCAAAAATATTGAAATAATAATATAAAGATAAACATGATTACTATAAAAATATTAATAAAAAAAAAATAAAAATTAAAATTAATGTCCGAAAGGAAAAAGTAAGACCAAAATACTTAAATGGCAGTAATTGTTCATTACACCACAAGATAATTCTAGAGCGTTGCCTCGGAGTATTATCCTGAAAAAAAAACTATTACTGCCTTATGTCTTTAGCATGGAAAGTTCCTTGTATGCGCCCTTGCAAGTCTTCAAGAATATAGAAGCTGTTACCTACTCTCTCGCGAACACGTGCTTTTAGCCACATTGGACCTAGCTTAGCGTTAACGTTCTTGGAAAAATTACTTTGAGAAAAGTTTCGTCTAAAGACCTCCTGTCCTACTTTGAACTGAACGTTTCGTGTTCGTAAATCATAGTGTTTTTTCTGCTGTTCATGGGCCTTTGCAATGTTTTGCTTGATCTCACAACGCATAAGCTGAAGTTGGTCATCCCTTTTAAAACGTTTCCTGGTTCATTTAACAAGTTAAGTTTTGCTAACAGGTCATACTGAGAGCCATGAGAGATCATCTCAAAACCAAACAACGCATGGTATGGAGAACATCCTACACTTTGGTGGTATGCGCTTCGTAAAGCACTGCTAATACCGTGTATGTGCTCATCCCAGTCTCGTTGATCCTCATGTAAGTATGCTCGAATAGCAGCCACAAGCGAACGATTAACTCGTTCAGATGCATTTGACTGAGGAGAATACAAAGCAGTATACATATGTCTTATACCCAGAGAAGTTAGAAAAGCATTAAATTCAGACGACTTGAATTGGGACCCATTGTCGCTGATAAGAAGTTTAGGCACGCCATACACAAAGAATATGTGATGCTGAAGATATTCTTGAATAACTTTAGATGTAAATTTTCGTAAGGGACATAGCCAATGATACTTAGAAAAGTGATCCATAACAACTAACAAACCGATGTGACCGCGTTTGCTTCTGGGATAAGGTCCGAGGATATCTACGTACAAACGTTCAAAGGGACGAACTGACACCGCTGCTTCACCCATTGGAGGCTTAAGCGTACAGTTTGGGGCCTTTGTCATTTTACAGACATCGCAATTTCGTATATAATCACGCACTTGTGACACCATACCAGGCCAGTAAAAGTTCCTACGGATCCGTTCTAAGGTCTTAACCATTCCACCATGAGCTGATACGACAACATCATGCGCTCTCTTAATGACATCTGAGGTCAAAGCTTTCGGAATCCAAAGTTTCCACATAGTTTGAGAATTCAAAGGATTTCCATTGTCATGTTCTGTGCGGATATAAACAAACTGATCTACTATTTTTAAATCCGGAAAGCGCGATTCTTCTTGCAATACTCTTGATTTCAGATCCTGATAATCAGAATCATTGAAGCATGGTGAACTAAGATCAACTTCAGGACCAATTTCTTCAATAGCAGATACTTCTTCAGTAAATATGCGTGAAAGAGCATCTGGTACAACATTCTCTTTGCCTCTACGGTGACTAACTTCAAATTTGTATCCTTGCAAACGCATTGCCCAGCGTGCAAGCCGACCTTTCAGATTTGGTTGTCTCATAAGCCATACTAAGCTGGCATGATCAGTAATAACCTCAAAAGGTTGAAGTTCAAGGTAACATCTAAATTTTTCTATGGCTTCTAGTGCTGCTAAACACTCACGCTCAGTGACGCTATAATTTCTCTGTGCTGAATTGAGTTTTTTCGACATAAAAGCCACTGGTTTCTCAGAACCATCCTCAGACAATTGCACTAAAACAGCTCCAATGCCTACGTCGCTAGCATCGCAGTGGACATAAAATTTCTTTGCAAAGTCTGGATTTTGCAATACGGGAGCAGAAGTCAGCATATCCTTAAGTTTTTCAAAAGCTACTTGTGCTGCATCAGTCCAAGCAAATTTCTTTTTAGTAGACAATAATTCTGTAATTGGGCATACTATCCCTGAGAAATTTTCAATAAATCGCCTATACCAGCCAACAAGACCAAGAAAAGCTCTGGCCTGTCTCAAAGTTTTTGGAGCTGGCCATGACTTAATAGCACTGATTTTAGCTGGATCAGTAGAAATGCCACCTTTACCAATAACATACCCTAAATATTGCACTTCTGTTACACAGAACTTGCTTTTTGTTATGTTTAGCGTTAAGTTAGCCTTTCTAAATTCCTCAGAGAGACGGATTAAGACTGACAAATGTGATTCAAAATCTTCAGAAACAATACATAAGTCATCTAAGTATCCAAAAACACAATATTTTAGTTCGGGTGGAATGAGTTCATCCATCAACCGACACATAGTTTGAGGCGCATTACAGAGCCCAAAAGGCATCACTTTAAACTGGTATAGAGGACGACCAGGGACTGTGAAAGCTGTAATAGCCTTAGATTCATCCGTTAAGGGTATCTGCCAGAACGCATCTTTCAGATCAAGTTTTGTTATCAGATTCGCTTTTGGAAGTCTTGCAAAAATGCCGTCAATGCTTGGTAGAGGATAAGCATCTTTTTTCGTAAATTCGTTAATCTTTCGGGCATCCAAACATCCACGAGTTTTATTGGGTTTTATTACCATGTGCATTGGCGAACTCCACGAACTCTTGGATAACTCTATTACGTCTAACCTTAACATTCTGTCTATCTCTGCAAACGTAAGCTTTTCTACAGCTGGCGACACTGGATAAAATCGTTGCTTAACAGGTCTAGCATCTCCAACGTCAATATGATGTTTTGAAAGAGCTGTTCTCCCAAGGCCTTGTGTCTCAAAATTGGGAAATAGGTTAATGACGGACTGCAAACGCTTTGACTGATCTGGTGTTAAAGGAAATTTATTTTCATCAATCGTATTAATCTGGGCTTCTTTAACAGACTCGCTACAGGAAGACTTTAATCCTGGAAACAAATTAAATTTTCTCACAAAATCCATTCCAAGAATAAGACGTTTTTGTATTGATGGAACTATATAAAGTGTGAGCGTTTTTATTTCCTGATTATAATTTAGATCTATGAGAATTGACCCTACAACTGGTTGATTCTTCCCGTCAGCTGTTTTAACACCTGAAGAAAATTTCTTAAAACGATCGTAAGACGACCAATTAGCTTGAGCTAAATCAGCCCCTATACAGCTAACGTTAGCCCCAGTGTCTAACAGACCGTTCTCATTAAAATCTAGAAAAGATACGGGAGCATACAGACGTCCATCTGATGTATTATTTATAATGGCAGAAATAAGAAGTTCTCTAGTGCGATTGACCGTTTGCCAGAAATTACGTATACGTAAAGAAGATCGCTTTTTAGTTATTTTAGCACAATTAACTTCTCCAAAGATTTTTGCTCTAACTTCAGAATAGTTTTTTAAGCGTTCATGATACGGCTTGATTGGGTATAAATTCGGTTTGGATGTCTCAGAAGAATTTGTCATAATTAAGGGAATATTTATATCGTTTTCTAGCGCCACTTCCCTTGAAGATTCAGACGCTAGAGAAGAAGAATCAGGTTTTGGTACAACGATTACTTTTGGGCCAACCGTCCGTTGTTGACAGAAGGTCCCTTGCGTAAGTTTTCCGAGCGTTTTATACATGTTTCGCATTGCGGTTTATAAACATTTTTCGCCCCGCAACCATAGCAGAAAATTTTTCTCTCACGCAAACACATATCCCATGCATGACCTTCCTGTTCACAGTTCCAACAAATTAGATTATTAACGGATTGTCGTACTGCGTTTATTGAGAGATCACTATCAGGTGGAGGATATATACTACTATCGTCTTCTATAGTCGCAACTGTGCGTTTAACTGGCTTAAAACCCACGCTTGGTTTTGAAAGTCGTTTAAAATCGTTCTCACTAAATAAATTTTCACGCATTTGGACAAGTTGCCGCAAATGAGCTGCTGAATGGATTGTGACATACAGGAGTGCTTGTCGGATTTCAGGAATAAGATTGCGCTTTAACTGTTGTATAAGCCTATAGTCATCCAATGGCATAGAAAGACGTGAAACAAGGGTCATGACATCGTCATAAAATGAATCAAATGGTTCACCTTCCCGCTGTTTTCGCGCTCGTATCTCTTCCAAAATGAGATCGTCATCCTTGTTGTCGTGATATTGGTTTTTGAGGGCTTCGCAAAAATCTTCCCAATTAACTTGAGCGATTTCTTTGCGATACCTCCAATACCACTCACGCGCTTTTCCAATAAGCAGAACGTGTAAATTTTTACATAATAAAGAAAAATCATTTTGAAGGCTATCAGCTGTAAGAGCTCGAATTCTGTATAGAAACTCCTGTACTGTAGGGCCTTTTGTAGAGCCATCGAACTTTACGCCCCAGCTCTGAATAATTAGAGTGACCTTTTCCGGTCTCATCGTAGAAAACGAATGAGCTCCAGATCTAACCAAAGGACTATCTAGATCTACTGGCATTTGTAGTCTAGGCTGTACATTTTGTAAGTTTGAGTTTGAAGTGTCGTCGCTTTTTAGATTTAGTTGTGACATACGACGATCAATAAAATGTTCCATCTTTTCAAAAATCAAATTGTAGTCAATATTAATTGATTGCGTAGCAATTGCCGACCCATCAGATGACAGACGTTGGCCGTGATTAAGATTTCGACCACCACGCTGCTTTCTCGGACGACCCTTCCGTATTGATTTGATCGGAGCAACACCCTTAAGTGGCTCACGATCTTGAGTTAAAGTGTGAAGTTCATAATCGGGTTGGCTTACACTCGCAGCTTGGTCAACAGACATTGGAATAGTCTCCGACTGCGATTTACTGCGAGTATAATGAGTTTTGGCAATAGCTCCTTGTTTGTTTGACGCTAAAGAGTCAATTGCCTGAAAATCTTTTGAGTGGCATAAAGTTTTACAAATGTAACACTCATTAGTTTTTTCTAAATAAGTTGTGATACACCTTTTATGAAATTGGTGATCACATTTTGTTTTAACCACGTCCTGAGACTCCAACAAGGCTTGAGAACAAATCGTACATCTCACCTCGGGCACAGGATCTGAGGTATGAAGACTTCGCAGATCTTCTCTACTACGCGTGATCGGCATAATGTGTAAAAAAAAAAAAATAAAGTAAAGAATGGATATAATAAAATCCGAAATAAACGGTTTGTATTCAAAACACTCAATTGCTTCGAATAAAGCGTAAATAAGAAAATATTGAAAAAGATATGTTGTTTTTTTTTTTTTTTTTTCTTTCTCATCCAGTAAGTAGTGTGATTAAAATGAAGGTGAAGTGTTGGTAATACTAAGCAGTTAAGTGTGATACTCAGAAAAATAAAGAGAAGATGCAAAAAAATAGTAACGACATTAGAGGTCTACTCTGAGCGGTAAATTTTTTGGTCCACGCCAAAATTAATTGCATTCCAATTTCAGAGAGCAATCCGTTCTGATGCGCTACATTCTCAGCAAAAAAAAAAAAGAAAGGAAAATGATTGCAATGATAGCAACACAATAAAAGGTCTACACTGAGCGGTAAATTTTTCGGTCCAAAGCCAAAAGTAATTGCATTCCAATCTCAGAGAGCAATCCGTTTTGTTGTGACACAACCTGAGCATAAAAAATGAAATAAAGAAAAGTATTGCAAACATACAGCTATTAGAAATGCCAAAGATAGTCAATTCCAGAGGTTCTTAAATCGGCAACCTACCAAATTATAAGACATTCCAACTGGTACTAAGAATAGCGTATACTAAAAGCACACATAAGCCAATTAATAGAGATAAATAAAATACATGATAGTATTGAAGATAGTTAAAACTGAAGTTAAAAGCGGTTGACTCAAAGATTATTGTCCAGCCATAACTCAGAAAATATAACAAAGATTTCTACTAACACAATTTTAAAATCTGAGAAAAATTGAAAGATTATAAAAAAATGTTTTAATAAATTTTAACTGAACCTAATTGAAATTGGACTAAGTAAGTCAAAGATTTGATAACTAACAAATGGTCGCTATTTCGGTCCATGCCAAAATAAAGCGCTATTCCGATATGTCGTGTCAACTTATTTGAAAAACTATTCCAATATAAAAAGTGGAAGATTACGATAAATCTTAAAAGCCTTTATACGAGCGGTCGTACAATTGGTCCATAGCCAAAAGCCGCAATTCCAGCTACGTAAGCAGATCTATAAGATAAATCATAAAATTTAGAAGTAATTTGAAAATGAGAATAAAGAGAATAAAGATATATGGGCCTTACTACAGAAACTACACCAGATGTTGTAGTGTGTGTAATTATTTGAATTTAAAAGAAAATAATTCAGAATCTCTAGTTTTCTATAGTAAATAGTTGTGATTTTTTCCCCAAAAAAAATAATAAAATAGATTTGAATTTCGAAAACAGTTGTTAAAAGAAAATAAAGGAACCAATTAGACAATATAGAGTCAAGAAGTAGTTTTAAGCCTTAAAGGCCACAAGTGTCAATAATTTTATAAATAAAATACAACACACGTATGCACAAAAAAAAACTAAAACCCTTTCAAACCCTAAAAGCCTTATTGCCCCACGTTGGGCGCCAATTTATGTAATGTAAGTTATTTATTTCTTGGTGAAGAGAAAATATAAAATAAAAGTCTCTAACGTTTGTCCACGAAGTTGTCGATCGGGATTCTCTAGTTCAACTAGCAAACAGCCTGTTGGGGGGTTCGTTGACTTCTTCGGAGGGACATTCTAACTACATACAAAAATAAAAAAAAAAAGAATCCCTAAAGCCATAAAAAAAAGAAGAGAAAATCACAATTAAGCCCTTAGTAAAAATTAGAGAAAGAAGAAAAACTTAGTATTGCCAAATCACAGTGACTTCAGTGAGCCATCTAGATGTTATGATAGCTCTCGCTCTACACCCACCCTACCATGATTTTCCATTGCGAATTTATTCGGAAAATCCCAAGATTTACAATCACTTCATTTCAATTCACTTCATTACTTTCAGAGAAAGATTTGTTTTATTTTAACAATTCATATTTTTTTTCAAGTTCGTCTAAACAGACAAAAAAAAATAATAATTCACTTTATAACATAACTTCAAAAGAAAAATAATTTTCATAAAAAAAAACTAATTATAGTAATGATTAAGGGAACCCCTAACAATATGGGTATATGTTTCAAACATAATTAAAGAATAAAAATAAAACTAATAATGAAATGTTTATCAATATGATTAAATTATTTAAGGGTTATAATTAAAAGTGCATAAGAATAAAAATAAAACAAAGAGAGTAATAAAAAGCATATACTGAAATTATTTCAGTTAATAATAATTGGCAGAAGGCCTAAAGAAATCATGATTAGAATTTAAAACCAAATTTAAAGATCAGCTGTTTTAATGCATGCGATAATAAGCATAAAACAACAATAATAATTATATGAAATAGAAAGAAGGAATGTAAGAGAAAAAAAAAAAAACAGTTAGGTTAGGGTAGTTAAGAGTACTACCGACCAAGACAGAAGGTGTAGCTATTAAAATTATTTAATAAGGTTTAATATATTTAAAGAAGTTTACGTTAAATCATTGTCAATCGAGAACGAATTTGAATGTGACCATTTGCATTGACTCACCCCATCAGCTGCTCCTCCAAAGGCCTTTGTAGAGTGTGTGATGTTCGATGTTCGATGATGCTTAAAATTTTATTATTGGTTATGGTTACATATTCTGCTTGATTGACTTTATAGAGGCAAAGATAAAGGTATGATAGATAGAACACACAAAAAAAAAAAAATCAAAAGAAATTTATCAAATAAATGGCTAAAAACATGTTAATGCATGGAAAATTGTACCATGAAAAATTTTTATATGAATGCACTTGTATGAGTTGATAGTTAGATTTAAATGAAAACTTAATATTATGAAAGCGCTTAACGCCTCTATTCATTAAAATTGCCTAACCACTGCACTTAGTGTTATATTTGTATATTTAATTTGATCGTTGTTGTGGTTGTTGGTTGAATTTTACTGCTGCACTGCCTTTTGTTTTAATTTGGTGATCAAAATTGCACGAAGGTTGTTAGGAGCTGCATAAATCCATAAATCTGTAGATCTTACTGATTTTCCCCCAGCGACAAACACATTATTAGGCACTTCCAAGGCAATATAAGGCATATTTTCACAAAAAACAAAACTTTTTAGAGACTTTAGCGGCGGAGCTCCGATCAAGTGTTATCACACCGTCGCGCACGCGGTTTTGCACTGCAGATTTAAAGCTCAGCTGCACATGCGCTGGACCGCTGCTGCGGCGCTGCTCTCATGCGCTCGTTTGCTACGACGGCGCTGCTGGCTGCTGCTGCAGTTTTAAAAGCTTTTGTTTGTTCTGAGTTTGCCAATTTGTCATCTACGCTGCTTCTAATGCCGTTGCCTATGCCTTAAGAAGTGCCAAATCATATGGATACAGCGCTGGTCAAAAAAATAGGGAAATTAGGAATAACAGAAAAATATTGTTAAGGTTTTTTTTTTTATTTTTACCTTTTCCTATGCTTGTAAAAACAGAAATGTTGATCTTCGAACAAAAGATATTTAACCGTGATGATATATTTGTGAGTTCAGGCGTACCTATGGTATAAGGGGTTTTTTTGTAATTTAGAAAGAAATTACCAAATTATGCTAAACTCACTCAAACAAACTGGACCAATGCGCGATAAATTAAGTTCAACTGGTTGGCCGAAATATAGCCGATGCTTTAATTAAAACTGATAACTTCTAACATGCACTCGCGAGCTAAGCATATATATGCAATTATATATACATATATGCGTAAGATTAAAGCGGAGAGGCACATCCGATCAGCTTGATGGTTAAGGTGAAAAGAACTTCACAGGAAATACCTGAGTGCAAAGCCTAATAACAGCTACAGCGGTAAGAGGAAGCACTTGTCAAAAGTGACAGGGTGAAAGTGCAGTGTTAACAAACTGAATGACCTTGGTTTTTGTCAAAGCTAAGTTATACGTTAAAATTTTAAAACGTATAACAGTTGAGACGAGTTTGGAAAAATTACCTAAACTTGGCAAAAATATTGAAATAATAATATAAAGATAAACATGATTACTATAAAAATATTAATAAAAAAAAAATAAAAATTAAAATTAATGTCCGAAAGGAAAAAGTAAGACCAAAATACTTAAATGGCAGTAATTGTTCATTACAGGCTTTGATGCATTTTTTGCACTGGTAAATTGTTTGCGAGCTGCACTGCACACACCTCAGTCGTCGCTTCTGTGGATTTTCGCAGATGTGGTGATCTCGGACATTGATCCGTGCAAGTTTTTTTGAAACCTCTGATTCGTCGTCATTCGAATCCGGCTCCACATCTTCCGCGTCTGATGGCAGCTCTTCAACGAACGCCAGCAAAGCTCGCGTGACTTCTGATTTGAAGTCTAGTTGGCAAAGACATTTGGTTTTTTGCTGCATGGAAATGAGGCAATGTAATTTCCAAGCATTTACTGAACCAGTGTTGAGGCAGTTAGTAAAAAGTGGCCACCACCACTTTTTACCCCGAATGGCGATACGATAGTTGGAGACGGCATTGTCATGTAAGTCTACTCCTCCCATGTGTTTATTATACTTGCATATCATTTGAGGTTGAGCAATCGTTATCACCTTTCTTTCTTTTCGAGAAAATCTGGATGCTTTTGTGCTGGTTCAGCCGCGAGAAAGTTTGAAGCGACTGTCACTTCAGCATTGTCCTGCCAGCGGCAGGCAGATATCGAATTTCTTTTTTCAAAGCACTCATCATACGCATATTTTTTCAGATTCTTTCCTGTTGCCAGTTCACTGTTCGCTCCTCTCAGCCGGTTTGATCTTACAGTGCCTATTGCCCGAACCTACCTTTCATTGAGTAAGCACAGTAAAAAATACGTTGTAAAAAAATTGTCGAAATAGAATGCATGTAGCTGTGGGTCTTCAATAGATTCGATCATAGAGACAATTACTGATGCACCGAGGCCAATGTTTTTGTCGAATGAGCTTCCTTTGCCTGCGTAGGGAATGGAATGGAAAAGATAGCCTGAGTCCGAACAGAGACACCATAGTTTGAAGCCGAAACGAATTGGCTTCCCTTTTATAAACATTTTGCAATTATGTCGCCCAAAATACGGAACCATCTGTGGTGGGCAGTCTATCTGAATTTACATAACTCGCGAGGATATTGCACCAAAATCTGCCGCAACGCAAAAGGCTCATGCACGGTGAAATCTCTCTCTCGTTTTGCTTGATTGTGGTTCTTGCTCTCTTCTGCGATTTTGCTTACTACGCTGTTTACTTACAAAAAGGAATGTTTGTTTGTATGATCTTTGCCCACAACTGATTTTAGTTTTGTAAGTTGCTGATAGTCCAGGAATTACACACACACTTCATGTACTTTCTCTTTTTTGGCAACATAGCCGGCGTTCTGCTTACGCTAGCGCCACTTGTGAAATATACCGCGGTAAAAAAACGTCGGCTGGTTGAAAATTCGTTTGTCGAGCAATGCGCCAGCGTTGCGTAAACGCAACACAAACTTTAAGCCTCATCTAGAACTCTCACAATTACTTCTGGATACGCCATAAACTAATTTAAATTCTTCGTTGCTCTTTTGTCAACATGTCTTGGTGTAGAAAAGACAAAAAATTTACGTTCAATAATTTTTAGTGTACAGTTAAAAATTTGTCCAAAAAAGGTGTGTACACATACACAAGTGGGTGAGTCAGTGTGTGTTTTGCAAGGTGTCATATTATGAAGAGGAAGAAAGATAAAAGATATACCTTTAAAACAAACAAAAAATGGTAGCGATATCTCACACACAGGCCGCATAAGAATTTTTTGAAAATGGTGTTGCGTGTACGCAACGAAGGAAGAAAATGGGTTAAAGGACTTTAAGGCAGCTTAAAGAAGCTTATACAAACAAGGTTACGAGTTCAAAGTAGGTAAAAAAAAAAATGTACGGGCTTGAAATACAAATAAATGTTACGATAAGTTTGGTACCAACTTTTATTTCATTTTGTTGCTACCAGAACAGCTTGAAAGCTTCGATGGTAAGATAAAGTTTTTAATATGTGTTAAATTTTCCAATCTTCAAATTCAATCATTTTTAAACAAGGTTCCCTATTCATTTATATACAAAATAATTAATCATGTGTGAAAAATATCGGCTAGTTGTAGACAAATACAACAGAGTTCCCATAGTACTATTACATACTTACTCTTGTCGTTGCAATTGGATGTATCATCTATGTTTCTGTTTTTGATAGTTTGTAAAGATAAGAGTAATGTTTTATTTATAAGATTCATAATTTCTAGAAACCAAGTTCTTTGTTTTTTACATCCTTAATTTTGCATTCTTAGCTATGTTGGCTTTTACTTTATTATTCGCTCTATTCAAGTTGAGTAATGAATATGTTCAATGAATACGTTCAATAAATACGTTCAATGAATTAATTTTTAAGCAGATCTACTGAATTTTGATGATTCATAATGTACAATATTGATGAAAAAAACTAATCGCTACACAAAAATATAATTTAGTGTGGATAGGGCTTAAATTACTAAATACATATTTACACAATAAGTATTAACAAAAACAAAATTTACAAATAGATTCGACTCAATCTACTAAATATTCAGATGCCTTTAATCTAAGAGAGCCAATGACATCGAGATTCTTTAAAAGCGTTTTAGATTAAATGACGACTTCTGAGGTCACATGGGTGGAGACGTTTCAGGCGTCTTCGCGGTCTATGACCGGCCAGGGCGCAAGCAAGAGAATTCGGGTGGGATCGTAAACGATCCGCGTATCGGTCGCTTAGTTTATTTAACAAGTCACGCACAAATGGAATTCCTAGATCCTTGTGAAGGTTGCGATTACGGATATACCATGGGGCATCAGCAATTTTGCGCAAGGCTTTACTTTGCAAAGCTTGAAATTTTTCATATCGGACTGAGCTGCGGTTCCCAAACTTGGATGCCATAATACCAAGTTGGCATTATTATGCTCTTATACAGGATGCTTTTATTTTCTAGGGACAGCTTGCTGGTTCTGCCAAGTAGCCACTCCATTTTGCCAAGTTTCGCTCTGCACCTTGCTGTTCTTATTATTTTAATGTGCTGTTTCCAGCACAGTTTTTTGTCGATATGAATGCCAAGGTATGGGTACGATGTTTTAATTGGAATTATCTCTCCCTTTAAGGTGAGCGCAGGTCTTGGGTCTTTCCTTAACGAAAATAAAACGCTGGAAGCTTTGTCGCCGTTAAGCTGGATGTTCCAGCGTTTTGCCCAATTTGCGATAATATCCAACTGGTTCTGCAAGGCATCAGCAGCCATTTGAACGCTAGAGGAAGACGAAAGTATGGCAGTGTCGTCAGCATATGTTGCTGTTATAAGCTCGGAACTGTCCGTCGAGCCCGGCATGTCCATAGTAAAAACGGTGAATAAAAATGGCGAAAGAACGCTTCCTTGCGGCACTCCAGCTTGAATGTTCTGTCGTTCCGAGAGCTCACCTTTCACCATAACTTTGAAAGAGCGATTTCCAAGAAATGATTTTTGGACTTCATAATGGGGAGCAGGAAGGGCCGATTTAAGTTTTTGTAGCAACCCTTCGTACCACACTCTGTCAAAAGCCTGCTTGACATCCAAGAAAGCTGCCATGCAGTAGCGACGATAATCGAATGGATTATTATTATTATTATTAATTTTTGTAAGACGTGTTTATAAAAATATGAAATTATTGTATATTTTTGAAGTTGGGATTGCGAAAATCCTTAATTAGTTAGTCTGCAAGATCATCTTTCTTTTTCTTAGCATTTTTTAATCAAAAACAAAATATATAGCAGATAAGATGGAATTTATTCAATGGACTGGAAACTTTTGGGAGTTTTCGGTAAAAATATTTAAAGAATTCTTTTTGAAGTAGCTACAGTCAGAAAAATCTAAATGAATATTATATATTTCGTAATATATTGAGAATTGAGTAGATTAAAGTAAAAATATGGTTTCCGTTATATTGTTATTTCTAAAACATGGGGTTTGCACCTCCAAATCCATCGTGCATGCTGCCCAAGCAGGTGAATAAGTCGCAGGAACATGGAGACCACTTGGAGAATGAATATTCCTCGGGTTCACTCTCATATTTATAAAGAAATATGTGAAGGAGCAGGGTTCTGACAGTAAGTTATAAGCTCAAAGTCAGTCCTGACAACTCTGCTCGCAGTGACAGGTCATTTTTAAATAGGCCGCCCCTAACCTGGAGAACAGATACCTTTTGCAGCCGCTCAGTCTGAGTAGATCGCTCTTCGCTTCACTGCTCCTCGAAAGCCTTACCGGCAAGGGTGGCCCTACCAGTAGCTATGCTACCGCCGGCGATGCTTTTAGAGTCATTGCAGCTACTGAGCCCCCTCACCACGCCAAGATGACGATCCCCGAGGCGGCAAAGTAAAAATATGGACAATTTTTTTTTTTACGCTTCGTCACGCATTATAGCTCGATTTTACGGTACATATATAAAAAGCATTACATAAGTTTTGAAAATTACAAAAAATATAATTAAGTATAGCATAAAAAATGAAAATTATAAAAATAGTACACCACTTGTAATTACCCTATTAATAAAATAAATAAGTGCCTTTACAAAATTTAAAGTTTTTTAAAAATTATTTTTTTTAATTATTATTATATATTTTTGAAATATTTTTCTAAATATTTGTTTTTCGTTTATAAGTTAAGATTTTGCTACTACATTTTCCTATAATGAGTGTTTCTTATATCATATTGCACTGTTTCACTATTGTATTGCCCAAAGAAACTAAATAATAAAAAACTAGAGAAACAAACATTCTTTTAAGAATTTTATTTTAGCCGAGCATTTTTTAAGATTTATCACCTCAAATTTTCATTTCGACAACATTTTAATGCTTAACAAAGAATCCCAGCATTTCTATGCCAACAGTTCCGCACATAAATAAGTGAGAATAATTAACAATATTACCATGCAATTATAATTTTGGGTTTTGCAAATAAAAAGCAAAATCCACTTCATATTTCTATTAAGTTTAACTTTTACGTCTATAAGAATAATATTATACCAGTAAATAGTTGTAATGAAAGTTCTAAGCCTAGTTATATCCCTAATTGTGCAGCAAGTCCTTGTTATAGAATCGGTTACAAGAACTCATCATAGGCCTTACAATAGACATGGCTTCGTCTATGGAGCTGCTGACGAACGTCATCACGGAGATATTCAACAATACTATAAGAGTTCTCCTTACAGAACTGCGATTGGGCCGCATCATAGAAGACGCCCAAAACATTCGCTTCACTTCCCTAAGCATCATTCCTTAAATTCTCATTTTGATACAAACGAGAAGAATATTAAGTATGCGGAACAGTATAGCTCTGATATGGATGCTATGGAAAGATTTTTAACTCGTCGTATAAAATTCGGACGAAAACCACCTCGAAGACCAAAACCACCTCGAAAACCAAAACCACCAGTAAAACGTCCCCAACCAGTAAAACGTCCCCAACCAGTTAAACGTCCCCAACCAGTAAAACGTCCCCAACCAGTAAAACATCCCCAACCAGTAAAACGCCCCCAACCAGTAAAACGTCCACAACCAGTAAAACATCCCCAACCAGTAAAACGTCCCCAAAAACCAGTAAAAGGCCCCCAAAAACCAGTAAAAGGCCCCCAAAAACCAGTAAAACGCCCCCAAAAACCTCCCCAAAGCCCCCCTCTACGTCCAAAACCTCCCCAAAGCCCCCCTCTACGTCCAAAACCTCCCCAACGTCCCCCTTCACGTCCGAGTCCCACTCGAAAGCCCGGACCCCAACGTACGAGACCCACTCGAAAGCCCAGACCCCGACGTACGAGACCCACTCCAAAGTCCAGACCTCCACGTACGAGACCCCCCCTAAAGCCCAGACCCCTAAGTCCGAGACCCCCCTAAAGCCTGGACCTCAAAGCCCGATACCCCCCCTAAAGCCTGGACCTCAAGGCCCGAGACCCCCCCTAAAGCCCGGACCTCAGGGACCGAGACCCCCCCTTAAGCCCGGACCTCAAGGCCCGAGACCCACTCGAAAGCCCAGACCCCAACGCCCGATACCCACTCGAAAGCCCAGACCCCAACGCCCGAGACCCACTCGAAAGCCCAGACCCCAACGCCCGAGACCCACTCGAATGCCCAGACCCCAACGCCCGGAACCCCCCAAAAAAACCACCAGAGATCCCAAAGCTCCCAGTACCACCAGACGCCAAGAACAAACAAGAAAAACGATGATAACAACACCTTCAGATGAATCAATAAAAACGAGGCAAACGACGAGAAGAGGAGACGGAGAAGGAGGCCCCATAAAAGTCGGCGTAGGAGTCGGCATAGGAGTCAACATAGGAGTCAACATAGGGGTCCCCAAAAAAGACGACAGAGAAGACGACAGAGAAGACGACAGTGAAGACGACAGAGGAGACGACAGAGCAGACGACAGAGACGTCGTCAAAGAAAACGACGTAGAAGTCGTCAAAGAAAACGACGTAGAAGTCGTCAAAGAAAACGACGTAGAAGTCGTCAAAGAAAACGACGTAGAAGTCGCAGGAGAAGACAACACAAGAGACGACAGAGAAAACGACAGAGAAGACGGCGCAGAAGACGACAGAAAAGACGACCCAATTGATTACACAGAGCCGCCCATGCCGGATAGTTTAACAGATCTGCCATTGGTAGACGAGGCATCTTGGAATTTTATATATGACTACGCAATTTACTTATCAGTTTACGAGTGCTATATGAACATTATCGATCGCATTGTTATGGTCTCAAATAAGTTGTCACTCTCTTTTAATGAATGTTCAGTAGAATCCACCAGACACATAATACATTTAAGAACTTTACTTATCAGAACTGCAAATGCTGCACAAGGCCTGACAGAACAATGTCGTGTGGATAAAGAAATCTTGCCTACCGAAGACTGCACTTCTGAAATTATACAAAGTTTGCAACAAATAGCCGAACCTGCAGATGTGGCAATAAACTACTTATTTTTCCAGAATGAAGGTCAAGTGAAATGTAATGTAAATTACTGGCTAGACGCGTTATGTACATATGTTACTTTCAAAAGTGAAATAGTAATGTGTGCTGTATTAAGAAATGAAACGTAAAAGTAAAAAAAAAGTAAGTAAATAATAAACTTGACTTTTACAATTTTGTTTGTCTTTGGGGACTTTGAGGTTATGTCAGTACAAGTTCTGTGGATATTTGAAATTTTTTAGATTTGTCTTGTCTGTGTTATGTAATTGATCGAGGGCTCAGAATTGCATTTGATTTTTTATAAAATACAGGGGTACCTCTGAGAGTTGCATTTGATTTATTAAAGAGGTACGCCAGAGATATCAATCAACGATAAGTTGATAAGACGCAGCAAAATGTGGCCTTCAAGAAGTGGAGCAAGCTTCAAAGATTAGTATACCTATCTCTCTTGGTAGCTGTGCGCACCTGTCCAACAGTCCTTGGTCTTACATCACTGCACATTTTCATCAAAAAGTCAGAGTTTATTACATATCCAGATCACATCTGGTCTCGTAGCAAGTGATACACTCGCACTTATAAACTCTCTTCCTGGGTTTAGATCTGCGCAGGATCAGATCTTATGATCACGGACCGCTTTTGCTATGGATATTTGGCCCAGCGTCTTTCAAGCAAAGATTCATGCCGAGATCTGTGCACACAGTATCCTTCACAAAGGAACTAGGGGAGCAAACATTTTAACTAATTCATATAACCAAGCTGCTATAAGGGCGCTATCATCATGGAGCATCTCCTCTAGAATGGCTAAAGAATGCCTTAATAACCTCCAACGCCTGTCTTCCCTAAACAGAGTCGTGCTATGTTTGGCACCTGGACACTCAGGAGTGGATGGAAATGCGGTCGCTGATGATCAAGCACGACAGGGTGCCTCCACCCCCATTACGTCCTTCTCTGAAATTGTACTGGTTGCGACAAGCAACAGCGCTTGTCAAATCTCTGCATGTGATCAAGAAAAAAGGTCTTGGCAGAGCGGACTTGAAACTCCTGGCAGCATACCTATCGAGCAGCACACAGTAAGATACCAACTACAGAAAATGGGCCTATCGGATTCTTCAAAGTGAACACTCTGTCTCGAAGACGACGAAACCACTAGACATATTCTCTGTGACTGCGCAGCGCTGGTGTGGGACATAGCCTGTCGCATGGGAAAGAAACGGATCAGTCCTTTCCATCTTAGGTCAATAACAACGAAAGACCTACTGCTATTCATACGGAAAGGGGAAAGGATAAACAAAAAAGGATTGCAAATATTTTGGCTAGTTTGGAAATAGAATAATTGAGAGATCGGGCGACCATTACGAGAAAACTACAGGCCCGTTGCTAACTAAGGGTGGGGGCACTTCTTTTTCACCTGGAATTACAATAAATCCCACTGTTCTAGGCCTGACTTTACGTTTACGAAACAGATAATGGTGATTATATGCTTTGCCGATACATTTTTTACCAAACCCTCTGAAGCCTATTGATGGTCCAACTTTACACTGCCTTTGGTATCCATAATACGTAAACTTTTTCGATCGACGAGCGGCTTACTGAACTTGAGGCGTGACCAGTTTAAAATTGAATACTTTATATAATTTGTTGTCGGTAATTAGCAGCCCTAGTACTAGTTACTAGTAGTACAAATAGCTGCATCTAAAATATCTAATTAAGCGTACTACAGCGAATTGGTTTAAGTATATATAAGATCCCAACTAACAGCTATATGAACTATTAGTAAAAAAAAAATACAAATGAAAAAATTGTGCTCGATACTTTTTGTTACGTTTTTATCTGTGCTTAGTGTTCAATGCTACGATTATGCAACAATTTCTGTCGATGATGCGTTGGATGAAGGTGGCCAGGATGAAACCATAGTCTTCGATTTCCCTTATAACTTTTGGAATAGTGTATATGATGGAGTAGAGTCAAAAGAACTCTTCAAGTGCCTATTAGAGTTTTTAAACGAGGCGTTTGATACTCTTCAAGACAATGTGTTAAAGTTCGTGCAAGACAAAGCGCCAGAAGTTGCGAATCGGGGCGACAAATCACTTGAAGAAAAAATCGATTATCTATATGAAATGGATATCGAACTACCAGGGATGGTAAGAGGGGCGCTTGAAATAACTAAAGGAATTTTAAGTATAAGAGAAAGTTGCGATACAACCATTGATGTTTTTTGTAAAATAACAACCATAAAAAAAATTATAAGTATATCTATGCTCATAATTAGGCTTGTGGCTGAATTTGCTGAAGCCAGTCTAAATACTTTGGAATTAGACGAACAAGCTTGGAATTTTGTAAAGTTTTTTGTTTGTTCCACAGTTCGTTGGCTGCATTTTTTAATTATATGCGTAGTTAAAAAATAAATATGTTTGGCAACTTACTTAAGCTTTTTTAAAATAAAATCTCTGAAAATTTTCATTGGAAACATCAACTACGAATCTAACCCTATTTATTTAAATTCTGAACAGCTTACCTAGATGTTACGTTTCGAGAGTCGCTATTTTTATTTATCGATTATTATCGATTTATTATTTCTAATGCTAAATGCAATGTAAGTCTTAACATGTTAGTTATAAACTACATCTTCATCATTTAACAAACATTAACTGACTTAATTTATTTTTCTTTTAACATCTTCCTTGGCTTAAATCTAATATATTTGGCAGTCTTTGCACTGCTCTGAATAAGAAAAATTGCAATTTTAACGCATGACAGCGCATTCTCAATAATATATATTTTTTTTTTTTTTGAGTCAAAGTACTCGAAGCTTTACTTAGACATCGTCGCTTAATTGAATATAAATTGAATTTTTTTACAGCGAATGGATTTTGCTAAAGCAATTTTTATTTTTCTATGCTTTCTTAACTTCATTCAAACGTAATAAGCATGGGATTAAAATATGCATTGAAAAATGTATAAACAGGATAAGCGAATGTTCAAAGGCTCTGCAAAGGAAAAGCTGCAGGAAGCAAATTTGCCATGCCTGGAGGTAACACTTTCTATAAATACTTAAAAATGCTAAAACAGCAAATGAAGTAATTCTGAAGAATACAAAATTCAGTTGATTGTGTAGATGGGCCTGATTTATTTTCAAAATACTTAACGTCTAGATCTTAGAAACCGTAAAAGTGGAAGACACCAAAATGTATTTGCCCTATTCTTACGCAGATTAATTTAAACCATTCCTGTCGATATCATACAAATCCTGCCCTATGATAATTTCAGAGCCCACACAGAAATTAAAGGAAACAAGCATGCTTATGAACCATGAGGCTATTACTATTTAATAGACACCCATTTATTATAAAAGAGGGAAACTTGAAAGTATATATATATATATATATATATATATATATATATATATATATATATATATATATACATATATATATTAATGAACTAGCTAGAGGCAGGAAAAATTGTATATATGTAAATTCATGGGAGTTCAATAAACAATGAATTTTGACATTGTCCCAAAACAAATGTTTATTAATAATTTTGTTTTGAGGCCAGTACGCAGCAGGCCGAAAAATTTAAAAAAAATATCCACTTAATTGCTTTAAGAACAAACGCTGTGTCTATTAACGCAATCTAGTATTTTTTTTGTATTTTTTTGCATTTGTTCTATTCTAAGCTAAGTTTTCTTGTATTATTTCGAGTCTCACGATTAAGTAAGCTGCTTTAAAATGCAAAGCGTTAACAAGTTTGTTTGGAGACAAAAATTCGCGTCTATTTTGTATATGAAGTTGAATCTTGTTCGTAACCGTTTCAGGCTTCCGCGTACTGGCATTTAGTCTACTACTACTTTCTAACTGGAAAATAAAGGGAAATTTAATTAGCGATACTGAAATTCGATCCCTTTTATATTCGAAATATTAACTGGACAATGTAAGCCTGAGAGGTAACGAGTATGACCCGCTAATCTAAATACCAAATTGATCAGAATAAAAAAGTGTCCAGTCATTACCATCATTCTCTCCATATTCCCTGTTTCTTAAAGACTATATGGGCTTGGAGCATGCAATTTTCCATGACGCGTATTTTATATGCCAAATACTTTAAAGTTTACAGGATACATTGACTTAGTGAAAGTAATGCAAAACTATACTGGTACAACTTAAAATCACACTAAGTGCATCGTTCGTCATTTTGACAACATTTATTTTTTCACCATAAAAATAAGCAGTTTACATTGTGCTTAGTCAAAAAGACAACGAAAAATGAAACCAATAACGCAATAAAAATACATGAAACTTATAAAAGCAAAGCGTCGTCGTTTTGACGAGTGCTAAAGTACCACGCTTAAGCAGTTACTCTTAGCAAAATAGTTATATAAAGCCATGTAGACTAGAAATTAAAAATTTTTTCCCATCTTTTCAACTTCAATTGGAAACAGTGGCAACCAAGAGTACAGTATAGAGTATAGTAAGAGCTTAAAGTAAAACAAAAAAAAATTAAAATAGTTGAAAAAAGAAAAACCAGCATAGAATACACGGTACTTGCGAATTTTATTGGAAATGAAACGAAAAACGTTTTATTTTGATTTTCCACAGGTCTTTTAAGGATAGATGGAAGTGATATGAGTAGTGAGTGAGAGATATAGGAAGAGAGTTTGTTTTCCGGTAACGGCACTTCAAAGAGAAATGTTTGGCTTATTATTTTTTTTTTTCATTTGCCAATTGCCTGTGCTCGTTTTATTTTTTTTTATTTTTATGTGGGCAATTTGCGGAGACGAGCGCCACATGTTGACAGACAAGTAAACGGACAAACGTGCGGAGAGAGACGGCAGACACTGTCATGATGTAGACAAAGTGAAGTGGGGAAGTGAAGGCAGCTTATGTCGCGAAACAATTGCCCAAGTGATGCCCCTATTGTTTGTGGTCTTGTTTTTTTGTTATTTGTGTGTGCTTTAAAATTTAATTAAGTGAGTTGTGAAGTTGGCTTTAACTTTGAAGCTGCATATGTCAAGGTTTTTAAGCAGAGTTGGTCACACTCAAATGCCGGCAACAGTTCAGGCAGCCCTCGTTTAGTTAGCTATGCAGCTCAAGTGACTTGTCATTAAATTGAACTTGAATTCATGCCACACATCTAGCTTGCAGACATTTTTAAATTATTTGCTATTTTTTTCAACATGGCTACCCCATCATCAACCTCTTACTGTCTGATTGAATATTTTTCCAAATTCTTTTTTGGCATTTTTTTTTTGCTGTTGTTCGCACTTTTGTAAGACCAACTCATTGTCGATTTGCACTTTATGCATATATGCGAATTTTTCCTTTTCTACTGCTACTTTCTGCATTTAGTGTGACCAAACATGCGTCTGAGGTATAAGGCGCATAAGGGTGGAGCCCCTTAATTTATGCTCGTCACGTTTAGCCACTTGGAAGCGGCTTGCTTTGCTCTGCTTCTTGCAAGTACTGCTTGCTCTTAACGTGTCTTCACATTCACTTTGTGAGAGCGCGGTGAGTGGCACAAAAAAGTGAGATGAAAAAAAAAATATACTAGAATCCTTGTCTAAACCTCTTTTGCATATTGATACGGTTACATTTGAAATCTACTTGGATTGTATAATGTAATTTTTTTTCTGAGCTGCTTCTAATGGAAATTAACAGCAGTTTAAGCTGCTTAATATTGCGTATACGTTACGTGTTTTTATGAAAAAATGTGTGAATTATAGGAATGCACGTAGAAGCGGGCTATAATAGATACATTTGAGTGATGTTATGTGTGCTGGTTTTTATGGAGTAGGCCGTAATGCGGCCAGCACTTAACTTTTCTCTTTTTTTTCTTATTTTTTAACCTCATAACTACTATTTGCTATATCTGGTGTTAACCATGACATCATAATACATACCTTAAATAAATTGTTAAAGTGTATGATATGTAAATCCATCAGTACTGACCAACCCCATGTGAATAGCTTTACATTGAAATTTTGTTGCAAATATTACCCCCAGGGTAATAAAAATGCACATAAAATAAAAATGCAAAAACGTTTAAAAGAAATAGCAGAATAAAAGCCAGAACTTGGAATCATTTTTGCGCAGACAGCACGCAAACCAATTAAAACAACAACAACAATGACATCAACTTTGACGCCAACATTAACATCGACGGCGACTTCGACAGCGACTGCGACGTTGTGCATGTTGAAACTTTTGGCGCCGAAATAGAGGCGCCTCAATTTCAGGCCATTAAAGTTTAGTAGGCAATTTTTGCATACCATTGAGTGGTAAACACGCACGGAACAAGTGCAACTGGAGCTTTAGACGACACCCGTAACCCGAAAGCACCCCAACACTTTGCCGACCTCCAAATAGATATTTCTTCAAGCTCCTTTTGCTGGCAAACTTTTTCATTTTCAAGTTGCACAACTTTGAGGGCAAGGCTATGTAGAAAACTTTTGTTAGCCATAAGTCAAATTTCTGCTTGTTAGCTCGCTTGGTTAAATTAACTAGAACATTAAGCCCTGGTCCTGCCCTGGAACTAGCCTCTAAAAAGCCTTAAAATTTTATGTGATTTAAAGCATTTCCTTTGGATACGTAGCTAGCAGTTGGGAGCTGTTAGCAGTTTTAAAAGGAAATACCGAAATGGCGGCGGCGTCTCTGACAGCTAATGAAAATAATTTCGTAGGACTTGTAGAGAGAGGTAAAGTTTCACCAGGGTTGCAGCCAGGACAATTAGCAGGCTGCATATTTGAAATGCTCTCTTTTTAAACTTAGCTTCAAGCAGCGCAGGAATTTTAGAGTGTGTGAAAATTATGCGGCTAAAAAAGCAAAAGACATTGATTAGTTGACTAAGGAAAACATTTTTAAAGTTCGCTTAGGCAGTTATAGGTTATTCCTAGAAAAATGCGCCATACTAAGCAATCAAAGAAATTAAGAAGCTTCCTTACATCCCACCATAACACTTATTTTTTGCAGCATTTGCAAAACTATTAAATTCCATGCCATGAAATGTATACCTCGGCTACTTCCCATCCATCCATCCATCCATTCCACCTATTTAACTAAACTTTGGGTCAATGCCTCATTTCGATGATTACACAAATACGCCGCTTGGGGGCGCTCTAATCACAACACGGCATAGTCAGCTTGTTATTGTCATTGTTATCAACGCTGTCAGTGTAAACAGCTACATGAGTTGGCACAACAAAAACGACAACAGCACCAACATAGATGTAGGCATGTCTCATGTGGGCATATGTTAAACATTTTGACACTTTTGCGCACGGTTAAACCGCCGCCAACAAAACCAAACTTGATGCCGCTGAACTCTGACAATCTAATGGAACTTGATGAGGGTCCCTTCCGGTTATACTCAACTAGCGCAACCAGTACACAAGCAAACAACATCTTTCATCTGACTATGGCCTGCTCACATGGGCCTAGACAATTTATTTAAATTTAAAGCAACAACAAACTGCAAACCATAAAATTTGTAACAATTTGTCGTAGTTTTCGAACTTTTTGGTGGCTATAATAATCAGTGTTAGTCAACAGACGGCATGATGTTTCGGAGAACAAAAAAAAGCTAAAATAAACCATTTTAGTGGTTTCTAACAGAGCTTTGCTGTGGCTAAATTCGTTGATACCCCGCGGACATATGGAATGTTAATTAAGTGCTAGTTGGTAACCACTGACAATTTTCGACAATTTTTTGGGTTTTTAGTGAGTGTTTGATTTGCAAAGCCTTATTTGGATTGGAGTATATAGATCGGAAAAAGTTTACTTTAAAATTCTTCTATTATTTTTGTATAGCAATAAAAAAGGTTTTCATTAAAATTTTTTTATTTTTCTCGTATAGCTTGTCGGAACACATTATTTTTTTTTTTTGTTTGCGGCCAACACTCTACAATGTCAGCTACCTTTATGTGTACTGATATAGTGAATAATGATGTTTCGTATTACTAGTAGTTCTACTGTTGTCTACTGTCTTCTCCTCGTGGATGAATAATGACTACTACCCTAATAACTGGGGCCTTTATGTTTCGCATCAACCCAATCCTATTTTATTCTCGCGTTTACCCATAGAAACATAGTTTTTTTTTTTTTTTGGAAATTTTAAAAAGCATACCGCTTTTAAATGAAGAGTCAGAAGAAAAAAAAATAATCTTGATCAAGTTTGGTACTTCTAGTTCTTATAATATTCAAGATCTAAACGTTCATTCAGAGATCACCTGACCATTGTGAGGAGGCAAGTTGGGCAAAACTCATACAAACAAACATTTCATTGTGTGAGTTAGCGCGCAGTAAGCAAAAGCGTACAAGAGAGCAAGAACCCAATCAAGCAAAAACGAGAGAGAGAGATGGAGAGGTTTCTCAACAATAACTTTTGGGTTTTCCAAGCTCCAGATGCGACAATTTCGCTTGTTGACGTAGCCACCGAGGTGGAAAAGGGCCTCATCAGTCAAGATGGTTTTTCGATGTAGTGAATTTTAATAATTTCAATACGTTGTTGAAGCGTGTATCGTTCCATTTTTAATAATGGCGTAGTTTCTACTTGTCAAATGTCAAAGAATAAAAGCTTCAAAAGTGACAGCTACCGAAATACCGGTTGATTCAAAATAACACCTCTTGTTGGAAAACCCTATATATAAATATCTATATATGAATACTTCAACAAAAATATCAGTGTGGTACCGATTGTGTTTGTATGCGTGAACGTATCGATGTGAAACTAACACTATGTGATAGCCACACCTTATACGATGTGCAGAATGGAAGTTTCACCTCGATTTGTTGAAATCATGCAGGTGAAAACTCATACGAAACATTAAAATGTATCAGGAAAGGAGGAATAATAACGGCAGCAATAACCCAGCATGCTCTTCACAGCTGTTCCAGAGGACCGACTGTAACGTTGCAATGGGATGAACATTATCGAAATTGTTGAGGTGGGGAGGATTCCTGGGTGACCCTTGCCCAGTAATGAGATGTTTGTGTTGTTGAATGTGTTGTATGTGTCTTTAATGTAGAATGTGTGTTTATTTGGATATGTGACGGTGTATGTACATATATACATATGTGATTATATGTTTAATGTAGAATAGGAGCAAAACGGGGGATACGCGTGCACGGGTGTGCTTACTTTAATTGATTATAAAGAACTAATTGTAATGCGCCCAGCTTAGCATAGCATAAGCTGAGCGGGGCCGCGATCACCTCTCGCGCAGCTTCTCACCACAGTGAGCGAAGCATAAGGGCTCTGAGCGCAGCTTAGCTTGGCTAAACCCACTCATGCCTTTTTGGCATGAACAGAAATAAAGAATTGTAAAGGGTATATAATAGTCTGACCGGGGATTATTATCATTAAATTTTTAACATTGTTATATTTATTTAGCTTTAATTTTATTTTCCACAAAATATTGTTTTGCTTAAAATATATTTTTTAAATTTGAAGCTTTGTGTTTTGTTTAAAAATATTTAAAGTCTCAGCGTATATAAATCTGTTTTGCCATTTACCCTGGACAACGCTGAGTTATCCTGAGTTATCATCATTTGTATTATTAAATAATAATTCTTTTGACTAAAGTTATTGGATTTTTATTTTGCAAATTTTACAAAATGTAAAATATTTATAAAAGCTGCCATCAGCACCCCTATATATTTACTTCAATGCACTACCCTCTCGTTGAAATACAAAAATTATATAAAGACTTTGTACTCAATACCCTGGAGAGAAAACGCTGCCCTATCATGTATAATAATTTGAAAATGGCTTCCAATCTGCTTTAAGCATCCGCCATGTTGACGTTGAGCAGCTTAACGGCGTACCCACTCCTCTCTGAGCAACTCTCCATAGACAACCCCCAGCTCAAAGCATTTGCGTTATCGTTTTCAAATTGAAAATTTGCGTAATCACATTTTAAGTGAAAATCGCTTTTGGAATTAAATTATATCGATTCTCATGACAATATATCTATTAAAGTATGTCAGCATCAAAAGTTGCACGCTGCTTTGGTGATTCATTTCCGTTTCCGGTTTTTGCCACACTTTAAAAGAGTGCTGTGAAATATGCTGCATTTTGTAGACACAGCATTTCAAAGCTGCATCAACATCATCAAATCGTTAGTCAAATAGTTCTTCTTTTTTTTTCACCCGCTCCATGTCCTGGAAGAGAGCTTTGGTTGCCGTCTGTCTTGCTCCCCGTTGGCAATAAAAATGATGAAGTGCTATGAGTTCTGAGTTGTAAGTGCAAGTAGCTCACAAAGTACGACTTTTACATTCAGATTCTTATGGCTACATTGCCGGCATGCTTTGGCTTTTTTTCTTCGATTTTCTTAGAATTTTCTTTTTGTCTGTCGTTTTCACATAATGCAAACGCATAATTTCACTTCAAACTTCTTTTGCCAGTCGTCTTGCAAAGTAATGCAGTTTCTGTCATAGCTCTCCTCTTATTCTTAGATGTAAATGTATCTATAAGATATGCTTAGCATCTGTTTGCTGCCAATCTGAGCAACCATTAAGTCAAACAGTTATCGTTATTTAGACCATGCACAGCTGAGTATTTGCAACTTATTTTTCCTTCATCTTATATATTCATCATGATCTTTATATACTTGTACATATTTTCCACAGACACTAAAAGTCTGACAATTTTTTGACATGTAATTTGAGGCAAGGCCCCAAATGCATTGAAAATTTTGTTGTGTTGTCGGCTTCCTGCATAAATTGCTGTTTATGCCGTGTAGCAATAAGTTTTATCCGCCAGCCCGAGCTGACGGCGATGATGATGAGGTTGTTATCATTGGAGTACTCTTTTAAAATGTATATGTAGAATATGGCAAGTTTTTGGTACAGGCAAAAAATTTTTAAAATAAATGTGAAGCTTATTGGGAGTAAGCTCCGCCATATTGGATAGGCCATATTAAGTACGTCTTCATACGTCATAGTTGATTCGTATTCGCTTTAAAGCACTGACATTTTGAAACCCAGGTTTCCATCATATGTTGCATACCATTACATATATCCGCCTTAATTGATAAGCCATATTGGATACGCCATATTGGTTCCGCCATATTGGATCCGCCATATTGAATATGCAAAATCGTATTTCTGATTCGAAATAAGCGACCTCGAAAATCGACAGGATACCAAGTCCACTAAATTGGATTCCATCTTCCAGAATATTGGAAATCCGCTGTTCTCTAAAGATCCGTAGATATTCAAGGTTTTTCGAAAGCTTAAAAAACAGTCTTACACAATTTTCAAACAATGAATTATTTGTCATTATCTCATTATTGACTATCTCACTTTTCATAGAGAAAGAGCAAGAGAAAGAAAAAGAGAAAGAGAAAGAGAAAGAGAAAGAGAAAGAGAAAGAGAAAGAGAAAGAGAAAGAGAAAGAGAAAGAGAAAGAGAAAGAGAAAGAGAAAGAGAAAGAGATAGAGAAAGAGATAGAGAAAGAGAAAATGAGCTCAAGCAATCCACTTAAAAATTTGCTCTTTACAGAGTATCCCATTCTCGATAATCATCCAAATACTTTTTGTTTATTGCTTTTATTTTGGCTGCCGCTGCCACTGTTGTTGATGTGGGAAAATCCGTGGGACTTTCATTGGACTTTCGTATGCAAAATTTGTGTTTTTGTCTGTCTGGCAGCTGTCTAACAGTTGCTATTTATGCATATTTGCTGACGCAGCCAGTGAAAAGAACATCCAGAGAGTGAAGCTTGCGGGGGAGTTCTCTGAGAAGTTTTCACAGGAATTTCCAATTTTAGCAATTGCGCTTTGTGTTTAGTTTATGATTGCAGAGGAGCTGCTACAGTGCATCTAAACTGACGTCAGAAAATTCCAAAATTTACTGCTAATTACAATCAATTTTATAAATGTCCGCAGATAGCACTTGAAGTTGGAAAGATTTTTGTTTTCTGCTTACTTTGTTCGAATGTTTAAGAAATATTGCCCATCTTTGTGCGTCTTTAAATGACCGCTCATTAGAGAACACAAAACTTTTATAGACAGCTTAATTAGTGACATAAAAATTGTGGCCTAGTTAGGCATGTTGATTGGGTGGTTTTGGGGGGCGGTTCGGGGTCATATGACACTTTTGCAACTACCACACAACTGGGGGTGAGAGCAGGGGCAAGCTGTTTAACGTGCCGCTCACGTTTGTGGCATGAATTTTATGACTGATTATGTTGTTTTTCGGCATTTAATTGCCACTTGCCGTTGGTCTTCATGTGTCTACTATGTGTTTGTGCACAGAGAGAAAAAATTTAAGCCAATAAAAAACTTAATTCGAGCAAATTCGTTGACGAGAAAAATGTATGAAAAGAACTGTAGCTTAATAGAAATGAAAAATTCTTATAGCTAGCATTTTTCTTTTTTTTTCAAAATGGCAGAATTAAAATTTTAACCCCTAAATGTTAGGTTTTCACAATATGGGGAAGGCTTACATGTACATAGTAATTTGATTTAAGTTTTTATAGCTGTTTTTCTTTTTTTCAAAATGGCAGAATTAAAATTTTAACCCCGAAATGTTAGGTTTTCACAATATGGGGAAGGCTTACATGTACATAGTCAAAATTTTGAAATTTTTAAGCTCAATACCGATATAATACATATCGTTGCATCGAGTATGAAAATTTCGATATATTCTTTCATCTGAACATCGGATGAATATTGCACGTACACAATTGAAATTTGGAAATTTTTTAACTCAATGCCGATAGCATATGTGCTGATTTATCGAGTATCAAAATTATTATATTAAACTATCAGTCATGAATATTTAGTAATAAGTTCGAAAATCGTCTTAAAAATATCGAATGCGTTCACACATACTAAATTTAAATTAGTTAATTTTTATACTATTTACAAGTATCGAGACATCAAGTATTAAAATGTCAAAATACGGTACTAACCTCGAAATGTGCGATCTTATCGTATCGGTTTGGCACATTCCTAGTTTCAATTTGCTAAATTTTCAATTCTTTATTTAATTCAAAATTTACTATCAATCCCGAAATTCTATAACTTAAGTTTGCTAATTTGTAGCTCGATACTGAAAATATGCGTTCGGATATTAAAATAATTGCATTTTAAAAAGTTTTAAATGTTTTGTGATATGTTCCATTTTCAAAATATCGGATGGGATGAAATTTGGTTAGTTCTAAGCTCGATATTAATGCCAGTATCGATTAAATGCCAGTATCGAAAATTGTTTGAATATCGGATCGGTAATATTTTTATTTTTTAGCTCGATACCGTTTGTATAGGTGTCGATATATCGAGTATCAAAATGCGAGTATAAAGTTATCAGTCTCGAACATTTAGTATCAACTCCTAAATGTCCGATTTTCAAAATATAAAATAGGTTCCACGCTATCTAGCTTAAATTTATTTATATATTTGTCGATTTATCGCGTATGAAATTAACCCTTAAATATTCGATTTTCAAAATATCGACACGAATCGCACAATTTTGGTAATGTTTGTCAAACTCTCGTAGTTACCAGCGATTTCAATACAAAATGCGATAGGTAAATGAAAAAGTATGGGTACTTGCCGGCCCGTAGGGAGAAAAACCGGGCGCGGGGGGAAAATATAGCGGCCCATCTGTAACACCTTTTTGGAATCACGACAGCCCAACAATAATTACACCGGGCCCCTGAGAAAACTTTGGGCTCGGGGGGAATCCGTCCCCTTCCCACTACCCTCTTCACGGGCCTGGGTACCTGCAATAAAAGTCTAAAAGTTTTAAATGTAGGTACTTACTCATTTGAACTTCACAACTTAGCTTCGCTTTCTAAACAACAACATTTTTCTCCCAGTGTATACTCATGTGCTTGTTTGTATGTGTGTGCATAATGTGGCCATTTTTATGGTTAATGAGCAACTTGCGATAATTTCTTTGGCTATTTGTGGGTCAGTGCAGGTGCCCAGACCTAATGGTTGGGGGGTATAAATGTACCGAGTCAACTGACTCATAAAATGCTTGAAATTATAGAGGTACTAAAAACTGAGTTAAATTAAAACGAATGGGTTGACTTAATGGCAGTACTAGGGTTACAAGCAAGCCAAAAAAGCAGACTATGTTAATGGGAAGTAAAAAGTTGCCACAGCTAACTATAAACACAGGCCTGCAAGAACTTGGTGTAAGAAGCTGAGCCTAGAAATATACGCGCCTACTAAGAACTTAGATAGTATAATATTTTAAAAAACTTTATGCGCTAGCTTAGGTTGTTTTTAAAATTTGCATGGAATTTTTTTTGGTCCCAAAGGTAAAAGGAGAGAACAAAATGGATTCATGTTTATTGAAGATTTTCTCTCAAAAACTAAAAACGCTGCGTTTGATATAAATGAAAAGATATTTTTGATTTGCTTAAACTAGAATTAACTTCTACTTTATAATTATATAATGTTATATAAAAAAATAATAAATACAAATTTTGTTATACAGTCGTTGATAAAGAGCTGAAAATCAAGAAAATTATAAAATTAATTTTTTTTATTAAATTTTTTTAATTTTTGTTTTGGCCAATAAATAAATAATTTTTAAGAAAAAATTTTTTCTAACGTTAACGTTGTTCACATTCAAGACAATTTACTTTAACAGTGTTGCCTACAGAAAGCATTTTAGTGTGACCATATCAACATAAATATGAGAGCAACTATTTTGTAAGTGCTCCCATTTCAATTTAGTCGTAGGTTCAGATAAAAATCTTTTAATATGGAAAACATAAAGACGATTAACTTCCAAGCTATTATAAAGATAATTAAGCTGAACATAATCAAAACGTTAATATAAAGCCATTGAGAACAATGCTGAACCATTTATTGAACCATTTAACCATTAAGTGCAACTTTTGAAAACCATAAACTTAATTTATGCAACAAATGTGGCTGAAATTATAAGTTTTTAATACACTTGCTTACAATATCAAAATGGCACGCTGTACTGCATCATATTATCCATGGACCATTTAAGCAGGGCACCCAACAAGTCCAACAATAGGCATAAAAATCAATTATGAACCATTAGCCGGGAACAACGAGTACTACAATAGGCAGAGAGGGATTGGTTGGGTGTAGACGGAGGCTGCGCAGCCAAAATGCCTGCCAAGTAAAACCCATAAATCATCTGGCAGGCTGTTGCTCCAAAAGCTACTTGAGAGGAGCATCCTGTGCCATCCCTACCCACACACATTTTGCGTTCGGTTTGTTCACGCATTAAATATTTATTTAGCAAGATTTTAATGGAGCCAAATAAGTTAAGTGTAGTAGACTTTGGCAAACAGAAGGTAGTCAGTACCCAGCAGCTACACGTGTCCCTTGGTTCCGCAGGATAGGGAAAACTTCTTATGAATGCCCGTGGTTGGGGCTGGCAAGTCTGGCGCTCTGTCTGTCGAGCGAGTTTCTTCTTCCGTTTGCACTTTGCTCTTGCTGGGTTTTATGTATTTGACAGCTGTAGGCAGCAGAGCAGACAAATTCATTTCGGGCGGAAATTAAATGCATATTTGACCTATTTAAATTTTTTGACTGGCAAAGTAAATGGAATTTAATTTAAAATTGAAAACATATTGATTTTTGTCAGCTGATGTTGATAGAGTTGAGGGGGAAGTGCTTAACCTGAAGTGTTTTTATTAACATGTTCGTTTGTTCCTAGACAGAAGTGAAAATTCCAAGAGTTTTATGTGTAAAGAGATTTGGTTCAGTCAGCTAACGCATGGTGCTCTTCACCATGGTCTCCATCACATAAAGCCCTATTCACAAATCTATTCTAATCCAAACAAAAAAGTCTCTTTAAATCATTTTAAACTCCGAGCACTTTAAGCCAAATGTCATACAAAACTAATTTCCAATTCCATGCGGCAATAAATACTCAGAGTCAAGAAGCAGGACCCTAAAAAGCATTTTCAATGCTCCGCAGGATATTAAGCACTTGAATGCTGGCACAATTTTTACTCCACTATTTGTTGGGCACTAAGAAGCTAAGTATTTAATTTAATGCTGACCAAAAAAGCTAAGCTGCAAGCAAATAAATGGAGCAGAGGAGAGGCCGGCTTGGATGTATATTGGCAGTCTGGAGTTGGGGGGCCGCCAGTCGACATTTAGATAGACAAGCAGACACATTTGGAGGGTTGGCAGCGGTCCAGGCATTGGCACATACTGCTCTGTAGTGGCAAATTAAAGATTAAACGCTTGCAAAAATATGCTAGGGGTCAGTGGAGTTTTAGTTCTATGTAATGCCATCCAAAAACAAAGGTTGACTAGACAAGTCAGACAGACAGCAACAGTCTGGCTGCGGGTTGGGGGCAGCCAAGTCAAACAAAAGCTAAATGAAATGGACGCACGCGTGTCTGGACATGTCTGGACAGAGCAGGATTGGTTTGGGAGTCGACTGCCAGCACTGCACGGAATGAAGCAGTCAAAAGGTCCAAAGGCGCCAAATTTATGCGCATTATTAAAGTAAACGCATGAAATGGTTGGAATGCAAGGCGGTCGAATTGAAATTGGGGTTGAGTCCTGGTGGATACTGTTGGGGCTGGGATAAATTGTTGTATGTAGGTGTCGTAAGCGGACATTTATTTATTTAGATTTAAGTTGGAAGCTACAGCATTTTTTTTTGTTAGGGGTTGTTTGTGGGGCTGTCTTATTAGAATTATTAAATCAAGTTAAGGCACGAGGTTGGCCATAAGATTGTGCTTGTGTGTGTTTGTGAAGCTGTGTACAGAATTGGATTTTTTTTTGGCACTGGTATTAAATTACTTAGGTACACAAATTTTTTGGATTTAAATGAATCAACTGCAGTTAAGAATTTAATTGAATGCTAACCTGCAAAACATCGTTTCCAGGAAAACTTCATCCGCTTTTTTTGGCTCAAGCGGGACATCGAGGGGAATCGATACAGCTCCGTAGAAGTTTTCCAAGCGGGCTTGACGTCATCTGTGTAAGGGCCCTCGAAATGCGAGAGGCTTAAGAAAATCATACGAAAGCACTTTTAGCAAAAAATCTGGAAACTTCCAACTCCGGATTGCTTAAGAACCACGTTATATAACCTGGAACACCCCGCGTATACTCAATATGTAGTTTAGACAAAAATCAGCTCTTAGAGCAATTGTTTTGTATACAAATTTTTTACTTTCATGAAAGTCTGATTGTTTTTATTTTTGTGCAAATTTTTTCATATCTGTAACACTTGTTTTGATTTCATTCAAAACGTTTTTAACCAGGATCCTGAATCCACCACCAAAACCAATACTGGTTTAAGTTTTAAATCAACCGACTGCACTCAATGGCGCTTAAACGTCCAAAACATCAACAGTACTACCAAGAACACAGGGAGCTGAAGGGTCTAGAATTGCTTCGGTTTATCTAGTGCTGCTTCTGCATCCTCTGCGTCTGGCAGCAATTGTTAATAAGATTTGCACATCATTTCATGTGTCATCCTTTGCCTCTCGGCAGCTGTCCGACTAACTCCATGTTGTATATTTGCATGCAATAAACTCCTTACATATACATACAAGCAAAACAACAAAAGTCACTTGGACTGCCAACACTATTGTGCTCATACAGTGGTGCAGATAGTGGTCATTCCCACAAGGGTATAAAGTGCAGAAATGCCAGTATCTAACAACAACTTTGTACTTTAAATAAAAAAAACATTTTTTAGGTGAAATCATTTTTAAAAATTTCCAATTTGTTTTATTTTTTAAAGACTTGGTCTTCTCCTTATGTAAAATCAGGGTTTCAAATTTTGAAAATTTTGGAATGGGCTTAATTTTTTGTTTTTTTGTAAAAATTGCCCTTTCAAAATTTTCTAACAATAAAAAGAACATTAAATCATTTTAAAAAAGGCTGGTCTTCTCCTTATGTATAGTAGATTGTCGATTTTCGTTGTTGAAATTCGGTAAAAATTATGGTTACATCTCTGTCGATTCTTTTTTTTTCCTAAAATTGAGTGCGTTCCCAACTCTTTGAAAGAACAGTCCAGAATAATTCGGTGTTGTTCATGATCATTACCTTAGTCTTCTGGGTCAGTCTTCAATGAGGACCCAGTATCGAAGCGAAATTTTTCAAACCTAAATTTCTGCCTTCTCTAGTGATTGCTTCATTTCTTTCCCAAACTGTCCACTGAAGCTGGAACACCAAAAATCAAACAAACTAAAAAAATGAAATAGACGTCTTTCGATGTAATTTAAATGATCTCACTTTATCTAATGAATCTTCAAATCAAGATGTTTTAAGCTGTTTTTTTTTACCCTGAAGGAAGAGATAGGGGCGGAAATTATCTGCCCAGAAAAGCTGATAGGAGAACGAGAAAAAAGACACCACTCCGACTTGTTTTGATAATGTAGACAGCGTTCATTTTAAAGCTGTTTATTTCTGGCTGGATGGTTTCCATTCTTAGCATATGATATAATTTGGGAATCCTGAAGTACCCGTATATGCAAAAAATCACACCGAACAGCCTTTCCCATATTACATAAAATTATATCCATTATGAAAAATTAAATTTTTACACAGAAAAAAAAAACCAAGAATATCATGTCTAAAAAAAAATAAATTCAGACTTGATTAGAAGGCAGGAACGAAAATTCTAAGATCACAAAATTTAGATTTTATTTCATGTAAGCCAGTCCCAAATTCAAGCAAAAGGATCATGTCTTTTTGAGAAGTGAGCTCGAAATTTTTACAAAATAAGAGCATAGATCTTATAGAATACTTTTTAAACTTAAATTGAGAATAATTATTTAAATAAGTAAAAAAGTTCTTAAAACAATTTCACAGAAACCCCTTCCGCCTGCCCCAAAATGTACCCACGCCACTGTCTTCCCCACTCTCTCACACTTCCCGCATCTTCCTGGTTTTTGTGTTGTCTACACTTGAATGGCATTTTGTGCGGTAGTTGGCCAACTACACTTGCCCCTGCCACTCTGATCCACATGACTGCAAGTGGCAAATGGCCAGGACTAGGGTCACAACAAAGCAACCCTAGTACCAGAACTGGCTTCCTGGCTGTGACTGCATATGAGTGCAACAAGGCTGGGTCATTCTAATGCAACCTCTTGGCTATTATTGCATATTTTATGGCATTTTTTGACACAATTTTAATGGAATTTCAAGTGAGTTTGATTCCGATTAGTAGGTAGGTTCCACCGGCCAGCTCCAAGTCTTTTAAAACTTGCTCTTTAAATATTGATAGGCATTTCATTTGCTGCATTGTTTGTCCTGTTGGGGGCGCTCGATTGTAAAACAAAAATACAAAATGTAATCAGGCAATTTGCTTATAAATAAATAATCTGTGCACTTACTTGGGAACCGCCCTGAAGTATGCTTTAAATTTTTTACTTGTTTTTTCTTTTCGTTTTTCAAATATTTATGAAGAGTCTTAACTGGCGCCCAGTGTTGTAAAGCAAATTAAATTGCTATAAAGCCATGATTTGCGTATTATTGTACACTGGCAGGATAATAAAAAAGGTACAAAAAAATGAAATAACAAAAAAGGTTACAACCAGGGCAATATAACAAAAAGTGGCAAATTAATTGGAATTTATGGTTAAAACGCGTGTGAAAAATATTGTGGGGATACAAATTTTTGTAACTGTTTTGGGATTTATTGTTGGGGTGCCATAAGGTTTAAGACTTGCATAAAAAATCAGGTTTGAGTTTTTTAAAAGTTAAAAAACAATTGGAATAGAAAATTCCGCAAATAATATATCTTGAACTCTCTCTAATTCGAAGCCTAAATTGAAAACGATGATTTGAAGTTTCAACGAGGAAAACTTTCGTGTGTAATAGCGAAAATCTGTAACGGAGACGTGGGGTAGTATACCAAAGAACCCGATTTTTTTGACTGTACTTATTTACAAACATACAAAAAAAGTTGTTTGAGTTTCAAGTTGCAACACAGAAGGCTCAAAAAAAAAATCCTTAAATTTAAGATTATTAATCCTTATGCCTCCGACGGACACATATTTTTATACCTTCGGAAGGACACATGATGCCTGGCTGGACCCCTATGTGTTTACATACATTTATATGGGAATTTACCACATGTTTCGGCTCAATTATATACCAACGAGGTATACCGGGCCCAGCTGGCTCAGTTAAGATCTTCACGGATGGTTCCAAGTTAGACGACCGTGTCGGCGGAGGCGTCTACATTGAGATTATCGTTTCGACTGCCGGATCACTGCAGTGTTTTTCAGGCTGAGGTCACTGCAATCCGGGAGGCTCTTATAAGCAATAAAAAACTTACCCATAGGTAATAAAAATATCTGCATTTATTCAGATAGCCAGGCGGCCATTAAGTCTCTCGCCTCCTTGACTTCATGTATGAAGTCGGTGAATAACTGTCGCTCGTCTCTGGAGCAGATGGCAGAACAGTTTTCTATTCATCTCATATGGGGTGTTCCGGGACAGGGATTTTGAGGGAAATTGCATTGCGGTCGAACTTGCAAGACAAGGAACTACCAACATCCTCCTTTAGGATAAGGAGCGTCTGGATATTCCTATGGCCAGCTGCAAACTAAGCATAAAGACCCATTTCGCTCACTCTGCAAACGAAACGTGAAATCGAATTTCCAACACGTGCAGGATCTCACGGCAAATTTGGCCGGTGTACTGCATGAAAAGAACCAAGGAACTTTGCTGTCTAAGCAGAGCCCATTGCTCGAAAGTAATCCGAACAATCACCGGACACTGGCTGGTAGGAGCTCATGCATCAAGGCTTAACGCACCTCATCATGATTTCTGCAGAAGTTGTGGTGATGAGGAAGGGCTGGAGACGGTGGGGCAACTATTTTGTCACTGCCCAAGACAATGTAGAACAAGGTGCCGATTCCTCAAGTCACACTTCCTAAATGATTTATGCCAGCTCTCAGTAAAGAGTCCGAAATGCCTTTCGAGGTTTATAGAGGCCACCGGATGGCTGTGAACTAGAATATCTTTAGGACCTCTTTAGTGGGGTAGGGTGGAGTAAAGCCCACCTGCGGTATCACAACGGGCCAAATTTTATCTGGCCTAAGTGAGTTGGGACGTCTACGTCCTAACTGCCGCCTTAACCTAACCTAACCTATATTTAAATATTATTTCATTATTCGTATTATAACTTAAAAAAATTAAGTTTTTTTAGCATTTTGATGAAAAAAAAATAAAAATAGTTAATTTTAAAATTTTGAAGAGTGCGGAAATTAAGAATTTGATGTGAAAATGGTTAATTTTTTTAAATTTTTAGTCGAAATTACGCCATTAAATATAAATAATTATATCATCCTTTGTTGTACAAAGTTTACAAAAAATATATATATATTTAATATTTACCTAGAAAATTAACTAAATAATAATATGATTTATAAAAAAAAAAAATTTTATTTTATTTTTATAATTAACATTTTTTTTTTTCTTATTTTTTTGTCTATTTTTTAAGGCGCAAATATGAATCAAATTGATTTAGTTAAAAAATTTATTATTTATTTTACTAACTTTTATGAATTCTTAATACATTTAAATTTACAAAATAAAAAAAAATAAAAGAATTTGCTCCAATTTTAGACACCTAAAAAAATTTTTTTTCGACTTGTTACTGTTTGTAATTTAAAATATAAAAAAAAATATTTGAAATTTATATTTAAAAAAAAAAAACCCTTAATTTAATATTTTTTTTAATAACTTAATTTTTTTAATTTCATTGGAAACATTTTGCATTCCTTGCAGTTCTCAAATCAGGACTAAAATATGCTTACTAGGCGCTGCTTATGCTACTTTTTTTGCTTTAGTTTTTGTGACAAAATAGTTTTCTCCAAATTTTTCCATTTCTCTTAATCCAATATTTCGCCTATTTGTAAGGCACTTCCTTTAACTGAAAATTTTTCTATTTACATGAAAACCTTTTCTTGCGCTTAACTTTTTATAGTGCCACAATGATACCCTTTTCAATGATAAGCACAAACGAGCCATAACCTCAACTTGCCATTCAGAAAAATCCTTATTCAAGGCAAATTCAATGTGACGGCAAAGACATCCCGAAAAGGAATTCAAAAGCCTTAAGGCACAGGAGCCCCAAATCGACTCAATACAAAATCCATTAAAATATCAACAAAACTTGTCGACGACGACATCAAAATGTAATTTTCAGCTGGCGCGAGTGGCAACTTGTGCATAATAATGAGCCCACATATACATATATATATATATATATATATATAGTGGTGCATATAAGTATGTGGTATTGCTCTTAAGCCTTTCATGTGGTCGCAGGTGTGTGTGTTTAAGTAACTGTGTGTGTGAACTTTGGCGCATATTCCATAACAATTATCTTAGGATTAGCATGTGGGAGCATAATATGAGGGAACTAGAGAGTTGACAGGACTTGTGACTTGTGCTATAGATAGCTAAGATATAAAGCAGTTCCTTATGCAACTTTTTTTTGCCAACTGGCAATTTAATGATATTTAATCATATAAAGAATAACGTAGACATCTTGAATCTAAAAGCAGAACTTCTGAAGACCGAATTTCAAGAACCCCAACCTTCCAAGCGCCATTTTAATTTTCCCACTTGCTTTACTGTACGGGTACAGTTTGCTTTAAATTTTAACCAAATTATTTTCACAATTTTCCGCACGAGCACTACAAACTGACAGCAACTAATTGCAAGTTACTTGCACTATCCGTTGCGTTCTCCACGTCTACTTCTCGCACACACTTTCTTATACGTTCCTTTTGGTTTTTCACTTTTGCTGCTAGTTTTCGTTGTCGCATCCTTTGCACAACATTTCACATTACACATACATTGCATGTATATATATGTATTTATTCATGTACGTCCAGACAGCGCCATTTGTCGGCCTCTGCGCTGTTCTGGGGTTTTCTCGTGCTTTTCCACATACAGGTAGTGAAAATAATTTGCTGCTGTCGTCGCCGCTGTCAGCGTTGCCATAAATTTGCAAAGAAATTAAAAATCGGTGGAGTGTTATTTATAATTTTCTTTCGTCCTGGCTGCTTGCATCATATAATTGAGGCACTTAAAGCGCGCTTAAGCAGAATATCCTTTTTCCTATTTAAAGCAAAGCTTTAGTTTCAAAATCACTTTCTTGGGGTTTTCGCTCGTTTTTGCGGTCTGTGGCCTCTGTCAGCTTGACAAATGACATGGTGAAGGAGAACATTTGTTTTGCCTGTTTTGTTTTGTAGTTGCACAAAGAGATTGAATTTTAAATAATATATAAGCAAAAAGCTTTGGGAAAATGTGCAACAAAATCAAATAACAATCGAGAGAAACTTAAGAAAAAGGCAAAAAAGCCTGGTTTTATACTTACATACACATTTTTTGGTGAATAACAAAATTCTCTTTAATAAACAATTTGAGACCCCAAGTGAACTAAGCACTCTACTTAAATTCTTCTAAAATAAAAGATCTTATATTTTTTTATTTATTGTAGAATAAAACTGTAGGGGAAAAATTCGCATTTTTTCATGAGAACTAGCGATAAAAACATTTTATTATCATTTATTAACTTAACAATCGATTGCATTGTTTATGGAGTCGTATGTTTTAAAAAAGCAAACTAATAACTATGTCTAAAAAGCTATTCTTTTTTTTTTTTTTTAAATTTTAAGATTAATAAAATCGGCAGAATTTTTATATTATGGATGTGTTATAAATAAAAAAAAAAAATTTCAATTAATCAAAAATATTAAATAAAACATAATAAAAACCTTAAATTTAAAAAATACCATTATATTGAGTACAAAATTTTATATTCAAAATTAAAAGAAATTAAAGACTAAAAAAATATTAAAAAATATTTTTCTCAAATTTTAATTTAAAAAAAAACTATTTGTTTTTTTATTTTAAAAAATGCTAAAATGATAATTTCGTCTAAAAACAAGAAAAAAATATTTTAATATATTTATTTTTTAAAAGATTTTATATAATTAAAATAAATTTGTGACTTGTTTAAACTTATTTTTTAACACATTTTTAATGAATAAAAAATATAAATACAAAATCAATATTATGAAACCTTAAATTTAAAAAAAACGTATATTAGTATGTCGTTATTATTTATATAAAATTTTATTTTAAAAAATACAAAATTATAAAAGTTAAATTTTTTTATAATTATTAAAAAATACTAAATTATTTATTACTTATTTTGCCCAAAAATAAGAAAAAAATATGTTCTTAAATATTTATTTATTTAAGAACCATAATTTAAAATAGTTTAAAAATAATAATTTTTTAAAATATTTTTTTTTTAAAAAAAAATAAACAAAAATTTTAAATAAAAAAATATCGTGTTTTTAAAATTTTGTTTACCTATTAAAAAATGCTAAAAAATATTTTGCACAAAATGAGAAAAAAAATGTTCTTAAATATTTATTTCTTTACGAAACATAATTTAAAAAAAGTTTAAAAATAATAATTTTTTTAAATATTTTTAAAATAAAAAAAAAATCAAAATAAATGTAAAATTCAAAAAAAAAAATATTGTTCTCAAGCATAAGATACCTACGCTGGAATTCACTAAAAAAAATTTGTGATACCTATAGTGAAGAAGTCAAAGCTCGCCTTCGATTGGAGAACTCAGCGCATCATAATAAAATATTATGCTCAGTTGAGCTCTTGCTGATCCTACTAATGTTCAAATATGACTTAATCTCTAGATTTGCTCGATAAGCGTTTTTTAAGATATCCTTTACATTCTGCTGCGTATGTCCAATGATAGTTACTATTGATATCCTTGATTTAATATTTTGCAGTAATTTAACAAGTTGCTTCATCACCTTTAAGTAAAAAATTGCAAGGAATCCATTTTCTAAACATTTCGTATCGATTTAAAAAGTGTTATTAAAAGAGAAGTGCTGAGAAATTGACGAATTCTGGTCAGGTTGATATTAAAGTCAACCAATCTTGCCAAAACATTTATTTAACTTCTTTTTTTTTTGTTTTAACTAATGTAACGCATACGCCACATTGTCACTTTAAACGCTTTAAGTTTGTGCCTTTTGTGCGTGATTCAAGAGCCCAAGCAACTGCTCCTTTCTGCAATATTCGAGGACTTTCTCTTAGACGCTTTTCTCAAAAGCTTTTCCCCTGCCCTTTGGTGCGTGCATGTAGCTGCCTGTCATTATTAATGCGGATAATTAGCGCACTTTATAAAGATTGATTGGTTTGGCTTTGTTTAGCAGGCAAAGAGAGCAGCGCACACGCCTAAGCAAATATACATATGTACTCATACATGCTTATGTAAACAAATATACATAGAGCTTGAGTTGAAGACTTAACCACAGACTAGAAGGGAAAGAGAAGAAACTGCGGGCGGGTCTTGGAATATGCGGCACTTGTTTATGTATTACACGCATGACTTGAACATAATTTTCTTGCTTTTGTTTTTATACCCTTGATTTATAGAGAAAAAGGATATATTCAATTTGTGCAAGTATGTAGCTGAAAAGGAAAGGAAGGAAACTTGTCCGATTCAAAAAATATCAGAAAAGGGCCTAGCTGTATAAGGTAACACAAACTGCTACCATTCAGTGTATGTCGTAGTCGTGCAATCACAAACTTATATACTCACACTCTCAGATATAAATACGTACATATCACACACAGACAGCTGAACTTTAACGAAATTGGTATTTACTGTTTTATTAATGACACCGGAAGTCAAAGTGGTCCAAAAAAAAGGCATCTTTAAACACAAGTTGTAATTTGGGGTTAGGGTTCTCAAGTTAAAATCTTGAAAATCAAACAAATTTTTGTAATTGTGGCTAAAAACCACAGACTAACAAATAAATGGCTTGATGCACTCTAATATCATGCTTCAGCTAGGATTTTTTTTATTATTTCAACAGCTGTATTCACTACCATACCATACCATGTGGGTTTCGGTAGCGTAGTGGTAGTTTTACAAACCGAAGGTCGGTGGTTCGAATCCCCCCAGTAACACTGGTACATTCTGCCTAGCAGTGGCATCGCTAGCTCAAAGACGCTATTTGCCCAAGAAAATCTCTATTAATTGAAGACACCGCCGTTCAGATTCGGCTTTAAAGTGTAGGTCCCTGTTCTCTTTCTTGCCCACCCAGGGGCGATTGTCAGTCAGGGAAAATTATTATTATTCACTACCAAAACTTCAATCTATAGATACACAGAAATAATTGCCGATTGCCCTCAGATTGTTGACATAGTTGGTAACTGTGTCAGATTAAGGGTATATTAAGTTGGTGTTTGAGACTCCCCAAAGGTACCTCCAGCATAACCAGGAGACAGACGTATTTTCGCCTGTCTGTATGAACGCCCGGATCTTGGAGACTATGAGATCTTGCATAGTCAAACTTGATATTTGGGTTCATTGTGTCAAGTTTTTTTCTGCTACGCCCTCTTATATTTTGAAAGCCCCATTTGTTCTACCATTTTTAAGCTTATTTTTATGGGCCATAAAAAAATCATTCGATTGATATCAAATATCATTTAAATCGGACTTTAAATATAAGAAATAAACGAAATATAATTTTTTAGAGGCGGCAGTTCGAAGGACCTCAATGTTAGCTGAATTGGTAGAGTGTTGGCCTCAGAACTTAAATTCGCGAAGTCTCGGTACCAAGGCTCGATTTCCAATCAAGGCATATTTTTTTGTCAATAACACAAACAAAAATAAAATTCGTTTGCCACAAAGTTTGCTAATTTTTGGGCTGAATCTGAAAAAATATAATTAAAAATAATTCTCAAAAAATAATCAGCTTATTAAAAATAAGCAACTAAGTTCTCGCTGTTTGTCAATACATGGCTATAGCAGTAAGTGCTGGTCGATTTTGACATACCCAAAACTTCATGAACCGAGCTTAGACATATGGTTAACAAGACGCTATGACACATTAGTGAATTTACTTTTGCATAATATACTTTTGGTTGTGTGAAAATGTCTAATTTTGTGCCAAAAAATTATCATTTGCGGGAGTTGTTGATTTTCTTGTTCCTTTCGAAGAAAACGGCAGCTGATGCGCATCGAGAGCTCCAAAAAGTATACAAAGATGCTGCTCTAAGCGAAACAACGTGCCGTGATTGGATCCGTCGCTTCAAAGACGATGATTTCGATGTTGACGACCGTCCACGTAAAGGAAGACCCAAAACCTTCGAAAACGCTGAATTGGAGGCATTGCTCGATGAGGATTCGCGCCACACGCAAGAAGAGGAGTTACCCGCCAAGCCATTTCCAAGCAATTGCATGCGTTAGGAATGATTCAAAAGCAAGGAACTTTGGTTTCTTATGATTTGAAGCCAAGGGACGTTGAGTGTCGTTTCTTCGCCTGTGAGCAACTGCTCCAGCAACAAAGAAGAAAGAGTTCTTTCATCGCATCGTGACGGGTGATGAAAAATGGATTCATTACAGCAATCCAAAAGGGGAAAAAATCTCGGGGACTACCCGCCATACTCCCCAGCTATTGTGCCGTACGATTATTACTTGTTCCGCTCGATGGCACATGGTCTGGCTGATCAGCAGTTCCACTCATATGAAGATATCGCAAAATGGCTTGATTCATGTATAGCCTCGAAAGACGAACACTTCTATCGTCAAGGTATTCGAACTCTGCCAGAAATATGGAAAAAAGTTGTAGCTAGCGATGGGATATACTTTTTTTTACAATAAAGTTACATTTTAATCAAAAAACAGCGAGAACTTAGTTGCGCACCTAATAAATATAATCTAAGAATATCAAAAAATATTTAAAAAATTATTTCAGTACAAAAGTCGTGCATTTTAAAACTTATTTTTGCAATTCATTTTAATTACTCTTGCAACAAAATATTCTTTTTCAAGACACATGAACAATTTCGTTTTCAAAACGAATCCGAACAAATTTTTTGGGATTCGTTTTCCTGAGCACGGCTGATTATATTATTTTCGTGCTTATAATATGATGGTAAAGGGTATCTCCAAGTTGTGCGTGCCCGACTTTAATGTGCGCATTTTCTTATTTTATTTCAGCTTGCATTTAACTAATACGCTGTCCATCTTTTTTTCTTTCCACAGAACTATGACTCGATATTATTTTTGGATTCATATGGACACACTTTTCGCAACTAATATGCTTATTCCCATTTAGGATATTTATGCTAGGTAAGTACAGTAAAGTCCCCAAAGTATTATACGAGCTAAGGTGACGTTTTGAGGTTATTATACCATGCAAAAAAAAATATTTCAAGTCCAGGTGTCCGATAATGTGTATCATATGCTTTTAGGGTCGCCTAATCCGAGTCCAACGTCCAGAAAGTGTTAGCTTTCTATTTTGACTAAAAAATATATTGTTGTCTTATATATTTACCAAATAGTAAAAAAAAATTAGAATTTTCGATTTCAGTTTAGTTGCAATCTATTTTTGACTTTATTATTGCATTTTTTAACAATTTATTAGACTCTATTATCCTCTCCTTAAAATGCAGATTATAATATTCGGAAAATATGTAAGAAATGAACATAAAGCGTCCTCCCAAAGCTGTTTATTCAAAGCTTCTTTACCTTCATCGGTGAAAAAAAGAATTGGCATTACCGCTAATACATCCAATACAAGAACTTTAATTTTTTTTACAAATTTCGCAATGCATTTTTGGTCTATAACTATATCGTCTTCCTGAATACAACTTTCTAATACAACGTTCGCTGCGTCATGAGTTCTAAAAAGTAAAATATTTAGATCTCTTTGGTTGTCCGTGGTTATGACACCAAGTTGGTGAAAAGACTCTTGCAATGCACCTGAACAATCCCCCATATCTTGGATAACCCCTGCAATGCATTCGAAAATTGCTGTGAGTCCCAAAAAATTCATTATTAAACTGTATGATTCATTATCTACGCTGGGAACTGGCTCTAAGGTCTCCGGTTGGGTAGGTTCGGTGTAGCCACTTGGTAAAAGTGTTCCTTCGTCTTCTTCTTGTGGTTGTTCTTCTTGTGGTTGTTCTTCTTGTGGTTGTTCTTTTTGTGGTTGTTCTTCTTGTGGTTGTTCTTCTTGTGGTTGTTCTTCTTGTGGTTCTTCTTCTTGTGGTTGTTCTTCTTGTGGTTCTTCTTCTTGTGGTTCTTCTTCTTGTGGTTCTTCTTCTTGTGGTTCTTCTTCTTGTGGTTGTTCTTCTTGTGGTTCTTCTTCTTCTTCGTATTCTTCTTCTTCTTCTGATTCTTCTGATTCTGATTCTTCTTCTTCTGATTCTTCTTCTGCTGATGATGATGGCTTTTCTGTGGTTGTTGTGGTTGTTTTGGTTGTTGTGGTTGTTGTGGTTGTTGTGGTTGTTGTAGCTTTTGTGGTTTTTGTAGTTTTTGTAGTTTTTTTGGTTTTTTTTGTTTTTTTTGTTTTTTTTGTTTTTTTCGGTTTTTTTGTTTTTTTTGGTCTTTTTGGTCTTTTGGGTTTTTTTGGTTTTTTTGGTTTTTTTGGTTTTTTAAATGGTCTGAATTTTCTAAATGCTCGTGGTTTCAATGTTGCAGTTCTATGTAGAATTTTTTCAATAGCGTTCAATTCAGGACTATTGTGATGCGTATACTTAATCGTTCTCTCGTTTATACCAAAATACGCAGCTAAGGAACGATAATTAAGGAAATGATGCGAATATTTGGAGCCACTTCTTTGGAAAGGCCCGATATCAGTATGATAAGAGGACCTCTTGTGATGTTGTTGAGCATGTCCATGATGAGGTGCGCCCGCCGCAGCATAAACGGAGCCATGTCTATTAAAAGACCTATGATGAGTTCTTATTCCCGTTTCTACAACAAGGACTCGTTGCACAATTAGGGTTATAACTAGGCTTAAAACTTTCATTTTAACTATATACTGGTTCACTAAATATAAGCGTACAAGTAAGACTAAATAGAAAAATGCAAAAGATTTGTCTTTTTATTTACAAAAAATTTAATTAAAATTTTATGGCTAAATTCTTAATTATTCTCACTTAATTAATGCAGATCACACGGTTTGTTTCGTAACTCATGGATACATAATAGACTTATAAAGGAGTTGAATATTCTTTTGCAACCTTTTAGGGCTGATTTATTTTTATAATTTTAATTTTCAACAGTTATGTAAAATATTTTTTACATATATCGTGAAATCGAACTAATGTATGAAATTGAAAAATAATTCTACAGCGTAGAAAAACAATTGGCCATATTTTTTGCATTTAATTGTATTTCTATTTCGATTTTGGTGTCTGCAGTTACTTCATAGAGCATTCTTAAAATATTTTAAGCTAAAATCCAGCCCATTCTAAAAAAGCTATCCAATCTGCTATTAAAAATTTTGGCTTTGAAGCTAAAGTGACAAGTAATGTCAAAGATAATCTTGAAGACTATTTTAAGAGGCATTTTTTAAGTCCCACGTTCAAAAATATACGCATACATATCATCACATATCTCCCTACAATTAAATTTAATTCAATCATATATATTTTTTAATCGATAGATGAATGCCTAAGGTTTTGCATTTCATCATATTTGAATAACTTTATTCATTGTCTTCCACTAGATGGTCAGCGCTAACTTAAGAAACTGTAAGAAATTGTTTTGAAATTATAAATATTTTGTTTTCGATTGTTTGATTGAAAACAAATACATATTGCAAAGCAAAATATGAAGAATCCAAGAGTTACGACACCAATATACACCAAAATACTGCCTACTATGATGAAAGTTCGTTGTTTCTATAAACTCAAAAACAAAGAGTATTTTTTTATAGAGTTACACAAGTTTAGATCATAATAAAACAAAGAAATATATTTTTTTAATATCAATGAAAAGGAACGGGCTTTATTGGATAGAAAATTTTATGACATTAATGTTTAAATACTTCGAATTTTGATTTCCAGGTGTTCAATTGTCTCTTGTTTATCGATGTAGACAAGTGACAGTAATTTTTTATGGATGTTATGGTGTTTCGACAAAAGCTTGTGGACTATCCTCACTCCAAATGCGACAATTCTGCTTATTTACGTACCCACTTAACAAAAAATGGGCTTCATCGGAGACCAAAATTATTTTGATAAAAACTTTCAACAATTTGCAAGCGTAAGTCTATCCAAAATGAAATGTCAAACCAAACTCAACAAAAAGCAACTATCAGCTGTTAAATGGGTTGTCAGACAAAGCAGTGTTGCCAGCTCAAAGTTGTGAACCTCTAAAAAAAAAAAACACGCTGTGCTTAAACTCTGTATAAATACGTCAACAAAAAAATCTGTTTGGTACCGACTGTGTTCGTATGCGTTAACGTATCGAGATGAAACTTAAACAATGTGATAGCCACTCCTCATACGGTGTGCACAATGTTAGTTTTACCTCGATACATTGAAATCGGGCTGGACCGACTGTAGTATGGCAATGGGATGAACATTAAGGATATTAAGCATTGTACAGCGTATATAATTGTCTGGATGATCAGTACTGAATTCATAGCTGATTTGAGACAAAATTTATGCATGGTTTCAAGTACAAAAAAATGCACAGATTCTAGGCAGGTGCTGAAAATTCAGCTATGATATTAAGCCTGATTCATGCCTATACCAAATTGAAGGGTATTTAGATAATGAATACACTAATTTAAGCAGAAACTATTTCTGAATTTTTGGATAGGGTATCATCAACTCAAGTAGAGGGTGTGTCGAACACGGTCACACTTTTTGAAAGTTTGAGAACAAACAAAGCAAATTACAACAAAAGCTAAATTAAGAAACAAAAAGCAAAAGCAGACAGCAATAATGAAAATGCAAGAACAAGCAATTGAAATAATTAAGAGCGAGAGAGAGAGTCCTTGGAACTGCTGCGCCTGGACAATTGTCTAAGCCTCTGGGCAAAAAGTAAAAAAATAAAATAAAATTAAGTAACAGAGAATTGAAAAGTTGTTGAAATTATGTGAAACTTTTTGTGTGAGAAAGTATAAAAGAATATATTTAAATAAGTTTGAAACAGAGGCAGCACGACAGTGGGATGTGCTGCACATACTTTTCCCAAAAAACTATGCATATTTGGGGCTGCTTTAAAAAAAAAGTCCACGTTTTATTGTTTATTAGGCTCACATAAGTGTGCGTACCAAAATAAAAGCAGGCAGTAGGTATATAATTCAGATCATAGCCCATGCTCCCTCGGATTGTTCGGATCTACAATATGGAAGCAGCTTGAGAAACGCACTTAATTTTTGTGGATTCTTGTTAGTCATACACAATAAATTTTACAAACACCAAATAAAGTAAATTAAAAAAAATATTTATTCTTTAATTACGCACAAAATTAAATTATGAATAGCTACTGCCATGGTACATAAAAATAGCTTTATAAATTCCCAATTTTCTATGATGAGATTGAAAACATTAACCACAGATGCAGCGAATGTAAACAGAAGCTTAATTACGCCCAAAAGGATACTTATAACGTGTGATAATAATGCAAGAATACACTTTAGTGAAAATGATTTGCAAGCCTCGATTATTTTTAAAATGGATATTATTATTTCAAGCGGTATTCTTATCAGTTTTGGTAGTATTGGAACGTTATCGACAATGAATTCGAGTTTACCAATAAATGTGAGATTTTCCCACGAAAATTTTGGTGGTTTAAGCTGTTCAATAAGATCCATTATTTTGATTTTGAAATAATGAAAGGCCTCTTCTAAGATATGAAAAAGACATGTAAACAGTTTTCCTGTCATAATTCCCTTGAATGCACGCGACCAAAATCTATCTGGAAATTGAAAGCCTCTGAGAGTTTTTTCTTTGGGTGGCTTTCGGGTAGTTGTTTTGTGAATGCTTTCGTGAATGCTTTCGTCAATTTTTTCATCAATGCTGTTGTTAGTGCTTTCGTCAGCGCTTTCGTTAATTTTGGATTCCACGTTTGTTGCTCCCGCGTTGTAATCATCACCGCCATCGCCACTGTCACTTTCACTGCCACTGTCACTGTCGCTGTCACTGTCACTATCAATGACCATACCCTCATTGTTGCTATAATCATTTGTATACTGGTAGGATTTTATATAATGCACAAATAAGTACATTACAAGAAGTATAGAGCAAAAGTGTTTCATTTTTTTTCCGGTAGTACTCAGAGTCCCATTTGAATCTTGTATACAATTTGCTCTAGAACGTATGTATTTATACTACTAGTTAATACTACTAAAAGCTAATTACCGACAATAAATAATGAATTATATAAACTACTTAATTTGAAATTAGTCATGCCACCAGTACAGTAAATATGTAACACTTATCAAGAAAGTTTGCATGCACAAGTACTGTTTGACAGCGTGAAGTGGGAACTAAAATTGGGTCTAAAAATATCTTCTTTTAATCCTTGTACTCCTTAAGGAGCATAGGGTCCCGGTAAAGCATTAAAGTTGTATCCGGTTTTGTGACAATTGCTTCACATCGCTTCAGGAACTTCCTGATTCTTCAGCTTCTTTCAAAACAGTTCGGCGCCATGTTGTTCTGGGTCTTCCTCTTCATCGGTTGCCCTGCGGGCTCCTGTCAAGGGCCTGAGGTATAAAAATATGCTTTTGAGAAAAATCTGTTATCCAAGTGAACAGCATAAGCCTTCGATGTCATTTTACTTGATTAAGGTGAAGCAAAAAGAAGGGTAATGTGTTGGACCTGCATCTACGTAACATATGTTCATCTGTACGCGCCTACCTTGTCATAACGCCACAAAATTAATAAAGATGGTGCCGTCTAGAGGACATAGTGTCATGAGCTAAAAAAAAAATTTTTAATCAGGCTGTGTAGCGCATCGGGTTGAACACGTGCTTTGGACTTAAAAAGCTTTGTTGTCTTTTTACCTGTCTAAGGTAAAGCAAAAGGTTTTATTGTTTATGTTTATCTGTGGTATTGTTATTAAACTTTGGTTTTTTTTTTGGACCAAGTACATTGGATTTAAAAAGAAAATGCTCCAGCTTGTAAGCTTGTTCTATCAAACCGAAAAATAATTGTAAAGCGGCTCTGTAAAAATGTTGATACAAAAAAATAAAATAAAATTAAACAAAATAATAAAAATAAAATAAAAAAAAAAATATATTTAAAATAACTAAAACAATTTGCATTCATATGGACGCACTTCTCGCAACTAATATAATGCTTCCCGTTAAATACGCTTATGCTTGGTAAGTACAGTAAAGTATTCTACGAGCTAAGGTCATATTTTGAATTTTTGAATTGGCTTGAATAATATCCATAGGCCTAAGAGGGCCGGTAACATGCATTGCCGCAAAGAAATCGATTAGACATGGTCTGAGCTCCGAAGCCAGAAATCCATTATTTTTTTTATGACCACAATAACATTCAGATTTTTCGATCTCTGTCTAGTTGCAACATATTTAAAATAATTATGACTTCATAATATTAAATTTTTAACAATTTAATATTTTCCTCATCAGGAAAATATGTAAGAGACGAATATAAAGTCTTGTCCCAAATCCTTTTATTTTATTTTACTTTACCTGTAACACCTCGAGTGTAAGATTTCTTAATTTTTGCATTTTTAAAACTACGTTAGTCCCCACACGTCTCTTATGTTTCGCGTCGTATCTACAGCGGATTCATAAAACGATTGTTTCAATGCTCGTGATATCGATAACATTTCCAATGCAATGGAAAATTGGTTGGAATCCCAAAACATAGTTGCTTGCTCCACGGTGGGAAGCGGTGTTAAGGGGGGCCCTTCGGTAGGTTCGGTGTAGCCACTTGGCAAAAATTACTAGATTTGTCTTTTTTCGATTTTTGTGAATCATTCGCAGTTTATGGTCTCTGCCTCCTTTTCTAAATGTTCAAGGTTTTGCTGTTGCAAATCTTTTTTCGATTTTTGATAGAATCCAATTCAGCAGTGTTATGCGTACTAATCTGCTCTCGCTTATAAAAATACGCAGCTAAGGAACGATGTTCAAGGTTATTTTAGAGCTACTTTTGCAAAGGGCGATCAGTTTGAAGAGGATCTTTTTAAATAGCACCCAGATGAGGTGCCCAGCTCAGACTAAATGGTGCCATGCTATTATAAGACCTATGATGAGTTCTTATTGCCGTTTCTACAACAAGGACTCATTGCACAATTAGGGTTATAACTAGCCTTAAAACTTTCATTTTAACTATATACTGGTTCACTAAATATAAGCGTACAAGAAAGACTAAATAGAAAAATGCAAAAGCTTTGTCTTTTTATTTATAAAATATTAAACTAAAATTTTATGGCTAAATTCTTAATTATTCTCACTTAATTAAATGTAGCACACTCGGCCTGTTTTGTAACACATGGATACATAATAGACTTATAAGGGAATTGAATATTCTTTTTCATTTTTTTACAAGTGTTATTGTATACGTAAAACATTTTATCCATGCATGAAATTATTATAATAATGAAAACTAAGGCGTAGAAAAACAATATCGATTTTGGTGAATAAAGTTTCTGCTGACGTCTCTCCAGGTGCCTTTGCTTCGCACGAGGCTACTCCGCTTCGTAATACCAATGGTATCCAGTGAGCTAAATACCTTGTCCTTCCAACGCTAGCATGGTCTACCCCTTCACTGGATTCCCACAATAGCCGCATTGAAAACCTAACTCGCTGAAGCCTCGTCAGGTACTGCTCTACTGATATCAAGATAGTATACTTGTCAGCAGTAACATCACGCTTGGTACGATGATGGTAGATGGCGTTCACATCGTAGCAACAGGATGCTTTTATAAGAAATTGTCCCTTTTTCATCATAAAGTTGAAGAGGTGATAGGAGAGAGCATTGGCCTGGCTGAAATCTCGAAAAGTATCAAATGGTTCGATGATCTCCTTTTCCAATTTGACGAAGCTGCAGAATCCAAAAAACACTAAAAATGTCTTAAATGCTGCTTTATAATGGACAATTAGTTGTTGGGAGTTGGTTTGGTGTACGTGGGTCTTGTCCAGGACTTGTCGTACGGTAAGCATCAGGTCAATAGTGGACTTGTCGGACCTAAGTCCGCACTAAAAAGGCCCTATCAGTGACACAGTTAATTGCTTAAGTCCTTTATACAAGGGAGAACCGATAGGAATAAGACTGGCACTATGGTATCTTTCTCCATTCCGTGGGTTACCCTACTTGAGGACTAGGTAGAGCATACCTAGATTCCAATCCAACTCAACTCTGGCAATTGCCAGTCTTAGCAACTCTGCAGACAAACCATCAACGCATGCAGCTTTGTTGTTCTTAAGCCGCTTCATAGCAACCCAAACTTCAGCCTGGCTAGCTGACGGTAAATCAACACCGTCATCATGGTTGGGGGCGCTGGGAAATTTACTTCGCTGGTGGCATTGAATCATTCAGTAAACCGGAGAAGTTGAAAAGGGCCAGCATTCCTATTGAGAGCCCGGACTTTCCAAATCGGTTGTCCTCAACTTTATGGTGATCCGTTTTCAAAGCTGCATTGCTATCTTTCATTGCAGATTATTTTTTATGTGATCCACACACCCAAGCAGCAAGTTTCTGTGTTTCAAAAATATATGTAACATAAAGAAGAAGACCTTGCAGACTTCTTAAGTCCTTCCCTAAAGAACGGCCAGATTGACAGGAGAAGTCGATATAAACATATCTGTCTGCATATACGCAAAGATTTCAGAGACAATACAAGTTTTAAAGCAATTATTTATTTATTATTTAAATAGATAATTTGATTTATTTATACATATGCTGTTGCGATGTTTCTTTATCCTTACGACAATGTTCAGTTTACGACTTTTGCTTCTTTTGTGGTTCTCATAAACGGGTTTTCTAGATTCTACAAAAAAGTCTGTTATGGTGGCTCCTCGCTTTTAATGGGTTTGGACTGCGGACGGGGTCTGCGCGGCGGACGTGGTCTGCGCGGCGGACGTGGTCTGCGCCTCGGACGGGGTCTGCGCGGCGGACGTGGTCTGGGCCTCGGACGGGGTTTGGGGCGTGGAGGTATTCTAAAGCGTTGAGCTGGTCTGGGCCTCGGACGGGGTCTGCGCGGCGGACGTGGTCTGGGCCTCGGACGGGGTTTGGGGCGTGGACGTTTTTTAAAGCGTTGAACTGGTCTGGGCCGCGGACGGGGTCTGGGGCGTTGAGCTCGGGGACGGGGTGTGCGGTGTTTTGGTCGTTTGAAGCGTTGACGTGGTCTGGGCCGCGGAGGGCGTGTGGGCTTCGGAGGGTTTCTGGGCCTCGGAGGACGTCTGGGCTTCGGAGGGGTCCTTGGGCGTTGAATTGGCTTAATTTGTTCTATTATCTTCCTATCGTACTTGTCAAAATAAGAATGTGAGGAATGATTCTCCTTCTTTCTGTGATGCGGCTCGATCGCAGTTCTATAAGGTAAACCCTTATGATATTGTTGTACATTTCCATGATGGGGTGCGTCAGCAGCCACATAGACGGAGCCATGTCTATTGTAAGGCCTGTGATGAGTTCTTGTTACCGATTCTATAATAAGGACTCGGTGTACAATTAAGGATATAATTAGGTTTGCAACTTTCATTTTAGCTATTTACGGGTCTAATATTATTTTTATAAGCGTAAAAGTTAGACTAAATAGAAATATAGAGTGGATTTTGCTTTTTATTAGCAAAATCCAAAATTAAAAGTTTACGGCGATATTCTTGATTTTTCACACTTTATTAAATGCGGAACTTTTCGCCTATTTTGTAACATATGGTTATATAAAACAATTATATTGCAGTTGGATATGCTCCGATAAGTTGTTTATGAATAAAATGGATTTTATTATTTATTTTATTATTTAAATTTTCTTTTTATACCCTGTACCGTATGGTACAAAGGGTATATTGTGTTTGTGCAAGCCGAAAATGTATGTAACGTACAGAAGGAGAAGTCGGAGACCCCCCGAAGTTACCTAAAGTATGATCAGTGTGACTAGAGAAGTCGATATACCCATGTCCGTCTGTCCGTATGAACGCCTAGATCTCAGAGATGGTAAGAGCTAGAGCAACCAAACTTTTAGATAAGATCCATTATTAATCCATAGGAGACAAGTTTATTTTATTTTTTTGATATCGGGATTACATTATATAGCTCCCATAGGGGTGTTTCAGAGGACCTCGAAAAAAAGCAAAAGTTTTAGATGGATAATTCGTTTGTTTATGAAGATATCATAACCAAATTTAGCAATCGGAATTTTTTTAAGACCCCCAGCACACTACAAAATTTTATCAAAATCGGTTGACTATATCATATAGCTCCCATAGGATCGATCGGTCGAAAATTAGTTTTTTGTACAAAATTCGTTGTGTTTCGTTTTTTTGTGAAGATATTGTAACCACATTTGGCATAAAGAAGTTTTTTAGAGTACCCAATCGGTGTACCAAATTTGATCAAAATCGGTTGACTATATCATATAGTCCCTATAAGACCGATCGGTAAAAAAAATTTTTTTGTGCAAAATTCGACTGATTTCTGTTTGTTTATGAAGATGGTTAGGAATATACCAACCGGACCTCTTGAAAACAGACCCATTAGTTCAATTACTGTATAAACAACCTTAGCAGTGTATTTTATTAGAGTAATAATACACATTAGTGAAACTTTTTCTTGATTGCAAGACTCGGATATCCTTACAAAAGCAAGCATTATTTCCATCGGCAATCTTCCCAAAGATGGTATTATTGGAAGATCGACAAGATATTCGAGTTCATCAACAAATGAGAATTTTTTCCACGACCCTTTTTTTGGCTTAAGCTGTTCAACAACTTCAAATACACTGTCCTTTAAAAATTCAAAGGTCTGTGACACAGCGTGGAAAACATTTGAAAGCCTTTTGGCTCTCCTTTGGGTGGATCTTCATTTGTGGTTCTCCTTTCTTCACAAACTGTGCTTTCTTCAATGCCTTCGTTTATATCTTCTTCTATAAAGCCTTTGTCACTGCTTGCTTGTTTCTTCCTCATCATTATCTTTACCTTTATCTTCGTCACTGCCACTTTTATCACCACTGCCATTTCTATCACCACTGTCACTTTCATTGCCACTGGTATCGGCACCGGTAATGATACGGCTGCTGGGACTGGCACTGTCACCCTCACCGCCACTGTCATTCTCAACATTTCGATCCTCAGGAAGGCTTAAATCTTCTTTATAATCGTAGGACTTTATATAATGCACAAATAAGCACATTACAAGAAGTATGGAGCAAAAATGTTTCATTTTTTTTCGGTAGTCCTCAGTGTCCAATTTCAATCTTATATATACAATTCGAAGTAGCTTGAAGCCGGAACTAAAATTGGCTCTAAAAATACCTTCTTTTATTCCTTTAACTTCTTGAAGAGCATAAGGCCTCGGTAAAGCATCTATTCGTATCCGGTTTTGGACCAATTGCTTCACATCGCTCCAGGAACGTCCTGATTCTACAGCGCCTTTTAAAATAGTTTGTCATATTGTTCTAGGTCTCCCTCTTCTTCGGTTGCCCTGCAGTTTCCAATCAAGGGCCTGAGGTATAAAAATATAAGTACTTTGAGAAAATTCTGTTATCCAATTGAACAGCACCTGATTACGGTGACGCAAAAAGAAAGGTAATGTGTTTCCGCTGGATCTTTGTAACATACAACAAACTTCTGTTTGCGCCTACTTTCTAAACAGATTAAGATAATTTGTCAAATAGGCTATGTAAAGTCACATAAAATTTTAGATGGCGCCCTATAGACTACATAGTCATGACAACAACATAAACAAAAAAATTTGTTTAATTATGCTGACACAAGCATTTCAAACACAAGCATTGGAACTAAAAACCTTTGGTGTCTGTTTACCTTACTAAGGTAAAGCAAAAATTGATTGGCCTGTATCTATGCAACATATGTTTATCTGTTCGCTGCTACCTTCTAAGCTGCTTAGAAAAATTTGACACATGAGGTATTGTTAGAAGCGTTTAGAACGTCCGCTGGTTATAAGCTATAAAATGTTACATAAAATGGAATATGACGCACTCTAGAGGAAATAGAGTTGCGAACTAAAATTATTTTTTCTTTAATAATGGAGTGTTGGTATCATATGAAAAGGGTCTTAACAAGCATATATCAAAAATATATAAAACAAAACGATGGAAAAAATAATTGGCCCTTTATTATTAAAAAAATTTTTGTTTGTTTTTTGTCCAAGTAATAATTTAAATTTTAAAAAAATATACATATGGGTAATTCTCTGTCAAACCAGCCACCCGCTTCTCACACTTCAATTTTTAAGATAAATCAACATTATTGGGCTGAAAACTTTCATCTTTTCGTCAACTATTTCAAAATGACGCAGCTACAATGGCCGCTAAAACAAAGTAACTCCAATTTTCAATCTTATTTTTAGAAAAACATTATTGCAAACCCTTTTATATGATAATCAGAAACTTTTGTGGGAGCTGTTTATAAGCAGCTTATTAAATTTTCGAAATTTTCTAATGGCGGACCTAAGATGTGTTTGTCATTTTTGTGCTTAAAGTCCGAGTTGGATATGCAATTATGGGTTTTCTTGGTCGCTAATTCAGAATCTGGCATTACAATTTCAAAATGGCTGACCTAAGATGGCCACCAAAAGCTGAAAATCGGTTTTTACTTTGCGTATAAACATATTTATTTCTAAAAACCAAAAACCGACTACGACAAAAGCAGACTTTGAAAACATACCAGAAATAAATAATAATTAATAATTATTTAAAATACTACAGAATAAACTATTCAATCAATTTATCGTGTTTGTATTTGGGTTTTAGTTTTTTGCGTTAACTTTTCTTTATTTCTCAAAATTCTTGAACCTACTTTGAAATAAAATGTTTCCAAAATTATGTTACCTACTAGTTTAAATTTTAAACACTTTTTTTCATAAACAATTTTGTTATATGAAAGATTATTTTGAAATTTCTGATGAAATGCTCGTATCTGCTATCTTTTTTTGTAGGCTATGCCTCCAAGTTCAATAATTCTTCTACTCTCTACCATCAAATCTTCATTAAGCAATGCAAATTATTTACAATATTTGTAAGCCTTACGAGAAATCAAAGTGCAAAGACCGCATATTCATCTGAATGCCACATAAATTAAATCACTGAAATAAGAGCAAAACCCAGTGACATCCAACAGCAATCCATTCAAATGCAAAACCATCCCATACCATACCATGCCATCCCATCCCATCCACAACTTTCTGCGGCATTTCATCTAAATGTTAATAAGTTCCAGGCACTGTTTTTCTTTACTGTGGGTCTAACAAGGTGACAGCCGCGACGTTCAGGCATTTTCCACTTGGACGCACTGATTGAGCTTGTGGCGCCACCCACTTGACTGACTTACTGCCAGTTGTTAGGTAAGCTGCCCAAAATCCCGGCAATGGCTTGAGGCATATATCCTGTTTATTGGATGGCCTTATTGATGAGTCTTTGCCTTAAGGAGTCCACTGACTTTGGTGCGTATTTGTTTAGATTTGTTGTCTAAATAGTTTAACAATCTTTAAGTGGACCAAATCTGATGACTAAGTTGGAAGTTGGCACAAGTTATTTTGAGGATTTTTGCAAACGATTGATGGGAAGGACTTTTGGTTATGTTTAAGTCGCTTATTTTTGTTTTTTTTTTTTGGCAGTATACATGTCTAAGGATTTGCAAACTCTTAAGTAGATTTTTTTATCTTTTCGAGAAGAAAGTAAATTTATTTATATTCAATCTGAGTTTATTTCTACTGACATTAGTTATATATTGAATTAAGTCTATTTTTATAATACTTGACGGCCTTTTTTGGTATACGAGGTTTCTTCAAAAACTTTCGCGTACTTTGAATTTTTTGCGGGCTACGGAAGTTCGATTTTCGATATTTTTGTGGCGTTATGTTGGTACTCATGACCCTCACTTATGTTGACAATCTCGGCCATTTTGAATGTTCAATCAGTTTGAACAGCTATTTTGCGTGGACGTGTTTTAGCTTGTCTTCGATTTTTATACCCTGTACCGTATGGTACAAAGGGTATATTGTGTTTGTGCAAGCCGAAAATGTATGTAACGTACAGAAGGAGACGTCGGAGACCCCCCAAAGTTACCTAAAGTATGATCAGTGTGACTCGAGAAGTCGATATACCCATGTCCGTCTGTCCGTATGAACGCCTGGATCTCAGAGATGGTAAGAGCTAGAGCAACCAAACTTTCAGATAAAATCCCTTATTAATCCATAGGAGACAAGTTTATTTTATTTTTTTGATATCGGGGTTACATTATATAGCTCCCATAGGGGTGTTTCAGAGGACCTCGAAAAAAAGCAAAAGTTTTAGATGGATAATTCGTTTGTTTATGAAGATATCATAACCAAATTTGGCAATCGGAAAGTTTTTTAGAGACCCCCAGCACTGTACCCAATTTTATCAAAATCGGTTGACTATATCATATAGCTCCCATAGGATCGATCGGTCGAAAAAATGTTTTTTGTGCAAAATTCGTTATGATTCGTTTGTTTGTGAAGATACCGTAACCAAATTTGGCATTAAGAAATTGTTTAGAGCTCCCAAGCACTGTTCCAAATTTGATCAAAATCGGTTGACTATATCATATAGCTCCCATATGACCAATCGGTCGAAAAAACGTGTTTTGTGCAAAATTCGTTGCGGTTCGGTTGTTTGTAAAGATATTGTTGGCAAATTTGGCATTAAGAAGTCTTTTAGAGTACCCAAGTACTGTAGCAATTTTGATCAAAATCGGTTGACTATATTATATAGCTCCCATAGGAACAGTCGGTCAAAAAAACGCTTTTTTTACAAAATTCGTTGTGTTTCGTTTGGTTTTGAAGATATCGGAACCAAATTTGGCAGTCGGAAGTTTTTTATAAATCCCGATCAGTGTACTAAATTTGATCAAAATCGGTTTACTATATCATATAGTCCCCATAGGACCGATCGGTCAAAAAAATTGTTTGGTGAAAAAATCGACTGATTTCTTTTTTTTTAATTTGCCGAATAAAATATCTTTTGGAGGTTTGAAGCAATGTGTCGGACTTAATTGCAATGTGGTGGTACAGGGTATCCCAAAGTCGTCTGCGCCCGACTTTAACGTACGCCATCTTTTTTTTATGATTTTTTCGATGCAACAAATTAGGATTTTTACATACACAACATCAAACAAATTTTAATATTCAAAATTCAAGCAAACGAGTTTCAATATTTTAAATTTTACGCTACAAAATTATTATGCACATTTTTGCTCGTACCATAAAAAATACAATTTTCTGCGTAGTAATAAAAAATGCATGCAACTAATTTAAATGCATGAAAAAAGATACGCACATACAAACATGGACACACTGGCTGCATATTAATAATTCAAAGTCAATGCAATTTTATGCCTTGTTTTTTTAATTAAATTATATGCATAAATTTTTTAAACGCATTTTGAAATGTTTGTTTAAATTGGATATGCAAATGTTGCAAATTAATTTGTTGGCATCACACGATAATAACAAAAACAATTATGTGTAATTTTTTTTTGACTATTAATAAACAAGGCCATAAAACTAAAACAAATTGTAAATGCAATTAAAATATGTTTACAGAAAAATAAGAGCCAAGCAGACAAATTATAAATTGATTGAGTCAATTATAAACCTATTTACTTAAACTATAAATCATAAAAATATGACAAGCCAGTGTTGTGTAAATAAGACAAATTATGACTAGAATTCAGCAAAAAAAAAAATTTATTTTTATTTGAGAGTTGCATTTATTAAAAAAAAAATAACTTATTTATTTATACAAAAAAAAAAAGCAAGACTCAAGCAGAAACATTATTAATTTGATTGAGTTAATTATAAATCTTTTTATTGAAACAAAAAAATAATGACTTCAAAAGTTTAAGTTCGAAAAGAAAATTTATTTTTATATATATGAGACTTGCATTTTTTTTATTCAATATTTTTGAACAATCTGTTTTAAAGCAATAAGTAATTTTAATTAGAGTTGAATTTATTCAAAAATAAAATTAAAAAATGTAATACAGTCGAGGCGGTGCCCGACAGTGTAATACCCAGTACCTTTTTTCTCGAAAAAAGTTTTATTCCTGCATATTCCTTCTAAGAATTTTCAAATTGGAAATTTCGATGTTATATCGATGCATCGATGTATCGAAGTTTGAAATATCTATATATCGATGTTGGCTAACAGAGATGTTTCTCCCGCACTTCTGCACTCATCAAATGTGTGTTTAGTAGTGCTGGAGAAACATGAAAGTTCTTAAATGTTGCTGATTTCCGTGTACAAGCAGTGAAATAAAAACAAAAAAATTCTTTATATTATTCCACTTTATCTTAAATATTAAAGTCAAGATCAAAGAAAAAGACAGAATTTGTGAAAATCATCCTCTCTCTGCGTTAGTTGACATGCAATGAAGCACTCAGGTGGCGGAGCCCCCTATTCGTTACTTAATAAAACTATGCAAAAGACTATCTCTGGCTAAAAGTGCTAGGTAAACTTACGAAAATTGTTATACCTTGCGTTCTAATCTTTAATGGAAATCCGAACTTTTTTTTCGAATTTTTGCACAAACTTAAACATTTGAAGCTATTTCTCGTTGCAGTATTTTTAACATACTTTTAAATCTTTAAAGCTACAATTTTATAAAGTTGTATCCAAGAAAATAGCATCAAAAACCCCTTTTGAGATTTAAATAACACAGACCTTTAAAACACGGCGCGTTTTCTATAAGGATTAAATAAACATGCAAATGGCCGCTTTAGTCGTCCTTTCTTGACGCTTCTTATACCATAGCTGAGGCATCCATCAATCTCGACACCCTCTCTTGACGTTTGTTTTGTTTAGAGACCTTTAGGCCAAATTTGCTTTGAAAACTGTTGCGATGTCAAGGCGCTGCTTAAAATAAACTTGATTTAAGCCAAAAAGCTGGCCTTAAGGCAAAGTGTTTATATCGATTGATTGGCTAAAGTTACGCAAGTTTTTGGAAAACATTTGGCAAAAAACCTTCAATGCTTGTGTGTCTATTTATATGCCCTCTGCAGTAGGATAAAAAATCTTAATCGTTGGCAATTTGTCTGACAGCAGCAGCAAATAAAGCCGCAAAAACCCAAGCAAACGAAACCCCTTAAAGGCCAAAAGTGGCCGAAGCTGCTTCTTAGTAGTATATATATAATGAGCATATACAAACATATACCTAAACAATATATAGCTTGTACAGTGGTAAGAACTTTGAACTAGCTGGCTGACCCGGAGCACAATTGTGCTGCCTCTGGATATTTATGAGAGCAAGCAAACCCAAATGGTCAAACATTATTTTTTTTTTTCTTTTCCCAACAAAAGCATTTCATTCATTGTCAGCTTCTAGATTGCCATCTTAATTGAGTTGAAATTGGAAATGTGTAATGAAAATGTATGCCAGGAGCATGGGGATTGTTAACAGCTGCAAAAAGGTAAAACTAATGAAGGCAGCTTCAATAAGTTAGCCAAACATATATCATCAATCACACAACTTATGGACGCGACAGGCCCCCTAGTTATTCAAGCAGCTTAATTATTTGAACTAAGAATAAGCAGCCAAGAAATTGCGTATACGCCAAGTAAGTTCCAACACTTTGGAATGCAACTTGGTATAACTTGAGAAGCCTTTGGCTAAGTACTTTTATTTACGGTTTGTTTTGCTCATGATGCATTGAAAACTCAAACCACATGCAGTTGGATAGTCTGAATATTATAGACGTAAATTTTTATATACAACTAGTCCACCCCTTGTGTGCTGTGGCTAACATTAAGAGCATTAGGTGCACATATGCCATGCTGTTTGCCGATTTGATGATGCTGTTTGCTCATACCGATGTGAGCAAACAAAATTTTCGGGCAAATTTTCCCAAGTAATGGCAACACCGAAAACTGACTTCATTAAACAAAGCAAATATTTTTATTACGCTAAACTATTTGCTCAAACTGATTTTTTGAGTAAGCAAACAAAATATTTGGCCAAATAATTCCCATGTATTGCCAACACTGAAAACTGACTTCATTGTACATAGAAAATATTTTTATTAGTACTGGCATAGCTAGTTCAAAGACGCTATTTGCCCAAGAAAATCTCTATTAACTCAAGACACCGTCGTTCGGACTCGCCTATAAACTGTAGGTCCCTGTTCTCTTCGAACAGTCAGGGAAATTATTATTATGCTATTTGCTCATACTGATTTTTTGTGTGAGCAAACAAAATATTTGGCCAAATATTTCGCATGAAATTACAACAAATGACTTTATTACACGAATCACATATTTGCTTGAAATTCTATTTGGCATATACGGGGACAATAAAGTTATGGCGCAGATTTCTTCTTCTTCTTATGTCCTGTTACTCCTATTGGAGCATAGCGCCAGATAGGGCACAGATTTGGTCATCAATTAATATTTGACAAAATATTTTTTGCATTTTGAGCAAATATTTTGATATAAAAACAGCATCTTAATGCTATCTCCTGTACAAAATGATCGCCCACATATTTCCCATCTACATATTTCCCAATTAATTTGCCGACAAATAATTCATTACACGCAGCAAATATTTGCTCACAATTCTTTTTGGCGAATAAATAGACAAATAAATTATGGCACAGATTTGCAGCAAATATTTGATCATCATACTGACAGTGTAACAAAATATTTTATGCATTTTGAGCAAATAATTGGCAATTTGCCATTACTTTTTTCAACAAATTCGAAATAAAACAACTTATTAATGCAATCTTCCATACAAATTCATGATTTAGGATGGATTTTTATTAAAAAAAAATTTCTTTCAAAAAAGCTAAAATTTTTGTTTTTTGTGATCAGTCCTTTCCTAAAACAATAAGAATGATTGCATTTTATGCGCTTGCATTGCGACTCCTATTATTTATAAAGATATGCTATTTTTCGAGCTCACCTCCATTGAATACCTTAGTAACTCGCATAAGTGACAATGAATCATAAATATTCGAAATGTACAGATAATAAGGTAAAAGTGCAAACACACGAATTGACATTTTATAAGTAATTTCGAATTATGATAGAAAGTCTCTTCAACCATAGGTACAGTCTCTTTTTGATATTAAGAGACTTCTTTTCTCTTTTATCAAAAAAGAAAAGCTAGTTTTAGGTTTTTTGACATTCGAATAAAAAGCTAAAAATTAGTCGTTACGGAGCAAAAAAAGTGAAATAAATTCTGTCTCACTACTCATTTCCTTAATATCTGTCATAAAAACAATCACAGACCGCAAATTGTACTCAGTCTTCACACATAATTTGCCTGTCTCTATCAAGCTTAAAATATACAGAATGTTTATCTAACAAATTACAAAACTTGTTGTATTTGTTGCATAACTTCAGGCGTTGCAGCCACAATTCATAAAGCAGGCAAAAAAAGGACATATCCAAAGCAACTCTGCTCAACTGCTTACCACAACTAAACAAGTAATTTTTGCCCACATTTCACTTGTCACATGACACGTACTTAGTTGCATAGTTCCTTCTGAATCTTCCAAAGCTCCTGACCCGAAACTCCCTTATTACTAGAACTATCCTGTCTGGCTGTCAGCTGCGGCGGTTAGAGTCCCTCTCTTGTCTTTGTCTTCCAGCGATTTTCTTACTTAGCAGCGTGCAACAAAAATTGCAACTTTTCTGCAGTTGCTTGCTTTCGAAGCTGTATGAGTGTATCTGTGTGTATCTGCGTATGTGCGTATCTGTGTGTGCTTGTGTCATAACGCGTATTAAGTGCTTGCCAGCAGATGCAAGATACAAGATACCAGCTACAAGATACTTTTACTTAGACTGCATTTTGCTCGCTTGTAAGTTGCAGGTTTCTCTTGACATGGCAAAAGGTGTGGCAACAATTTAAACAAATTTCTTCAAGTGTAACATGTGTAAGCATGCTTTAAAATTTTAAACGTTTCAAAAAGGAGCACAAAATGTTAAGTAGGCAATAAGCAGTAGCTTTGGAGACTTAATAACTCCCAATGCCTACTTAACAGTTTTAATGACTTTCCCCCAGACATCTCAGACACTTGTTTTCAATGCCATTTTAACTTTTACAACATCAAAACTCAAACTTTAGCCGAAAAGTCTGAGTAAAAGGACTTTTAGGCTAAAGTTTGAGACAATTTTAATTTTAATTGGTAGCACTCTATGGCCATTTGAAAACTACAATTGAGAACTAGTTGAAATTCTGTTTACGCAAATAAAACAATAATATTTTTGATTGCATAAAGTAAATAAACCTATTACGCACTCATTAGACAACCAAAAAAGAGTTTAATGGAGTGTTCCCGGAATCCTTAGCCAAACAGCTTGAAAAACTTCCAGAATTTTTTTTTTTGAACCATCTTTTCCTAATTACAAAAATATTTGCTTACAATTTGTGAGGTAATCCAAATAAAGGGGATGAGATGAGATGAGATGAGATGAGATGAGATGAGATGAGATGAGATGAGATGAGATGAGATGAGATGAGATGAGATGAGATGAGATGAGATGAGATGAGATGAGATGAGATGAGATGAGATGAGATGAGATGAGATGAGATGAGATGAGATGAGATGAGATGAGATGAGATGAGATGAGATGAGATGAGATGAGATGAGATGAGATGAGATGAGATGAGATGAGATGAGATGAGATGAGATGAGATGAGATGAGATGAGATGAGATGAGATGAGATGAGATGAGATGAGATGAGATGAGATGAGATGAGATGAGATGAGATGAGATGAGATGAGATGAGATGAGATGAGATGAGATGAGATGAGATGAGATGAGATGAGATGAGATGAGATGAGATGAAATGCATACAAATTTGTTTCTTGTAGCCTTTTTTTTCTTTTTTTTTAAAGCTTCTGCGGTTCATCAAATAATAAAAAAACCATCTTTAGATAATTGCTCAAAATTTTGTATTCTGACAAAAAACAGGCAAAAATAAATTCACGCTATTTACGCCGATTAAGATGTATTTGCATAATTACATTTGAAATTTTTTTTTTTTTGTGTTACTTGACAATTTTTACACACTTGCCCTGGCCACAAGATAAAACCAGTGCTATGGAAACGAAAAAAAAAAAATACCAACACACAAAAACTTAAGAGCGGCACGTGCTCAAAATCTCAGAGACAGCCACAAGAGCAAACAAACACTTGGTCTGTAACACCTTTCCAACACTAAAATATAACTTAATCCCAACGAAATTGATATGAAATTTTATAGTAACTGTTTCTAGTAAACAGAGAGCACAAACTCAAACTAAAGTTGGAGTGCACACGGCGTATGCGCAATATAAACACACGCGCACACATGCACACCTATGGCTTAGTGGTAAGTGTGTGTAAGCAAAATTTTAAATTCTATACATGAGGTGTGAACATTTCAGTGTGATTTGCTTGTAAAACTTTTACCAGCATTCCTTTTCGTTACGTCTCGCACTACCCAGCTTCCACAACGTATGCAGTAATGCTATGTTTACACTGGGATACGTTGCGGCATGTGACGGTCAGTGCAGAAAGTTGTCACAATAATTAAATAAGAACAAATTTTGTAAGTAAGTTTTGAAGAAGCAAATTGATTTTATCGTTTATGGCTGAATTAAAATAAATGGATTATGTCAGCTAGATACACACACTAAATTAATTACTATTAAGCGAATGATATTTGGCTCCATACTACACAAACAGAATGCTACAAAATTGTATTCGTTTAATTTAAAAAAAAAAATACCTAAGCGTTGACACCCTATCTATATACAATGCGTGTTTAATATGAAAAATTAGCTTAAATCTGAAAGTAAAATTTTTATAATTACACAAAATAGATAACCAATATAGTGAAGCTATGTATTATACTCGATTCTAAACTTCAAATATTTGTAAAAAGAGTTTTCTTTGAGAAAAGTCTAGGAGATTTATTGCGAACTTAAGTAGATTCAATAAATTTATGTTATAATAATATTGGGGTCAAACAAAGCTTGAATAGTTTCGAAAAATGTATGGAAAACTAACATCTTACAAAATCAATGTTAAATAGTAATTTTGTACTCATGCAATATGATATATAGATTACTTTCCTTAAATGTGCCAAAAAAATGATTATCTTTATTAAAGATGATTTTTATCACAGTTTCACTGCTGTGACATATTTACTCTGTGAAAATGTGTGCCTCTCCACTATGAAGTGAAACGCTGTCAAGCTAAGGTGTGATGCTCATTGACGCAGTGTAAACCCAGCATAACACTCTATCACACTCTCTCTCTCTCTCTCTTTGTGCCACACATTGTGCTGCTGTCTTCTTCTCTGGCTTCATTTCTAGACCTAAGCCTAACTGTCTGTAACGGCAGTCGCTTGTTTCTTTTTGTTTACACTTTCTCTATCCTTCTGTCTGTCTGTGTCTATGTCTGTGTTTGCCTATGCATGTGTGTGCGGTAGTCTGTGTGTGCTAATTTGTTGCGTCATGACCGTGACGCCTCTGTACGGAGCAAACGCTTTTTGTAGCTGTCAAAAAAGTGCCAACAACTTTGATGTTTACTTTGATAATTTTAGATTGAAAAAGTTTTATGCTTATATTCTAACGGTTTTCCTTTCTAAATTTTTTGTTGTTTTTGTTTTTCCTTAAATTTTAGTGGCCTTTTAGGCGCCTTGATGAAAAGTAAAAATTACTTGCGTTAAAGTCGTGCGTGAGCGACTTGGATAAAGTCGTTACTCGGTGGCGTGTTGTGGTTTTCGATTTCTTGACAGTTTTCAATTATGGAAAGTAAGTTTCGTTATTTTGCTAGGATTATAGCTGTAGCCATCATAAATTTTAAACGATTTTGCTGTAGTTCGGAATTAAAGTCAAAATAGCTCTAACAATTGTCTAAGGGAAGATTTACGTCCATTGTGAAGTTTCAGAACAAAAGATTTTTTAGTTAGTGTTCTTAGAAATTTGCAAACAATTATAGAATTCTGTCAACTGAACCGATGGAAAAAATAAATTTAAAGGTCAACAAAAATATTTAAATAATTTTTAATTGAAATCTATCACAGAGTTCTAATAAGTGAAATCGCTTGTGTCGAAACCCCCACTAGGGTCAAGAAAATTTATTGCCAACTTTGTTTCGTGACTAATAAGCCAGTCAATCTTGTCAAAATATAAATAATATGAATAAAAACCATTAAAAGGTACTGGTAGGAATGGTATTAAAGTGAACAGAATAGGAAAGGGTGGCTAGGATAGGATAGGATACTAGTATACGATGGATACGATAGGATGGTATAGAATAGGATAGGATAGGATAGGATAGGATAGGATAGGATAGGATAGGATAGGATAGGATAGGATAGGATAGGATAGGATAGGATAGGATAGGATAGGATAGGATAGGATAGGATAGGATAGGATAGGATAGGATAGGATAGGATAGGATAGGATAGGATAGGATAGGATAGGATAGGATAGGATAGGATAGGATAGGATAGGATAGAATAGGATAGGATAGGATAGGATAGGATAGGATAGGATAGGATAGGATAGGATAGGATAGGATAGGATAGGATAGGATAGGATAGGATAGGATAGGATAGGATAGGATAGGATAGGATAGGATAGGATAGGATAGGATAGGATAGGATAGGATAGGATAGGATAGGATAGGATAGGATAGGATAGGATAGGATAGGATAGGATAGGATAGGATAGGATAGGATAGGATAGGATAGGATAGGATAGGATAGGATAGGATAGGATAGGATAGGATAGGATAGGATAGGATAGGATAGGATAGGATAGGATAGGATAGGATAGGATAGGATAGGATAGGATAGGATAGGATAGGATGGGATAGGATAGGATAGGATAGGATAGGATAGGATAGGATAGGATAGGATAGGATAGGATAGGATAGGATAGGATAGGATAGGATAGGATAGGATAGGATAGGATAGGATAGGATAGGATAGGATAGGATAGGATAGGATAGGATAGGATAGGATAGGATAGGATAGGATAGGATAGGATAGGATAGGATAGGATAGGATAGGATAGGATAGGATAGGATAGGATAGGATAGGATAGGATAGGATAGGATAGGATAGGATAGGATAGGATAGGATAGGATAGGATAGGATAGGGATAGGATGGGATAGGATAGGGATAGGATAGGATAGGATAGGATAGGATAGGATAGGATAGGATAGGATAGGATAGGATAGGATAGGATAGGATAGGATAGGATAGGATAGGATAGGATAGGATAGGATAGGATAGGATAGGATAGGATAGGATAGGATAGGATAGGATAGGATAGGATAGGATAGGATAGGATAGGATAGGATAGGATAGGATAGGATAGGATAGGATAGGATAGGATAGGATAGGATAGGATAGGATAGGATAGGATAGGATAGGATAGGATAGGATAGGATAGGATAGGATAGGATAGGATAGGATAGGATAGGATAGGATAGGATAGGATAGGATAGGATAGGATAGGATAGGATAGGATAGGATAGGATAGGATAGGATAGGATAGGATAGGATAGGATAGGATAGGATAGGATAGGATAGGATAGGATAGGATAGGATAGGATAGGATAGGATAGGATAGGATAGGATAGGATAGGATAGGATAGGATAGGATAGGATAGGATAGGATAGGATAGGATAGGATAGGATAGGATAGGATAGGAGGATAGGATAGGATAGGATAGGATAGGATAGGATAGGATAGGATAGGATAGGATAGGATAGGATAGGATAGGATAGGATAGGATAGGATAGGATAGGATAGGATAGGATAGGATAGGATAGGATAGGATAGGATAGGATAGGATAGGATAGGATAGGATAGGATAGGATAGGATAGGATAGGATAGGATAGGATAGGATAGGATAGGATAGGATAGGATAGGATAGGATAGAATAGAATAGAATAGAATAGAATAGAATAGAATAGAATAGAATAGAATAGGATAGGATAGGATAGGATAGGATAGAATAGGATAGGAAAGGATAGGATAGCATAGGATAGGGTAGGATGCGATACGATACGATACCATTTAGTACTTTACAATACGATACGAAAGGAAAGGAAAAGTAAGGAAAGGAAAGACTACTGTCGGGCAGGATTGGATTGTATTGGTTTGTATTGGATCGTTATTCCATTGTATTGGAATTGTATTGGATTGTATTGGAATGTTTTTTGGATTGTTTTGGATTGTATTGGATTGTATTGGATTGTATTGGATTGGATTGACTTGGATTGAATTGGATTAAATTGGATTCGACAGGATTTTATTGGATTGGATTGGATTGACTTGGATTGGATTGGATTGAATTGGATTCGACTGGATTTTATTGGATTGGATTGAGTTAAATTGAATTGAGTTCATAACCCATTAGCTCGTCATTGCCATGGAGGCCTCGACATTGCTAGCAGTACTTTTTTGCTATGAAATGGATCTTTCGCAAACATTCCCAGCGCCCAAGTAGCAAACGTATCGCATAGCCTGTGGTAATCCCCCATCAATTCGTGGGTCACAAAAATCGTATACGCATATTTGCTCAAATCCAACGTCAAAATTAGCCATCCTATCTGAATCCGGATCGAAATTTCTGTGTTTTTTTTTCGATAACCACCATCACTATGTCTATCTTTTGTTCACTTCACACCAATCTCTGTCTGAGCAGATTTTTTTAAAGTGCAAAGTCACAGTTATCTCCGACAGTTTCTGAAACAATATAATTGCAAAAACTCTCATTGCTACTTGGTCACCCTATGCCCTTTCAATGAGTAAGGGGTTTTCTGAAGATTCTAGCTCTTTAGGGCTACTTGCCATAATTGAAACTTGTTACATATACGTCTCGAAAACGGATGCACCTACACACTCAATCCACTAATTGCCCACACAAACAAAAAAACAAACACACACACACACACACTCATAATAAAGCGTCCTTGTGCCACATTTATAGTTAAGTTGCGCCTCTTCGCCCATCCATTGCGCTTTTCTTTTGTTCCTTTCTTTATGCGCCTCATGTGGCACATGCCACGCCTTGTTGTGGGGCATACTTTACAATTACTTGTTTTCTCCACACCCCCCTTTGTCCATGGCACACCCATGGTACACATCATTTTATCTCACTTATTGCCTTAGCTACTTAATTTTAACACTCATACACATGCACCCCATCAAAGCGGCAGAGAGGCGTGCTTAAATGACATCCCTTGAGGTATTCCATACAAAAGGCATTACCAACACACAAAAAAAAAAAGAATGTGAGAAAAAGTTTTTGTTTTGTTGTTGAGCTTCGTAATTTGCCTGCAAGCTCGAGAACTCAGCAAAAACTTTTCCCTTTTTGTCATTAGAATGTTAGAAATGCATAACTTGTAAATTGTTGTTGCACAACACTGGTTTGACAATTGTAGAATATTCAGTACTACGAAATTTATCATTTGCTTTTTCAGTTCATTTGCTTTGAGCGTGTCCAAGTGTTGAAAATAGAATGTACTGCTAAAGTTGTTCAAAGAATTTCCGCAATCTTTGGATGGGTAGTTGTGAGATATGGGAGGATGAGAAACGTTTTAACTTTTAGCTTTTAAAAATATGGTTGATTTTCTATAAACATTAAATATTTGTTTACTTTGTTAGTCAATCAAACCACATGGTTGAAAAAACGAATAGTATTTATTTATATGTACGTCAATGTCTATTCCGAAAGTGCAACCAAAGTTTTTAATTAAAATTTAAGCCTAAGCAAATTATTTTGATTACTTCCACACAGCTTGACTTAAAAATATAAACAAAAGTAGACTATACTTTTACTTTAATTAAACACAAGAACCACATAGACTATGTGTCTATATACACTGCAAAATTTACATTGTGACTGTTTATGGCCATGTTGTTCACTTGTGGCGAATTTGTACGCAAGTCCAGCATGCCAGGACCCCCCATGCGCATCCTCAGTACTACTCCAATACTGTACTGGACACACTTGGACATTGAGTTTACTTTACGAGAACATTTTAATCTAATTTAACACACTTTAGATTTATATTTGCTTAAATGGAAGTTATCTGAAAAGCACGTGTCCAGCATACGCAACAAGAAGCACCAGGACTTGCTCCCACCCAGCAGTCGATATATAGTACAAAAGAAAACGTTGAGAGACTTTTTGCAGACGCATTTTTATTATGGTTTATTTCGTTTGTTGCCTTTGTGGCATGCTACGTGTTGGGGCAACAACCAAAATGCAATTCCAAAATGCATTGCATTTAACAAAAAAAAAAATTGAACTCAAGTGCTTGGCTATATGTCCCTACCCTTGGCTGCTGCATTATCCTTTGGCAAGCTTATAACTATATCGTTCGTTTACTGACTAAATGCAATCAATTTTTTCTTTTTTTTTTTTTTGGCTCAATTGCCAAGTAGCAACAATGTACAAAGGGAGCAAGACGTTGGCAGCCCTAGAAGGTATTTGATTTTAACCATAGACGCGTCTCAAGAGCGTAAAAAATGAATAGATAACGTTGAAGAGCGATTGCAAGGTTGAGAGATTCATGGGATACACGCCTCCAATCAGTATCTGTGAAAGACAAATTTTAGAGTTTTAGGTAAAGTTTGAGTTGGATTTATATTTTCAGCTTACTGCCAAGGGGGTTTGTGCGCGTAATATCAAAAGTTTTAGAGACTTTTGAGTGTCTATGTCAAAATCCATCCAATTGCTTTCATATGCAGCTATGGCAACATTGGTGCTCTGTAGAAATAGTTGAGATAAGTTACAAGCTCTAACATTTTCTTTTTTTTATACCTGAAAGTACAATTCATTGGCAATGTAATACATCACAACGCTATTTGATAATATCATGACCATATAAGCTATGACTATTATGGTTTGAGCTATGGTTTGGGCCTGTAAGTATAGAAGAAATTACGTAAAAGAAAGACAAGTCAAAAAGTAAGATTACTTATAAAAAAACCAGCCTAAACTCTCGGATTTCAAGATATGAAAAATCAAACAAAAAATTAATTGATTCACCTCAATATCAAATTTTGAGAACAGAAATGAACATACAAGTTTTTTCTGCGTGCCCATATAGGTGTTACTTGAATCTCAGGGGCTCCGCTACTGCATACTACACATGCTAACTCACGCCCCAACATTAAATCCATCCTAGTTGCCCAATTAACACTAAAATTAATGAATTCGTTACGTATTTTGAGTGTGGTTTCCCTTATTTTCATTATTCCTTAATAATTTAAGAAGATATCTTCAAAAGAGATTTTCAAAATTTTTCATAAAACATAAAAAAAAACAAAAATTGGAATAAATTGGAATTTTTGTTTCTTAATGCCCATACGCAACATGAAAAATTTCGCACGGAATGACAAAACTTTATATAAAAAAAAAATCCCATTTGGGATACCTACCCTATATAGGTTTTACTCGAAACTCAGGGGCTCCGCTGCTGCATACTTCACATGCTAACTCACGCCCTAACATAAAATCTATACTCGTCGGCTAATCATCACTTAACTAAATGAATTCGTTACGTATTTTGAGTGTGGTTTCCCTTATTTTCTTTATTCCCTAATAATTTAAGAAGATATCTTCAAAAGAGATTTTCAAAATTTTTCATAAAACATCATAAAAAAAAAACTAAAATTGAAGTAAATTGAATTTTTGTTTCTTACGGCCCATACGCAGTATAAAAAATTTCGCACGGAATGACAAAACTTCACATAAATTTAAAAAAATCCCAAATAGAGTATCCCAAATGGGATTTTTTTCTTATATAAAGTTTTGTAATTCCATGTAAGTTAGTTTGTGGCAAAGAGTATGTTAAAAACTCGGTATTTGTTGGATTTGGTGTAATCAGATTAAAAACCTGTCATGTCGCTTCTATCTAACACTTCTATTAAATAAATCCGCATGGAAAAGTAATGGCTGCGAAATGAGTAAATATATCGATATAAATCGATTACTATAATAATAAATTTTTTCACTTACAATAATCAATGAAAAGAGTAAGACGCAGAGCATGGCACCAAAACACATAAATTCCACCAAATACAAATTGGTGGTCAACTGATTCATTGCATCTACAAGTCTGCCAAAAACTTCCATTAGTCAAAGCTCTTTAAGATTATGTCAACTTACCCGGCAACTTTAAGCTGATATCGAATGCACCAGATGAGATGCATCCTCACCTCGTTGGCAGGTAAATGCTTTAAGCCGTGCAATTTATGCTGCAACACACGGCACATTAGGATCGCAAATAGAGTAAAGGTAATTACCAGATTCGAGTAGGGAATGTACATGCAACAGCCCATGGGCGCCATTATGCCTTGGATAACAAAGAAAATCTCATAATACGGACTGGCGTATTTATCGATATTTGGCACAAACATGCCATAGGGCAACACTGTGACGTAAACAACAATGTGACTTTGTGATTTGATTAGTTTTACCCCAAACAGATGATGTAGCTTACCACGCTCCGAGCCAAATATTGGATACGTTACAAAGCCAATGCAGGTGCAGGTGCCCATAAGTAAATTAACACGTCCGATTGTATGAGAAAGTCGTGTTGTTTCGCGTACCAAATCGCTGATGTGAGCATCCCTGGTTTGCTAATGTATATTAGGAAACGTCAGTTGAAATTTTAATAAGTTCCAATTCTATATGCGAACCAATAGCTGCACGTAGTAGCCCCTGAGCAAGTCCAGAAATTGTTCATAACGCTTGCGATGCACACAGAGTAAGACTCCTCTGACCACTGTGTTTGTAAAGAGCACTGCCAGGTAGACGTTTCTTATGATAAAGTCCAGTGGTTCGGTGCTCAAATAGATGTCCACATATTGTGTGCAATTGATGAGCACATAGGGCGTCATGGCCACATAACGTCTCCAGTTGTGCACAAATAGATAGGACCAAAATTTCATTAGTTTTAAGGTGTTGCCAAATATGGGCATATCTATGGTGGCCATGTTACTATATTTTTGCAGTTCCATCGTAACTAAAGCTAAAGTTTGAAACTAAGCAGGTTTGTCTCTAAGGACAGCCTTATATACCTATGCTTGGTGTTAACCTTAATTATATCATTATTACCGGCTAATTAGCAGCTTTGTGGATAATTACAGGCAGACAGGTGTTAATTATGGTCTAGGGGCATGATGCCAAGTGTTAATGTCAGAGACAACTTGTGCTTGATAATTATAATGTGCGAGGTTTCTTTTGGGGTTTGAATAGTCTGCTTAAGGGTTGGGTAGAAGTTCGTGTGGTTTCAGGCGGAAAAATTGATTCTTATTGAAATCTAGTTTAATGGCATTAAGAAATTTGATACTTTTTGTAAAGTATTAGGTATTCTTAAAGATTTTGTCATGGGACTGCTTAACTTTATATAAGAATTATGCAATTTGGGGTCTGAAATGGTAAAATTGTTATATTTACCTACAAAATAAATATTTTTGCTCATCATTAAAAAATATTCACACAATTTTGTCACAATCAAATAAAAACGCAAAACACGTTTTTTTTTTTTAATTAAGCCGCAAAGTGCTAAGTAAACGGAAATTTTGCAAAAAAAAATTTTTTTTTCTCTATGCATCGAACTGCAACTTTGATTTTCAAAAAGCGCTGGAGCCAGTTTCCAGTAGCTTATCCAGCTAGATCCTTTATACTTTAGTTAGGATCAGCCGTTTTGTCTTATTGTTCTTTCTTGTAAAGATGACAAATAGTAAGGCGTAATAATGGAAGGAAAGAATGGTAAAAAAATAGCGTTCGTTAAAGTCGGGCGCAGACGACTTTGGGATACCCTGTACCACCACATTGCAATTAAATCCGACATATTGCTTAAGACCACCAAAAGATATTTTATTCGCCAAATTTGGTTATGATATCTTCATAAACAAATGAATTATCCATCTAAAACTTTTGTTTTTTTTCGAGGTCCTCTGAAACACCCCTATGGGAGCTATATAATATAAACCCGATATCGAAAAAGTAAATTTTTGGTCGCTCTAGCTCTTACCATCTCTGAGATGTAGGCATTCATACGGACGGACAGACAGATGGACATGGGTATATCGACTTTTCTAGTCACCCTGATCATACTTTAGGTAATTTTGGGGGTCTCCGACGTTTTTTTCTGTATGTTACATACATTTTCGGCTTGCACAAACACAATATACCCTTTGTACCATACGGTACAGGGTATAAAAAGTCGTAAATACCATTTGAAAATACATTTCAAATAAATATCAAGACCGTCGCGACGCGTCATTGTAAAATATAAAACTATATGAGCTTGCTTTTTTTTTTTACAGTCATTAATTCCGGTCCTGTAATATTTAAGCTTGAGCTACCAACAAAATGTAGTCTGTCATGAGAGTCTATGCTAAGAAACAAAAGGAAATCGAGCCAAATGTGACGAAAAACGTAGCTCCGCATCTTCGAATCAAATATAAAAGCTGTGCTCTTTTATGGTTGTGAAACTTGAAAACTTTATAACCAAGTGTTTGCGCAGAATACTTGGCATAAGATGTCCAGAAAGAATAAGAAATGAAGAGCTGTGTAGCCGTACACAACAATAAACTGTTCCGGTTTAGATTAGTCAACGGAAATGGCGATGGATTGGTCAAACGCTTCGTAGACCTGCAAACCATATTGCAAGAGCAGCACTCAGGTAGAACCACCAAGGCTCTAGAAGGCCTGGTGCATCAGCACAAACTTGGCGCAGAGCTAGAGACAGGGAACTACCGCAAAGCACCTAATAGAGTTAGGTTTAGATCTATGGTAGACGCCCTACGAGGAGAAGAGGACAACAGTAGTTGTAGTAAAGAGCCTAAAACAGAAAAAAAAAATAGTTAACCTTTAATCTCCGTTTCCAGCTGATTCAGATATAAAGTCATGAGTCTTAAAAAAGATTCTTTAATTTTAAAATACTTCGTTTATAAAGATATCACAGTTGAGTATATCAACTCTAGCCGGGTTAGCTAATACATTTCGATATTCAGGTCGTCAACATATTAAATTTTTTAATAAAAAACAATTTTTCATATAACACATGCGGTTTTCGGCATGATTCTATTTCCCAAATTTTATACAAACATCGATAATAGCTTTTTCCGCAAAACCAGTCGATAATGCCCATACCATCTCAAACATTTGAAATATAAATTTCCAAAGTGCTTTAGTAATATTTTAAATTACAACAAAATTAGTAAAATAATAAATTTACACACATTTACTTTCAAGTTGACTCGTATTTTCTGACAAACAGCTATGCGTTACTTTTAAGATCCATTTAGATAGCATATACAATTTCCTTTAAAAATTGATTTTTTTTTTTTCATATATTCGTATTTAAATGTTAACCTACATATATCTTTTGCTGCATTCACGGAATTTTTGGCAACGCTGCAGAATTTTTTTTTCACCAAAGTAAAGAAAAGCAACCTTAACCAAATTCAGGTCACCACATAAATTTTGGCGCTGGATTTTTTCCACGCGTAACTGCACCGGAAAAAGGTTTTTCAAAAAGAAAAAAATTAAAGAAAAACCGCGGCATAAAAATATAGTAAATATTTGCCTAGTAACAGTGCAAAAGCTCACTACATGCTGACAGTTTTATGGTTCTTAAGCTGCCAAATAAAATAACAACAGATTCAGTACTTTATATACACATGCAAATAAACATATTCATATATGTATATACATGTATACATATACATTTTTTTCCAGCTTTAATAGTAAAATTGCGACCTAGACCAACTGCAAATAATTGCGAACCAGTCAAAATATCATAAATTGCACGCTTAGCTCTAAGAACTCATGAAAGTATGCAACACTTTTTGGTAACGTTTATTGCGTATACGCAGTGGCTTTGCGAGCGGGAGTTCAGAATATGGGTGACCCCATAAGTAAGAGAAAATTCGGGATACAAAACATTTAAAAAAATTTTTTTTTTTAAATATGCTCTGAGCTTTCAAAATTTTTAACTAATTTACCACCTAATGTATAAAAATCAAGCAAAACTCTGACGAAAACTAATCTTAGTACTTTACCCAGAACACTTGGCTTTTCTTTTTTAATTTATTCAATAACAAAATTAATTCTTTTCCAGTTTTAATTGATTATGAAAATTCGGGAACGGAACCAAAAAAGCAAACAAACATTTGAGGAATTATGTAAGGGAAGTAGTCCAGTTATGGACATAGTTTGCTATTTCAGGCATAACTTTTGACCAAGTCAATATTTTGCAGACATATGCATATCAATGGAAAGCTACAGACATAAGCTAACTACTGAAAAAACCATTGACTTGATTTCATGAAAAAGAAAAAAATTATTAAACTTTTTTTGGAGTAGTCAATTTTTACGAAAAAAACAAAAATTTAACTGGTTGTGGACACTTCTGGAAAGGATCCCCCTAAAATAGCAAACTATAGAGTAAAACATAGCTTTTTACAAAAAAACAAAATTTATTTTGTCTTCAAAGCAGTAATAATAAAATAAAACTTAAAATAAAAATAAAAATTTATCAGTTTCGCAAGTCAGCGCATCTCAAATGCACCGGCATTCGATGGAGTTTTCGGCGGTCATTTGAATGGGCAACAGCTTCTTGCAAATAATGCGAACAATCGCGAACCCCGTCCTCAGACGATGATGATGGAGCCATCATTGCATTGACGCGTGTAGGCATCTTGGCACGTTTAGCTCTTCTTCACTCTTCTTGCTGAAGCTGCGGTTTGTTTTATTTGTGTCGCTTAAGCTCCTTTGTTAACTGCTCTGAAGGCTTCCTTGGTTTAGCTCTTTTCAAAGGACCTATTGCATCTAAAATCTAGAAGCAACTCATCGAGTCAGCTCCCGATGTCGATTGCCCGGATATGGTGGTCAATTTTTCAACGTGCCCAATGGCACACGTTAGGTATATTTACGTATAAAACCGAACATAACACCATCTTCCACATGAACGCTGAGGGCTTGTATGACATCGAAGTCTGAACTCTGAAGAAGAAGAATGCGATGACAGTCTACTAAATTAGAACTGTTTCCAGATATATGTTCGTATACAATTTTTAAGTTTTTTCGTCGTATAAATTGCTTCCATGAACACCTGCTATAATATTACAGCTTCTCATGTATGTTTCCAATCTGGCAAAATTCCTCTGAAAGTATCATTACAAGAACCCTTACCTTTCTTTTTCCTAACACGCTAACAGTCTAGTTTGCTCACCTACCAAATAAAGTTTCGAAAACTACAATCGGTTTCTTTCCTTCCAAACCCACTACCATTTTCGTTTGGTTCTCAATAGAGAAACTGGCTAAATTTTATGCCTGGCGTTATAAAATGTTGATATTTTTATGCTTTCGTATGCATTTCAGTGGCATAACATTCCTGCAAAAATGTGCCCAAGTAAACTGCAATTTGAACACACTTAGTGATCCCAAAATATTTTCTATTTAATTTTTTTTTTTTCCTGTTTTACTCCTCTTGGGAGCTTAAGGCCTCTACAAGAGCTTTCCATCGAACTCTATTTTGCGCTATTTGTTTAGCTGTAATCCATGGTATGTTTTGCTGCGCCATTTCTTGAAGGGCAGTCCGCCGCCAGGTTGCTTTTGGTCGTCCTACTCGTCTGCTTCCTTGGGGATTCCAGTCTAGTGCCATCCTAACAATGCTGCTTGATTCCCTTCTGAGAGCATGACCTATCCATGTCCATTTGCGTTTCCTGATTTGGAGGTGGATGGGGGACTCATAAGTGATGCGCCACAGTTCTGCATTTGATATTCTGTTTGGCCAGAATATCCCGCATATAATTCGCAGGCACTTGTTGCTGAAAGCCTGCAGCTGTTGCACAATTCTTCCTGTCATCAACCACGTCTCGCTGCCGTATAGCAGTATGGACTTAACACATGCATTGTAGATTTGCAGTTTTGTGCGTCGGCTTAACTGCCCGTTTCTCCATATGCGGTATAATCTTCCAAATGCTGAACGAGCTTTGGCGAGTCGGCTTGAAACGTCTTCACTAACACCACCACTACTGGAGAGAATGGAGCCAAGGTGTGGGAAGCTGTCGACGAACTCGACTGGGTTCCCTTCTATGGTGATGTTTCCTTGGCTAGTGTGATTGAAGCGCATTGCTTTTGTTTTTGCTGCGTTAATCTTGAGCCCGACTCTGCTGGCTAGTTTTACGAGCTCATCAACTTTGGTCTGGATGTCACATAGCCTATGAGAGGTCAGACAGATGACGTCCGCGTAGTCCAAGTTTTCAAGGTGTCTGGTGAAGCTCCACGTGATGCCACGCTTGGACTTGCATATCTCTCTCATGAACTCATCGACCACGATGTTGAAAAGTAGAGGCGATAGAGGACAGCCTTGCTTAACGCCGGTGTTCGTTTGGAAAGGTACACTTGTTCTTCCATTGTGTAGTACGCGCCAGGTCGGCACCATCATGCATCGCTTTTATTATTGTTATGATGTTGAGTGGTACTCCTTTCCTTGCAAGTGCTCGCCATATTGCCGCTCTAGCTACTGAGTCGAAAGCCTTCTTGAAATCGATGAACAGGAGATACAGCGGAGCTCGCCATTCCACAGCCTGTTCGGTAATTATGCGTAGTGTATTTGTTTGGTCTACGCAACTCCTGTGTGGTCTGAATCCTGCCTGCTCATCTCGAATTGTTGGCTCAATTTTTTCCTGAAGGCGTTCGTTCAGTAGTGTGGCTAGTATTTTGTAGCTCGTATTGAGCAATGTTATTCCTCTCCAATTATTGCAGTCACTAAGGTCTCCTTTCTTTACTATGCAAACCCAATAGGTTTTATTTTTCTGATCGATCTGCTTTACATGCAATTAAATTCAAACTGTCTTTCGAAGAAGTAGTAAAGTAGTAAACAAAAATCAGAATACTGTTAATAAAAATCTCTACATGTCTCTATTAAGGACATTGTGTAAAAATAAATTTATGCTCGAAAGTATAGTGTATAGTAGGGAAAGGCTTGTAAGTTGGGACGTCTTGTAAGAAAACTCCAAAATTCATCCTGTCTTCGATGGCAAATACGCCGTAAAAAAATTAAATGAGTTCTTGATGTGAACAAAATATAAAAATTGTTTTTAAAGACATCGGAAAATAAAAATGATTGAATTTTAGCAATAATGCGTTTTTATTTCAGTTTTCTAAAAATTTTTTTGTGAACGCTTTCAAGCTTTTTTGAAAATTGTCTGTAAAATGTTAATTTTTTTGAATTTCAAATGATTTGCTTATTGTGGATTATAGCTTAGTAGACCGGTCCTGCGTGTTAGCTCAACATACCGTTTGTCAAGACTGTGCATAAGAAGGGCGAAAGGACGACACCTTCTGGCACTTCAGTTTTGATGTCTCGTTGTTCCGTGAGCTCTTGTTTTTTACAGCAACTCTGTAAGAACGCTTTTCTAGGAATTACTTTAGGGCTTGGTATAGGGGAGCAAGGACTGCAGCTAGGAACTCTTGTAGCAAGACTGGTGGTAATTCAAAATATAACTTTATTATTAACTTTCAAGGTCTACGAAAAAAACATCCAAACTTGAGCAGTCTCACTTGCTTTTTTGGATTACGAACGTTGCAAGGCATCATTGTTTCTTTAGCGCTTGCTTAATATGGTCTTGATTTGTAGAGTGATGAAGATCCTTGAGGAACACTCTATGAATTGGCAACAATAATTCTGGTGCGGTTGCTGCTGTTTTGATTTTTTAAGTGAGCTAAAGCTTGTATTGGTGAAGATCTTTTGCCAAAACTCGTTAAATTTGAATTGATATTCCTGGGTGTTGGACAACTATCGTATGCTGATACAATGCCAGTTTGTCGATGCTCTCCATCCACATTTAAAAATCGGAATAATCGTTGGTGCTATCTGCAATATTTCTAATTAGAACCGTACACCGTATATATCCTATATAGTTGCCTTAGATTTATACGTTAAATAATTCATTTTCATAAATACAAAATTTTTCTTTTACTTTAAATTAACATAAAATTGTTTAAAAATGAAAAATTTATATGTAATAATTTTAATCTGCACTTTTTTTTTGGAGCCTATAAAAGGAAAAATTCCACACTATGTGCATTTCAAAACAAACACTTCACTTAAGTGTAGTCCGTGTAATCATCGATTTATTTCAGAGAGATGTTTTAAACGCATCCAGAAACTAAATTTAACGGGTTATCAGTACGCAAGGGGCGAAGAAAACGACACAGTCAGAGATAATCCTGGAATGGAGCCCGTTGGATGGAATGCAAATTTTACACAGTGTATTCCGAAAAAATTTACTGTAGAAGGTAAACATTTAAGGAATTGCGTTTTATGCGTCTTATGATCCATCGAGACACATATTCATGCTATATACCTATTGCGAATTTGATTTCTTTCTTGATCGTATGGGGTTATAATGGCTGTTTCCTAAATGTTGGAAAATTTTTTGCACTGCTTAATGCCTGAAGTACTATTTCCCAAAGCAACGCAACAGATTTCAACTTTTAACACCCGCACCTACCAATGCACTCTGGGCCCAGATTTTCATATTTTAGCCAAAACCCTGTCATTTCCATAATAATTTTTTTAGAGTGATGAATTTTTACACACGTGTTCCTTAATGATTGAACTATTTTTCTCGAAAATTTAAGCCTCCTCCGATTTTTTTAAGATATAGATAATCCAGACCAAAATTGGTAAAAATGTAAAAAAAACCAAACGATTTTTTTAACTTAATTAAAAAAAAAAACGGTTAATTTGAATTGGACCATATTTCACACAGAGGTAGATAAGAGCTCCTCATACATTGAAAAAATAGCTTATACCCAAAATATTGAATGGGTTTGGAGTTATAGCCCCATATAGTTTTAGCTTTCCAAGCAAATTACTGAAAGACGACATCACCAATCCATCTGGTTTTTAACTGTTATAATATTTTTTTGCATGCTTTTTTTATTTATAAAAAAAAATTTCAAAAATCTATATTTCATTTTTACGTTTTTTCGTCAAAATTGATAATTTTAACATTTTTTGATTTAACATTTCCTGGGGGTCAATTTTTTAAAATTCAACTTTTAGATACAAAATTCAATTTCCGAAAATCGGAAGAAATTACATTTTTTTGTAAAACATGTAAAGTAATTTATAAAAATATTTTCGATCAAATATCGAGTGGTAGTCGGAGGTACACTTCAAGCAAAGTAGCCAAATGATAAAAAGACTAAAAGAATCTTTTTAACTACTCAAATATATTTAAAACAGAAAAGTTGTTAAGCTCAGGTTTATTTGTTTTTCTGAATTTATACTTATAAATAATAAAGTGAATGAAGATTTTGTAGCTACATGTATCATGCTAAATGCAAGTTTTTTTTTCGTGCAAATGTTCGCGAAAGCTCGTAAAATATAAAATTTCAACTTTGAATTCCAATAACTTAAAATCCACTAATTATAATTAACAATTTTTTTTTCTGCACAGAATACCAAATTTTGATTTTCATCAGGGAGGGAAAGCTGTATTTAAATATTCATACTGTTTAAGAAATCGCGACTCAGTAAACGAAGAATTTCTGGAGAGCATTCTACTTTGAATCGCATAACTTTTTTGTTTTAAAATATTTTATAGAAAAAAAAGAAATCTTTTACGAAAACTGCTTTCGTTTTATGGCAGCAATAAGTGTTACAAAATTTGATATATCTTATGGAATTATCATATGTTTTTATTTTTCATACTTAAATTTCTAGGGGGCCTCGCCACCTGCGTGCTTTGCACTTTAAACTTTATTTTCCAACCGATATTGAACCCAAAAATGTGCATTCAAAATTAGACCATAAGACGCAAATTAAATAAAAAAACTTATGAAACAAAGATTTTTCAATATACAAAACAATTTTTTTCAGAACAACCTGAAGGCTTATGTTTTTGGTCACCAAACATTGGCTGCCAGTTTCTTGGTGACACAATAGATGGAAAAATTAATGAAGGCGATGCATGTAATCGACTTTGCCTTCGTAAGGATCGATGTCCGTGTTCGTCATCCTCTAAAATCTTGCCTACGTTTTTATATTTATTTCTTGTAATATTCGTACTGACCCTAAGTCATTTTGTTTGCAAAAATTAATTTAAAATTTAAGCGCTTTAAAACAATGAGCTATTAAAAATTATTGTTTTAATTATAATTATTTTTTTTCTTGTAATTGGCTTGGGCAAATTTCTATGGTATGCTTCAGGTACTACGGTCATTTAGAAAAATTTTCTCAAAATGAATACTTGCAGAAACTCAATAATTTGGATATACAGTTCGCCTTGAAAACTAATATCTGAGGACATATCTTGAAAAAAACGAATTTAACTTGCAGAAAATAAAACAAGTCTTGAATCAGCACAAAGAAGCTTGGTGTAACGTAATTAAAGTTCATGCCTAAAAGTATGCAAAACTTTGTGGCGCTGAACTTTGCCCCAAACAATACAGATTTTCATTCTAGTCCACACAAATTGAAATTGATTGCGTTTCACTCACTCAGACACGTTGCCGCAAATCTGAGGCAATAAAAAATAACTTAAATTACATTTTATGTGAAAAATATTTGTTTAAACATTGGCTAGCCAGACTGGTCTGAACATAGTAAGTACTGATCAATTACAATATTAGAAAAAAATTATTCGATTATATATCGGCGAATAAAAGTGAAGCGCGCCACTTTTTAGGTTAACCTCTTCGATATTGATGATTTTTAAATAGAGGTACTAGACAATATTAACCACGTTTGTTTTTGTTGCAGTTTTACTCGTGCCTTCGTGAAATGCGGACGAGTTTTTATACTAGTCAGTTTCTTCGATTTCTAGTGCCGTGAAATAATCATTTTCGGGTGCTCCTCTGGTTAATTCCAGCGCGAAACGCATTTCCTCTTTTTGAGGCGTGTTCTCCGGGGTGCTCCGCTGAGCCGGTTTAGTTTTGTTTACTAATCCTGCACTGGTTTGGGCAAATTCTCCGATTTCAGGTGAGTGCTCCGCTGGTACAGCTTCAGTGCGTTTAGCGCTTTTTGTTTATTGCGTGATTCCGGGTGCTCCGGAGCATGGACAAATCCACATATCACCGTGGTAGTGATTTTTAATTTCCAAGAAAATTTGAAAAACTAGAAAATTTACTTTGCCTCTACGGGGGTTTGAACTTGCGTCGCCTCGCTACGTCGTTTCCTATTAAACCAACGTCTTGTAAGCGCTCATGCCCAAAAAAAGTGCTTCACAAACTACTTACTTTGTGACAATTAAATCTATAAATAAATAAATAATAACTTTCTGCCTCAGTCGGGATACGAACTCTCGACTTTGTGTTTTGAAGTCCTAAGCCCTTTGCTATAGTTTGGTGGACACCCGGGCTTCCAAAATTACAGCTTGTGGTCAGTCAGGCCATACAAGTAAACTTATAATTATACTCATCGACTATCTATCATCATGGCCTCTTATGACGTAGGTTTAACCTCGGCCGCACCTACTGCTTTTGCCAAATTAAATGAATCGGTCGGTCAATCAGTCGCCGGAAAGCCAAAAAAGTCACTGATACCATCCTGGCAAACTGTGCCGGTCAAAAATAAGCCTGTCACCACCAAAAGGCCTGCTCCTTGCTCTCCCGAAACATCTCGTAAGACCCTCAAGCCCAACCAAGAATCTGCGACTGTTACTATAACCGTGCAAACCGTTTTGCCGCATTGGATACAGCTTTTCGTAAAGCCCTCAATGACCCTGAGGAATACGACTCGGCCATTGAAATGAGGGAGCCATCTGTGGTTCAACAAAGCGCATCTCACCTAGAGAAACCTCCACCAATCATTCTAAAAAGCTGCACAAACGTCCACGAGCTCTTTAATGATCTGTCAGGGATTGACGATGGGAAATTTCAAGCCATAACCGGAGGCGAACCGCTACGAATTAGTGCTACTGATGTGCCGACGTTCAGAGCTATTGTAAGCAAACTTAAAGCCCTTGGAGCTGAATTTCACGTTTATCACCTACGAACGAGCATATAGAGTGGTTCTTAAGGGTCTTCATTACTCTAAAAACCCTGCCTTCATTAAGGAAGAGCTATCCAAACAAAAATACTCGGTTCGCAATGTTTACAACCCAAAAAGCAAGAGGGACGGCTCAAGCTTAAATTTGTTTTTCGTAGTCCTAGAGCCAAAAATCGAAAATAAAGATATTTTTGCAATTAAATCGCTCTGCCAGCAAAAGATCTCTGTGGAGAAACCACATAAGAAGAACGATTTTGCACAATGTCATCGTTGCCAAAACTACGGTCATACACAACGATACTGTAGGAGGGCTTATCGCTGCGTAAAATGTGGTGAAAATCACGCCTCCACTGATTGTACCAAGCCCCTTGACCAGCCTGCAACTTGTGTGCACTGCCATTTACCGCATACTGCAAACTACAAAGGCTGCCGGATCTACCAGCGTCTATCAAAACGTCCCCAGGTGCCATTGCAGGAAACTCCCCGCCAACCAGCGATTATCAGGAGAAATCAGCCAGCCCCCTCATTTGCTCCTTCTGGAGACATGCAAGAGAACCAAGTCGCTCAACAAACACGAACTTTGCCCATGTCATATGCCGACGCAGCCAAAGGCAGACACAATACTGCAACTGAAAACTGGTCACCAACCAACTCTACTACCCAGAATCGGATTCCACAGCTGGAGGATAAAATCGATGGCCTCTTCGGCCGTTTTGGTCAATTTCTAGAGAGATTCTCGGGAAAGTTAATTTTTTTTTTTTTTTTTTTAAATTCAATTTAATGCTCAGTTTAATTTAAAATCAATTAATTTTAATCAATATTAGCAATCATGCGTTTTTATTTCAGTTTTCTTAAATTTTTTTGTGGTCGCTTTCAAGCTCTTTTGAAAATTGTCTGTAAAATGTTAATTTTTTTGAATTTTAAATGATTTGCTTATTGTGGATTATAGCTTAGTAGACCGGTCCTGCGTGTTAGCTCAACATACCGTTTGTCAAGACTGTGCATAAGAAGGGCGAAAGGACGACACCTTCTGGCACTTCAGTTTTGATGTCTCGTTGTTCCGTGAGCTCTTGTTTTTTACAGCAACTCTTTAAGAACGCTCTTCTAGGAATTACTTTAGGGCTTGGTATAGGGGAGCAAGGACTGCAGCTGGGAGCTCTTGTAGCAAGACTGGTGGTAATTCATAAAATTACTTATTATTATTAATTTTCAAGGTCTACGAAAAAAAACATCCAAACTTGAGCAGTCTCGCTTGCTTTTTTTGGATTACGAACGTTGCAAGGCATCATTGTTTCCTTAGCGCTTGCTTAATATGGTCTTGGTTTGTAGAGTGATGAAGATCCTTGAGGAACACTCTATGAATTGTTTTGATTTTTTAAGTGAGCTAAATCTTGTATTGGTGAAGGTCTTTTGCCAAAATTCGTGAAATTTGAATTGATATTCCTGGGTGTTGGACAACTATCGTATGCTGATACAATGCCAGTTTGTCGATGCTCTCCAGCCACATTTAAAAATCGGAATAATCGTTGGTGCTATCTGCAATATTTCTAATTAGAACCGTACACCGTATATATCCTATATAGTTGCCTTAGATTTATACGTTAAATAATTCAATTTCATTAATACACAAATTTTCTTTAACTTTAAAATAACATAATTTTGTTTAAAAATGAAAAATTTATATGTAATAGTTTTAATCTGCATATTTTTTTTGGAGCCTATAATAGGTGGTTCGCGAAACAAAAGATCAGCTTCCTTTAAGTGTCATGAATGTAATTATAAAAAAGTGAAAGAGAGATGTTTAGAAAACATCAAGAAAATAAATGCAACGGGTTATGCGTACACAAGCAAAAAAAAGGACACAGTCGACACAGTCATAAATAATACTGGAAAGTCGCCCGTTGGATGGAATGCAAATTTTACACAGTGTATTCCGCATAAATTCACTATACAAGGTAAATATTTAAGGAATTGCGTTTTATGCGTCTTATGATCCATCGAGACACATATTCATGCTATATACCTACTGCGAATTTGATTTCTGGGGTTATAATGGCTGTTTCCTAAATGTTGGAAAATTTTTTGTACAGATTTCAACTTTTAACACCCGCACCTACCAATAGGGTAATCTGTATTTAAATATTCATAGTGTTTAAGAAATCGCGACTCAGTTAACGAAGAATTTCTGGAGAGCATTCTACTTTGAATCGCAAAGCTTATTTATAGAAAAAAAAGAAATCTTTTACGAAAACTGCTTTCGTTTCATGGCAGCAATAAGTGATACAAAATTTGATATATCTTATGGAATTATCATATGTTTTTTTTTTCATACTTAAATTTTTACTGGGTTTCGCCACCTGCGTGCTTTGCACTTTGAACTTGATTTTCCGACCGATTTTGAACCCAAAAATGTGCATTCAATTAATAAAAAGTTTCAATGTTATGGGTTAGCAGAACTCCTCGAAATTGAAAGAATAGGTGTACAGCTAAAAAAAACGAAATGCAAGTGAAAAATTAGACCATAAGACGCAAATTAAATAAAAACACTTATGAAACAAAGATTGTTAAATACACAAAACTATTTTTTTCAGAACAACCTAAAGGTTTATGTGTATGGTCACCAAGAATTGGCTGTCAGTTTCTTGCTACTTCACAAGACAAAAAATTTATTGAAGGCTTGGACTGTGCGGCAAATTGCGCTTATAGCAGGCTATGTCCGTGTGCGCTTAAATCGTCATCCTCTAAAATCTTGTCTACCTTATTGCATTTATTTCTTGTAATATTCTGTATGATGTTACGTCTACGATGAGGAGCGGATGGATTTGTAGCTACAAAGTAAAGAACGCGCTGGAGCACCGGCTATGGGCGGTAGGCAGTCTTTTGGGTTGGTTTAAAAGAATAGAAAATTTTGTGATAAATAATTTACTTTCGCGTGCGGACAGACAAACAGAGAGAAAATATGGACAGAAATAAGAAAAAGCATCTGGCAGCGTTCAGATAAAAAGTGTAAGGCCACGCCTACACAGAGCGCTGATACGCGCTTACATGACATAAAATTGATGCTGAACCGCGCTGATAAGCGCTCTGTGCACGAGCAGCCTAAGAATGCCCACCCTGCCTTGATCATATTTTTCCAACTAAATTATGAATGATCCCTAAAAAAACAAAACACCTAGGACTCTTAAAAATTAAAAATTAAAAGCACTAATAAAATAAACAAACATTATAAAGAAAAAAAAAATGGTTTCAAAAAAAACTTAATTAAAAAAAAAAAGAAAATTAAATGGCCAACAACAATTAAACCTATGGGCCATGCATATAGGCAAACAAAAAAAAAAATGGAAAGAAATTATATGTAAAATTGTTTTTTTTTGGTTTTGGTTACACTCACTCACAGTTGCATTCCAAGTCGAAAGATCTTTCGCGCTAGACCTGCAAGAAAAGCGCTAACAACAAAAAAAAATTTTTGCCGCGTCTCTTTGTGAGTGTGAGCGGATTTTTACAGAAAAAGGTTAATTGATAAAAAAATTGAACTTAGCATAAACAAAAGAAATAAAATTTAGCAAATAAGCAATTAAGTTAAACACGTTAATTAAATCATTTTTACATTAATATAGATTTCAAGATAATTTAAGAACAATTTTTAGATATTTTGTAAGGCATAACAATTTAATAACGATCAGCATTTGGACGCTTGTTCCGCATATGGAGAAACCAGCAAATAAGCAGAAGAACAAAGCTGCGTATCTTCAATGCGTGAATCAAATCTATCCTATTGTACGGCAGCGAGACGTGGCTGACCCCGCCAAGAATGATGTCGAAACTGCAGTCATTTGTCAACAAGTGCCTTAGGATTATATGCGGGATTTTTTGGCCCAATCGGATATCAAACGCAGAACTATAGCACTGTACAAGTGAAGTTCCTATCGGCACCGTGATAAGAACACGCAAGTGGCGTTGTTGGCCAGTCTCGGAATCGGCGTTGTCGATGTCCCTGGAATGGAACCCTAGAGCGACGAGTGGGAAGACCGGCAACCTGGCGACGTACTACTTACGATTGTCCCTTCCACACGCTGGGCCGCAAGCCTCGCCTACGTCGGTGGAAGTTCTTTACTGGAAAAAACAATTTTTAACGTTTGGCCAAAGATCAAAAAAAGTTAAAAAAGGAGTTGGCCTGGTAACGGTCAAAGAAATTCGATTAGGTTGTCTTTTAACTTAATAAATTTTTGCAATTTTTTCACCTGCCAGTACGTCCCGTATGTCCTAATGAAATTGTAGATCAAATAAACGCGTTTAATCCCAAAAAAGCACCTGATCTTGAAAAAATTGACGCCAGAGTAGCTAAGGCTCTTCCTATGATGATGTTCAATGCGATTATGCAACTGGCATATTTCCCAAAGTTGTGAAAATGTGCTCAGATTGTAATGATTCTAAAGCCCTGTCAGCCTCAAACCTCCATTTCATCTTAACGCCCGGTAATCGCCAAAATTTTTGAAAGAATCTTTTTGAGCAGAGTTTTATCATTATCCAGCGTGACGAGCCTAGTCCCAGCGCACCAGTTCGGTTTTCGTCCGAAACATGGCTGAACACCTGAACAAACTCACAGAGTGGTGCAGCACATCTTAGACTCCTTCGAGCATCGTCGCTACTGCATGGCAGCTTTCTTGGATGTCAAGCAGGCTTTTGACAGAGTGTGGCACGAAGGGTTGCTACAAAAACTTAAATGCGCCCTTCCTGCTTCCCATTATGAAATCCTAAAATCATTTCTTTGAAATCGCTCTTTCAAAGTTATGCTGAAAGGTGAGCTCTCGGAATGACGGAACATTCAAGCTGGAGTGTCGCAAGGAAGCGTTCTTTTGCCATTTTTATTCACCGTTTTTACTATGGACATGCCGGGCTCGACGGACAGTTCCGAGCTTATAACAGCAACATATGCTGACGACTCTGCCATACTTTCGTCTTCCTCTAGCGTTCAAATGGCTGCTGATGCCTTGCAGAACCAGTTGGACATTATCGCAATTTGAACAAAACTCTGGAATATTCAGCTTAACGGCGACAAAGCTTCCAGCGTTTTATTTTCGTTAAGGAAAGACCCAAGTCCTGCGCTCACCTTCAATGGAGAGATAGTTCCAATTAAAACATCGTACCCATCTCGATAATTCATCTCGACAAAAAACTGTGCTGGAGAGCGAAACTTGGCAGAACCAGCAAGCTGTTCCTAGAAAATAAAAGCATCCTGTATAAGAGCATAATAATGCCAACTTGGTATTATGGCACCCAAGTCTGGGGAACCGCAGCTAAGTCCAATATAAAAAAAATTCAAACTTTGCAAAATAAAGCCTTGCGCAAAACTGCTGATGTCCCAGGGTATATCCGAAATCACAACCTTCACAAGGATCTAGGCATTCCATTTGTGGGTGACATGTTGAATAAACTTAGCGACCGATACGCGGATCGTTTACGATGCCACCCGAATTCTCTTGCTTGCGCCCTGGCCGGTCATAGACCGCAAAGACGCCTGAAACGTCTCCACCCATGTGACCTCAGAAGTCGTCTTATCATCTAAAACGCTGTAAAAGAATCTCGATGTCATGTGCTCTCTTGCATATTTAGTAGATTCAGTCGAATCTATTTGTAAATTTTGTTTTTGTAAATATTGTGTAAATATGTATTTTGTAATTTAAGCCCTATCACATACTAAATTTTATTATTGTGTAGCGATTAATTTTTTCTCCTCAATATTGGGTCATTGCCAATAAAAATATATATCAAAAAAAAAAAAAAAAGTTTTTGTTGCAAAATTTCATTTTTTTTAATCGAGCTATCGATAACTGAATATTGGTTACTGCATTTTAAAAATTTTCTTTGACAAGCCATATATTCTAAAAGAATAAAAATATCCACACAATAATTTTTAATTGATAGTTAAATTTGAAGTTGAGAACACTAAAATTGATTGAAAAAAAAAAAAATTATTTGTTAAAAATTGAAAAGAAACATTTTTGATTTTTTTTTAATTTTTTTCAAGATTATGCATTAAATTAACACTTATTTTTGTACATTTATCCTCTATCAAGTCACTTCGGGCACTGTCCTTAAACTCGTTGACAGTCAACAACTGCCGCAGATCTATTCAAGAGATGGCACAGCAGTTCGTTATCAGCCTCATTTGGGTGCCAGGGCACCAAAATATAACAGGTAACGAGATAGCAGATGAATTGGCCAGACAGGGCACGAACTTTACCCTCTTGCCAGACAAAGAGGATATTGGTATGCCAATGGCCACTTTTAAGCTTCAGACTAGGGAAAAATTTAGATCCCATGTACAAAGGCAGTGGTACAATACACCCCACTGTACAATCAGCCGCCAAATATGGCCAAAAATCGACCCAAAACGATCCGCGGGGCTCTGCGGACTCAACCGATCGCAGTGTTCGGCAGTTGTCAGAGCGATCACCGGACACTGGCTTGTGGGAACACATGCGACCAGAATGAACGCTCCGAGCAACGATTTTTGCAGAAACTGTAGAGATGAGGAAGAAGTTGAGTCAGTAGAACACTTCTTCTGCTCCTGTGAGGCTCTCAGTAGACGCAGGAAAAAGTACTTAGGAAACTACTTTCTTCCAAAACCTAGCGGAGCTAGAGTTTATATGTCCGAGGAGGATCGCAAGTTACATTGTAGCAACAGGATGGGAATCCTTTTAGTTTTCCTCAGGAGAAGGGTGTAAAATAGTGATCCATGCGGTTTCACAACGGGCCGGTCAAGGCCTAAGTGTGCTGGCCTCTCAAGCCAGCTGCCGCTCCTACCTAACCTAACCTATACATTTAAAATTTTTTGTGACATTTTAATATTCAAAAGCTGTCTGAAAAAAACTAAAAAAATAAATACACCGACTTTCTGGAGAATTGTACGCCCTAAAACTCATAATACTTGTTTTCTATTTGAATAAGATTAGCTCTTAAAATTACTAAAACATGCTTAGAAGATAAAAAACATATCGAAAATTCAAAATTTTTTCTATTCAAATCCCCTGCACGTTCCAAAAAACCTCTCTACGCCAGTGTATGTCTGAACACAGTGCACTTGACCTTTTTTGGGTTACTCTGAGGTTTACCATATTTTTAATAAGCGTCAGAGGAGCCTAGCCACAACAGATGAAAAACTTTTAATTGCGTGCGGTACAGTAAACTCTGCCCAGACAGGAAACTCATGCCAATAGTCATAGTACGGGTAGGGGTGTATCTGAGCCGCATATGAGTAAACTCGTATGCTGTTTTGAGTGCTCCTTTTTTTGCCGTCTGGCAACACTGCCAGCAGCAGCAGCAGCAGACAACAGCCCAAATTGAAATATCAAGCTGTAGTGCCCAAAGTTATGCAGCAAAAACTTTTTGATTTTGCATATATGTGCAATAGTGGCAGTAGCGGCATCCCCCCGACAGTCCAATGGTGCCACAATCTACCAAAGGTTGAAGTGTTGCCATCGATAATGCCCAGCTCTGTGCAAAATTAAATGCATAATTACTTGATAATTGGATTTGTGGTCGCTCAGCTCAGCTCAACGGTTTGGCAAAATTTTCTAATTAAAATGTTTAGAGTGTTCTGGCTTATAGAGAGTTTAAGAGGAGCATGTTGGTTAGCCGGCTTGATTTAGCCACTTGCCAAATTGCCACTTAAAGCGACAACACTAAGCCTCAGGCACGTTATGGCCTTTAAGTTTGCCGCCGTCGAGTGCTTTTCAGAACAACCCGCTGTGCGACAAACTCCCGCAGAGCGTATTGCCACAGCCACTTGTATTATTTTTTTTTTTTTTGCACCTGATACTTATAGTGTAAAGGGTATATGAAGTTTAAGCAAATTTATGTAACAGGCAGTAGCAAATATTTTTATATTTATTAAGTATACGTATTGACCAAATAAGGGCTTTTGCGTTACGACTGTCTTTATAAGCGATTTAACTTTTAAGCTATGGAAATAGACACAAATAGTTATTAAGTCTGCCTTTTCCCCAGCAAAAAAGAAAGGATAGAAAAGAAGAGATCGAAAGCAAACTTTTTCGATGTATCTCTTCCACCACTCCGATATCGATTTGCCGTCTTTGTTCTTATTGTAAGGCATGTGCAATAAAATTTCGTAGCACATTAAATTGGTCTAAAAATTACAAAAACCTAACAAAAGCTTTTCCCACTTTGAAATTCAAAATAATCCGATTTAGTATTTAATTTGTCTGAGGAAAAAAAAGTTAATACTTTGTTCCATTATCGTTCAACATGTCGCCTAAGAGGTATTTCCAAGTCGGTCACGCTCGACTTTAACGTAGGGCATTTTTTTTTTTATTTTTCTATATAAATATATTACCTTTGCGGGTGGGCGTGGCATGTGGCCTTAAATAAGTAATAAACACCTTGCTGTGCTTTGCCAAGTTACACAAACCATAATAAATTTCCATTTTGTTGTAGCAGCCCGACTTACCTGACTGTTTTGCAATCAGAATGGGTCTCCTTTAAAATTTTCATAAGCAGCCATGTGGCAAGTAGCAAGTGGCAAGTAGCGCTTTGTAATACATGAAATTTATTGCATACATATAAGCAGTATTTGGGCAAAGCAAAACGAACTGCTAATTTATTTATATGAAATTGCTTGATTTGGGGGCAGTTGTTGCCTACTTATGGGCTCAACAGCAAAAGCTACGTGTTTGAATTATGCTGGTCATGCCCCATGCCACATGCCCCTATGCCCCCATGCCCCATTGCTACATGCATGTAATATGGGATTGCGATTTGGTGATTGCCATGTTGGGAGGAAGCATTTTTTATGAAGTGTCGTTGTGACTTTTATGATTTGTGTTGGTCATGTAAAGCAAGTGGCTGGAGTAGATTTTGGGAGCACGTAGATATGTGTGTTGGTATGCCTGTGGCAAGTACCTTTTGTAGTTGTGGCATGCATTTGAAATTTAGCTTAGTTCATTGAATTAAATAGAGTCATCGTGCATCTGGGAAAGTGAGTACAAAAGCAGCTTTAGTGCATTTTAAAATTGCGTATTTTACTATATTTATATTTAAATTTTTTTTTTATATTTTGAAGATTTTTACTTAGCTATGAATGCACTAGTTAATATTTTCTTTGTAAAAATGTATAAAATTTCGATTTTTTATCGAGTAAAATAAAATAAATAAAATAAATTAAAATATAATGTTAAAAATTTTATTTATTATATTTTTTTTTTAGAGATCAGAAAAAAAGTTGGAAATTTTTTATAAATTTTGTAAAATTAAATTCAATTTTTAAAACTTTTTTGTATTTAATATGATATAAAATTTTTTAAAAATCAATTGTAATTTTTAGAATTTTTAAAATAAATGAGACTTGTAAAATATTTTTTTTTAGTTAGAAAATTTTTGTTTGTTGCTAAAGTATTTTTTAATTAAAAATGCACTAGTAAATATTTTCTTTGAAAAAATTTATAAAATTTCGATTTTTTATCGAGTAACAAGCTATATATTTTTTAGATATAATGTTAAAAATTGTATTTATTTTTTTTTTTAGAGATCAGAAAAAAAGTTGGAAATTTTTTATGTTTTTTAAAATTAAATTCAATTTTTAAAACTTTTTTTTTGTTTAATACGATATTAAAATTTACAAAAATCAACTATAATTTTTAGAAATTAAAAAAAAAATGAGACGTAAAATATTTTTTTTTTTAAATTAGAAAATTTTTGTTTGTTGCTTAAATATTTTTTAATTTAAAAGTCGAAAAAAATTTTTTAAATTCAAATTTAAATAACGAATAATTATCATGGATTTTGAAATCCTAAAAATTATAAATATTTTTGATATCTTTTTCAAATTAAAAAATTAAAAATAAAAATTAAAAAATTTAAAAATACCCATTTGTATCCCTTTGGAATTTTATTTAGAATAAAGTTTTGTCATTCCGTGAAATTTTTGAACTAAGTAATACTTTAATCATATAATAGTGCACAAGTTCACAAATTTTGATATTTTTAAATTTAACGTTTTCTTTGTATTTCATTTATTTATCGTTTTTTTTTTGTCTGCACATTGGTTCTAAGTCAAATTTTTTTGGTACAAAGTCAGATTTTCAGTGTTCAACAGTACCTAAGTCTTTGAGTATAATTTTTCTGAACTTTTATGCTGTCTTACAGCGCCTAAATTAAGATTTTATTACTTTTTTTTAAGTTTCTCACTTCTGTTAATACTTTTTTTTATTAAACTAATATTTTATATAAGTCATTAGTTTTAAACAAACATTGGCATTTTTATTTAATCGATTCTTTAATAAGTTTTAGACGTCAAGCAAAAAATAAAAACAATTAAATGTACATACTAGCTCTGCTTTGTTTCCACTTAAAAGCTCTCTCTTTGAGTATTTCACTAATAAGCAAGTATTTCAACATAATTTCTGTTCCCCCATAAACATTGCCTCCCTTGTTACTCTACTCTTTATCCACTTGTCTTTGACATCTGCTTCTCCTGCCCAAAATTTCTGCAACTTCATAGCTGGAGATACATTCCAACTCAAATTTTCTAATCAGCATTAGCTTTCATTTCGCATTCTCATTGCTTTAGCCCCACTCCCTCTCTCTCCCTCTCCACTGCCCTCAGCTTTGTCGGAGAATCATCAAATTGACTTTAATTTAAGATATTTTGCGTTGTGCCTCTTTGCTACAAAAGAAATTGCTGTGTACACTCACTGTGTATCTGTGAGTGAGTGTATCTGTGTGCATTTGTGTGTTTGTATCTGTGTGTACTTGGTTCTGCTGCAAACATCATTTGGCAGCTGTTTAATGGCAGCCAACTTCACTCAAGTCTCGAAACCCATGGCATGAGTATTGGCCATGATGAGCCGTTTTTACTGCATACTTTTTGGCGCAGCAAAACGCTGATGCGACAATTATAGTTATTGTCTGTCTAACCAGTGAGTACGTGAGCCAGTAACACCTTCACATACACAGAGTCACAGACAGACGCAGATACACTGGCAGAAAAATGCGACATAGTACTAAAGTACGAACATATTTAGCTACACAAAGATGACGTAATACTTCGAATTAGTTAGTTTTTTCGTTCATTCCATTTCCGGCTGGTCGAAATGGCGAACTTCTTTACTAATCCGATCAATAGAGATTGTAATCCATCAGAGGCGTGTCGAAATTTAAAGAAAAAATGTTCACATTTTTAGGTAAAAAAAAAAATATTATTTATTAAAAAATAAAATTGAAATTTTTTTTTTCCAAATATTTCGAAAATAAACGAAAAGTGTTGCAACATTTTTTTCCGTAATGTGCCATTAATTTTAAATTTTAAATAAATTTCCAAAATTTATTAAATAATATGTTCCTAGAAAATTTACCTTGTATAAAAAATAGCTAAATTTAAGTTAACTTTAAAAAATATTTGATGGCGTTTCATCAGCAAGGGATATGTGAGAATTTGTCGAAAAGAGTATATTTCCAAAAAAATATCTATTCACTTCGAAGTGTAGGTATATGTATATATCAGAGCTCGCAAAAAACTGTCAACCCATTTTCCAACTTTTGGGGGGTCCGGAACCGAAAACCCCACGTAGATCCGCCACTGAAGTCATTATGTAACTAATTCATATAGGCAGCCCTAGTAAAAAATATTGAGGTTGAGTGCAATTCTTAACCTATTTCAAGATAGAAACCAAAAACAAGTCAACATTGTATGCATGACTATTTGGCTTAAAAAGATTTAAAGTCATTTTGAGAACACATGGATATTGTCTATTTCATTTGATCAAATTTTTAAATTATTTTGAATATGTAGTGGTCTCAGAATCAGCTTGAATTGATTCAAATACAACGCTTTTTCTAGAATAGATTACATAATTCGATTCTAACTAAAACTATTTTAATTAAATTTTTTTCAAATTAAAAAAAAATGTTTTCAAAATTTAAAAATTTTATTTATTAAGCTAGTATTTTGTTTTTGCACGACATATTCGGCTACAATACTCTACATTCTTTTCTCTCAGTGTAGAAATATCTTGACTTGAACGACGCAGCTGCTGCTGCTGCCCTGAGGCAGAGCCCCAATTTTATTGCTAATGTAAACATGTGTTGGTACTGTATGTATGAGTATGTGTATCTATATATGTATGTATGTGTATCTTTATGCGTGTGTATTTATGTGTGTGTGTATCTCTGCCAATGCCTTGTCAGTGTCAGCATCTGAAGCAGCAGACGTTGACGCAAATTGACACATTTTTAGGCACTGCTGTATAGAATAAGTATTTTTAGCTCTCTCTAAATAGTGTGCTAAAATGTGCTACGTGCCACATGCAACCAGCAACAAAAAAAAAATAAATAAATAAATAAACTTATCAGCAACTAAGCAGACAGACGTCTATGTGAAAATCTTTACTTTAGCTTACCTGCCTATAACCTGCTCAAAGGAATTCTATTGAAATTTATCTAGGCATAAATCAATTTTCATTTTATACTTTACACACACACATAGCTTTAAAAATGGTTTATGTGTGTGTGTGTGTCCTACAGGATGTGCAATTTACAGCTATACATGCCTTGAGGCAATCCTATATAGAAGCGACAAAAAATCATTGCCCTCTTTGCAGCTGAGCTTGGCCTAATGAAGCAAATTGTCATAAAGTTTAACCCCTTGACGCATTGCTTGAGTTTGAATGCTTCAGGCATGCATACACTGGCTAACAAAAGTTTTCATACGCCTTGCAATTTTTTGCCAATAATAAGACACGACTAGCTTGCAATGTAAATAATACAAAATTTGTATCAAAATTCATAATAAAGAAGATTTCGTAAATTTTTTTTAAATATTGAGTTTATTTTAATTTTTCAACATTTCTTGCTTTTTTTTAACTTTTTAGAAGATTTTGAGCATATTTTGATTTTTTATTTAATGTACATATTCTGCTTTCGAAATTTTTTTGGAAGATCTTAAGCTTTTTTATTTAATCGATTTGGCCAAACGAGCACTCGAACTAACGATACCAAACTCGATAACTTCTGTTGAGATAAAGCTTATTTCTTAACAATTGCTCTCAAAACACTTATACGTATTGCAGCAGTATCTCCTGACGTTTGATATTTTTTTGGTCTATATCAGGTCAAATAGGATAGGGAAACACAGTTGAATAAAATATCGATTATAATACTTATACAGCGTGTTTTTTTTAGAGGTTCACAACTCTGAGTTGGTAACACTGACCACCCATTTAACAGCTGATAGTTGCTTTTTGTTGAGTTTGGTTTGACATTTCATTATATAGGGTTTTCCAACAGAGGTGTTATTTTGAATCACCTGGTATTTCGGTGCTGTCACATTTGAAGCTTTTATTCTTTGATATTTGACAAGTAGAAACTATGCCATTACTAAAAATGGAACGAAACACGCTTCAACAACGCATTGAAATTATTAAAATTCACTACAAAAATGGTGAAAATCTTCCATCGAAAAATCATCTTGACTGATGGGGCCCATTTCCACCTCGGTGGCTACGTCAACAAGCAAAATTGTCGCATCTGCGGCTCGGAAAACCCAAGAGTTATTGTTGAGAAGCCTCTCCATCCTCAACGTGTGACTGTTTGGTGCGGTTTATGGTCCGGCGGGGTCATTGGACCTATCGAGGACATAGGGCAGCCACTTTGCGATTTGGTTATGGAAAATTTCATGAAAAGGCGTGGTCGTGGTGGCCATTAGGCTGATATTGTTTTTCATTATTAACGGCATACCTTCCTCTTTATTATGAAATAAACATCCGATCATTTATCTCCAAAAATGGCATTTTTCTTTGAATACCAAAATAACACCTCTTATTGGAAAACCCTATAGATAGACTTACACCAGAGCAACGCTTACAAATTTTTGAAATTTTTTATCAAAAAAATGGTTTCGTTCGTCAAACTTATTCAAAATCCAAAATTTTGTTCTCCGATGATAAGCAGAATTGTCGCATTTTGAGTGAAGATAACGCACAAGCTTAAGACGAAACACCATTACATCCACAGAAACTTACTGTCACTTGTCTAAGTCGATAAACCAGAGACAAATAAACACCTGGAAATCAACATTCGAAGAGTTATTGACAAAATACGGCCACAAATGCTGCGCAAAGTTTGTGAAAATTGGTGTTCCAGATTGCGCCTTGTACGCTCCAGCCATATTTAAACATTAATGTCATAAAGTTTTCTATCCCATAAAGCCCGTTTAATTTATATAAAACATATATTTATTTGTTTTATTATGATGTAAACTTTTGAAACTCTAAAAAAACACCCTTTACAAGTTGGGCTATTTAAAATCGAAATACCATCTGTTTCCCACTTATATTATCTTTTATATACCAACAACAAGAATCTTTAAGAAGTTCGATGAGTTTTAGATCAGAAGCTAATTATTTCTTTTATAAATATATTGGGAACATTTTTTTTAACTTTGGATCGTTATCATCTAGCATAATGAATTCTAGTTGATAAGATCCTTTTCTGCGGGAACTGTTGCACAAAATTTTTCATATACTCCAAATAGATTATAAGCCATACGAAAACTTTTCAGTACCACTGTATGTTTATATATTAGCTATACATACATATAAATATACAGCTAGTTTAACTTACCGTTCTTTTCTTTTTATGTGCATTTTATGCGCATCAACCAAAAATTGCGTACGTGTTGTAATTTTGAAAACAGTTTTTTTTTTTTCTTTTTGACGTTTCTCTCTTTTGTCGCTTGTTTCTTTTCTCTTTGGCTGTTGACATTTGCTGTTGGCAGTTGATGCTGCAAAAGCATAAACACAAATAGAAGAAATAATGTCAAATTTGGGTCAAGCGGTCAAGTGTTTTATTTAGAGCTTAGGGGGTGACTGTGACAGCTTTGTACAAGGGTTGTTTTTGGCCAAGTTTCTGAGGCATTGCATCATATTTGGCTTCTAATTTGTGCAGAAAGAATCAAAGCAAAAAAGATGAATCACATATCACACCTAAGTTACAAAGAAAAAGTTAATTTCCTGTTTAAAATCGAAATATTAGCTCGTCCCCTATACCAACCATAAAAAAGTAGTCAACTCCAACCACTGTCTCTGGCTACTATATGGACAATGCTTGAACACTTCACACAGTTACAATTTCATTTGTACATGTGTTCCCAACTATTTCCGAAAAGTCAACACATAAAGAAAAAATAAAAAGCAGACTAGAGTGTGAAGCGCAAGAAGTGATAGCGCAAAGGGGGAAACAAAAAGCGCCATGGGGAGTGTGAATACTGCAGACTATCTGTCGTCGTCCCAGCTCTGGGGAGGATTTCAGTTAAGTCGTCCTAAGTATAAATTATTATCACACTAGCCAATGGTCTGGCATTGACCCAGTGAGAGTGTTTTGTTTTTTTTTTTTAATGTTAAAGATAAATTCTTTGACATTTGTTGGGGTTTATTTATCTTTTACAAATTTGTTGGTTTAAAATAGATAGTGAACAAATTGGTAAGACATAATAATAAGCTGTATCCAGGCCTTAAGGTGGGCCTATTAAAGACTTGTACTTTGAAAAGTTGTTTTATTTTTAGAGTTAACCGATGCACTAAATCGAAATGCTATAATATGACACAACAGCTTTAAGGTCACTAAATTTAAGCAGAATTAAGTTATGATTTCCAGTTAATTAAGGGTATAGGTCCAAAACGTAAAATTAATATACAGGCTTTGCTCACCAACCCCCGGTCTTCTTTTTGGTTTAATTCAGATCATACAGACTATTATATAGACTGTACAGTTCTTTATTTCCATAATGCACATTTTATTTTTTTTTTTTTTTTTTTTTTATGTATGTTTATTTTTAACAAACGAGTTGGTAGATACATAAATAAACAAATGTAGCAGTATAACATAGAAAAAAACTAATCACAGTCTCTAGTCGAGCACTCGTGACAAAAAATCTTATTTATAATTCTAATTTTTAAAGATATATAACAATGAAAATAAAATGATTAAAGTGTACATGAGTGTTTAAGTGTGATTGCATTGGAAAAAGATGTAAAAAACAACGCATAGTAATATTTGTATTATATATAAAAAAAAAAAAAAAAACAACTACTTAAGACTAAGGTGGTAAGTGGGTGATGGGTTATGGAGTGAGCCACCAGCATCCTTTGGAGCAGGCGATGGAATATTTTTTATCGATCTCAGTCATACGAGTATCGAAACATTTCTCTAGTTTTTGGAATTTAGAGTAAACAAATTGTTTGGAAGGCGTGCCCAGAACTTTGACATACTGGGGTTTTTTAAACCTCAAAGATATAAAGAAAATAGAAACATGAGCTCTGGATTCGAAAATGGAGTGCTTTAAGATTATGTTGTAACACAGCAAAAAAGGAAGGACAGACCTTGTATATTATATGTTTTTGGGGTCGTTGAATCAAATCTGAGATACAAAAAACACCAGCACGTCCGCGTTTTCACAGATTAGATTGTAGCAATGAAGGATCTTCGTAGCCTTGGTGGCCGTCGGTGGCGTAGTGGTAGCGTACGCGCTTTACAAACCGAAGGTCGGTGGTTCGATTCCCCTCAGTAGCACTGGTGCATTTGCCTAGCACTGGCATCGCTAGCTCAAAGACGCTATTTGCCAAAGAAAATCTCTATTAATTCCCGACACCGCCGTTCGGATTCGGCTATAAACTGTAGGTCCCTGTTCTCTTTGGACAGTTATTAATCGAGATCCCCATGCCCCCCAGGGGCGACTGACACAATTGTCAGTCAGGGAAATTATTATTACTAGTGAACCCGGCGGCGAAAATCGCCAGATAATGCATTGCAAAATATACAAATAGCTTTGCAGAAAATAATACATTGTCTTTATTCAAAAAAGCCAATATAATGAAAAGTGTAAAATGCACATTTTATTGCCATGCTACAGTCGGTACTGCCCGATTTTATCGTAACGTGATGAAACTTATATTGTGCATACCGTATGAGGTGTACCTATTACATAGTGAAAGTTTCATCTCGATACGTTCACGCATACGAACACAATCGGTACCACACTGATTTTTTTTTTGTTGACGTATTTATATATGGATTTTACCTAAATTACCTCATAACCATTTATTTTAGTATTAATTACACACATAACAATAATTTTCAAGTGAAATATGCCCGCTGCTGATTTTGGTACACTCAAAAACGCACCCTTTATAAAAAAAAACAATAACTCGAAATCAGACACAGTATCAATAAAAATTGATCGAAAACGATATTTCTCGATGCTGCCCCTTTTTTTAAGTAAGGATCGACAAGTACAAGCCAGAATCTATCTTTTTTTAAGTATGTACATCCCGAAAAAGGACACATTTCTATTTTTAACTTTTACTACAAAAATCTAGGTGTAACTTTAGTTTTTCTAACCGAAAATAAAAATTATGAAATAATAGTTAAGTAAATTTAGTTTGAAACATAAAGATGGAACCAAGTCAGACCGCTGGAAGTATATCCTGACGATAAGGAAATCTATTTAGGCAACTTCGTCTATCTGTCTGTGTATTAAATCGCTTAACAATATAGTTTTATTAATTATTTATTTTAAAAATGTATATTTTATATGCCAAAGTATAAGCACCAATCGATGTCAATGCTTTAACTAATAAATTTTGTGACTAGACCATAATAACACCCGTTTGGACGTACGCCATCCAAATCTGGGGATGTACGGCTAAGACTCACCTAAACAAAATAAGAATTCTGCAAGCGAAGACCTTAAGGACAATCACTGGTGCCCCATGGTTTGTTCGGAACAGCATCTTAGAGCGTGATCTCAATATACCAAAAATCGGTGATCAAATAAATTACCACAGTAGCCGTTATAACGACAGGCTGACGAGACATCCGAATGAAGCAGCGAGAAGCGTAATGATCCCAGAAATTCCAAGACGCCTTAAGCGACTACACCCTTCTAATATTAAAAATCGAAAAATTGTTTAAAAACACAAAATATGAAATATTATTATTAGTATATTAATACCAAATACATAAAATAAGCCACTGAAATTGTTACTAATATTAGATTAAAGTTAAACAACTATAACTGATTTCTAATAAAAAAAAAAAAAAAAAAAAAAAAAAAAAAAAAAAAAAAAAAAAAAAAAAAAAAAAAAAAAAAAAATAATGTGACTAGTGTTTATAATAATAATTAAATTACAACAAACAACTCTGAAAAAAAGTAAAAACACAAATTGTTCAACAATAAATTTTGTATAATAATAGAGCTACAAATTTTATGCTTTGCCTCAAATATTTATGTTCCTCATTAAATTCTGTAATTTTATTAGCATACTCCAAATAATCTACTTAAATGCTATTTAATATTTTTAAACTATATTTGAAACTCTTTTAACACTATAACAAACACATCTAAATGATTCTAATTACCAAAACCAATTATTTAAAATGCGCAAAAGTAAAACCAATTGCATAATTAAAATCCAACTCAATTCTGTTTACATTCAATGTCACTAAACTAAAACTTTAAATCTATTTCGAATGCCATTGAAACTTGAAACTAATGCGAAATCATTTGCATAATGTAGCAGACTTTTAGGCAACTTGGCCCAAAGCAAGCTTTAGTTCAATTTGGGCAAGGCAAATTTAATTAAAACATTTAAATAACGCACACACATCCACTAGAAGAGATTCCTCCACCGTGCGAAAATCTATACCAGTCTGAGAGTAGTTCATAAAACCTTTTTAGGGACTACAGCTAGTATGCTTATTAAAAAATAAACTACTACAGTATAATTTGCTTAGCTGCCTCCAATAGTTTGCACGGGTTTGCGAGGCAGCTATCCTAAAAAGGCAGTTAACTTAAATTTTGTTTTTTTTTTTTATTGGCGAGGAATTTTGCTTAGAGACTTAAAGCTATGCGTTTTTAACTTCACATTAATATGTACATACTCATATTACAATATTTATCATTAATTAAAGAAACAAAACAACTTCAATATTTAAACTTATATTTAAATACTTTTGAATTAAACTAATTAAAAAAGTCGGTTATTTTCTTCTGGGAGGCATTTTTTTTGCTTAATATAAGAAGCTTTTCTTCTAATTCGCCTAGAGAATTTAAAAATTCATTGCAATTTCTCGCTATGCAAGTTTTTTTTAACACATTGATAGCGCAAAAACCATCTTTAAAGGATGGACACTCAATTTCACAGCCATCATCACTTTCAATTTCCTCGTCTGTGCTCTTATTGTCAGGAGCCAAGGCTTGGACTATCTCCTCATCCGTAAGAGCACCATGACAAGCAACATCGGCGTCAATACTTATATATTCTGGCCAATTGATGGTTATGCCATAATCAATTGGAAACTCTTCTTCTTCATCGATTATGCTATCTTCGACATTAAATCCGGCCTGTAAACAACAAGTTCAATTAGTAGATCTAAGGTAGAGGTCGGCATGGCCCTATCCTACGTATGTAGAGATGAGGATGCTCGTTTCGATGTCGCTGCGTCACTATCACTATAATATGCATACCTTTTTGAAGCAGTTATAGATGGTTGACTCCTTAACACGCTTCCATGCCCGATCTATGTTATGCAGTGCGTCCAAAAGTGTCATTTGTTTTAAAAATTCTGTTGTAGTTTTTCCCCTTTCCACAGCGATCAATTGTTGTTTTACCAGACTCTGTCTGTATTCAAGTTTAAATGAGTGAATGATGCCTTGGTCGAGTGGTTGCAAAATAGCAGTTGTGTTTGGCGGCATAAAACAAAATTTAATTTGTTCGCAATCTTCAACTGCAGTGTGAGCTGTAGCATTGTCAATAAATAAACAAATTTCTCGATTTTCTTTTTTCATTTCTTCGTTCAAAGACATCATAATTTTTTTCCAGAGCTCTACAGTCATCCATGCCTTTTTGTTTGCATGGTATTGCAGTGGAACATTTACATTTTTAAAACAGCGAGGAGCTTTGGATTTGCCAACCACGATCGCCTTTTTGTATGTTCCAACTGAATTGCAAATGAGTAAAATTGTTAATCGAACTTTCTGCTTTTTTTGTCCTCTTGGGTGCTCATCGGAGGTAAAAAACGTAGTGTTTGGCATTGCCTTATAAAAAAGCCCAGTTTCGTCACAATTAAAGATATTAATTGGATCATAGCCCCTTATTAAATTAGGCAATACTTCGCGTATGTAGCTGGTTGCGGCTATGTCGTCATTTTGAGCAGCTTCGCCGTGAATCTTTCCAAATTTAATGTTGTAGCGCTTACGCCAACGCCAAAGCCAATTGGCATCAGGCTCATATTCGTCATTAAATTTTGTGCAAAATTCCTTTGCTTTAGCCAAGACAACATGCCGATCGAGCATAACGTTGTTTGAGCGTTGTTGCTTGAACCATATAAACAACGCATCTTCGACCAAACTGTGCGTCCCCTTTCGTTGGCGCTTACGCTTTAAATTACCTGCTGCTGCAGTCTCTTCAATTGCATCTTTTTGACGTACAATACGGTTAATTGTTGACCTATCGCAATTGTACTTTGCGCAGAGTTCACTTTTTGCTACGTTATTATTGATCGCCTTAACTATTTCCAACTTTTGTTTCACTGTAAGATCAATAACGTGCTTTGTTTTTCCCATTTTGCGCCAAAATATCACTTCGAATTGTAATAAAAAAACATATGTTGCAGGTGCCTAAAGAAACGGTCATGCGCAGAAAAAAAATACAAAATGACATTCTCAGCGAATATCAACACATGTCTTTAAAGATTACGCAGTTTCCCATAGATGGCGCTGCTAACTGCAATTTTTTCTTCGAAAATTGTCATAAAAAATCTGCCGATAGGAGGCACGTATGTGTCAGATGCACTTATCTTCAATGCTGCTAACTTAAAATATTTCATATAAAATTGACTTTCGGTGCAACAAAAAGGGAATTTGAGGCACTTATCTTGCCGATGCAGCTAAGTATCGAGGCAGCTAAGCAAATTATACTGTAGTATGTTTTCAAGGGCCCGCCTCAGGAACCAAAACCAAAAAAGTTTTAGAATTACAAGCAGTGGAAATTTTTTTGAACTAGTTTGGTTGTGAGTGGTATGCTAGTAGGCACTTTCGTACCAGTCGTAAACTTATTCAGTTGCGTGGGGAATGCTACTTGCCGATTCCTTACTGATAGTAAACTAATTGCAAACATGAAATATACTAGCTTAAAATGTTTGTAAAATATTATATAAATGTATTTATTTTCTATTTTTATTATTTTTTTTTTATTAAAATTATAATCATTTAATTCAATTATCAGCCTGAAAGCCAGGCTACAAGACTTTTTAAATCTAAAAAAATTTTCTAATTTACGATTATAAAAATAAATAAAAATATATTTATATAATAACATATAAATAATTTTAATACAAAAAATGTTTATTCTGAAAATTTAGAAGATATTTCACAACTTAGTACAATAAATTTAGTGAAGGTGTTAAATTGATTTTTCGATTCGACATATTGCACCAAAGTTGCTGCACATAATTTTTCATCTGCAGTATTTTTTAAAATAAATCGTTAAATATTCATAAAAATTCCATAAAAATTTCAACAAAAATATTTGCAGCAAATTTCGGCTTTATTTATTTATAAATTTATTCCAAAGCAACTAGATTATTTTAATATTCTTTTTTTTAGAGGTGCGTTTCAGATGTCGAAACAGAGATACATCTTTTTTATATTTTCGGCAGAACTTTATTAAAGACATTTTTGGGCGTAATCAAAAATATATATAATTTTTTGTTCTCAACAAACTATTGCAGCCGAACTTTTTTGTAAAAAGCTCTTCTACAACAAATTTTCTCAATCATTCTATCATATATTTGATCTTGTAATAACAAACTTTTTTAAAACGTAACAAAACTTTGCCACCATTTGAATTCGCTAAAATTATATGCGACTGTATATTATTTTTTAACGACATATAAGTTAATAGAAAAAAGTCTTCCTGAATATTCGTCAACTGATAGGGTACTAATAGACTAAACTAACTAAGCTCCGCTTGTGTAGCTTTTCACCAAAACTTGTAATTGATCGTAATTTGAGACCCTAAAAATCCCTGTATATAAATTTTCAACAGAATCAAAAAAGTGTTTGAAATTTGGTCTGCCATATTGTCATGGTGGTACCCTTGCCATTTTACTCTATACCGTGACTATTCCAATTTGAATATGTACACAACTAGTCATGTATACATACTAGTTGAATACATGCAGATTAAAAGCTTCAGTTCAATGAAATTAAACAAATTTAAGTCTAAAATCTACTTATTAAAAGTATAACAAAAACTATGTAACCAGTTTACTCTATTCCGAGACTATACCATTTTGAACCAGTCCGCAACTAGTTACTGTCCAAGTAGTAACTAGTACACGAATATACTGCATAGCTCACTTTGTTTTCTATGTTAGTTTATTGAGACCACAATTCCAAAGCGAGCCAATCAAATTAGCTAACGCATATCAGGATCGATTAATCGATTAGTCATGGCAAAATTTAAGAGCAAATAGCAATGAGAAAGCAGACCCAAACACAGACATTCCCTGCCACACTCAAACACACTAGTTCCAGTTCAAGTGCTGCAAATTTCTTAGGTTTGCGCTTTTCGGTTCCCAGTCCCCGTCTTTTCTGGCAAATTGCTATTTATGCTGGCGCCAGACCAGACTGGCAGACAATCATATAACAGGCAGCAGTCAGACATCCAGACATCCCGACAGACAGACACGCAGACAATGGCATCAAAATTGTTGCACAAATCTGATTAAAATTGCAGTTTGCTAAGCAATTTATGAGTAGCAGACTTGTCCAGGATACATGCAGGCAAGGGTATACTTTGTCCTGGCACTAAGTGGTTCTTCCTTTCATAGAGGTAACTGCATAAATGCTAACATGCAGGCCAAAACACATAAACACAAACTATGTAGCATTATGATGGGGTTAACTCTTGGCTATAACTCTGTTGCCTGCAATAATGTATTCTACTACGATAAACTACTTTGTGCAACTCTGTGTGAAGAAGTTTCATTAGCAGGCCAGGTTGCAAACCATATTATTGAACCGATAGGTTTTGTTCTCGGCTTTGGTTATTTGTGCTAACTAAAGTGCAGTCTAAAGCAATTGTTAGTTAACCCGTTGGTCACTCAATTTAAAAAGAAAGAATTTAAAGAATATGAGAAATATGTAGAATATGAAAACTATGAAGACTATGAAGAATATGAGAAAAATGATAAATATGAAAAATATGAAAAATATGAAAAAAATGAAGAATATGAAGAATATGAAGAATATGAAAAATATGAAGAATATGAAAAATATGAAGAATATGAAGAATATGAAGAATATGAAGAATATGAAGAATATGAAGAATATGAAGATTATGAATATTATGAAGATTATGAAGATTATAAAGATTATGAAGATGATGAAGATGATAAAGATGAAAAAGATGATGAAGACTATGAAGAATACGAATACATATTATGAAGATGATAAAGATGAAAAACTTGATGAAGATGCTGAGGATGATGAAGATGATGCAGATGATGCAGATGATAAAGGTGATGAAAATGATGAATATGATGAATATTATGAGAATGATGAAGTTGATTAAGATGATGAAGATAATGAAGATAATGAAGATGATGAAGATGATGAAGAATATGTAGATGATGAAGATGATGAATATGATGAAGATGATGAAAATTATGAAGATGATGAAGATGATGAAGATGATGAAGATGATGAAGATGATGAAGATGATGAAGATGAAGAAGATGATGAAGATGATGAAGATGATGAAGATGATGAAGATGATGAAGATGATGAAGATGAAGATGAAGATGAAGAGATGAAGATGATGATGATAAAGATGAAAAAGATGAAGATGAACAAATTGATGAAAATAATGAAGATGATGAAAATGATGAAGAATATGTAGTATATGAAGATGATGAAAAAATTTATATTGGATAAAGATTATGAAGAATGTGAAGATATGAGGAGTATGAAGAATATGAGCAATATGATGAAGATAAATAATTTAGTAATAAAACTGAATATTAATACATTATTTGACGTAGACGAAAAGAAGAAACTGGTAATCAGGCATGTATTACATAAGATGCAGAAGCGTCAATAAGAAAAGTGATTTTTTCATCTTATCTCTTCTGCATTCTGTTTCACCTAATATTCTGAACCTTCCACAAAGTGTGCATTTATTTAATGTTTATTATTGTAATACAGACAGCATCAATAACCTGCTAAGCACTTGAATTGCCCATGCAGCGTCATCTCTATTTATCATCATCACCATTTCTGCAATGTCAATGACTTTCGTAATGTTTCATCTGTTTGGCTCAATTTCATCTGCTTTTGGCTACTTGTCGCTGTGCATTATATCAATTTGATTATGTTGCATGCTACATTTATTTATATACATATCATTCTAGTTATACATATATAGTACTGTACTTCTATATGTATAAATAAATGTAGCTTTGCTAGAATTCTCTCTACTTCGCTTGTTCAATATAATGTGATGTCTGTCTATGTTGTTGTTGTTGTTGTCAGTCTAGTATTCTTTGACAGTTTTTCGCTGTCGTTATCCATTGGGTGTGTGCCCTGTCCTCGCCTGGCTAGTCTAACAGTTTGGCTCCTGGCTGGTTGTATCCTTATTGTCTCTGGGGTAGATTATCAGCTGCATGCACGGGTCCTTGTTTGCCTTGTTTAGACACTAATGTTGTTTGGCTCTTTGGCTTTTTAACATTTCAATTTTAATTTAGCATTTTATTTATTTTTATTTTAAGAAATTTCCTGATGGCTTAGTGCTTAATAGTTTTTTTTTTTTTTTAGTGTAGTCAATTTTAATAAAATTTCTAAAATGGGTTTGTCTGGTATGTCTGACAGTTTCTTTATAGATAATTTTATAAAGATACATATTCTTGACTAACACTATGCAATGATCTTAAAGTAAATCGCTAAAAATCTGATAATTCGGTCAAATATAGTTCATGGACAAAAGTAAACTAAGTCTATGTAAAGGAACTTTTGAATTTTTTTTTTAATTTTTCAAAGAAGAACATCTTTAATCTAATCTCAGAAGATTTGTTAAAATTAAGTAGCGCCAAAAATTGTTGAGTACGGATTAATGTGAAACCAATAAATAAATAAATACCCTTTTTTTGCAAATAATCTCTCCATTATCAACCATTCTACTATCTACTTAAGCCAGTTTTCTCAAATTTGCTTAGCATTTCAATAAAACACATAAATCAATATTTTTATGAAGAGTAGGTGAAGAACATCCCTCTCTTCAATGCTGACTTTTAATTAAGCGGTTCTTCAATAATTTTTTGACTTATGAAAAAAAAGTCTTTTGTGCTTTCAACGCTGATGTCAACTTGTAAATTTCCAATCTAGTTTGGCGGAATTTTATATAAAGTCACGCTATTTAACACACCCAACCAATTAACTAATGTACATAGCCTTGAAACTGTTTTTTAATATCTAAACCTAGTTTATTATAATTAGCATAAATCCAAACTTAGTCACGCCTTTAATTAGATAGCTTTAGGAGACACATTGTCATTGATTTTAGTCTAGTTGATGAACTTTAACAAATATCCATTTTGAATATGAAGTATTCTGACAATGTTGTCTATTGTCTATCATCTGAGTTATTGTTGTTGTTGTTGTCTTTGTCTGGCTGAAGCTGTCAGATGTCAAGTGTCAGTTTTGGGTCGCTTGAGTCGCAGCTGTTGCCAAAACAGATTGCAACTATTTTGCATTATTTGCAGTCAAAAGTTGCAGAAACATCAGAAGTAGTTGCAAAAGCATTCACAACAGTTGCCAACACTTTGGCAGTTATGTTAATTTGGGATATTAAGTATATACGTAGTATGTGGTTATAAGTATATAAAGTGTTGTATATAGGTGCACTTTAGATCAGCTTTGCTTCATTTGGTGTCATAAATCACAACTTTTGAATTTGAAATACAAATTTTAAAGTACTTCCAGCGCAGCTTTAATATTTACTGGGAAAAGGTGTGTCTCCGAAATTCCACAAATTTAAGGTTTTGTAGTGCTTTACGTACATCATCTACTTTCTTCTTCGCTACGAAATCGAAAAGGAAATCCGGAAAACGCTTGAACATGAATTTCTTTGAAGTTGCTCAACATATGTTACACTACACTAAAACAATCAATCAAAATTAGAAAAAGACAGTGACTTCTATTTATTCCTTTACCCAGAGGCTAAAAAATGGGTTTTATTTCAATCCCATGAAAAAATAGATGGCAGAGTAGAATCTATCAAAATAAGAGGATAGGATTTTGGATGTCTAAATAATCTGTTCTGATGACGTAAAAGACATTTATTCAAATGTGCTTATTGCTCTGAAAATAAGAATAAAAACTCAATTTAATATATTGTTTTTTTTTTTTAAGTTTTTAGAACAAGATATATAATACATATAATTAAAAATTGTGTTTTTAACTATAGAAGATCTTGAAATATTGTGAAACAATATATGGCTTTTTAAAGAAAAATCAAAGTTTATTTAATAATCGCTTAGCAGTACTTTGGGGTCCTATCTTATAATGATCTTAGTTCATCTGTTTTGATGACTTAAAAAAAAAAGCAAGCATTTCGATTTTTTTTTATAAAATATTCCTTAAAAAAATGTAATTTAAAGTTTCATCTCAAAAAAATATCTGTTTGAGGCTCATACGCAGAGTGAAAAATTTCGCACGGAATGACAAAACCTCATTTAAAAAAAAATCCCATTTGTAATTTTTTTTTATATTTTGGGATATCTCATTTGGAATTTTTTTTGTTTTTATGAAGTTTTTTTATTCCGTGCGAAATTCTACATTCTCAAGCGTTTTCTGAAAACCCGAGAATCTGATTAAAATTGTTTTTTTAAATCATATAATATTTTTTTTAACCATAATTGTTTATTTCATTAAACAAATTATCAAAAGCTTCACTCTTGAACATGACATCTCTTCTTAATACTATTTCTACCACGAGATGTCACCTTTCCTATTTAAACTAAACTTTATTTTCTTGTTTAATCATTTATCGAAAACTTTTTTTTTACTTTTTTTACTTTCACTTCGTACCAACCAAATGTTGCTAGAATACAAAACGAATTCGATAAATGATTAAACTAAGAAAATAATGCTAATTTAAAATATGTAAGGTGATTCATGGTAGACATAGTCTTAAAGAAAAATATACTTATATATTTAGTGATTGATAACACAATAAATAATCGCAACTATTAAAAATGTAATTTCAGGCATCGATAACTCAATAAATAATCGGAGCTTAACAAAATGTATATATTGGTAAGTAGTTCTATTATATGCATATATTACAAATCGAGGATATTTTTTCAAAACTTTGCCCCAACGTATTTTTATGCAAATATACGAGTGCTGTCCCAGAACTTGCCGACCTAACAAATTGTATTGGTAAATGTTCGAAAAAACATTATTAAAAGTTCCGTGTTTTGAAAGATTAAGATCAAAATCAAAGTTTTAAAATTTTAACATTGTGTAGTTTGTTTTTGGTGGATCTTACCTCAGTACGCTCTTAGTGAATTTTCCAACATCGAAACAATTGTTGATCAGTCCCGAAATGGTGAAAAAAAATTCAAAAAGTGCTAGAAAATTTTAAGATGAAAAGCTTTACTCGAGATGTGTGCTGCGTTATGTGTTATTTTTATATTGTCAAAATTTTTCTGGTATGATCATCCCTTTTTTTCCACTGCGATTATTAACTTGGCATCATCTTGTTTTATTATTTTTTTTTTTTTTGTAAATGAAGGAGCAAAATCCCCTTGAGTAGAACCCAGCTTAACTTTAATATTGTTTGAAGACCGCATACATTACAAATTAAAAGTACATACTGTATCACACAAGTCATACGAAGTCAATTTTTTTCCATGTTGGGAAATTCACTGAGGCAAAAAACAGATAAAGGCCCATACGCAGCATGCAAAAATTTCGCACGAAATGTCAAAACTTCATATAAAAAAAAAAGTTCCAAATGGTGGGATATTTATACCCGTATGGTACAAAGGGTATATTGAGTTTGTGCAAGCCGAAAATGTATGTAACGCACAGAAGGAGACGTCGGAGACCCCCCAAAGTTACCTAAAGTATGATCAGTGTGACTCGAGAAGTCGATATACCCATGTCCGTCTGTCCATCTGTCCGTATGAACGCCTAGATCTCAGAGATGGTAAGAGCTACAGCAACCAAACTTTCAGATAAGATCCCTTATTAATCCATAGGAGACAAGTTTATTTTATTTTTTTTATATCGGGACTACATTATATAGCTCCCATAGGGCTGTTTCAGAGGACCTCGAAAAAAAGCAAAAGTTTTAGATGGATAATTCGTTTGTTTATGAAGATATCATAACCAAATTTGGCAATCGGAAGTTTTTTAGAGTACCCAAGCACTGCATCAAGTTTGATCAAAATCGGTTGACTATATCATATAGCTCCCATAGGAACGATCTTTCAAAAAAACGCTTTTTTTACAAAGTTCGTTGTGCTTCGTTTGGTTTTGAAGATATCGGAACCAAATTTGGCAGTCAGAAGTTTTTTTAGAGTTTCCAATCAGTGTACTAAATTTGATCAAAATCGGTTGACTATATCATATAGTCCCCATTAGACCGATCGTTCAAAAAAAGTTTTTGGTGCAAAATTCGACTGATTTCTGTTTGTTTATGAAAATATCGTAGCCAAATTTGCCGAATAAAATATCTTTTGGAGGTGTTAAGCAATATTTCGGACTTAATTGCAATGTGGTGGTACAGGGTATCCCAAAGTCGTCTTCGCCCGACTTTAACGTACGCCATCTTTTTTTTTATATGAAGTCTTGACATTTCCTGTGGAATTTTTGCATGCTGCGTATGGAAATTTCGGGACTAGTTGATTTGTGAACAAAGCAAGGGATATTTTTATATAACGAATGACTCTTATCTTATCTAAATATAAACCATATTAGATATTCTCAAGTATTTATCATAATTTTTATTTATTTTTTTTAGGTTGGTACTATCTAAATTTTTTAGTCACAAAACTTTGCATTTCCAAGTATTGTAAAAAATTATTTGGAATAGTTGATTTGTGAACTAAGCAAGGTAAATTTTTATGTAACGAATGACTCTCATCTCAACTAATATAAACCATCTAAGATATTTTCATTAATTTTATTTTATTTTATTTTTATTTTTCAAAGTTTAGTACTGCCTTATTATTTTTAGTTACAAAACTTTGCATTTCCAAGCATTTTAAAAAATTTACCATTAACTTTCGCTTTACTCCATTTTGTTCTAAAGAGCATAATAAGCAACAACAAGACTTGCATTTACGACTTGTTTCCCTTATCGCTGGCCATGTTTCTTATGTATGCCGCATTATTGTGTCATTTTATTTGCCCTACTCTTCAAAGTGCTTTACAAAGTAGACGGTCACACTAAGGGAATTTCAATTTCCCAAACAACCTTTAGCTAACTTTCTAATAAACAAGAAGGCAGCAAAATACTTTTATAGCAATTTCTATTTCAGCCTGTATCTCAATTCAATAAACGAAACTTTCAAATTGGCTACAAGAAAGCCGCTGATTAACCAAGTGGCTCCTCAGACCCCATCCTGGCTAGAAGTGACATGAATAATTCGTGGTGTCCCCAGTGTCTTCAGTGTAGCCAGAAGCATAGTAGGCAGCTTGCCTACATATCTTATCCTTACCCATCAGTGTTGTAATCACATTTAGAAATGGCAGCTCAATAGCTGGAAGCGAACAAGTTTTAAATTCAATTAGATTTAATTTACGCAGAAAACTTCAGGGTTTGTTAGGATAACTTTGACATGTTGGCCGGGGGTGGTACTCTGACTGCATTTAAATTTTAGTTAAACTTTAAGGTAATACAGGCACCAATAAACCAGGGTTGCCAAAGGAAGTGTGAGGGGACTAACGTAAAAAGTCAAGAGCGCGCTTTGCACGTTTAATGTGCAAAAATTGCAAAACTTTTCTCATATAAAAAGCATATTAAATCATTTTTATGGGCAAGTCTAAATTTGCCGCATCATACATTTTGCTGAGGTTTATAGTTGCCACAAGTTGCTAGTGGCAGGAATTTTCTTACTGGCTTCCACCTGTTTACAATGTTTTTTATTTTATATTTAAAAAAATTTTACTTGGCTTTTATATCTCTTCATTATTACTTAAAGCTTGTTTATGCGTCATTTTGAGACATTCTACTTAGTGGCACTTTAGACAGGAGCGAAAGATTTTTAGTGCGACATGAGAATGCTGTTTATGATTGATATATATATATATTTTTACTATTTACTTTATAGCAGCAAAACTTGGCTTTAGAAACTAATGAAGAATATTTTCTTTTGTTTAATATCAAGATTTTTATGATAATTTTTATGATAAGTTATTTGGAAAAATATTAAGGTGTGCTTTTAAAAATGTATTTTGCGGTTTCATATTTGAAACATGCTACAATAAGTAAAAAAAAGGTAGTATTTACTTTTTGCAAGGTTTTTTTTTATTATATATACTATGCAAAAAAAGTATGTTTCCTCTAAAACATAATATGTTATTGAAGTAATAAAACGCGCAATATATAGACATATTTACAAAAAAAACTAAACTATAAGGTGAGCCATCTGTTGGATTGGTTGTTATGCACTCATAATTCGAATCATACCCCTCCAAAGTAGATGTTGGACATGAGTCAAGTTTAAAACTACTCAATTTTAATTTTTGTTGAAAAATGAACAAATAAAATTCAATAACAAACACACTAACAAACTGCCCACTCTATGCATACAGATTATTGAGCTTATAATTTTTTAAAATAATTTTCCACTTATAACTAGAGCAGTATTTCGGGAATCATCTTCATTGTTAATTAAACGAGAGACTGTAGCTTTTGTTATTTCCTAAAACAAGACAATAATGGAGACAATAGGCAGTGGCAATTAAAAACTTGTCTAATATGTACACTTCCAAATAAAAATGTGACTTGTCTGATGAAGACTTTTAGGCTGTTTATAAATGACATTCTTTCTCTCAGTGGTCTTATTTATCTGTAGCATATGATTTCCTAAGTAATATTGGTATCGATAGTATCGATCATTCTCATTCTGACACATTTACATATTTTCTCCTCATTTCCTCCCATTCTTGTTCTTTTATATTAAACTTTATATATATATGTAATATTTTTGTACATTTTTTGGTTATACTCACACTATATTCATTTGTATATATATTTTTTATAAACACTTGAAAACTCTCTAACAAGGCAGTGTGATGTTATTGTTAGATAATAAATATTTTTTGGTTAAATAAAGGGTGTTTTTTTAACAGCGTCCGGACCTTCGAAAGGGATATCTCTGAAACCAGTTGTTACTTTTGACAAATTTAAATTTCATTTTATTCAGTAAGGACTAACAATTCATCATGGCAAGATTAACACCACAACAACTTCTTTAAATCTTCGAGATTTACAATCAAAATCAGTGTTCTGTTGTAAAAACTTATAGAACTCTTCGTACAATTTATGGACCAAATAATCGTCCATAAGAACGTGCTATTCGTCGTGTTCTTGATCATGTACGAACTCATTTGACATTCCACGATGTCTGACCAGCAATCAGATTGAGAACATCACCGAAGAAAATATCGCTGTTGTAGAGGCCAGTGTAGAGGAAAATCCAAAATTTATCGATTCGCCATGTGTTACCGTCAATGGTGATCGATGATCAATGAATATTTGTTTCCAAATTTACGTGACATCGATGTCAAAGAGTTCTGGTTTCAACAGGATGGCGCTACGTGCCATACGGCGACCGCAACCTTGATTTACTGAAAACTCAATTTGGTGATAAGGTTATTTCAAGAAATGCGCGCAACAACTGATTATTTTCTTTGGGGACTCGTCAAGTTGTTGGTTTATGTAGACAAGCCAGCAACATTTGACGACTTGGAAACCAACATTAAACGTGTCATTACTGAAAAACGAGCCCAAATGCTCGATAGTGTGGTCAAAAATTGGACCCACAGGATGCGCTTTGTAACTGGTAGTCGTGGTGGTCACATGTCAGAGATCTTTTTCAAATATTAAATGATACGAAAATATCTATCTAATTAAACCAAATTCGGGGTCATTACATTAATTTTTCTATGTTTTATTCAAGTTTGAAATTTGGGCGCGCTTAAAAAAACACTCTTTATAGTTATTAACATTAATTTTAAATAAGGAAAAAAATAATAAATGTATAAATAAATTAAAAACATAACAAAAATTTTTTTTTTTTAAGTAAAGAAAAGTTTTCAGTCAAGTTGCAAGCAAAAGTCAGAATTATAAAAAAGGATTTTGATGATAACACAGGCCTACAAATACCGGGTTTATGTCAGTTGTTAGAAAGCTAAGGGTCATTTCCGAAGTAATTTGCTGCGTAGAATCCGAATTCGGAGTCAGAATTGGCCCATCACGTCAGGATCTTGAGATATTTGAGACTATGCACCCGAAAAACGACGGTTTTTCAAATATCTCAAAATCCTGACGTGATGGGCCAATTCTGATCCCGTATTCAGATACTGCGCAGCAAATTACTTCGGAAATGACCCTTAGCTTCCCAACAACTAAACCAGTTGGCCTGTATTATTGTCTCAAAGGCTTAATATACTTCGTAATATACTTCGTAACTTTGAATAGCCATAACTTTGCGAAAAAAAATCGTAAATGATCGCTTGAACTTTTAAGGTAAAGGATAAGAGTGGTACTAAATGATGTAACTAGAGTGACTGACCACAAAAATTGTTTGCACCCTGTACATAACCTCAAAAGTAGGAAAAAACACAATTTTCGGGTAAATAACCTCCAATATCTCAAAATCCTGACGTGATAGGCCAATTCTGGGCCCGGGTTCGGATTCTACGCAGCAAATTACTTTGAAAATCACACATAGCTTTCCAACAACTAAGCCATGTTGGTCTGTGTAATTATTCTTTTGTTTAAAAATTTGGTATTTTTAATAAAAAAAATTATTAAAAAATTGTTATTTCATGATCTTTGTTTTAAAAATATATTTGTTACATTTCCGCTTGAAACTCAGAAAAGCCTTATGGAATTCTTGAGTTTTTCTTATATTTATTAATTTATTAAGTTTAATAAGTATAAAATAATAACTTTAAATAAATTAAAAGATAACAAAAATTTTTTTAAAAAAGATACTTAAACTAGTTAAAAAAAGTCACAAATTAAAAAAGCATTTTGATGATACATTTTATTTTTTAATTTAGTATTTAACTAAAAACTTAACTAATAATAGCTTTATTAAACTAACTAAAAAAAAAAAATGAAAACTGTTAAAAAAATAAATAAAAAAACATTTTGATGATAATTTTTATTTTTAGTTCAAAAATATTGGTATCTGAAAAATTAATTAAAAATTTTTATTTCATGATTTTTATTTAAAAAAATTTATATTTGTTAAAATTTCGCTTAAAACTCAGGAAAGCGTTTTGGAATTTTAGAGTTTTTCTTTTATTTTTTTTTAAATATTAAAATCCTAGTAATAATACATTTAATATAAAATAAACATAATGTATACTAGTTTTAACATATTTTGAAAAAGTTTGCCAATTTTCTCCGCGTTTTCAAATATTCCAGATCAATGGTTACCAAATTTGGGTTTTTTCCGGTGCTTTACAAAACATTTATGAATTTGATAAGTCAAAAAATTCTCTTTCTCCAACTAAATCCCGCAAATAACTCACAAAAACTTCCAATTAGCGCATAGTATCTCGTATTCACAATCCCTTAACTAATTTTAAACATTCCAACTTGTTTAACTTGCACTCCCAACTCCTTTCTTGGCTTTATGGCCTTTTTTTTAGCCATTTTAATGCGACAAATTTTAACAGCCACTTTATGGCCAAAAAAAGAAACCAAGTCTTGGCAAACCCTTTCGACCCGCTCCATTTTTTTTTTTTTGAGAACTGCCGCCCATCATTCAAAAAATGCCGCCACACTTGGCGTTAATTAGTTTGGCAACCCTGCGGGCGTGTGACTTTCACCAATCATTTACCAAAACCCTCTCTGCATATAGATTTTCTTCATTTTTTTTTTCACCCCCTACGCTGCAACTTCTGCTTTCACTCGGCCAAAAACAATTTTCATTAACAGTCTGACGACGTAGAAGTTGTTGGATTTCTGCTGACATGCCATCTCATCCAAGTCGCTTGCTTTTCCTGATTACACATTTTAACGCCATTTTTCTGTTCTCTATCGCTTTTTGCTTTCTGCTTGCTGCTGGAAAACCCTTTAGGGCATAGAAAAAGATTTCTACAGTTGGAAAAACCAAAAAAAAGAAAAAAAAATTAAGGGAATCTCAATGAAAGGGGTTAACAAGAAAATTTGATTTATTTGATGAGTTTTGTTGCTGCTGTTGTTGTTGTTGTGACCAATGCTAGACCTCCTTGAAGACGCATTTAATGAGCATGAAAATGAAGTTTCTCTGTTGGAAAACAGGCAAACACTTTAATCATTTTATTTTCATTGTTATATATCTTTAAAAATTAGAATTATAAATAAGATTTTTTGTCACAAGTGCTCGACTAGAGACTGTGATTAGCTTTTTTCTATGTTATACTGCTACATTTGTTTATTTATGTATCTACCAACTCGTTTGTTAAAAATAAACATAAAAAAAAAAAAAAAAACAGGCAAACAACTGGGAAATGAGTTGCACAAATTGTTAGCGACCAGAAGCAAAACTCACGAGCTAAGTAAGACTGGGCTAGAGGATAATTGTGTATCCACTGATACGTTCAGAAGCAGGCGGGGTGCAAGAAAAGTTGCGCAAGTAAATAAAAGGACATATTTCAAGTGAAGTCAAAAGTATGTACTTTTATAATAAAAAATAAAAAGAAGTGTCTAATGGGAATAGCCTTTTGAGATGACAAAGCAATGAGCTTTTTAAAGCAAGATATGGCTTAATATGGTATCCTGGGATGTCAAAGGCAGTCTACTAGATCTAATATGACTGATTAAAACTTGTTCTTTTTGAAATAATTGAAATTTGAGTTATGAAATAAAAATGTGTCAAATTTAACTGAATAGCATTTGTAAGCCCTGTAACTCAATGAATGTGAGCAGGAGATGCATATTATAAATTACTTTTACAAAAAAAAAAATCGTAGGGTCTTAATTACCTATTGTTTTGGGAATAAAAATTAAACGAAAAGACGTAGATTTTTTCGTTTCGATTTTTGCTTGCATAGATATTTATTTTGGGCCAGATGTCAACTACTTTTCAGGATTTGTTTTGCTCTGATTCCTAATTTTTCAGCATTTTCTTGCATTTCGCCAATAGATCGCTTAACTGAAACTTGCCCTGCGTGGTTTTAACTTAATGCATTTTTTTTCATTAAACAATTTTTTTTGATTATATTCACTATTCCCTTGTAAATTTCACTTTTTTTATTATAAGCAATTTTTTCCATTTCGGTCGAATACTATCACAAGCATACCTAATCGTTTAATCCGGCATTCAAAATAATTTATTTTTAAGGTCAGTACGCAGTAGCCCGAAAAGCTTCGGAACCAGAACAAATTTAATTTAAGAAAAACACATACATGAAAGAAGTAGACGCAGACTTCCGAAAAAATCAAGCAAAACAGTGTTGCCCCATGATTTTTGGAAAAATGTGATCAGAATAGCTTTAGTTTTGCAACAACTTAGATAAAATCATTTTTTAAAAGACCATTTATTAATATTATATTTGAGCAAACCGAAATTTTGTACAAAAAATTAACGGATTTTTTTCCATGCCCACGAACTTGACGCGAATTGTTAATATTTATATTGTTAAAAAAAGTTTTATTTAAAATATATACATCTTTGAGAAATTATACCCTCACTGCTCTACCTATTCAATATGGTTCCACACGACTACTGCCTTTTTATTCGAAAGCATTTCGAGCTGCTGCGTACCTTAGAAAGAATATTGGAAACAAATTTTACGGACTTACTTCGAACAATTTTGCTACCCTTAAGTGACTTAAAGATGAGGAGATATTATGATTTTGGCAGCTTGGTTGAGTTTGGCGATTATTGACTTTTTACATTACACTAGTTTCCACGAAAAATGAACCTTCGTAAAAAAGTGCTTTTTAGAGTAATTTGGGGTCGAGAAACACGAAAATGGCAACCTTTTTTTTTCTTAAGCACCGTTTTCGAGATATTTTCGTAAAACATGCTTTTAGGCACTTATCTCAGTTATTCGTCAATATCTCGTGAACAAAATGTTGTATCAACATGAAAGACAATAAGATCGAAAGGTAGTGATGTGCTCTTTATGAACGACAGTTCCAACGTGTTTCGCGTTTCTCGACCCCAAATGACCCTAAAAAACACTTTTTTACGATGGTTCACTCGATGACCCATAAATTTGTAAACTAGTGTTATTTACGTATCTGGAAAATCCATCGGAAATTATTTAACCAATTTTAAAATTTTTTGGAATTCTCAACATATTTTGGTCTTTTCCGTAGTAAAATGTCATTCTACAACCGAAAATTAAGTCAACAAATTTTTTCATGGAACGGATTTCGAGATATTTGGAAAAAAAAAAAAATTTTTTCGAAATTAGAAAAAAAGTGTCTCTACTTAACAGCAAGTATCTCTGGTTGAACTAAACTGATTTTGATAATTTAAAAGTTTATTATTATTATTATTATGAATTATTAACGTGAACTTAGAAATAAGATTAAATAAATTAGATAATTTAAAATTTATTTGAATTTATAGAATATATAAATTGAATTTTTCTCAAAAATTTGCAGAAAATTACAAAAAATTTCCTATGATTGCATAAATAGCGGCCAGACCGTAAATTGGACAAAAATATCTTTCAAACATAACACAGGCCTACAAATACCAGGGTCATGTCAGTTGTTGAAAAGCTAAGGGTCATTTCGAATAAATAGAATCCGAAAAAAAAATCACGTCTGGATCTTGAGATATTTGAGGCTATGTACACGAAAAACTGAGTTTTCTTAAATTTCTCAAAATCCTGACGTTATAGGCCAATTCTGGCCCCGGATTCAGATTTTCCGCAGCAAATTACTTTGGAAATGATCCATAGCTTTTCAACAACTAAACCATGTTGGTCTGTGTAATTAATGGGTAATTTAATTATCTACAGTTTCGTAAAAACATTTTTTTCAATTTCGAAAAATGTTTTTTTCAAAATATCACGAAATCCGTTCCATGAAAAAATTTGTACTTCATTTTCGGTTTTAGAATTTTATTTTACTACGGAAACGATTCAAACATGTTGAGGATACATTTTTCTTTTTCGCGTCTGATATTCTTTTGATTCATCATTATCAGTGGTTTTTAAAGCCCAGCTCGGGCCAATACCGCCTCAAGTTTTTGTCTCCAATGATCACCGTCTTTGGCTACTGTTCTTCAATTACGTAGTCCTATATTCGTAGCGTCCTCGTCGACTTCGTCTATCCACCGTAATCGCGGACGTGCCCCTGTTCGTTTTCGAAAAGGTTCCGCTCTTAGTATTCTTCTGAGAGGATTATCTGACCCTTTCTGACAATATGGCAAGCCCATCTTAAGCGCGCTAGTTTTATGAAGTATACTACATTATGGTCGTTGTAGTGCTGGGACAGTTCTTGGTTATAACGTATGCGCTAACTTTATTTCTCGAATATAGGACCGAATATTTTTTTCGTAGAATTTTTCTCTCAAACGTTTTAAACGCATTTTCATTCGTTCTTGAATTCAACTACCTCAAATTATAAGGTGGAACCAGGAGATCTGGAGCGTGGAGAGTTTTTCGAATCAGATATTCCCGATCGATTCCGAAAAATTATGCTTACTTGAAGCAACATTATACCTATAAATGTATAGCCAAGAACTGTATAAGAACCTGAATAAGACATTACGCCATAATTATTTATACTTTTTTTTGAATTCCAATTTGGAGCTACAAAAAGATTATATTTCGTGTCCAACACTAAATGGGATTACTGCTAACTTATCTTTTTAGTGAGCTCCAAAGCCAACCATTGTTGCCAGCTCATTTCTAATAAAAACAATAAAACAACATCTCTAAAGCATAAAAGCACAACAACTAAATATGACAAGAATTTGGGGAGAAGTGTCAACTCTGAGAGACACTTCAATTACTCACCAATATTTACCTTTTTGGTCTTTTAGCAGTTAAACGTAATGAAATTTATTTCACTTGACTTTATTCTCTGTGCAACTCTGTTTCCGCAGTGTTGTCTAGACTTTGCACTTAAACACGCGCCAGAACTCGCTCCCACAAACTCTGTGCTCTCTGCTCTCTACTCTTTAGCGCTGTTATCCCCTAACTCTCTCTCTCTTATGTGGCTTGTCATTTTGTGCGCTGGTTCAATGTACGCCTAAAAGTGCATCATTCCAATTATTTATGTGCGCTTAAAAGTATGCCATGAAAATTTAGAATTTATGTGTTCTCTATGCATAAACAAAACTTGTTGGCAATAAATTTCGTTTAATGCTCTCTATTTCAAATGGCAAGTGTACTCAGTTGACTTTACTTAAAGTTCATGCATGGTATAGCCTTAAAAAATTGCATCATTTTTACATTAATTAAAAATAAAAAGTTTTGATTAATCAGCTGGTTGAGCTCATCAATTTGCTTGCAGATAACGATCAATACCTCATTTACAGCAGGCCTAAAATAAAAGGGAATTCAAAAAGTGTACGAAATTCCATATAAGGCACATGAGTCAGCAAAACATCCGAAAAATATCTCACCACAATTTGGCATACGAATAATCATAAAAATAAACTTTTGTATCTTATGCTTATTATTTTGGCAAAAAGTGGCGCAGATATGTTTTTTGAGAGGGGGTAGCAAACGACTTGATTATCAATCCCTTATATTTTTATTATAAGTTGTATCTTTTTAAGCTGTAACCTATTTTTGATATGTTACAAAAGAAATTGTACGGTTTGGTTACATGTTTAAACTTTTGAACGCATATTTTACAATTGCCTACATAACTTTATTTATTAATTTGTGTATTTTTATTTATTTATGTCATATTTTTTAAAACCCTTTTGAGGTATCATTTGCGTCTTTCCATTTAAGGCCCATACGCAGCATGCAAAAATTCCGCACGAAATGTCAAAACTTCATATAAAAAAAAAATATCCCAAAAAGGGAATTTTATAAAAAATATCCCAAAAAAGGGAATTTTTTTTATATGATGTTTTGACATTTTGTGCGGAATTTTTGCATGCTGCGTATGGGCCTTTAAATATTATATAATTCAGTCAAACTTAACCAGCTGACATTTTATATTAGCCCAAACAACTTTTTTTAATTTGGGAAATACATTTTTTTTATGTATTTTGCCTAAAATCTGTAATTTTCAAAAAATATTAACTAAACTATGTTTTGGGACCACCCTAATACACACAAAAGCAGATAGTACTTTAAAAATTACAATCTATGCATAGTATTACTTTTTTACTTCTGTCATCATTTTCATTAACATCTGTTGTATTGATACCCCTTGTGCCCCCATAGACTACGCCACTGTTGGTAGATTTTATCAAGCAGACGGCAATCAAAAACTCATATAGACAGAAAGGCGTCAGATTCGATGAGCAAAACAAAAAACCAATCGAATATATGCATGTTTTGGCCACAGACACCATCTTAATGAATTGGTATAAAAGTTGATGAGGAATACGAAATTCCTTTTTAGATGTTTGAGGCAGGGATACGAAGTTTTTTGTATCTTCACACACGCTAGCTGCCATAGAATTCTAATAAGATTATGTACCTTAAAGAACTGAACCGCCTTTGGCCTTTTTAGCAGGTAGCTAAAAGATTTACAAAAGTAAAAAAAAAAGTCAAGGTTAGAGCTGGTTTTTAAATGGAATGTGCTTATCATTTTTTTGCTTCAGAATTCTTGGCGGCACATAAAAAACAGTTTTATGCTCGTTAAAAAGATCAATGACAAAGTCTTGAATGGATCTATTGAATTTATTTATAATGCTCTATTTCGTTGTAGATGCCTTAACTGCTGACTTGTTGCTTAGTTTCAGTATTATAAGAGGTCAGTTTTTAAAGTCAAAGAGCAGGAAACCCCATAATCATACCATTATTTAAAATAGCATAGACTAAGCGTATAGGAATTTATTGTTAGGTGTTTTTGTTTATGAATAGATACAATATTTTGGGGCAGAGGTGTGACAACTTAATCTAGAGAACATGATTTTTTTTGTAAATTAAGCATTTTAGAACACAAAAGTGGATGTTACCAAATTTTAAAGAAAATTTTATTTTTTGAAACAAACTATTTCTGGCTATATATGACTAACTAAATGTTTTTAAAAAAATATATATAGTGTTTTTTTTTTTTATCAAATAATTAATAGGAAAATACTTTAGTTTTAGATAAATAAATTTTTAACACATGGGAAATATATGGGAAATCGTTACACATCTTATCTTAAGCGTAGATAAATTGCTCTGAGTACTTTTTACATCTGTTAGAACCACATATAACACTAGCATACAAATTTAAGGTTCGTCGAGTGAACCTTCGTATAAAAGCGGCACTTTTTTCAGTTCGTTAATATCTCGTGAATAACATTTTGTATAAAGTTTTGATATTACCCTAAAAAACACTTTTTTTGGAAGGTTCATTTTTCGTGTAAGCTAGTGTTATTGAAGTTACAAGCAACAAAAGTCGAAAAAAAGTGTAATTTTCGACAATTTTTCTAAATTACCAATTTTCGGTTTTCTTTTTATTAACGAAAAAAATGTTTAATAAATTATATTAAGCTTTAAGCTGAAATAGAATTCTTTTACGAACATTTCGAGTCTAAGATGCTTCAAATCAGGCAAGAATTGCAGATGCTATGGAAACATGTACGAAGGCTCATTTTTCGTGTAATCTAGTGTAATCGGCCGTGCTCTGGAAAACTAATCCAAAAGTTTTGTGCTCCCAATTTTACCAAAACGTATTTTTTATGTGGTTTGAAACCGAATATTTTGTTTCAAGTGAAATTAAAACGAATCGGCAAAATAGATTTAAAACAGTACGCATTTCATACTGAAATAATTTTTAAAATATTCTTTGTTATTTTTAGATTATATTTATGCCAACTTAAATTAATATAATATTTGATATTTTTTATTCTGACTCAATCGAAAAAATAGCATGCACAGCCAAAACGATTTTTTTTTATATGTACACGAACACATGACGATAAGCGCAACAGGGTTGCCGCGTTAAACAAAGAAAATTTCCCTTGAAACAAATAAAGCTAAGGCGTGTTTAATTTCAATAAATATTGTAGCTTAAGTAATATTTTGGTATAATTTAATATAGCAATAGTTTAATGAAATTAAATGTAAACAACGTATAGTAATAAAAAATTGCAGAACTTCGGCAACCATGTCAGCTGTTTTGTATCAAACAGAAGTAATTTGCGCCAATAACACATTAGAATTTAGCTGAAAGTTAAAGGAAATATAAGAATTTTTCGAAAATAAAAGAGGAAGTTATCGACAAAAAAATACGTTTTTCAGAGCACGCAAAACCGAATTCGAATAAAACTGTTCGGCTTATTTTTTTTGTTTTCCGTAGCACGGCTGAATTTTTTTTGTTTTGCAGTTCTAAACGATTTCCAATATATTTTCTAGTATTGTAAATTCACACGTTTCAAGTGATTATTTTCGAAATAAGAAATTGAGTAAATCACTGTATTGAGTAAATCACTGCATGTTTCTTTATACGCTAGTATCACCCTCACAAGTTTAACATCAGGAGGGCCATGGATATTTCGCAAAACAAAATTATTTTCCTTTGAAAGTTATGTAAATCTTGAAAACCTGCTGAACTTATTGTATTGCTTTAACACTACTATTTTTACCAAGAGGTGTCAAAGCACAACTGTCAAATTTTGATTTAGCATTATTATCTTAGTTTAAGCATTTATCAATAAAAATTGTATATATTTATATATATAGTTTTACGAAAAGTCAAAAAACTATTTTTTTGAACAAATGCTTAAACTAAGAAAATAATTTTGAGTCTTTTGACACACCACGGTAGAAATAATGTTAGTAGAAGATTGTGTTGAAAAATAAATTGGGTTTTTATTTAAAAAAATAAGTTCTATTTTACTTACTATTCAATCTCTGTTCTCTGGCCTTTAAAAAGGCAACAAAAAGGTACGTGATGCAACAGTTGGAAGGTTACGCAATGCGCAAGCTTTTTTTTCGTGGCTTTCATAAATGGAGAGCATAGGTTAAATTTTTCTATGATAGCCATATAAAACAATGGACCAATTTTGATCAAACTACACAGAAATGTGTAAATAACTATAAAACACTTAAAAACAAACTTTAAATACATGTTTGAAAATTTTGGTTTTTTTTTTAAATATCGTGACCAAATGTAATGTCATTTGTATTTTGTTTTACTCTCTTTGTGTAAAGTTTGATCAAAATTGGTCCACCATTTCATATAGCTATCATACAAAAATTGAACCACTTGTCAGCGCAGCCAAACTCACGCACTGCTTTGTAGCACCTTTTAAAATTCATTGCATTAAGGTAGAACCAAATATTTTGCATAAACTTAAATTCCACAATAACAATGTATCTTGAAAAAGTATTTTCAAGAACAAATGTATGCCTGGGCAGTCTCATTTCCAGATAGCATCAATCGTAAAGTGTCGTATGACCAGAAATAAATTCTACTACTTATGTCAAAAAAAAAAACTTCCGTAGTGTTTAAGCTGTCCAAAAAGCTTTAAAAAACTACTTTTTTTAATTAAAACTTCAAAACAGCATAAAAACATCAACATACTAATTCTTCCAAGTGACATATAAAGTCACTGATTAAAACTAAAGACTCCCGAAACATTTGACAGCCACAACTCTGGGTTATAACTCAATAAGTTTCAATCAGAGTCGCTCAACGCAGCTCAACCCACAAATTAAGTTGTAATGTTGTCAACAACATCATCATCTATAAAGTTATTAACGCCACTTAGATTAATTAATCTAATTTTCTGGCACAATTAACGTAGGGGGAAAAAAAAGAAGCCTATGTTTGACCATAGGCTGTCGTACAAGGCGGCTTGTCTTTCAACTAAGCGTCACATAAAAATTTTTTAAATCTTCTAGGAATTCCGGGGGTCTAATGCGCCGCGCCGCGCCGCGCTACGTCAGAGAGCCCCTCCGAACATTAGTTTCTATTACAAGCGCGTCGTTCTGACTAATTGCTGGCAAAGACCATGAGCCCCAGACAAGACGACAAAACCGACAAGTAAAAAATCATATAAATTAATATAAATGGAAAATATATGAAAATATTTTCAAGGCATTTCATTTTATCAATGATTTATGATCATTGTTTTAAAGCAAAACAAAAATGCTTTGTGTCTTGCAATTAATAAATGCTCCGAGCAATGTAAATAAAATGATACATTAAACAATAAAAAATAAGAAAATATATGTATATAAGACGAAGCTGCCGCGGCACAACCAACGACGTCGACTGCGACAGCGCTGTCGGCAATCAGCAATCAGTTTGCAGTTTGGTCTTTGCGCCAACCCGGGGGCAACTTTATCAGGACAGACAGCAGCAGCTTACATCTTATCAGGGAGTCAGTACTGTCAGGCCATCCATCTGTCAGTAAGTCCGTCAGACAATCCGTTTGTCAGACCCCGCATATGTGACGCGTACGGCGAAAAATGATAAGGCGCGTCTTACCCTTTTGAAGGAAATGTCATTTTGTGCATTGTTTTATGCGGCGCATACAAAAATATGCACACTGTAAGTAAGATACAATAAAAGAATAAAAAGTAAAATAGTAAACGAGTAAAAGACTGGAAAGACTGGCAAAGTCCAACGCGCCTTTTCCTGCCTTGCCAAAGTTTGCGATAAAAAAAAAGCAAAGAATTCTATAAAAGAAAGAACTTTAAATGCGCCGAATGCATACAAAGAAGTTAAGCCAAGCGTCAGGGCCGGATTAAGGCGGGCCGGTTACTCGTATAGGCGCATAGCGATAGGGTTTTGGACTTGCTGGAGAAATCTTACTCAGAGCGCTTGTTGGTTTTAAAAAAGTTCTCTAAAAACTTAAGTGGCAGGGCCAGCGTTTAGATCCCTTCCGAGCACTAAGCCGACATATAGTAAGCCTATTAAGAGCGGGATGTATTGGGCACGTGTTTATCTGAGCCATGGATTCTTTCTAAACTTGTGGCACTTCAGACACACTGGAATGAACTTGAATTGGTGCAGGTACTTCATAATACCATAAAGATGAGCAAGGAATTGAATGGGATAGAAATATGGTTGCACTTATGTGAGATCTATCCGTTCCGTAAGCCTGGTATACAGGCTCATTAAGTGTTTGGTCGATTAGGAAGTTTTTTGCTGGACTTTGTTCCATTCAAATGAAAATGTTACGGGATTACTTTTTATACGTATTTTTAATAACCATAGTTACCAGTAAGGAATTGCATAGATTGGGCCGTTCCGTAAGTCACGTATTAGCGAAAATATTAGGCTATAAGGGCACAGACAAGAAGTTATAGCTCATTAAATACAAGAAACTTGTAATCGGGGTAGGTGCTCAGACGAAGTAACGCCAAAAATAAAGTCAAAGCCATGTACCCGATATGAAAACTCCTTTCTGACAATATCCCGGAAACGTTTTTTTTTTTTTAGTAATGATATGATTTTAATAGTAGAAATATATATGCAAAAGATGGCGTACGTTAAAGGCGGGCGCAGACGGGATACCCTGTACCACCACATTGCAATTAAGTCCGAAATATTGCTTAAGACCTCCAAAAGATACGATATTTTCATAAACAAACAGAAATCAGTCGAAAAAATAAAAAAAACTTGTCTCCTATGGATTAATAAGGGATCTAATCTGAAAGTTTGGTTGCTCTAGCTCTTACCATCTTTGAGATCTAGGCGTTCATACGGACAGACGGACAGACGGACATGGGTATATCGACTTCTCTAGTCACTCTGATCATACTTTAGGTAACTTTGGGGTGTCTCCGACGTCTCCTTCTGTAAGTTACATACATTTTCGGCTTGCACAAACATAATATACCCTTTGTACCATACGGTACAGGGTATAAAAATTTGAAAGCGACCAGTTTAAAAGTTTAAAAGTCGGTTTTACTATTTGATTAAAGTGAAAAAAATGAAAAGTTTTACTTTATATTATGATTTAATATTATATAGTATTATATGTAGGGGCGAAAATAAACAATGCGGGCCACTTTTTTGTTCGAATTTATACGCATAAAATGATATTAACACTTTTTTTTAAAGTGGAGGATAAATTTTGAATTTTAAAATTAAAAAAAAAAAATTGTTAAAAAATTTAAAAAAAATACAATTTTTGATATGATCGATCGAACTTATATCTCGAGCATCAAGAAAATTTAATCTAAAAATTATTGAAAATCAAGACTATACCTATTCAAAAAAAGTCTAAAAATGAAAAACTCGATAAATAATCGGAATTTCGCAATATTAGCTGGTACCATATAGAATTTTCATATGAAAACCATCAAAATCGAAGAGGTCTACAAAAAAAGTGGCCCGCTTTGCTTATTTTCGCCCATAACTAATTAAAATTATAAATAAAAAATTATTCATTTATATATAATATTACCTATATAAAAACCCTTTATCATATAAATTTCATGAATGATACCAATTGCTTAAGTTTTCTTTTACATAACTAACTAACTATACAAAAGAAAATTTTTCCCGAAAGTAGAATTATTTTCTTTGGTATCAAAAAATATTTTCAAACTGCTCTTGTTGTGAGAAGTTTCACGCTTTTAGGAATTTTCCATTTATTTCAAAATAAAGCTCGAACGCTCTTGAAAAAAACACCCTTTGCAATAATTAATTAGATGCACTCAGTTACAAAAAACTACTTTTTAAAGTTAAAAGTTAAAAAACTTCGTATGTATAAAAAATAAATCCCAAATGGCGGGAAAACTTCATATAAAAAAAAATACCAAATGGTGGGAATTTTTTTTTTTTGTATGAAGTTTTGACATTTCTTTCGAAACTTTTGCATGCTGCGTATGGGCCTTAACTCTGATTTTGAGGAATGTTTCAAAAAAAAATTTTCAACCTTTTTTTTTGTGGAAACTTAATTTTTACGATAATACAAAAATATTTGCAAATCTGTAATCAGCACATGAATTTATACTATGGAAGAATCTAGTTAACTACTGAAATACAGTCACGACATAGTATCAGGATCTGAATTTTTATGTGGATAAATTAATTTTTTTAAATTAAATTTAGTAGTTCTGGAACCCGTTTTTTTTACTATCACACCAATTCTGAATTAGAATTCCATTTTCAATTCGACGATTACCAATTTAGATCATACGCTTAGTAAAAATTGGAATCGAAGTCCGGTTCAGTGCTCAATAATTGCCAAAACAATGGCTTAGTGATATAAATATTTGTCTTTAAATAATTTAAGAAAGCGTTATTAAATTAAATTACAGTAGGGGCGCACACATAACGCCCTTACCTCCATAGATTGAATACGGCCCTGTCTGAAGCAATGCCAAGCATTATGCGATATGCATAGAAGGAATCCAAAAAAAAAAAAAGAATCATGAAAAACAATAAAAGAACTTCAGAAGAGACGACTTGGCGTCGCTTTTGTTAAACATATTTGATAAAAATAAAAAAATTACAAACCCCATACCATATAGAAACGCATTTCCAGCTTTTCAATATAAAACGGAAATGCGACATAGACTTAAATGGGACGCCAGCTGATAGATACATTGAAGTATTTGTATATATATATGTATATATTTTTATAATATAAAACAAAGTCATCAAAATGTATGAGTATTTAAAGATAAGCGTTACAAGTTATTAGCTGATTTTCTTTGTATATATGTATATACTATACATATGTATAACAAGCTGGCGCCATCTTCCATAATCACAGACAAAAAATCCCAAACAAATCTGATAATTATCATATCAAATAACACAGCAAACATGACGAAAATAAAAAACCAATCAAACCTCCGAAAAAAAAAAATACCACCAATAAAGTCATAATAAAAAAATAACCAAAAACAAGTTCAATAAATGATTCAAAATTCTACAACAAGTTCTGAGAATATTGAACACGCGACGCGACAAATTTTTCGTATTAATGCTGGCGCCTAAATCTCATAAATGTTTGAATGTTTGTCATGCTGACTGCTTAAGGGGCTCCTCCAATTTGTAATTGAAAGCCAAAATGTGATTTTTGGGCATAATTTAGAGATGGACATATATTAAGTGATAAATATACAATGACAAAATATACAAAACAAACAGTTTATAGAGTTGTGCAAGTCTTTTTAAATGGAATTTATTGTAAATTTAAAGAATTGAATAAATTTGTGATCTTAAAAGAGCTTTGATCTACTATCAAATATTTCTAAATATGTCGAGAAGTTAATACAATTTCTTAAAAATTGTTTTCATCATTAATCTCACCAATTTTATGCTCGATATTGGTTTTAAACTAATGTAGACTATCTGCATTAACACAATCTTTAAAAAATCGTAAAAAAAATATTCACAGGTGTTAAATCGTGAGATATTGAAGATCACTTTTATCATCTTTGCAAGATATAGAATGTTCAGGAAATATTTGTTATATGGAGCTGCATGGAGCTTTTACCCTACAATATTATCAATAAAGTGCCACCAAATATTAAATATAATTTCGAGGCTCTATCCCCTTTTCTGTCTCTATTTTCGAAAAAAAAATACTACCCATGGATGCTTTCTGAACTCGCAGTCCATCAATCAGTGCTGAGTGGAGCCACTCTTGGATTGTACGGAGCCCAAATGCGCAAATTATATTTTTTATTCAGATAAAAGTAATCTCAGTCTGAACAGAAATCTAATTCCTGCTTTGGCTATCATAGGATCTCGATAAAAGAAGTCAACGCACTAGAGCTATTCCAGACAAAGTCTATCTATGGAATTGGACGAGCTGAAGAGCATTGGAGCTCCTCTAGAGAGCACAATAGATACTAAGGGTCGCAGATAAGTTTTGCCAACTTCATTATTATTATTAATGTGAAGTTAGATCGAAAGGATTAGTCCGCTCTTTTTGATATGATATGCGTTTAATATTGAAGTTACCTGTAGATATAAAATTATCTTCGTGTTTTTGCAAAATTGCCTAAAAAAATCGCCATTTATTGAAAGTTATTGAAAATATCGAATGGTTGAAGATGTGTGCTTACTCTTTTAATCCTTGTGACCAGTAGCCTCACTCCTAATTCTTCATTTAAAAGCTTTGTTGTTAAGTACGTTTGAAAAGTCTAACTCCTTCTGAGGAATCCAACCGCCTTGTTTGAGGAAGCAGTGTTTATAGTATAATGATCTTAATAAAGGGTCATCAAAATTGAGGTTTTTTTAATAGGTTTTTTTTGATAAATCACGCGTGAGTTCTGTCAAGTTGCCATGTGTTTTTTATTCAGCTTTCATTGCCATTTCATCATGGACAGATTTACACCTGAACAACGTTTACAAATCGTACAATTATATTACGAAAATTCGCGTTCTGTAAAGAATGTTTTTCGCGCGCTTAGGCCATTTTATGGAAGTAATTAATTTCACGATCCGGACGAGTTAATTTGCCACAAAGATTTTAAGAGTATAGTGGATGTATAAAAATAAACCTTTAAAATACTCTTAAGAAATTCATATTGAGTTGGATACATTTATCCATCAACCCTTAGCATCTATTTTTACTTACGTCCATATAATAAGACTAAAGATGGCATTTTCAAAATGCAAATGTTATCACGCCTGTTTCAATTTTCGATTTTATTTCTCTAGAAAGCATTACTTTAGTGATCCATATGAAATATATGGAAAAACTTCGCAAAAGTAGGCATTATAGGGCTTTCAAAGACTTAAAAGCTTCTATAAGACGACTTACAAAATTTGAGATTTTAAATATAAGGAAATCTTTAAAGCCCGAACTGTGTTGGATGGGATTTATTTTATTTATTTATTTATAATGATAATTAAAGTTATAAACTTATAATTAACATAAAAAAATAGCACTGGCTACTCAGGCCTTCGGCTATATTTTTTTTGTATTATATTATCACAGCTGATTCAGATGTTAATTTTGATTTTTAGAAAAAGTTATTAATATGACCAAAAGTTATGAAAAAAAACTTCATAAAATATATATTATATATAATAATTATAGAACTTCCAAAGATATAAAAGATTTTACGAAAAAAAAATTGGGGTGACAGATCGAAATCGGCATCATTCTCTGACTAATGAAATGCAAAAGCTGATACTTTCAACAGTCCTGTCGACAGTGCAGGGAATATAGCCGGTCCCTAATTTCTTTAAATTCTTCCAATTTAAAAATCAAATTATCATACAACTTGTATAGGGCTCAGCTTTTACAATAAAACACTATTCACGGAGGGGCATGTAACTTTAAAAAAAAAATCTTTATACTTTCTTAAATTTTTTTAATTTACAAAAAAAATTAGATGCGCTTACAACTGTATTGGGCTCAGCATTCATAATACATCACTATTTACTATATGCTTAGTACTATAACGTTTTTTTTTCTTCGGCAAAGCATCCTCTTGGGCGCTCCTATAGTCACAAAGGGTTCGTGCTTTTCTCTCGACGCTGCTGATTATCACGCCCATGCCGTATTCTGAATTCAAACAGTCAAAATCGGCAAAGTAATACCTATCAGTTCTACTACCTAACAGAGCACACTGCTCAAATGGTAGTCCTTCATGACTTTCCTTCATTATTTCGCGTGATTCATCGTTTGGATAATCACGCGCACACCTCTAGAACACTGCATGAACCAAAATTGGAACAAAAGTTTAAACGTTTCTATTAATGTTAGACAAAGTGCTTGGCATGTGCCATAAGTAGAATCCATTCAAGCCGCAGCTACTCAAGTGGCAGCTGATCGGCCATCCATGAAGTATTTAGTATATCAAAATGGCAATAATTCCAACGTCGTTGCCGTCGTCGCCGTCGCGGCTTGACCAAAGATGTCCGACAATGGCAAAAGATAAAGATATGCTGAATTGAATGATTTGCATAATTGCGTGATTTGCATTCACAGCTCGTATGAATCATGCTTTGAAAGAAGAGGCGCGTTCCATGGCATACGCATCTTATGGATACGAATTGCTGAACTATGAATATTTGTTTGTTTGTGGCTTGTGGCTTTGGACACCTGCTTAGATCTCAATTGTTGGGGTGACTAAATGTTTGCACTGCACAAGCACTTCAAGTGTTTGATGAAGTCATCATCGAAAGGGTGATCCCAGCGCATGTGAGTATTGTGTGCACATCAAAACTGGATTGATATTTGGGATGCTCTGTTGTTGCTGGGAACTGTGACATAAATCAGTAAAAGGGCTTGCTCTTTGTTCTTGTCCTTAAGCCAAACAACAATAGTTCGTTGGTTATATCACGAAGAGCAGTCAGCCAAAGATTTAGATACCATAAACTCTTAAGATACAGATACAAATCCAATGCAGCGTAAAAATAACAACAATAAGTCCGACAACAACAACAACAACAACCTGTTTTCGTTGAGCAATACAACAACACAACAAAAAAATTCCGGCAGGTTTGAATCGAACCAAAATGTTTGATTATTGTTGGATGCTGTTTTATGTGAAGGAATTTTTGCTTCAATTTTGTTTACCTGTGTGCGTTTGATAAGGAAATTGCATCACAGTAGGTGTTTTGGGAAATTTTTGGTGCATTAGTTGCAAATGGATGTTGTTTTTTTTAAGGTTATTTGTAGGCAGATATTTTTTTTTTAAGTTTTTTTGAACGATATTAGTTCCCTCAATTTTTATTAAGTTTTCTATAATTTGGCTCAACTTTGCCTTCTTATTTATTTTCAAAAAATTTATATTAAACAGAAAAAAAATTTAATAAGGCTGGTTACGGTAATCCCGATAATAATACATTTAAGCTCTTCTTTATTCTTATTTTATCTGATATTTACTCATTTTGAAGCACATCTTAAAAACGATTTTTTTATATCCCAATGAATTTATATGGGAATTTGCTTTTTGGCATAGCGCTATGTTTTTACGTCAAAATTTGACAAAGTATTAAAAAAAACACATAATTGTACTTATGGTAGGTACTTTTTTACCTTTTAAGTGAAAAAAAGCGATATAACCAAAACAAAACATGGCGTTACGTTACAAAATATAGAAGTGGGATTTGTTCTTGTATTAAACAATCGCAAATTTATGCGGATTGGGCAAGTCTTTCGGTGTAACATTTTTTAAATATGACTTAAACTAATGTTAGTTATTTTTGCAGATTACACAGGCCTACAAATACCGGGGCCATGTCAGTTGTTGGTACGCTAAAGGTCATTACTGAAGTAATTTGCTGCGTAGAATCCGAATCCGGGGCCAGAATTGGCCTATCACGTCAGAATTTTAAGATATTTGAGGTAATTTACCCGAAAAACGGCGTTTTTTCCTACTTTTGAGGTTATGTACCCGAAAATCGGTCTTTTTTCAAATATCTCATAATCCTGACGTGATGGGCCAATTCTGACCACGGTTTCGGCTTCTACGCAGGAAATTACTTCGGAAATGACCCTTAGCTTTCCAACAACTAAACCATGTTAGTCCGTGTTATTATAATAAAACAAAAACATTTTCTAGATATTTTTTATTAGCCCTAATATTTGGCGTTGAGTTAGATGCCCTGACATAATTTAAAGCGTCTAACTAGATAAGGTACTGGAAACTGCCCCCAGCGATTTTTTAAAACTTATGATGCATAATAAAAAAAAAAAAAATGTTTCCCAAATTTCATTTTTTTAAACAACGCGTTGGCGGCTTAATTTGAAAAAACGTGTTTTTCGTTTTTATTTTATTAAGTCCGAATTACTGAATATTTGTTTACCAATTTTTTTTTTTAATTTAAGTTGGCAACAGGACTATGTAAAAAAAAATATTTTATTACTTTTTAACCAACGCATTTTTTTTTTTTTTTAATATGAAATTTTCTCATATTTTTAGTATGTTCCTTAAATAGGTCAATCACCATTTTTTTAAGCACGTGTTTTTTTAAGTCCCTTTAATTGGTGTAAATACAAATAAAATCGATTTGGTGGAACAATGTTAAAAAATAAAACGAAAACTTTTTAGTCTTCACTCAAGAAAGATATATGATATATAAATTTTAGCTTTTTGACCAGATTTCTGAAAGATTTCGAAAAATAAAAAAATAGTCCTTTTTTATGGATGCATGTTACAAATTGATTTTTCTCTCTTCCCTTGTGTAATCTTAATCTTTGTTCAAAAATTATAAAAAGACAAAACAAAATATGCACTAATTATGTGTAGCGAACTCAATATACAAGTAATTAATTACAATCAATCTTATCAGCTTGTAAATAGTGTCATAATTAATAGTCTTGTTGTTTGTTTGGAAAGTGACCCAACTGCTTCAGTATGCGGACTGTCAACAGCATCGCAAACTAATTTCTTATCAATAAATAAAGTGCAGAAAGTAAACCCCTATTTTTCATTCATTCATGCAAAAAGCCAATTAAATAACTCTGCCGTTAAAAGCCATTTCAAATGCAACAATAACCACACTCAAAATACAGGGAAATTTGCTGCGCCAACACAGCATGCAACTCGAACATGTTCGTACCTTAGGTTGCGTTCGACGCATACCGATGCATAAGTTGTGCCTTATGCCTTTTGCCGCTGAGAAACCAGTTTTTCAGCTCAGTACTCAACAGTCAACAACGAGCAGCACGCGTGAGCAGTTCGCAGTTCGGTTTAAAGCACGGCGGTTCGCTCGTTTGCTAGCGTATAATTGTTATGAAGCAAATGAAATCAAATTTGAAAATAAAATTTTGACTTTAAACAAAATTTGTTTTTTCAATTTAAAATTAAAACGCGTAAGAAATGCGATTGCGACGCGACAAATTGCCAATTTAACAAAGCTATAAAGAAATGTATGTGTCCAAAATGAAATAAATGAATCAAAATTTAATAAGTACAACAAACAAAACTTATTAATAAAAAATGAATTTAAACAAATGTCAGCGGAAATATCAAAATAAACGTGTTTAGCATTTAAAAGCTACGCGCCAAGCAGAATAAATAAATAATCTCTGGCAAAAGACGTCAGCAAAGCCAAAACAGAACAACAACAAGCTAAAAGATACTTTTGTATCTTTCAGTTGCACTTATAGTCATAGCTACAACTATTTGTATCTTGCGTGCAGTGTTGTTGTTGTTGTCAATGGCACATTGTTGTTGTTGTTTTGTTTTGCTTTTTTTTTGTGCGAAAGTAAAAACTACCTGCTTTGGCCAAGAAATTGGCCTGAAAAACCAGTTTCAGTTTTGTGAAAATTATTGACCACTTAAATGTGATGCTGTTGTTTTTGTATCTCACTTTTAGACAGTTTTCAGACAGTTGAAAGCCGCCAAAATGAGCAAATAATTGCGCGATCCATTGGTTAGCAAGTGTTTTTTGGAACACGCTTTTAAGTTGTGCTAAAAGGAAATGGGAATTGACTGTAAAATGTAAAGCTTTTAAACACTTTTACTCAGGATACGCTCTTAGTGAGAAGCAGAGAAATCTAGACGATCTATAGATGGAAACAAGGCAACAGGCCTTAAGCCGGCCGAAAAACACTTACTTAGTAGTTACAAATTGAAAAGATTTGAGAAAATCTAACAGTGGACCCTTTTCGGAAGATCGTGATTGTTTTGCTAACTAGATATTGTAGGCTGATATAATATATGAGGGAGTTAGGCTATACATATAAGCTTTAAAAATTTTAAGATTGTGGGAACTCAAGAAATAAATCTCGCAGCACTTATGGAGTTCGAAACGATGAAAAGAAAAAATCTATAAGTTTAATTACCGGCACAATAGATCCAAAAACACCCAAATTGCCAAAGCTATTATTATTATAAGTATGAATAAAGAGTGGAATGCTGTTATACGACAGGCATAGGTCCTACACGGACTGGCAACGCCCTGGAAGAAGAAGAACAAAGTGATTCGTTTAACTTCAGATATTCCATTCATACTTCAAACATTTTTAATGAAAGTGCAATTGATCAGAACTTCGGATTTCGCCTCCACAACCAACTAAATAAATGAAACAATTCAGAAATTGAAATCCGGAACATGATTATATTGCTGCAGAATCCGTGACGGATTTTCAATTTCGACTGATCAAAATGACCAATCAAAATGTATAATAAACTAATCGCAAGCGTTATCAAGATCCGATATCGGAATCAGCCTCAATATAAATATATTGCCAAAGAACTCCTGCTGTTTATATGGCAAACAGCATTTGCGTTATTTTTGAGTTTTAGTTTAGAATTCACAGCCCCTTATCTTATGAGTCATCAGTGCAGTCATCTATCTATATCTACAGAGAACACGAATGCGTCAGCTTCTATAAATTGTATTTTTGAAGATCTTTTTTATCAAATTGTTAAGTTTTTTTTTCCCCTCTTTCAAAAAAATATGCAAATTTTTTTGACATGACGTATTTTTGCAATATTTTTAATAGAAAAGTTGGTTTGATTATAATATTTTTATTCTAACCATACCCGACTTTGTTTTGATTTCCATACTTATAAAGCTTTTAGAAATGTATGCACATGTGCAACATATGTGGGATTTCTTTAGTTTTTGTTATTGGGAATTTTGAAACCGATAATGTTATGCTTAGATAAGTTTGTAGATAATTGTGAAATATATCAAATATATTACAATACGATTTAAGATTAATTTCATTTAAACTAAATGTGTTACAGTGGTAGTTAGATAGAGGCGGATTTCCCTTTATGATCACAAACAATTGATCTTGCAAAGATTTAAAGAAGAGAGATGAACAGCCAGAAGCGTCTTGCGAAACTTTATATTTTAAAGACCAATACGCAGCATGCAAAAATTTCACACGGAATGACAAAACTTCATATAAAAAAAAAAAATCCCAAATAGTGGGTATTAGTTTCTAATGAATCTTGAATAGTACAGCTGGAAAAAAAATACTTAGTTTATGAAACTTTCAGGGATGGTTTGGGACCCTGTTCCAAGTCTGATTTATCAATTTCAATAACCACTCAAAATTCAAAAATGGAAATGCGTTTTTGTGTTTTTCGAATAATTTGGAAATATCTTAAAACCAGTAGGTTTTTTGGAAAATTTTACCCACATATTTTGTTAAAGTAATTGAAATTATCTATCAAAAGAGAGTAAAGAGTTTCACTGAAATGCATTAGAAGAATACCTACATACATTCATTAAATCTGCAAAACTTCTTGTTTGAGAGCATTCTTCTACATATTATCTTTGATTCAAAAGTGAGACTAACATTTTTTAAAGCGGCATCTATAGTAGAATGAAGAAGAACTAGAATCTGAGATGAATCTTATTATAGCTTAATATGCTGCAGTAATGTCAAAATAGGGAAATCTTCCTTTATAAGCCCAACAAATTGAATTTCCAAAGATTTCAATAACAAACATGGCCAATCGAAAGAAAGATTTTTGATAACATAGAGGATATATTTCATATGGTAGTATCCAATTCAATTCTTGGCCTCAACAACTTATATCTTAGAAGACATTCCCTTAAATATGTAACAAATAAACTCAATAAATAACCTTATAAAAGAAATTTTAACCAAGAAGCAAACTTTTGTTATGTTTAATTTAAAAGTATGTTTGAAATTTTTTATTTTTTGAAGTGTGATCGATACTAAAAATGGAAGAAACAAATAGACTACAATTCTAAGATTAATTTCATTATAACTTAATATAGTGCAAAAAAGTAGAAATAGGCGCATCCTCCTTTATAAGTCCAACCAATTGATCTTGCAAAGATATACAGATGAAAGGTGTCTACCCAGAAGATTTTTGAGAATCTTGAGCACGGAATTTGTGTGTAATTCGTATTTTGTATGGTGAAATACAATTTATTTCAGAACTTTTATTTTATCTTGAAAGAGTTCGTCAGAGACATATGAGATAAGATTAGATGATTAAATCTCTTCATCTTTACAGAAAATTTTTATTTTATGTTCGGATAAAAAAGTTTCCCAAATAAGATATCCCGGATGGATTTTTTTGATTAATTTTCTCTTCATCTTTACAGAAAAAATGTTTCTTCTTAAAACTACGAAAGATTTTTGAACGCGAGTAGCATATTAATTTTTGGTCTTTCAAGACCTTTAGATAAAGTTTATATAGAAATTTGATCAAAAGAATTGTACGAGTACATTTAGTTTCTTGGTAGTTCATCATGACATGGGCATTAGGGTGGCCATTTTTGCAAAATATCATGATTTTTATAAAAACTTTCGGATTGTCTTTAAATTTTACTGGCGCTATATGTATATGTAAAAAGTAAACTTTTTAGGCAGTGGCGTTATTAAAATCGTCGAAAAATTTGATATACCAGCGGCGGCCACCCTAATGGGTATCCCAGCTGCCGATATCATAAATAAACTATCTCGAAATCCCAAAAGCTTAAGAATTGTTGCAATAATCTAATAATAATAAAACTATAGAAAGAAAACACATCCATTTATTTTTGTAGCACATATATTAATTTCGGTAATTTATTTATTTATTTTAAAGAGGTTACAACTAAATTATCGTTGACCTTAAATTATGAGAAAAAAAATTAAATTAAATATTGAAAAATAGAACGAGGAAAAAAGATAGATATGAACTAATCCACGTCACTAGCCTGGTGGGTGAACTTTATTTTTAACGATATCCCAAATGACATTTATGTTTAAAGCCACTCGTAGCACCTTTCGAAAAATTATCTACTTCATAGAACTATGGTAAAGCCAGACTACCTAGTAGCCAGTTATTTGTATTTATGCTTTCAAATATTTAATTAATTCAAAAACGACTTATTTAACAAAGATTTACGACTTAAACCCTTTTATGAGTTGCTTTCCACTATAGACACATAGTACATTTTTTTTTTCAATTTTAAATAATTTAAGAACACGCAGCTAACTTGGTGTTACTTCATAAATCAATTTTTTTTAGCGTGCAAGATTATTTAATTAATTTTTTATTTATTATCTCAAGCGTATGTTAAATACAAAACATAATGCAAAAATATTGACAATTCTAAAACTGAGATACAAAACCAAAAGAATACGTTTCTCAAAATTTCATAAGTTCAAAAAAAATCTCTTAAGTTCACAAATTTATTTATCTTAACTTACAGTCAAATAATAAATCCTTAAAAAATAACAACAAAAAAGTGCAACAATTTGCTGCAGTTAAGTTGCAAGCCCAACAACAACAAATACAACGATTCAAGTGTAGACTACAAGACCCCGCTCAAAAAACCTTCTAAAATACTTAAAATAATCCAAAAAAAGAAAAAAGATACCAAAATGTTAATGCACACAACTTCAAACACATCGACTGCCACAATGACCAACTCATCCTCCTCGGCAACACCCACACCGGGCTCTACATCCTCCAATAGCACAACGCTAGAAACGTTGCAACAACAACAGCAGCAGCAACAACAGCTACAACAACAATTGCAACAATTGCATACATCAAATAACTCGCGTCCACCATCTCGTGCTCCCTCCATACTAGACAGTCCAACGCTGGCGCGTGTGGAGCGTGCACGTTTGCGTCTGGAGCAGCAGGAGCGGGATAGCAGGGAACGTGAACGCAGCTGTGGTGGAGGAGGCGGCGGCAACGGTGGTGGCGGTGGCAGCAGCACTGGCACAGGCAGTACAGCAACCACCATGAATCGTGAGGATAGCTTGGAGCGCAGCATATTGGATCCCAAGGTGTGTGTGAGTTTTTTTTGTTGTTGTCATTAGATACTATATACATAAATTACAATTAAGTATTTAAGGGCAGAAATCGGTTTTTGTGGCCTAAACGCAATTAAGTATTGCTTTGAAACTTTTGAAAAACTTGGTTTAAAGAGTGGTGGAGCTTTAACAAGTTGGCTAACTGCAGTGGTCACTGAGATTTATTTGCCCATGGCTTGGGGGCCTAAAACTCAAGCAGCTGCCTGCAAAATTGATGTCTTCCCGACGCGCCAAATTAGTTGAAGATTTGGCCAAAACAAAATCAAGCACAAAAACACGCTAAGACATGTACAAAGATATACACAAAAGGGCAGTGGCGTATTTGGAAGGGGAATGAAGTGGTTTAAACTTTCCCACTGCCAATTGTCGAAAAAAATTTATGGATCCAATTGATGTAAATTGGGTTTTTCACATGTTTAAAGTAAAATGTTTCTCTTAGAAATTTGTTTTCACATTGCCAAAGTTAACATATGGGTCTTCCTTTTTGATTTCTAAAAAATAATTCCTAAACAAAATAACTTCAATCTGACCTAAGCCCCTTTGCCAAAATTTAACTACGCCCCTGCACTTAACCCAAACCTAAATAAGCTTGAAAGACTTTATTATAAAAGCTGGTCTTACTTTTGGAATTCTTAAAAAAAAAGAACTTCAATCCCACCTAAACCCCTTTGCCAAAATTTTGCCTACGCCCCTGCACTTAACCCAAACCTACTAAATAAGCCATGCTGGCACTCGACCGCATTTCGCTAATAGCTGACCCCCTGCGCTCAACGTCTCACTGCTCCAAGTCTGTCTGCCCCACATCTGTGTGCCACACGTCTCAGTTCCCTAACTCAACACCCTCCCCTCTAGCCAGTCAATGACTTTTTGCCCTATGGTCAGTCGCTGCAGGCCTTATTCAACATGTCGGCCGTGTACGTACAAGTATACGTACTACATATATATGTATATATGTAAATGCTTTTTATTTTTTGTTATTATTATTTTGTTAGCACTCTTATCTTGGCTTTATCTTTGTGGCAGTTGGCTCTTGACTGCGGTCTCATCATTTTTGGTAAAGCTTTTTAGACTCTGCTCATTTTTATTTCAGTTTTAAAGCTTAGGCAATGGACTGTAAGTTATATACTCGGCTATATGCATAAATATATATGTGCATATCCCCATTAATGTGGCATATTTTGCATATGGTCGACGGCTCTTAACAAACTTGGCCAGGTGTCTGTTGTCGGCACTTGAAATGTTGGTAGCTTGTTTACCAAATGATTTAAATTGCTTTAAGGTTGGACGGTGGATCAAATCACTGCCCCAGGCAACTGCAGGCTACTTATTAGATAGCATTACCTTTAAGGGGTTTGAGGCGTATCGAGTTTTGGCCGGGAGGCGGGTTGGGAGTCGAGTTATTGCGTGAGAGTCAGTTTGTCTGGCAACAAAGCGCAGCTCGTAATAAGTGATAACTACTTTATGCCGGACTATTCTCAATAATCGGGCACGGTCACCATTGCTCAAAGGTCTACCCCCTCACTTATTCATCTTTCCGGAATATGGTTTGCTATTAGCAGACATATCTAGGGATTCTATTCTTAGCTCTATCTTTATCTTGGTTTGCAAAAATATTTCGTTATCTGAATATGGGATGTCATATGCGGCGCATCCCTCCAGGCGCCTCGGTCTCGGCACACTTTTTGCGCTTTTGAGTGCCAACGTATTGGTTCTTTCAACTAAAGAACTGTCTACCTGTCATCATCTTCCTTCGTCCTTCTCATTCGTTTTCAACGCTTAAAAAGCTTTTGAAATATAATTCTTTTGATTGGATTCCGAAGAATTCATGCCCAGATGCGAAGCAGACATCAGCCAAGGAAACTGTGCCACTCTCAGAAGAGCAGTGAAAAGGCCAAAGACGCATCTTGCACGATTCTTGGTGAGCTGTTCGGTCTTGCCAGAGCGGATTTTAGAAAACTTTGTTGTGCGTTAAACCCTTTATGGATTTGTTGTTGTACTATCATCCTCGGCGACAAGCTTAGTAGAAATCCCGGTTTTGAAAACCCAATGTGTTGTACTAAGATGGATATAAGACATGAGTTGAAGTAAATTGAAGAGCCCAAAGAGACTAGTCTACAAAAGATTTGCAAAAAAATTATTGATGCTATATCTTGGCATGGCTAGGTTCTCACATTCTTTAGGCAACCATTTCAAAGTTCCAACTTAGCATGCCTTGCTTCTACGCTCTGACAATTTATTTTTGGAAAAATTGGAAAAATATTTAGATTACAAAAAGCCTCAAAAAGTTGTACGTTGCCACTACAAGCTAAAATTTTTATTCAAATTTTATTTACTTTTAAAAATATTATTACCATGGCTATCGATGACGTTCCTTTTTCCGAGGATGTTTATGGCCGTAAGCTTGATCGCTGTGTAAAAGACGCTTTCGTTAAAGGAGGTGGAGGTTTAATAATTGGTTTCGTAGCTTCGGTGCTGTTTTTCAAAAGACGTATCTGGCCGGCTTGGATTGCAGCAGGATTTGGTGTGGGCAAAGCTTATAAATCATGTGAAAAGGACTTAAATTCAATAAAGTGAAAATCAATGAGTGCCAGCTAGCTGTTAAAAATGTGTTCATAAATAAATTTCAATTACATTTTAAGAGCATGAAAAAAAGATTTTGATTATCTGTGGCAGTAAGCTTTAAGTTAAATTTACCGGAACGCAAGGCAATTCTTCTTCCTTTTTTCAATTGAAGAATTATTTACTTTGAGCATATAATTAATTTGCATCCAGCCTCTTAAGGAGGACAAAAGAAGTGCCTTGTCTTGCAAGTTCGTCTGCGATACAGTTGCTTTGTTCCGTCCATCCGAATCTCTTAATGATATTTGGAATGTAGAACTGAGGGATTGAAAAGCCATTTGAATATTCATCAAAGTTAATATTTATGTTTCCTGAAGGCAAGTAAGCAAGCACTCTTCAAATTGTTCTGAGAAGACTCCACGTTCAACTCGGTTGTCTATCTTTGAACTGCCTGTGAAGAACAGATGGAGCCAGAAGGTGTCGAAAAGTCTTTGGTTCATTCATCTCTTATCGTACAAAGCGTTTAAAAAAGTTGGATTAAACTACCGGAATCAATTTTAGCCAAATTAAAATCATTGTCCCATTCAGAAAAATAATGACTAAGGTTAACCTTGAGGTAGAAAGCAATTATTTTTAGAGTGACTAAAAGCATTTTTGAAATATTTTAAAAAAATCAGGATGTTGGAGGCGCTCGGAGTTCAGGATATATTTACTTCATATTTGTATGGTCGCTAAATCCATATCCAAGCTCCAAAAAACCCCAGCACGTCAGGGTTCTAACGAAACCCTTAAATAACCTCGTTTTATGGGATTTTTTGTAGTTATGTCAGAACCCCTGATGTTCTGCGGTTTCTTGGACCCTAAATTCGTATCCGGAAAAATTGTATCTTGATTTTTGATTTTTGGACTTGCGATTAAGAAACCCTAAAAAGGTATAGAAACCATGGTCTAAACTTCGAAAACAAAAATCGTTTTTTTTTTCTAAGTGTTTTTTTTTTATAATACAGAAGAAAATAAGAAAAATATCTCTTTTAGCAGAGTTTCAGCCCAACAGAATTTGGGATATGCCTTTAAAATCAATATTATCTCAAAATCAACCGTATCAACCTAAGACTACGTACGCCTTGGGGTTTTTGGCCCCTGGACTTTGACCCAAACTCAAGAAAACTTTTATAGGTATTTTTGGTTTTTTGACCTGGGATTCAGAAACCCCAAAAATGTAAAGAAACCATTGTCTGACTTTCAAAAACAAAAATGTTTTTACATAGAAATTAAAAAAAAAATGTCTTGTAAGTTGTACGTTGGTTTACCAAAAATCTCTTAAAACGAAGTTTAAGCCCTGTAAATAACATTTAGGATATGCATTTTTTCATTACAAAGAGTATCTCTAGAGAACAAGAAAAGCTTTTGTTTGAAGGATGTTTCAAAAATTTTCAACCAAACTGTAAAAAAAAATCATCTTGAGATGTCTGGCACAACTCTATTCATGCCCAAAATCTCCAATTCCAAAAAAATTTGATCTAAATTTTGGAAGCTTCTCTTTTAACCAAACATACTTCTGCAGAGTATTCTAATATTTCTTTATTTGGTTCAAAAATTCTATTCCCTCATATATAAACATGGTAAAGACTCTTCATATATAGGGTCATCATTTGGTATATATCTTTTATGTACTTACCTATATATTTTAAAACTAATTTTGTTTTGAAAATTAATTCAATTTTGTCAGTGTAGCTGCCTTGTCAGAGGCAATAATTTAACTTCTAATGCCTTATAATATTTCTTTTAACCTAATGCCCCTAATCCCGCAAAATCATATGCCTAGCAACCCACTCATCCATCATTTACTATATACTTCTAAGGCCTTCTGTGCGCAGTTTACCGTGTAAAAGCCAAATCAAAAAAAAAAAATAAAACAAATTTTTCAATTTTGAATTTTTTTCAATTTTATTTAATTTGCCACAGCTAAAAATTCACATGTGTTTTGCCTGCTACTCAGTCACCGGGTTATTGGATGGTAGGATTGTTAGCTTTCTGTTGTTATTGTTATTGTTGTTGTTCGGCTCTTGTTGACTTTCGATTTGGGGGCTGGCGTCAAATGAAAATGCGCGGCAGCACAAAATAAATTGACATTGAACGTAAAATTTATTGAAATTGTTTACGTGGGACTGAGTTCTGCCTCTGTCTCTGCGCGGGTCTCTGCCGAGGGTCATTTGCACACAAAAACAATAAGAGCTGCGGAAAAAAAAGGCTGAAGAAATGATTTCTTTAGGATTTCACTCGTTTCTGCTCCAATTACATGGCCCTTTTGGACGCTAACAAACTGCAGCCAAGTGCAGCGAGGCTTGGCCTGTTGGGTCTCTGCTTATAGCCCGGTTTTGTTTGCATTGCAACGGGGGAGTGGAGCTTAAAGTGCTTGGTTTGTCCAAGTCTGGCCATATGAGCGTCAAGCACGTACCAAGTCGCTATATTTTTTGGTGCACTCTATGCAAAAGTTTGGGGCATATTAAATTGTTGCAACAGCTGGGAATAGAAGCAAGTAAGACCCCAGGAAGTACATACCAAAGTGATCAGTATGAATCATTAGTCGGTCTATTAGAAGACCGAAGAGTTAGGATGGCATTTATTCAGAAGTTACTTCTCGAACTCCTGTTCTTCACTTTAAGTTATTGGATAAAAGTTTTCCTTTTTTCGTTCAACAAACAACAGAAAGAGCTGTCCCCACTAGAGGGAAATCACTATGACCTCATATCCAAACTTTTTTAAATAAAACGGAAAATTTTAAACTTTTTGTGCCTTAGTCATCATTTCCAACTTACACATTAAAGCGCAACAAAATCGCATGAAATGTACTTGAAATAGTAATTGGTTCTAAAGGGCATACCAAAGTCGGGCTGCTCCGTTTATTACATTATCACTTTTCCACTGCAGAGATTTCTTTTGCTGTTGCTTTTTGCGCTGTTTGCTTTCCATTTGCACGGCTTGTCGAGTGCCGTCCGCTTAGTTGGCCAACGTTTGGGTCTCTGGCGCTTCCTACCAATGTACTACTTCCACTCGTAGTACTTGCAACCAATACTCATAATGTTACGTCTCTAGTTACCGCTTTGCAGCTCTCTGCTTTTCCTCTCATATTTCGCTATAAGAGTAACGGCAAATGGCAAAAAACTTAAGGCCAATGGCTTTTTAAGTGTGACTAATTATGTGTGATAGTAGTGTCCGAAGGGGTGGGGCACGGCGACCGACTTAATGCCACCAACAGTTGGGCATTAGGTGGAGTTCAATGTACCAAAAGTTACCTGCAAAAAAAAAAAAACTCTTTGCACGCTTACGCTGACCCGAAAACTTGGCTTAACTCGTCTTGGGCTCTTAGGTAATGGCATCGATTTTGTGTCGCATAAACTTTTTGGCCAAGTTGCAAGTTGCAAGTTGCGAGCTGCAAGCTGCACTTGCCAAAAACTTTTCACAACCGGCTTTAAGTCTAAGAAAAAGGGCAAAGGCAGAAAACTCTCGACATTAAATTGGCAAACAAAATATTATGGTAAGATAAGAGCGAGCAGCTAGGGCTAGTAATCTTGTCGAGCTGTCAATATACAGACGTGCAAGTTTATTGACAGTTTGTACAACTATTTGGGCAATCAAAGAACCAACTAACTGCATAACAACTGCGCCAACTTGTAAGCAACTTAACACAAACTACGCGAATCTTGGCAAATAGATGAAGCTCGAATATGTTGACATGCAATTATGCAGGCAATTTGATGCAAATAAATAGTGAAGAACAAATAAATATTTTGTAGACATGGTATGCTAAGTTTGTTAGTGAAGTTTTGCTTTGCACTGTAGCGTAATAAGTTAAAGATTTGCTTAGTTTTTCAACTTTTTCAGCCCAAAGGGAAAGAGCAGACCTAAAAGCAAAAAGTTTAGCAAGTTTTGTTAAAAACTTCAAGGGTCCCACAAATCAGGCATGTTAGGAAAAGTGCATAAAAAATCTTAAAATATTGAGAAAGAAAGCTACACCAACTAGACTTACTATTCTAAGCTTTTTGACTCCATCAGTTAGATGCTGCGGTAAAACTTTTTATCTTCCCAAGGCAGTGATTCTCACCGTTTGCCCTTAGGGGCCGAGCACAATCGGCAGCTTATACAGACACGAGCCGCAACAATGCCGAAGGGAGAGTGCAGCCTGCTGCTACTGAGAGTGAAAAAATGCGCTTAGTCGCCAACTTGCTTTCATCGAAGCCTGATCGTATAATTTGCGAAGTACTCGAAGCTACCATTGATGCATTGAATTTTAAAAGGTGACGCTGCTGTGCCAAACGGTTCTTTGTAGTAGTATAAATAACCGTTTGATCAAACTTCAAATTACAATATACAACTGGCATAAATTTGGTCGAGATATTACAAAAAAATAATTTAATTTAATTTACATTTTGCTTTATTTGCAGAAAAAATATAAAAATATTGCTTAAAGCTAGATTAACATATTGAATCAGAGTTTAGATATTATATCTTTACAACTGAGAAATTAAGATAATAAATTTAACATTTTTTTTTTTTATGTATTTTATATCGGCCCTCTTGTCCTTGTAGGACTTATAGGAACATATATATGTATTTTATATCAGTCTCGATATTTTTGTGAAATGTGATCAAAATTGGTACACTATTTTATATGGCTGCTGTACAAAAATTGAGCCTGTGCTCTGTTTTTCAAAGAGACATCAATAATGGATCTGTGCATTGTGTGGCCTTCTAATTGCTGAATCATTTAAGCTAACAAAGAAAATTTCACTCTTTGACTTTTCTGCGTTGACAAACACTAACATATAGTGATATAACAGTTAAAAAGAATCTTGTTTCATAGCTTTTCATCAAAGATAGTTGATGGTGTCATGCGTCTATTTGTGATCTTCAATTTTGAAATAAATCTAAAGATTTCTCAATTCAAAGCGGCTCGGTGCAATAATTTCGTAATACTTAACATAGAAAATCCAACTCTTGTCCATCCAGCTACGGATCTATGATATCTTCAAGCTGAAGTAAAAACTAGCCCTTCAGTTTTAAGAAGAACTTTGATAGAAAACTTTGAGTGAAGAATCTACTCAAAGACAATTCCATAAGATGGTGAAAAAGGAAGTACTTTATAGCTCTTTCTTGTCTCTCCGTCAGACGAAGTGCTCTAACTAGTTAATCTACATGTTAGTTCTTTTAAGGTACTGCTATCTGCTCTGAATAGACTCTAGTGTGCCTCCTCTCTGTTATCTTCTGGAGTTTGGAAGCCTATTTTGTCAGCTAAAGTGGACTCATAAAAATGTCTATAAATTATTGATTATTTACAAGACATTTAAAAAAAAATTTTTAAATTTTTTAACTCGAGAGGGAAATTTTTGTAAAAGCCCATTTCGCCGTATTGCCCATTTAATTTCATCTTTCGGTTTGTTCAGGCATGACTTCAGGGTAGATGGTAAACGGGTAATTGCCCCCATAACACGGAAGTTCGTTTAAGCGATCTGTAGATTTGAAATGGACAATTAACATTCAAATTCTTCGGGCCAAAAAAAATTGCACTTTGCTTCCGGCGATAGGCACAAATGATCATCTATTACTTTTTGACGGCTCTGGGTTTATTATTATCGATTTTAAAAAATTCTTGCTTTTTCGAAAAAATCCATTTTTTTCTAAGCTATTGTAGCTTTTCTTTCTACCTAAGCAAGATGAAGGAAAAGCTTAATGTTATGTTCTATTTTTTGTTCACCTTATAATACTTAACGTTGAAAATGTTAGCCATTTAAGAAAATTATCTAATAAAGCATCTTGTTTGTGTTAGAAAACCCAGTTTGTCTAAAGGCCCATACGCAGCATGCAAAATTTACAAATGGAATAAAAAACTTCAAAAATTTTTGACATGTGGGATGCAGTTAACAAAACAAAACAGCGTTGTCTTTTAATATTAAAAATGCTTAGCGTTAGATGGCGCCCCTACTTCACTAGTTATGGTGGTTCCATCTGAAATAATATGCAATAAATTCCATACGCAAATTTTCGAAATACGATTCTGCGTATCGGCCTTAACCAAAGAAACCCCTTTGCTTGACTTGTAAAAATCTTCTCTTACCAATTTAGAGATACATTTAGGGCGAACTTCCATATTGTCTTTAAGATTATTTCTTATGGCGAGAGAGTTTCACTACCTGAAAAAGAATGTTTTTGGTACTGTTTAACTTAAAAATCAAACCTGATTCAAAGCTATTTCTCCTTCAAAATTCACATTGGCTCCCATATCAGTTATCTTGGTAGTTCTAATACAATTGTTGTAATATATTCTTCTAGAATAAAAATTATCTTTAAGGTTCTATTGTCGTTAAGACTCTATGTTCCACTTAGGATTAGAGAATATAGGCACTAGGACTTATTCACTAATTTCATCTCTACAGATTTTGTGGCATTTGTCAGGGTTGAGTTAAAAATACATACATGGAAAGGTTCTTAGTCATTAAATGCTAACATTTTTTAATGACTAAAAACCTAAGTTAGTCTTTTTGAAAATAAAAAGTTTACGAGACATCATGTACTGAATCTTCCTGAAGAATTTTATATATTCAATATGTTCAAATTTTTGTTTATACCCAAAATTACGCTAAACATTAGTGTAAGACGGTGTTAAGTTTGTTAAAACTTATTCAACCCCTAACTTATTTTGAAGTTCTTATAAAGCCAAACCCATTTGTTCGAAAAGACTGCAAATCTACTAACCTCAAAAAATTGCCATCTCTCCGGATCTTTGACTTTAAAGAGTTCGCAATGATTTGGCTGCCAAAGTGCTGCTTTACATTTACTTTAAAGTACATGGATATGCTTATTTAGCTGCTCCAAAGACGCCCCAAACACATTGCATAAAAAAAAACCCCAACCAGCCCCCACTGTCTAAAAAAAAATTGCACTACTGTGAGCCATTTGTAGCCGACTGGAAATTCCCTGTAGTCTGCCAAATAGCGCCACACTTCAAAATACGGCAAATGCGGGGTACTACCCTTGCCCTTTTCATATACTCATATCACCCCCTACTCCATTCTTCCCTCTCCTGTAGCATATTGCGCCTTGCCCCTTGCTTACGTTATTTGCATTAAGCCTGGCCATTTATTTGTATATTTTATTGTGGCGCATATTTTCCGCTAAAGTTTTTCTTTTGCTTTTCTTTGCTTTGTTCTTTCGTTTTATGAATGAACAGAAACAGAAACACAAGCAAAATAAAAAAAACAACATTTTCTTCTTATATGTTTTGGTTTTTGTGGCGGCTAAAATCATTTTCTCTGTGTCTATATCTTTTGGCTCATTTTTATTTTTACGCATTTCTTGCGTGTCACTGTCGCTGCTTTTCTGCTTTCAGTCTGCTCTGCCCGTCCGTCTGTCTTTGTGTCTTCTTTAGTTTTGTTTTAGTTTGAGTTTGAGCAGTGGCGTGCATAGCGGGGGTTACGTAGTTTACTCGCTCTATGAATAAATTTTGAAGGCATCGAAAAAATCCATTTTGGCGCTTTGAATAATTGTAGTGAAAAAAAACGTTGTTTTGGCAATCGATTGAAATCAGTCTGTCTGGCGGCTTCACTTAAAAATTTTAGCCTGGTCTAGTGTGATTTCTGAGAAGTACAATATAAATGCTACTATGCTTCCTAAATCGTGGTCAACATTTTCTAAGGAAGTCTGTAGGAGGGTCTACACCTTCAGGATCCTTTACCTGTTAAATCGAAAAATTTTAATAGGAATCGAAATTCAGAGCAGGCATGAAAATTTAACAACAATGTTGTGTCGACTTAATTTATAAATAGTAAAAAATAAAAACATTTATCGAAGTTCAAGTTCATTGAAATCGAAAAAAATTTGATGAAAATGTCTTAGAAATAATCTGAATCTCTAATCCAATAAATCATAATAGCTCACCGCACAAATAGTCGCAGATTAAGGCTTACAAAATATCCGAAACTTTAAGCCAATTTGCATTCTCCTAGCGAATGTTTCCATCTACGTCACTGCGTCTGCTTATCCAAGGGTCGGTAAGCTGTGTTGGTGCCTTAGGAAGGTGGGGAGAGCTATGCTGACGCGTGGGCTGTTGGCATGTATGTGCTCTATATATTTTTCTCTCCCAGATAAGATGCGCGTGTATGAGTATTTGGCTCACTTGTTTGCCGTTTAACGGTTTGCTTTGAGTTTATTTGGGCTTTGTGTGCGTGTTTGGTGGCAATTCAGCGCCACCTTGTCTCCCCTCTAGACCCTAGAATGGCCATATCAAATCCCCAAAAAAAAAACTCCAACTCAAATTACCCAACTCGTGGCTGCAGTTTTTCTTTAACCCTAAAATGTATTTTATTTATTTATTCTATTTATTTACCACTAGAGTTTTGTGTGTGCGTGGAAGCTTTGTATTACATTTTGGTTTAGTGTTTCTATTTATGGGCTAATTTATGTGACATAATTGCCAGGTAAATAAGACTTTCTGGCAAGTGATTGAACGCTTGGCATAGTTTCAGAGACATTGCCCAGAAGGAGCTGTGTGTTGGAAAGATTTGAGGTGGTTGTAGAAAATCGTATGAAAAAAGTTTGTCAGACGATATAAAAAATAAAAATAAACCAGGCTGGAGTTGAAAATAAACAAATAAAATAAAGAAATTAAGCATACGCAGCGCTGTAGACAGGAAGGGTAAGTTCTCTAAGAGTTGCGTAGATTGGATAATAGACTCAATGTTTTTAAATACTTAAGATTGAGTGTTAAAATAAATGGCTACGTTATTGAGACAAGAGAAATGCATAAAGTTTTGTAAATCTACTACTTTTTAAATATTCTTATACCAAACAGCTAAAAAATCACCCTTTATGTAACTAGCAATAAACAAATAGCTTCCTTTTTGCAACGAGAGAAATTTATATAGTTTTGTAGCTTAAATTTCATAAAACCAAACACCTAAAAAAATCACCCTGTATGTAACTAGAATTTTATGAATGGCTTCCTTTTTGAGGCGAGAGAAATCCATAAAGAAGTTTTTTAAATTTTATCAAACCAAACGCCTAAAAAAGCACCCTTTATATAAATAGTATTGAATGATTTTTTGAATTGAGAGAATTGAGAGAAATCTATTTGGCATACTTTCTATTTTTTGAATTTTCAATACCACGCAAAAACCCTTTATATAAATAGTATTGAATGAATAGCAACGTTATTGAATTTAGAGAAATCCATTTGGCATACTTTCTAATTTTATAATTTTCAAAACCACGCAAAAAATCACCCTCTATACACTTAAATTTAATGATCTACGTTATCCAGACGAGAGAAATGCATGCAGTTATGCAATTTTTAATATTTTTAATTTTTAAAACCAAGTCTCAAAAAAAGCACCCTTTATCTACCTAATAGCTTGCTACATTTGTGTTGCAATTAAATTATGTTTTGTATGCTTCTAGAGTTTTGAATGCCAACTGTCAATGGAGCGACCTAATAAAAAGGTACACAAAATTGCCTTTATTGTCAATTAAGCATCTAGATGCCCTGTCTAGTCCAGGAAGCTATTACATCAGTTTTTATGCATACTACTGTTGTTTTAGAGCGCCATGCCATAAATTATTATATGTGTTCATAGTTTTGACACCTAAAATATTCCAAGAACTTTGGAATGCTTTTACGCCTACTACTGACCAACCGCTACCCCCCCTACCATAGCTAAAAGTCATATTTTTTCCAAAGTGACATAAACATTTATATATGTATATTAATAAAGCTGAAGCGGCTTTTACGCCCACTGTTGACCTCTTGTCAGTGGCATCAGATCACCCCTTTTAATATCACTCTGCCTTAATTTCACCCAATTTACAAGTTTCCATATAAAAATTAACACACTGCTCCAGATACGCATAAACCGTCATCCGACAATGTGGGGCCAGCTGTAAATGCAATCGCTTTTGGTTGGTATCCAAAGTCAAATGGGGCTCAACAAATGCAATCTATCAAAATGCATTAAAAAAATAAACACAAAAAAAAAAAACAAAGAAAAATGCGCGCTGTGCAACACTATGCGTATTTTATTTAAACTTTTTTTTTGAGTTTTTATTTTACGGCACGTTTCATGCGTGTTAATGGGTCAAAGTGCCCCCGGGCCTCTTAATTGTGATATATCACTTTAAGCAGAGCGTAGATAAGTACCAGCAAAAAAATACTGGACAGTTTTTAAGCTGTTAAATTTAATAAGAACTGAAATTTAACTCGACTAGTCTGAATTATTCACAGTTGCTGCAGATTTTTATCTAAGGATTCTTGGTATTTTAATAATGCCAAGAACTCGTTGTTGCCTTATGTGAAAGTAAGAACTCGAACCGTTGAACCGTTATGAAAGCTCTTACACCACAATTGTTCCTAAAAGTTTAAATATTCATATTCAATTGACATATATTCACAACTATTACTGAAGTCTTTTTCCTAAAAGTTTTTAATTTTACAGTACATGTGGTTTCGTTTATGTAAATCGATTGAAATTCGAATATTCTTACCCCCCAAGAGTCTTACTTTGCCTTGAGGTCAGTACGCACCATCGAATAAAACGAATTATTTTGCGAGCAAAAAAAAATGTCCGCAGCGTTTGGGAGCAAAAATCAAAGCTGTTGATACTGCTGGCGCCATCTAGCGTAAATTGCCTCCCAAAAAAAGGGCTGCGGTGTTTGCTTACAAAGCCAGGAAGATAAAAAAACTAAGCGCTAAAAATTTGTGGTTTTTTTTTATATAAAATATTGAAAGTTGTTAATTATTCAGATATTTAGTTTCGATTTTGAAAAAATTTTATTTCTTTATAGTTACAAAATCTTCAAAATATTTAATTTTTGTTCAATAAATTCAATACAGTCGAAATATATTCACCACTATTTTGAGAACCTTTTTCCTTAAAGTTGATAAAATATCAAAAAAAGTGCTGGAAGTAACATCGATGTTATATCGATGCATCGATGTTTTTTATTTTTGTTCGATCATCGATATTTTTTCTTCGTTTTTTCGATTAACGATATCGAGAATCAACAAATCATTATCATTAGTGCTGGAGAAAACATCGATGGTCGAAGTTTAAAATATCTATATATCGATGTTGGCCAACAGAGATGTTTTTCCACCACTTCTGCACTCATTAAATGGGTGTTAAGTAGTGCTGGAGAAACATCTCTGTTGGCCAACATCGATATATAGATATTTTAAACTTCGATCATCGTATTTCTCCAGCACTAATTGTCATCATTTATTCTGGAAGGTGTAGGTGTCGAATAGCTGCTTTCTGATTAGTGCTGGAAGTAACATCGATGTTGTATCGATGTTTTTTATTTTTTTTCGATCATCGATATTTTTCCTCTGTTTTTCGATTATCCATAAGGGTTGGTGACAAAGTTCGTGGCAACTTTTAATAAATTCATCAAAATGCAACTGTTTGGATTTCAGTAGTCTCACTTCATTCAATCTAAGTTAGTTAAAGGGTGATTTTTTATGCGCTTACTTAGTGTCCAAGATTGGGTTCCCAGTTGGACAAAGGGCCTTGTACATACGCTTGGTCTGATAAAATTTAAAAAAAATACTGACTTGTAATATTGTATGTTATTCGAAAACGTAGCCATTCAATCAAAAAATACCATAAAACCTCAAATTTTCGATGAAAAATGTTTACTCAAATTTCTCACAAAGTACTATATCATTTTTATTTCTGAAATATTTATAAAACAAAATACATACTTTGCAAAAGCTGATACAATACAAGTTCCTTAACTGGCATTTTGAATAGCAACATTTTTCAAAGTTTCCCCGCATTAATCCCAGCTCATAAAATTAAATGAAAAAAATTGTGTTTTTAATTTGACTGCATTCGGAAAAAAAATTGTTATAAAAAACTTAAATCAAGAAGAATAAAAAATTGAAAATAATAAGTATGTATTCTTCAGAAGTAATATTTTCGTCTTCATTCATAATCCCATATAGGTAGGTAGGCTAGGGTGGCTGTTGGGACTGATACCGATAATGGGAGTAAGTGATAAGGATATAGAATAGACAGGAAAAATTAGGGTAATAGGAAAAGAGGAAAGTGCAAAACCTCTGGGATGGTAGTCTAGTGCACTGCCGCTAGGCTATCGAGGCCGCCTAATCCCATATAACTCGCAGAAAAAAATATGTTAATCAAGAGAAATAAATTTTTCAGATGGAATCATTTTTTATTTTTCGAATTATCGCATTTTTTAAAAAAAACTGTCCTTGATTAAAGAATCCGTCTTTATATACCCTGCATCTATAGGGTCAAGGTTAGTCCGCTTGCTATAAATGAGAAAGAGGCGCAGCAGACTATAAATGGTTTTTAGCATACCACCCCGACTAAGCCAATTTTTTTTTCATACATGATATATAGCTTATAAGCTACTTAACTGTCATTTAGTAGCGGGCTTAGTGTAAGATTTGCCTGATAAGAAAATACTCTAGTAGTACATGCTAAATGCGCCAATTAAATTACTCATATAAGCCCACGTCAAGGCTAAGCTCAGACACATGACATTAAACACTCATTCATAGCCCATAAACAAAAATTCAAAAAAAAAAAAAACACTGCGGTCAGCGTTGCAGTTAAAGTCATGCCCTTGTCAACAAATACAACTCTGGGTTCATAGCCGCGCTACATCATGCAATAGTCCCGCGAAACAGAGACCACCTTCCTACAGATACTACATACTGTATGTAGTCATACTATGTACTCTGTGCATATATATATATGGTCTGATGTGTGACAGTAGTCTGACACACACCTTCAACACCGGTTGATGTCGCGCTAATCAAATGAAAACTATTTCCGTTTGTCATGCAAAGTGTTTGTGGCCAGTGCTGGAAAACGCAGTGGTTACGTCGACGTCTACGTCAGAGTCAACGTTGGCTGCGACGCTGCCTGCATGCGGTAATGCACCAAAAAATAAAGCAACAAACACAACAAAGGCACCAACGTCAACGCCATTTGGCAAGTGCAACAATGCACAGTGGGCGAAATGTTCTGTTTTTGATGCAAAAGCAAAATAAGCTTTTTGGACACATAAACAAGACATCTATTGAAGGCAGCACCTAATATTTACAAAAAGCAATTAATTTAATTATTAATTTAATTAAAGATATATTTTCAATCTCAATATGCCACCCAAATTGACGCCTTTATTCATATTGGTTTTAATCTTTTGATTCAAAATTGGTTGGACTTAAAAACTAAATGTTGTAGAGAACTGCATTATTCGAGTTGTGGAAATTGAAAAATGAAAAAAAAAAATGCATATTTTCTAAAAAAGAACAATAATTTCATTAAAACGAAATCCAAAGACTCATTTAAAAAAAAAAGAAACCATCGGCTTATCATGGTTGTCCGCTTTTTCTAAAATTGATTCAGTTTTAAAAGTAAATATCTTTCTGGAATATTTTTATTTAAAATTTTTTTGATCGAATTGAATCTTTATTTTGCTGGCAAAATGTCTCCGTTATGAGAATCCAATAAAAAAATCGAAAGAAAAGAAGTTTTAAAAATGTTATTCAACAAGATATGATCTGAATCTCACCCTAGAGATGCCCAGTAATGCTCACCATTTTATGGCGCCCCTTTTATGATATCTCCATATAATCAGGCTGGATTGGCGATCAAAAATTTGGAAAATTGCCATTCATAAAAATATATGTATTTTTGATTATTTGCAATATAGAATATAATTAAAAAAACAAAAAAAGAAACCTCTGAAAAAAATATCCATCAGTTAAATATTTTGGCGATGTGGCTCTCGTTGGAAGGTATAATTGAGAAATGAACAGAATCGGTATCCCAAAATAAAAAAATGGTAGAAATAATTGTTCATTATGTCAAGTTCAGAGAACAAGAAAAGGGGATATCAAAGATAAAACATCATTGCGGCTTCGGGTCGGGACTCTATTTATTTACACTATGTTTACATTCTTCTCTTGCACAATATTCTCTAAATTTTGAAAAAAAATAAATGGGAAAGTTTTTGCTTACTTATAAGGTGCCTTCGATAGCTTAAATTAAATGCCACCAGAATGTCATTTTCTTTCCACTGTGCGACCCAACAAACGGAAGCACTAAAAATGGGCTCAATTGCCGACTAACCGGCAACATGTGTGTGCAACTGAGAGTGTGTCTGTGTATGTGTATCTATGTGAGTGTGTTTCCGAGTGTATGTAGCCATGACCCACGCCCAGCTCAATGCATTTTTATAAACAATTCATTAAAACGGGAAATGGCAATTAACTATAAAAAAAAAGAAGAAAAAAAAAATATATACAAAGCGCCCTCTGTATAATTTGTATAAAAAATATAAGGAAAGGAAGTTGTGGGTCTGGCCAAAGAGGTCAGCAATATGCTGATAGTTCCCAGGGTACCCGATACAACAGATTTGAATATTTATTAAACTAAAAGCCTGAGCCTGAGCCTAGCGTGCCAAGTTGCAGCATAAACAAGATTCAATGGCATCTCAAATCTCCCGCATATTTCCAATTTTAGCTTGGGTTGTTGTTCACAGTGTTGTTGTTGTAGCTAGTGGTTGTTGTAGATTGTTGTTGTTGCTAATAACATGTGAAGCAAATGCGCGCTGCTTAGTTTGCTCACGCATACACTTATGCTGGGTTTACATTGCGGCACAGAGCAATGTGAACAGCCCAAGCGTTGCACAGATGCGAAACTTCTGAACAGTGAACACACCTTGTTAGTAACTGCCACTGATTTGGGCATGAAATATGTATATTCCCATGGTGTAAAAAGCTGAGACAAGAATTTTCAAAATAAGCTTATGGCACATATTCCTTGGACACAATAAACGATTCAGAGTTCAGAGTTTTTTGACAATTTTACTTTATTACTCTTTATTTTTTTTATATTTTTATATATTTGCTCGGCTATTGCATTTATAATATATATTCTAGTAAATTTTTGCAATATCTTCTAAAATGTTATATTTATCATAAAATTTACAAAAACAATTTGTTAATACAAACAAATACCCCTGGTCTTACTTTTATATGTTAGATGTTATTAATATGAGTTATTTTGAAATGTAGTTAAAAGAATATTAAATAAATAAATATTCAATATTTAATGTTATTTCTCGAAAATACTTTTTGTCAAATAATAATCCAGACTTTTCAAAAAAAAAAAATTATAGCACGAAAAATTATGTTTCGTTCAAAATTGGCTCTCTGTCAATATTTTGTCACAGGCACATGCTGCCATAATGTAAACTATTTTTTTTTTTTTAAATTTTAACCATTTGCCTTTTCCTTTTAAAAAAGTTGTGACGTTAAATTTCAACAACTTTTTTGTGACGCCAGTGTAGACACATCTTATTTATACCAATTTTTACCGCGGCTCAGCCAATGTCACAGCTTCACAGTGTTTGTCAGTGTAAACCTAGTATCACACATGAGTGCACATCGAAATATGCGCACAAAATGTAACAGACATTAAACGTTGATTGCTGTGGCAGAGTTGCTTCTGCTGCAATTTCTGCAGCTTCTTCTGCAACTTCTTCTGCCTCTTCTTTGGCCTCTTCATCTGCTTCTGCCTTTTCTTCACAGCTTGTTGACTGAGCTGCTTGCAACGGCTTTGCCTCGTTTAACTTTTCCATGAAGAAATTGCATGAGTTGTTGTTGTTGTTGCAGGGCGGGCGCTTAACTCAATTGCATATATGCAATATGTTGTTATCTCTGTTGCACATAATGCTTATGCACTGACAGCAGCAACAACAATAACAACAACTTCTTCGTAGACATCTTTGGCATGCAACATGTTGATGTAATATGCAAATTTTATGTTGTGCCATTGTTTTTTTGTTTTTTTTGTTTTTTCTTTTTTTTCACATTTTTTGTTTTGTTTTCTAAGAAATTTTTGCTAGTTTCTTAACGGTCGACGAAAGATGAAGGCTGTTTAAAGTTGACAGTTTGAAGAGCATTGTGATTACAAACTGTTAACTTAAACTATGAGAAATTTTGTGGGACATTGAACTAAAAAAAAAAGTGGTACAGCAAGTAAGCAGTAAAGTGTTTAAAGCTTTATTTTTTTAAAGAAGACAAGTTTTTAAAAATCATATGAGATGATGTATGAGACAAGTTGTTCTAACATAATAAGCTGTCGAATTATATTCATTTTCTAGATTATATATAGTGTGGCTTGTAAAGTTTGGCTTGTAACGATATTCCTGGTAACTGCTTTTCTGATTGCTTTGGTTTTGAATTGAAAAACTCCATACTTTCCAAAACGTTATTTTTAGCACATCACTCATTTGATTTTCAAGTTCATATCAATTTTTTTTTCCAAGTGTACAACAGTTGTGTACAAAAGGTCAATAACAACTTAATTGAAGATTCCAAATTAAATTTAGCTACAGTTGAAAACAATTTAAACTTAATCGTTGTAGACAATAACAATTAATAGAACTGAAAAATTTTATATTGTACGCAGTGGAAGCAAAAAGTGTTAATAGTAACACGTTAAGACTATTAAAGCGTGTTTGTAGAATCTATAATTACAAATAATTACAATAACAGCAAGATTTTTTCACTTTAAAACGTTTTAGAGATGTTTAAACTAGGCCTAGAAGAGCGTACTTTATTGGGTTAAAAATAGCTGGACACTTCTTAATACCATATCGGGTAAGATACTTTAAAGCGGGCATATTTAGCTACAATATAAAAAGTGTCTTATGTTCTTTATTAAAATAATTACAAAATGGTTGCCGTTTTGTACCGAACAGCCGTATACTGAACTTCGGTATATTAAACTTCCTTATAGCCCCAAGTGGCAAGGTACTACAATGTACATAAAAAATAATTTTATTGTTGAGGGTGTTGAGTGCGTTTATGAAGTGTGTACTTATACATATATGTATATAGTACCATATATATGTGTGTTTGAGTTGCGTGAGTGCTGTTTAATTATGCGTGAGAGTGAGTTGGCTGCACATAATAATAAATAATAGCCACAAAACATGACAACTAAAAAAAAAACAAAAACTACAGTAACTTGCCCTTTACTTTTAATTTATTTATATATTCAAAATTAAAACAAACAAAATTGCATTTAAGTTTTATACGAAAAACTCTACTACAAAAATTGGCCTTAAACAATTACAATAAAAATTTATTTTTGTTCTATTTTTTTCGCACAAACTCCCTAAAAAAACCGATATATAAAAAAAACAAACCATATATAAACTATGCCACATACACCATACAATAAAAAACGCTACAAAAAACAAAATTTTGCTCGCGTTTCTACCCCTCCAAAAAACAAACCGCCTCAAAAACAACTACAAATATATAGAAAGACGCGTCTGCGCCCTGGCATCAGGTCTGGACCCATATGAAACGCCTTTCACACGCCTCCAAAGTCAATTCCACGAGCAGTCTGACAGCCCATAAAACAGATGTGGGTGTTGGCATTGGCCGCACAACAACAACAGGAACCACAACAACAGCTATTGGCTCTACAACTATGCCGGGAAAATGCATATTATTTCCGGATAGGACCTCATCGCTGAAGAGTTCCATGTACACGCAACAGGTGTTCTTCAGGCCCGATATGGTAGGCTATTTAAAAGATCTATTTAAAGGCATGGTTACGGTTTGTTAATGAACAAAAGAATTATTCACTTGGTAGTTGTTGGTTTGCATTTATTTTTTATTTGGACTGGTTTTGGTTTTGCATTCACTCATTTTTAAGCAGCATACTCTATAAACAATTATTAACATTGGTTCTAGATAAAAACTTTAATGTTACAATCGTTATAATCATAGCTGTTTTTTTTTTAAGTATGATTTCGTTTTTCATAATTTAAAAATTTTGCACTTTTTACACTACTAAAAATATTATTTTCGGAAACGAATAGGTAAACCAAAATTTTTTAAAAACGTTAAAAAATTCTAAACGCTAAATTTTTTTTCCGAATCCTACAATTTAAAAGTACGATTCGAAAAATTTCTGAAAATGTCCTTCGTAATTCGAAATCGACGATCCCGAAACTATCGAATATGGCGCATCTCATCCAACGACTTTAAGTGGATGTGTTGTCCATAATTCCGAGGAACATTTTCAAATCTTCAGAAATCAGCGATACGAAATTTGCAGGAAACGAAAACTTATTTTTACCAACTGAATGACTTGAAAATATCATTCGGATTACGAAAGCAGCTTGAAGGAGTCTTTCGGGTTTCTTAATTAGAGACACCGATATTTCCCAAAACTGCCAGTCTCAGCCAAAGTCATTAAGTTGAGGTCAATTCTATAATTTCTTGTGAAATTTGGAAAACTTTTGGAATCATTCGGATTACGAAAGCAGCTTGAAAGAGTCTTTCGGGTTTCTTAATCAGAGACACCGATATTTCAGAAAACTGCGAGTCTCAGCCAAAGTCATGAAGTTGAGGTCAATTCTATAATTTCTAGTGAAATTTTGAAAACTTTTGGAATCAGCGATTTAAAATTTAACTAACAAAATAAGTTAAAATGTTATTCGGAATTCGGAAATTGTTTAGAAAATGTCATTCGTCCTCAGCTACATCAAGATTACCGATAACGATAAGTTATAGGCTTGTTGATCTATATTTTTACCATTTATGAGTGGCACTGTCAAATCTAACGGAATCGGAGAACCAAATGAACTGGAAACGAAATCAGTGATTCCAAATATTAAGGAATTCCAAATTGACTGGAAGCAAAAGACTGAAAATTGTCAATCAGAATTTGCAGACTGTTCGAAAATGTCATTCAGAGCTCGGAATCAGCGATCTCGAGATTATCGCAATTGACTTGTCTCAGCCAAGGACTTTAAGTTGACGTGTATTCCACAAGTTCGACTGATACTTACATATCTTACGGAATCAGCGATGTCAAATTAACTACAAAGGGTGTTTCTTTTTTTTTCGTAAGAAAACGATTCGAAAATGTGATTCGGAATTAGGAAAATATACGAAATGTCATTCGGAATGCGACACCGAGAAAACTTTGTGTACCAACCAAGGACATTAAGTTGATTTGAGTTCCATTAGTCGGAGCAAAATTGAAAAATCTGTAGAATTCGGCATCCCAAATAAACCGGTAACGGCATTGTTTTGCTACTCAAACGGTTTGAGAATGTCAGCCTGAGTTCGGGAACTGCTCGAAAATGTTAATCGGAATGCGAAATAAACAACCGAATTAACGACAACTGATGTGAGTTCTACACTTCGGAGTTAAATTTAAAAATCTTTAGCATTCATCGATCCAAATAAACCGTCAAGGGTATATATGCGCTACTCAAACGATTTGAAAATCTCAGTCGGAATTCAAAAACTATTCGAAAATGTCAAAATTCGGAATGAGCGAATCCTAGATTACAGAAAACGGAGTGTCTCAGCCAAGAACATTAAGTTTATAAGGGTTCCGAAATTCGGAGTGACTCTTAAAAACTTTAGGAATCAGCGAACTGGAAAGTGTGGTTTTTTTTTTGTTCCCAAACGAATCATTCGAAATTCAAAAGCAACGACCCCAAATTATAATGTCAATACTAACATTCCAAATTCTACGGCAACAGCGATTACGAAGACAAGCTCACTTTTTTTAGCTGTTGTAAGCTTGCACAGACTATTGTTGTTTTATCCGATTCAATTGACTTTGGACACATTTTGTTAACTAGTCTGCATCTATTCAGAAGAATCTTCTTCTTCAATCGCATAAACGAAATGGCATTTAAATATAAGAAATTTTGCTTTTATTTCTGCTTATATATATATCTGTAGTTTACGAGTTCTCTAGCACTAGCGTTTATTTTGTTGTTACTTTGCAACATTTTTCCCATAAATTTTCATACAAATTTCTATAGAAATACCAAAAAGTATTTATGGCATAAGGTTTAATATACATTAACGTTATACATTTTGTTTTTAGTTTTTCTTCTTTTTGGTTTATGGCTTGCGCTTTGGTTTTGAACATTTAATAATAATAAATATTAAAAAAAAAACTAAATTTTAAGTATTCATTAAAAGCAATGCACAAAAGTTGCTGTAATGTGCATTCTATACAACCCCTATATAGTATTATATGCACACAAATTTACCCTACTCTAAGTTTAAGCAACCCTCGCACTTAACCCCTGTCAAAAGCTAAGCGATGCATTAAATGCAAATGCAAATAAAAATAATGTTAGTTTATAATAGGGAACCTTCATGTTACGTCATTCAACTAGAAAAAAAAAAAAACAAAAAGAGCAAAAACCTTATAAAAAACACACCCAATAGAATTTTGCCAAGGCAACCGACATTCAAAAAGTGCAAGCACAAAACCATTGTGCATAATTTTCCATAGCTTGGCATAAAGTTGCGCTTTATGGGTTTTAAAGTACAGTGAAAACTGAATTAGATGCACTTTGGAAAATTTGTTGTGGGGAAAAATTGCGCGAAATTAATAGTGCCATAAAAGGTTAGCTATAATGCGTAATTTTATGCTTAATGTTTCTAATCTTTGCATACAAAACGATTATAGTCTTATTAACAGAAATTTCTGCAGTGCTCAAATGAAATAGATCTATAAAAGCTTAGAGATACTAAGTCATTTAAAACTTACTATGTTTAATATTTGCTTATAAAACGATTATACTCGTACAAACGGGAAATTTTTTGAATAGAGCCGCCCATTTTAAGTGTTTAAAAGAAATATATGCAGAAGTGGTCAGAGATACCAAATTATCTAACGCTTAATAATACATAAAAACGCGCAATATTTGCATATAAAACGATCATTCGCGTATTCATGAGACTTTTCAAAATAGAGCTGCAAATTTTTAGTGTTTAGCAGATAAGATCCATAATGGATTATATATACTAAGCAATTAAACACTTAATTTTCTTAATATTTGCATATAAAACGACTATAGGCGTATCAACGAAATATCTGTTAATAGAACTGCACATTTTTAGTACAAAAAAGAAATGGGTGCATAAAAAGTTGCACAAAGTTAATCAACACATACTTATTTTGCATACCATTTGCATATAAAACGATTACTTAATAGAGCAGCAAGTTTTTAGTATAGATAAACTTCATGAAAGATCCATGTGCCTTTTCTTTTTGACTTTAACTAGATTTGAGAACTAATTACTTAAAATCCGGTGCATAATCATGTTTTCCATCGACAGCCCTTAATCAATTATAAATAGTCTTGACTGCCTGGAAATCTTAAAAACTTTCGAAAAACGTTGCGACCCTAGATGCCTATAAAGCTCTTTTGCCCTGGTACTCTCAGAGTGCTCCTACACTTCAGAATTAATTCCTCCAAAACAGTAACATATTTATGTTTTCCATCACTATCAGGTTAAAAGAGAGAGGCCCTATGTCCCACTGGGGATAACAGGAATTGAGAGAGATCAGGTTAAAAAAATTGTCCGTACTGCATCTCTGAAAAACTTTCGGACCAAAGCGTTACAATTCTTATTTCTGCACTAGATTTTTTGTTTAAAAATTCAAACTTTTGAAGATTTTTTTTACTTTAACCCTTTACCATGCAAGGGTTTGATCAATAGTTATATTTTTAAGGGTGCTTATTCATAATTCACACCGCCCCATAAAAGATAGCTAGTGCATCTCTTAACTGATGCTTCCCTGGAGCCACGATCTACCCTTGTGCTGAACGCTATACCTTAATTTTAGCATTAACTTTGCAGGAAACTCTAACTCAAGCAATTCTTAATCTTTCAATACTCTATCAAAATGAATAGAAAGCTATTCGTGAGTCTTTTGTAGAATTTCGCCTGGTAAATGAATCCATTCAATGGTTGACTTACCAGGCCTAAGTCCGCAAGACTAGGCTTCATTTGGTAACTTCAGTAAAGGGCGTAGTCTTCGGCATAGAACCTTATATAAGATTAAATATGCGCTAATATCAAATTTAATGCCTCGATAGTTGCTATGTATGGCAGAGGAGGAGAAAGGTCTGCATTGTTCAATCAACTACCATGCTTTCTTCTTGCCAAATTCTGCAATCAACTTGTACCTTAACAGATATCCCTAAGCGTCTCTAAACTAAGATATCTCGGAGAGAGGTCAATAAGACCATATTTTACTGTCTGATCAGAGAAACGAACAAAGTTCTTCAAATTTCCAATCATCTTGCATACTTCTAAAAGTATTCTAAAACTAAAGTATGCCTTAAAACAATCTCCAAAACATACATACCTGTAGTTGCAGCTTATTTATACTTAGATTGCATATCATCTGCAAGTTTCCTATCATCTGGAAAGCTTTCATCTTGCCAAATTCTGCAGCCAACCAAATTTTTCACAGCAAATAATACTATATTGACGATATGCGTCAGGTGATCATTTCTGAAGAAACGAAAAGGTTTCTTCTTGCCATATTCTGCAGTCACTAAAATGTGCCGGTAGTTAATAGTTCGAAGCTTCTTCCTTCGACGTCTTTTTAATGCTCCTAGCTCCTCCAAAACACTTCTGTTTAAATGAAGATAAGCTCGAATCTTAATTCGTCCATTTTTCATTTTACGATACATCACAAAAGCACTTACCTCGTTAGCAATCCAACCATACCCACCAAAATGTTAATGTATGTTATTATAGTTCCAGTATGTCTTAGCAAGCGCCCTTAATTACCACTATGGTTTACATTTGATATATTATTCTAGTTTCCTAGTTTTCGCAACACACACAGCTGTGTGGTATACGTCATTGTGATGCTATACAGGTTCCAGTAGTTCCAGTTCTACCAGCTAACAACAAATCGACTTTTTCTAAATGAAATTGAAAATTACAGTGTAGCATTGTGCAGACACAGAGTCGCACAGATCACACAGATCTCCCCGTATTAAAGACGCATATCACGCAGACTCACAGACAGCACTCACATTGTATATAGTATCTCACATGCGATACAATACGTTCCAGGTAGTAACACAAACCGGTTCAACAGAGAGCACCCCGTATGTTCGTTCGCATGTGGCGCACTTGAAGCCAAAACCTGTCAGACCATTCGCTCTGGCCAGATATTATACTAGAAGACATTATAATGGCGCAGTCGCATCGAGAAGAAACAATAAAAAAAAAAAAAAAAAACAACAACTGCCTCAATGGCGCATCAATTATGTTAATGAAGCTTAAAATGTGTCTTGATATTGAAAAGTTGTACAGGTTTTCATTTTGGAAGCCGGCAAAGCCGAAAGCCGAAAGACTGGCCGGTTTTTCCTTTGAAAATGTCAGCTGTAAGAGTATTACAATGCACAAAAGAAAAACAAAAGACAATAGAGCTCTCTTAGGTACGTAAGACCAAAATTAGCATACGCTGACCTTTGGCGACCTACAAGTTTAGCGCTTAGGTAGCTAAAAAGTCGTTACTACTCTTAAATAATAAAGTTTGTCATTTTCACAGCACTAAAATGTCATATTCTATTAGTTTTTTAACATTTTTGTATTTGTTTTTTTTTTTTATATTCTGTTACGGGTCGTACTGCACGACCCTGAGCTACTTATTGAGTTCCCCTGTGGTTTATGGCATAGAGCTTTGCCATTTTTTTTTTTTTTTTTTTTTTGCATTTTATGGCGTTTTAAATGGTTTTTAATTAGCATAGAAAATTGTTTATTAAATTCTCATGCAACGTAAATATTTTCAAACATTGTTCGCAAGCTGCTTGAACATTTTTTTGCAAATGCCGCGCAAAATGTCATAATAAAATTTGTTCAGGTTGATGGACGCTCTATAAATAACAATAACAAAAATTTTAATATCAAAATGAAAGAATTTGTGACGTCACCGTTTTCGACTAAGGCATGCACTGTATTTGCATGCCAAAAGAGCAGAATGTTGAAGTCTTATGTTAATAAGTGTGGCTGTATTTGCTAATATATAAAGTGTGACCAGATATCAATAATCGTTTATGCAATTGTTATGTTTTAAAAGCTTTTATTGATTCATATTTACATATAAAGTTGGAATAAAAGACAAAAAAAATGGTAACTGACATATTTAAGAAAATTTTATATTTAAAAAAGAACGTGTTGGTAAAAAAAAAGACAGATTTAGGACAAAATTTTGTTGTGCAGTTGTTGTTACCTTATCCATCTAGATCCTTTAAGTTACTATACCTTATTAGAGAGCCAGCCCCCTGCTCGCATCACAGCAGCACCCTCAACCTAGATTTGGCATATTGTAAATTTTTAAGAAACTTCTTTATTGAGGAGGGAGCCCGAGGTCGGATTTTTAAGACACTTACATTGCATCCAAAACCCGGGACTTTTAAGAGATTCCCTTGGTGCGAAGAAATTTTAATTTCCCAGTATTTTATAATAAGGGGCTCGGATCACCGTCCTGGTCAACCTAGATTTGCATGTTGAAAATTAAAAAAAAAAAATTGATATTTCCAAGGAGTCGCGGGGCTTTTTAGACATTCCCATTAGTTCGAAGTTTTTTTATTTCCGAGTATGGTATGGTATAGACCGACCTCTGTTTAGGTATTTAGTTACTCGAAATTTTTAGAGAGGACTCGGGCATTGACTTTTAAGACACACCTTGTTTCTATGGACTTTGTTTTGGTTTAAGATTGGATAGATGGATGGATTGGTTGGTTGGAATCCGGACCTCCCGCCTTGGTCCGAAATGTTTTACATTCTCAAAACCCTTTCGGAGAGACATCGGACCCAAACTTTTAAGACACTCCCCGTTGTTGGAATGTTTTTATATAAAAAAATATTAATTTTCTCATAGTTGGCAAAAAGTTAAAAAAATAATTTTTTTAAGAACTTCGGACCATCAGGACCCAAAGTCTAGATGTGACACAGCGCTCAATGCTTCGAAGTCTGTGGTTGTTGTTGGTTTCTTTATATCCTTGAGGAGCATAGGGCCTCTGTGGTACTGGCTGGAAATATGTAAAGTAGACCACCTATAGTACATATTTAGTTATCGACAGATCGATAAATAATCGAATTTTTGCAAGTTGCTTCTTGGCTTGTACCTAAACGTTTATGTATAAACACATTATAATCTCAGAGCTCGGACTAAAATTAGTCCACTTTAGTTATCTCCTTCTACTACTAAAAATTTTTAAATCATTTTATTTTGAACTTTGCCTTAACAAGAGATTAATAAAGCCCACATATCTTTAAACAGAGCCAACTGGCCTTTTAACCTGGCTTAAAAACCTTAAAATAGATTACCTACACTCGCCTTCAACACCTATCGCGTTTAATATTAAGTTAAGCCCACAAAAATAAAATAAAAGACTTCAAAGCCGCAAGGTAAAAAAAAAAAAAACTAATTAAAAAGTAACAAACCGCTGGTACTCATTTTTTAGACATAGCCGATACGCCCCAAAGGTGCAGAGCCTCTCCGAAGACTGAGTAAGAGTACACTCCAGTCATATAGAAACGTGTGTGTTGTAAATTGCTCTTGTAATTATTTTGCCAAGGGGCAGCATGCTACATTGTGTACAAGAAGATTCTACAGCTATTAATTAAAGCTTCCCTAGATCTATGCGGGCCGTTTTGGCCAAGTTAATGAAATTTTGTGGTTGACTTACATAAAATCCTAAACGATATCAATCAAATCTTTATATTATGCTCATGCCAGCATGCTATAAAATTCGATTTTCATTGGCATGAAAAATCGAGTGGGGTAGACAGCTCTAGACATGGTTGGACGCATGGACAGACCCAACCAGAAGCCTACGACGACTAAACAGGTTCCCAGACCAAGCCTCGAAGGCATGTGCCGCATTTATAGCGAAAAAACGAAAAAAATAAAATAAAAAACAAGGAAGAGACAAAGAAATATATATTGCAGCTACATCAGCAGATTATATATAACAAAATTGTATATAAGGAAAATTTATTATGGGCAGCAAAAAAAAAGGAAGTGCAGTTTAGAGCCGTAGCGACTGACTGCGCCGCAAAACGATATAAAATTCAATTCGAAGCCATTTTTCTTGATTTTTGTGGCAAACGTTTCTTAAAATCAGATATATGTACATATGTTTGTTAGTATATGCACTTAGTACATGTAACATATATAAAGGGTGCTTTTTAGAGAGTTTGGTGTCTTGTGTGTCCTAAAAGCTTTCTTGTAAAATGAAAGCTGTCAGCTTTGATTTTTAGAATATTGTTAAACAATATTCAAGAACATGTAGCATATGTATAGGGTTTTTTTTAGGAGGTTGGTTCCTAGTCCTCTTTAATGACAGTTTTTGGCAATTTTTTTCAAGTATTTACTAAATATTTTCTAGAACATGATACATATATATAGGGTGTGTTTTTTGGAGATTGGTTTCTTGTGCGTTCTAAGAGCAGTCAGCTTTTTAGTGTATTGTTAATCATTTAAGGCCCATACGCAGTATGCAAAATTTTCGCATGAAATGTCAAAACTTCATATTTATATCATTTTTCTATATGAAGTTTTGACATTCTGTGCGAAATTTTTGCATGCCGCGTATTGTCCTTTGAACATAAAAAGAATTGCATCTGAAAAATATTCCCAAATAGTCGAAATAAAATATTTATTTATTAGAAACTTGTATATTTTTGAGTTGATTTCATTCGTAAAAATAAGCTCCAAACAAAGATTTGTGTGGTAGTTGACAGCACAAGGAAAATATAGTAATTCCTAAAAGAACACCCTTTATGTCTTTTTATGTCTATAGGCGGCCAATACGAATTAAGACAAAGAAAAAGAAAACTCTTTAAAGAGCAACCTTTACCCTCAGATAGCCCCAAGCTAGCCAATATAAATTAGCAGGAGGAAAAAAAAGAAACTCTTAACAAAACACCCTCTACACACTCTTAGCCTCTAGCTGGCCAATATAAATCAGCACAAAGTAGTAAAACCAAAAGGAAATAAGGCATAAAATTTAAAAACAAAATGAATATATAAAATAATATCATCGTAGTACATCATGTTGCCAAAACGGAAGTCCAAATTTTAAAGAGCGCAAAAAGGTTTATGGGCATATCGCGCGAACAATGCCGGAACGGCAGGAGTTCCGAGCAGCTGGTTCCGTAGACTGACCCTGCTCTCTGGACAATGCTGCGGCATTTCCACTTGTTTTCCGCACAGGCATATGCAATTGTTCCTAGGAAAATGTCAATAGTGGCCTGACTGTCGACTGTTTTTTGTTGTTTTTTTTTCGATTTTTACTACGGGATTATGTTGGTTCGTTAGTGACATTCTGTGCAAGAAGCAGCCAATTGTGGGATATTTTTTCATAACTTTTTTTAAATTTTTTTTTTTTTTTTGGTAAAATGTAAGTGACAGTTGGGCGCAAGTCATTGACTGATAGATGGGGGAAAAAATAGTGCCAATTTTCATACATGTTGGTTTTACTTTTTTATTTTTGGTTGGGTGGAATTTAATTGAAATGTGAATGACAGTTTGTTTCAATATCGTAAATATTTAATTGAAATCGATGTGCAAACAGGCTTAGCAAAGTTTCATTTTTTATTTTTGTAAGCCACAGAACTTTATTGAGTAGTGCTGTATAAATAGAATGTCATATGGATATCAATCAATTATTTGTGGGTTACTATTTTGACAGACGATGAGCTTTTTAAATTAAATTTATGCTACAGAAATACGGGTAGATGATATGCTCTTTTATAGAAAGTTACAAAATAAGCTCTTTATAACATACTTTACGGCATGTTAGCATTCCGTGTTTTTCCATTAGGTTTTTAATAAGGAATATAACTTCTAATTTTCTTTTTATATAAGATAAAAGTCCGGAATGTTGTTCGCAGCTTCAGTGGATGTCAGATATTGTTTCAATGAAATTAAATATCTTTCAAGTATTAGTCTACAAAGCGGTTTGTTGTGGGATTACAGCCCGATGTAGATCGTCGCCTACGCAGCTTTTCCTTAGCATGCTCCTTGTCCACTAGTAACTAGTAACTAGTGAGCCCAGTAACTAGTCCTTACATCCAAGGTCGACCCTTTCGACGAATTCAAAAGCCACGTCAAATTACTTTCAGGACACTTTTGTACAAAATTCACCTGATAAGTTGAGCTCCGATCCCTCACAACGCACCGAATATGAGTTCATGCCACAAAAAGCCACTAGTCCACCCAGTAGTTAGACTTTACATCCAATGTCGATCCTTGAACAACAACATTGTTAACCAGACTTTCTGTCTTAAACTTATATATCTCCGATTCCTCGCAACACAGCGTCTATTACTTCATACTACAAAAGGTCATTAATCCAACCAGCAGTTCGTCTTTACATCCAAGGACGACCCTTTGGACGGCTAGTTTCAAAACCAGCGTTGAAAGTCTTTCTGCCTAAAACTTCTATATCTTCATTGCTTTGATCGCTAAGAGACTTTTGTAAAAAAGAAATCAGTTCGGATGAGCACCAGTCTCTTGCAAAACACCTTTCATCCCCTCGTGCTACTGTAAAAGTAACTAGTGCTCCCAGTTATTAGTCCTTCAATCCGAGGTCTACCCCTTCAACGACTACTACAAAAGCCGCGTTGAACTACTTTCTGTCTAGAACTTCCAAGTCTTTCTCTCATTGATCACTTAAGCACTTCTTTAAAAATTAACCATTTCCCATAAGCTCCAGTCTCTAGCAAAACACATTTCGTCTCTTCGTACTTCTTTAAAGATAACTAGTGCTCTCAGTCACTATTCCTTCCATCTGAGATCGACCTTATCAACGTCTACCACAAAAGCCGAACGACTTTCTTTCTACAACTAATTTGTCTTGCTTTCACATTACGTCTCTTCGTATTACTATAAAGATAACTAGTGCTCTCAGTCACTAGTCCTTCCATCTGAGATCAGACCCATCAACGTCTACCAGAAAAGCCGGACGACTTTCTTTCTACAACTAATTTGTCTTGCTTTCGTTGACCATCTAGACACTTGTGTTAAAAATACATCCGTTCCAAAACGCTTCAGTCTCTCGCAACACACCCGCCATCACCCAACAAGGTCGAACGTTTTGAAGGCATTCTTTAAAGGTAGTGCTAACCGACTTTTTATGTAAAACTTCTTTGTCTTCTTCTAATTGATCACTTGAAGTCTTCTGTAAAAAGTAAACCAATTCAGATGAGCTCTTATATCTAGTAACCTACCCACTTCTTACTACTGTAACTAGTAACTAGTGGTCTTGGTAACTAGTCTATGCATTCAAGATTAACCCTTGCGACATCTTTCTTTAAAAGCCGCATTGAACCACTTTCTACATTGAGCTCCTTTGTCTTCGTCCTCACTGGCTGCATGAACTTCCATTCCGATAGACTCGGCTCTCTCCCAATACACCCTCCATTACATCGTGCTACCAAAGGTAATAAGTACTCCCAGTAAGAAGTCCTTCCATTCGTGTTCACAGCTTTAGACGAGTCCCATTGCATTGAACGAATTTCTGTTGTAGATCATGTCGTACACTTCTGTAAGTAATGAACTAGTTCCACACTCTCTATCACTTCGTGCTGTTATAGATAACTAGTGCACCCAGTAACTAGTCCTTCTCTACGCTATCAAGTCTTTCGACGTCTTTTTTCAAATTCTGTGTTGAACCACTTCTTCGCTTTTTGTCTTGCTCCCATTTACTAGATGAACGGCTGTTCCGATAAGTTCTCATCTCTCGCAACACACAGCACTTCTTTCCAGTAAGAACTCCTTTTTAGAGCGTCAGGTTTCAGAAGAGTGCCTAAAAGCCGAAATTCTGTCTAGATCGTATGAATAATTCTGCAGGAAATGAACCAGTTCCACTTTTTCTTTCATAAGTGTGCGCCCAGTAACTTATGATTATCCTTATCCGAGATACACCCTTTCGACGTCGTAACGCATTCAATATCTCAATTTTTTTGTCTTTCTCTCAGCTATCATCTTGGACACTCTTGTAGAAAATGCACCTTTGTCCGCATTTTCGCAACATCGCACATGAAGACTGACTATTCACCTGCTAAAAATACTCTTCATTTCACAATACATTTCTGCTTCCAAGATGAAACCTAACCCATCTGCAATCCCGTAACAACTGATTAGATAATAAAAGAATAAGCTTAGAATTTAAGTTTTATTCAACAGTTTTAATTTTTTAATTTCTTTTACCATTGTTTCTGAAACCATTTGTGATATGGCATTTATGCATTATAAAGAAATTCAAGTTTCTAAGAAGAAAATAAAAACGGGTTATTTTCTTTTTATTCTAAAGCTGTCATGGTTTTTTACATGGAACCAATTCAATCCACCGCAATCTTACTACTTACGTTTATTCCACTGGTTCCATGACTAAATCAATTAAGTTCTATTCAAAAATCATCTAGTGTGCTGTTAAGCTCAGACAATGCTGCTCTAATCTTGGTTACCCCCATAACCTATTTGTTCTACCAAACTGCACTTCAAAGTCACCGCTAGGTAGCATCCACATATATTTTATTGCTCTTACAATTAGCTGAAGAGCAAACAATGTGACCTTAATCACTTGAAAGTTTACATACGTAATACCGCCGCCCAAAGCAACTGCTAGAGCTCTAATTGAATGTCTAACCCTCTACATATTATGTGGCGCTACAAAGTTCTAATTAGAAATTTGTTACTGTGACGTAATCAACACTTGTATTTTGTAGTCTCGAAAATTGCAACAGTGCGCAGATAAGATAAAACTTATCTGTATTTTGTTGTGTTTTTTTTTTTGTAACTTAATTTAATTTCAAATGTTTGACTAACTGTGGCAATGTCAACAAGCGACTAGCCATAGAGTCTAAAAATTTATGTACAAAACAAAAATAGCACCAAAAACTAAAACAAATTTTTACGATTTTTTGTATTTTTATTTTATATGCTGGCCACGCGCTGAACCACTAAAATGCTTAACCTTTTTTGGTAGTAGCTCAAATTTAGCACAGAAACAATACAAGTTTAAAATACTTGACAAATACATCAAATATTTTAGCGTCACCTTATAAGGCAGTGGTCTTTTTTAGTATTTTGTAGGTGATACTTTAAATGTTAGACTGTCAAGAAAATCAATTTTTTAGTATTTTAAATTGGCTGCGTGGGCCAAACTATGGAGTCTTGTTTGGGTTTGGCTTAAGAGATGACATGCAGGTATACACGCAATTATAGAAACCAAAACTTCCGCCTTTTAAACATAGTACTATACACTTAATTAGTTGAACAACAATTCCAAATCAAAACTGACAGTTTTCCAGACGCGACCAATTAGCTGACAATGCATCCCGTACAATGATTCCCTTTGTACTTGTCCAGACGACCCTTGCTTTGGGGTCTCAGGGTCAATGTGTTGCATGTTATTTACAGCACATAGAGAAATGGGAGATAAAAAATGATGCATGCAGCAAGCTGACAACGTCAAAAGATGAAAGTCGCTCAAAGTAAACAACAAAGGCGAGGGTAGGTTGTAGAGTAATCGGTGTGGCCAGGAAGGGAAATGGAAAAGTCATTGTTTGGATTTCTGAACAGAAGCTTCTTATATACGACTGCTTTCTTTTTTGTATGCCTGTCACTTAGTATGATTCCCAATCTATCCTCTATTTAGGCATTCGCTTCACAGATGATATCAAATATAAAAAAAATTCCATCCCAATTTCAAAATTCCAACATTTTTCAAAAACATGGGATATGATCAACATCAAATAAATCTCCCTCAAAGCTCCTAGTCAAACACAAAAATGTTTTTGACAACTTTAACCCTAGACCCGTGTTCTGGGTCAGATCGACCCAACAGATTTTTTACATGTGAATTGCGCATATTAAAAAAAAAACCAAATTGGTTATCAAAATTTATACCTAAAATTTTATATTTAGCCCTAAAAAATATACATAAAGTTACTATTTGCCGAAATATTTGCTTTTGTTCATTTAATTTGACGAAAAATAGCGACTTTCATGTAAAAAATTTGAGTGCACGGGTCTAGGGTTATGTTGTTTTTTTAACAAAAGTCTAGCGATCCCCTAGTTTTTTCCAAAAAATATGACTCAAGTTCCTGTTAAGAAAAGTTTTCTTTTCTTCTGCGCTGTAAATACAAAACGAAATGATGGCTAACCTAGTTACTTGGCTAAACCGCTTACTTTTCGTCCTGCCCTCGCATCTTAAAGATGCAGCTTCTGCGGGTTGCTTTCATTTTTTTTTTTTTCCTACCATTTGTTGTTTTTCGATACCATAATCAAAAAATAATTTTATGATACCCCGCAATGGGCTCATATTTCAAAACTCAAGATTTTTCTGGCATTTTAGTCAAACATTTGGCGCGGGTCTCACTTCAATCTTGTTAACACTTTTGAAGCAACTTGTTAATGTAACCGGAAGTATTTGGTAATTAAGGCGCCATGTGAGAGTTCGTTGAACTTGGCATCAAAATGCTATTACGTTTGCACTTAATTAAATATACTAAAATAATACTAACTCATACATATTTATTATTAAATGGCTGCTGGCATATACTAACTAAATTAAGCAGCAACTTAATCATAGTGTTCTGGTATTTGCACACATTTCATATGAATTCTCTTTTTTTTATAGTCAATATGATTCACTGACTAATAAATAATTTATATATACATTTTTTTTCTCTTTCCAGGTAAGTTCTCAAAACACGCCTTCTATTTGCACGCCTAATGACGTCACTGCGCTGCATTAAATTCCATGCAAGTTCTTAAGCTTACTCTTTAAATGCTATAAATTTTTAAGTATACAAGTATAGAGGCGGTCAAATTTCTTAATAAATTTTTCAGACAGTTTATTGACAAATTGACTAATTATTCTTTTGGTTTTTTGGTTTTTTTTTTCGTTAGATTAGGTTATCGTTTAGTGTGAGTAATGTTGGAATGAAAGTTTTTTGAGACGATGGGAAGCACTTATCAGCTACATGAATATGCAATATAATGGACTCTTACATATAGAGCTTTGATTAATTGAAATAAGATAGTTTACGGTTGGAAGTGTACTTAAAAGTTCAATAAATAAACAATAAAAAACAAATAAATAAGTTGGGCATTGGTAAGCAGCTGAAACTTTAGAAGCAAATGTGATATTAAAGCAAGCAGGTAGAACACAAGATTGTTGTGGGATTCTTCGATCTTCTTGATGCTACTTAGTGATGACTGACAAAAATAATAAAATAAAAATTTATTACTTGTGTTTTCAGCTGTTGACGTTGATGGGTGGATTTTTATTAGAAAAGTAAATAGTACTATAAAAAAAAAAATAGGTCGCCCCATTTTAAAGCTTTTATGCAATGAGTGTGTCTTGTTTTTTGATACGAAGTCATTTATTGCATTTTTTCGAAAAAACAAAAGAAAAAAATTGAAACTTTAAATTTTCTAAAGATTTAACCTTTAAAGGCCTATACAAAACTTCATATAACAAAAAAATCCCAAATGGGACATCCTAAATAGTATTTTTTTTTATAAGAAGTTTTGTCATTCCGCGCGAAGTTTTCCGAACTGCGTAGACCCCTTAAGGGAATGACAAAAAAACTATTTAATCATTAAGCCAAGTCACATGCCAACAGAGCCAGAGCAAAAAAAATTGATTGTCGGGTTCGAAGATCAGACTGCAGGTTGTGGGGTCCCTGAATCCAAATTCAAAGTCCAAAAAACCTCAGCATGCAAGGGTTCCTACATAACCTCAACCCTTGGCAATTAATTTCGAGGCCCGTTGTCCGACAATGTTTAAATATTGCATATTTTTGGATCGCTGCATCTGAATTCGAGGCCCAACAAACTCCAACATGTCTAGTCTCTGACATAACCTTCCAAACAACTCGTTTTATGGGATTTTTGGGGTTATATCAGTACGCTTGAATGCTGGAATTTTCTGGACTTCGAATTTGAATTCAGGGATCCAAAACCTGCAGTCTGATTGATCTTCGAAAAAATACATATATTTAACTTGGTCTGACCTCTCAGAACGAAAATCTATTTGTTTTTTTGGCTGCGAAATCGTAATTACTCCATTTTGAGAACAATTTAAATACTTTTTTCTTCCTTTTAACTTCAAAATTCCTATGTTTTCTTCTCACTGATCTACATACCTCTAATTTTCGCCAATATCTTGCGAAAATTTCCCTAAGCTGTTCCAACAAGCCCTTAAAGACAGATTTGCGGATTGATTCACCTGGCTTCAAGCTGCTGAGTTCATACGTTAAGGTAGTTAATTTTTAATACTCTCTACCCTAAGCAAGGGGATACATTAAGTTTGTGCAAATGTGTGTGACATAGAGAATGCGTCAGCGGAGACTTCCCAAAGTTACCTTGAGTATGGTTAGAGTACAAAAGAAATTGATCTAGATATGTAACTTGAAGATTTTGAAAGCTGGTATAATCAAACTTGACATTATCTGACTGCACATCAATTTGGGATTTGGGATAAAAATCCCAAATGGGATTTTTTTTTTATATGAGGTCATTCCGTGCTAAATTTTTTATTCTGCGTATAGGCCTTAGGATAAAAAAATATAATAGCAATCTTTACTTTGCGGCGACGAATGTATGACGAATATACATATCTCTTGCGGGTACTCTATAAAATCGTTTTATTAAAGATAGCTTTCAAATGCAAACATCAATCACTTAAAAGCACAAACTGTGAAAGTGCTTTCTGAGGTCGACATTCTTATCTATAAATTTCAATAGCTGTGTGCCAAACATAAAAACCAAAAATAAAGTAAAAAATTTAAGAAAATAAATAAAAATATAACTTATTTTACGCTTTTCGTTAAAAAAAATAGATCAAAACCGGAAACAGCAACTTGGCACGATCTTAAAAAGATGAGGTCTGATCTCATTATCAGCAAGATCATTATTTATACGTTACGAATGTTGTGAAAGAAAATGTAGATAAAAAGCGGAAATAAAACTAATAATAATAATAAAAACAAAACTAGTATATTTCAAGTGAAAAATGTTTCGTAACCGATAAGTCTTAAAAATATAAATCATTGCAAAATTAATAACATAGTCATAGTTGAAGCTTCAAAACGCTCAAAAAACAATCGTTCATATATTTTTTATCGTTTTTCTAGGAAACTATAAAAAATATTTTTATATTGTATACATCAACAAAGTAGAAAAGGCATATGTCTACACATGTTGACCTAGTCATCCTCGATAAAATAGATTTTTTTTTTTAAATTTAAAGAACTTAAAAAACTTAATAACTTTTTCTACAATAGCTTCTACAATAGCTCAGCAACTGAAGATGATGCATATTCATAGAAAAAAGTCTTAGATGAAAAATATTATAAACAAAGCTCAATCAAAAAATATCTTGAATCTGTATTTAATTTTAAAATGAATATTGACAAAAAATTTTAATAACAATTTAACATTGAACACAAAAGTTATAACGTGATTTTAAAAAGTAATATTTAATTATTATTTCAATATTTTTTAATTTATTAAAATAGTTAAAAAAATAAAAGTTCAAATTATATTTTTTGAAATAAATTAGATTCGAGTTTTAATATTTATAGAAAAAATTGAAAATATTAATTATTTCGTAATTTTAAAGCAAAAATTATTCAATAATTTTAATGCAAAAACTATTAAATAATAGTAAAATATTAATTTTTATTTAAAAATTACGAAATAACTTTTATTTTCAATGTTTATTTTAAATATTAATACAAAATTTTAAGTTAAAAAAAAAAAATTATTTGAACTTATTTTCTTTTACTCACAATATTTTAAAAAAATTTATAATAACTCAAAAAATAAAAACAAATATACAATTTTTTAAATAAACTCAAAATTAATACCATTCTTTGCTAATATTTCGTAATTCTATTTTTTTTATATGGTCTAAGGTTTAGTTACTCGTTACCCTAATGTTTATTAGTTATAGTATTTTTATTGTATTATAATTAATATTTAAAATAAATAAATAAATAAATATTTTTTTTATATTGTTCAAAAAATAAAAGTTAAATCTTAAGTTTTTTTGAATAAATTAAAAATTTAATATTAATTTTTATAATTTAAAATCTTGAAAAAAAAGTTTTTGTAAAACATAAACGTTAAATATTATTTTTTTTTTAGCTTAAAATTATTTTTTTGTATAAATAAAAAAAATTATATCAGTTTTTATAATACACATTGAAAATAAAAGTTTTTTCGTATATTTCATTTATAAATTGAGATTTAATTAATATTTCACAATTATTATTTTTTTGATAAATAAATTAATATTTTAAAATTTAATGTAATCTTATTTTTTTTTAATATTGCAAACACAGTTATTTCGAGATTTTAAAATAAAAGTTAATATTTAACTAATTTTTGATAATTTTTTTTTTTGTAAATAGTTCCAAAACTTAATATAATTTTTTTTTTATAAATAAATTAAAAGCATAAATTTAAAAATTTGTACATAGCTCACTCAAAAATATGTTTTTTGATAGTTTACACATTCATCTAAAACACTTTTTTCTCTATAATTTGTTTAAACACTATACTCTAATTTGCGATCTCTGCTTAAAACCTTTAAAAGACGAACTACAAATATTTATCCTCATACAAATCTTCGAAATCTCCGCAATCTTCATCAACTGCTTGTTAGCCACAAAAAGCAGCATTAATGCAGTTTTAGGCGATTTCTTTCCAAGCACGCATGATTTACAATCTTTACTAAATTTCAAACGAAAAAGAAAAAAATTAGCACATATCCAAAAAGTTGTACTGGTTTGTTGCATCTCCAACGCGCCAAAAGAAAGTAACATCAATCTGGTCAAAAGTTACAATAAAATTGAAAAAAAAAAGAGGCGCCACTCGACTTTTCGCTCTTCTTTCATCAAATCAAGCCAGACATTTTTCCACACTTGCCTCATGCCAACCTGCTCCAATTTGCCAACACTGTTTCCTATGCGTAACTCAATACTGACAACGCCTAAGAGCCGAACTGACTTAATTTCATTAAACGCCTCAGCAAATTTGTTGGCCTCTTTAGATACACTTTCGTTGACCAAATCATTTGGTCAGACAAGCGGGCAGACGCACCGGCAGATACATAGATACTTAGATATATAGATACTATAGACAGCTAAGCTTGTTGTCTGGTACTTTCACATATCTTTTTCATTGAGCTTCTTTTTATTACGGCCCCACGATCTTTTTTTGTTTGTTTAAAGCAGTCGAAGACGCATCGTGACTCTTGCAAATTACTTTCATTTTCTACTTGCCTTGATGCAGTGACGTAGATAAATTTTTGCAATAGGGGATATTTTAAGCACTATGTCATTGATGCTGTACCAATTGAAGGTGAAAAATTGAAGTTAAATTCTGTGAAAATTGGAGAAGAATATTACAAATTGTTTTTGAAATCTTTATTTGTTTGGTTTTTAGATGATAGTTTAAACTTTTTTTAATGTAATAAGGGTTTTTTTTTTCTAAGGTTTCAAGTGTTTAATTTTTTTGTCAAGGCTATAAGACTAAAGCTAGTCTCCAACCTATCGAATTGAGGTTTTTAGCTAAGACCCTCATTTTTTATTTTATGAGAAGAATTGCTTACGTGATTACTAAGAAGTTCAAATTCTACACAACTTGTAGAAAAATATTCGAATGCTTTTATAAAAGGAATTGAAATTTTTCAAATTTAATAAGTCTTAAATTATTTCGGTACTGTCTCAAAGAGTTATTGATTCCCCCAAAAACCCCACCTTCTACGCCACTGTTTTGGCCAATTTTTTCTATTTATTTTGGTGAAAATTTTACCATCACTTGAATTCATGGATGATGTTATTACCAGCTAGCATGTATAATTTTTCCTGCGGCTATTGACAAACTGGCCAAGAGACAGTAACTGTCAGACCAACTGAATGAATGACTTGAAATGTAAGTCCAAGTTGTGGACAGCTGGATTTAAGACCCCTCCCACTGCTCCCCCAACTGCAGTAATGCCAGCTAAGTGTGTCATGCAAATTGTGGGTATCTTTACATAGCATAAACAAACATACATATATACTACATACTATGAAGTGTAATTTGATATTGTCATTAGTTTTCATGTATCTGTAGTTGAGTGTGGGTATCTGTGCGTAAGGGCAGCTTGGGACAAGGAAGTGCGCACCAGAAGTATCTTTTACACATGTGAATGTGTTTTTTTTTTCTGTATTTGTTTTTTTTTCTTTTCCTCGATGCACTGCACTTGACAGCGGCGATTATTTTACTTGTTATCGCTGTGAGCGAGGGGTTTGGAGCAGGTTTGGGGGCTTTTGAGTTCTGGTTGTTCTTGGCGCTGACATCTATTATGCATGCCTTGGCGCTCATTAGTGTGGCTTGTTTGTGGCAACTTTTAATGGTTCCCTAGAACAATAGCTTTAAATTGCTCTCAAAGACATGCACACTCATGCCCATTGTGACACTGCAGCCCTGACAACTCCAAACTACAGCGGGGAAAGTCAGCGCCGCCCCTCACAACTTTTACTTTCTTTGTATTATTTCAAGCACATCACGAACATTTGCTAAATTAGCTGGAAAATGTGAAAAACTTTAAGACTACAGAGATTTCATCAAAATTGTTGTCTCTTCAATGACAAAACTTTTAAATGGCTTCATTTTGAGTGATTGCAGCTCAGCACTCAACACAAAATGTCAAATGTCACTTAATAGTTTCTAAAATGTTTCAAAATGCAGACAGCAAATATTTCTCAACTGGATGAAGACGCTTTGGCAGTTGAGCTTTGCCAGACTGTAGCATTTTTAGAGGCTTTATTTAGGAAATGGTTAACACAGCAAGGTGAACAACTTTAGCTTAATGTTGACATTGTATTAGAGTGGAACAGATTGGCAAAATGACAATGTCTATTAGGGAGGAATCTAGCAACGCATTGTTGAAAGCAGAAACTTTAAGCGGAGTGCGTAAGACGTAAGCGGATTGTTTCACATCAACCTGCGATGCAAGTTATGACTTGGTGTGAGCAGTAATAAAGGCGCATAAAAAGGGCTTTTGAAAAATATATTATAGCACCACAAATTTTTTAAAAGCAATACCAGCACATTGTTTGTAGTAGTTGGTGCAAGTAGAGGAATTCTCTGAAGAGGCATTCTTAACTCAAGCCAAAAAACTAAAACAAAGCGCTTTTAAAAAATAAATTATAGCCGAGGAAACAACTTCTTTTTTATATTGATTTTATTTTGCTGGTTTAAAGAAGTAAGGATGCTTAGTTCTAAGCCCAATTCAAAAATCTAAGAGCACGTTTTTAAAAAGTAAATTATAGCAGAGGAAAAATATATTATTTTGGCGTTTACTACATGTAGAGACTTAAACCATTCTTAACCCAAGGCAAAAATCCTTAAGAAACGCTTTTAATAAATAATATATAGCGGAGGAAACAACTCTTTTTTTTTTTATATAGATTTTATTTTGTTGGTTTTTATAAGGATCGTTAGTTCTTAATCCAATTCGATCTTAGAACACGTTTTTAACAAATAAAAATTATAACAGAGGAAAACATATTTTTTTATATGTACTATACTTATTTCTAATTTTAGCGTTTACAACATATATAGATTTAAAACATTCTTTACCCAAGCCGAAAATCTTAGGAAATCACTTTTAAAAAATAAATTATAGCAGAGGAAACCCAACATTTTATATATTTAGTTACTTTACAAGCAGCTGGTCTTAACGGTTTTTAGAAGTAAGCATTTAAAACATCCTTAACTCTTAACCCAATTCAAAAATCTTTGAAAATAAATTATAGCTGAGGAGAAATATATTTTTATGTATATTCTATACTTTACATGTTCTTTATATTCGTGGTCACTTCAACTAAAACTTTAAAGCATTCTTATTCCAAACCAAAAATCTTAAAGTTATGCTTTAAAAGAATAAATTATAGCAGAGGATACCGCTTTTTCTTTCTTATACAAAGTTACTTTACAAGCACATAGTTTTTGAAATTACTACAATTAGAGACTGAAAACATTCTTAGCTCTTAACCAAATCCAAAAATTCTTCAAAAACATAGTTAAAAAATATTTTAAAGCAGCGGAAAAATCTTTTTTATATATATATACTTTACTTGCGCCTCATTTTGGCGCCTTCTTAGGTTTAAAGCATCATTAAACCTTAACCCAATTCTTGTCCCAAGCCAAAATTAAAAAAAAAATGCTTTCAAATAATAAATTATAGCAGTGGAAAAACCTTTCTCTTTCTTATACGAAGTTACATAGTGCTTGCGATAACTACAAGTAGAGATTGAAAACATTCTTAACTCTTAACCAAATCAACAAATCTTAAGAGAACGTTTTTGGAAAATAAATTATAGCAGCGGAAAATTCTATTTATATATACAATATACTACACATGCTCAACTTTTAAGTGTTTACTGCATCTACAGATTTAAAGCATCCTTAACTCTTTAACACAGTAAAAATGTCTTTAAAAAGCATAAATTATAGCAGCGGAAAAATCGTTTGTTTTTTTTTATATACTTTATATGCATTATTTTTAAAAGTTTCTACAAGTAGGCCTTTAAAGCATCCTGAGCCCAATCAGCTTTGCTTAGTAAACATTCAAAAGTGTATCTTAAGTTTGTCAGCTCGCAAAAAAAAAATCAACTTCTTTTATAAACTCGTTGTTTCATTTAACGAAGAGTGACATTTTTAGTGACAATTGAGTTGGGACAGCCCAAAATGTCAAGCACTTAAAAAGCTGATGACAAACAAAGTGCAGCTACATTTCAAAGATACAAAACGAAAGTGAGATACAGTTTGATATAGCTTAATTCCGCTGACACTTCCGCCTTTTGGGCAAGCCAAAAATTAATCAAATATGGTATTTTCAAAGCCCAAAAAGTTACATAATATCAAACTGTAAAAATATTTTAAACAATGCGTACTGCTTTAAATATGTTTGTATGTATAGTAGATACATTTTACGATTGGTTTCATTAATGAATTCCCATGAATTTATTAGCTAGTTTCATGCGAAGTCAAAGCCGCATTTCAATTTTGATGTTTAAACAATAAAAATATAATACAAAAAAAAAATAAAAATAAAAATAAAAACATATGCTATTGTTGTATTCACAGCCGTGTCAATTGTTCAAACGACAAGATACTTTTTATCTATATATTTTGTCTCTTTAAATTGTTATAAATTAATTGTGCGACAGCAAATCAAACAAATTTGCATACAAATCACGTACACGTTTTATATGTATATATATCGTCATACTTTAAAAGCTATATATACATGTTTTATATCTTTAAATTTGCCAAAAATATCAACAAAAAGATACAAATTTCTTGAATGAATTTGCGTCTTTTTTTTAAGTTTGGCGCGCGTCATTCACACCAGCAGCGGCATTTTAAGGCGTTTTTGGGAATTACAGCACAATTATGGTCTTTATATATATACAAGCATATATCGTATATATAGATACAACATACTTATATGACAGTGTATAAAAGATATTCAAGTGTATCTGATGATTCAACTTGTCTGTTGAACTAAACTTTTTGCCTGCTGCATGACTAAACCAAGAGGAGCAAGTGCTCTGCCGGCTTTGGATGACGTTTTAATATATTTTATGGAAATTTATGGCAATTGAAATACTTTCGTTTAAGTGTTTTGGATATGGTTTTTATTTTTGTTGCTTTAGCTTTTGCAGCATCAGTTATGGTTAGATAGAGGCACTTAAATGCAATTTTTTTTTTTTTGAATAATTTGTGCATCTTTTGCATCAGAAATTTAGAGCTGTAGTAGATGAGCAGACCATGTGCCACAGACCTCAGACAGTACAAGCTACACTTTGGTTCTTAACATTCGAAAAGCATTAGAAAAGGCTTCTAGATAAGCAAAAAGTGATTTAGGATACTGGCTGGCTCCCCAGCTTGACATCGCAGAGTGAGAAGATGCTTAAGAGTTATCAGCTTTAGATAATATCTACCCAGCAGCTCCTTAAAAAATCGGGAATAGCAAATTAACGCTATTGGAAATAGTTGGAAAAATTAGCCTTACTTTGAAAAGAAGACTGCAGGAGCTATAATCTTACGTATACCTTTTAAATGTGTTCAACATCTTTATACTTTATAAGCTTAAGAAAAAGCTTCCAAGCAGCTACTGTCTCAGAGCGATGCCTTGGGAGGTAGCAAAAAGTCCCTCGTAGAAAAACATAAAATCTCAAAGCACGACATAACTCGATTAGATTAAAATATGCTTCATCTTAAAAATACGACTGGAGGATCCATAACCGCAGTAAATGTCAAAATAGATTTGAAATGTATATGTGCATTACTTTCCCACTAAACGTAATTTTACACAAAAAAGTATTAAAGTTAAATGCAAGGTACAGGGGGCTTTGCTTCCTGTTTGCTTTTTTGAAAACTCTTTCAAAAAATAATAAAAAAGAAGTGGTTGGTTCAAAAAGACATACTTAAAACACGCACAGTTCCAACTTAAAGAACATAAAATTGAATTTACGCCAAGTTACAAGCACATTCCGCGAGAGGGAAAACAATATAAATGATGGACGGAGAAAAAGGGTGATTTTTTTGTTATTTGGTTTTTAAACCTAATCGTTCTGACAGCTCACGATGGATTCATGACATATGTCAAAGTCAAAAATATTCAGTAAGCATTGCCATTTCATCATGGAAAGACAAACGCCCGAACAACGTTAGCAAATTATTGAATTTTATTGGCAAAAATCGTGCTCAGTAAAAAATGTGTTTAGAGCACTGCTTCCATTTTACGGTCGTCATTATCGATCTTCTAAGCAGGCTATTCAAGCTCTTGTTACCAAATTTCGCAACAATTTGACTTTATTGGACCTTCAACCATCAAATCGTCTACGCAGAGTGCGTTCTGAAATAAAAATTTTATACATTTATGCCAGAAATAAATGAGGAAAAAAATTGGTTTTCTATTTTAAAAGATATTTGGTTTTAATTTTACATAAAATTTAAAAAAAAAGATTTTAAAAAAAAAAAAAAAAAAAAAAAAAAAAAAAAAAAAAAAAAAAAAAAAAAGTTGAAGTACAAAAATTGAACTCACTCCAAGTTTTCAAAATTTTCCGCAAGATGGAGCCAGAAAACAAAATAAATGATGAGCGGAGAAAAAATAAGTAATAAATTCAACATATATAACGTCTTAGACCAAAAGAAAAACATGTAACGGATGCAAAAATTAGTTTTAAATAAAATAAATAATAATAATAATAAGTAAACTGGATAAATTTTACCTCAAAATGGGTGTACTGCTATTTATTTGGAACACACTGTATTTTCGTCTTAAAATTAAACTACCTTGGCAGCTAGCAACTATTATTATATTCAAGCAAACAGTGTGTACCTACTTTTGCTAAAAATCCAAATATCCCATGGTATCTATTAAAATGTACAGCTTTCAAACTATCACCAGGTCTTACCATAAAATATGTTAATTTATATGAAAAGTTGTTTACTTTGAAGTTATCGAATATCGTGCCTAAACACGATTAATCCAGTGTGTACTCACTGTTGTTCACATATTAACAATCACTTGTTAACAATATGCCACTAAAGATTCTAAACTTCTTATATCTATTTATCTATAAAAAAGACTACTAAAAAAAAAAAAAAAAAAAATTCTCAACAATCTGTTAATTAACAAAATAACTAACATTGTTGACAGTTTATTAGCTATTTATTTTATTTAGCTAAGCAATTATTTTAATTAAATTTACGCTTTTAGCACACAAAATGGCAATCTTAAAAGTGTTACAAGCTTAAACAAAACAAGTGGTGGAATTTTCGAAAAGTATCTGCAAGATACGCGCACTTAACTTGGCCACAATTGCACAAAAGCACAACTTGAATATTCATAAAGTAACTACAACAATAGTAACAACAATGACAATTGCATAATGCCCGAAAGATAGTTCCCTACAAACCTACAGACATACAAAGATACATAGATACAAAGATAGCCAGCGCTACAAGCTGCGTCTTTTTAGCCACCCTTTTCATAAGCCATGATTGCGCTTTGTGCCAGATACAAAGATACAGATACAATTACAACAACAACAACAAAACAACTGGCGAACTAATTTTGTTAGCCCCTTGTCTTATTGTTTTTATTTCGAGCGGTCTTCCTTATTATTATTATTATTACATTTATTATTTTTATTGTCGCACGACACTCTGACATATTTTTAGATAGCCAACTTTCTCAACTTGAAATTATATATAATATAATTGCTCTTCTTCTTCTTTGTAACTTTTTTTTTTTGTCATAAGTTCACAGCGTTGTTAACTCATTTTAACCAAGTTAATGCGCATTTGAGATTCTGGCTTCTGTGAGCATTACAACATTGCCCTCAGCTTCTTCTTCTTCTTCGTTTTTTTCTCTGTTTATTTATTTCCCCTTTTTTTCACTACTTTGGTCTCTTTTGCAGCTTTTCTTTTATTTACATAGTTTGAACTTTAATTACATACGCAACTTTCGCAAGTGAAATTGTTGCCAACTTTAAAATAAGTTTTAGACGGGTTTGTTGTTTTTTTTTTTTGACTGTCTCCGAAGTGGATTCATTTGCGAGTTTTTGGCAGTTTGGTGTAGTTATTCGTTTATATACGAAATAAATTAAGACTTGGTGGGAGTTGCATCCCTCTCTTAACAAAAAAAAACTTTCAAAAACTGCGCAAAGTAAATGACCTTAATTAAAGCACATAAAGGGTTCCAATTAGGGAGCTGCTTATAATATATTGAAACTATCTTTGCAAGTTCAACGCTGTGTTACATAAAAAAATTATGAATAATAATGAAGACTGAATGGCCAAGGTTAGGTTAGGTTAGGTTAAAGTGGTTGCCTGTCTTGTAACAGCCCAGACGCACATAGGCACAATAAGGCCCTTTGTGATGCCACAGGTAACGCTGTTCGAGAGCTGACCAGGAATGTCCTTATAGCTGCGTATAATGGCATTCATGGTCAGCACCCGGTCAGCTCTGAAGAAGAACAGGCACGACTATTCAACCATATTATTGCTGAACCAGCCTGAAAGTTCAATGAACCTGGCAATATCTCTGGGGCAGAGATTTGAGATGTCAGTAAGGCTGTTCAGAAAAGGGGACCCTAGGGTCCTTAATCTTCTTCTTGATAGGGAGGGGCACTGACACATAAAGTGTAGAACGGTTTCCTCCTCCTCTTCGGATCCGCAGCCGCGGCAGAAGTCGTTGAAAGGGGCGCGCATTCTTTCGGCATGCCTGCCCATAAGGCAGTGTCCTGTTAGAATGGACACAGTGGTCGATAGGTAGTTGCGACTTAATGTGAGCAACTTACGGGTCTTGTTGCCGTCCATGTTTGGCCAGGTAAGTCTTGAGGTGCGGCAGGAGTCCTCATTGGACCAAGCAGTGCGGGCACTTGCCAAAAATTTCTGTTTGATGGCCAGTTTGATTGTGGCGAGGGGTGTACCGATGTCTATGCAGTTATAGACGACGGGCAGGGAGGTGCCTTGTTTGGCCAGTTCATCCGCCACACAGTTTCCCGGTATGTCCCTATGTCCGGGTACCCAAATGAGGTGTACCCTAGAGAGCAGGGATAACTGGTTTAGGGCGAGTTGGCAAACGTGCACGAGCTTAGAGTTGGCATTGAAACCTGAGAGGGATTTGATTGCAGCTTGACTATCCGAGAAGATAGTGGTGCTTGTTGCAAAGTTTCCACCCTCCTGTAGGGATTTCGCAGCATAGTAGATGGCAAGGACTTCAGCCTGAAAGACGCTGCAGTGGTCTGGTAGTCTGAGGGACACCTTCCAGTTGAGCTTGTCCGAGAATATACCGCTGCCGACCCTACCATTTAGTTTGGATCCGTCGGTATATATCTCAGTGGAACTCTCGGAGGTGATAAGATTGTGACTCCATTCCTCCCTGCTCGGGATAGATAGGTCAAAACCCCTGTGCAGACTTGGGTATTTATTGACGTAGTCAATAGAGTTGGGGACTGGTGGGTCCATGTTGAGGATAGTGGCGTGGCCAGGTAGGGAGCGCCAGTTGGAAATTGTGTGAAGTCGCGTTGCTGCGATCTTGGCGGATTGCCTAACCAGAAGCCCCGAGGGGAGCCAATAAAGCAACGCAAATAGGGCCTTAGTTGGGGTAGACCTGAGGGCGCCGGTTATACGAATCGCAGCTTGTCTTCTGATTTTGTCAAAAAGTTTAAGGTTTTGTACTTTATCAAGGGCTTGCCACCAAATAACCGCACCATAGAGAAGGTTGGGTTCAACGATGGCGGTGTACAGCCAATTCACGACCTGTGGCTTGAGGCCCCATCTGGAACCTACTGCTCTTTTGCAGCAGTATAAAGCACATGTCGCTTTCCGCACGCGCTCGGCAACGTTAGCTTTCCAGGTCAGCTTTGAGTCAATGATGAGACCGAGATACTTAACCTCCCTACTAAGGGTCAGTCGTGTCCCGTCAATTTGTGGAAGGGAAAAGTGGGGAATTTTGTACTTCCTTGTGAAGAGTACAACTTCCGTTTTCGATGGGTTAATACCTAACCCGAATTTCCTGCACCAACTTTGGATGGTGTGCAGAGCGTAGTTGAGCTTGTCGGATAAAGTTTGAGGGAATTTTCCCGAAGCGGCTATAGCTATATCATCCGCGTAAGCAATAACGGAACAACCATTTGATTGCACATCGGTAAGCATAGAGTTGACCGCGAGGTTCCATATAAGAGGGGATAGCACGCCTCCTTGAGGTGTACCTCGACTAACTAGCTTACGGATATTGGCATCACCCATAGTAGAGGTGATTGTCCTGGATTTTAGGAGCGTCTCGATAAATATCACCAAATTGGGATCAATATTAAGAGCGGAAAGGGCTGCGATAACCGCATTGGGGCACACATTGTTGAAGGCACCTTCTATGTCGATAAAGGCCGCAAGTGTGAATTCTTTAACGGCGAGGGATCCTTCAACTTGTGTCACTAGGGAATGCAGGGCAGTTTCCACTGACTTCCCTTTCGTATAGGCATGCTGCGACGTTGAGATAAGTTTGGGGTCGATCGTGGTTCTGATATGAAGGTCAAGAACCCTTTCGAGGATCTTTAGGAGAAAGGACGATAGACTAATTGGTCTGTAGTCCTTGGCCTTTGTGTGTGATGCTTTCCCAGCTTTGGGGATAAAGACAACACGAGAAGTTCTCCAGCAGAAAGGAATGTATTGCTGTCTTAAACAGGCATTATAGATTCGCTGAAGCCAAGGTAGGATTAAGTCTTCACCCATCTGGACATCAAGTGGGATAATACCATCTGGCCCGGGGGACTTGAAGGGTTTGAAAGTATGGATGGCCCATGAGGTCTGAGCAGTGGTGACCTCGAAAGGTCTGATGAATATATTTCGGACAGGTTTGGCCTGATAGAGTGCCATTTCTGAGTAACTTATGTTGCCCGGAAAGTGTGTATCGAGAAGCACTTCGAGTGTTTCAGAGTGAGAGGTAGACCAGCTACCATCCGGATTCTGGATGCAGTCCAGATTGGACTTGGAGGCATTGAGAATTTTTCTCAGACGGCTCGTGTCCGATGTGGATTCAATGCTTTCACAGAAAATCCTCCATGCAGACCGTTTGGCCCGTCTTAGAGCATATTTAAATTCCCGTTGCTTGCTTCTGTAGGGGGTCCAATCATTAAGATTTTTCGCCCTATTATAGAGGGTTCTTGCCTCACTGCGCAAACTCGCGATTTCCGAGGTCCACCAATCGGGCCGTGGTTTGCCTCTGGGGACTGTGGAAGGGCAAGCGGAAATGACCGCAGTTTGTAGGGCTAGAGTTAAGGTGTCGGCAGCCAGATCTATGTCATGATTGCTTACTATGGGCGGCACGCTGATTGGAAGGCTAACCTCCAGCTTCTGCCTAAAGGTGTCCCAATCAGTGCGCCTTCTATTTCTACGTTTGGGACAACTATCGGAGTTCGGTGGTTGACCCACGTTTATGTTAAAGGTGATGTACCGGTGATCCGAAAAGGAGCATTCGTCGGCAACAAACCAATTATTAATTAAATTAGAGAGGGGCTCGTTGCCCCTGTTAGCGATAACTAGGTCGTGGGCAAGAATAAAGTCTAAAAGACACTCACCTCGAATGTTGGTGTCCGGCCAAGGTACCTAATAATAATATTTGAACGAAAAAAATATTTTAAATTGCGTCTGAAAGAGGAAATTTCTTGGTGAAAAGAAGTTGAAAAAAAATAAAAGATGGACGGAGAAAAAAATATTTTTTTTATTTAAGGCCCATATGCAGTTCGAAAAATTTCGCACGGAATGACAAAACTTCATATAAATAAAGAATTCCAAATGGGATATCCCAAATGAAATGAGAAGCTAAAAAATAAATACATATAATGCACGGAGAAAATTGTTTTTATATTTTACACAAAAACTTAAAGAATTATTTAAAAGTTGAAAACGTTTTTGCAAAAAGAAGTAAGAACTAAATAAATGATGGACGGACGAAAAAATATTTTGTATTTAAAACATTATTTGAGAGAAAATTATATTATAAACAGAGGAAATTGTTTTTTTATTTTAGGGATCATCCATGATTTTCGTCAATTTATTAATATTCTTTAAAATTTATATTTCATTTAAATGTACCTACAAAAAATTTTAATTTGTATAGAAGGTTATTTCTTTAATATTTTTTTTCTTGACAATCGATAATATTTTTAGCTTAAGCAAATCTGTTATAAAGAATTTTAATTTTCGCGAAATTTTGGTGAAAGTGAAAACCGGAACAGATTGGATTTGAATTTTTTAAAATTTTTTTTTTTTAGTAGTCAAAATTTGTCTATTATTAGGGACAATTACTAAACCTTAGTAGACATGCATTTCAGAAAATTTGAAATTTTGCAATAGGTTAGGTTAGGTTATGGTTGTAGTTGGGACTTATCGTCCCAACTCACGTAGGCCAAGAATTGGCCCGTTGTGATACGTTGGTCCTTACATCACTCTTCCCCCCACTCACGAGGTTTCCTATATGAGTTTTGCCACAGCCATCCGGCGGCCTGTATGAACCTTATGAGGCATTTTTAACTCTGCTCCGAGTGCTGAGATAAGCCATCAAGCAAGTGTGACTTAGAATCCGGAACCTTGCTCTGCACAGTCCAGGGCAGTGGCAAAAAGATGCTCTACTGTCTCCAGCTCCTCCACATCGCCACAGCTTCTACAGAAGTAATGGTGAGGAGCGTTAAGCCTGGATGGATGGATTCCCACCAACCAATGTCCGGTAATAGCACAGATGAGGGTCGAGCATTGGGAAAGCAAGCGTTTGGATCCCTCCAGTCCGTATGGAAGTCGAAGCAGCTTTCGATTCGAACGAAATTTAAAATTTTTGTCTCGAACATAATGTCGATTGTTTTATATGGATGCGAAACATGGAATGCTAACCCTCGCCTCTTAGAACCACTCCAAGCCGTCATCAATCGATGTCTTCGGAAAATACTCAGCATTTTCTGGCCTCAAACAATAACAAATGACGAGCTTCGAGCGTGAACAAAACAATCCCAGTATATGATGCAATCAAAAAACGCAAATGGTCATGGATAGGCCACACACTGATAAAGCCTGAATCGGACCTAGCTCGAACTGCAATCGCTTGGAATCCCCAAGGACAAAGGAGACGCAGAGGCAGGCCAGCTCACACATGGCGCAGAAAGTTGACCTGGAATTGGAAGGTCTAGCAATGAACTGGCACCAAATAAAACAAATGTCTGGCGATCGCCAACAGTGGAAGAGATTTGTAGCGGCCCTCTAGTCCTTGTAGGACTCATAGGAACTTATATATAAGTCCGCCATATTTGCCGATAGATATCCGATTCCACGTTTGGCTTGCAAAGAGAGCAAAGCAGTTTCAAATTCTCAGTTTGCAGCTGGCCATGGTTATGCCCAGGCCCTCCTTGTCTGGAAGGAGGATGCTGGTAGTTTCGTGTGTAGCCAGTTCATCCGCAATATAGTTTGCGCTCGATATGCCTATGTCCTGGGACCAATATGAGTTTGATTGATCAGCTCAAATTTTACACTTAGAGTAATTAGAAATTAATTCAAAATTATAAAAGGTTTGCAGCCAGAGCATTCTAGCCCTTCAGGCATCCTTTCTTAAAAAATAAAAAAAACGTAACTTTAGTTAGAATCTGTCAACATGTATCCATATGATATCTCCTCACATCTATTAAAGTACACATTTATTATATTGCTTTGTTGTATAATTGAATTTCATGCCTTTGTTTCTGTTGCTCATGTTGTCCACATATATACATATATATATCCTATATTTCATCCATTTGGTCAACAACTTTTCCTAACCTCAATTACAATCAATCACACATGTTGGTTGGTCGGTCAGACGTTCATATGGTCACATGGTCACATGGTCAGCCGGTCAAATCTTGAAGACGTGCGTGTTTTGCTAAAAATTACAATAATAGTAAACGCCCCACAAGATAGTCATAGTAGTAATAAAAAAAAAAAGCAGCAAACTTTTGCCTTAAGCTTAAGCAGCGTTTTATTGTTGAAGCAAGTATTCCATTTATCATCGGGAGAGTGGGCCCACCCCAAACCATCAACATGACAAAAGACTGGCGCAGGCATTGTTAATGATGATGATGACAATGTCATCGTCATCGTCATTGTGAGGACAAGTGAGGCGTTGATGCTGTGCTGCCTGATAAATGTTTGGAAATTGCAGCACATGTTTGTGAACACTTTTCCTAGTCAAGATTTCACTCTCTAGGCAATGTCAATGCGGTTTCCCAAAAGTTGTTTTCCAAATATGTGAAAATGTTGCTTTACTTCTTTGCAAGAAGAAAAACTTGAACTGTTTCATTTTGGCGGAAAAGCCATCCAAACGGGTTGCTGTCCAAGTTGATTGGTATAAAATACAAAATGTCTGCCATATCTGTATAAATATTTATAATTAATAAAAGCCTTAAACTGTAGCAGGTTTTAAGGCCAAGCAATATTGTTATTAATGAAAAAATGTGAATTTTTTTTAAAAGGAAGCAATTTTGAATGGATACGAAAGTGCGGAAGACTTTTTTAAGTGTCTAATATTAAATTAATGGTTGTAATTGGTGCAATCTACTGTACGTATAGGTGTCGGTTATTATAAAAGATACAATAAATAAGTATACGTATAGGTAGCATATATAATTTAAAAAATGCTCAAAAACTAAAAATTTTTTGAAGTTAATTGTGCTAGAAAGCTATTACAGATACACCATAAAAAAAAAAAAAAAATTGCATTATGAAGCGAAAAATGTTTTTATGTCAATTAACAAATACTTTTTGCATTACAAGCTGCAAATTTATGTTTAAACAGCTTTCAAATTTCTTACATATTATTTTTTCGCTTCAAATAACTTTAAAAAATAACTCATATTTTTTATTACGAAAAATAACTTAGTTAAAAAGCAGTCTAGAAATATTTCTTGTTAAATATTTATTAAATATCAAAGCAATATAACTTGTTTTATTAAAACTTGGCTTAAATCGTTGCGAGATTCAAGTCAAGTCGAGTGTTAACGACTTTTTTGTCACTTTTGTTGTTGTTGTTGATGCTGTGTTTGTTGTTGTTCTTGTTCGGGTTGTTGTCATTAATTATAGAGGGGGACTTGTGAATGTGTGTGGGCGCTAAATGAACAGCAAATGACAGTGCAGACAAGTCCAACAACCGCCTAAGGTCAAATGAACAACAGAGCGTATGAGTAACATTTTTATACACTATACACAGTGGGTCAAGGGTAGGCTAGTTTTGCGCGACGCTTGTAACAAGCAGAAGAATGCGTAGTAGACCATTCTTCTTTCTACCAAAATGTAAGTCATCGACTCGGCTAACTGTTAAAGCTACAGATACAAAATTTTACCAAAAGATACTTTATTCTTAAGCAGTTAAACTGTGCCGATTTATTTGAATATCTGGTCTTATTTCTGCACTCTTTTAGCTAGCAGCCAAACTATAAAAGCTAGCAGGTAGTAATATGCTGTTGCTAGCATAATTAAGTCCGATCTTAAGCCTCAAAAGATATAGGCAAAAATATATCATGATTGTATCTCCTACCCATTCAACTTTGTTTCACTAATAAGCAAGCTAGAGCCCGCAAATTCGGTATATAGACTTATGTGAGCCTAATGAAAAAAAAAAAAAACGCTTACATTTTCACGAAACTTCTCACTAGCTGCTCTACATCGTAGTGCCATTCCCTTGTATATTCCTACAATACCCAAAGTATCAATGAAAATTTAATCGCATAAAAATAATTTTTAATATGAAGTTGTTGCAGGGTATTCCATTGTCGGTCTCCCAAATCCCCATTTTTTTGTTGTTTTTAAATTGTCGCATTAAACAATTAATGCACTTTACGCTCTTATGCATGCACGCTCTTTATGCTCGCTCTTAACTGTGGGAAATCTAGTATGCTTTTTTAGAGCTGTTAATTTTATTTTGTTTGCACCGTTTGCAGCTGCCTCTTTAATTGTTTATGTAAATTAGAATTTATTGTACGGCGCCACTGATGAGCAATTTAAATACAAATAAATTTTTGTACACAAGTTGAAAATTTTCATAACATAGTACTGTACATAAGAATTCGCATTTAGGAAGTGAATGGCGCATCAATTTGAAGATTTTGTATCTCTCAGATACATAACAACAAGCAACTGATTCATGCGCAAATAAAGGCGTGTAAAATTGGCGGCAATTATTTATAAATAAATATTATTTAAAGAAATTTATTTTTTATATATGTGCATAAAGTACATTGACTTAGCCAATAAATGAAGCTCAGATACAATAAGTCTTCATAGGAAATTACTTCCGTTAAGTGGTTGAGATGAAACTTTTGCGTACTAGTCAAGATATATTTGTTGTTTTTTTTAGAAGAACAATCTATAAGTATTTTATACTTGGTGCATCGTTTATATGTTATAAGCTGCGGTGAGATATTTTAAACTTTTTGAACAATTCATTCGAGTTTGAAGGGCTTAATAGGTATGTTAATAATTTTAATAGCCACGGCTGTGATTTTTTAATAGATACACAAATTGAAAAAACTTTGAACTTACATACTTTTTTTAATTTAAAATTTTATACAATTAAGGAAAATTAATTTTTTTAATATTTTTTGTAGCATTTTTTGTAAAACTTTCAAATGCGTTAAAATTTACAACATATATAATTTTATTTAATATTTTAATTTTTTTTTAATTGGAAACATTTTTATTAATTTTAGAAAAATGTTGAAAATATTTTATATAAAGTTAAATATATTTCATATTATTTCTGTTTTTATTACCATTTGAATGCGTTTTAGAAAATTTAAAAAAAATTAAAAAACAATCAAAAAAAATTTAAAAAAAATTATTTTTAATTTTTCATTCCTGTTTTTTTAATATTTTTTTGTTTATTTATTTATACCTACAATATATTTATTTTTTAGTTTTGTATAGCAAAAAGTTAAAAGTTATTTAAAATAAAATACTTCTTAGTTATATAATTTTTTATTTTTTTTAATTTTTAATTTTTTCAATTGGTAATGAATTATCTCGGCTTTTATGCACATTTGAAAGCATTAAAAAAATTTATAAAGTTTAAAAAAATTTAAAAAATAATCCAAAAAAATTAAATAAAAAATTATTTTTAATTAGGTGTTCCTGTTTTTTTTTATATTTTGTTGTTTATTTATTTATACTATATTTATTTTTTATTTTTGTATTACACAAAGTTAAAAGATATTTAAAATAAAATACTTCTTAATTGTATAATTTTTTTTTTTTAATTTAACATTTTTTTAGTTGGTAACCAACTATCTCGGCTTTTATGCACATTTGAAAGCATTAAAAAAATGTTATAAAAATTATAAAATTAAAAAATAATCCAAAGAAGTTAAAAAAAAATTATTTTTAATTTTTTTTTTTTTATATGTTGTTTATTTATTTACACTAAGTCAGTAAGAGAAATTAGAAATTAATTCTAAATTATAAAAGGTTTGTAGCCAGAGCAACCTAGCCCTTCAGAACGCAAGAACTTCAAACAATTAAAAAAAAAAAATTCTATAGTTAAAATTATTAAAAAAATTTAATGTTTTTAATGTTATAACAAATTAAAAGAAACAATTAAAAAAAAATTTTTAAATTTATAAAAAAAATTGGAATTCTGATTTTTTTTAAATTTTGTATGAAATAAAAAAACACAAAATTAATTTATGAAAATTGTATAAAAAAATGTTAAAAAATTTTGTAAATTAACAAAAAAAAAGTATTATAAGATCTATAAAATATATATTAAAAATGTTTTAAAAAATGTAATTTAAAAAATTATGCAAAACTGACTCCAATTCAGGATACGCCAAAATTTCGGGCTCAAGCCGGTTTGGTTTTAAAAGCAGCCCTAAACTTAAAGACGCCCGTTTTGTTTTAACAATAAGATACACATTTTTTTTATAAAAATAAGTGTAAGTATAGTGGGAACGAGTATATTGTCTTTACAAAAACATTTATATTAAGCCGTAACTATGTCAACTAAGCCACAAGAATAACCGCAAGGAATACGCATAGGTACAAAGCCACAAGTAAATGCCAGGGTAAATCGCTGCAAAACACAATTCCATAAAACACTTCTCTGCCAAGTTGATGTTATTTGACACTTGAAGATACTTATGTGCATAGATAGTATATCTATGCATGTGAACTATCTGTAAAGTTGTTTTAACACTTTGCCAGCAATTTGACACTCTTCAAGGTAATTGGTTTAGTTAGAGTCGCCGACATTGTCATCATCTAACTAAAATGTCGACCTCAGATACATAGTACATGGCCGCAAATCCATCAGATACATCATCTTTTGGCATTTGCCAGGCTTAACCATCTGCCATTTTGTCCAGCTTAATCCGCTGCTACATATTGTGGTCAAAGTTCGTGTCTGACTGCAGCTGCAGAAGTTGATTCAACACCAACCCACCACCCCCTCCTGGTCACCAGTACAAATTAGCTGAGTGGTCATTGCATTCAGGTAGTGTAAACGTCACTTAACCAGGCTCCTTTGTCATCCACGCACTTGTCTGGACTTCAAGAGCTTGTTTTATTTGATTGAACGCACCGTTGACACAAGTCAAACCAGCTGAAATGATGACGTCGATGACATATGACTATATGTACATATACATATAGATGATATAGACAGTATAGAGTCTATTGCAGACAGCAGCTAGCCAGCCTTATAGACACAGACAACCCGTGCTCAGGTTCAATACCTCAATTAAATTTGCTGTCAATCATTTTTCATTTTTTTCAATTTTGCTTTCTACTTTTTACTGTTGTTGTTGTTGCAGCTAAAGAATTCGTTTGGTTTTTTGAAAAAATTTTATGGTTTGTTATGATTAGCAAAGGTGTTTGATGATGCGAGTAAATGGGGTTTTTGACTTTGACTTTGAATGATGTGAATTGTATGCATAGGATCTCGAAACACGCTTAGAAACATCACAGTAGCTGGGGCTAAATGTTTTCAGACGTTAAAGAGCTTCGAGTTTTTTGAGCTTGTAATTTGTTGTCAATGAAAGATTTTAAGCCCGATAATTGGCTCAGGCTTCAACATGCCGCTTCTTCAAGCATTTATACCGAATGAAAAGTTAAAGATTTAATCAAGCCTGTAACAAAATCTTACTCGGTTGGAAATTGATGACCAAAGCGTAACAAATTTAGGAGTGCCTGAAAATTCTGCAGGCGTTTTTTAATAACCCCACGTTTAAGCTCTCCATAAAAATGAAAGTTACTCATGTGATAATCTTTTAATAAGCCTTCAATGTTGATCTTCTCTTCAAACCCTCCTGGAGGACTAAGGCTCTCTGTCTACCAAATTATTGTTTAAGCAATCCACAGCCATCAATGTCAGCGTTTTCTTATCGAATTCAGATCTGTGACCGAGATCTGTGAGTCTTCTCTGTCTTCTGCATGTCTTCTCTTGAAGACAAGCATCTTTTAAGTTAGATAGGAAATCGTTGATGAAAGCCCACTTAAAAATTCGGATTGAGATCTTACCGCTAAATAACCTTCTATCATCTTCAGAGTTATTTTATGATCTTTTTATGGTATTTGTATTTGTATGTGTTAGCATATTTAAGGTTTCGGATTGACATCTTTCCTGTAAATAGTTAAAGCATCTTTCATCATCTCGGCTGTAAATAAATCAGAGATGTTGACAGGCACGTTTGAGTGTTTTGATTGCAAGAGAAAAGTAATTGGGCTGTAAAAAATCATTCATCATCTCAGATGCAATAAATTCAGAGATCTTATGTTCGCACTTTTAAGGATTCGGAAGAAGATCTGTCTGCCTTCTATGAAAGACAGAGGTAATCGGGCTGTAAATAGTTAAACAATCTTTCATCATCTCGACTTTAAATAATTAAGAGATCTTTCACCATCTTATTATGATAGAAAATCTAAGTTATTTGGCCCAAACTCATTTTTAAAAAAAATTTCACTTAACTGGTTAGGCCGGCAAGCCACATATAAAGTAGTTAAATAATAATTTTCCTAGATTTTTATAAATATTTCAAGACATTTGAAGGTATTTCGTAACCTTATAATACATGCCAAAAACGCCGACATTAAAGACAACCTACTGAATTAATTGGCGCACCACATGCATAACACCAAATTGTTGCTTCCCCTTGTCGCCCACTGTCTTTCTACCCAACACTTGACGTAATATTAATCAACTGGAAACCCCAGTCTTAGGCAGTGCCAGTATGTACTGGTATCTCCTACCTTCCTCGAAAATCTTTTAAGTCTGTGCATTCAGTGCTTACCCGCAGCGTCATGTGAACTGTGCCAGGTGAACACCTCTTACTGTTGTTGTCAACTTTATTGTACAAGACACTGTGTCTCTCTTCCTCTTTATCGGTCTCCCTTTTACCTATTTTTCTTGTGCAATTATTTATAATAGCGCCCGGTTTGTTTTTCACGACGGGAACGCGCGCGCAAAATAAAAATATGCAGGTAGGCCCAAACGATAGAGTTCATTAAGGGTAATGCATGCCAAAAAGATTGAAAGAAAGACACATAGATACACACACACACACACACACATAGAGCCCATAGAGCTGTTCCAGCACCTGCTGCAATTCCGAAGAACTTACCTTCATTTGTTTGGCAACGACTGCGTCTCTATGAGCAAAGTGATTTTTCCACAACATTCTTAATGAAGCCGGCGTCAGCAGGACGCGTCCAAATGGCTCGTATATAAGCTATATGTATGTAGGTATGTAAGCAAGACTAACCCTACCTAAGTGTCCATAACTACGTAATTAAATAGTTCTTGTTTTTGTTTTAGCACGAGGTCTTGCTTGCAGTTATTGATTTTTAAGAGCTACGTAAAGCATGAAAATTATTGGGGTTCTATTAAAAATGTCAGTTATTGATGACTTGACTAAATGGCAAATCAATAGTGGGTTGAAGTTAAGGGTTTCTTAAGCGTGCACCAAGTTGTCTGCCGAGTTCAATGTACTGACCTGGGTGAAGTACAAAATGGTTTGTGAGGCATATGAGCATAACAAATTGTGAGCAATTTATTGAATTGCATTACCTTGGCTAGAAGTCTTAGAATGTCAACAAATTATAAAAAAATGTTTTCTTTAAGTCTGAAAAGGGTTTTGGGGTTTTATATGAGGAGACTAGAATCGTTTAGTTGAGTTTGAGTTTTAACTTGTACTGGTTCCAAGCACTTTTATATATATATATATATGTATTCCTAGACTACTGTAGAGCTTAGTGTTGCATTTACGAGTAGTCGCCCCTAGGAGGAGCATAGGGGGGAAACGAAGTCCCTCCAACGGTTTCTATCAATTGCTAGGGCTCTAATTTGATTCCAGCTCGCGCTGCCACTTTCAGAGCGAATAGTGCGGATCCATGTATGACGCGGTCGTCCTCTCAGTCTGCAGCCCTGTGGGTTCCACTGGAATGCCATCTTCGCTAAGCAGTCGTCGTCTTTGCGCAGGGTATGCCCTATCCAACTTCACTTGCGCCTTTTGATGGTGCTTTTAATGGGCTCAGAGTTTGTTAGCTGCATCGATGTATCGATATGACATCGAAGTTTTCTCCAGCACTAGCATCTACGTATATCATATCCAGAGATCTGTCACTGCAAAGATCAGTTAGTCAGTCTGTCAAGTCATTAAGCCATTTGTCGCCCTCTCATGAACTTTTGTTTCCGTTTCCACTCTCAAGTTTTTTTTTATACAACATTCATAAAAAAAAGCCGTATAACTTTTCTTTATAACAGAACAAGAACAAAATGATTTCATTGTTTTGCCCTTCCAGCGCACAGAGATACCTTTTAATATTTTCCAAACAGAAGTCTTACATGTGTTTTCATATACTATATACCCCTCTGTGTGCATGTGTGGGTTAAACATATGTCATAAAATGAGTTTCATATTTCCAATGCGGGCCGCCGCTGATTAGTGTTTTTGAAGGACTTGGGCAACTTGGGCGGTACTTGAGACCGCGTGAGAAAACTGAAGGAATAATGTTGGGACCACTTGCTTGGTCGGCTTAACGATGTGCTAATGGGCGGTAAACATGTCGTAAGCTTCATTGATTTTTAAGCAATCTCAAGTGGTTTCTTCTGACTGCAACAACAAGTTTTTTAAGTTATTTTAATTATATTTTTTTATTTGCCTTTATTAATCGATAATTTTCTCATCTCTACTTGCAGGTAAGCTACAAAAATTCCATCCAAAGTGCAACACAGGCAAGCTATATCTACGTAAAGAAAGAAACCCAATCCATTTAATAGTTATACAAATAGGCCATCAATTCTTATCAAGATGCATTTTGAACAAGCCAATTTACCAAAACTGAAATTCAGTTCTGCGCAAAAAGTGTCAGGCATGTGCGAGTGTGTGTATATGTGCGTCAAATATTTCGTATCTATGTGTATAATTCTTTCTGTGCGTGTGTGTGTGTGCGGCAAATGCAATGTGCGCTTCAAATGTTGCCAATTTCGTTGTTGCAGACTCTGCGATAAGAGCAAAAATATGACAGAAGCACGAAATGAATGAATGAATGAATTGACAATGTGTGCAAGAATGAAAGAACCAACGGAGAGTTTTTGTATGGCTATACACTAACTTTTTGTTGTTAGTGGCAATATAGAGATGTATGTACAAAACATATACAATTTTTTATATACACTTATATAATAACTTTTTCAAGTGTCTGCAAAAAATCGATCTGGTATACAAATATTCTTGTAAAAAGTATTTAGAAACTATAAGTTATGCCAAACTTTTTTTTTATATGTACGATTACATCTATTCGGGATTTTAATTCCCAAGCTTCAATGTCTGTTTTGTCAAGCCGAGAAATCTAAATCAAAACTTGAAACAGGAAACAAAGTTTCACCAATAAAAAATTTTACTGATCCTTTGGTTCAAAATTACAAATTTAAAATTTTATCGAAAATTTTCGTTTTAATTTATAAATTGATGTTTAAAGAAATCACGTTTCGTATTTCATTTAATTAAGTCCATCAAAAATGCTGGAATACGCTAAATCTATATATATAGAAGAGAGTTATGTTAGTTACACCATTTATAACTCAAGAGCGGCTGGATTTTGATGATCTATGGATTCTTGGATTCATCATTAAAATTTGTCCAGCCATTCTTGATTCAAAAATGGTGTATCTAACACAAATTTGTTATACCTTGTACCAAAGGTATTATAAGTTCGTGCAAATGTATGTAACGCTCAGAAGGAGAAGTGGCAGACCCCATAAACTATAAATATTCTTGGTCAGCATCAACAGCCGAGTCGATAAAGCCATGTCTGTCTGTCCGTCTGTACGTTTGAGTAAAAGGATCTCAGAGACTGTAAGTGCTAAAGAACTAAAATTTTACCAAAAGATGCGTATAATAGTCACACATATGAAAATTTTATCGATTTATATCGATACCTGGCCCCCTGCTGCCGTAAGAGAATTTAGCGGCTTACTTCTTGCTATGTAAATTTTTTCAACTTTTTTTAATAGTTATTCAGGTTAACCAGGGCGAAGACGAATCCAACAAACCTAAGATCGTTACATCGGTCCAGCAGTTCTTGGATTATAAATGGTGCAACTAACATAAATTTCAATATATATAGAGTTTTCCAATAAGAGGTGCTATTTTGGTATTCAAAGAAAAATTCCATTTTTTGAGATAAATGATCGGATGCTTATTTCATAATAAAGAGGAAGGTATGCCGTTAATAATGAAAAACAACATCAGCCAAATGGCCACCACGACCACGCTTACAGGACCATATCCTTTTCATGAAATTTTCCATAACCAAATCTCAAAGTGGCTGCCCTATGTCTTCGATAGGCCCATAAACCGCACCAAACAGTCACACGTTGAGAATGGAGAGGCTTCTCAACAATAACTCTTGGGTTTTCCGAGCCCCAGATGCGACAATTTAGCTTGTTGACGTAGCCACCGAGGTGGAAATGGGCCTCATCAGTCAAGATGATTTTTCGATGGAAGATTTTCACCATTTTTGTAGTGCATTTTAATAATAATAATTTAAAATAACACCTCTTGTTGGAAAACCCTATAGTTATATAGATGGATATATAAAATATTATCGAATTTTATAATAAGCTTGCGGAAATTTCAGGTTAATCAATTAATTGCCTTTCAAGAAACCGCGCTCACTGTAGTAAAACTCTTAAAAGATGTATTTCCGATACAAATAATACAAATTGAAAATTTGGACAGAAAATCGTGTGTGGGACTCTCAAAATACGCATTTCGGGCTTACTTAAGTCCTTCCAGTGCATTCGAGTGCGCTTTAAATATAAAATAAAATAATTTTTTTCAAAAATTGTAAGAAAATATTCTAGAACTTTAGTACAAGCTTTTTAAAAGTTCTAAGCTACTCTTCAAGAAATCGCTTTCTCTTAAAATTCTATGCCAAAGGACCCATTTTCGATATTATTTAGTTGAAATTTAGTACCACACAAAACAAAGCAAAAATTTGGACTGAAAATTTAGATTTCTTCGGTGATTTGCTTTTCAAAAAATCAAGTGTCACCTTAATGGAACTCTCAAAAGACGCATTTCGGCTTAAATATTAAACTTCAAAAGTACTCGACTACGCTTTAAATATAAAATAAAAAATTTGTATTTTGTTTTTATAAAAATTTGTTGGTAAAGGCTACACAGCAGTGTTAAACCGCGTGAAAGAAAAAAACGCTAAGAATTTTGACAGAGTTTTTTATATGAAGTTTCTGTTTTCTTTCACGCGGTTTTACAGTGCTGCGTATAAGCCTTAAAAAAAAGGATAAAACAACATTTTTTTTAAAAGACCTTAGCTTCAAAAAATTGCTTTAAAAAATATGCAGTAGTTACGTCACAAGCAGGTAAAAAAACGATCAGCAGTTTTTTTAAATCGTTGGGATATAAATATAAATGAAATTCTTTCACTCAAAAAAAATTTTTTTTTAAGTTTCCGAATATTTCAAGTGAATCGTTATAAAATGGAAAAAAGATAATAATAAATTCGATTCTTAATCGTTTTTTTTTTTTCAAAATTTTTGAACCACACTATTTTTACCATATATCAAATTGTAAATTTATTACAGCTTTGGAGTAATAAACAAAAATAACATAAATGATTCTAGCATATTTCTTAGTCCTATAAAATATGATTAATGATATGAAAGTAATTCGTCATTAGTTCCATAAATGTATTTTGCCTACTTATCGAAAAAATCACTGAAGTAAAAAAGGTCACCCATTATGGGTTGGAAGTAAAGAGCTGCTTGAATGAGCTCTAATTTTTAGGAACAATCAGTAACGTATGCCGCTCGCAAATCCGCCCCTGGGAACAATGAATAACAATGAGTACAGTATCCATTGTTTTAAATAAATAAAAGAATGAATGTGAATACAAGAGTGCAGGAATGAACTATTGTAGGGACATTAAAACACTTAGTGTACTTATTGCGTAATGAATTCAATTTTCACACTTCAATAATAGTCACTTAATTTGATGTAAGTAATTTTTATTCATAATTTTGAAAGCTTTAATAAAAAACGATATATGTGCTATGACCTGAAAAGTTCGAGCATTGAGTCTCCAAGGTATTTAAAAGCTGCATAAGCTAAGAAGTTTATCAAAGTTCGTATTTCTTTGAAAAATTATAAATTCGAATTAGTCCAATTCAATTTATTTCAAAGCTTTAAATATAATTGTAAATTTAAGAGTTGAGGTTCTTATTAGTTTTGTTACTTAGATGTAAAATTATAAAGGGTCATCATTCTTGAGATATTTTTCAATAGGGTTTTTTGATAAATCACGCGTAAGTACTGTCAAGTTGCCATGTGTTTTTTATTCAGTTTTCATTGCCATTTTATCATGGAAAAACTTACACCCACACTACGTTTACAAATCGTTTAATTATGTTACGAAAATTCGCGTTCTGTAAAAAATAAAAGAACCTCCACATGGACGAGCTTCGGCGCAGTTGCGGCCAACATTTGAAAGAGATTTTGTTTGAAAAGTAATTGGCAAGAATGGTTCTTTCTATTAATAATAAAGCTTTTCCGATTTATTTGAAATTTTTGTCTTTTTTTGCATTTAAAAAAAAAATCTCAAGATTGATGACCCTTTATAAGTTTAGAAAATTTACAATGATTAATCTAATTATATTATTATATAATACGTCATTTCATTAAATGATACATAGGTCCAGATGATTCAATTTTATATATGTTTGTCGAAGATTCTGTTGAATATGGATAGCCAATAGGTCTCCAAACAAGTTCAAGACTCTATATTTGAAAGTTTTTAGAAATTGAGACAAATAATGAACCTTTTGTTCAATTTTTCCATCTTTTGCTGAGTAAAACTAATTCAACAATCCAAACCTTAATAATTTGAAAGGCTCATTGTAATCACGTACTGTTGAAAATAAAAAAAGCATTGCCAGATTTATAACAAATAACTAAAAATAAATTTTTAGCGTGACCAGGCATTTTTTCAGCATCAGTCATATTCTTGAATCAAAATAAAAATTTTTTGGTATATACTGTACATACATATACAGTAAAGTGGGTCAAATTTTTTTCGAATTCGCGGCGCCCCGTAGGAGTATTCTACGGACAAGTCTAAGCAACTTTGCCGAAGAACCCATATGTCTACCTTGAATTTCGAGCCTGCAGATTTTTAAAGTTAAATATTTCTCAATTTTTCCAAGAAATTCGTAATTTTTCTCGAAAAAGCAAAAAATAGCAAAACATGCATCAAACACATATGCGGCAATCATAAGTAAAAATAAACATCAAAAATGAATTCCTTGACCCTCAAAACCCTCCTATACACCATAAAAGATGAAGTTTTGGTTTAAAATTTTATGTTTTTGTCTTTACAGCGAAAAACCCTATTTTTTAAAATCTACAGGCTCGAAATTCAAGGTACAAATATGGTTTCTTCGGCAAAGTTGCTTAGAGTTGTCCGTAGAATAATCCTAGGGGCGCCGCGAATCAACTTTTTCTGCTCCATACAATTTGACCCACCCTAATATAGTGTGATCAGATTTGAACGATAGAAAACTAACTAAATTTCCGTCAAAGTTTCCTAAATTGAATTCTTTCATATAATGAATGCTCTCATGATCTTATATCGAATTTCTATATTACGAATTTCCTAAATTACGAACCATTTGGGAAGATAGTCTGTAAGACGCTAGGAGATATAAAATTAAAATTATTCTGAAGGCACATTTAGAAAAGCACATCATTCAAACATCCGCCTGCACTAGACTGCTTTTTGCTAAAAATGTGTATGTTATCTTTAAGTAACTTATAAGAGCCCTCAGGGCGTTGTCTATAAGCGTCCAGCTTTAATTCTTCTCTATTACGAGTAAATGCCCAAAACCAAGACCAAATTAAGCCAGGACGACTCTCTGGTAATGCCCAATTTCGACGCCAAAAAGACATTTCTGGGTCTTGTTAGCTACCATCCGCTATGGTGGCAAAGTTTTCTATACTTCGCACCAATCCATATCTGATTGGTGTTTTAAACCAATCCATATCTGATTGGTGTTTTAAGGTTCAAAAAGTGTACTCACGCTTAAGCTCTTTCACAGTGCGATGTTTTTGATAACTCTAACAGCTTCTCAAGCATTATTATTATTATTGCCATCTGGTCACACTAAAAAATAATATATATTTTCGTTTTTTTTATTCTCACTCATTTCTTTGTGAAAAGAGTATTAAAATTCCATCTAGTCTAAGTAAGTTTGAATTTTTTGGGCTGCCTGCTTGGAGCGTTGCATTTTGTGGCATCAACTAAGCAAAGGCAAACAAAAAATACTAGAAAAAATACCAATGTCATGTACATGTGCTGCTCAATACGTGTTCATGTTAAATGTCATAATCAGCCAGAGACACTCACGCACACACACTCATACACACAGAACACACACCCAAATGTATCTACTAGATACAAAGTTGCCATGACACGGCTTACAATGTGCCACATAAATGTAAACAGCATGTGAAGTAGTTGCCCCCCAGCAGTTCGCTCAGCTGAGCAATTGAGCAGAAGGCGTTACTATCCAAACCTCCTAAGCACAGCTAGTTTTTATGGTAGTAAAACTTTTTTTTTCATTTGCTAATAAATCTGCCAAAAGTACAAAGCAAGTTTTGCAACTCTTAAGTTGCATTTGATTTGATATGAAATTGTTTTTCCTACTACCAATTTTTTTTTTTTGTTGGCCATAATTTCTGCAGATTTATGCAGTTGGCCTTACATCAGAGGCAGAGGTGCCAAAGCCAAGTGGCAGAAAAACGCAAAGCTCTTTGAGAGATTGCTGGCTTGAATTTTATCGAGACCATAGCCAGCATGACGCCATGCAGGCCTGCAAGAATATGCATAGAATTTTTAAATAAAATGGCAAACAAGCAGTGCCTGCCAAGCTGTGGTAGCTACAACACTTCCTGGACCAAGTTCAAGGGCTGCCGTAGTGCCGGATTGAGCCTCACATGAGCTCATAAATTCTCAACACTTTTTTGTGCATTTTTTTTTTTTTTTGTTTTTGGCAGACCTGCAGACGCTCCGAGCGCTGTCTAAGTTCTTTCTCAGAATTATACAACAAATTCCGGTTTTTTTTTATGTCGTTACTTTGTTGCGCGGCAGGATCTTTGATAGTTTTTGACTTGCTGCGTGTGAACACCACTGTGCAGTGAGGTCATGGGCTCAGAGCCGCCCCACTGTGAAAATGAATTGTGTGCCTGTTTGGCAGAGTTTCTATTGCATTTTAAATTACTTTTGCATGGGCTTGTATACATATAATATATAAGCATATATGTATATATAGTTCGTGCTCTTGTGTGTGTGTATCTGCTTATGAGCTCAATGTGCCACACTGTGCTGCACTTTGCTGACATGTCCAAAAAGCAGAAAAACCAACGATTGTTTGCATTGTAACTCATATTGTAAATGCCTGGGGCCACGCGAGTGGGTTACATTTAATGGACAACCTTCAACTACATGGGCTTAAAATTTAAGCCTTTGAATGCATAAAAGGGTACCAGAACTTTTTGTGGTTGAAATCTATCAATTGCATAATGTGTATAGTGTTGTGGATTTTTTTTTGGAGAGTTAACAAAATAAAATTGTCTCATATCATATAAAAACGCCAATACAATTCCATATCATTTAGTCTTCCCCTTTAAGTACCATATATGCATATACCATATATGTTCATCTGTTCGCTCGTAACTTCTAGGCCGTTTATACAAATTTGACAAATGAGGTGTCTTTGGAAGCGTCTTGATCGTCTACTGGTTATATAGATATTATATATCTATAAGAATTTAAATTGAATTGAATATATCCCTCTAGAGTACATATTTTTTATTTTTTTTTTGTTGCATTCTTGCATATAAAATAAAAGTACTAAATTAGTAAGTACGATTCAAAAAAAAATATACATAGATGTTAATATGTTTGTATGCATGCATGTATGTATGTTCCTATACCATATATGTTCATCTGTTCCCGCGTAACTTCTAAGCCGTTTATCCAAATTTGACAAATGAGGTGTCTTTGGAAGCGTCTTGCTCGTCCTCGGGTTACAGTGTATAAGAAGTTAAATTAAGTTGAATATGGCGCCCTCTAGGGGACATACAGAATTTAATAAAAAAAATTTTTAATGAGGCAATTTTGCATATATGACTAAATGGGCACTTTGCTCTGTTTAATTCAACCAAAACAATTTAGTACACAAAATTTAAAAAATTTCATCTTTTTCTTGGAGTCAACATAAATATTTAATAAAAATAAAAAATAGATTCAAATGTATATCAGTAAGTTGTTTGTAAACGATGATTATTGAATAGTTCCAAATTAAATTTTAATTTAAATGTTGAATTTAATATGGGAATATTTGCTTGTTTTTATTTTTCAGAGCGTAATTTTTCAGTAGTTGGTATTTAGTTTAAAATATTTTTTTTACATCAAATATTTTTTGTCGACGGCGTGTTGATCGATATCATTTATTTTTGTCTTTAGTGTGGCCGTACAATAATGCTTAATTTTTTGTCGCAAGGTGGAGCATCGTATTAAGTGAAACAATTTGCGCTTTCCACTGTTTCCGATAGATGGCGCTAGCTAGTTGTATATTTGTGATCATAATAATGTAGAGACTATTCAAAACCGATGCAGGCGGAGTGGTGTAAGACGAATGAAAATACTATAGTTAAGAAATGCAAGAATCGTTCAAATTGCAATGCGTGACGTTACCCAAATTTCCCATTAAAAATTTTTTAATATTATTATATCTTTTTAAAAATCGATTTAACACAGGAAGATTATCTATTTTGGCTTAAATATTTATATCTTTAATGAATATTTTACGCTTGCTTAAAAAATAAAGATAAAAATTATAAAGGGAAGATGCTCTTACAAATAGAAAAATTTGAACAAACTTTGAACTTTTAGTTTTATAGCCAGATGCTCTTACAAATAGAAAAATTTGAACAAACTTTGAACTTTTAGTTTTCTAGCCAGATTGCCCGACATTATATAAACTTAAATTGAAGCAAAATATAAAACTCTTTAACTGAAATACTTATGAATACCAAAAAATGTGCAGGAAGGCAAATATTTTTTTTGACATTTAATTTTTCGATCTTGGTAAAGCTTTATATGCCCATTCATACAAAAAAATGGTACTCAAGCTCTGCTGCAGCAACTACTTGCCATATTTTAATTTTAAACTATTTATTTTCCAATTTAAAAATTTAAATGAAGTCTCATCAATTACTGACATACTACTACAACTACTCCTACTTGCAGTATTTTCTAACAATTCAAACTTTAAATATAAGCTCTTTTTGACGCGCCCATAAGCCCACAGTCACGCCCCGTACTTGCCGCAGCTTGAAATCAATTCAAGCGCTGCTTTTGGGGCAGCTGCCTCTGCTTCTTCTTCTGTGTTGAATGTGACAAAAAAAAAAAAAAAAAAAGATCAAGAAAAAAATCTATGCGTTTGAAGGTCGTCTTATTAACACATAAACCATAAAAGCCAAAAACCGTAGGCACATGTTTGTCGTAGCAGATACACAGATACAAAAACATGCAGCACACACGCCCAAACAACAACAACAACAACAACTTGAACAACAAATGACAAGTAACCCAAAGACGACCACACGACTGCATAGAATTGCCCACATGTGAGTGTGTGAGTGTGTGTGTGTCTGTCACGGTGCTACTACGGCAGACGTCTCAGATACTAACGTTCAGATACTTAGATACATTTCGCATTTGCTTATTTAGTATCTCAGTGTGTGTGCATGCGTGTGTAGAATTCTCAGCCATACAAAGCGCGTCGTTTGTATCTTGGGCTTGTTTTTGCCATATGCGAAAAATGTTGAGGCGGCATGAAAAACAAATTCTTTGCTTTTGGGTTCCAAAACAAATTTCAAAATATTCAGTCTTCAACGCGACTTTGCAACGAACAGTCGAATAGATATAAAAAAGTATTATTTTTTTCGAAAAACAAAATCAGCGCGTTTACGTGTTTAAAATCCATAATCATTTTAACGCTATATAAATACATATATGTGTTTGCATATAATTAAATAGCGTTTATATGTGTGTGCGTATAGCTGTGCCTGTGTGTGAGTGATAATAAAAGGAAAAATAATTTATTTTTCTTGGCGCCTTCGCAAAAAGCCTTTTTTGCATATGAAACAAAGCGCCAGAGACTATAAATTGAATTTATTGCAAAAATAAATACACAATTTATTGGTTTATTGTCAAGAAGAGTTTTCCGCCTCTTTGTTGTTGTTCCAGCGTTTTCCAACATTTTCCCAACATGATTTTATCAACGGATTTTTATTGGGTGAGTTTAATGTCAATTTTTTAATGTTGGATACGAAAAATCTTTGCCAATTTCTTAGGCTGGCTTATACCCTGACAGTGGGTCTTATGAACCAATCTTTTGGTTTTATTCGAGAATTTATGAGAATTTTTGTTTCGTATTTGCTTGAAATTAAAAACAAATACTCAACGACGTACTGTAGTTCTTAGAACTTAGAAGAATACTCTTTTTGAAGATGATATAAAGAACTGGGAAAAAAAATATGGGAATATTAAGAGTGATAATATTAAATAATTAATAATATATTATTATGCTCAAATAAAACAAATATATATAAGTAGAGTCGATCTAGAAATTTCTTTAAGAATTTCAAATAATTTTTTAAGACTTCAAAATTTTTAGTATTTTATTTACTTTTTTGTCGAAATAGGTATTTTTATTGTAGAATCAAAAAAAAAAAATTATGAATGTTATTTTTACTGACCAAAAGCAATTATCCCTAGGGGAATAATAGGTGAAAAAAAAACTTTAGAAAACCAAAGCTACAATCAAAGTTCATTTAGAACCTTTTTTTTAACTAAAATAGTTTTTTAAAGATTTCAAAATTTCTTGTCAAAATTAACAGAAAAAATGGGAAGGGTTCATTTCTGGATTATTTAATTATATTTGAAAAGAAGTCTTTTGTAATCTATCCTTATATGAATATAAAGAACGAATAAAAATTACTTCATATGTATAACTTTAGATACAATATGGGTTGATCTAAAAATTTATTTTATTGTACTAAGAATTTTTGTAAAAAATTGGATGTTCATAAAATGGGCTAAGAAAAAATGGTATAGAAACATCTTAACATAGTTAAGATAAATTTAATCGATAATGAAAAGTTGTTTCAAATCGGCTTTCCATCCAAACTGAGACTAATATTTTCCTTGTATTAATTATGTTCTGAAGCACTCCAGTGAAAGATACAGGAAAGGATGATGATGATGATCAGTTACTATGTCGAAATGTTCTTTAATATTAAGGACTTTGAAATTATGCTGCTATAAAAACTCTGAAAGAATTTTTCAAGTTCGTAATAATCTTACAAGAAGATTTTGTCTGAACAACTGAATTTTTAAGACTAAAGAATCAACCCGAAAATTATTTTGATTAGACTCTCTCTAAGACTAAGTATAATTGAAGACGGATCTAGGATTTTGTCTTGTATAAATATAAGAAATCGCAAAAGACTTTCAACCCATTTTTCCAACTTTTGGGGGGGGGGGGTCCGGACCCGAAAACCACTCCCATGGATCCGCCACTGATTGAAGACTAAACCTAGCATGTTCTTACAATTAGAAGACTAAGCGTAGCATATTCTTACCATAAGAAGATCTTATCATTACAAACAGATCTTTAGAAATCGGCTTTCCATCCAAACTGAGAAATATTTTCTTTGTATCAATTATGTTATGAGGCACTCCAGTGAGAGATATAGGATATAATGATGATAATTAGTGCTGGAGAAAACATCGATGATCGAAGGTTAAAATCTCTATATATTGGCCAACATCGATATATAGAGATTTTTAACTTGACTCGACTAAAATAATGAAGATTAGTTATTAAATTTGTTAGGGACTTTGAAGTTAAGCTGCTATAATAACTCTGAGAGAATTTTTCAGGTTCGTAATAATCTTACAATAAGAAGATTTTGGCTAGAAAACTGATTTTTTAAGACTACAGGATCAACCTGAAAATTATTTTTGTTTTGATTCTCTCCAAGACTATAATTGAAGATAAAACATAACATGTTCTTAAAATTAGAAAACTAAACTTAGCATATTCTTACCACAAGATGTTGTTTTTTGGAAAAACTGATCTCTTAAAGACTGTAGAATCCAAGAAAAAATATTTTTGATTTGATTCTTTTTTGAAAGCTTTGATTCACTTTTTAAAATCTTGTCAACTAGCAATAAGTGGATTTAGGAACTTTTCTTCTTTTAAGGAGTTTTTAAATATGGCTATAAGCTATATAAGAAAAAAAGACTCTTTCCACAACAGTTGACAACAGACTAAATACTCCATATAACTAACAGTATACGTTTACTTTTCTGCCATCTTTACCAACACTATAATAAATAAATAAATGTCCCACAAATATTTATCTTAAAATTACTTTCTTATAAAATTAAACAAAATAATACTATGAATAATCGCTTCATAGCCTTCAAAAGTTCAACCATCGTGCCAGAGACCTAGATTAGTTAATATCTACTTTTCCATACTTCTTTATTCCTAAATATTGAATTTCAGAATTTAAGATGTTATACCCTTAAAATAACTAAATAAATCAGTACACATAAGCATAGGCTTGTATAAAAGATATTTTTCTTGACCTTCCAAAAAATTCCAACCCACGGCCCTGTATAAGTTTATGGATTTACTTAATATTGTTTTCGCATATGAGGTCTGGAAATACATTTTCAAATACAAGTTCCCATATTGTATTCTTCGCATTACCGCAATATTTTATATAGACAGTGAGCATACGATCGGATTGGAGAGTACTTTCGAACATGGACCGCTTAGAGCGCTTTAAGCAAATTAACGATGTATTCCAATATTTAGTATAAGTGCAGGCAAACTTCATCTTCTATAGCTTTGAGCTTACAAGCCTACTTACTACAATAGATAGATATCATCTGACTACAGATGATCTCTTTATATCTCTTATGCAAGTGTATATCAGATTCGGTTTCCTGTAGATCTCTTATTTCTCATATCGTTTCCAGCTTTTCAGTTACATTAAGCAAACATTTCTCTGTCTTTGCGCTTTACTTTTGCCCTTATTTGTTTCATTGTTTCTATATGACTTGTTTGGTAATTTGAAATTGTTGCCTTTCATTTTGGTTCCAAACACACACACACACACACTCCAATTTTTTCCAGTTAGTTGGAGTTGTGCAAATAGTTCAAAAAAGAAATAATAATAAATAAAATAGGCCGCTTCACTTTACAATATCAAAACTTGCACTGAGTGTTTAATTTTTTATGTAGCACTTTTTTTTTTTAATATTATGATATTTTTTATTTGCTACCTTTTGATGTTGCCAAGCAGACGTCATAAATACTTGCTGTGCTTTCAAGTGGCAAGTCAGTCGAGTCAAGTTAAGCCAAGTCAACCGACTCCAACTACGGTTATACCATTATATGGATGCTATGTGAGTATTATATGGTAAAGACAGGGGCGGATTAAGGCGTGGGCGGATGGGGCCAGGGCACAGAGGACACCACTTGTAAAGCAAAAAAGTTTGAAAGTTGTTAATGTTCAAAAAGGTTTTGTTTTGAAAAATTTGGAATTTTAAAAGTACCAGATGCGCCATTGCAAAAAATTTATATAAAAAGTTAAAAAAAACCCAATCTTAATATGCAGTGACGCAAAAATGAGCTTCGTACAGCTCTTCGCCAAAATCCGTAAAAAAATGTGAAATTGAATCGGTAGAAATGTATGAAGTCTGCTTAATGCAGAAATCGTTCTGTTGGTAATAAATTGCAGTATCAAAAGTTCAAGTGTTTTATAGTATTAGAGCAACATTTATTAATTTCATGTTTGCCACTGCTTCTCGGTCTTAAGAGGATGATTCTTCGCGAATGCGATTTCGATGATTTTCGTTTAAATATTTTCAATTTGAAAAAAGTAATGAAAATCATTTTATAATAATATTATTATATAATCTTTTTACACTATTTCAATCGGTAATTTATAATCGGTTAATGGTTAGTCGCGCCCAATCATTTTATTAGCCAATTATTTGTTTCTTATATATAATTTATTTAGATTATGCAGAATGCATAAAATTATATCCTTTTGTTATTGTGTAGGGCCGCAAATTTGCCCGGCCCTTGGGGCCGCACGTTCTCCCGCGCTTGGGGCCCTCACCTACATAAATCCGCCCCTGTGCATGCTAGTAATGTTTGTACCACTATGAGGCTGCTCCACAGCCATTTGAGTTACCTTCAATGCCGCTTCTTCTGCCTCTTTCTTCTGGCCAACATGCAATTTTCACCCAACTTTGTATATTTCAGCTCATAATTCTTACCAGAGTGTTTCTGTATATGTTTGTTGGTATGGTTTGCTGTTCTTTTCACTGATTTTTACTCTTGGCTTGCAAAAGTTGTTGATGTGTAAATGTAAATATATACATAAGTACACTATGTATGCATAATTAAATTAAAAGTTTTTTATTTTATTACTTTTTTTATTTTGGTCGTTAAATTTAAAAAGTCATTGACTTGGGCACTATTCGAGACTATCAAAAAACTATTGTTTCAAAAATAACAATTACTGCATACATAAAGAGAGAGATTAATATTGCAATTTTAATTGCAAGTTTTGATTGAATAAGAGCTATCTTTTTTTTTAATGAGAGCTATCAAAAGCATAGCTTATTTAAGCTTTCAAAGCTTACATTAATATTAATTGCAAAAAAAACTATTCCCAAAAGCTTCCTCATACGAAAATAAGGTGTAAAATTATCAAAATTTATTACTCGGAAATGCATTACAAAAACAATCAAATAAGACATCAATTAAAAATTTCTTTCTTAAACGTTTTTTTTTTATATTAAGGAGGCTTTGTAGCTGACCGCTTTCTTTTGTAACTTATATAAAATATTAACTTTTTTTTTTTTACTATTTGTGAACACAAACATGCAATAACTTGCTGGCGCCATCTAGCGACCATAACTTGTTTTATTGCGCCATCTAGCGGTCTTATTAAACAAAAGAAGGCTGATGTGCGAGACGTAGTCAAACAAATATGTTATATATGTAGTTGATTTTTTTCAGTAAAATTTGCTCAGCCCTAAAATTTTTTACTTTATTTAAAACAATTTTTTATGCTTAAAAAAAAGGAAACCAAAATGCTGTACATTTTTTTAGTAAAATACATTTTTCTGCAAAACATTTTTTCACCCTTAAAATTTTTAGGCACTTTATTTCAAAGCAAAAATATATTAATAATTTCACATTTTATAATTTATAAATTTAAATAATTTCAACAAAATTTTGAAAATTGGCAATGCTTGCATTAAAACTATAACGTTAGTGAAATTCACCTTTCACCACAAGTACAAAAGGTGAAGATCAAATACAATTGAATGTCAAGTATTTTAAGTTCTTAGTCACAGAATAAATCTTAAAAGGACAGGCTGTTAACACTGCACGGCCTCGGTTGTTATTTTTATTTTTCTATCGTTTCTTTCTCAAAGTTCTCGCCTGAACAACCTTCCTCTACTTTTACAATATTTTTTAAAAAAGGTTTTCAATTTTTTCAATTATTTTTAAAATTTATTGCTGAAAACAGAAACTGCGCAGTATTTAACCTAGTACGTGTTATAAATTTTTATATTTATTTATTTTTAAAAACAAAACCATTTAGATGCTATAGATTGAATTCATTCTAAAAACAAAATTTACTTATTTCTATTATGACTAGCTCATGAAATCATGAAACAGATCTCTATGTAAATTTTTTAGGCATTTTAAAAGTTTTGAGCTAACATTTCAAAAACTTTAAAAACTTCCTAAGAAGTTCATTCTTAAATGAAAATTTTCTTAATTTAAATATGACAAGCTCATAGCTAGATTATCATGAAACATTTATTTTTTAATTTCAGTCTTTGCCATGTTTAAAACCTTTGCAAATTTTTGTCAAATATATAGCAGCACTGCAGATATACCGTAAGTCAAAAAAATCCCCTTTAAGCTCATGTCGAACAACCTTTCTTTATCTACCCTATCAATGTATAAACAAAATTTAAATAAACACTATTTTTAATTAGCAACAAAGCAAAGACTTCTTATGCGGCATGACATATCTCTGGATGTTATATCCGTTGTTGATAAAGCACAAATAATGAGTTATGTTAAGATAAGTAAATTATTCAGAGCTGGTCAATAAACTTTTAAGCTCTCATAAAATAAAAACAAAAAACCACAAATGTGACGTAAATAGCTTCCGCCTTAATTATATGCTGTTTTAAATTAAAATTTGAAGCGTTTCGAACTCTGATTTTGTTCCAGTTGACTGGCTGTTGATGTTTTGGAAATATTATCATCTACAGGTGCCAAAATCGAATTGCGATCTTTTAAAATCTTAAGGGAAAACATCGTGCAGAAAGCAATGTATGCTTTTAGTCAATCAAAGATCATCTTTGCAAAAAATGTTTCCAAATTCTTTATATCTGATGATTGAGATGATTTAGCGCAAATAATTCTTCTCAAGATTCTTCCAAATAAGATAATCTTTGCAAAAAATGTTCCCTAATTCTATCTGATGATCGAGATGATTTAGCGCAAATAATTCTTCTCCAGATTCTTCCAAACAAGAAATAATTGTTACATCTTAAGCAATGCGTTCTTTGGAGCATTCTTGCAGATATCCCTAGGTTCTTCAAGAATCTTCTACTAAAAATTTTTAAATTCAGACCTATAGAACACACTGCAAGGGGACCTTGCTTTTAGGCGGTAATGCAATCCAATCTTAGAAAATTGGGGGAATTTTTTTTTCCTAATATGCTCTATCGCGAATTAGAAAACGCACTTCTCGGCACTTTGGAAGAAGGCATTGAGGTTATAGCACTGGCATCGCTAGCTCAAAGACGCTATTTGCCCAAGAAAATCTCTATTAATTCCAAACACCGCCATTCGGATTCGTCTATAGGTAACTGTAGGTCCCTGAAGGTTCTCTTTGAACAGTTATTAATAGAGGTCCACATGCCCCGCCCAGTGGCGTCTGCAAAAATTGTCAGTCAGGGAATCATTTTGTCAGTCAACCTCATTCATATTGAGGTCATATGTTTTATACCTATTTCTTATGGTATCGACTAACCCAAAATGTAACCGAAATTTTGCATGAAGTTTTGCGCTATGGAGCATTTTGGATAATTCCGCCCTCAAGTGGAACACTGGCTGGTCTAGTCTCAAATTTAAAGGCCAAAACGCAGCATCTAAAGAGAAGCGTCGAGACAAAACAAAATTTTATATAAAATAAACGCTAGCAAAATTTTAAGCGCCAAGATGTTTGCACTCTAGTATGCAGCTTAAGACAGTGCTACCCATGTCTTTCAGCAATTTACGCTAGATGGCGCCAGCAACTATTTTGTTTGAGCGCTAAAAACAAAATGTAAATATGCAGCAAGTTATTTTGATGGGTAAAAATGTAACGATGGGTGGCAAAAATCTTTGTGAAGCATTTATGACTAGTACGTTTAATATTTATTTTGAACCGCTAAGAGACTTTTATTGACACTGCAATAATTAAAAGAAACTTTTAAAATAACTTTTTTTTAATTACATAATTTTCTATAATTAATGTTAGCTGCCAAATTATGAACATTTTTATTTGACGAATATGACGAATAATAGCTATTTTTAGTGCTGGCTCCATCTAGCGTAAATTTCCCAAAAAATGGGCAGCACTGCTTGCTCACAGTGCACGCAGTGCGCTTTTTTCGATGCTGCGTACTGGCCTTTGAAGCAAAAAAAAAGTCAATATGTAAAATATATAAATAAAATATAAATAAAGATCTAAAGCTAGAAAAAATACATATTCTCATACAATTTGTTGCTTCTACCATTATCATCTGGCAACCCGGAAAATCTTACTACTTAATCGATTTCTTGTGTGGTATATACTTTGAGGGTCATAATCATTTTCTTCTAAGCTATAAACATAAGATTTTTTTTGCACAATTTTAACATATACCAAACCCAAACAACTTTAGTTTTTTAATTTTGTTGCTTAATGTCTTTTTTTAACAAAATCTTTTAAGCTCAAAATAATGAAGAATCATTCAAGTCTGTTATTACCACAATCTTTTTGTGTTTTTTGTTTGTATAAGAACATTCTATACCCAGCTTTGACCTACTTAAGCTTCGGCTTCCATTCATATTCGCATTTTTTTTCTGAATTTAAAGACAGTGTTGAAAATTTATTGAGCGCATAATAAACACAAAAAAAAAAAGCACAGAAAATTATGACAACATTTAATAGAACTGTTGAACATATATCTTCTGCTTAAACTTCTTCTACGTTGCCTTTTAGAGAAAAAAAATGTCAAATTAAATTTTCGTCACGTTTTGTGCATGTAAATTACGGCCAACCCAAAGCACGGCACGTTATTTGGCCTCATGTGGGACGCGGTGAACGGAAATAAACCGTATAATTGTCTAAAATGAAATTTTCTGGGATCTTCCAAAGAATATTAGAATGACGTTTGTAAGCTACCTAGAATTTGTTGTGTGCCAAAATATTGTTGTAGCTTTTTAAAATGCAGCTGAAACTTAAAGTAACTTTGGCACTGAGTTCAAATGCAATTTGATTGGCTTATTAGAAGAGGAAAAAGTCATAAATCAATCAACTTGAAAATAACATCATGAACGTGTATGTTTGTATGATGATGCTGATGCCGATGATGATGATGATGTTTAGAATAATAATAATGATGACACAAAATCTGTGGCCATGTTGGCTGCAACTTGGTGAACGGAAATCAAAGCCAAATAAGATTTACAATTTATGGGAAGACTAAGCAGCAAGAAGAGAGCGGGCTAGCCAAAAGATACTCACTGTAAGTGGGTGACTCTTAAAGTGGTAAAAGATGCCAAACAGCAGCAGACACTTAAATAGGGACACTTAAATATAGCCAGCTGTTTATTGAGCACGTTTGCTGGGCGAGCAACTTTATGGCTGGGTCTGGATCTGGACCCAATTAAAATGCACTAAAAACTGCCTTAAAAGGGCGTTCGTGCGTAATTATATAAGTCAACACGGCGCAAAAAATAAGTTATTCAACGAAATACCGCAAAAAATACCAAACGCACTTACGCGTCCGTTTTGGCTAAAAATTCAGTGAAAATAAAAAATTATAAATAAAATGTATCCGTACAATTGCCTCATAAAAAGTAAAACTTGTTCAAAAATAAAAACTAGCCGGCTTCCTGTAGCAGTTGAAACTACTCACATAAAAAAAAATGCATTGAAATGCAATGAAATAAAAACTTTAAAATGCATTGGAAATGGGGGCATTAAGTGGAACTGCGCTTATATAATTTTGAAGCTCTCATGGGAAATTTTTGTAGCAGATGTTGCGAAAGTTGTAAATAAAAATATGCGAACTCATTAAATCTTTATAGATACAAAACATAAAATTTAATGTATTGGCCACAAAAACTACTTGAACTTTTTGGCTTAAAGTATTTGCAGTTTTCTCATTTATTTAAAGGTAGAGTTGCTTTGAAAACAATTTCAATACTCAGCATATAATTTTTTTCAAAACTGCTAAAAATAACGAAAAATTTCATATGAATGCATAAATAGCGTTCCAGCCGTAAATTTGACAACAAAATATTTCAGGTATAATCGATGTGTAATTCAATTAGCTACAGTTTAGTAAAACAATGATCAAAATCAGTTTAGTACAATCAGAGATATTAGCTTTTAAAGGGGTATACGCAGTTCGAAAAATTTCGCGCGGAATGACAATATTCCATTTGGGATATCCCATTTGTAATTTTTTTTATATGAAGTTTTGTCAAATTTTTCTTTTGCGAAATTTTTCGAGCTGCGTATAGGCTTTAAGTAAAGACACATTTTTTTAAATTTCGAGATCCGTTTCATGAAACTAATTTTGAACTGCATTTTCGATTTTAGCATGCGATTTTACACAAAATTTTCTTACTTAGACTGGAGCCCACAAACCTCACCCACCTCCACCTTATTCTCAACACACCACGCCATACCTGCTCTAGATGCAATGACCTTAACGCAATTACAATCGCGCACATTCTAGAACTCCTGCCCCTGTCTTAACGAGTAGTGTGGGCGATAGTGTTCGATATATCATTCGATATTTTTTTGAGTCGACTATTTGTATCGATATCCATGTTTGACGATATAACCGATATCGATATTTTCCTCCGATACTGACGATATTTACGAATTCGGCGAAAAAAAAAAAGCGAGAAAGGGGGGTGAACTGACAAGTGTTTTTTTTTTGAATTATTTATTACGCGACGATATATCGAGATATCGATATTTTTGATCGATTTATCGATATTTCACATTGGTTTCATTAGATATACATCGATACAGACAATATCGACATTTTGAGTATGCGTTACCCATCCCTAACAGAAAGCGCATATTTGGTTGGTTATAGCACTATCCAAACAACACTCCAGTCCAACCCAGATCCCCAAAATATTGTAAATATAAACAAATTTCTAAATCTAAATAATATTTACCACACCATATAACATAACACCCTCTTGGAGCTGAAGTCCTTAGCAGCCAGTGCTCCATCACACATTAAGCTATCTTACAATTTTAATTATTTGCTGTATATAATAATAGCACTATCAATAACAAGACTACAGAAGAACATACCAAAAATTTGTTTAAATTTGTAAGCAAGTGCAATCAAAAAAAAAAAAAAAAATCTGAAATTTTATGAATACAATGGTAAAGCAATTGCTGCTTAAACGAGTTGTGACTTGTAAGCAGAAATAAGTGAAATATTGCATTTGCGCTTGAGGTGGGATACTACCGATAGTGCCAGCACTCGATAGTTTAGACATCGATAGTTGAAACTAACGATACTATCGATAGTACTATCGAACAAAGTGCTAGAGGTGGAATACTACCGATAGTGCCACCACTCGATAGTTTAGACTTCAATAGTTGAAACCATCGATACTATCGATAGTACTATCGAACAAAGTGCTAGAGGTGGGATACTACCGATAGTGCCACCACTCGATAGTTCAGACTTCGATAGTTGAAACTATCGATAGTACTATTGAACAAAGTGATATATGGGACACAAAAAAGAGCACATTCTTTAAAAAAAGTACCATAGAGGAAGTGGGAAAAATTATCTTTCAAGTAGCTTGTTTTTGTAGCAGAAGACTAACATGTCGACATTTCTAGGTTTCTGTCAGGTCCTTCTGTCCAAAACTATAAAGCCACTTTAACTGAATATCCATCCTCTCACTTTCAGTAGAAATGGCAGGAGTGCATAAACATTTGTTGACCAAGTTTTGTAGTCCAACACAGTCGAAGCCCTGAACGTAGAAAAATTTTTAGCTACATTTTTTAATTGTTTTTACTAAACTTTCAAAAGCTAAGTGGATTTGCATTTTGGCTTAAGCTGTGACTGGCCAAATAATGTGAAATGTCAAATATTGCTGCTACCTAATTTTTAGAGATCTTTTTTTCTGTTTTTCGCAACACGAATTTTATGAAATTCAAAATTTCGGAAGCCAAAGTTGTCTACTATCCGGAAATGCTGGACGTCTGTGGCAATCATTTAGGCTAATGCGACATCGATTATGCAAAGAATTTTTATAAAAATTTGATTTACTTAAATAATTTTTTATGGTTCCCATGGGATTTATTGACTCTAAAAGCGTTGGTTGGTCAAAAAGGGTTGGACGTGTTACCACTGGTTTTGTATTCCTTTTGACATGTTGCCAATTTTTTGTCCGTTAGTTTGTCAAGAAACTTTTTTACATACAAAAGTATACTATCGATATTTCGAACAGAACCATCGATAGTATCTGTAAAATGAAACTATCGATAGTGCTATCGATGGCACTATCGACCATCACCTATAATTTGCGCATGCAGCCATAGTCTACCAAAACTTGTTGTGAATTATATGCATCATGAAAAGTACTAGCCATTATTTTTCCCACAAGAGTAATGTGAAAAGTGTTTCGATTTTTAAAATTGCTGCTTACGATTCCCAACTCGTTAAAGTAGTGAGTGCGTTACGTGGTAACAGCAGCTAACGAAATTTGTATTTATTTTTTAGCTGAAAAAAAACTAAAATCTTATCAAATAATTAACAAGTTTGGGCAATAGAGAGATGCTTCGATAAATCATGATATGTATGTACCGCATGTACATATAGAGAGAACGGGTTCAATATTTTTATGTTAGCTTTATGAAATAGTGCACGCTTTTTGCTCAAACACAAAAATATAATTTAGAATTTTTTTTTCAAGTCTTGTGACAAATTTTATGGTAGTATGTACCTTGTCTTAAACTAAACTTTTGTGTGTAGTTTGATCAAATTTAGTCAACTATTTCATATAGCTACCATACAAAATTGAAGCAGATTTCTGCGCAGCCAAACTTACGCACCTCTTGGCGACACCTTTGCATCAAGTATTCAATTGTGCAATTTTTAATAATTAATTTTCTTTTGCACCCAATCCAGACTAATCATCTTACCACAAAGTGGTGCAAATACTTGTAACACGCTCTTTCGTACCACCATCCCCTCAAGCAGTTGCCTTAATCCGCATCAACTTCGAACCCAAAAGTAGTATATCAAGTTTTATAACTTTATTCCAATGAAATATTCGGTCCGTATAGAAGTTGCTTAGGTATTCAGCTACCTGAACAAATCACCGCTTTTGTCTAATTTGGCAGCAAACAAATGTCAAGCATTTGCTGGTTCATTATGAGGCTATAAAAACATTGCTGACCAAACAAAAAACACGACTAAAATGGCCCATAGCCATAATTTTATTGGCAATAACCACAAAAGCAAATAAAAAAAAAATCAATCAAAATATTTGAAGCGTTAGCGGGTCTTTGATATGCCACAAAAGCTCGAATTAATAGAAAGAAAAATTTATGAATAAATTATGATTGACGAAAAGAGCGGTCAAAGGTAGTCACGGCTAGTCCGATTAACTGAGTATTCGCATTTATTGTAGTTTATAAAGTTCAAAGTTACTTTTCAAGTTGTAGCTAAAAAATGATATCATCAGCAAACCGCACAGAACTTAATTTGAAATGCTTTTTCAAGCCGATAAATCGCACAAATGCTGCGCTAGAAAATGAAGATACTTTTTGTTTGAGATACTTTTTGTTGCTTATCTCAGCCAAAGCCATACATTGTTGCAAGAGTTGCTTGCCAGAACCAAGCATTAAGTAAGGTTCTGCCCAAATTAACGGTAGTCACGTTTAAGGCCAGCAGGCGGAACAAGCATAAGATGCAGACGAAGTAGAAGCAGAAGAACAAAACAAAAGCCAACTTTAAATTCAATATGGCACCCAAAGGGGAAACGAAATTGTGCGGGTAATTTCTGGGGCTGCTTACCAGGCCAGTTGAAACTTAATTTAGCGCATTAAAAACTATTGTTTGGACTTGGGGAATAGTCAGGAAGAGATTGGCAAAGTGAAAGAGTGAAGAATGAAAAAAGCGCATGCGAAAAACGTGCAGCAAGCAATGCAGTTAATGAGCAAATCACTTTGAATTGGGCAAAAGATGGAAGGCCTAGACGTAAAATGGTAATGAATCTTCGTTTTAGACTGGCTGGCTGCTTATATAGTAATTGAAAGTTGTAATGCGAATTTTAAGAATCCACTTAATTTGGTTAATAGGAAAAACGATTTAAGTTAATTTTGAAACTGAAAAAATTAAAAACTTACACAGGCGTATTGTTGATTTTGATAGAACCATGCAATTGAAGCAGCCATAACATGTGGGGAATTGAGCTCAAAATCCTTAGCAGATCTAAGTCACAGCTCTATATTTTTAAATATTTCAAAGATTTTTGTTTATTCATTGGTTGTCTTTATTCATTTTTTGAGAGTAAATGAAAGGAAAATAAATGAAATGAAATGAAATGAAATGAAATGAAATGAAATGAAATGAAATGAAATGAAATGAAATGAAATGAAATGTAATGTAATGAAATGAAGTGAAATGAAATGAAATGAAATGAAATTAAATGAAATGAAATGAAATGAAATGAAATGAAATGAAATGAAATGAAATGAAATGAAATTAAATGAAACGAAATGAAATGAAAAGAAACGAATGAAATGTAAAGTAAAGAAAAAAATGCAATAAAATGAAAAGAAATGAAATTTTGTTTGAAGTGAAATTAAATGAAAAAAAATTATGTATATAAGTTTCTATAAGTCCTACAAGGACTAGAAGGCCGTTGAATCGATATGAAATGAATAAGGGCAACTAGTTGAATGAACTGTGTTCTCATTTTGAGCTCTCAAACATGAAACTGAGTGAGTAGACACGCAATGAATAATAATATATTAATATAGTATGACTAATCATTAATCATTTGTATAAGAAAAGAATAATTAAATAATCTTTAACTGAATAAACAAAAGCAGCACATTTCAAAAATATTTTAGCCTTTGCTATAAACAACGCCTCAGACTATTTTAGATATTCTGAGAATTTCGGTTCAATAAAACTTTGCGGCATCTTTGTTCTGATAAGAAGGCAGACAAATATATTTCTCTGAACTAGAACATATTTAAAACATATATAATATTTAAATTATTCTGACTGTAATATTTTATAGAAAAACTCTAAACTAAATTTGTAAGAAACTCAAGTCGTCGAAACGACGACGAAAATTTTTTAGTGTTTTTCTTAAGTTTTCGTTTTTTGTTTTGTGCTCATTTTTGGTACAACTTTAGACGTCGCTAAGCCGTTGTGGATTGCACTTATTTAGCTGAGTAGGCCTTGTTCGTCAATTCGACGAAGGACGACTTTTGTGTGATTTTTAAAATATTTTTATTTTTTTCATATTATGCTTATAATTTGGGTTTTTTGTTTTTATGTAAACTTATACGCAGCATTGTAAAACCGCCTGAATGAAAACAAAATTCATATAAAAAAAAACACTGTCAAAATTCTTCTGCTGCGTATTAGCCTTATGGCTTCTTATGCGAATTTTGGGATGAACTGTAGCTATAAATCCATTAACGTTCAGGTAAAAAAAAAATTTTTTTTAATTGTCAAATATCTATAGCTAATATTTTGTTTCCTGAAATAAAAACGTTTTTATAGATTTTAATATTTGATTGATCTATTTTGATATGAACTGTAGCTATGCATCAATTTATGTTCTATAAACGAATAATTACTAAAAATTTTAAACGATTAGGTTAGGTTATAGTGGTTGTCTGTCCTGAAACAACCCAGACACACTAAAAAAAAAAGAGGCCCTTTTTGAAAAAAAAAAAAAAAAAAAAAATTTTTTAAAAATAAAAAAAAAAAAAAAATTATTAATAAAAAAAAAAAAAAAAAAAAAAAAAAAAAAAAAAAAAAAAATAAAAAAAAAATTAAAAAAAAAAAAAAAAAAAAAAAAAAAAAAAAATTTCTCTGGAACCAGAGGTTGAAAAGGTCGTAAGGCTGGTAGAATGGGACCGTCCTTAGTCTCTTTCTGGCTAGGGAGGGGCATTGACACATAAGGTGGAAAACGGTTTCCTCCTCATCTTCAGATCCGCAGCCGCGGCAGAAATCGTTGAAGGGGGCGCGCATTCTTTCGGCGTGCCTACCCATAATATAATGTCCCGTAAGAATAGACACAGTGGTCGACAGGGATTTGCGATTCAATTTGAGCAACTTGAGTTTCGTTGCCGTCAATATTTGGTCTGGTAAGTCTTGAAATGCGACAAGAATCCTCATTGGCCCAGGCATTGCGGGCGATAGCCAGATACTTTTGTTTATTGGCCAGTTTGACTGAGGTCCCTGGTACCGATGTCTATACAGTTGTTAACGACGGAAAGAAGGGTGGCCTGTTTGGCCAGTTCGTCCGCCACACAGTTTCCCGGTATGTCCCTATGTCCGGGTACCCAAACGAGGTGTACCTTATAGAGCAGGGATATCTGGTTTAGGACGATTTGGCAAGCATGCACAAGCTTAGAGTTGGAGTTGGCGTCGAAACCAGTGAGGGATTTAATTGCAGCTTGACTATCCGAGAAAATGGTAATGTCTGTTGCAAGTCTTTCACCCTCCTGTAGTGATTTCGCCGCGGAAAAGATGGCGAGAACTTCTGCCTGAAAGACGCTGCAGTGGTCTGGGGTAGCCTAAGGGAAACGTTCCAATTGAGCTTGTCCGATAATATGCCGCTGCCGACCCTACCATGAAGTTTGAATCCGTCGGTATATATTTCGGTAGAGCACTCGGAGGTGGCATAATTATGGCTCCATTCATCCCTATTCGGGATAGGTAAGTCAAAACCTCTGTGTAGACTTGGGTATTTAGTGATGTAGTGAATGGAATTGGGGACTGTTGAGGATATTATATTGGAGCGCCAGTGACAAATGGTGTGGAGTCGCGTTGCTGCAATCTTGGCGGATTGACTAACCAGAAGTCCCGAGGGGAGCCAGCAAAGCAACGCAAAGAGCGCCTTAGTGGGTGTTGACCTAAGGGCGCCGGTAATACGGATCACAGCTTGTCTTCTGATTTTGTCAAAGATTATAAGGTTTTGTGCTTTGTCAAACGATTAATATTGATCAAAGAGGAGAGTCCCGAAATCAGAAATATCGATAAAAGTCCGAACACTGTAAATTTCACAAAAAAAGCCCAAAGAAATATCAACGTGAGCTATTTATATAAAGTAATGAGCCAGTTCAAATCAAACAAGCTTTTTAAACAAGATTGTTCCGTATTTCCATCTCCATTTGTCGGAATGCCAAAATATTTCAAAATATCATTCCTACAATATATCAAGTCGAAATTTTTTACGAACCATGGCAATTTTCACTAACTCTTATACAGTTCACAACTCCTCCGATGAAAAGAGTTAAACAGCATTCAGGTTCAGAGTTCAGCTCATCGGTTATTTGAAAGAATGGGCATTGTTTGAGCCGACAAACATTAAATTATGCGCAAATTAAAACATACATACAATACTTATATTATGTACTTTTTATTACAAGTTAATTTAAGCACAACCGCAAAAGACTTTGACTCTCATAAAAACCTGACGCGAGGAAAAGCAGTAGAAATATAATATTGCAATTGGTAAACCGAGCTATATAAAATGCATATTATATGCTTTAAAATTTCAGCCATTTGTTAATGTTGAATATTATAACACTATGTTGATAATAAATTGCCTTAATTCCAAACAAACCGCACTTATGCCCAAAACACACACCCACTGCCATCCAGAAACAAACACCGAGTAAAATTTATGGTACACCAAATGGTCGCAGTGGAGCGGGTCTCGAGTTTTCCGGCTGCTCTGAGCTGTGAGTTAAGAGCGGGGCACAAGTGGCGCCTTTTTAAAGCAACATTAATCATAGCTCATGAATGAGTGGAATGAATGCAGTGCAGGGTTAAGGAGTCGGGGTGGGCACTAATAGCTAAGGAACAACTGGAACCAACTGTTTCTAGCTGCTTTTTGTAAATAATTTAAGAACCCTTAAAGTATAGTAGGAAAATAAGAATTATGACAGCTCGTATGGCTGTTAAAAAAAAACAGCTGAGTCGTGAAATGCATCTCTAATAAAAAAAGGAAATTTAATAAAAATGCAAAATTTGCTAAATTTAAATGTATAGAGCAGACAATTTAAATTAACAATTTCTTTATTTTTTTTTATTTTTATTTTTTTGCAGCAATCTCTTTTGGCGGGTCGGATACCTGTAGCCTCCATGACGGGCCCCATTAAACGTGGTTTGCTCTGGCAGCAGCGAGATCGTCTATTTTCACGCTGGAAGGAAAGGTAATACAAACTTTTGAATACACTTTAGTTATTTAAAAATTAGGGTTTATGTGGAAAAATTTTAAGTTGAATAAATCGTTAAAGATACTATACTTAAGTTGGAAAATGTTCTAATAGAAACACCAAAGAAAGAGTGAGTTCTGGAATATGTGTAGTTATGGCCTTATATAAAGTTATTTTCTAAGAGTTGGGATCGCACGCGGGTACCAGTTGACTGTTTGATTGAAATAAAAAAGTAAGGGCTTCACTGTCTGCTTAATTACAAAAAATGGATACAACAAATAAATGACAAACACATTTTATAAAATTTTAAACACACACAAAATTTTCTCAAAAAATTAGTAAGGGCAGAAATGTAGAAAAGCAGTGACGCAAAAGTACCCAACGACAAGTTTCACTAAAAATATTCTGCATTTCTGCACGACCCAAAACCGGGTGCGGACGATTAAGGGTTACCACCACCATATTGCAATTAAGAACTCCAAATTTAATTACAATATTTTCATAAAAAAACAAAAAACAACAATTTTGCAACAAACACGTTTTTTTGACCGATCAGTACTATGGGGGCTATATAAGATAGTCAACTAGGTGTGGATCTAGGATTTGTTCTTGGGGGGAGGGGTCTTTCACTTCGAAGTGTATATATATCAGAGCTCAAAAAGGCCTTCAACACATTTTCCAACTTTTGGTGGGGGGGCGGTCCGGAACCGAAAATCACCCCCGTAGATCCGTATCCGCCACTGTAGTCAACCGTAAGTTGGTACAGTATTTGGGGAACTCTGAAAAACTTCCTAATGCTAAATTTGGCTACGATATCTTCACAAGCAAACGAAACACAACGAATTTTGTGCAAATACAAGTTTTTTGGACCAATCTGTCTTTCGAACATGGGTTTATAGACTTTTCTAGTCACCCTGATCATACGTGAATAGGCCAATCTCTATCAGTGGGTACTTCCGGCGTACTTCTTTTGGTATCATCAGTGAACATAAAATACCCTTTGTACCATAATTACAAGTACAAGTATTTTAAAACCAGTTTTTTTTACTCTTTGCATTTCATTTTTAAGGGTGCACTGGTCGTTAGTTGAGCATTTCTGCCTTCGTGATGGTACGCTGATCACTCTTCAAATAAAATTTGCTTCAAAAAAAAAAAGTATTCATTTAAATTGGTTAAGAAATCTTTAATTAAATTAAATTGGCCACAGCAATAACTTTTCCCTTATAACTTTAAACCTATAAGTATGTTGAAGATATATCTATTATCTGATGACTTGCAATTTAGTTATAACACAAGCATCGATATTATCAGCCAAGGACTTACAGAATTTTTAAATATTTTCTGACCTGCTAAACGAACACAAGACCGACTTCAGTATTTACATTTTTTTGTCATAACTTTTAAAAAAACGATAAGCCGATAACGAACACCTAAAAATAAGACTAACCAAAATGTTTCAAACTCTTTATGGTTGTATTAAATTCCGCAATTGGGATATAAAATTATTTTAAACCACAGCCTTGGTTCAGACATTCGTGATTTTATAAAAAATATGAGCGGTCTCTAAAAAAAAATCGAAAACGTGCTGTACAAGCACGCGTTTGAAGTAAAACTTTTTACGCCTTTCTCCTCCCCTGAGCCTTCTTCTGCGCCGTACTCCTTTCTTTACGACTTTCCTCCTCCTCCGCTTATTCTCCCTACCCATTCTCGTTCCTTTCTAAAAAGTTTTTATAGCAAAAAATTTTGTGTAGCATACTTTTAGTTACTTCTCTAACACTTTTTGCTTACACTAACAAAATCTCAAAGTTACTTCCTTCAAATTGTGCCGCCTTAAAAGTTTAAAATTTGTGGTTTTTTACAGGTTAGCACAGTACCTCAAACCATTGGGCCAACTTGAATTCAGACAAAACTTTTTTTTTGTGTGGCTGTGTAATTAAAACTTAAAATTTTTCCCAGAAACGAATTGATTTAACAAGCAAAACACAAATTTGTTGATTACCGCTTGCCTTAATCAATAAAAATATCGATAATTTTCCAAAAATCAATAAAACTTTAGCTTGATGCAGCTTTAACTATTGTATTTTAAATATATGACCAAGCTTTCACTTGTTTTTGCTTGAAACATATAAAATATATCCTTTAAAACTCTTTAAATAATCATATAATAGTTAACGTGCCCATTAATAGTTTATAAAAATTTAACTGAAATAAATAAACTTTTAAACATTCAAACGAGCTTAACTCACAGTTCAGACAGGTAAAAAAATAATTCCGCACTGGTCTGCAAAAATGAACAACCCTTTAGCGTCTCTTGAAATATGCAAATATAAATTTAAACCCCTCTCCGGTTTATTGTTAATTGCAAAAAGCGCATAATTGACAGTGGCGTGCTCTTTGGACGCAAAATGCAGCCATGTTTTATGGCCACGTTGAGCTGCAGTTAATGGCCAATATGATGAGGGATAAAAAGTGGACTTTACTCATTGTTAGTGCCCCATTTGACGTCACAAAAGGTGGCAGGTTGGTTTGTTTTTGTTGGTGGGTTGTTTGCATCGTTTAATTGAATTTTAATTACGTTAATGCCAATATACTGACTCGATTGCGATTACATTTAAAAATCAACTCTGCCGTAATTGTGTTTATCGAAATATATTTAATTGGCAGTTAATGACCGCTAAACAAAAGCTGTCAATTGAGAATTTTGAATGTACATTATGCAATCATAGGGGAATTTGTCTAAAGGCAGCTGGATTAAAATAAAAACAGTATACAATTAATTTTAAAACTTAAATGACAAATTATGGAAAAGACGCGTAATATTGCGAAAGTGATTTAGGAAAATAACTTTTTTCACTTTGGAGTCGTGGATAATTTCCCTCGAAAGGTGTAAATCTGTGCTAACAATGAGCAAGGGAAGTACGAGTAGATGGCGATCCGATTTGGGAGCACGCAAAAACGAAATCGAAAAAATTTTTCGTTTTCCGAAACACGGTCGTTTAAAACATAATTTACGATATTGAACTCTCTGCTAGCAATATCTTGTCCAACACTCTTCGGATACAATATAAAATAACTTAAGTAAACTACTAAAACGAATAAAAAAAAAGTATGATTAAAATAAAAACAAAATTCTTAAAGAGTACTTCTATACTAACTCACTATTATCATCCACAAATAAAATCATTGCATCCCCAGAAAATTGCTCCAAAAGTTTTTAAATGCTAAATATAAATATCAATATAATAATCAAGCAATTACTCATTACTAACATTAAATAGATCTATTTAAAAAATAGAAACCTTGATGCATAAGCTCACTTGAACCGGCTAGAAACTGCAAAAAATTATTAATACCTAATTCATGTGATTTTTATATTCCATAAGCTACATAGCAAATTGACCATATAATTAAACAATAAAATTAAAATCTGCAATAAATAAATCAATTCGAGTAAAGCGCAATTAAATTATAAATTAAAAAATAAATTTCAAGCTGCTGTTTCAGCTGGCAAACCTTAAAGTTTATTCACAAAGCTGACCATCACTTGCACTAACATCGCTGTCCAAATTTTTTGGTTTCCATTTGGAGCTACTTCAAAGGGTCCCTCTCTTTGCCTCACTTTATGATATCCCCTCCTGCCTTCATGCTGGAACCACTTTGAAAGCTTAACTAAAAACTGCTTAAATCATCATTACACAGACATCAGACGTTAGAGCCAACTCAACAAATGGCAACAGTCTGAAGTTTGAGTTGGCCAAAACATCTTTCAGATGTTGGTTGGTAAATGCCGCTTGTTTTTGGTCTTTTGCAATCATTCATCTGGCCAACAATTTTCTTACGCTTTGCGCTCAATTCAACTGACCATAGTTAGCAAAAGAAAAAAAAAATATGAAAAATAAACACACAAAAAAATACACTGAAAATACTAAAAAAAAAAATTTTTAGCTAGAAGTTTAACAAATTCCCAGCCATTGCCAAAGAACTGGGAAGCAGTATTTTTTGTGCAGTATAGTGGTGGGCGTGAGAACGTATTGCGAGGCACGACGCAGCACGAAATTGAAAGCACGAACAAATATTTGCCAGCAAGGTGCTAGCACGAAAATGAATGTACAAGTCTTGGCATATATAAATTTGCAGAAATATATATTTTTTCAGAAAACAGGGTATAGTACATAGGGCACTACCTCTACTATGAGGTTTAGTTTATATAAGCATATGCCGGTTTTCGAGACGGTTCGGAGAGTAAAAATGAGTGCAATTCTTTACGAATTCCGAGCTGTGAGCTTTAACCAATTTTGCATTGTTGTTTTTTTCGTTTTGATTTCAATTGCACATTGACTTAAACAGCTGTTTTTTGTTTATTTGTTCGAAAATCAGAGCAGCAACTCCACACCTCTCGTTCGAAAATCTATCTAAGGTGCTAAAGAAATCTCTAGAAACTTTGGGTACGGTTTGAAACCAAATCTATAGTAAAAACCGTCGATGCCACAGAAATGGCAGAAAAGAGTTGCTACTGTTTTTTAATTACATGATTTTAAAGAGTGATTTAAGAAAGTTAATTTTTTATTGAATTAGTCAATAACTTGTAGAATATTTTGGAACTTTTCGTTTCCAATTTCTGATAAATAAATTTTAATATTTATTCCGCCAAACACTGTAAGGAAGTTCTGGTGCTGGGGTATAACTCAGCCCCTACACCAGGGCCGATTTATAAATAATTTGTTAGTTCGTTAAAACACTGGGCAGTGTAGGGGGTCTAGAATTTGTCCTCGCCGTACCTGCATACCACGTTTGCCTTTCCTATACGCGCTGAAAATAATGCCAAACAGATGCGACTCTCGACTTTTGTACTTTTGTAATTTCCACAACTAATTATTCCCGTAACCGTGTTCCCTTTCTTATACTCTTTATTGCTCCTCCCTAACCTATTCCTTCATTTTCATGTGCACCTTTCGTTTCGTTCATGGTCCGCTATACGTGTTGCCATCGTGCTGTTTCAGACCGTTCTCCCGTGTTAAGTTTTATTATCGCCCACGCCGGCTCATACCACAGTTTGCCCGATACCCGTCTATCGTTATTGCCGATAGCCGGCTACAGGCATCCTGGTTTTGCAGTCCGACGTGGCGATGTTTTAGCGATGCCCTTCATATCGCTATTTAGCCCTTTTAATGTTCGTGTGTCAAAGCCATCCTATTGTACGGCAGCGGGACGTGGCTGACCCCGCCAAGAATGATGTCGAAAATGCAGACATTTGTCAACAAGTGCCTATGGATTATATGCGTGATTTTCTGGCCCAATCGGATATCAAACGCAGAACTATGGCACTGTACAAGTGAAGTTCCTATCGGTACCGAGATAAAAACACGCAAGTGGCGTTGGATTGGCCATGCTCTCAGGAAACATCGAAGCAGTATTGTCAGGATGTCCCTGGAATGGAACCCTCAAGGAAGCAGACTAGTTGGAAGACCAAAGGCAACCTGGCGACGTACAATACTTAACGAATTGTCCCCTCACAACATCAGCTGGGACACAGCAAAGCAAACTGCCCTAACGAGTTCGGTGGAAAGTTCTTGTAGAAGCCCTCGCCTGGGGAGACTAAGAAGAAAAAAAAGAAACCATAAAGTAATAATAAAAAATATTTAATAAAATATATTAATTTTTAAAAAAAAAAAAAATTTTAAAAAAAATATATAATATTAATTATTAAAAAATTTTAAAATTTTTTTATAAAAATAAAAAAAAAAAAAAAAAAAAAAAAAAAAAAAAAAAAAAAAAAAAAAAAAAATTATTAATTAAAAAAAAAAAAAAAAAAAAAAAAAAAAAAAAAAAAAAAAATTTAATAAAATTTAAAAAAAAAATTTAAAATAAAAAAAAAAAAAAAAAAAAAAAAAAAAAAAAAAAAAAAAAAAAAAATATTTAATAAAAAAATAAATTTTAAAAAAATAATAAAAAAAAAATAAAAAAAAAAAAAAAAAAAAAAAAAAAAAAATAAAAAAAAAAAAAAAAAAAAAAAAAAAAAAAATAAAAATAATTAAAAAAATTTTATTTTTTTTTTTTAAAAATTTTTTTTTTTTTTATAAAATATAAAAAAAAAAATTAAAAAAAATAAAAAAAATAAAAAAAAAAAAAAAAATAAAAAAAATAAAAAATTTTTTTTTATTTTTTAATTTTTTTTTTTTTTTATATTTTTTTTTTTTTTTAAAAAAAATTTTTAAAAAAAATTTATTTTTAAAAAAAAAAAAATACTCGCCTGGCCTGTGAAAAATTGAGTTTATCACTTTTTTCTTTTCTTAAATGAAAAAGGCTACTTCAGGACTTTTGGTTAACATTTTTTTTTTCAAAGCGTTTGCTTAGTGACCCTCAAATATGTGTCTGGCATATGAAATCACTTTCACAATTTTAAAGCGAATTTACTTTTGACAAATTTCTGACCTATTTTTGTTTTTAAAAGTTCGTGATTTTATCGTGACATTTTTCGTGTCTCTTAGCGTCGTCATGCGCTAGCTCACATCTCTAGTTTGGCATAAGTTTTTTGTATGTTAACAAAATAAAAGCCGCTTTAAGCTCTTCGAAAATTATCAAAGCTGGCTCAAGTATTTTTTGCTTTTGTTTAGTATTTATTTTGCCAAGTTAAGTGAAACTTTTGTTTCCAATAAACGTCTGAAACCTGCCAAAAATGCATAAAGTATTTTGGCTAGCCAAAGTTTTGTGCATTAAAGAGAAAAACCCACATGACAATAATTTTCTTAAAACAAAATTTATGTTGTTCAAATGTCAAAAGAAAAGCATACATATAAATATGTTCTTTTTTTTGGCATATTAAGAGGCGACGCGTGCCTCTCGCTTCGATAAAACATTATGTATTATTATTATTATTATTATCGGCGTCATATGGCTTTGCTTATAAAGACCATAAAATATTTTGAAGCTGCTTTTTAGCTGGCTTGTTGCTGGCTCATTGAACTGAAGCTCCCCGAGCGTCATTTTTGGCGCATGATTTATTATTTATTAATGATATTTTGAGCGTTGGGTCGATGTGGCAAGCCATTTTTTTTTTTTTTTTGTCTTTATTATTATTTTTTTTTTTGCAAATTGTGGCACTGGCAAATTGCAAAATTATTATTTCATGCATAATGTGTAAACAATTTGTGGCCTGCTCTTTGAAGTATTTATGATTTCAAGTTTTTAAAACTATTTGCAATAAAAAAATTTTTAATGACTAGGTTTTCTTTTTAGTTGTATTTTTTAATTAGCTTAAATTTTTATAATGTTAAAGCGTAAAATTGGAGCATTTGTATCGCATAGTTAATAAAAAAGCCAAAATATGTTAAAGATTTGAACTAGACTTTATTCTTCAGGCCATGCTGAAATTTCGCAAAATCTATTCGATTCGAGCTTTACGCTACACTTATTGACATCTGGCTGTGGTATATTAGATTCATATTGATATATACAAAAATACTAATAAAAATACTTGATATAAAACATAATTTTAAATGTTAACAACAATGCACTCACTGCTTGAACAAGTTGGGAAAGGAAAGCAAAAACAAAAAAAACCAACACTTTTCACTTTACACTTGTGGGATAAATAAGGACAGTTTTTGTCTTGATGCATATAATTCATAACTAGTTTAAGCAAACAATGGGTGCAAGTAAAAATGCCAAATTTTGCTTATTGGTGCTTACAAGTCACAACTCGTTTAAGACTTAACATTTCTTGACAATGAACGTAATTTGTAGATATTGTTTTTGTATTCAATAGGTCAAAACTTCATATAAAAAAAAAATTTCCTTTTTTGGGATATTTTTTATATATGATGTTTTGACACTTCGTGAGGAATTTTTGCATGCTACGTATGGGCCTTTAATTCAATTTATTAATTAGAAATTTTTTTTCCATAATATTAGCTTTGCTAAACCAAAAAAAAAATCCGTTTGGGTTGTTGCATTAGACGCAGCAAGCATGTGGTTTCAAAACGAATCCGAATATTTTAATTTATACTTTTTTTGTTTTAAGGCCCATACGCAGCTTGCGAAAAATTCCGCACGAAATGTCAAAACTTCATATAAAAAATATCCCAATTTTTTTATTTTTTTTTGCGCATATGGGCTTATATGTCAAAATTTTGTCAAAAAAAAATATCCCACCATTTGGGATTTTTTTTATATGAAGTTTAGACATTTTGTGCGGAATTTTAAAGTTTGATCAAAACTGGTTCAGAATTTGATTTATATATCAAACATAGATTCTACGCCAAACTAACTATTCTTATTACATAACGTAGAGGAGTAAAATAGTTCAGAAGGATGTTTATGTTTTACAACTCGAAAATGAACAAAGTCGACTATTGAATGTTGTATTAGGATGGGTTATTTTTTTCGGTTTAAATGATCTTCGCCGTTTGGATTCCATGGGGTCCAAGAAAACTATAGGTCTATATTGAATTTCGAGTCGCCCAATTTTCGAAATTGATTTTTTCGAAATATTTAAAGGTCGACTTAGGCGTGGGATATATGTATGTACATTAGGGTGGGTCAATTTTTTTGGTATAAAGGCTCACAGCGATTTTGTTTCTTTGGGTCATTTTAATTTAAAAAGCAATTTTGCCCAAGAAACTATGGGTCTAAAATGAATTTTGAGTCGCCCACTTTTTCAAAATAGGTTTTTATCAAAATATGCAAAAATCGACTTGGATCTTCTATTTACAAGGCCAAAAAACTTTATTTTTCCTCTAACCAAATGTATATTTGGGGGTTTTTTGGGTCCAGGAACACATTTTTGACATCTATTTTTAATTTTCAACGCCGCCAGAGGGCGCTTTTGTGTATTTTTTTAATTTTTTATCTTTTTTTTTTGAAAAATTGACAAAAAGTTGCGAAAATTGACGAATATTTCAATATGCAATCCCAAATTTGAAGTTTTACAAAATACTCAGCGTTGAAAAAATGGGAGGGGTGGGTATTTTGGGTTGACGACATACATAAATTATATTCGATTTAAGACAAAAAAATCGATTTTTTTTATAAGGTTTTTTTCTTATTAATTTAATATTATATAACAAATATTTCGATTTAATGTTAGTTCTAAAGCTGTTTACAGCCTTTAGGCTAAACTCGATATATGTTGTTTTGTAATTAGCCACTAAATAAATAATTAAAATATTAGGGTAAATCGATTTTTTTTTAATTTACTCTAAATATACAATGCATAATTTTTTTAGACTCTATTATTTATGTGGATATTATTAATAAAATAAATTATAGTATTTTATAAAATAGAAATAAAACAGATGGCATTCGTTAAAGTCGGTCGCTGACGACTTTGGAAACGTTTTTTAGGCCCCATACAAATTGGGCCACTCTAATGTACATACATATTATAAATATTTAAAGAAATAATTTTTAATTTTTTGCTTATATTTTCAGATACTTTGTGCTTACACGTGACTATTTGCATTGTTTCAAGCGAGCTTCGGGTTCGGCGAATGAACGTGCCTCAGATATGGGACAATTTATATTTAAGGTAAGCAATCAGATAAAAATTTTGGGAATATATTTGGGCAAATAATCAGAAATTTAGTTAAAAGCTAGATTAGAAGAGTTTTGGGAAAACTACGTCCGGAGAGAAATTTGTCTGTTTTAATAAGTTCAGCCTTTGTCTAGAACAACAATAGAAGCTCCAACCTTGCTGGCTATGGATGCACCGAGCGGGTCTGTGTCGATACCCAATTAATTAACATATGTTAAAGATAAGTTTCTTTTGGAAATCGTACAAGGATCTAAGCTATTTGTTGATATCAAAAGTTTATCTTAGAGATACAATACAATTCTGGTTCTTAATATAAGATGATTTATTTAAGATTTTTCAAAGGCGATAGGATCTATAACCATGCGGGCTACGGATACTCTTGTGAGCCAATACAAAAAAAAAAATATATTTTTTTAAATCGTATTCGTTTCTTATCTTAGAGAAACAATACAAATCTTCCGGTTATTATTATCAGTAATATGTTTTAGATCTTATAAGATGCTCATAAAGAGGTCTAAGCTTCCGCAAATTTTGGTTCCCAACGTGTTCGGGCTTCAAGGGGCACTTCAAGATACAACTCGTTATAACTTCAACTGCGTCATAATTACCCATATGGAAATCCCAACCTACTTAACCTACTCTTATCGCTTTGTCATCCAACTCATTTACAGCAAAAGTTGGCCAAGTTTAGAGACAAACACATATAAACATACATTTATTTGCTACCGATTATAAAATTCTATTACCCTAACAAGATTTATGCAATCCATTATGGCCATGTTGTCTGAATATGCCATAAACTACAGGACGACACACCTTAAAAAATAAATACTACGAGTATATAAAAAATATATGCTTATAAATGAACTCTGTTTGCATAAAGTCACGTTTTGCATGGAGATCTTTATGATGACAATGGAGCGTTATAATAGCAACTCTAAAGCATATAAGACGACTTTAAGGTGTGAAGTTAGCAAAGTTGTGGGAGCTCAATTTTTGTACAAAAATTCAATCTACACTTGTCTGACAACTGCTTCTTCTTTCATTGCCTTTTTGTTTTTTTTGCTGCCCTTGCATGCAAAGTAACTCATTAAAAGCCCGGTACTTCCTTTATACAAAGCCCGAAAAGAAAAACTTTACTTACCTTGCCAACTTTTAGACAAACTCAACTACTAATTGGCTAAAACTTGCAGCTACTGCATGTTAATTTTGCCTTCAAATGCAAATGCAAATCTCTAACTACTGTATGTGAATATTGGCCGCAAGCTCATGCCACACGTGGCAGTCTGTAAACGCCATGAACTGAATTTGCTGCAGTCTATGCTGTGTTTACACTGCGGCATGGAATGTCGAGAATTTGTCACAACAGCGGCACAGCTTAGTGTAACTAGTTGCAGTCATGAATATTTTTGCAGTGTGAACAGAGAGAAGTATTTGCTTCTCTGTCACGTAAATACTGTGACAGTGGCTGGCACAGTTTTTGACAAACTGATTTTCAAATTGCTTAAAAAAAACGAAAAGTGTAAAGCTGCTAGTATACATTGTTCAGACTAGTGCTGGAGAAAACATCGATGATCGAAGTTTAAAATCTCTATAAATCGATGTTGGCCAACAGAGATATTTCTCCAGCACTATTAAACACCCATTTGATGAGAGCAGAAGTGTTGGAGAAACTATCTCTGTTGCATCGATATATAGAGATTTTAAACCTCGATCATCGATGTTTTCTACAGCACTAGCTTAGACTATTTAAAGTAAACTGTCACAACGTATGCCAGTGTAAACCTAGCATCAAGCTCAGCCCACACAACTAATTTTTTTTTAACATGTTCCGTTTTGCCATTAAAACAAAGCAAATACAGGCAAACTACAAATAAAAAGCCAGTAAATGCTTGGCGCACACTTTTCACACACATACACCGATACTCACACACAAAGCTACTCGTTCACACAGATACTCACACACATAGTTACTCTATAAGCAGGAAAGAAAAGTGTAAAAAAAGTGAACTTTTAAAAAAACACGATTGCAATGAAATAAAAACCGTTACCGTTGTTGTTGTTGTTTTTTTAAACAAATAAGGAAAATGCACATAACAACAACAACATCAATGCCACTTAGCATACAAACAACAACAAATACAACACTGGGACAATCGCAAAGAGCTCATGGGAAAATTGCTTTTTTTTTTTTTTTTTTAATTTATTTTTGCACTTTTCTGCTAAAATCCCTAAAAGCAATGTCAATAAATAGTTGCCGTATTTACTGAATATATTCTTTTTTATTCTTCTTGTTGTTTAGAGTTTAATTTAAATTTCAAATTAATTTGAAACACTGCGAGGCAGCTCTTTTAGTAAACACATTAGAATTGTATAAGCTTAAAATTTTTTAAAATTTGAAAAATTTTTATAACACATTGAACATACACACACAAAGTATCTTAAAAATGCTTAGAATTTAGCAAAAACAATGTTTACCTTAAACATTTTTGGAGCTTTTAATTAGCATTTTAATACATAAATAAGTAAACACAATTGTATGTGCAATGATTTATAATAAAAACTTATTTAAAACCAAACAGCAAAAAAATGCTGCCTTTATGATTTAGAAAGAATGCCACAGTCAAAGCTAAAATGACGATATCGGAAGAATTGGTAATAATGAGAGCAAAGCTCAAAGGATGAAACAAGGAGAAGAAGAAGAACAGACAGCTACAAAGAACTTCCTTAAAGCGTCCTCTTCAGATGGAACTGCTTGGTTGACAAAGCCCATAGTGTTCAAGTGCGGCACTGTACTGATAACGAAAATTCTTTGTCTGTCCTCTGGTTGAGTTCTTTAGCGAAATGCGTGTTCACCAAATATCCTATAATTAAAGGGGCCAAAATTCATTGAATGAAGATTACACAGACCAACATGGTTTGGTTGTTGGAAAGCTATGGGTCATTTCCGAAGTAATTTGCTGCGTAGAATCCGAATCCGGGGCCAGAATTGGCCAATCACGTCAGGATTTTGAGATATTTAAATTTTATATTTTATTAAAACGCAGTTTTTCCAAGCTTTCCAACAACTGACATGACCCCGGTATTTGTAGGCCTGTGTTATTGCAGTCTTGATTTTGGTAGATTGTAAATAAACTATAAGTTCTTAAAACAAGACCAAAATTATTAATTATTTCCAGTTTTTTATAATGTTAAAATGGCTTAAAAATATTAAAAAAAAACAAAATTTATTTTAAGAAAGTTTTCAATAAATACTTACGCTTTATACATGTCTCCCCAACCAAGCACTAAACTGCGGAACATAGGGCAGATTCTTTCCAAATTTATCTCATCAAAATGAGTCCCGTAAAGGGACGTAAAATAATGTTCTATAAACTATTTCGTACTGGCTTTAAAAAAAAAAAATATATATACAAAAATTTATATATTTAATTTTTTGAAAGCTTTTGCTTGGAGATACTTTACATCTTGAAATAAATAAAAATATTTAAAAAATAAAATAATTATTTTGTTAATTTTTGGAAGCCTTTTTTTTATTTATTTATTTAAATATTAATTATAACACAATAACAATACTATAGCTAATAATCATTAAGGTAACGAGTAACTAGACCTTAGACCTGTCTTCTTTTTTTTTTTATTTTGAGGTAAACATTAAGCAAAAAAATGCATATGTAACCATTATTTTAGAGGTACCTTAAGTCTTAAAAAAAAAAATGAAATACAAAAAAAAATAAATCATTTAAAAAAAATTTAAAACAAAAAAAAATAAATAATAATATAATAATAATAATATATAATAATAGTAATAGTCAAATTTTTTGAATAATTGAAAAAAATACATCTATGTGCTTTCTGAAAAAATAAAACAAATTGAAAACTTGAAATTTTTAGAGATATTTTTTAGAAATACTTTGTTTTTTAAATAAAATTTTTTAAGCATTTTTTTAAATTATTTTTTTTTTGTCAAAATTTTTAAAAATTGAAAAAATACCAATTCATATATGCTTTTTGAAAAATGCAACAAACTTATGATTAATAGAAATTTTTTAAAGATACTCGTCTTAAAAAAAAAAAATTTAAAGTTGTTTTAAACCTTAAAAAAAAATAAAATACATTTAAATTGTATTGTGCATTTTTTGAAGATATTACTTTAAATCTTAAAAAAAACTAAAAAAAAAAATGATTATAGAAATTTTTTTAAATAGTTTTAGGAGATACTCAAAATCTTTTAAATAAAATAAAAATGTTAATTTTGCAATTTTTCAAAGCGTTTTTTTCCAAATTTTTAGAAACTAAAAATTACAAGTATATGCTTTTTAAAAAATTCAACAAATTTGTGATAGATATTTTTTTAAATACTGTCTAAAAAAAATAACATTTTTATTTTAAAGATACTTTTTCTTAAAAAATATATAAAGTAAAAAAAATTCATATTTTTTATATTTTGTAGCCATTCTTTTAGAGGTGCTTTAAATCTTAAAAAAACATACAATGAAAAATTGTATTTTGAACATATTATTAGAGATAAAATAAAAAAATATATGTTTTTAAAATGTATATTTTTTAAAATGAATTTTATTACAATTATTTCTAGTCATTTTTTGAATAATTGAAAAAAATACATCTAAAAAACAAATTTGTAAAATTTTTAAGCGATACTTTAAATCTTTTAAAAAAAAAAAAAAAAATGTACACTGAAATTTTTTAAAGCATTCTTTTAAATTATTTTTGATCAAAATTTTAAAAAGTGAAAAAAATACCAGTATATGCTTTTTCGAAAAATGCAACAAATTTATAAAATTCTTAAAGATATTTTTAAGAGATACTTTAAATCTTTTAAATAAATTTAGAAATTGTACACTTTTAAATTTTTTAAAGCTTTTTTTTAAAATTATTTATGATCAAATTTTTAAAAAAGTAGAAAAATATCAGTATGTATGCTTTTTGAAAAATGCAACAAATTTATGATTTATAGACAGTTTTTAAAGATACTTTAAGTCTTAAAAAAAAAAAAATCAATAAAATTTTATTTTGAAATTTTTGGAGACATTACTTTAAATCTAGAGAAAACCATGAAAAATGATTTAAAAAAACATGTAAGCGCTTTCAAAAAATACAATAAATTCATAAATTATGAATTTACAAAATTTTACTTAAAGTCTACGAAAAAAAATTTAATAAAAAAAAAATACGTCTTGAAATTAAAAATTTTTTTTTCACATTTTTCTAGTCAAATTTGGAAAACTAGAAAAAAATACTTGTATGTGTGTGCTACTTTAAAAATACAACTTTATAATTTTTGCAACAGCTGCTACAACTAATGAATACCCTCATTAAACATTATTTGCACACTACGCAAAATTATACACAGCTCTCAAGAAATAATTTCCAGAAAGAACTAGCTCTCAGTGCAAGTGACTCAGTTAGCAGTTGCTAACCAGAACCAACATGTGTTTTAAAAATTTTTGACATACAAATTATAAATTTGGACTTTCCCATCATCTTTAAACAAAATCAACAGATCATGTCGATATAAATAGATTTATCTCTAACAGAACTTATTAAAAATTTAATACTCAATAGAAATAAACTCAACTAACTAGTTTGGAAAATATGTAAATAAAAAAAAAAATACATAAATATATGCATTTAATGCAGTCCATAATTTTTACACATTGTTGACCTTCAAAAATCGAAATGCGTACCGAATATGGTCAAAATATACTTACAGCCCACACAAATACTCAAAAACCCGTAGATACTCGTCATAAGCAGCCAGCCATGACTGAAGGCAGCCAAATCAAAGTATCGTTAGGCCTTAGAGGCGGCTTCTTCAACGTAATACAATTTTTTTTTTTAATATTACACTTTATTTTTTTTTTAAATTTAATTGACAGTCAACGACACTACAATGACTCAATCGCTGTGTCAATGTAATCAACTTAATCAATTAGGCGTGCAATACTTATACATGGATACACACAGATACTCAGAGTTATACACACACACACAGATACTAACGCATACGTACAACAGCAGCAACTCATTTGAAGTCTAATTATTTAATTTGATTTTTGCATAAATTTTCAAAGTGATTGAAATTTCATCTGCTTCATCAATATGGCAATGTGGCATTATAAAACACCTCGTCTCTCTCTCTTCTGCAGCTAGTTGAAACATTTTAGCATCTGCTGCCCCCAGTTCGAATCATCATCTCAGATCTGCTCTGTTGACTCCAGAGGGAAATCAATCGCGCGTAAAACGTAGCGATGCTTAATAATTACAGGTGACGAGCTTACCTGACCTATCGAGGCGTGGGTTTGACTGACTGTCTGACTGACTGAAGCCTGATGCCCGGGGGCCAAATATTGCCACAAAGTTGCAGTTTTTGCACTTTGACAATGATTGAAATCAATATTGATTTTTGCGTGTGTGTGTGTGTGTAGGTTTGATGTCAGTTGGGAGGGATTTATGGCAACAGAAATGCGTTAATCAGCGCATTTATTTGAAGTTGAACTTTTTTTGTCGAGTTTAAATCATTTTTCCAATTATGGCCGAAAGCAAGGCTAGAAAACGGCAAAACTGAACGATTAGTTTTCGGTTCAGAAACATGATTTCAAGGGCTTTCGTGCGTTGGTACACAGTTTTTTTTTTTTTTGAAAGCTATATTATTGCAATTTTGATTGTAAAAGAAAGTTTTAAGCTCGTTTTAAATCGTTTTTCTTTGATACAGTGGCGGACCCACGAGAGGTTTTCGGGTGTGGTTTCGGATGGTAATATGGTAACCAAATTTGGCAAATAAATATCTTTTGGAGCTCGTAAGCAATATACTGGATTTGTTGGCAATTTGGTGGTACAGGGTATCCCAAAGTCTTCCGCTTCCGACTTTAACGTACGCCATCTTTATGAGTACCATTTTATAACAGTCATCTTTTACCATTTTATTCAATCTTTGATCATCCTCTTAAAAATTTGTAATGCTGTTGTTCTAAGTCACTTCTTAAAATGAAAAGTTTGTCATATAATTGTTTTAAAATTTTAATCTTTGATCATCATCTTTGAAAAAATCATTTTTATGGTAAGTACATTTTTTAGCTGACTTCTTTACTTGAACTTTCTTAAGTATTTGTTCAAAATATTTTACAATCTTTGACCATCATCTTTAAAAATCTTATTTTTGACCTCTGTCAGAGTTATTTTAATTTTTGCTTTAAAATTCTTTCAATCGTTGATTATCATTTTTTAAAATTAGTAGTCAAAATCATATTTATGGATATCATCTTATAAATGACTTCCTAACTGACAACTTTCTTGCAAAATTTGTTTTAAAATTAATTCATGCTTTGATCATCTTTAAAAATCTGTAGCTAAAATCATTTTTATGGATATCATCTTCTAAATAACTTGACAGTTTAAAAATTTTTTCAATGTTTGTTTTAAGATTATTTAAATCTTACATCATCATCTTTAAAAAGTAGTATGTACTAAGAATCATATTTATGAGTATAAATTTCTAAAATACTTCCTAAGATGACAAAAATATTTTGTTTTTTTTTTTAATTATTTTAATTTTTGTTTATCATCTTTAAAATTTAGTACTAAAAGCACTTTAATGCATATTAGGTAGTTAAAATGGTTTCCCAAACTGAGCAATTTTTCAATATTTGTTCCAATCTTTGATCAATCATTTTTGAGAAGTACTATTTTTTTTGGAATCCACCAGTATCTTATTATCAGGGCCGTTGAGAAAAAATCCGGGCCGGGGGGAAAAATATACTGGCCCCTCTATTACACCTTAAGCTTGAATCACGTCTTTACGACAGTAATTTCACCGGGCCCCTGAGAAAAGTCCGTGCCCGGGGGGAATCCCCCCCTTCCCGCACCCTCTCGTCGGGCCTGCTTATTATCTAAGCCACCAAATCGTTCTTCGGAGCAACATTTGTGTCATAACTGACATCTCAAGTTTTTTAATAAGGAAGTCCGATTGCATTTTTGGGATCTATTTTAAAAAAAAAAAAACAAAAAAAAGTGTATGTGGATTTTTTCACAGCGCCAGGTAGCTTTTAAATCTCATTCTTTATAGGGACTCTCCTCAAATTATACTTTAAAGCCCAGCTCAGGCACTTTTAGCTCAAGTCAAATTTGTCGGGTTCTTGGAAAAAGGACGTTGAAGGCACTAATTTTTTAAATGAGTCCAATTGGAAGAATGCCTGCACTAGTGAAGAATTCTAAAAAGTCCTCTACGGTATCAACAACCTGCATTTTGAGACTCTGGAGTAGCATTGAAAGAAATGGCCATTTTATTGGCAAGAGCGCCTTGCGTCTAACTTAGCAAATGAAAGTGCAGACTTAGTCTGAGAGATCTCCAACCATATTCTTAGTATAAGCTATATTCAATCCGGTTTTCAAAAAAAAAAAAATTGTTGTTCTGGGGCTTAACCGGCTCACAATGAATCAATAATCTCAACAAATTCGCTTTCAAAATAAAATTACTTTTTTAAACAGCTTTTCATAATTTTCCACAACATCATGCCTTTTTTCTTCGGTCCTCTGCGTACTGTTTACGTGTTTGAAACCAATCGTTGGGACCATTTTTCGGAAGCTTTTCGAATTACGGCGTACATACCAATAAAAGATCAACCGTGGTCCCATTGCCTCTCTTTGCACTCATTGGGATGCACCCTTAACACCAAATACACACCAGTTATGGGGCTAATGACGTCACGACTCTGCTACCTATTGATTTTTTATTTTTTGGATTAATTGCAAACTTTCCAAAATTTAGTACATTTTTAAGAGTTTACTTTAAAACGATCAAATCTTTAAACCACATTTTTAAGCTTTTTTATGAACATAGGGGAATATAGAAAGGAGATTTAGATATAACTTGCTCAAAACTGCTGATAGGATAAACAAGGGGGCTACCTTATAACTCCCTCAGGCTACTTTATCTGCGTCGGGGAGTGAAGTATCTGTAGTTCGATGGTTTTAATTTGGGGTATCGTATTCGCGCAGGCTTTCAAAAGAGCAGAATTTTACAATAAAATGGTTCGAGCCATTTTTCTGAAAACGAAAAGAATTAAAGCTGATCCTTTCTGCTTTGAGACAGTCTATAAGCAGATGCAGTTTTTTCATTTGCATCTTCTTTTCAATGCATAAGCATTTTAAATACATATATAAAAGCCCAAATATAAACTAATTCAACTCAAACATAAATTACCTTATCTAAAGCTTACGTCCAACTCATTAAAACCCCAAAAGCTTAACAATCAATCAAAAGTTCCCACGCAACATCAGTTTTTTGTTTAAAGATAATCGTTGTGTGCCATAATAATGCATTGATAGTCGTATATAACAACTTATATACAATTTAAGACTGGCTGTACATTTATGGCACATAGCTAAGTCAATGGTCAACAAATGCTAAATGCGGGTCTTAAAAAAAATCAAAATATTTGGCAGCTTTGTGTTAGTTTTGACAGCCAATAGTTATTAAATATCACAATATTGTAAACAAATTTTGAAAATTATTAACAAAAGTAACAACAACAACTACGAAAACAAAGACAACGCATTCAAATCAATGTCGACCTTGAAGAGATTTGGTCAAAGTTTCGCCGATTTGAAAGTGTAAGACATGGCCTAAAGTAAATTTGGTCATTAAAAGTATAGCATTGCACAGCATGGAAAAGTGTGGCCAGAGATTGTAATAATTGCTATATAGTGATTAGTTCATGGTTTGGGGAATGTGGGTCTTGGGTTTTTATATTTTTTGGACAAGTTTAGAATGTTGCTAAGCGGAATTAAGTATTAAGAATGATTGACAAAACAAGGCCAAACTGAGCAATTAACTAAGTAGTGGTAATAATAATAAGTATAATTGAAAAGAAATATTTTAAAAATTTAAATGAATTTATTTTACTACGGCAACGAATCTTAACTATTTTTGCTTAAGACAAGATATATGTTGGGTGGGAGTTCGAAATTATAACCTTTAAAGAAAAGCTGCACGTAGAGTTCGAACACAATAATTTGGAACCAGTATACCCGAATATGCTGTCGAACAAAAGCTTAGCTTGAACAAAAGCTTGGAACTGTTTTGACTAACTAAACTACCGCTCAACAAAAATGCTTTCTTGAGCTTCAGCTAAACCAAAGCTTGGCTCGAAATTCCTTTAAGAACCCGTTATCGAAACAAATCATATATGACATTTTTTAAATTTTCAGCCCCAAATACCAAAATTAGGTTTATAATATTTTTGTGTAATCATTCCCAAGGCCGTAGAGAGAAAATCCGGGCCCGGGGGTGAAAATGTACCGGCCCCTTTATTACACTTTTTGCTTGAATCATTGTGTGCTGTAAGTACGACAGTAATTACACCGGACCCCTGAGAACACTCGGACCTGATAATCCCTTTATTTATTTGGATATTTATCAAGTGGAATTTTTATTGAAACATTCGACATGGTAAAGCCACACCGATTTCGTTTTGCCATCAATTCAAATTATTTCTAATTTAATATCGACTTGGGCCTCGAGAGTAGCTTCCTAGAATTTTATTGGTATGTCCTGTATAATAGGAATATAAAAGTCATTAAAACGGACGAAACCTGATTAAAAATTCCAGTAATGATGCTTAAGATAGTGCTGGATGTTTCTCCAGCACTTCTGCTTTAATCCAGCCCTCATATCAGATGGTGCTTAGGTTATTTCAAATGTATGACCAACATCTAAGTATATAGAGATTTTAAAACTTGGCCCAAATCAAGTACCGAAATTAGTTTTCTCTCGGAGCACTAATGCTTAGCGTAATTTCATAAAATATTATCAAAAATCTTAAGTTATAGTATTTTTATCCTTGGCCCAAATACAAAGTACCGAAATCTAGTTTAAAGTATCTAGTAGTGCTGGAAGTATCGATGCATCTATATATCGAAGTTCAAAATATCGAAAACATCGATGTTGGCCAACATACATTTTTAGCACTACTGCTCATAAGTGGGTATTTAGTAGAACTGGCGATACATCGATGTTGGCCACATCGATATACTTACATCGATGTTTAACTTCGATACTCGAGCATCTATTACTCTAGTATATGTACATACATATAATATATCATAATAAACCCTTCAAATGGCAAAGTTTTATATAAAACAGTATAGCAAAAAATTTTCATTTGCTAGACAGGGCCGGACTAAAACATTTGTTGGCCCAAGAATCGGGGAACATTTGGGGCCCCAGCAGCCTGTGTTCTAATACGGCTCTGCTGTTATATAAAAACAAGTAATAATTTTTTTCCATCGCCATCGTATTTTTGAATTGTAAGAATTTTATATTTGAATTCAGCCTTAAGTACACGAAATATGGTAAATAAATTTGACTAGCTTCAAATGAGACATCCCGACTAAAAGCCTGAACCTCCTTCTACACCTTATTAAATTTAATCTCCTCAGATTTCATCCAAATTGAAAACGCTTTGTAATAAATTTTAAATTCTAAAAACTTGTCAAAATTTGTTTAAAGTCAATAAAAATATTTTGTAGGACAACGAAACTTTAAGTATAAGGTACTATAAAAAAAAAAAGCCTATAAAAAAATTTGAGCACCTATACCGTAGTTTTCCATCAGTGCTTCCCTTTAAGATATTACTCAACAACTTAATTATGTTGAACATTACATAAAACTAGAGCAGAAAAAAAACTTGCTCTAAATGGCTGGGAGCGTTTAATATCAAATAACTTGGCTAATTGCCACACGCTGCTGACATATTTGCCTAATGGCCTCAAATATACTATAGTTTCTTTGTTTTTTTTTTTTGTGGTAACCAAACAGCATTTTAATACATTACATAGACAACTTTGGAAGGGAACACATAAAAGTCGCATAAAGTTTAAAAATAAGCCAAAAACTTGAATAAAAGTTCTGTCTGGATGTTTAAACAAAAAAGTTTATTTTTGCCATAAAATGAAAAAGAATATTGTCAGTCATGTGATGTTGTTGCCAAGGCCTAATGACTTTAAGCCAAGTGGTGGCAAACTGCTGTTAAGATGGGGGCAAAAACTCAAGAAATGGAAAAGTTTAAGCTGGTATATAGTAGATTGACTTACTTAATCGCTTTTGGGGAAAGAAAGGTTTACTTAAAGTTGTACTAAATGTTTTATATCAGCCAAGAATGTAAGTAGGCTTAAAGTACATCATAAATTTACAAAGTTTTGGCAGCTTTTTAATTTAATTAAATGCTAAATAAATTTAATACATTTTTAAAGATGCTTTAAAATTGTAACTCTTTAAAATTTAAATCAAGGTCTGCTCAAAAAAAATGGACAAGATAAATACTGGCTAGTGCCTCTATTAATACTGAAAAATCATTATAAACGAGCCCATCAATTAAAAATTCGACTGCTAGTATTTCTGCTATATATCTGGTCACACCAAAAATATACGCGTAGAAGATGTTATTTCAAAAAGAAGGAAATGTTTCAATTAATGAAGCATAATAACATTAATATTACATTATTGAAGTATTAATGAATGAAATATTTCATTCTATATGACGTTATCACAACAGTCCGTCTGTACTTTATATTGACACTACAAAGCTACGGTCACACTGATCTAAAAATTCAAACATTTCTGTTTGCTTATGACTATACACTTTTTTGTTCTCATACCATCCTAAAAACGAAAATAAAAAGATTTCCAATTTCTTTAAAAATTAAAATTTCCTTGACGATATATAGTTTAATATACAAACTTTGAGGTTATGAGAAATTCGTAATCTTTGCATGATTTTTGCATAAGATTTGAGATAACTTACTAATATAGCAACGAAATTGTTCTCTCTTGCTATTTTGGACTCCATGGGTGCTACATGTTGGACTATATCTTGGCTGACATCGAACAAATAACAAATATATATCGTTAAAAAAATGTGAGGGCTCATAAAAAAAGTAATATTTTCAACATAAAAATATATAACGATGAATAGTTTAAATAAAATCTGAAAAAAATGTAATTTATTACTTAATTCTTTAATTTATTTTCTTCGTTTTTTTTACAAAAATTTGACGATATGTTCTTAAAGAAAATATATAAGTACATATATATTTTTAGTTTTTTTTTATAATTTTGTTTTTATAGTTAAAGAAATATATGTTTTTTTTCATATTTTATTTTATTTTTTTTTTAAATTTTAAAACTTAAACTTAAACAATCGTATATCATTTTATAATATTAAATAAAATATTTATTATATTTTCATATTGAGTTACGAATAAACAATCAAAAATATGGCTATATATACTTAAAAAAAATAAAACTTTTTTAGATTTTTTTTTTAAATTCTTAAACATTTTTAGATTTTTTTTATATATTTTTTTTAGTTATAAAAAGTATATTTTTTTCGATTTTTTTATATTTTTGATGGTTTTAATTTTAAAAAATAGTCGTTTTATTTTTTTAAAATTGTTGCACTGAATCGATCATATATCATAGGGATCATCCGTAAACTACGTGACGCTCCAGGGGGTGGGGTTGGGGGGGACTCTGGCGAAGCGTCACGATCATATGGAAAATCTTCAAAAATATTCCGTCACTATGTCACGAGGGGGAGTGGGGGGTCTATTTTGACGAAAATCAGCGTCACATAGTTTATGGATGATCCCATATGATCATATATTCATCATATAAGGGAGGCATGAAAAAATGTATGTTTAAAAAAAATAATGATTGACGTATTTAAAAAACAATTATTTCTTAAAAAAAACTTTTCGAGATTGGTTAGATTAAAAAAAAATTTAAAATTAATCGATTGTTAATTAACAATTAACTAAAAAATTAAAAACAAGGAATTTTTTGTTGCCTATGCACACTAGTTCCTAAAGAACATTTTTTGATAAAAATAAAAATATAATATAAATAAATATATAAATACATATATTGAAATATTTATAAGGCATTTTATTCATTAACCAGCTATACTCTTTTATTTTTTACTAAGAAATAAAAATAATAGAAGTCAAAATATTCATCATTTGAAATTCTAAAAATATGCGTAAAAAAAGTTATTATAGTTTATAAGAAAGAAAAAACGTCAAAATTTTATTATTTTTTTTTTACTTGCAACATCTATTTGCTTAAGTTATTAAGGAGATCATGCAAATTAAGTCAAAATATTCTGAAGATAACTGGCATACCGATTATTTTTAAATTAAAATATATTTTACTATTTCCAATCTTTATATTAATTTGTTAAGTTTTTATTGCAAGTTCTATAGTTATTACACAGACCTCCTAAAACATCAGTTAGTCAATGTCTAACTCACCCTTTTAGCTTCAAAGCCAGCTCACATAGATCACCATAAGTGTCCAACAGACAGCTCACTCCCACACCTTGAGTCTTGGTGTAAACTACGCTGCCCCCCTCATAGTTCATAGCTTAAGCATCGTGGCTTGACTTCTATTGTCTTTGACTCATCAAGATCGTTTTACTTATTATGTTTCCAGGTCAAATTGGTGGACGTGGAAAAGGTGGAATGGCTAAATCGGCGTTCGTACAGCGCCATTGGACTGCTGCTGGGACGTGAGGGACGTGTACTGCTGCGCTGCGATGATGGCCTCGAGGATTGGTTTGAACTATTAGAGGTAAATATATGCAAACTCATTGCACATAAGATAGCTGATTAAAAATATGCCCAACTTTGCAGGAATGTACGCTGACCTCGAAGGAGCGTCGACGCGCCTTGAAGATTGCTCAAGGCCCGCGTTCACGCGCCTCCTGGCTGCACCCGTCTCTCATGCCTCGCTGCAGTCGTCGCAGCATTTTGGACTGGGCAGCACTTATTCCAGTGCTTTGGATGACTGGCTTATGACCAATGGCAGCGGCATAGGCGGCGGTGCGGGAGTGCTGGCACGTCATAAGATTTGCGCTGGCAGCCTAAATGCCTATGCCGGCGCCAATCCCTTTTTGTTCTCCGACTCAGTGCCAGATTTGAGTACGCTGAATAATGAAAACCACAATCATCACTTGAGTGGCATTTCCACGAATCACTCGACGCCGCAAAAAATACCACATAATAATGCAAATCTCAGTCGTTATTCCAATGGCTATGCCTCGGCGCAGAACTCCTTTACGCAGGCCACAAACGGACTCTACGGTTCACCCCGACGCATATTTATTAACAGCAGTTTTGGCTCTAATCAGGTGGTCGATGAGGAGACAGCCGAGGAAGCGGAGGTGCAGCTAAGACGTCCACGTTTGCTGCGCGGCATGAGCTCTCAACCGGATAATGGCAATGAGCTGGACAGAGACTGGCTCTATCGCAAGCCACGTGCGCCCACAGATATGCGTCATTCAGGTATGTAGGCTAAACGCTAACTGCAGAATTCTTATAAACTATTTTGTAATCCACACACAGTTCAACCCATGCTGCCCACCCATAACAATGGCAGCGGCAGCCATATGGCCTTGGCTGTGCCCAGCAAAACGGAGCTGGATTGCTCGGCGCATGACAGCGGCTTGGATACACCGCCCTCTACACACAGACCCTCCAGTTATCGTGAGGCTAGTCGTGATAGCACGGAAACCAATGGTAGCTCCTCGCGTGGCACCTTGCTGAACAACTCACCTGGTGGCAGCTTTCGCGCCAAGAAACTGAGCGCCCAGGTGACCAATTTAAACCAGCTGAATGCACTCAATGGCTCAAGATATTCTGTGCAGGAGCAGCGCATACTCAAGATGCGCAATGAGGAGGATCGTTGTGCTTCAATAAAGCTGACCAATCGTCTGAATCAGAATCATAATAATGAACAATCACCGGCAGCGACCATGATGTATGATCCCAATCAGAATCGTTACTATAAGAATGGCAATGGCACGCCCATTTCTTTGACTCCGCAGCATACGCCCGTAAAGATGCACGGCTACAATGGCAATGTCAATGGCAATGGTAATGGCAGTGGCACGCTTAATGGCAATGGACCAGCTGTTAATGGATCCGCCATATTTCGGGAACGCTATCAACATCCAGCACTAGCTGCCATTATTAATGAGGCGCAGGGTCTAAAGTTTCGCGGTAGGTCGCCATTTTGATAAATAATATAGGGTGCAGAATTTGGTGTTTGGGTTTTTTTGTATATAATACTAACTTTTTTGCATGCTAACAAATTTGTGACTGTTTCGGATTTGTTTACCAATCCTTATTTAAACATAACTTCTGAATTACCAACACCTATCCTCGGAAACGAAATCCGGAACAGATACAATATGTAAAGAAAAACGTACATAATCTATAAAGGAGTCTTAACAAACATTTTAAAGCATTATAACTCTGAAAAAACTAAGATCTGTTTCATATTTCATTATGTTCTTACTAAGAATTTTTTTTATTATCAAAGTCGATTCAATTTTTTAAAGAATTTTGAAAAAAAAAAAAATTTCCCCGAAAATTTGCAAATAGGTATAATTAAAAAAAAAAACCTTTTTTTAACTAAAGGGGTCTACGCAGTTCGAAAAATTTCGCGCGGAATGACAAAACTTCATATATAAAAAAAAATCCCATTTGGGATATCCCTTTTGGGATTTTTTTTTTATATGAAGTTTTGTCATTCCGCGCGAAATTTTTCGAACTGCGTATAGGCCCTAAGCAATAACAAGTCAAATTTAAGAACTAAAAATTTAAAAAAAAAAATATTTTGGACCTATGAATCGATCTGCATCATTAGTTTTTAAAAATCACTGGGTGCAGTTTTTGGTATTTTTTTCAGCACATTTAAAAAAGTATTCAATTTTATTTATTTAAATTTATTGAAATATGAAACCTGATAATTAAAAAAATAAACTTAAAATCTTAACCTGGCCTGTTGAAACTTTCGTGCATCCAACATTCAACAAGAAACTATATAAATTTTAACAAAAATAATTAAATAAATTTTAACTTAAAAAAAATTGCCTATAATTTTTTAAAATTTATTAAACCAAATTTATAAAATTAAATAAATAATGCAATAAATTCAAGTTAAAAAAGTAACATTTTTAAAATCAAGTTTAAATAAAAATCAAACGTAAAAAAAATAAAAATAATACTAAACAAAATCATAGAAACATTGTATATTTAAATAATATTCAAAAAAAATTTGCAACATTTAATAAATAAAAAATAAATAAATAAATTAAATAAAATGAAAACAATCAGATAAATTTAATTTAAAAAATTATTTAAATTAAAAAAAAAAAAAATTTTAAATTTAAGAAACATGCCCGCCAAACTAAAAGACACTAAAAAATAGATAAAAAAAAATATATAGACGCTTATAATAAAAATTATCATGACACTTAAAAAAAAGTCCATTAACTTCAAAAAATAATAAAGCCGCACATAAATATAAGAACAATTAATAAATATCAGCAATGTCAAAAAAAATTATAACTGAAACTAAAATTTGTTTGACTTATTAAAACCAATTCGCAAAATCTTATATATATAGTATATATAAATAAGAAAAGTTTTATATATACATATAAAAAATAAAAATAAAGCTTGCCATTTAAGTTTCATGAATAACAAAAATTTATGTAAAATATTAAAAAAATCGCAAAATAAGATGAACTGCGAATAATAATAAATAAATAATAAATAAATAAAAAATACTAAAAAATGCTTAAAAAATTTAGTGTATTAAAATTAAAAAAATAAGTGTGTTAAAATTAAAATTTAAAAAAAAAAAATGTTTAAGTCTTAAAATTTACAAATATGGAATCCTATAGAATTATAAATAAATAAAAATAAAGTCACTTAAAGTTTAACGAATATCAAGCCTTTTTAAAGTATAAAAACAAAATAAAAAACAAAATAAAGATAACAAAAAAAAATTTTATAACTATAACGAAAATATACTTAATTTTACTAAAGCCAATATGCATTTTAAAAAAAAAAAAAAGATTGTTAAACAAATTATAAAAATAACATCAAATATAAACAAAAATATAACTAAAAATAAAATTATAAAAATTAAAATCCCCATAAAAAATATACATTTCTTTTTAATTCCAATTAATTCTATGTAAATAAACAATTGTATTTTATTTTGCATTTTTTTTTATTTAATTGCATGTGCACTATTTTACAAACACACATACAACTTATAGAAGAAACGGAAAACATTTGGTAAATAACGACCACAAGAAAAAAAAAAAAAAACAACAAAACTAAAAACAGAAGAAAACTGCAAGAATATTAAGTCACCAAGTCATTGTACTAATGGAATTCCAAATACCTCCTGAACTTTTGTAGAACGTGCCTATTCGGATTGCCAGCAACGTCGTCTGAACAACAACAATGGACCCTATGCACCTCTCCAAGCGTCCCCCTTGGCACAGAGACGAAACAACGTGCAAGCTTTTGGAACGCCCACTCGTGTATAGCATCTTAAGATTTAACAGATTTAAAGTAAGAAATAAAAATAAATAATAAACTTAGATTGATTTGCAATATTTAGAAAAAGTCACAAATCATAAAAAATAAATTTAATTAAAATTGAAATTACAATAAACAGTATTCGAAACTGTTCAAGTCCAACTGATACCCCGTAAACATGATATTTAGAAGAAAAAAAACTTAAAATTTAGTATATTAATTAATCACGTAGTTTTGGTACGCTACAATGTCCAGCTTTATGTAAACGTATTAATTAGAACAAAATTATTAATAAAAATAAATTTAAAAAAAAAATAAAACCAAGCAAGATTTTATTTTGAAACCGGTAACAGGTAATTCCCAAAAGCTTCCATAATTGACCTGGTAATTTGGTTTGCAACAGCAGTTTATGCATATACGGCTAACAACGGAAATTTTTAAATTTTTAGAAAAAATTGTAGCATACTTTTTGTTGCTCGAGTTTAAAACACTTTCTGCGATTTCTGTTCGCCTGGTAATTCTGGTTTGCCTAGAACGGCAATTTGTAGAAATTTTCAAATTGACTAGAGGAACGAAAATTTTTAAATTTGCAAAAAAGTATAGCATACTTTTAGTCAGACGTTTTATTTGCGAAAAAAGCGTGGCATACTTTTAGTTGCTAAACTTAATACACTTTCTGCGATTTCTGTTCGCCTGGTACTTTTGGTTCGCCGAGAACTGCAATTTAGGGAATTTTTTGTTTGCAAAAAAGTATAGCATACTTTTAGTCACAAATTTTATTTGCAACAAAATCGTGGCATACTTTTAGTTGCTAAATTTAATACACTTTCTGCGTTTTCTGTGCGCCTGGTATTTCAATTTGCCCAGAACTGAATTTATATGGCTAGAAACAAAAATTCGTAAATATAAAAATAAAAAAGTCATTCTTAGAGTTGCCCAACTATTTATTTATTTTATTTTATTTTTATAATGATAATAATAGTTGATATTAACATGCAAGTTTAAGAGATGCCAAATATTTTTATTATTTTTTATTCTTATGTTTATCTCAATTTAATTAATTTAAGATGTCTTAGAATTACTTAAAATTAAATGAATGCCCTGTAACAAATATAATTATTTTTTTACCGTATATTTTTTTTTGGCTATAACTCGTAAACTAGACGTCCTAGAGCAAAAAGGATTCGTATCAGTTGCGTCTTGAAACTACATTAGGATGCCAATATTGATCCAATCGGCCAAAGATTATTTTTCCAACTTCAAAGGGCCTTATCTCGTAAACTAAGCGTCCTAGAGCGAAAAGGAGCATGGACTCGAATCAGTTGCCAATTGGACCAAGTTTATTTTTCAAACTTCAAATGGCTATATCTCGCAAACTAAGCGTCCTGGAGCAAAACGGAGCCCTGATTCGTATCATTTGCGTCACCAGTCGGACCAAGTTTATTTTACCAAATTCAAATGGCCGTTACTCGGAAAATAGACGTCCCAGAGCAAAAAGAAGCGCAGATACCTATCAGTTGCGTCCCAAACTACATAACCCAATATTAAGCTAGTTGGCCTAAATGTATTTTTAAAGTTTTAGTTGAAAGCTTTCGTTCAAGCCTGTTGCTAAGCAACTCACGCAGTACGAAACCACAAGAAACTCTAGAATCTACCTCAGATTCAGGGATGCTTCCTTCCGTTTGCAAAATTGCATACAATAAAAGCTCAAGTTGGAAAAAAAAATCCCCTGTTAAAATGCAACGCTCTCAAAGCTTTCGAGCTAAAGCTCAAAGTTTTAAAGAGCGCAGAATGCGAATATTTCAACCCCCTGTTAAGGACACGGGCAATAATGAGAAGATGTAATGTGTTGCTATTTGGAACAATGCTTTTCGGAGTCAATAACAACAAATTTTCAGTCAGCTTTTAAACGCAGCCAGCAAAGCGCAAAAATTTTCTAAGCTCCAGAGTTTTCAGCAAAAAAAAAAAATAACAAACTATTGCACTTACAAAGTCCATCAAGTCTAGAAAACTATGCGTAGTCGCACTGAATTAGTGACCACCACATTCGTTGACTCGGATGACGATGACTACAGCGAGGACGACGATTCCGAGGAGGACTGGCGTCCCACCAAAAAGAAACAACAAAAACAAGCACGTGCCAGTGGCAGCGACGGCGGCGGACGTAAGCGCAAAGCATCCACAGCGGCTGCAGCCAAAGCCAAACGACGCGCTGCCAAGGTAAGCGATGATGAATTTGAGTCTGCCGAGGAGGATGTGGATGCGTTTGAGGATGAGCTGGATAGCGAGCCCAGCGATGATGACTACGAGGAGGCTTTGGACTTTGCAGCGGCCAGCAGCAGCAGTGGTGCAGCAAGTAAACAGCGTCTGGCAACTGTCTCGCCGCCCAAGAAGCAGTATGCCAAGTATGTGCAACTGGACCTGCTGGTAAACAAGCGCGATTTGTTGGCTACGGATTTGCTTAGCAATAATCGCGTGTGTTTGTGGCGTAAGGATGAGCAAACAAATTTTTTGCAAAAATATTTGCGCGTCATGACAAATGTCGGTAATGCTAATGAGCAGCCATTGGAGCAGCAGTTGATCTTCACATCCAGCTCAGTGGTAAGTACTAAACGTTATGGGTTTTATGAGAGAATACAGCAAGAATTAGTGGAGTCGAAATTTAAATTACAATGGGATTTCTTACTCTGAGTTTTTACTCACACTTTACACTTGTTATTACAAATTCAGAGTAGTGGTCCGAACTCCAAGGACCCTTTCCTCTTTCGCCGCAGGTCTTTTACCTTATAATTATGTGTAATCCAAGTTTTTAAGCCCAAATTATTGACTTTTAATTCAGAATTCTATAAATTAAAAAAACCAATTCCGAAAAAAACATTTAATATTTAGCTTTGAACTAGATTGGGTCAAAAGAACGTGTTTTTCCAACAGCTTTTACAAATATTATAAACCAATTTTAATTTTTTTTAATTGTATAAATTAAAAGAAAATATGTTTAAAGTCAAACTTGAATATTGAAAAAATTTGTAAAAAATATTTGTAGAAAATTAAATCAATATTCCATAGGAATATTTTAAATATTTTTTAAAAATCTTTTAATGTTCGAACTCAAATGTGCCAAAAAAGAACGTTTTTTTTAACATTTTGCATTATTTATTATAATTTATTGTAAAAAATTTTTACTACTTCAAGTAAATTTCGAATTAGATTGGGTTAACATTATAAAAAGTAGTTAACAGAAAACATTTCGTAACAGCTTTCACAATTATTGAAATTGAATTTTTATAGAAATTTTTTCTGAATTGAAAGAAAATATGTTTAGTGGTACAAAGAGTATATTAAGTTTGTCGGAAATTTTTTAGAGGGCAAAAATCGACTGTTTTTTGTTTGTTTGTGAAGATTTCGTAAACAAATTTGCCATATCTTTTGGAGTTCTTCAGCAATATACCGAATTTGAGTGCTTTTCAAAACCTATTCCAACAAATCACAATAGCAAAAGAATTTCAATCAGAGCAATGTCAAAATTTAGGGAAAAATAATCAAAAAGTACAAAATTTTGTAATTTTACAAATTTTTAACGTTTTTTTAATATTTAATAAATTTTAAAATAAACCAAAAACTATCAAATTTTGTTAAGAAATCAGCCAGCTCAAATTTAAAAAGAAATTTTTGTCTCGGGATATAAAATCTACGAATCATTTCATATAAAAGTAAACTACAGTATTCTCCACAAAACTCTCTTCATAGTCTAATCCAGGCCTGTCGAGAGGGGGGCCTCCTCGGGGGGATTCCCCCGGGCACGGAGTTTTTTCAGGGGCCCGGTGTAATTACTGTCGTACTGACTTGATTCAAGCTAAAGGTGTAATAGAGGGGCCGGTTCATTTTTCCTCCGGGCCTGGATTTTCTCTCTGCGGCCCTGGTCTAATCGAATCGTATACTACAATTTATTATTTTTAAAAAAAGAATAAATCGTTCACAAATTTGGTACAAAAAATGTAGGACCGTTTCGATTTTTAGTACGATACTAAGAGGATAAGAGAAAAGATTTCAGTAGTGTTAAAAACTCAAAACTTGGGAAATCCATAAATATTTATAATAGTTATAACTCTGTCCCCAAACTGTTTTAAAATGAAAAGCTTTTGGATTACCAGAGATTAATGAGCTGACAGACTCTAAAAAAAGATGTTAGTGAGAGATAAATCAAGTACTTGGGCTGGATATGGTAAGAGTTTCCGTAACTCCTATTTTCTGCAACAGAACGTGGCAGATCAAGATTTTTAGTCTTATTGGAGTTTAGCTCTTACTTCATCTAGTCCAAGTTTCTGCTGTCCCTCGTGGTATGAAGACTGATCCTTTTGGCTATTGAGGGCTGGAAATCCAACAGACAAACGCAGATACAAAAAGTCATTTATCGATTCGTTTAGACGCCATAAGAGCTGTTTTCCGTATTTCCAACAATTTGACCTCAAATAAGCTCCAGTAGTAAGGTCTTTAACAACGCAGCCAATGTTCCAGCTCACTTACTTACCAAGAACCGCCTATGCAAAACATGGAACTTTAGAAAAACCATTTCTGCCAGTACATATAACGAAGTTTATGAGTGACTCGCTGATGTATATGTTTAAGTATCGTTTAATCTTACGATATATGTTAAGTTCCAAAGCTAGTAGAAAAAAAAAAAATTGTTGAAAAATCTTATTTCTTCATACGAAATGTGAAATATTAACTTACTGCTTATAGAGAAGGTACAAGTTCTATCAAGTGCTGCTTTATAATTTGAGGATACTGTACATAAATTTACTCCAAACAAGATAATTTTGACAAGGTCGTCTATTAATGCATAGAAAGCAGTAGAAAATCCAAATATTCAAGTTTACTTTTAAAATAGTGTAGTTTTGGATCGCTAAACCATCTTAAATTTGGGTTTTTAGAAAGATTTTGAATGCACTTATATCCATCATAATTCATTTATAGTGGCTGCCTCTGCTCTCATATAATTTATACTTTTTAGTACTCCAGCTGGGATGAACAGCGCATCAATGATTTTATCAATGTTAAAGTAAACTGCTTGGATGTCAACAATCGACGCGTAAAAGTCGATGATTTGCCAGCTCTACAGAAAATAGCCGAGGAGTTACAAGCACAAGCCAATAATAAGACAACTGTTGAAGGTACCGATGAGAATGACAATGAGGATGAAACAGTGCCGGAAGACGAGCTGGCAAATGAGCAAACAGTTGAGGCTGCAGATGAGGAAAACGAAGAGGACGAAGAACTCGACGAATTGGATGACGATGATGTTGAGGAGACGCTCGAAGACTTAGATGCATAAATAAGAAAAAAGTATAAGTAAAATTAAATTTTAAAATGCACACTTTTAAAAATAATTAATAGTATTATGGAAAGCCAAGTTAGTTTTAAAAACAAATCAAATTCCAATTGCTGCAAATTTTAAATTGAAATTAGCAAATAAATTTAAAATATTTGATGGATGTCTATATAATCAACTTATTTGATTGTTTTTGTTTTTTTTCGAGCACAGGGGTATATAATTCTCTTTTTGTTTTGTTTTATATATAAAAGCAAGCGTTTTATGTTTGAGAACAAAATTTGCACTGAACTTGGCTAACAGAAATTATAATATTGATAATGGATAAAATTAATATGAACTTTGCTGGCTACCGACGACGCTCGCCTTTGACAGTTTTGCGTTTTTCTTTTTTTCCTCCTTGAGCTGTTTTTGCTTTTCGCGATCTTCTCTGTCCTTAAGCTTTTTGGCCGCACTATCCTGGCGCGCCTGTTCACGTTTTTCCTTAGCCAGCGCCAAGACATCGGACTTGTTGGTATTGGGTGCAAAAGTGGAGCTGGAGCCGCTGGGCTCAGTGGTTTCCACATCAGAGACAGCATCATCCTCCTCGCTGACAGCAGTCTGTATACAGTATCAGCATGTATATGCGTATTGGAGCTAATTCATGTATGCACCTAACCTGTGAATATTGAGCCAGTATTTGTTGTTTTATACGTAGTTCTTCGGCGGTGTATTCGCGCTCTTTGGCAGCGGGTTGCAGCTTTTGTTGCTCCAATAGCTTGGCCAGCTGTGCATTGACATCAATGTCCAGACCCTTTTTGGGCGGCTCATCTGCGCTCGGATGACTTTTCAGCCATTTTTGTAGTATATTGGCCACAAGCTCGTTTGTATTGGAAGCCTGTAGAGAAAAACAGCTGAATGAGTCACTGCTGACTGCACATGCCTTGGTTTCTAGTTACTTACGCCCGTTTCACTGAGTATGCCCTCGATTGCCTCAGATTTTTCCTCCTGTGTCTCCTCGCCTTCTAGTATGCCCACAATATAGGCACCAAAGATAGATTCATCCGTGTTGAGTGCGCGTAGTTGCTCATTTAGCCATTTCTGAAACTCGGCGCTGGCGCTCATTATAATGCATATATGTGCTTATAGCACATATATATTTTGTACTGCAGCTATGTAAAAATATATAAATGCGCTGCCGGCAAATAATTTGTGCGCTTAGAGTTAGCAAAATGTGCTGCAAAATGCAGCCGCACACATGCCATAAAATATTGCACACAGTGTTGGTAAATGCGTGCAGGCACAGCACAGCTGTTGCATGTTACGTAGCGCTGCACAGCAGTTGTGAACACTATTAAGCTGGCTAGTGTGACCGTACCATTTTTCGCGCCTAATGCAAAGCTGTTTAGAATTTGGATGTAATGTAGGAATTTGTTTTTTGACATATAAATAACGTTGTTTAAGCATAATATGTATAAAAAACAATTGAATACTTATCTAAACTCTGATTTAATACGTAAAGCTAGCTTTAAGCAATATCCTCATTTTATTGGCAAATAAAGCAAATTATAAATAATAATAAAGAATAAAGGAAGCTGCTGGTTAAAATAAATTCGTAAATGTTATTCATAATCATTGATTTTATATAAATTACAATTACAACTACAAATTTGCAATTTTAAAAGCAATTAAAAAAAAAAAGATGACGTACGTTAAAGTCTTGCGCAAACAACTTAAAGATACCCTCTACCGATGTCAACTGACTTTGGTAAAATGCAAGGGAACTCTAAAAATCTTCCCAAAGCCAAATTCGGTTACAATCAGGCGTGCTCCGGTATCCGAATCAGAATAATTTATGCGGATTCGTTTTGAATCCGAATGTTTGATGCTCCCATTTCCACCAATCCGAATTTTTTATGTGCTTTGAAACCGACTGCTTTGTTGCAAGTGGAATGAAACCGAATCGTCAAAATTTAAAAAGCACAAATTTTGCATATTAAAGTAATTTTTTATTATGCCTTGATATTCTTGGTCCCATTGAGGCTACTATATTTTATAGTAAATTAATTTTTGCTAAAAATTTTTACAGTTTTGGGTACATCTCAAAAACTTTCGAATGCCAAACTTGGTTACGATATCTTTATAAGCAAATGAATTATCCATCTAAAACATTAGGTTTTTTTTAGAGGTCCTCTGAAGACACCCTTATGGGAGCGTTACACAAATAAAATTTTACATTTAATATACATTGATGCTCAATTAATATTTTTTGAAATTTTATTAAAACAATAAAATAATAAATAACTTGTCTATCTAAAATGGAATAAATAAAGGGATTCTAATAAAAGTCTACATATATATATGCAAAAGAAAAGTTTTGAGTAGGCATTTCTTTCATTATTTTACGCCTTCTTTTACCTAAACAATCTGAGAAATAACTGGAATTTTGGCACTGTTTACAATTTTTAACAAAAAGCTGGTTACACCACAACATATTTGAATTTATCGATAATAACGAGGGAAATTCAGAAATGTATCGAAAATAAATAGGGATATTATCGACAAAAATTCTTTCAGAGTCACCCAAATCGAATCGAAAAATTTTAGGTTGAATTTTTCTGATTCCGGAGCACGCCTGAATATTTTCATAAACGAACGAAACGTAACAAATTTTGCACCAAAAACGATTTTTTGGCCTATCGGTCCCATTGAGGCTATATATTTTATAGTAAACTGATTTTGATAAAAATTTTTACAGTGCTTGGGTACTCTCAAAAACTTTCGAATGCCAAACTTGGTAACGATATCTTTATAAGCAATTGAATTATCCATCTAAAACATTAGGATTTTTTAGAGTTGCTCTGAAACACCCTAATGAGAGCTATATACATAATATACATATGTCCAATATCAAAAAAACTATAATAAACTTGTCTTCTTGGCATATTAAGTTATCAATTAAAAAAAATTCCACAACTCTGAGATCTAGGCCCATACAAACGAATGGTATAGGGGTCTCCGAAGGCCCTTTTGTTTGTTACATACATTTTCGGCTCGCATAAACTTAATATACCCTTTGCACCTTGAGGTACGGGCTATAAAAACTGCAGACTGACAGATTTAAAGACTGACAGACATGGCTACGTCGACTTTTTATACGCTTTGTGTACCTTGTCGACAGGAAAGAAAGTGTGCTAGTGAACCACTGTTTCCCTGGCGCTTCATTTCAAATCCCATCTGGTTATCCAAAAAAATTCCACATTCTCATACAAACATAGTCTAGTTTAACGCTGTTTGCACAAAACTTTTTGTACACTTGCTTTTCTTAAGAATTTATACTTGGGATAGCATAGGGAAGGAAATCCTGCTTAGTTTTTATTTTATTATTTTATTATTAAAAATTTCCCACCATTTGGATTTTTTTTTTTATGAAGTTTTGACATTTCGGGCAAAATTTTTGCATGCTGCGTATGGGCCTTAAATTAAAAACTTCTACCGTCACGAGCATTTTAATTTTTTATACGTGACTCACGGGATTTTAATTAATCTTAACCCTCTAATGCCCATTTTGAAAATATTTGTTTAACAATGGTCGAATCCTTTTTTCTAAGCTACTTTTCGGCTCCTTAATTCAAAAATGACCTTTAAAATTATGTAGGACTGTTCGTTTACCTGTAAAGGCCCATACGCAGCATGCAAAAATTTCGCAGGAAATGTCAAAACTTCATATAAAAAAAAATCCCAAATGGTGGGAATTTTTTTTTTATAAATCCCAAATGGTGGGAGATTTTTATTTTTTATGAAGTTAAGGCACTTCGTGCGGAATTTTTGCATGCTGCGTATGGGCCCTAAGACGAGAAAACCTGAAAAACAAGTTGCTTTGAAGTGTATAGACTTTGATTTTATTTATTTATTTACGAACAGCTTATGTAGTATTAAAAGATTTTGATCTTATTTTTTGTTATGGTATTTTAAAAAAACTATTTTTGTTGACAACTCGCAACAACACACAAAAAAAAAAAAATTTCAAAACAAACAATTGCTATGATTATCAAAAAAACATATCTTTAAAAGATTTAAAGAGCTTTCTAATCTTGTATAACCTAGTAAGTGTCTTTATAAGGAACTACGGAAAAAATGCAAATGATGTAAAAGCTTATTCTTTTCAAATTATTTGCCAAAATACAATAAGTGTCTCAAGGCACTATTGGGCATTAGAGGGTTAATTGGCAGCGCAGCTTTTATATCTGATAAAAACCTTTCAATAACGCTTACACCATCATTTGTTGTTGCATTTTATATCAATTTTTTTTTTTGTATTTTTAAGCCTACAGAGTACAAATTAATACTAAGTTTTACAAGAATTGAACTTTCAGGCTATTTAATATCAATAACTGCCATTTGTATATTATAGATTTATAATTTTTGATAAAACGACAAACATGCAACCAAAACATGAAACAAGAGTTTTATATACAATATTTTAATATATTTTAGCCTCACAAGTCGAGCTAAGATTATTCTTTTTTGATTTATTTCTTATTCTCACTTAAAGCCTCCCACAATTTGCATCACAAAACTGATGCAAACGGCCAGCACACATCGCAACGCGCCGATGTCGATAGCAGTGCGCAACACACATCGTTTGTTCATTTATCGCACGACTATCGATAAGCATGCTTGTCTATCGCGCTTGTGCAGCACTCATCACTCAATTGACGCTCAAAAGTTACGTGCTTAATTTTTTTATATTAAAGCGTATTGCGCAAAATAGTTTAACAAAATTATTATCAGAAGTCTTGCCAAACGCATAAATTAAAACTAATTGTTTAAAAATTGCTAGAAATTATTAATTTTGTGTCAATTTTTGTTTGTTACGCATGCGCTATGCAACTGTAAATAAAACGGTAAATCGAGCGCCAAAAATTCTTGGAAGCAGTGTGTGCATCTGTAAGTATTGTGAAAAATTTCTGGCATATATAACGCAGTAAAATGCTTATTTAAACAAAAAGTTGCTATGTGAGTATATTATTGGTTTTTTTTAGCTCGGTTATTATAAATTGAAAATTTTTGAATTACTTTAGGCGCAAAATGGCAAACATACAAAATAGTGAGAGTTCTGTGGACTTGTTTTTGGAGCATCATGGCTTATACCGCAAACATATGCTGCCGGATGCGGACAGCATTTTCCGCGTTGTAGCTGAACAAATGTACGATAGCCAAGTGTTGCACTATGAGGTGCGTCAGGAATGCACCAGATTTATGACAAAAAAGCGTCATTTATTTGAGCAACAAATAACTGGCGACTTTGATAGCTATGTGCTGGAAATGTCCAAAACCAAAACTGCAGGCAGCGTGCTAGAACTATACGCCATGTGTCGTTTGTATAAACGCAATGCTAAAATCTTTCATGGCTTGCAACTGGGCATTGATCTCAAGGTAAGCGCAAACTATAGGCACAAATTTCGTGTCTACCAGCTGAACAAGCACTTTGATGCAGTGTACCATATGAGCCATATATACAAAGCCGGTATTTGCCAGGCCATAAGCTATAAGCTGATTTATAAAGGTGCCTTTAAATTGCCAGATCTAGAATTTGCCGTTGAAAGCATGTTGCATCCAAAAACCTTTGAAGATGCCGAACATTGCCGCGTAACCCAGACAAATGGTGATTTTAGTACGCGTGTACTATGCAAAAATGGACGCATCTTTTACTTTGATAAACCACACAATACTTGCTGCATTTTGCCACATTCAAAACTCTGCGGTTTTCACAACGTCGATCTGCAGCAAGTGTGCGCCAAAAATTTGAAATCTTGTGTGCGTCAATTGCTTGAGTCGCGCCAAAATCCATTTTCATTTAAAGTGGCCGAATCCTTGGATGCGCGCACATATCGCAATATGGAGTTCGATTGCTGGACAGATTTGCGTGAATTGGCCAAGTGCTCTGATGCCTATGATGGTAGCTACAATTTTGTAGTTGGCGCCGGCTGTCGTGTGGAGCTGCTGAATGGCTTTGCAAATCAGATGTTTACTTGCTATATACAATCGCTTTCAGCGGACTTGGACTATGCCAACGTATTTGTTATAGAAATTGCAGAAATTGTTACGGTGCCCTATAAGCATCTTTATCCTTTGCCGCCCAATAAGTCTAGTCCATATACTATGGCGGCAAAGGCTGTCGCCAAACCTAAGCAGCAAACCAAAAAGAAAACGCCAAAGCAGCAAAGCCCTGAATTGCCTAACCCTATGACTTCAGCAAGCTACTCGCAGCAATCTTCACAATGGTCTTGTCCGCAGCAGCCTGTTACGTCACCATGCTATCCACAGACGCTGCTTATGCAGCAAAATCTACAATGGTCTCACACTCAGCAGTCCATTACTCCAGCAAGCTACCCACAGCCGATGTTTATGCAGCAACGCCCACAATGGTTCTATCCTCAGCAGCCGATGACACGACGTCTCCCAGCGCCGCACTTAATGAATACTACGTTCCAAAGCTGCTACCCACAGGAGCTGTTCAAGCAGCAAAGCCTACAATGGTCTCACACAGAGCAGTCCCTGACTTCAGCAAACTACCCACAGCCGATGTTTATGCAGCAACGCCCACAATGGTTCTATCCTCAGCAGCCGATGACACCACGTGTCCCAGCACCGAGGTTAATGAATGCTACGTTCCAAAGCTCACATGTCCAAGCTACAACACTGCACAGCACTACGATGGAAAATGTGCCTCCTATGCAGCCAGCAGATGCAAACCAGATTGACCGCATGGACTTTCAAGAATTCTTAAAAAGAATGAGCAAACTTCTTGAATCATAATGTATGTATTAAAAACTAGGCTAGCTTTTCTGTAAACTTTTAATGAGTTTTTTTTAGATTTTGAAAACTTAAGGTTTTTGGTTTTACTGGGAAAATTTTTTTTTTAGTTTTTTAATTAATAATAATTTCAGACTTGTTGAATGAGTTAAAATTAAATTGTTTTAACATTAGATTTGTAGAGTTAAACTTAAATATTTTTTTTAATTTTGAAACCGTTTCTTGAAAGGCTTTGATTATCAACTATCATATCGTCAAAAAATTGCAGACTTTCGATTTTTTTACATATTCAGAATATGATAAGCATATTTTACCCAAGATCTTTTAAAGATATTAAAAAAAAAAAGTCAACTTGTAGAATTGCTTCAAATTAAGTTATGATTCTCAGCTCTTGTTTCAGTATTGTTGAGATGACCATCATTTTTTATTTTTAGTTCATTGTCTAAGCTCTTTTCTAGAATTGTAGAATTGGTTAAGATGAAGCTATGACTATCATCTAGTTTTAGCAAAAAATAACTTTGAAGTTTACTCCTTTTTTTTTTGATTTTAATATATAAAAACCTTTGCGCTAAAATTTTTCAAAAGCTCTTAAATTAAGAGTCTTAACTATAAAATTAAACATTTTTGCTTAATTACAGAATTCCAAAACTTAAATTTTTTGACTTATTCAGTAGATGATAATCATTAACCATTTGCTAAGCTACTTTCATCAGAACTCAGTTTGTAGAATTGGTTAAGATAAAGTTATGACTATCATCTTCTGTTTTAGTAAATAATGGCATACTTATAAACTTAATTTTTTGTTTTTAATATACTAAACTTTTTTATAAGCTCGGTAACTAAAAAAAGAATCTTGCTAAAAAAGATTTGATTATTTTCCGCCGCTTCGGTAAAAAACTACAGACTTGTAAATTTTGAATTTTATTTTATTTTTTGTTGTTTCATTATGGAACTATTTCTTAAGCTCATAGAAAAAAATTTTTTCTTTATAAATTAAAATTAAAATATGTTTACCATCTAGATTATAGATTATAATTAAGTAAGGTTAGGCTAGTGCTGAGTTTCGGACTGGTATTTTTATAATAATACCTGTCTGACCAAAGAGATAAGCATTCAATCGGAAATACATGTAAGCTCGAAAATTTTAATTCAAATTGCAAAACAAAACAAGACATGTAATATCTATTATTAATTTATAATTTTATTTCTAAAAACCAAAATTTATGTAACACCCTGTTTGGTTAAAAATAAAAAAATTTGTAAACCGAGTTTTCTTTTCTTATTACATTGAAAATTATACGCTTTACTTCATACAATTTAAAACTTTTTTGAAAATCATTAACAAAATTACAATAAAAAAACTAATAAAAATAAAAATTTGATTATAAAGAGCGGTTTCCCTAAAAATTAAAGATTTGTAAAATCTCACAAGTTTAAAACGATTTTGCAAACTAAAAAAAATTATAATATTTAGTTACAAAAAAAAACCGACCGAAACGATTTAAGTTTAATTTTTGAAAAAATTTGTTTTTATTATTTTTGAGCATATGGGTGAAAATAAATAAGTGAAGTGGACCACTATTTAGTTGGACTTCTTCGATTTCGATTATATTTTGAATTTTTTAAAAAATTTTATTTGTTTTTTTTAAATTTTTGTTTCCTTCTTATTTTATTTACATCTGTCTTCAGACAATAAGTTAATTTACCAAACAATAATTAATAAAATAAAAGTATAAAATTTAATATTAAAATTCAATGGTGATCTCCCACTTTAAAAAAAAAAAGTGTAAATGCCATTTTATGGGAGATCACTTTAAAAATTTAAAATTAAAAAAAAAATAAATTGTTAAAAAATTCGAATTCAAAATTTTATCTTTTATGGAAAAAAAATTTGCGTCGATATCTTTATTCGTTCAGCAGATATGGCTTTTCAAAGACAAGTCTAATCTTAATAAAAATGAAAAATACTCGATAAATAATCCAAATTTTACAATAAAAATATTCTTTAGTAGCTCTATAACATATGTATGTAAAAATCATCACGCATGCGAAGAGGTCGACCAAAAAATAAGCCCGCTTCACTAATATTCGCCCATATAAAATATGATATATGTATCTTAAAAAAGTTACTTAGAGAATATGTAATAATTTTTAAATCATTTAAATTAAATTTCACAATAGGTGATCAAAAATGTTTGTAAATGACGTATTTTAATTTTTAATCTAAAAACCGAATTGTTAAAAACTAAAACTAAATAAAAAAAATATAATCTCTAACACAAAAATTACAGGTGGTTTTAATGAATGTTATTGAACTTTCAGGAATTCTTCTTAACGTAATTTAATAATTTTTTTTGTGGAATTATTCTTCTAAGGAAGTACTAGACCGGGTAAGATATCGACTTTATTCAACCAACTTGATATGAATAGGGATTACTGTCAAAATTCTTGCGTTTTTAGCTCATTTGGTCTCCCACATTTAGGCGTTCATACGGCGTTCGAACGGAGTGACGCACACAGCTCAATCGCTATCCAAGTTTATGATAAGCACTTTGGCATAAAGGTCTTAGGGATCATCCATAAATTACGCGACGCTGATTTTCGTCAAAATAGACCCCCTCCCCGCGTCACGGAATATTTTTGACGATTTTCCATATGATCGTGACGCTTCGCCAGACCCCCTCACCTCCTGGAGCGTCACGTTGTTTATGGATGATCCCTTATGGTCTTCCACGCCTCCTTCTGCCTGTTACATACATTCCACAAATCTAGTATTCTCTTGGCCCAGGTTTTCTCTTTTATTGAGCGGAACAAAACCTTATTCGAGAAACTTAACAAAATGTTCTTCGCCAAATTGCCGCGTTTGGGAGATTCCCTCCAAGACTTGGTTTTTTCCAAAGGGCCTGTAGCGCATAAATTCTTCGGGACAAAGGAATGCGCTGGTTTGGGAGTGACAAATGGTCAAAATAGTGGCCAAGCAAAGTGATTTCTCTCTTGACTACCAATGAGGGGCTGAGGGAAGGTCATGACATGTGCAAAGTGTCGCAATCTGCATATTAAATGCGTTTGATGGCAGGAAGAGTACTGTATTGCAGTGATCCATAATCTCAAACAGGAGTTTGACAAAGTTTGGCTACAAAGTCCTGTGGCTCCCAGCTTCATATTACAACGTACACCGTTTATACATATGTAGAAGCTTCCGAATCAAAATGAAAGACATCTTTTCTTCCGCAAGAACAATAAGAACTGGAGTCCGCTGTTATCTACAACCATACCAACCTCCAACGAGCTAAGCTAGATTACGGAGAAAGATAAGACGATGGATGGATGGTAGGTACATATGAGCCAGTGAAGGGCTGGACTGCCAGGTGGAATATCTCCTTAAACCAATTTAAATGCCAGGCAGTGCTATAAATACACTAGGGTGAAAGACAACAACCGCTGTATGATAGGCAGTAGTGCTGGAGAAAACATCGATGATCGAAGCTAAAAATATCTATATATTGATGTTGGCCAACAGAGATTTGATGAGTGCAGAAGTGCTGGAAAAACATCTCGCTTGGCCAACATCGATATATAGGGATTTTAAACTTCGATCATCGATGTTTAATCCAGCACTTCAAGGCAGCCAACCCCTAGTGCTGCCTCATGCTCCACATGAAGCTAACTTCAGAGTTCGCTGACGATTGAAAATGGCCAAAATGTACTTTATTGTTAAAGTATTTTATTCAAGTGGCACAACATTTGGACCCAAAATTTTGACGGTTTTCAGTTAATAATAATTTTGTTAACATTCTTTTAGTTAAAATTCAACAATAATTTGAACTTTAATCCAAAACAGTAATGCAGTCTCTATTTTTAAATTTTCAAATTGCTTAACAGCTGCGCTCAACAGCTGTGCACGCTCTCAACAAATAAGTGTTGCACAACGCGCATTTCTCGCGCGCAGTGGCAACGCCAATCAACACAACACCAGCTGAACAAACAGCTGTTTAGCAAACTTGAAGCTGCTTCTTTAAATACGCATTGACCATGGCAAAGACAAAAATGTAAAAACGAACAAATGTACATTTTACGTGTGTTTTGTTGCCAAGTGTTTTGTTAAAACTATTTAAAGTGAAACATTTATGTTTTAAACTCTATGTAATGCTTGTCAATGTCTTTGTGCGCGTTTTTTCTTGACCAATTAATATATAAAGTTTCACACACACCGTTAATGCGTATGTACTGTGGCGTATACGCTTATAAGAAACATTTTAATTCCGCGTTGTGTACAACTGTATGTATTTATTTAAACAATACCAAAGTGCAATAACAATCAAGTGGCTTATGTAGTAGCGTTAAACATAAATAAAGGATATCTTACAAGGAATACAACAATTTGTAAGTGTTTGTCTCTTGGGTGTTTGTGTGTATTTCTGTTCGTCGCGTTGTAATATTTTGCAGTCTATGTATACAACAACAAATATTACATTGACGCTGACGTCGACGTCGGCGTCAAAGTTGTTCACTTCTTTGGCAGCTGCGTCGCAGTTTTAATACACTGAAAAATATTGTAGTTATGTTTTGGGTTGAAAGTGTGGAATGTTTGAATGAAGTGCAGTTGTAACTTAGGACTTAGCTGGAAGGGCGCCAAAAAACATTTTTTAATTGTTTCAGCTTAAACTTATAAAAGTAGAAAGTTAAAATAAGCCTCGTTGTATGCTTTATTTTATCTTCAACCCACAACAGTTTTATTAGAGAAATACTGAAACTCATTATACTCAATAATGAGAGGTTTAAGGGTGCCTTAGCTTTGTGCAAGGTATGTAGCAGGCTGAAGGGGGACGTGGCCGGCTCCATAAGTATTTAACATACGTCAATTATGAGAATTTCTTAGGTATTCAATAAGGCAGCTACGTCCCATTGCGCACCTAGCATCAAAGATTACCAAGCACTAGGGATATCATAATTTTTAATCTTATATTCGGACAAAGGACCTATATTTTTTATACTAGATACCCACAACGCATGAGGCAAAAGTGGAACGTAACAAACTATTACTCGTTTAATCGATTAAGCCCTGTTTGTTCGTATGAACACCTAGATCTCAAAGATCCAAGTCCGTCGAGAGAAAAGTAGGGATCCGTTGCTCACTATCGTCAGATTACAAGCACTAGGGATATCATAATTTTTAATTTTATATTCGAAAGTACCTATATTTTTTATACTAGATACCCGCAACGTATGAGGCAAAAGGGGAACGTAGCAAACTATTACTCGTTTAATCGATTAAGCCCTGTTTGTGCGTATGAACACCTAGATCTCCAAGATCCAGGGCCGTCGAGAGAAAAGTAGGGTTCCGTTGCTGACTTTCGTCAGGCCCTGAGAGCATTTCGTTTACTAGAATAATTAAAATGCTTAACAATTTCTGCAAATCGACGGGCCTCTTTATAGAAGTTTGGGCTAGAAGATAAGATAAGGGTAAAATTTCGTAACAAAATTTGGCGTTCGGCGCACTGTATCAAATTTTAGCAAAGTCAGTCAAAAGTTTTTTAGAGTATCTAGGCACTAGGTCGAATTTTATCGAAATCGTTTCGTTTATCTATCTTGTTTGATGTGATCTTGCAGTGTACTTTTACATTCACCATTATTTGATATTTGACTTTTTAATAAATTAATAAGATTATTTAATGACATTTGACTTTGGTAGCCTCCAAAAAAAATCCCGAAAATTGTAAATTAAAAGCCAATTAGATTTCTTTAGTTCAAGAAAAATTTCATGAATTTTGGTAATTTAAAATATTTTTAGAAATTTTACATTACCTCAAATGTTCTCTGAGGCACCATTTTGGAAATTCTAATAGTTAAATACATAGTATAATTTTTCCGTCCTTCATGAGCTGGTTTTCTTGATGTTCGTAAGGGATGGTAGGGGAGAACACTATAAAAGTTACCCAAGCAAATACTTAGTATACTCCCTTCTTGTATTATGGATTTAAAAACATCTTAAAAACGAGATTTCTAGTCAAAGCGTTTCTGATGGTTTCCCAAAAACCTTTCGACACACTTATAGATGTCAAAATATAAAGATTTCTTAGACATCCGTCAAATTTTTCCAATTTACTCTCAAAGATCTTTTGACCCAAGTATTGCTTGTTGTTTGAAATTTAATGAAAATAAAAATCTGCCCCTTTGACGAATTTTCTGTTGAGCTTAAATTCGCTGGAAGAGATTTCTTCAATTTCATTGACTACCACATCCAGCTTGACTTCCAGCCAAAGTCTGTGCTGCTCACATACAACTTTAATAGGTATCTTTTACCTTTTAGGGTATCCCAAATTTGGCTTTTATCCACTCTTTAATTTCTTTGAGCTGTTGTTTATTTGTGTCGTTTGCTGCATTATAAACAAAAACCAACCGAATACACAGATACACAAATACTTTTGCACTTGGCTCATTCACAGTTGGCAACAAGTGGATGGATGGATAGTGATAGATAGTATACATGTATGTACATAATGTATAGATACATAATATCAATACATTCATTGTTTTGAGGCGTCGCTTGTTTTATGCAGGTAAGTTTCATTTCATTTTTGTTTTGCATATTTGAGGTATTAGTTTTTTGGGAATGGGCGAGGTGCCCTTATAAAGTCTGTTATTTTTTGGATATCTCTATCTACACTACCGTCAATACCCAATGCTGAATTTTGTTGATTGACTTTTAGTAAATCATTTTAAAAGATATTGGCTTTGGAGAGATAAATGAGATAAACTCAATTGAAGACTTTTTGGAAAAACTACACTACAAAAAAAAAAAACCAGACCTCAAGCCTTAGTTTGCTTTAATTAATTAGGTTACCATCTCAAAGTTTATGAGATATCCTAAGGGTAGATTGAGTTGCAAATATTCTATAGGCTTCCTTGCTCCCAATTATCTATTCAGTAGCGTCGGGAGAAAAGTAAATCTCGATGGAGACTATCGACGGGCTCTATGAATATCTCTTGTTTCGAAGAAAGGAAATGCTCGTTAAATTTGACTAAAAGCACGTAAGAAAATTTTTTTTTCTAATTTTTTTCAACCGAAATCAACTTTAAGAAAAACAAATGATTTTTTCAAATCGACGGTTCCTGCTGGAGAACTTCGAGCTCGGGTTATTCTAGCATTACCATACGCATGTCTTCAGGAAACTTGTTCTTGCATCGCTCTTCCGAGCTGTTATCTATGAAGTACATAAGTTTTCGAATATATTTTGTCGTTATTGAAAATAACTTAAGATAATCTTTTTTGGATCGTGAACAGTAACTTAGTGGCGTCTAAAATAAAATATCATGCTATTGTAACGTTTTTTAAGTACACTCCCGTTGAGTTCTATTATTCCTAATCGGATTGCGTCGAGTGTAATCCGCCTACTATTTGAAAGTTACCGAAACTTTTTCTGGGTCCGCTCACGACAGGCTGTTTTATAATCGGTATGTCTCAAGTGTAACCGGACTGCTATTTGGAACTCCCGGGGACTTTTTTGTGGGTCCACCCCCGGCAGAGTTTTTTATAGTCGGCATGTCTCGAGTGTTACCGGCCAACTATTTGGAAATCTCCAAAACTTATTTCAGGGTCCACCCACGACAGGCTGTTTTACAGTCTGAATGTCTCAAATGTAACCGACCCACCTCGTCAGGGTTTTTTATAGTCGATATGTTTCAATTGTAACCGGTCCACTATTTGGAACTCTGTCAAACTTTTTCTAGCGCCACCCTCGACGGGTTCCTTTATGTTCGGTATGTCTTAAGTTTAACCGGCCTGCTATCTGGAATACCTCGATAATTTTTTCTGGGTCCACCCACGACAGTTTTTATAGTCGGGATATATCGAGTGTAACCGACCTACTTTTTGGAACCAACCAAAACTTTTTTCTGGGTCCACCCTTGACAGAATTTTTTATAATCGGTATGTCTTGAGTTTAACCGGATTACTGCCGGAGACTTTTTCGGTTCCACCCTCGACTGTGTTTTTAATAGTCAGGATGTCTCGAGTGGAACCTGCCTATTATGAACTTCCTTCCTTCCACGGGGTTTTTTTTTGGGACTGTGTTTTTTTTATCTCGAGTGTAACCGGCCTACTTTTTGGAAGCACAAGAAACTTTTTCTGGGTCCAGCCCCGACAGGTTTTTTTATACCGGGATGTCTCCAAGTTTCTCCAACCAACTATTTCTAACTCTCCAAAACTTTTTCTAGCTTTACCCTCAACGGAGTCCTTTACAGTCGGGTTATCTCAAATCTAATTTGAACTTTCTGGAACTTTTTTCAAGGTCCACCCTTAACTGCCTTTTTCATTATCAGGATTTTCGAAGTGAAACCGGGCCAATTGTTTACTTTTGTAATACTCGATGGTCTTAGCTACTCCATTCTCATACACGTCACCATGTTCCACAATTTATTGAATCTACTGTAAACTCAAAGGTGTTTATTTTCGATCGATATTTGTCAATCTCTAATGCTATTATTATTCATTAGGGTTCTTAAATTAAACATTGTGTGTTTACATAAAAATCCAGTAAAATAAAGCAATTGACGCATCAAATCGTAATTTCAAGTACCATCTGGTGGCAAAAAATAAATTTCGACCTGTTTGAAGGCAAAACTGTGGAAAAAGCCGCACACAGAGTATTCTCATAAAACACACAATAAATTCGAGTAATTTCTTGATGTTGTTTAAATTTTTTGTGTAATTTATATCATTGAGCAGGCGACAACGTGTTGCATCCACCATAAATTTCAATTTCATCATCGTCATGGTCATAATCATCATCATCATCATTGTCGTCATCGTCATCTTCACGAGCAACGTCTTTGGCAACGTCCTCGGCACTTGGCTTTAAATTTTTTCAGCAAGCTCATAAAACTCGGCTGATTCTGCTTCTGCTCATGCTCATGCTCATGCTCATGCTCATCCTCACCTGGAGGCCCCCTGGTTTTAACGGCTTCTTTCAATTGTTTCTCTTTTTTTTTTCGTTTCTGGTTACTATTTTGCTTTTGACGCACCCAACGACAATATAGAAATTTTGTTGTTGTCTGGGTTGAGCGGCATTAACCCGATTCCTTTGTAGGAAGTTGTTTGCTTGATTTTTATGTGTTTACATATGTATATAGTATCTACATAGATATAGGTATGACTACTATGCATATAAGCAGCTCTATATGGGCTTTTCAATTTTGTGCATTTATTAAAAGCAATTTTAAAATAAAGTTTTACGGTCTGTTACAAAATGTAATGCCATGCATTCAAAATTTTAAATTTTGAAAAAAATAAGCAGTTCTAAAAGCGAATAAATCTTCAAGTAAATAAATAAAATTTTTTCTAAAACTGAGAAACAAAATTAGTTACAATAGAGGGAAAGTATCTTAAGCGAAAAAGATGGGGTAGATTTATAGATAACAAGCAGATTCACTGCAAACCATATGAAGTTCATTTGATTTGACATGATTGCCATGGGGCGCTTATCCTGTCAAGCATTTCTTGTTTCTGTTGCTGTTGACACAAGCGTGTGGCAGCATTTTCCTAGGACTCAAATATCCTGCTGGGAAAACAAGTGAGAGAGAGTGTGTGATTGAAATAGAAATAAATAGATTTAGCAGATGAAAAAGCTGTGAAGGGTAAATGAAAGTTTCTTACATAATATAGTGCTCAGGTTAAAACTATAAATTGCTTCAAAATTTGCATGCTTTATCATAAAAAGCTTAAAAAACTTGTTTTTCAGACACTTTTCCTTGAGAGTAACGTCTATCTAGTTGTTCCTTCTTTTTGGGCTACACTGATAAAAAGAGGGTCCGAATCTAAAATTTTTAGTCACAAAATCGTGATTTCTTTTCAGTTTAAGAATGCCGTTCTTGAATCCAGATACTTAAAAATAAGCCCGAGAAATTTATTTAAGCATTAATTATGCGTCATTTTTAATAAACAAAAAAAAACTTACCATAGGAATCTTAAAGATTTAAAACGTTTCAGAAAATCTAAAATCTTGAAAAAAAACATCTTAATTTCACAATTTTTTTTTTCAATAATATTGAAAAAAAATATTTGTGGCTCATTTTAAGAACAAATTATTTAAATCTCTAGAAAGCAAAGACTGCTTTTAAAGAAAACATTTTAGAGATTAAATTAGAGAATGTTTGAGTTGAAAATAGGACTGGAAAAATTTAAAATCAAAAATTTTGGACAATCTTGAAAGAAGATTGTTGTGGCCAATTTTGAGAATCATTTCTTTTAATTTCAATAATGGAAAAGATGCTTCTGAGAGCATAAAATCGTAAAGATATGATCAAAAAACACACAGATAAGAATGTTTGAGATTAAAATCCGACTGAAGAAAGTCATTAGACTGGTCAATTTCGGAATTTTAACAATCTTCAAAGAAGATTTTTATAATTTTTATTTAAGTTTAAAAATTCTTAATAAAATAATATAAGAATAATTTTAGAAACTTAAGAAAAATTCACCTCTATTTTAAAAGTTTTTTAGATTTAAAATTTTTGTATGCAAAAAATCTTAATTTAATTAATTTAAGTAATTAAGTCAAGATACTCAAAACTTTTTAAACTTTTTTTAGAATTTTTGGTCTAGATCGTGAATGTATTGAAATAGGATTTTAATAATTTTCATGTAAGTTTAAAAATAATAAAAGTATAACTTTTGAATTTTAAGAAAAATTCACCTCTATTTCAAGTTTTTTAGATTTGAAATTTTTCTATGTTAAAAATCTTAATTTAATTCAATTTTTATCTTAAAGGCCCATGCGCAGTTCGAAAATTTTCGCACGGAATGAGAAAACTTCATATAAAAAAAAAATCCCAAATGGGATATCCCAAATAAAACTGTTTTAGCAATTTTTGGTCTTGATCGTGAATGAATTTAAATATGAGTTTTATAATCTTCTTAATTCAAAGTTTACGTTCTGATTACAATAAAATATTTTTGCTTTTTTGAAATTGAAGAGAGTAAGTCACGTTTAGTTGTACTTTAAAAATTTTTAGTTTTGAAATTTTACTGCGCTAAAAGTCTTTATTCAAACAATTTTTTTATCGTAAGTCAAAATTTTTTATAAGAATTTTTGGCATTGCTTTGCAGTAATGAAATATAACAAGATTTTTATAATCTTTAAGTTTTAAAATGCCTTTTACAAAACATATCTTTGATTTTTTCGAAATTTAAGAAAAATTTACTTTTAGTTGTATTTCAAAAGTCTTTTAGATTCTAAGTTTTATTGTGCTAAAAATCTTAGTTCAGTAGTTTTTTTAACTTAATTGAAGACTTTTAACACTTTTTTACAAATTTTTCGTCTTGCTCGGGAAAAAACTATTTTTAAATCTTTTAAGTTTAAAAATTCTTATCATAACTAAAAAGATTTTTTTTTCTAAATTTGAGAAAAATTTAGAACTGAAAAAAAATTATTTCTTTTAAAAGTATTTTATATTTGAAATTTTATCATGCCAAAAATTTTAATTTTAATTTTTTTATTATCTCTAGTCAAAATTTGTAATACTCTTTTAAAAATTCAGTAATTTTCTTCTAAAAGGGTCTACGCAGTTCGGGATATCCCCAATGGGATTTTTTTTTTTATATGAAGTTTTGTTAAAATATGCCAAGCGTGAAATGTTTGAAAGGCAGGTTTCAAATAGTAAATATTGACGCACCTACGAGTTTTCAAAATGCATCTTACAATAAAATAAATTTTTTGTTGTTGTTGAAGTCAAAATTTGTTTTAAATTAAGTGAATAAAATGATTTTCAAAATTAAAATTGTATTTTTAAAAGTGTTTTTAGTTTTACTGTGCTCGTATATAAATTTATATTAAAGAATTTTTTTTTCTTAAGCAAATTTGTAATATTATTTTAAAAAATTCAGTAATCTTCTAAGTTTAGAAATTAGTATTACAATAAAATAAATTTATTTTTTTTCGAAATTTAAGAAAAATTGTATTAAATTTGTATTGTAAACGTTTTTTAGTTTTACTGTGCTAAAGATCCTATTTTAAGAATTTTTATTTTTACTTATTTTCAATTAATTTTTAATTCCTATTTTTAAGAATTTTTGTTTTGCAAAAACGAGTTTTAAGACTGCTGAAAATCAAATTTTTTTCGTTATTAATAATTTAAAATTTATTTTTCTATATTAATTAATTTTTAATTTAATTTTAACACAATTCGTATCTTATTTCAAGACCTTTAATTTTATTTTAGCAGTTTTTGTCTTAATTTGAGAATGTTGGTTCATGTCTTCAAAATTTTAAATTTTATTTATTTAATTTAATCTTGCTTCAAGTTTATTTGAACATACTTTTAAGAATTGAAAGCAGAAATGCTTAAGTTCTTAAGATTAAGATTTTATTTATTTATGAGTATAAAAATTTCAAGAAAAAACTAAGATAATGCAAGCTTTTAATGCCAAGAGTTTTTAAATCTTCTTACCTAGATTTATTTTAAATTTATGGTATTTCTGAACCTTTTGGATAGGGAAAAATTAGTTTCTTTTAAAAAATATTGAAAAACTAGTTTCTTTTATATAAATTAAAAAACTCATATAACTCATAACAGAAAAATTAAACAGCCATAATTTCGGTACGAAATAGGTGATGTATGTAAATAGACATTCAAACATCTTTTGCAATTTTTCGAGTTTTATTGAAAAAAGCAAGTGACTTTAACCTTTTTTCACGCACAGTATATCTTAAATTCTTCTATTCAATTATAACATTTAAAAATTTGATTTGATGACAAATGAGACAAACGTAAAACGTATTTCTGGAAATCGAAACCAAATCATTAATCCAATAAAATAAATCCTGTAAAAATATTTTCAATAAAAATTTTTGTTTAACGCAAACGTGACGAGTGATTGTAATCGAAACCGAAAACGTTGCCAATATGTTATTATATTTGTCTAATACGAGGGCTGCTTTTAATACTTTCGAGACGCTGGAGCAATAAGAAAATAATTTTTTTTTTTTTTTCAAAAAGTTTTGAAACATTTTGGCATCTATCACATAATGCAATGTATTTTACTAAGTGTCGCAAAGAAGAATTTGTTAAACTGGCTCAATTTTTGTATGACAGCTACATGAAATAGTGAACAAAACTTCACTTGGTGGTGGCTATCGATGGACCCTAAGCGCACTATTTTTTTCTAAAGAATTCAATTTTTTTTTTTAAATCTCTTCTTTAGAGAACTTTGTTGCCGAATAAACTCCACGCAACCTCAAACGCCCCCAAAAACAAATTTTTCTCATTTTCACACCAAAATTTTAAATTTTGGCGTAGGTTAATACCCGATCTGTTGTTATTAATAGCTACCTAAGCTTTAGCAAACTAACAAAGCCACCCATTTTACATGCTCCTAGGGATAGAATGTGCCCTTAAGTAGAGACCTCCCATCAAGACGCCCACATGAAATGCTTTGTCGCATATGAAAAACTGATTGAAAATGCCAGCAGCTTGTGGGAACCATTAGAGGACTGTGTAGGCACCATGGGTGGCTGATGGATTCATTTCACTCGCTAGGCGGTGGACTCGTTTTGACTGTGTGATGGAACCAAGAAGACTTTGACATTTTAATTTTACAACAGGCAACAATTTTTCCCGCTATCATTGCCTTGTCATTGACAAATTGCCTGAGTATGTGTGACAATGTTTCCTTTTTGCCATTTTATCTTTTTATTTTTATTTTTATTTATTTCTATTTTATTTTTATGTGTGTTAAAAATGCCGTTAAGCATGACATGTCCATATAACATATATTGTTATGTACATATATGTACAATGTACTTACACATAGCTTTAGATGGGTCATGTTGATATATGGAATCTACTGTGACTGTTTGGCATCATCTTGGCTCCTGTTGCTCTCTCAAGTAGCCTCGTCATGTGCGCGCTTTTCCTTCATTTTCAGCAAACAATTTTCAATTAAGCGCACAATCACGACAAATAAATCTCCAGCAAGCAGCTCCAAAGCTCTTTTCCCAGCTTCCGAGCTAGTTCTGTAGCTATTTTTGCGGTTTTTCATGCCATCACATTAGCCTGGGGGGTCTCCTAAGCCTTGCCCATGCACTTACTATCTCGCTCTCTTCGTGTATCTGTATCTCTTTCCCTTATGCTCTTTGGGTATGTGTGCATTGCACAGTGGGCAAAATTTGATACGTATTTAAAATTTTTTTTTTAAGATATAGTAAAAAGGAAAATTAATTAAAAAGCTTGCAGGCGACAAGATTATTCAATTTTTTGAATATAAATTTTATGAGATTGAGATTTTTGCTATAGGCCGCGAGTAGCCAAGTGTCCCCTTCGATAATTTTAAGACCCACTTTAGTAATAAAGTGTAACAAACGAATCAAGATATTTTAATCAAATTCGTTCTGAAACCACATGCTTGGTGCTCCCAATTTCACCAAACCGAATTTATTATGTGGTTTGAATTCGACTACAAGTTGCAAAAGAGTAGTCAAATCGAGTTGGAAAAATAGATCCATAAGTCCATGTTATTTTTACTAAAATACTTAAAAGACTAAATAATAAAGTACTTTCAATATTTTATTCAAACGAAAATGTTAACGATAGGAAAGTAATGGGCCTATTGGATTCTTCAAAGTGTAGACACTGTCTCGAACACGATGAAACCACCAGACATATTCTCTGTGACTGCCCAGTGCTGGTGTGGGACAGAGCCTGTCACATGGGAAAGGAAAGGATTAGTCCTTTTCATCTTAGGTCAACACCAACAGAAAGTCTTTTGCATTTGGTCGCAGTGCCCCACCTCTTTGTGAGAAACCCATGCGAGGGGAAAAAAATCAAAAGGTAATCAGAGCTATGCTAACAGTAGTCAGGGGAATTTCAAAAGATATGGACAACAAAAAAATGTGAAATTGGACGAAACGAAAACGAACAAAATTTATTCGTTTTTCGGAGCATGGCCGATAAAAATGAATTGTTATTATTTAATAAAAGGCACTCCGACCCAAACATCTCTTTAATAGTCACATTTGGACTTATTTTGACCGGAGGGCTAAAGAGGTCGCCCCTGATATACACTATTAAACCACTGCACCTAAAGGTTTGCGTAACGTTTTAAGAAGAAACAGTTTTAGCAGACCATAACATCTTTTTACAAAGAATGAGCAGCAATAATAGTTTGGTCAATTTAATCAGATCCGTCTAAACCTAAAGGCCGAAGTCCTTTCGAATTGCGAAAACCAAAGTTTAAATAAACAAAAAAGTCAAAAAGCGTTAAGAAAAAAGTTTCGGAACCACCAAATTTATTTTTTATAAGCAAAATAATTTGACCCTAACCTTCAAATAAACCACGCACACCTCAAATCGAATTGCCTTGGTTTCGTTCATAGCCTCAAACTACATTTCAATTAGGCATTTTTTTTATTGTAAAATGTGAAGTTATTTTAAAAGGAGCTAATTTTTTCTTATTAAAAACTTCATAAACCATTGACTGTCCAAAGGAAAGTGACTTCAAAGATTTTTTACATACACCTGAGGCCTCTAGGCTACAATATCCTATATATTTGAAAGCCATCTGCAAGAAGTTCACTTTAAAAAGACAACTACGTTTTATCGGACTATTTTTTCCCCCGTTGAATTTAGAGGTTTTCTTCCGCAATTTAAGCAATAATATTAAAACGCAAAACAGGCTTTATATTTTTTTAAAAACCGCAAATTTTGTTGAAATCGGTTGGGAACTTTTTAGTGATAGGCGAAAATAATAAACCCCCTTTAGGTTACCAGACACACAGTCACCAAAATCGAAATGTAGACTGATGTACGTTATATGAGAAATCGTGATGCTTTTAGGGGATTCCAAACCCTAGTCTCCCGCAACTATCTTTTTTAAGGTAAAGTGTAGTCGTAGTGTCTTGACAGTACCCGACCCAGCCGAAGATATGGAGGCTGGTATGCGAAGCACGCAGGCAGCAGAGCCCTCTAGTTTTATTTAAATTTTGTCTGCCAACTCAACATACTTATCAGAGCACCCTGTAGTTGAGGTCAGCCTTAAAAATGCAGTTGCATTTTAGTGCAATTATTACCAGATTTTGCCCACTGTGCAAAAGTGCGACCCAGGTAGCGACAATTGTAGCCATGCTGCGACTTCAATGCAATCTTCAAGCAGTTTCCTCTCAATGAGCTAACACGCTTTTGCTTCTAACTGTTGCCATTGGCCCACTCTCCGCTGGAAGTTGGCTCTTAACTTGGCTAGTTGGTTGTTTGTTTGTTTATGTTTCATTTCCTTGCCATAAATTTGCGGTTAGCTATGTGTGTGTGTGTGTGTGTGAGTGTATATAACATTTTATAATGTTGATATATTATATGTATTGCAATTTACGAGTTACATGAAAAAAAAATTGTTTGGTATATGTGTGTGGTCACTAATGTGACTCTCTTTTACACTACTATATCTCTCTCCCTTGGCAGCTCAAATTCAATCAAGCGAAATTTAACAAGATTTCCGTGAAATGAAGCGTCGCCGTCAGTTCAAAAAAAAAAAGCAGAAGGAATCGAAACGCGCTCTAATGGATAGAAGCTGTTTAAGTTATATAAAACGCACAAAAGCGCCGGCTTGTGTTTTGCTGCTCAGACAAAAATTAAAAGCCCTACAAAAAAAAAAATTATATAAAAATCCAAACCAGAATCAAACAGCAGAAACATTTTTTTATATAAAGTAAATAATAAATCAGCGAGCAGACGATATACAATATGTGCATATAAACACGCATACAGTTACACATATACGCACACAGATACTCACACACACACACATGCTTAAAGCTAGGCATCTAAACTGCCAATGAAAGATTTAGTGGCAGTCTTGAGAGTCTTCTGCTTTGGCTTAGGTAGTAGCTCCAAAAAGGAAGTAAACAGGATTTTAAGCATTACCAGGAATTTCGTTGCTGTTGTTGTTGTTCCTCTTTTTTATTCTTGTAGTTCTTGTAGCTTTAGTGTTCTTCTGTTTGTTGTTTCAAAGGCCTGTCCTTAACCTCATCTGCACATAGTTAGAAATAGTAGTTTTACCGCAACATTTTGCTGTTTTGGAAATTCGATATATTCAAATTTTGTAGTTGCTTTTCTTTCGTTTCTTTTTTTTTTACGTTAGCTTTTAATGAATTTCTGTGAATTTTAATAAATGATAAGCCATGTAATTTGAAGACTTTGTACATAATTTTTTGGTATATTAGTTGCTGTGTGAACGTTTAGAAAAATTAATTTAAGAATACAAAAAAAAAGGGGGAAAAAATAAAATAACATAAAAAAACGAGTTGAAAGCAAATTCGTCACTTGATGCCACGAATACGCGGAATTTTATGTTGGCAGTCAGCTTCAAAGACTTCTTGGGACAAGGCAGTTATATACAATATTTTTAATTTTTGTATATAAAGCGCACATGGTCTTGAACGAAATTTTATAAAATTTATGTGGGCTTAAGAAATTTTGATCAACATATGTAAACGAAAGAAACAAATGACTTCTTAAAAGTAGCTCTATGAAACTTCCTAAAGATTCACCAAATAACTTCAAGGGATTTTATTGAAAATAGAGCAAATTATTCATTAGAAGGCGAAAATTTATTAATTTAGTACTTTGTTTGGATTGTTTGAGCGTCACTTAATTCCTAAACAGCTTACAAAACATAATAAAAAATAAACGGCTTGTACGAAGGCCTACGTTGCCAGCGCTTCGTAACGTTATCTTTAGTTTTTAAGCTGAATAATAATATGCTTGCACATTAGTTTTGGTTGTGTCTGCAAAACAGAAAAGCTGTTGTTACAGCTGGCGCCATCTAGTGGACTCGCGCTGGCGCCATCTTACGTATCTTAAGCATCACTTAAATCATAGGACAACACTGTTTTGTTTGTTTGTCTGTTTAAACTTGCCGTACGCTTTTGAACATGAAATTTCGCGAAACAATTTTTTATATGAAGTTTTTTTTTCTTCTACGGCTGTGATTTACAGTACCGCATACAGTCCTTTATCAAAAAATTTGTTCTACCGGGAAACACAATCCCACGAAATTTCAAAATTAAACTCTTATCTTGGCAAAAATGAATATATTTGAGTTCAATTTTTAAGCCCTATTTTGACTTCCAAAATTTACAAATTACCGAACATGAACTCCGTCTCATGGTATACTACGAGGTTTGTTTCGCGGGCTATGATTTTCGATCTTTTTGTGGCGTTATGTTGATACTCATGACCCTCACTTATGTTGACAATCTCGGCCTTTTTGAAAGTTCAGTCAGTTTTTGGCAGCTTTTGTGCGTGGACGTGTTTTAGCTTGTCTTCGATTTTTGTCCATCCCGAAAAATGGATTAAAGCATTTGTATCAAATTTTGTGTCAAAAACAACATGAAGTGAACTTTGGACAAAAGCAACGTTTATCGGTGATAGAAAATGTTTCCAGAGGGCCGAGAAGATGTGAGCGACGAAGAGTGTTCCGGACGCCCGAGCACATCAACAACAGACGAAAACATTGATGAAGTAAAGAAATTAGTATTGGCCAATTGTCAGAGAAGTTTCTGAGGACCTAAATTTATCGATTGGCTCGTGTCATTCGATTATCCCCATAGGTTTGGGCATGAGGCGGGTTGCCGCAAAATTCGTACCTAAATTACTCAATTTCGATCAAAAACCGCATTGCATTAACATTGCTGAGGAGCTGTTGGATTCTGTCCGTAACGAACCAAATTTGCTGCAGAGAGTCATAACTGGTGACGAATCATGGGTCTATGGTTATGACGTAGAAACCAAAGCTCAATCATCACAATGGAAGCTGCCGCATAAGCCAAGACAAAAATCGAAGACAAGCTAAAACACGTCCACGCACAATAGCTGTCAAAAACTGACTGAACATTCAAAATGGCCGAGATTGTCAACATAAGTGAGGGTCATGAGTACCAACATAACGCCACAACAAGATCGAAAATCGAACATCCGTAGCCCGCGAAAATTCAAAATTCGTATTCTATGACGAATAAGGAAGTTATATGTGCCAGCAATCTTAAGTTTTGCTCTGATGTTGAAAACGTGGAAAATAAAGAAATTTGAGTTAAATACACGTAGAAAAATAGCCGATAAATTATAGGAAACATCTCGTAAGAGTATCCGCTGGCCATACCGATGCTCACCTACGAAGATCTCACATGGAAATGACTTCCAAAATAACTTGAAGAAAGAACAGCGCCTAGCCTAAATATGTATGACAGGAGCCATGAAGAAAAAAGATTGGTTTGCAGCTGTAGAGGATTGGAATCTGTAATTGTTTTGAGCAAAAAATGTTTTTGTTTATTAGGCTCATATGAGCCACATTTGGGGGATATTAACGACATGTTGGTTTTGTAATAAGAATTTAAATATTGTGTGCAACTTGTAGGGCAGGTAAACTAAAATGTTTTCAATATTTTTGCGATCTTATTAGTTTTTAGCCATATGGTTTATAGTTAAAAAGAATGCGACTCTGCAAAATCCAATGACCTTTATAGTTTGTATGCAAATTGTGAAATTTTTCTTTAAGAAGTCTCTAAGCGACATTAGTGCTAAACTTGTGTCAAAATAAGGAGACACAGAGAAAAGCGCCCAACACCTAAAACGTGGATGCCCTGCACTTGTTAAAAGAAACGTAACCATTATCTGAGCCTTTCCTTTGAAGACCTGCTCCGTCTGGCAATTACGCCCATAGTGGATGTGGCTCTTTTTATCGAATCTTTAAAATGGGTCTAGCGTAAATTTTGCGATCTCTGGAAATTACACATCAGCAACATAATCTGCGAAATTCCAAAATGCAACTTATTTTCAAAACAAGAGCTCCAACGAATTTTTCCACATTTTTTCAGGTGCACTGCTTTTAAAATTATTTTCTCCACAACCTAAGAGGAGCTAGGTCCTATCTGTCCGAGAATGATTGCAAGCTATATTGCAGCAACAGGCTGGGATTTCCTTTAAGAATACTTTTTGGAGACGGGTTTAAAAAGAGATTCACGTGGTATCACAACGTGCCAGTCTAGGCCTAAGTGTGCCGGCTTGATAAGTCAGCTACCACTACAACCTAACCTAACCTAAGGTGTACTGCTCCTAAAATCACTGAGACCAAGCTGTTCATACGTTCGACCAGTTTGTCAGCATTGCTTTATTTCAATATTCGAATTATATTGATCATTGATAAGTTACAAAAAATATCGCAAAAACATAGTGCCCAAAATTTCAGAATTCACCTTTGCTATAACGAATTTTTGCGTATTTATAATTTCTTTCAAGTTGCTGCTTTTTTAATATCCTTAATAGGTTTCACAGGAGACATCATCAACAATCTGAGCGGGAGGTATGAAAAAAGATTGGAAACCCATCCGAATTCGTTGGCCCGTGCTCTTGCGGGTCATAGGCCAAGGCGAAGACTGAAAAGAATATCCTTATAACGAATTTCTGTAAAACGTATTTGCTATATAACAAACCAATATTCTGCTGCCGTAGAAAATTCACAGACTTGTGCAGTGTTGGAAAACCAAATAGAAATTAATAAATCTTTACTCGACAAACAAACATTCCTAGGAAAACGATAAATCAGGAATATTGCGTCATTTGTCTTATGGTTGAAAATTTGTAATTAAAATTTTCAAAAAATGCGCATTTAATCAATTATTAAAAGCACTCTGGTAAAGTTTTACAGCACTTGTTCTTGTTGCCATTTTGGCTTATTTTCAAGCGTTTTGCTGCATTTGCCAGCACACGTAAAAGTGAGCAATTATTTGTGCAACATAATTAAAATTTTATTAATTCATAAACAAATGCGGCAGCACAAACAGCAACAACAAATGCAACAACGGCGTCTGGTTGCATTTGTCTGTTTTTCAACACTTCATTAACATCCAAATGGCAAAATGTTTGTAGTTGTTGTTGTTGCTGTTGTTGCAGCTTGAGCTGCTGCATCATTCATAAAAAATTCCATAAACGCAGCCACACTCGGCAGCACACACAGATACATAAACACACACAGCTACAAACCTTTTCGCACACTCAGAGCATTGCATATTTGGTGGCTTACTCCATTTTCACATTGGTCTCCTCTGGGTCTGCTCTATGCGTTGCCTTGCCTGCTGAGAGCTTTGCGCTCTCTGGTTCAACCTCTCTATCTCTCTGCCTCTCTCACCACTGCCAGCCCCCTTCGGCGCTATGGTCAATATCAATGTAAGCACGTGTCGCCGTATGCGGTGTAATGGCTTTACATATGAGAGTAGAGAGATTTGTGGGTTTGCTTATAAAGCTCTTGGTATACCCTGCATTTATGACAGTGTTAAAAGCGTTTTTTGCATACATATAAATTTGTCATAAGCTGGGAAGGCAAATGTCGAATGATCGTATATACACTTGTCTTTAATTTATATCGAATATAAAAGATTCAAGCGCTACTGCTGGGATTTTAACCCAGTTTTTATATCGTGGTACATACCACTATGGGAGTGTCGACGTCTGGTTATGGAAAATAGTAATAAAAGAGTATAGGTATAAAACATAAGTATGTATAGGCATAGGGCGAGTTTTTATTAAGAGGGGCAAAACAGTTTTAAATATTTACGCGGAATGGCGGAAATTTGACGTCAAGATAAAAAAAAAAATTTGTCGAAAAATGTCGCGTATACGAAAATTTGGAACTGCATTTTTGAAATAGCACTGGAAGCTGAAGCATAATTAAAAAAATTTTGGTATCATTAAGTGTATGATTTATTTAGGAAGTGAATATGATCCTATTTTTAACTCGAAAATGCAGTCAAACATTTTCATTGAACGGATTTAGTAAATTTTTAAAAAAAAAGTTCAACAATTTTTCGAAATTAAAAAAAATGTGTCCACTTAACCCGTCCATCTGTCAGTGTATTTTTTTCAGGTGGTTGGAATAAGGAGAAGAAGTGAAGCCTAACTATGTGTATACCCTTTAAACATAATAACAAAATTTGCCGATACCCAAACACAAGGCACTTAAATGAATTTTATCATAAAATATAATGCTTACGCTCATTTATGGACAATTGGGAACACATAGAGGAAAAAATCTTCCAGTTTTTGACTTTTACTGTTCTCTCTACTCCCGGCTTTTCCTTGAGTCTGCAGCATGTAATTAATTTAGTTATGATATCAGAACAAAGTGTAAAAAATCAAATCTTTTTCCTAAGAGTCCATAATAGAGCATGCTTTATATTTTACAATATAATTTATTGAAAATCCTATTATTTTCGTACTTGAAAGGATTTTTTGCAATTTAATCAGAATAAACAAACGAAATAATGTAAGTCTCATTTGGTTTCAAAATCAAACTTTTTTTATGGTATTGATTTCCTAAGGCAATTAACTGCTCTAACATAAGCAGCATCGTTTAAAAGGTAATTTATTGTATAAAAACTGTTCTTTTAAGCTCCAAGAACCTCATAATTAAAACAGTTCAGCTAAAAAACTATTTCTGAATATGCAAGAAAAATATCCCTTCTATGGAGTAACTACTTGAAACCAAGGCTAGAAACTCCACATATTTGTTGTGTGATTCGGTTTTAAACCATTAGTTTGTTTATGAGTCAAGTTCAAGGAGTGTGGCTCTAATTGAAGGCTTTATGTGAGCCCAAAAGGACAAAAGTTGTATTCATGTTTTGAATTGATGGTCAAAATTGAAATACGTCTGGCCAGACCCGTTTTCCGCCGGTTTAACGCAAATATTTTCAGTTATACAAAAATGATTTAGATAATTAATTTTAGAACCATTTTTGACTTTCCTAAGTTATTATACTTTCTCTAAAATCGTACTTTTTTATGAAAGCTTTAATGAATTGTAATTTTTTTTAATTTGTTCGAAAGAAGCTTATTGTTTTAAGCTAAAATTATTTGCGTATTTTTAGCAACAGAGTTCTTTACCATTTAAAGCCGAATTGCTTACAAACAAATTTAGTGGTTTTTTATCAAAATCGTGTCTGGAAAACGAAAACGAATGAATTAGGTTCGTTTTCTTCCATCTCTTTGGAATCTCAGTAGACTCAAAACAAATCCACAAAGACTCGATATCTAGATATTGTTTGCTTTTTGGTGAGTGCAATTGTGTTATTGGTTTTACTAAAGCTTGGTTTGGGTTTAGGTTGGACTAGCTGCTTGGCCTTACGAATCCATAGCTGGCAGGTGTTTTTCCAAACTACGTCTTATTTAAGAAAAGAAAACAACAAAATCTTGTCGAACTTCCGCGCCAGAAAAGTAAAACACAAAAGAAATTGCTGCTAAAGCAATGGCAGAAACAAAAGCACTCTAATAACGCCGTAGAAAATACAACTTTAAAAAATAAATGGACAAAATAGCAACAAAAAAAAAAAAAATTAAATGTTCATGGTTGCAACACCTGTCGAAATGTGCCATCAGCTGAAAAGTAGCACGTTAAATAAAGTAAATAAAAATAAATAAAAATAGAATACATAAATATTATTAAAAAAAACTTAAATTGATAGAAACGATATAGCAAATACAAATTGTAATAAAAAAAAATGCGCACTGCAAATATTCAACAAATATGTATATAAAAAAAAAACCAAATTACATATATACAGCAAAACAATTTGGAAAATTGCAATTTCTGTGAGCAAATAGCAATTTAAATAAATAACGAATAAATTTCAATAGTCTGTGAAAAGAAAATGAATAAAAAAAACCATTTTTTTTCTGAAGAAGTGCTAAAAAATTTGTACAAATGAATTATGCAAATAAAATGCAATACATTGTTAATTTAAAATGAAAAAAGAAGAACAACGTTATTATCAAGACTATAAAATTGGTAAAATATTAAAAATAAACACTTTTATTATTAAGTGCAAACATTTACAAATATTCAATATAGAAATGGGCTTAAAAATAATTAGGTAATACAAATTTGCAAAAAAAAAATATATAAATAATTTTAACACTTAATATTTATCATAATATGTATAAGTATGTATGGATTATTCTATGTCTAAATAAAAATTCTCGTATCAAAAAATAAAATGAAATCTAAGTATGCCAAAGAAATTTATCTAAAAGGCTCTTGAGCTTCTGCAAGGGTCACACTACCGGGGTTCCCGGAAATATGACTATATGTGGACTCTTGCTTAATCTTTTGCATATGCTGCAAAAATTCTACAAATCTGACAAAATTTTTTAGAGATATAGTCAAAAATTTAGTAATTTTATTTAAATAAAATATAATATAATTAAAAATAAGATGAAAAAATAAAACTAAAATAAATTAAGAGCTAAAATAAACTTGAGTAAAAAAGTTATGGCAAAAATCAGTGTCAAACATCATCTTGCTTTTATTTCCCACTGGAAAAAGGTCCGAAAATAGGGTTCCTGTCAAGTTCATCAGGTGGAACCCCTATAGTTGCAACGAAACATTCGCGTTAACTGTAAAAAATGTTTGATTCGATCAAATTAGCAAAATAATGGAACCCATAAGATATAAAATAAGATAAAAAATAAAAGTAAAATAAATTAAAAAAAAAAGATCGTGTAATATCACAAAAGATAAGCTTTTTGCAAAAATCAGTGTCAAAGAAATCTTGGTTTTATAAAAATTTTAAAAAAATTTCGAAAAAACGTTTCCTGTGTTATTCGCGGGTGGAAATACCGCCTTGATAATGCTATAATAGCGTCATAAAAAAATTGAAACCTGCCGCATGGACGAGCTATCTTTTAAAAAGCTTGAATGGAAAGAATCAGTGTTCATTCCTAATTGATAAGTTCAAAGGATTGTTCCTCGATTTTTAATTGAAATTTTTGGTTCTCTTTTTTGCAATTAAAACGAAAAACCTCAAGATTGATGACCTTCTTAAAAAGCTTTTCTAAGGAAGATTAAAAAATTAAACTAAAATACAATGAAATAAAATAAAAGTATATTAAGTTTGTAAAAAATAAAACAAATAAAATAAAAATAAAAAAAAACAAATAAAAAAAATAAAATCAATAAAGAAATACAATAAAATAGAAAAAATTATTGTAAAAATCTGTGTCATAGGTAACTTTCTAATCGATCAAACTTTACGAGCCATGAATAAAACTGTTCAAAATTTTTTTTTTAATTTTTAAATTTAAGGGCTATATTATACGCAGCATCCCAAAGGGGATTCCGCCTCGAAAAAGTCAAAGATTTAAGATGGATAATTCTTGTTTATGAAGAAAATACCCTTTGGCTTTGGGATATTTTTTTTATATGAAATATCTTGAGACCGATTATCGATTCTAATATTTGCTTAACTTTAAAGTGCGCGGCGCTTTGGGATACCCTTTACTGCTTCGAAATAAAATCCGGTATCTCTGCTAAAACTTTTCAAGTATAATAGATGTGTAATTCGATTATCTACAGTTTAGTAAAAAAATTATTAAAATCAGCTTAGTACAACCAGAGATATTTGCTTTTAAAGGCCTATACGCAGTTCCAAATATTTCGCGCGGAATGACAAAACTCCATATAAAAAAAATATCCCCCTTAAGTAAAGAAACTTTTTTTTTATTTCGAAAAATGTATAAATAAAACATTTTGAGGACACCAACATTTTTTTAAATTTGTAATCTAGTGTAATATAATTGATTAACTTTCGAATGAACTGATTACAATGTTCCTTTCTTATTTTTACAAAAGCTGAAAGTCACAAAGAATCAGCTGTTTGAGTTTGAAGATATCCAAGTTCAAAAATCTACGATTTGTGATTTGTTCCTTTTCCAAAAACTGCCGTTCATTGTACATTTTTGGCTATCGAGTTTGCGATAATCAATTCAATTAACCAACATCTATCTGGAAAGAAAACACCTGCGTTTTTTAGATGTTTTTTTAAGCACTATTAAACAGTTTTTTGTATTTTTCCAAATTCTTAGAATTTGATGTTCAAGTCTTACGATACAGTGATTAAAATAAGTTTCAAGTATTTAGTTTTCGGACTACTAACACGTATGTAACTACTCAAAAACAGTTTTTACTTAAAAAGTTTTTCTGTGGGAATCTTCCATCTTGTATCTTCAAGAAATAAGACTCGGTACAGAAAACTCTAATTAATATAAAAATTTCAAATTTTTCATAAATGGAAAATAAAATGAAATAGAGGAAATTTTGTTTGAATAGTTTATGTGTGTACTGGGCTTATATGGCACACAATCTCAAACAAAATAGCGCTATACCTCTATAAATCGTTCTTGTGACGTCACAAAATTAGTTTCATCTACTTTGTTATTTGCCTAAGAGTGCATACGCTTTCGTCACAAGTTTTGTAGCGCATAGAAGTTTGTTTTCATATATATTTATTAATATTAATAATAATAATAATTTCCCTGACTGAATCAAAACAGCAGTTTAGTGCTACTCATTGATTTTGAACAATGCAAAATAATTCATATTTATAAACTAAAAAAATCAATTACTGCAGCCTTCAATACAAAAAAAAAACTTCTTTCAATGTTTTCCGCGCAAAAAGAATATAAACAAGGGTATAAAACTATTATACATACTCGTTTACTTATATATATATATACTTGTATCTATATAAATACATAACTCAAGGCAGTCTTAACATATAACATTTCGCTTGAACTTTGCTTAAAGCTTTTTGCATTGGTAGCTCCGCTTTTGGCCATTGGCAGTAGTTTAGTTACCAGTTTACCAGTTGGCAGTAGTTTGGAAGTTCTCTTGACTGACTTTGATTTTAGCCTAGCGTAGCATTTTGGGTTCGTTTCGCTTTTGGGGCTTACAAAAATTTATGGCTCCACGTTGTTTGTTGTTTTTGTAGCTGTTCTTTTTGCAGCTATTGTTGTAGTTTTTGATTTACTTACTACTGGTTTTTACTTTTGGTACCAAAAAATTGGCTTAAAGCGTTGCCAAAACCAGCATTGTTTAGTTTTTTGGCATTATTTTGTGGTACCCAGAGCAAAAACAAAAACCTTTATCTAGGGAACGCTTAAATTTTTCCATTTTGCTCAAAATTCCACATTTTGAGGCAAGTAGCCACCGAAAAACCTTTTTTTTTTATTATAAATTTTGTATCTTGTTTTTTACACGCTTAATCATTAGTTTTTCATGGCTTGTGTCTGCTGCCATTTTGTTTCTAATTGTTTAAAACATTAACAAAAAAAAAAAAAACAGAGAAGAAATACGTAAGCAAAAAGAAATAAAAATTGAAATGGTAGAAATAAAGTTTTCAAACTGTCAGCAATTAAACTGGCACATTGGCTTTGGTTGTTGTTGTTGTTGTTTTTTGTTGTCATTGTGGCAATAGTTTGTCGCAGCCATTGCAAATTTGATTGTGGTTGTTGTTGTCATTGTAGCTCTAAACAGTGGCGTAGATAGGGGATAAGTCCCCCTTCCAAAATATGGCTATAAGCAAGGTATTATTGGAAAAGAAATAAATCATTTAAATCTTTTTCTTCGATAATTTTTTTGAGGAATTAAGATATAAGTTTCATAAGTTTAGGTGTAATAACTTTTTACTTACAAAATAAAAGAAAAAAAATTAAATTAAAAATTAATTAAATTAAAACGGATTTTTTTAAATTAAAAAAAAAAACATTGAATTATAAAAAATATTTATAATAATTAAAAAATACATATTAAAAAAAAATACAAAAAGGAGAAACAATTTAAATTAAGAAATAACATTTTAATTTAAAAAAAAAACATTTTAACTAAAAATTTATAAATGTTCTGTAATGAATAAAAAGTAAATTAAAATAAAAAAAAAGTCGCTAAAATTAAAAAAATACTTAAATTAAAAAAAAACAAAACAATTTTACTTTAAAAAATTAAAAAAAAAGAATAAAAATTAACTTCATTAAATTAATAACATTAAATTAAAATATAAAAAAAATCGCTTAAATTACAAAAAAATTAAATTAAAAAAATATACTAAAAATTTTAAAATTAAAAGAAAATTTAAAAATCTCAAAAGAACACTTAAATTAAAAAAAAAATCATTTTAGAAATAGAAAATTTATAAATGAGGGAAAAATTAAGTTAAATTAAAATTTTAAAAATTAAAAAAAAAGAATAAAAATTAACTTCATTAAATTAATAACATAAAATTAAAATATAAAAAAAATCACTTAAATTACAAAAAAATCAACTAAAAAAAATATATTAAAAATTTTCAAATTAAAAGAAAAATTTAAAATTATAAAAAACATTTAAATTAAAAAAAAATTATTTTAAAACTAAAAAATTTATAAATTAATGAAAAATTAAGTTAAATTAAAATTTAAAAAATTAAAAAAAAGAATAAAAATTAACTTCATTAAATTAATAACATTAAATTAAAATATAAAAAAAATCGCTTAAATTACAAAAAAATTAACTAAAAAAAATAAATTAAAAATTTTAAAATTAAAAGAAAAATTTAAGATTCCAAAAAAACTTAAATTAAAAAAAAAAATCATTTTAAAACTACAAAATTTATAAATTAGGGAAAAATTAAGTTAAATTAAAATTTAAAAAATTAAAAAAAAAGAATAAAATTAACTTCATTAAATTAATAACATTAAATTGAAATATAAAAAAAATCGCTTAAATTACAAAAAAATTAACTAAAAAAAATATATTAAAAATTTTTAAATTAAAAGAAAAATTTAAGATTTCAAAAAAACTTAAATTAAAAAAAAAAATCATTTTAAAACTACAAAATTTATAAATTAGGGAAAAATTAAGTTAAATTAAAATTTAAAAAATTAAAAAAAAAGAATAAAATTAACCATTAAATTAATAACATTGAATTAAAACATAAAAAAAATCGCTTAAATTACAAAAAAATTAACTAAAAAAAATAAATTAAAAATTTTAAAATTAAAAGAAAAATTTAAGATTCCAAAAAAACTTAAATTAAAAAAAAAAATCATTTTAAAACTACAAAATTTATAAATTAGGGAAAAATTAAGTTAAATTAAAATTTAAAAAATTAAAAAAAAAGAATAAAATTAACTTCATTAAATTAATAACATTAAATTGAAATATAAAAAAAATCGCTTAAATTACAAAAAAATTAACTAAAAAAAATATATTAAAAATTTTTAAATTAAAAGAAAAATTTAAGATTTCAAAAAAACTTAAATTAAAAAAAAAAATCATTTTAAAACTACAAAATTTATAAATTAGGGAAAAATTAAGTTAAATTAAAATTTAAAAAATTAAAAAAAAAGAATAAAATTAACCATTAAATTAATAACATTGAATTAAAACATAAAAAAAATCGCTTAAATTACAAAAAAATTAACTAAAAAAAAATAAATTAAAAATTTTAAAATAATAACAAAAATTTAAAATTTAAAAAAAACATTTAAATTAAAAAAAAATCATTTCAAAACTACAAAATTTATATATTAGGGAAAAATTAAGTTAAATTAAAATTTAAAAAATTAAAAAAAGAATAAAAATTAACTTCATTAAAGTAATAGCATTAAATTAAAATCTAAAAAAATCGCTTAAATTACAAAAAAAAGAACTAAAAAAAAATATATTAAAAATTTTAAAATTAAAAGAAAAATTTAAAATTTCAAAAAAACATTTAAATTAAAAAACAAACCATTTTAAAACTACAAAATTTATAAATTAAAAAAAAATTTAAAAAAACTAAGTTAAATTAAAATTTAAAAAATATTAAGAAAAACCATTTAAATTAAAAAGAAAATAATTTTAGAACTAAAAAATTCTAACAATTTTGTAAAAAGATATGCGTAACTTTTCAAAAAATTTCGCCTCCCTAGCTCCTAAGAGCACTGTTAAAGTCTCGGATACCCGCTTGTTCTTGCAAACTACCAGACTATACCGAGTCGCCTTTATAGGAGGAATAATAATAACATCAAAGGAGGTGCTAGTTCTAAACAAATTTATAAGAAAAGAAAAAATTCTTTTGATATCTTTTGACAACAAAAAAAGAAAGCGTTCCTTTTTATTAAAAAAAAAATACAGAATTAAAAATTTTCGTTTTAATTTTATTTTACCATTAAATTAATAAAGAAGGTATAAAAAGACGCGTTAGAAAAAAATGGTGACTCACATATTTAAGGAACATACAAAAAAAAATAATGAAATTTTTTTTTGTTTTTTTTTTTTTAAATTTCGTTAAAAAAATTTTTTTTTAAAAGTGAAATAGTGAGAACATTTTACTTGCTCTACAAATCCAACTGCGTTGGTGGCAGTTTCCAGTACCTTATCCAGCTAGACCCTTTATATATTAATTTTTCTAAAAAACTTTGAAAACTATTAGTTATAGCGAAAAGCAAGCATTGCGATGGAACCCGCAATGCAGTCGCCGCCAGGGGGCTCCAGCACGTACCTGGCGCCAAACCATCGAACGTGAACTACAAGATGCCGGATACTTCTGGCGTGAAATTAATAGCGAAGCGTCAAACAGAGTTAGATTTCGTAGGATTGTTGAAGTCCTATGCTCCACTAGGAGAGAAGGACGACAGTAGTAGTAGTAGTAGTAGTTATAGCGAAAACTATATTCGCAATTCCTTTCGCATAAACTCATCACATTCCATCTTCTTCATACAAAATCTTAAAAAAATCAATTTTCTTATCGGATATAAAAAAATATCCAGCTTGTGCAAAATTGTTTCCAAAAATTTTTTCAAATTAAAAGTAAGCACCTATACTATTTCACTTTTCAAAATATTGGGAACTCTGTAAAAAACCAATATCGACCCCTTTGCAAAAAAAGCTCTCAACGTCACTGTCTCTGGCAATTATGTGCATAAAATTATCAACAACAGCAACAACAAAAGCAATTGCGATTGTCATGCATAATTACAACGGCTTGGAAAATCTAACCAAAAATGGCAAAAGCGTAAGAAGAAGAAGCGAAGAAGACGAAGTAACAACAACAAAAAGAAAAACGTTAAGAGAGGTGACGACTGAAAATGAAGACGTATGAAAATGTGCGCATTGTTTAGCTGCCAAATGGTTTTTTCAATATGGCCAAAATATAAAATAAAGATAAAGATATGCTAGATAAATATGTTGTAAAGATACATTTGAATAGAATTAAAAATTTGCTTTGCTAATATAAACACTAAAAGAAAATTGGTTATTTAAATACGCAATTTTTTCAAGAAGTTTCAAGTTAAGTGTTTTATTGAAAATTTAGGCGAGGTCAAAAATGTGTTAAGCTTAAAGGTTGGGCTATATTTTGTGTTTATTAAATAAACAGTCAGAAAGGTTAATGTAAAGTTATATAATAGTCGTATTCAGTAAAGGCCCATACGCAGAATGAAAAATTTCGTACGGAATGACAAAACTTCATATTAAAAAAAAATCCCAAATGGGATATTAGTACAGTAAAAATAGACAAACAAGGGGTTGACCATGAAAAAATTGATTGCTGGAAATTAAGAAAAAAGTCTAAAACCAAAAAGGTAACCGTTAGGGTTTACCGTTATTTTGACATATGTTTGAGCCCATTTATCTCGAATTCTATAAGTCGTACACAAAAAAATCGAAGGCAAAAAATGTTTAAAATTAAATTTAAAATTTTATTTGTACTGGAGGGTATACTCAGAAGTCTATATTTTAGGCGGTAGAGCGCGCCAAAGTTACATCAACGCAGTTTTTCGTATTTTTACCCAACTCCTTGCCCCTGTATCAAAAAATTGTATTGGGTCGTTCACTAAGTAATTTCGTTTTTTTTAGTGCAATTTAAACACGATTTTTTTATTGTGTAAAACATTTTATGAAATTATATATTCTCCATTTTGATCCAATACCTTTTGCCATTTTTCGGGCAAGGGATTGATTCCACGCTCATACAATTTTTGATCCTTGCAGGCAAAAAACTGGTCCTAGTGGTTTTTGACGTCCTGATTTTGGAGGTGAAGGTTCTCCCATCAAACAAATTTTGCAGAGACCGGAACAAGTGATGCCAAGGTGCCAAGACTGGAGAATATGGAGGGTGTGGTAGTACATGCCATTCAAGCTCCAAAAGCTTTTGGCGGGTCATCAAACTTGTATGAGGTCTCGCATTTTTCTGGTGGAACACTACACCTTTTCTATTGATCAATTCTGGCCTCTTCTGTTTGAGTGCATCACTCGATTTGTCCAGCTGATCACAATACACTTCAGAATTAATCGTGGTATTGTCTGGCAAAAGTTTAAAATAAACGATCCCTTTGAAATCCCACCAAACAGACAACATAACCTTTTTTTGGTGACTATCGGCCTTCGAAGTGGTTTGAGCTGTTTCATCCTTTTTAGACCATGATCTCTTGCGCTTTACATTCTTGTAAGCAATCCACTTTTCGTCGCCAGTAACAATGCGCTTCAAAAATGGATCACTTCTTTGACGTTTGATAAGAAAATCACAGTCGTTAATGCGACGAAGCAAATTTCGTTCTGTAAGAACATGAGGAATCCATATGTCAAGCTTCGAAATAAATCCTAGACGTTTTATGTGCTTGTGAACGGTCGCGTTAGACAAATTTAATCTTCCAGCAATCTCTCGATTTTTTATTCGACGATTTGCATCCTCCAACGACTTTATTTTATCCACATCGGCTTCAAGAGGCCTTCCAGGACGTGGTGCATCCTGAACATCGAAATTGCCGGAACGAAATGTTGCAAACCAATTTTGGCATTGGCGTTCGGTCAACACATCTTCTCCGTACACATCACATAATTTTCGCCTTGCATGAACTGCATTTTTACCCTTTTGATAGTAAAACAGTAAAATATGCCGAAAATGCTGTTTTCGATCTTCCATCTTCGATAGGGTACCAAACAAAAACTATTCAAAAAAATGTAACAAAATTTATTACAAAAAAGCCTTACTATATCAGCTGTTCAAATATATAAAGGTAAATCGGTTAAGTGTGAAGTTGGCTGCGAAAAAATTCAATAAGATCAGCTGTTATCATCAAACGAAAATACTTCGTGAACGACCCAATAGATCTGAAAAAAGTACACAAGACTGGTTTTTTAATAATGTAAATATCTCTAGTAGTTTCCAAGTTATAAAGCTTTAAAGTCTTCCTGTAGTTTTTTTTTTAATTTGCCCAGAACATAATAAAAATACTAATAATATCAATTATTAAATATCTTTTTTTGGAGACTAAAAAACAATGCACATTTTTTTTAAATTAAAGCTAATTTTGATAGCTCTTTTTCCGATCCTTTTCGCTTCGCTTCGCTGAACAACCCAACACCACTGATTTTTTTTTTTTTTAATTTTTAAAATTTTAATACATAACCTTAATAATAAAGCTTGTTTTATTGTGGACATAAATAAGCAACGCCTGGCTTACGCCATCTAGCGTCAACAACTTATTTGCGCCCTCTAGCGGACACTAAACTGCAAAATAAGTTATTTTATTTATTCAATTTTTAATTCAATTTATTAACTTAATCTTAAAAATTACAAAGTACAAGTGTAGTGTGATATTTTAAATCTAAAAAGATTATTTTTAAGATTATAAAATAAGGCATAAGATTCAAAAAGAAAAATTGTTTATTCATATAATTTTAAAAATGAAATTATTTTGAATTAATGTATAGTCAGAGTAACAGACGCCTTCATAATGCGAGAAAAATATACAATAGAAAGAACTTAAAAAAATTTGGAACTGTCTTATTTAATTTTAAATCCTTAGTTAAATATTAAAAATGATTTTTTTTTAAAGGCTCGAACTGGATTAGGTACTGGAAACTGCCCCAGCGATTTTTCAAGACTAATGATGCAGTTCGACGCATAAAGCAAAAAAAAAAAAAAAATGTTCGCATAATTTCTGTTTTTATCCTTAACGCGTTACGGCTTGATTTAAAAAAAACGTGTTTTTCGTTTTTATTTATTTGTGAAACTACTGAATATTTTTGAACCAATTTTTTTTTTAATCTAAGTTGGCAATAGGGCTATTTAAAAAAATATATTTAATTTTTTTTTTTTAACAAAAAATTTTCTTAAAAAATTTGAATTTTTCTTATTTTTTTTAAGTATGTTCCTTAAATATGTCAATCACCATTTTTTTTTTAAAGACGTACGTTCTTTGTTTAGTGTGAGAATGAATCAAATCGATTTGGTAGAACAATGTTAAAAAAAAAATAAAACGAAAATTTGTTAATATTTTTTTAAAAAAATGTATTTTTTTTTTTTTTGTCAAAAGATGCCAAAAATTAAAATAAATTTTTGTAATATTTAATAGAATACATACTGCTTGTTTATATGATGAAAAAAAATGGATTCGCTTCGTAGGTAAATATAAAAATTTTGACATTGCTCAACAAACGATTTTTTAATTATTGGCACTAAATGATGCAATTTAAATAAAAATTTATTTGCATTATTTCTTAATTCGTAAGTTCACGAATATTTCATATTCTTATCAGAATTCTTAACTTTTATTTTCAAAATTTAATTTTTGATGCCTTATTTTTTGTGTTGAAATTATAATTTAAAAATTCAAACTCCTTCAATTTATTAACAAAAAAAAAACATTAAAAATTAATTTCTTTTGAAAAGAATAAAAAAAAAATTTTGTTTTTAAAGCAAGAATAAATTAAGGTAATTTGCCAGTTCTGCTTAAATAAACAATTTTAAAATTCAAAAATCGCGCCTCTATTTCATTTTTTTAATAATATTAAAAACTTTCAAGCTTACCGAACACACTAGCTTGTTGTGCACTCAAATTTCTTTACGAACAAATCCTTATCTTTTTGACTAATACTTATTTAATGGACTCTCAGATTTATCGTAAATTTTTGTAGCTACGATTAAATTTCATATAAATTAATATTAAGATTTTTAAAATTCATTTATATCTTGGCTTTAAACAACTTCTTGTGGTGTTTTTTTTTGCTGCTCAAACATATTTCAAGCCATCTTTCCAGTGGCGCTTTGTGGCGCCTGTCCAATCATAACATCAGCCATTACTTTGATTTATGTAGATACAAAATGAAATCTTTTATAAATGAAATTTGAAAGCATTTTATGATGATGCCGCTTATCAGGCGGCTACTTACGCTCTCTTGGCTCGCTCTCTCTCTTTGCCTGTTTTGAGAGCAGTGTAGCGTGCTTTTTTTTTGTGCCTTATCTCGCGCCAGTTTTAGACAAGCAATATTAACTAAATCTAAACTATTTTTTGTTATTTTAGGATTTTTATGTCCATAAAATAATTCAAATAAGTATATCTAGCTATGCAATGAGAAGCAACTTGGAGTAGCAAAAAATAGCGCCATAAAAAGTAGTAAAAAATTTTAGCTACAAAATAGTATCTCAAGCTATATAGTAGCTATATCTATAGAGGCGACAACGACGACTACGACGAACACCAAAGTTGGAGAGCTTTTTTTTCTTTCGTTATTTTGTTTATTTTTGTGCTTAACTTTGTTGAGCAGAGAGAGAGAGAGAGATTATTTTTGCATTTTGAACGCGCGACAAAGCTACAAAAAAGCAGCGTGAGAGAGTGGTGTGTATGTGTGTGAGTTGCGCTCTCTCGCATAACTCTCTCACTTCAAAAACAACATGTGTTTCGTCATCAAAAAATTTTGTTTTTATTGCGTTTTTTGCTTTTGTATTGTATTTTGCAGCTGAAGAAAATTTAAACATTTAAGCTTAACTATTTTTCAAGTTGTTTTTGGTAACACTAATTTATAAATTTATTTTAAAGTTTTTGAAAAAAAATTTAAGCAAGTGTTAAATGTTTTAAAGTTCGTGTAAAAAATGCAATTGGCTTTTATTATTAAATAACAAATTGTTTAGCCATAGCAAATAATTATTCCAAGCTCATTTTGCTTAAATTAATTGCTTGCATTTTTTAAGGCTCGAGTTGAACAGATTAAAATTTTCAAAAGTTCAGCAAATAGGCATAGTTTATTATTGTTTAGTAACAGCTTTTTTTTTAGTTTTAGTGCATTTTAGTTGCATGTTTTTTTTTGGTATGCCTTATTTATTACTTTGTTTTTAAATAAGCCGCCATTAAATTACTGCAGAAAATAAAATCAAATAACACAACAAACACAAAATGCTCAACAGCAAGCACAAATGTTTTTTGTTTTTGTTTCGTTCGTAGCCTCTGTTGCCTAGTGCGTATCTGTGAGATAGGAATATGCCAAGTCAATGGTGTGACTATGGCCGCGGCCATGCAAAGAAGTGTGCAACTTTTTTGTGTTTTCTCTGCGCATGACGTCACACTCACAACGTGTGCGGCAAAGTCAGCGGCAGCTGGTTAGACTTGCAATGAAAGTTTGCGCCAAATGATTAAAATCAAGCAAATCAATTTAGCAAGCAGTTTTATTATTCTTAAACAAAAAACTAGTTAAATGAACAAGTTAAAACTTTAACTTTAATCGTTTAAAAGGCTAGTAATTCGAACTTTAGTTTAGCCTCAAATCTTTCATTTCAATTAAATATTTACTCCCCTTAGAATTCCATGGCTTATCAAAACTTTTCTGAACGTCAGACTGGTAATACAAACCATTGAATATCAAAATTAAATATCACGCAAATATTAGCTCAACTGCCAAAAATTTTCTGCCTCCAGGCTGCAGACGAAATTTATCAAAAACCTCTTTTGTAGCCCTTATAGTTAATCCCGCAAGTCAACTATGTATATTGAACCCAACATTCTTTCTGTAACACAATCCGTAAATCTAAGCCTATTTTATTATCCCAACGTTAACTAATAGCTTTGAGATTTCAAAGTGTACAACCAAAAGTTTTTTTAAACAATCTAACTTTAGCTATTATTAGCATAAATTTATAGCTTTTAAAAGTAGCAATTTATTACTTATTTTTGGTACTAAATTAATGTAATTCTTCCGAGGCCAAGATCAAAGTTGAAAAAAAATCGATCTAAATTTTAAATTAACTTGTAACTATCAAAAATAAAAAAAAAAACTTTATTCGTTTCAAAGCAGAATCCAACTTTATTGCCGCTTTTCTTTTAATCCTTACATTTACCTTTCTCTGCGTAGAGTTCAGAGATAAGTGAATTTATATTTAATTATTTAACATGTTAAACAAAAGTTTTTCATTCCATAAAATGAAACATATAAACGCAACATGCGACCTTTAGACAGTACTGCAGCTGAAAACGTGACGTCACATGCTTAAAAATTGTATGCTCTTATACAAAGCAAAGCGTAACCTATAGTTTAGTAAGCACTGAGCTAAGGCAAAGCAAAATGCCGGCAGTGCATATCGCACGTCTAGGCATCTCGCTCTCAATGGACTAGCCGCAGACGCTGGTGTAAAGATACGCGCACGATAAGACACACAGTCACACAGCATTGCCAACAGGCAGCTAAATTTTTGCGCTCACTTGACACTTGACTCTCTCTCACACACACACGCACACATGACCGTTTCAAAGAGAGAGCGCACAGCTGGTGTAGCGCAGCAAAAATATCTTTGCGTTGCTTTGTAGGCGCGCGCTCAGTATCTTTGAGTTTCATTCGAGTTTGTATTTCGTTTGGTACGGTTGTTGGGCAGCAGCGGCAGCCAAAATATACTCTGTTGACGTGTCGTCCGTACGCCGTGCGTTTTTCATTGTTAATTTTTATACAACTTTTGTGTAAATATATTGAAATAAAATTTAAGTTAAAGAAAGTGCTGCCTAGAGAATTTTGAAATAATTATAACAAAAAAGCCAAATGCGCAAAAAGCAAATCAAAAAAAAAAAAAAAGTTGGCGCAGCTAAGGCAGAGTGCGTGCTATGCGTATCTGTATATGTGTGTGTGTGTGTGCGATGTGTCTAAGTGCGTGTGTGTTTAAGTATCTTTAAGTTCATGTGTCAGTTTGTCTGCCGCATGTAACTATTAAAAATTTTGAAAAATTAAAAAAAAAAAAAACGCTACATATAAATAAAGAAATTCTATAGATTTTTGTGTTTTTTTCATTACGGAATTTTTAGTACGTTTCATTGCCAAAACGTTGCTGTTAGTTACTCCTACACGACGTCATTGGCGCGCCGCATGCTCTCTCATTTAGTCACACACTCGCTCTCTTGTCGCTTTGCCGCGGCCGCGTTTCATAATCCAATTGTCGTCGCTCGCTTTGTCGTTGTTGTACGTCGCGTTTCGTTTCGTATCGTATCTTATTTATATTTTGTTTCGTTTCCATTTTATTTCGTGCTCGCGTTTGTTAATTTTTATTGCTCACTCATACTTATGCAAAATTAAGTTTTCTTTATATATTTTTTTTACTTTATTTTATGTATAGTAAAATAAATAAAAATATATTTCTATTAAGGCAGTTTTTTTCAATGCGCTGACTTCTGATGCATTAAAAACAATATAATTTTTTTAAAAATAAAGCAAAACACAGCAAACACACAGACTATATATTAAATAAAAAAACAAACACATACAAGTGCACATAAATATTTTGTCTTTACCAAAACAAGTTTTAAATAATATTAAAATAAAAATAAATAAATTTTTCAATTACTGTGCAAACAATAATTAAATAAGCCAAAGTGCAAGCTATACAAAAATTAAAATAAATTATTAAAATAAAGCAAAAAAATATTTACAAATAAAAAAAAACAAAATATATACACAACGGTTTCAATACAATTTCATACAACATAATATATTATATATAAACTACTTTATGCATAAAATAAGGCATACAATAATTGCCTTGTGTTAAAGTAATAGAAATATATATTTAAAAAAATAAATAGTGCAAATCTATGTGCAAAAGTTTATTAATAAATAAATTAATAATAAAAGTAGACGTCAAAGTCTTAAGATGCAGCCCACAAACTTTGTAAACTTGGATTAACGCATTTATTCGATATATCTTGGGATTACATTGAACAAAACTCTGCCGAAAAGCTTAAATAGCTTTGGAAAATTAATTATTTAACAAAAGGTAAAAAATAAAAGGGCTAATGATTGTTAATGATTGAAGTTTAGCTGTTATTGGTGTAATAATGTATAAGAGCAAAAGTTTGAAATAAATAAAGGCTTAAATACTTTAGGAGTGTCTTTTTTCTTTCGATGTGTCTAAGAAGTATTTATTATTTTTAAATTTTAATGCAAAAACTAAACTTGAATGCCTTAATTTTTATTTATTTTTTTATGTAAGTCGAAATAAACCCTTGTTTCGTAAAAACAATTGTGTTGTTAAGAATGCGGGTTAGAAGTTTTTCTGCTTTTGAATTGAAACTCATGAAAATATTTATTTTTCGATATTTTTCTGTTTATATTTTAATGCTTCTTTAAATTAAATTTTTTTTTTATTTTATAGAAAACCTAAAAATAGTTTTCTTAAACATTTTATAAAATTTTTAAAAAACTATTTAAAAAAAAAACATTTATTTTTCAATATTTCAATGATCAAATATATACACATTGATTAAAAAAAATGTTCAGGATGTTGAATTTAATTAAACTTATAAAATGCATTTTTTTTTTTTTTTAAATCCGAGTTTTTTCTATATATATTTTAATGCTTCTTTAAAATAAATTTTTTTTTATTTTATAAAAAACGTTAAAATAGTTTTCTTAAACATTTTATAAAACTTTTAAAAAACTATTTAAAAAAAACATTTAATTTTTTAATATTTCAATGATCAAATATATACACATTGATTAAAAAAATGTTTCGCTTCAGGATGTTGAATTTAATTAAACTTATAGAATTTTTTTTTTATTTATTTTTCGATATTTTATTAATTTTTTAAAATTTTTTTTTTAAAACCGAGTTTTTTCTATAAATATTTTAATGCTTCTTTAAAATATTTTTTTTTTATTTTATAGAAAACCTAAAAATAGGTTTCTTAAACATTTCATAAAACTTTTAAAAAACTATTTAAAAAAACATATAATTTTTTAATATTTCAATGATCAGAATGTTGAATTAAATTAAACTTATAGAATTTTTTTTTTGATTTGGCAATGCCAATCGCGTGCATTTCATAAAAAAATATAATTTTTCAATCTTAAAACTTATTTTTTGCCATTTTTTCAATAATAAATAAAATAAAATGCTGCAATGAATTGTAGCTTAAGAATTTTTCGTTTAATAATTTATTTTATACTTCAATGCCTATAGTATAAATTTAATAGAAACATTTTTTTGAATCTTATGAATAACTTAAAAAACTTGAAGCTCGGGTAAAATAAGTTCAATATCTTAAAAACTGATTACTTTTAAACATTTTTAATTTAAATTTCTATTTACAAATTTAATAAGCCAAAAAAGTTGTTTTTATCTAAAATCTAAAAAAATAAGCTCAATTGAATTAAACTAAAATAATAATCAAAAAATAACTTCCAGTTAAAGTCAATATTTTGCATTATTTTATAAAGCATATTTTTCTCAAATTTTGTTGAAAGTTTTTATCAAAAATAATACAAAAGTAACTTTAAGTTAAAGATTTTGCATTTTTTAATAGGTTCACTTTTTCAAAGTTTTATTATACTTAATAAATATAAATAATTTTATAAAAAAATGTATATCTCTAGTGCCCCAAAATAGGTTTGGTTCAATGCCGACTTTCTGAACTTCTTGCGAAACTCACGCACATTATGCGAATATTTTATAAAAGTATTTATAAAATTAGCCTACAACTTAATTTCATACAAGTACTCAAAAAGATTTTTTTTAACGAAATTTGTTTTTTAATGCAATATTTTTCCTTTTTAAGAAAAAGTGCTCGAAATTATGTTTGGTTCAAGGTTCCATGCCGATTTTATGAACTTTTTTTACAAGTATTTTGTATATGTTTAAAACTATTTTAAAATGAACAATATTTTCATTAGACTAAACATTTTCAAAGCGAAAATATTATTTTTTAAGATCTTAATTGTTTCTCAAAAGTGATCTCAGGCTTAAAGTTATGTTAGGTTCATGAGCTGGTTCAATTCAGTAAATAAAGCTTTGCAATTTTAAACTAGGTTAGCAGCCCTGGTGATTGCTCGGCAAGCTCGTTTTTTAAAAAAAAAAAGTCCACAGATTTTAAGATCTTACCCCCAAAGATATTTTTTTATATGGTATATTCAAAATTTATTTACACGAAGTTCTTAGTACTCAAAAATATTTTTGAACACATTTTTATTATTAAAACATGGCCTTTAAAACTAAATTTCTCTTTTCAAAAAAAATTTTAAAGTTTGTTATTGACGGAAAATTTCCTTATGGCTCGAAATTATGTTTTGTTAAAATCACAAAAAATCCGACTTAAAGATCCTAATGCTAAAGATATTCTCTTATGTGCTTGATTACATTCATACCGGCCGACAATATGCCTAAAAAAAAACTTTTCTTACACAGCATATTTATTACGAACATTCAGAATATGATGAATTTTTTAAGATTATTCGTTTTTAGCGCTCCAAAATCTTACTAATAATCTTTTACTTATTTTTTTATATATTTTTCAATGTTTTTAAAGAAGTTCCAAACATAATTATGTAATCGGTTTATATGTTTTTTAATAAATTTTGACCATTCTAAGCCCCATGTCGTTTTTGGCTATAATACAGTCACTCTCCTCTAAACTAAGTGTCATACCTTGCGGCTTTTTATCATAAAATGATCAAAAGGTGATTTAAAATTAAAATAAAATATATTTATGCCATCCTTACACTTAATTTCCTTATAAAAGACTACTGTCCTATAGTTATGAAACGCTTAAAACTGCATCAAAAAAGGCATATCCATGCATAAGCTATTGCGAAACACTGTGTGAAGCAACAGTGCAATAACCTTACGGTAAATTAAAAGCTCCAATATTAGATAGTTGTTTTTGTAAAAGGAAGCTTTGCTGGATCGTACTTATAAACCGTTATATTTGCACTTGAAATTAAAATTTTCGACTGTCCTATAGTTATGAAATTCACTGTATATAGTATATATCAGATAAAGATTGACTTTACTATCTACAAAAAGTTGATTTCGGTTTCAAGCTGATTTGTCAAGTTTTCTATCAATATTAGCTGGATTCTTTTTTATTTTTTAATGAATATTGATTGAAAAGTGCTTGAGTATATTTATATAAAATTATTGAAATTATTACGACATATTCTCTAAAAGTATTGCAATTCGTCGCAGCAAATGTTTATACCCTATACCGTATTTTTCTATGCAAAAGTTGTTCCTTATATGCAATCAAATGTATCTACGAAATGCATAGAAACTTATCAGCTTGGAAGAGATTAACGTCTTGCGCTTATCAATTTCACCGAAGCATGCAATTTTTAGCTCTACAGGGCCCCCTTGGCAGTTACTTTAGCTGTATAGACTGGCACTACTACAAACAAACATTTTTCAATACACATAAACAAAAAAAAAAATAACGCACCGTGCGCTATGCCGGCAGAATCGGTTACATAACCAGCCAGTCGGCGTCGACGTCGACGTCGTTGTTGTTGTCGTCAGTCAGTTATAATTCTTTTTGCTTAATACACAGTCAAACATAAAACGCAACAACTACAACAACAACAACAACGACAAAAAAACTGGCCTGACTGTATGCCTTTAGCTCTATCTATGTTTTGTATGTATCTGTGTATCTATGTATCTGCAGATATAAAAGCCATGGCTTTGCCACACTGTGTCGCTGTGATCTGAACGGCAAACAAAACACAAGAGAATTTGAGACTCACGCTCGCTCATAGACACACACACGCATACAGATACGATTACAGCTACACAGATACTCGAAATACAGATACATTTGTCTATTTTATTTGCTGCTTTTTGTTTTATTTATTTTTTGTTTTTGTTTAGAATTCTAACTCTTTTTTAAACAAGCCTCGTCTCGCCGCTCACAAATACAAGCATAATGACAACAGCGACGCTGACGCTGACGCCAACAGCGACGTCAACGTCAACTATTTTTCATTTTTGTTTGTCGTCTTGGCAAAGTTTTTCTGCATATGATTTGATACATTTATTTATTTATTTTATTTATAGTTTATTGTATTTATTTAGTAGCTGTTTATTTTCAATTTTCATTGACATTTTTGTTGTTGTCGTTTTTGCTATTTTTATGCAGCTCCAAAAATTTTAGTTTTTTTAAATATTTTTTGTAAAAGTTCTTAAGCTTACACAAGCATGTTTTATCATGAATATTTTGAGAATTGACAGATTTTAGATATGTGCGATAACGAATATATCGAATCGAAGTATCGAAATATCAAAACCGCATCGACTCGTTTATGAGTACCAATATTTGGAAGTATTTTTTTGGGGATTTAAGCAAATAGAGACTCTATAGAGGTTAAACATATTGGAATTTAAAAAAATATTTAACATTTTAATTTAAAAAAAAATTTTTTTTCTCAAAAACGCACTATTTTTTGAAATATTTTTGAACAATTCAAAACTTTAATTTTGTTTAAAATTTTTAGCTTTTAAGAGTTAAGACTAAATCTATAAAGCTAAAATACAGTCAAACTTCCCTAAAGCGAATTTACAGAAAATTGTTTCATAAATAAAAATAAACGAATAAAAATGATTTTAAAGTTTTCTGGCATTTTCGTACTTTTCGTAGTCAAGGGCTTGGCTCGGGCAAAAGTGCACTATTTTTCGTAGCTAAGTTTTTGGCTCGGGCAGAAATGCAGAAGTGCACTACTTTTCGGAGTCAAGGGTTTGGGTCGGGCAGAAGTGCATTACTTTTCGTAGTCAAGGACTTGGGTCGGGCAAAAGTGCACTATTTTTCGTAGTTACGTTTTAGGGTCGGGCAGAAGTGCACTATATCTTGTAGTCAAAGGTTTGGGTCGGGCAGAAATGCAGAAGTGCACTACTTTTTGTAGTCAAGGGTTTGGGTCGGGCAGAAGTGCACTATTTTTTGTAGTCAAGGGCTTGGGTCGGGCAGAAGTGCACTATTTTTCGTAGTTTAGTTTTCGGGTCGGGCAGAAATGCAGAAGTGCACTACTTTTCGTAGTCAAGGGTTTGGGTCGTGCAGAAATGCAGAAGTGCACTACTTTTCGTAGTCAAGGGTTTGGGTCGGGCAGAAAAGCAGAAGTGCACTACTTTTCGTAGTCAAGGACTTGGGTCGGGCAAAAGTGCACTATTTTTCGTAGTTACGTTTTAGGGTCGGGCGGAAGTGCACTACTTTTCGTAGTCAAGGGTTTGGTTCGGGCAGAAATGCAGAAGTGCACTACTTTTCGTAGTCAGGGGTTTTGGCTCAGGCAGGAATGCATTTCTGCCCTGCTCTTGGTTTCTTTATAGAGTCTGCTTTTTGCTGCCCTATATTGCATATGCTCCTAGTTATTAAAAATAGTCAACTTTAAACTTGCTTTTAATAGTGCATAATAATATATACAAACAAGTATATCTGTGACATAATTGTTAACTCGTTCTTTTCAATATACTTTTTCCTACAGTACCATTAACGTCATTTATTTCCTGTTTTATGCATATAGGCATATTTATTTTTTTAACGATTGCCCGACATGCAAGCCCTTTAAATTCCTTTGCAATACCGCAAAATACTTTTATAACTTTTTGTCTTATATTTCATTGCTTTTGGCTACATATAGTATCCATAGCGTATGTAATGTGCATAGTGCATTACAATTTGAGACACTTTAAATATGTTTTAAGTACTAGTTATTTAAATGCTATATGATGCTAGTTGTAAGTAGCTCAAAGACCTTCAGCGCATTTGCGCAAAACTTCAAAAAGAAATTCAACAAAAATTATAGCAAAAAAAAATAAAGGTAAAAAAATACAAGTATATGCCATAGGAAAACCTGTTTTAACTGCGAAAAATTTTTAAATATGTGCCTGTGTGTTTTTGAGCTACATATATACATTTATACGTAAGCAGTAATTGAAGTTAACGTAATTATAAACGTTGCCAAGAACAAGAAGCAAAAAAAAAAAAAAATTTATATAAGCATGTATATGAGTAATTTTCAGCTGGAGCGGGTTAGTGGTGCAGGGTCTAGGCTAAGTCTACGCTTAATTTTCCAATTAACAAGGAAAAACTTCAAAAGACTCAAAGGAAATAAATTTTTGTAATAAAAATTTAAGAAATAAAATGAAAAACGTGCATTTTACGTTTTTCTTAAACAAAAAAAGTTGTTCAAGGTTTTGAGGACATTGACGCAAAGGTCATGCGGTGAGCGTAGCTACAACAACAACAGTAATAACAACAAAAATGATCATGACAAGTTTGTATATAGCTATAGTCTATATGCTATACTACATATATATATATTTTATTTATATTTTATTTAAAAATGAGTCGTACGCTCACTAGGCGTTTTTAGTCAAAAGTAAAAGTATCTGTCAGATACATTTTTATTACACACCGTGACTAGTTATAATAAAAATAAAATAAACATACACGCTGACTGTACAAAGTAGCTTTTATTTTTGGACATAGCTAAAATCGCTTTATGTACTAAACTATCTTAAGTATATCTAAAAAGTATCTTGTCAGCTGCTTTTGGTTTATGAGGCAAGACATTAATAGTTTTACAATGAAACCAAGAGATTTCTACATATTTTGATTTTTATTTGCAGCATAAAATGTAGCTTTTAAATACATATCAAATTATATTAACTTTGGCTGAGTTGGCTTTTACGGGCTTGAAACATTTTGGGGGCAGTATCGAAACGAGTAGTATACAAATTTTTTTAAAGATACTTTTGGTATTCATGTGCCAAAGATTATCTTATATCTGCTGCGAATTGAGTTGTATGTCAAGCGAAGCTATAGCGTAAATGTTAGAGATTAAGGTTGTGATTGGTATTTAAATTAGTGAAGAGAAACATAGAAGAAAAGGAGGTAGAGACCAGAAAGCTGGTACTAAAAGCAACAGTACCCTTAAAGAAATTAGAAACATATCCGTCCCCTTGTTGTCCCAAAGTAGGCTTGTTGGCTGTAGCTCTGTACTTTTGTTTCATTTTTTAATGTTACAGTCTCTTTCTCTTTCTATTTATTGTCTTAAAGAAATTGATTTCTGAAAGAATTTCTACACTGTTTAAAGATTATCTACCTAATCTTCCCGTTCTGACAATAAAGTCTTTTCCTTGTCTGCCTTATATCTGAAACATACATGTAAGATTTTGTAATTTGAAAAGATGAAGTCAAAAATTTGACCTACACTTTATTTTATGAAGTGAGGAAGTATTTTTGGTATTTATCTTACCTGTAAACTTGATTTCTAGATACAAAACGGTGATATATAAAAGTAGGTATGTCTGTAAAAAGTGTTCTACTTAAGGCCCGCAGTTCGAAAATTTTCGCACGGAATGACAAAAAAAAAAGTCCCAATGGGCTATCCCAAATTCCGTGCAAAATTTTTCAAACTGCGTATGGGCCTTTAAAAAGAAAAAAATTAAGCAAGAAAAAAAAAGATTTACAGAAAAATTTAATCCATATATTGATCGCAATATATCGCTTCAAAAATATTTAACTTGGAAATAGTCCCAAAATTTTATTTAAAAAAGACAAAAAAATATATATCTTTCGTAGAAATACTTACAAAATGTATCTCATTTTTTTTGTTGTGATGCCACAAACAGAGCTCAAAGCGATTTTGAACGCGTTCTCATAGATTTGTTTGAGATTTTGTCCCAGTTCTCTCTTTTCTACAAAAATTCAGTTACATTAGAAAAAGTTTTTATAAAAAATTCTGTAAAATAATAATGAATTCATAAGAGATATTTCTTCCGTTTTTCCTATTGAACAAATATACATATTAGATATACATATTTGTAATTCACTTTACACGGTTTTATCTGAAATGAGTACCTTGTAAAAACAGAATTAGGTGTATTTACAATATGCTTCCTTTGGGATGTCCAGGACGAAAAATTATATATCATAAACAGTTCCAATCGATTTTAAGACGCCTCGATTTCTTTCAATGGAGTTGCAACGAGAAAAGAAAATCCAAGAATAACAAATTTATAAATAAATATTATCGTTTTAAGCTAAAGAGACGATTATTCTATTTAGTTTATTATATAAGAAACAATTTTTGAAATTGATTTCCCTTCTAAATCAGATTTCCAGATCCGCCAATAGTTAAGGGTATTTTAAAATTCATTCTTAACCTGACTATTGTAAACGAAAAATTTTTTACAAAAAAATGCAGAAAATAATGCTTATAACTAATATGTAATATTTGAAAAAAGTAGTAGTTAAAAAAAAGTAGTAGTAATTAGTAGTAGTAGTTAAAAAAAAGGTTTACTTCGAAAAAGTTCGCATAAATATAAATTCACATAATTATATTTTAAAAAAATCCTATTTTTGGCATTTCCACTAAATATGTATCTTTCAAACGATTATTTACAATTACAAAGTTTCTAACATTTTCTTGTGACGTCAACAAACCAATATTTGCAAGCACAAACCGTTCTCAGCCATTTGACGCGCTCTCTTATGCGCTCTCGAACTGCTCTTTGTAGTGCGCTCTTTTCGCAGACTATTTGTTTGTCGCTTTGGCCTTATCATTTGGTTTGCCTTCGTTTAACTTTTCAAACAAAGTTCATTTATTGTTGTTAGTTTTTACGCCTCACTTCGTATTCGCACGTCAGCTGTGTTTTTACTGTACAGTAGAAACAGCATATACTCAAAGCACTATTATCTAATCGGTTTAATATTATTATACTCTTTTTTTTTGCTGCCGATAAGCTTTAAGAAAGTGGGCTGTTAATTTTTTTTATTAAATTACGCGTAATTTTGTTCATACTTTCTTTTCCTGATTATTACTATTGCGTTTACACAAGTTTAGAATATAGTTAGCTTAAATTATTTATAAATATAAATCTATAAAAAAAAAACTATAAAATAATAACATTTTGGTCTTGTGAGGTTTTTGTTCATACGCATGTAGTATGAGTGCTAAAAACCATAACGAAAACAGGTTTAACCTGTAGAGTTCGTTTAATAGCTGTACAGTCGAAAAAAAAATATATATATATATATATAAAACCAACAACAATAAACGCATATAAGCTCTAGCAACAATATAAACTAATTAAATCAAGCCAAAAAATGCGACGCAAAATTAAGCTTTATTTATAAAAAAAAAAAAAACTATTATATATTACAAAATTTGTTAAAATGCAATCAAAAGACAAAATGAAAATCTTTAACAATACATGCAATTAAAATAAATTGTTTAAGACATACAAAGCTTAAACAAAAGAAATATTAAAAAAGATTTTGTTAAATAAATATAAAATTAAACAACTTATTTAACATTTAAAACAAAAATAAAAAACAATAGACTAGAAAGACTTTATGAAAACACTGTGAATGTTAAGACAAATTAATAAGATTAAAAATATTTTTAACTTTAAAACAATAATTAAATTTTGTATGAAAATCTTTGCTTATTAACTAATGTTTATTAGTAAAAAAAAAATATATGCTAGTCATGCTTTTTATTTACAATGCAAGCAGCCATTGCTATTTTTAGTACAAATATTAAGACACTAATTTTTGCTATTTACAATATTTTTTCATTTTTAGAGCAAGGTGGGGCAAATCCGACCGCTTGATGTTGGCCATAAAATGCTTATTTGACATCGTATCAAATCGTACGATATACCAAATTAAAGCTAACGCCTTTCCGCAACTTTCTAGAACAGCTGATTTCTTCTGACCATTATGCATTTTGTAGATATGACTATTATTCCAAAAATGCAACCTTTATTTTGGATCACTTTATTTAATAAGAAAAAATGCCTAATCAAATATTGAAAAAATTTAATTGAAAATCGTAAAAATATACTTCTTGTCGTTTGAACATTTCAATGTAAACTACCAGACAGCTGTCATGCTACCATTTTGGTTATTTTTAATGCTCTACACTACAATACTAATATTGGCTCGCTCAGTATTGCAGTTTTTGAGAACCAGTGGGAGGTCGGGTTTACCCACACTGTCGCGTTTGCCCCAAAATAAAATCTTCTTCTTCGGCTGTCGAGATTTAGTCAACCGTTTTTGAATAAATTTCGAAAACTAATTGCTAATTTAATAAAAATATTATGAACCTTATAAATAAATCAACCTACTTCGATCAAATTTTTATGTAGGCAATCAAAATTTATAAGTTGCTTATATTTCATAAAAAATTTTACGATAGCATTTTTTATTTTGTGATTTTAAAGTTAAAGATTTTGAATTTTGGTACTTCGTCCTAAATCAATATTTTCTAAATAAAGATGCCTTCAAAGTTGTTTAATCCCTCCTTGCAATTATTGATATATTGCTTAAGCACTCTAAATGCCAATTGTTGCTTTTGGGTACCAATCTTCATAAACAAACGAAATACATAGAATTGTTGAGAAAAAACGTTTTTTTCGAGGTCCTATGGGACCTTTATCAACCGTTTTTCGATCAAATTTTATATAGTGTTTGGGAATTAAAAAACTTTGGAACAAAAAATTTTGTGATTTCAAAAACAACGAAAACAACGAATTCTGCTGCTAAGATATTTTTTCGCCGATTGGTCTTGCTCATTATAGTCAAAAACAATGTTACTTCTAAAGCTTTTAAATAATTTCGAGGTCGACTGAAACACCTCTATGGGAGTATGATATCAAAAAATAAATTAGATTGTCTCCTAAACGATATAATTGAATTGTTTTGGCTCTTACCTTTTGAGTCTAGCGTTCATACATTTTTAAATTAAATTAATAATAAGAATTAAATTTTTTTCCATAAATAATAATACAAATTTAGTGGAATTTCGTTGCAGTTCTTGGGAAGTATCTGAAATGAAACCATTTTTAATCAATCAATTTTTTGTTTTTTGTCAATCTTTTTGAGTAAATCAGTTACAGTAATACAAAGCTTGTAGAAAAAAATTTGTTTAGCAGATGTAGCTTCCTATGGTAATGAAGAACTTAAAGTTTCCCATGTCTCTTTCTCTCTTTTACATACATTGCCAAAAATCCCTTAACCCCTCGGATACAAGGGCTTAATAGAACTGTATTTAATTGACCAAGCTTACAATTTATCTCTCATTTCCTGTTTATTTCGTTGTAAGTTTTCTTGAGATGATTTCGACAACCCACAGTGGTCAAAAATTCTTTTTGCCGGCATAAATTCGAATCGAATTTATTGAAAACATTTAAACAATTTACTGCGCGCCTAATTGGTCTGAAATTTTTGTCGTTAGTTGTAAGCATCCTTAAGTTGACAAATTTCTATCTTCTAGATCCTGCTTCTAGCTGCCTTTTTTAAATGCATGCCTTAAATGCTGATTTCCAACCACTGTACAATCTAGCTTTAAATCTTGTAAAACGTTGTTTTTTGTGCAAAAATTGTAAAACTAAAAAAGCTTATTATTTAAAACTAATAGCAGGAAATGAAAATTACAACAATTCATTTTTATTTTCACAAATGTTACAAATCCGGTTTACATCTTAATAACACTAGCTTACAAACTTTAGGGTAATCGAGTGAGGCTTGAAAATTAAGAGTTATTTAGGGTAATTTTGGGTCGAGAAACACAAAAATTACATTATATATTTTTTTCTTAAGAACCCTTTTCGAAATGTACGAAAGTTCAAATTTTCACTCAATCACACTTTTGTTCGAAAAAAAAACATTTTTCACTCAAAGTTTTTCGTTTCCGTTCAGTTACGTCTGTACGAATTTGCATCTAGCAATTGTCGTGATTTTTCGTACATGGTTCCATAGTTCCATTGTCCATCTACAGTTCTTACGCAATTTTAACGATCTTAGGGTCGAAATTTTCGTAAAAAAATTTTCTTTCAAGTTAAAAACATTTTAATAAAAAGTTTTAATTTTTAAAAATGTTCGAAAATGTCACTCAATGTGACTAAATTTTCACATATTCGATCTTATGGTATTTTAAGTCAGTAAAACATTTTGCTAACGAGATATTCACGAATAACTGAAAACAGTACTAAAAACAAGTTTTTCGAAAAAATCTCGAAAACGGTTCTAAAGAAAAAAAAATTAATGTCATTTTCGTGTTTCTCGACCAAAAAATTATTCTTAAAAACACTTTTATACGAGGGTTCATTTTTGGTGTAAACTAGTGTAATTAGCAGAAATGTGATATGTACATTTTTTAAGACGGTACATTGAAGGTCACATTGAACTTCAAACTAGCCAACAGAGATGTTTCTCCAGCACTTCTGCACTCATCAAATGGGTGTTTAGTAGTGCTGGAGAAACATCTCTGTTGGCCAGCATCGATATATAGAGATTTTAAGCTTCGATCATCGATGTTTTCTCCAGCACTACTTCAAACTAGCCAAAATACAAAAATTAACTTTTCAAGAAAGCATTTTAAAAATTTCAAATTATTTTTATTTTTTATAATTATTTTTTTTACATTTTTTAGAACTCACTAGCTACAATGCAATCATTACTGAAAATGTTAATGGGAAATTTCCAAGTTCTTTAAATGGGCCCATAGATTTTTTATACCAAATATATTTTTAAGAAATCGAACAGAATTTTCATAAAAGTTTAATTTCAATTTGCGGTTTCACATATTTTTTCCCCTATTTACAAAGTAGTTGAAATTCTTCGGTTAAAAAGCGTGAGGCGATATATTTCTCTCAACTGCCCCAGTTCATCCTTGTTTAGTTAAGTAGTATCAGTCCATGGACTTGGTAGAAGGAAGATCGATACCGAACTTCGGTTCCGAACTTGCAGAATTTTGTGGAAAACTCGTGGTATCAATCTTCTTTCTACCAAGTCCCTTTGGACTGCTTCTTGGAGAGACTGAAACAGGCATGAGCGTAACCCGCATGGGGCGAACCTTCGTGGGTGACCATGCAGACACAGCGCAAGTTGATCATATCCAATGATTGAAGTCTAAAGTCCTTAGTGCCTTCCTCAGGAAATGTGACTACACGGCATATGCGACCTGTATTTGTCCGTGCTGGTTTTTTTCTAAAAACAGGCATGGGCATCCAAAGCCCGCACGCCACGAACATCGTCGGGTGACAATAGATCAGTGGTGCGCAGTCTCTCAATTAACATAACTCGCGAGGCTATTGCATCAAAATCTGCCACAGCGCAGTCGGCTCATGCGCGGTGAAATCTCTCTCTTATTTTTGCTTGATTGCGGTTCTTGCTCTCTCGTGCGCTTTTGCTTACTGCGCTGTTTACTCACACAAAGAAATGTGTGAATTTGTTTGTATGAGTTTTGCATACCAGTGCCATAAATACAGCCGAAATGCAAGCCGAAGGATTGTCTCATTATTTCTTACAGATAAAAAGCAACACCTAAAGTTCGTTTTTGTTACTCACTACTTTGTTTGCTCTCTTTCTCAGTAGAACAAAATATATATTTTCTATTTACGTTCTTCTGTCAAAGCCGCTCTCTTTACTTAAAATTAGTTTGCCAGCATTTTTGCTTCAAAAAAACAACAAAATCTCTTATTTATTAGTGCGCTCTTTTGTTCACACTCTCTCTGGCTCTCTTTAAAGTTATGCTTGCAGTTTTTGACTTAATTTTAATTAAGTTGCTGCTCACTGTTTCAAAATATTAAAAAGTATCTTCAAGTAACTTTGAGTTACACTTTGGTTCCGTATTTCCACTAAAAAGCCCAACTCAAAGACTCACGCATACATTCACACAACAAACACATGCATTCATACACATAGATACATATTTTATTTGTTTTTGTATTTTGTTGTGTTTGATTTTTTTTTGTTTGCCGCCGCATTTGAATTTCATTTTTAGATTTCAATTTATTTTCGACGTAGTTTATGCCAATTTGGTTTTTTGGGTGCGATTTCTTTAAATATTATGTATTCTATATATGTATTATATGATATGAGTTTTGAGCGTGTATGCGTGAGTTTCTTCAAATGAATTTGATTTGATACTCAGCTTGTGTTGCTTTTGTTGTTGTAGTATAATAGAAAAATTGCAAGCGGTTTTATAATGTTTTTTTTTTTTTTTTGTTTTGTTCTTGCTTATGTATGGAATTTTGAGCTCTACTGTACTCTACTAAAGCGATTATAATGCTCAGGGCTTGTAGAGGTTCGTATCATGTGTCTTGTTTAGTCATTGTCAAAAACATTGAGCGCTTTACTTTGGGCTTTTTGAAGGCGTATTAACTAATTGACGTCTGTGTTTATCTACAAGATACACATGCATGTATTATATATAGCGCACAAATGTATTTCACTTAAAATTGACATTTTGCACATGCTTGAAACAAATGTTTTGACTCAGCCAAAAGTTCATTGATATTGCGTCAAGTCCAAGAGTTGGCCAACTATAATTACAAATCTAAATGAAAATCTAAAGTCAAAGTTGGCCAAGTTGCTATTAGCTCATCTGTGTTTTCTGTAGAATTAGGCAATCATTTTCTCTTCTGTGGGGGGGCTAAACGTTTAGGCCAAGCTTAAAACAAAAAAATACAAACCATGTTGAAAGCGAAACGCAGCTTTGTTTTTGCAAAAAAAAAATTACTTTGGCCTTATATAATGCTTTTGGCTGGAATTTAAAGTTTGCGGCTGAAAATGAAAATATTTTTTTTGACTAGCTCTGAAATATTGTTGATGTCATAGTTTTGCTAGACAAAAAAAAAAAAAAATGTACATGAGTGTGTTTGTTTAGGTTCAGTTTTGGTGCGGTGTATCAGCGAGCTTGAAGCTTTAAGAGGCTCAGGTGAAGGCAAGCATGAAGTAAGTACATTAAGTCAAGTGATATGCTAATATTTTAGTAGATATGCACTACAAGCTACAAAACACACTCTAATTATGATGTGTGAATTAGAATTATAAAGTAATTTTCATGCTATACTTGGCAGTTTGAAGGTTTTGTGTACTTTTTTCATTAAGCCAAAAGTTAGCTTTTTAGTTTTAGATAAGCTGAGTAGGTTGAAAATGGTTCTCGAGCAAAAGTGTGAAATTTAAACTGTGTTTTGCTTAGTATGCACTAAAGTCTAATGCATGAGTAGAATTTGCTTATAATATCTCTGAAAAATAGACACAAACTCTTAAGTGGAAAAAAATGTATCAGAGAGATTTTAATTAGAGCAAATTTAGCTCTAAATTCAATATCTGCTTATTTTAATATTTGAAACGAAGTTGCTTAAGCAAAGTTCCCTTAAGTAGAGTTTAATGATATAAAAATTGTCACGTAACGAAATTAGGTGTAGTGACAAATTCTTATTTTGCTATGATTTATTTGTCGTCGTTTTTAATTGATATTTCTTTACAATTTTAAAATTAAAAAAAAAAAGAAAATTTATTTATTTAACATTGTAACTTAGTATTAATTCTAGGAAACAAAGAGTAGTTTTAAAGCCAGAGCAACATAGGCCTTCAAGAAAATATAATCAATATAACGTACTGGCGGAAGTAACTTTGTTACTAAGTGGGATTCCTTGACTACACTAAAGCTTTCTTAAAACCGAAGGACACGTTTACATACATGCGTTATTTTACCCATTACAGAAATGCTCTCTGACAGTACCATCGATCCAATATGATTCAATGAATTTTACAAGGTGCCGCAAAGAAGTGAACCAGTTCAGCTGCGAATAAAACTGGTTCAATTTGTATGGTAGCTAGGGGGTTGAAGGTAGAGATAGCAACTTATTTTAGAGGCAGTAGGGCTACGTATTGCACGTGGTCCCCAAAAGGAACCTGGCTCTCACCTGACGCTTAACTCCTCAATTTTGGCTCCTAGCGCCACACCCTGGTAGCCATGTCGACTCGTGGGCTAAACTTGGTGAAGGGTAGCTGCTTAGTCCATTGGTACTTTTACGCGTCTAAACAAAATATGGGCCTACAGCACTAAAACTAAAATGTCCATCTTGCGTACTATCGGTACTATTATATGGATGTGAAACGTGGTTCGTAACTGAGCAGCTACAACAAAAGCTGCGTGATTTCGTTAAATGATATCTTCGCAGAATTCCACAAATCTTCTGGCCGAACCGCATATCCAATATCCCAGATATCAACATTGAAATTCGCAGACGCGAATTCGAATGGATTGGACACAATCTGCGTAAACCTCAAGACGATAAAGCTAACATGGCATTACAGTACAAACCTCAAGAAATCAGACGAAGAGGTCGCCCAAAGACAACATGGGGACGCTCAACTTTAAATGAAATTAATGGACAGCTTGCTACAGAAAGAAACAGGATTAGAAATACCAAAAACATAAGCGAGCTTCGTGAAGTCGCGGCGAATAGACGACAATGGAAACTACTTATAGATAGCCTGTGCCCAGTATAGAGACAGCTCGAAATCACCGACATCGAGCAGGGCTTAACAATATTACGGTAGCAAGATGAATTTTTTGACCAAATTTGATCAAACTTCTCAACAATTTTTAGTTTAAAACAAAATACAATGACATAAATTTGGTCTAGGTATTTTAAAAAATACAAAAATTTTCTTTTCTTCTTTCTTTTCTTTTTCTTTCAAATTAGTTTACACATTTGTGTGTGTTTGATCAAAATTGGTCCATTATTCCATATAGCTACCATACAAAAGTTGAACCTGTGCGCTCTATTTCAGAGAGACGCGAATAAGGAACCTGCGCATTGTTGAATCATGCGTCTATTTTTACTTCAAAAGTTTCGCTCTGTTTTTGTCCTCAGTAATAGACCGCTTCATCTTTCGCTCTCATCAAAAAATATTTTTGCTTTCAATGAAGCTTACTATTGTCTATTTTTTGTTTATAACTTTTAATTAGTAAGAGAGAAAGAACACGAGGTTCACGGCTAGGAAGACAAGACATTATCGTTTTTTATCCATCTTGGAGCAAAAAGTTTTTCTTTTAATACCCAAAAAGAGAGCATGTGAAAAGTTGCTTGTCAATTTGAAAAAAATGTTTCCCCATAAATACTTGGACGCGTCATTTCTTCCACTTGTGAAAAGAAGTTTTCAAAATCCTTGTCTAGTGACATACGTCATAGAACGAAACTCTATGTACAATTTGGCTTACGTTGATCGCCAATAAGTCAGTCAGACAGATCAAAAAGATTTATAGAGATAATAATTAAAAAAATTAATTAAGAAAATGCGGAAAAAATTAGAGTGAAGCTAAGCAAACAGCGTTAGATAGAGTTCAATGGAACTTGTTTGTATCAGCCCTATGTTCCTTGTAGGAACTTAATGGATTAAATATATACATATATAAAAAATATATTAAATATACATAAAAGAGAAGAAGAAGAGTTCTAAACCACTTTGGTAGTCGCCAGGAGCTGCGGAGTTAAGCACTCGGGGATTGTTGTCCCACTAGCAGTATACAATAAAGCGACATTTCCCGATGACACATGCTATTATTATGTACTTACTGTTGCATATAAGAAAAATTGACATAAATCCAAAAATTAGTATTATTTATATTATTTACGGCTCACATTGATAAATCCACTAAAAAAAATATATAACAAATTCAAGCAAGCAATTGTTTTAAAATAATTATTTCACAGATGGTTTACTATGCAAGCTTTTAGCATAAAATCTTTTTGCTTATTTATTTATTTTGACTCATAAATAAATTGAAAAATGTAAATTTTTTGTTTAGCCGGCATTAAAAGCTGATAAAGCTATTTACTTAGTCAAATATTTTTGCAGTCTAGCAAATCAAAGAGCCTGCTTTATATATACATACATATATATAAAGTACATACTTGTTTTTAGACATAACTATTCTTAAACTGAATTAGGCTAAAAAACTTAAACTCATTTTGCTTTGTCTCAAGCCCAAACTTGGCTGCGTTTGCAACGTCTACCTGTTGTTGTTTCGGGGCACTGTCTGTAGAGAAGCATTGTATGAGCATGTCCGGCCAAAACTAAACACAAATTCTGTTAAACGCTGCTAAACTCTATTATTACCAAGATACACGTATACACACACACACACACATGCTGAGACTAAGCTAAACCCAAAATGACCAACTACTGAGCCTTCTTTCAACATCTTAAAATTTAACAAAAAAACACGCAAAAATCTTGAATAATTATTACACATACATATGCGGTTAACCAATACAACTAGAAATATCAAAAGCGGCAGCCAAAGAGCGCCACAAAACTGCTCCAACACTCATACATAGATACACACAGATACAAGCAGCGCCAAGACTTTGGCCAAACGTTCTAACAGATACAGATACATTCGCTGCCTGTGTGTGTGCGTTTTTGTGTGAAATGTAGGGGAAATATTAATGAGCATGTGTGAGCGACCGCCTTTTATGTATGTGTGAGTGTTTATGAAAGTTGATTGCACTCGATTTTTAGATAAAGCTTTTTCAAGGTCATCACCGAAAAAACGAAAACCTACCAAAGCAGCGGCAGCGGCAACGTACGCTTCGCTCTGCTCCGCTCGCCGTGCTTAGAAGCAGGGCTACTCTGCCTCTTCCAACAGCAGCCCGCCGTCATATGACGGACAGAGGGACAGTTGGGCGGACGTAAAGAGCCACCGTAGGGCGCTTTGGGCTCTGTTTCTTGCCGAAATTTGAGCTGTTGTTGTCTCACTTGGCTGCTTTGGTCTAAGGTTCTTCATCTCTTTGGACTGACTGTATTTCATTTTTTTTTTTTTTTGCTGTTGTTGCTGCTGCTGCTACTTCTTCTTATTAACTTATTATACACTGTACCCATAGGGTCAAGGGTTTTGTAAAAATTTTGCAAAAGGCGGTAAAGAACTTAAGCTGTTAATATCTGGTATGAACAGCTAGAACTCGGCGACCATAAAAGTTAGAAACAACAAATTTTTACCAAAATTTTGGCAGAACTTGACACTAATTGTTTCAGTAAAAAAAAAGTTTTATGCGAAATGGGGTTTTGAAAAATGAACTAAATCGTAAAAAATTATAGTCAAATATGACTTTTTTTGTAACTCGAACTTATTTGGTTTCTAGTAATTAATACCTTGAATAACAAAAATAAAAATGTTTAAGAATCACGACGCTAAAAAATAATTACTTAAAAAAAAAAACAAAAATATAATAGAAATAAAAAGTTGCTTAGAAAAATTATATATAAAGCTAAAGGTAAAAACCACCAAATAAAAAAAAAATCTGTCGAAAGATTGAATAGGTTTGGTATTCAATTTCAACGAAATTTAATTTTGAAAAAGAAATACCTTGATAAAAAAAAAATTTTATACAAATAAAAAAACTTTGGAAAATTTATTCAATTGATTTAATAGAATATGGACTTTCGCATTTAATAGATAATAATAATAAAAAAATTACAAATAATTAAAAATGCTTAAAAATGTAAACCTTAAACAAATAAAAATAGCATAAAACAAAAAATGAATTTTTAGAAAATATATCTAAAAATTAAGTTAAAACAACTGAAGCTATAATGTTTAAATTTAATTGATAAAAATGCCATAAAAAAATAAAAACAAAAATTATTTAAAAAAAAAACATAAAATTTTGCTAAAAATTATTTTAAAAATAAAAAATTTTTCTAAAAATTAACTAATAAGTTAAAGGCGTAACAATTCATTGACTCGATTGATTAAAATTTTGTTGGTTTTAAAAAAAATAAAAATCTTGAAAAATAACATAAAAGTAAAAAAAATTTTATAAATATTATTATTTAGCATACAAGTTTGTTACATACAAATTTTTTTTTTAATTCAGCCTGAAGGCCTACGTTGCTCTGGCTACAAACCTTTTTTAAGCTAGGATTATATTCTACTTTATAATTACATAAATAAAATAAATAATAAAAAATAATTAGTACCGAAACTATACGATAATAATAATAATAATAACAAAAAATATTCAAAAAATCTCAAATCTGAAAACCTTAAAAACAAAACATTATAATACGAAATGAAGTAAATACTACCGCAGCTGTAATATTTAATGACAATGTCGTCTTTAATTTAATATACATAAAAATTTAAGCCAAAAATATATAAAATATTTTAGTTCGAAAATTTATTTTTAAAGCTTAAGTTATAAAGGGCCAATGGAATCAGAGCTCTAATACTATTTCAAGAACTTGGCATTTTGCATTAAATTTTAAAAATAATAAAAATGTTGGAAAACCACGAACTAAAATGAAAATTAATTAATTAATAATGCATATAAACATAAAAAAATTTTAATTTTTCTTTGTAGTCCCAAACATACCGTACCGTAATAATATTTAAGTGTTCTGTTGTTCAGGGACTCCCAGACAAAAGATAAAAGATTTCCTTGAGCAAGTTCTAAAATAGTTCTTAAACAAGCCCCCTACTATACAAAAATAAGATTTTTGACGATTTTTTTTATAGAAATTTCTGATATTTTAACCTAATCTCAATTCAAAGCCTTCTGTTGTATGCCAGTCGTTATTATTTTTAAAATTTTCTTCGAAAGCATTTCCAAAATAATTCCCATATGTTATACGAAAATAAAAATCTAGAAAATTTTTTATGTAGATAAAAAAATGTTTAATTTGATCACAATATGAAGTCCAATATCCCATAAAAGTTTGTTAGTTTTAGGAAATCTGCTGAATAGTCCCATGTGAGCATAATAAACAAAGCGATGTTTTACCTTTGTTGTAGAAGTCCGCCTTGTAAATAATAACTGCCGCAACTTTCCATAGAACACTTTCAAAGCTTTGTCAACTTAAATTTTAAAGCACAGTACACAATAGCACAATAATTTCAAAATTAAGAAATTCTACATAATGTCTAATATCATTTTTTTGATAAAAATTATTTTCTGTCCAACTGAAAACTTTTCGTAGATAATTTTCAAAATCTTATCTTATATGTTCAAAAGCATCACCAAATCACTAAAAAGTTACGAAATTCAATTTTAAATTTTTTGAAAAAAAGGGTATTCCATTGTCGGTTTACCAGCTTGTTTGTATCAATTTTTTTTTCTTGATTAGACCGAAGCGCGCATTTAATTGAAAACTATGCGCCAAAGCTTCCAAGCTTCGCCGTGGAGGCATCATCATCATCTTCGTAGTTGAAGTTGCTTTTGTCGCCGCTGTTGAAATTTCACAAATAAATAAATCAAAACAAGATTTATGTCTGCTGCGACTGCTCTGCGTCGCTGTGTATTCAAATCTGACAACCAAAAAAAACAAAAAAAAAACAAGAGTGACTATGTACTACATTCATACATAGTACTATATACCTACATACTACCTCTCTATATAAGAAAACATTTTCAAACAATAAACGAAACGCAGCGCATCGGGTCTTTAGAAATTATTAGATGACAGACTTGTTTTTTGGGTATAAGCAAATTTTCGGCATGATTTTTATTGTAAATACGTGTGTTTTGTATTTATGTGTCTTTCTCTGTGAGCGTGTGTGTGTGTGTATGTGTATCTGTGTGTACGTAATATGCAGCTGTTGCATTGAGCCGGTTTTAAACTAAGGGAACTTGAACCTCAATTTATAGAAATTTTTTTTAATTTTATTTGGTTCGGTGTATTTGCCACTTGGGCGTTGCACTCTAGAGCGGGCACGTTTTGAATAGGAACAGATGAAATGAAAGCTTCAATGAGTTAACTTGAAAAAGCTGCCACCCTTGATCTTCAATTCTGATTTGAAATTTAATTGACAATTTTTTAGGACTATTTGAGCATTTTGCTCTGTACACCCGACAGTATACCAAAAACATGCTCTAATATAACCATCATATACTCTTATCTCTATCAGGCAATGATCAAAGTTTTCGAACTAGATATTACTATTTTTCACAAGACTGGACAAGCGCGTTGGAGTCTTCGCTGAACAGTGCAACTTAGAGCGGGTCCACAGTCTTCCGTTAAAGTTCAGGCTCCTGAAGAAGATTTTAACTTGAAGCAGGCCTTTAGTCTTCCGGATGAGCGCAACCGAGTTGTAGTTGTCTCAGAAGAGTTCAACTTAAAGCAGGCCTTCAGTCTTCTGGATCAATACAGCAGATAAACTTGCATGCCGTTGAGGTTGAAGGCTCCTCAGAAGATTTTAGCTTAAAGTAGTTCTTTAGTCTACCGGATAAATGCAACCAAATTGTAGTCTTCTGAGAAGAGTTCAACTTAAAGCAGGTCTTCAGTCTTCTGAATCAATACAGCAGATATTATGCATGCCGTTGATGTTGAAGGCTCCTCAGAAGATTTAAGCTTGAAGCAGGCCTTTAGTCTATCGAATGAATGCAACCAAATTGTAGTCTTCTCAGAAGAGTTAAACTTATAGCAGGCCTTCAGTCTTCTGGGTCAATACAGCAGATTAACTTGATGTTGAAGGCTCCTCAGAAGATTTTATCTTGAAGTAGGCCTTTAGTCTATCGAATGAATGCAACCAAATTGTAGTCTTCTCAGAAGAGTTCAACTTAAAGCAGGCCTTCAGTCTTCTGGATCAATACAGCAGATAATATGCATGCCGGTGATATTGAAGGCTCCTCAGAAGATTTTAGCTTGAAGCAGGGGCTTAGTCTACCGGATGAATGCAACAAAATTGTAGTCTTCTGAGAAGAGTTCAACTTAAAGTTGACCTTCAGTCTTCTAGATCAATTCAGCCGTTGATGTTGAAGGCTCCTCAGAATATTTTAACTTGATGCAGGTCTTAAGTCTTCCGGATGTATGCAAACGAGTTATAGTCTTCTCAGAAGAGTTCAACTTTAAGCAGGAATTCAGTGTTCTGAACATCTATCGATACGCAAATATCCAAAATAACAGAGAAGATTCTTAAAATCGAAATTGGTAGTAAATGTTTTATTCACAATTGGTGCAATTCTTCTGTTCTCATCGTTGCGTTTTCAGTTCCTTCTAGAAGAATGCCCAATGTGCCTAGGTAACATAACTCAATGGTAGGCTTCATGCCATCATCTGGTTGGTTGAGCTCTTTTTAATAGAGTGGCACGTCTTGATCTCGATACGGCGCCTTTTTTGAAGATTAAGGCTTTACGTCATTATCTCAATCTAGTCGCGATTATTTTTACTAAAGTATCTGGACATTCCTAAGAGCTCATCTCAATCCCAAGCCTTTTTGATGAAGATCGAGTCAGCTAGATTTTGTTCGCTAAATAGTTTTCTTTTTTCCTTAATCATATATCAACTTAATCCACTTTTCTTAAATTATTCCTAAAGCGTTTCACTGTCATCTTCACAATCCAAGTTAATCCCTTTTTTGACAGAAGCTGATCAGCTAGATTTTGTCCACTAAATTGTTTCACTTTGATTTCCGCAATCCTACGTCATCAACTTAATCCAGTCTCTTTTCTTACGAAGATGGACACTTAAGAGGTTCTAACTAAATTATGATGTAATTGAGTGCTACGTGATTAGCGCGATTCTCTTCACTAAAACCATAGTCCTCATCGATTTCCGTTTTAGTTACTCGAATGATTTTTAAGATCCTAAGCTATCATTCAAATCCAAATGTGTTTTCTTTTTTTCGAAGCTGAACTTATTCAGTTAAACAATTTTGAGCCTAAAATTTTAAAAGAAAGTCTTATTGTTCATTAGCCTGTTCTTCACAATTCTCGTTAGTAAAGAGTTTTATTTTGATTGCGCCTAATATTCCACGTCATCAACCCAATACAGAGAGTTTTCTGTGTCATGGTTGTCACCTTTACTATATTAGACAAATGTTCAATGCAATTTTCACCTTGTTTGGTTTTTCTGTTTCTTCCTAATTGCCACATTTCTTTTGTAGTACATTCTCAACTCCTCTACTAGTCCATTTCTTTTCCTAACTTTTTCTATTCACATTTTTCTTCTTTTTGAGTGCTTTCCAATTTGCCAGAAATATCTTTGACAACCATAATATGTATAATATTTCTTGGTTTATTTATTTGTATTATTTTTTTGTGCCACAAATCAGTTTTACGCATGACTTGCTGTGCCAACATTGACCAGGCATAAAAGTTATCGATTTTTTTTCAAGTGCGATTCTGCAAAGCATTGCCAACAGCCAGTCATAACGCCTACAAGTATGCGATTAATTGTGTAAATACTTTTAGTACTTCAAGAGAGCTGCAACAACAATTGAGCAAATTCTTTTAATCTATTAAGTTAATCTGGCTAATATCTTGTGGGCCACCTGTCTTTTATATAAGTTTTTGCAAGAGGCCTAATTGGATTTTATCCCATTGAGTGCTTTTCTATTTAGATCAAGTTAAGCCATTAGTCAAAGTTGCCACAACAACATTTGTCAGCAAACTATGTAAGTGTATGTATAATATATAGGCACATTTGATTTACATAATATTTTAAATTAGAAACAAAACATTTCATTTGCACGTTTCACTTAATTATTTGAAGAGTCATTCACAATTGTTCAATTTGCTTTAAATTCACTTAAAAATTTATAATGCGCAATAGCACAAAAAAAAAAAAAAAATTATATCATATAAATTTGCATATAACAACAACTATGTATAGCGTAATTACACTATAGACTTACAAATGCTCTATTTCAATCAAAACACTAGTTACATGTAACATTTTTTTTAGACTTTAAGTCTTTATTTTTAGTAAGGTACAGTTTCGTCTTTAAAATTTTAGCTCTTTTGCATAGCTAGATCCCCTTCTTACTTTTATACCAAATACTCTTTAAAAAAATATAATTTATTATGCCCACAATGCCCTAAAAGATAAAACAAACAACAACAAAATAGTGTAACAAAAATATATCCATTCGCTCTATATGTACACAACAATTTCCATATCAACATAAAACGAAACCAAAACAAAAACGTCATCCATAGACATCATCATCATCTTCATGATTGGCTTTATCATCATCTTCATCATCAGCTTCCCATAAGTATTCAGCTAACCATAAAAAAAAAGCAAAGCAGAAACTTATTATTATTTCAACTGACTGACCGCACCTACTGTACTCCCTTCCTTTTTTTTTTTTGTTGCTCATAAAATAATCCACACTTATGCATCCGCACATTGTTTGAATTGCATTTTCATTTGCATGTGTAAATTATGCAAGGCATTTGTTTTTCTATTTTCTATTGGAATTTTCTGTTCCATTTGCCATATTTTCAGTGTTGCCCCAAGTGTTGAGCTAATTTGCATGCCTGTGTAAACAAAATTCATTGTTTTGGCAACACCGAAACAATAACAACAGACGCAAATTTACAACATTTTTTGGCCAGCACTCTTCATGTCTCTAATATTAACTAATTAACTGCTAAAATTTCTTGCTAATGGCAACATGGCGTATGATTTATGTACCCGACACAGCAGCAGCAGCCCAGCAGGCTTGTCTGTCAACCCAGTAGAACTATCCATCAGCATATAGCAGCCGGTTTTTTGTTTCAGTTTTTATGCGAATTGTTTTTTAGCTAATATATTTGAAAATATAGTTTTTGAATATATCAGAAACTAACTAGAGATGATTATCTGCTGCCGCTTATATAAGCTAATTAACATTTTCAGAATCTTTTAGTATAAACGGTCATATTCTTTGGCCGGAACAGAATAATTCGATTTATTGATACATCGATGAATCGAAGATATCGATGTTTTTCCATGATTGATCGGTATCAACTGTTTAATAACACCATTTATAACTTTCGAGTTTTGATTCGTAGAAAATTTATTTTGCAAATTCTGTTCAATAATTTTGATGTTTTTTTTTTAATAAAAAGTTTTCGAATAGCTCAAAATTATAGAAGCTCATCAAAAAGCTTTTGAAGCTCCTGAAATACAATGAAATTGAATTCAAGTGTTTAGGATTTTAGATGTTTTTTTTTATGAAAATTTTACTTAATTTATTTATTAAAGCTCAACAAAAAGCTTGCAAAGCGCTTGAAATACAAAATCGTTCTAAAGAACAATTAATTGGTTTCTTCACTCCAGCGAATCGAAAATATCGATGTTTTTCCATGATTGATCGGTATAAATTTTTTAACACCACCATATATGGCTTCTGAAAATTCTGCTCAATAATTTTGATGGTTTTTTATTTAATAAAAAGTTTTCGAATAGCTAAAAATGCTCAAAGCTCATCAAAAAGCTCTTAAAGCTCCTGAAATACAATGAAATTGGAGTTCAAGTGTTTAGGATTTTAGATGTTTTTTTTTTAATAATAATTTTAATTAATGTTTTTATTAAAGCCCATCAAAAAGCTTTCAAAGCTTTGGAAATACAATATCGTTCTAAAACACAATTAATTCGATTATACACCCAGCGATTCTTTTTGTTTTATGTGGAGTGTCTGAGCGTCGGTTTTTGCGTCACATTTTCATACAAATTTTGGGTGTTTTTACTATATAAACTAAAGACATACCAAATGAAATTGAAAACAAGTTTTGAAAAACGTAGCCCTAGTTTATTTAACCAAAATCATGAAGGATCTAGACCTTAATTTTTTAAGTGTATTTTTGTACAAAAAAGCAAAAAACTTGAAAGTAAATTTTTTTCAAAAATTTAAAAAATTTTAATTTAAATAAAAAATGTTTTTTTTTTTTTAATTTATAAGTTTAAAATTCAACATCAAATCTAAAAAAAATTTGTTTTCAAATAATATGAAAATTTAAAAAATTAAAAATTAATTTAATTAAAAAAAAAAATTAATTAAAAATTAAAAATTTTTTTTGTATATTAGGAATAAATTTTTTTTTTATAACGATTAAAAAACTTTTAAGCAAAATATTTGAAAAATTTAAATATATTAAGAATTATTTTGTTGATATAAGGAATACAATCTTTTTACATTTAAACTTGCTATAAAATACTTTTAAACTAAATTTATTTTTCTATTTATTTCCAGGTATGTACAAAGTGAAAATAAGCCCAATTCTTTAATGTAAGTTTTTTAGAAACAATTTTAAACTTTCCAAAATGTATTTATGGGTGTTTTTGATGTCAATTTTTGACTTAAATCATCTTCAATTTCTTTTGTCCCGAATGAAGCATAGGGCCTCACTAAAATACACCCTGTTAAATTTTTCGCTGGTTTCGAAATTTGTGGATAATTATTTTTTCGTTAAATCGAGATTTTGAAAAGTACACTCGAACTTCCTTATGGCGATTTCGCACAGGAGCAGACTATAGGCTCTGTATATAAAAAATTCTTTATAAGAAAATAATTATAAGAAGATCGTAAAAGCAGTGGACCTGAAAAAAAATTAGTATTATTGAAAAATTTGTTTGCAGAAAAGTTCGTTATGGGAAAATTCAACTTTTTCAAAATGTAGTACGAAATCTGCGCACAATTAGAAATCCTATGGGCTAAAATTAAGTAAATCGGATTAACAGCTGCAAAATTTTAGAACTTTTAAGGATTTTGATGAGCTCGGATAAATTTTTGTCTGTTGCATGCTTTTTGGAACTGTATCCAAAAACTTTAAATCTTTTTTTTGACTTTAAGGCAGAAGTGGTTCCAAAAATGAAATAATCCTTTGCGAATTTTTTTTTTTGTTTTGACGATTTTGATGCGGGATTTAATTTTCTTTTGGGATTTAAAAATTATTTTTTTATTAAATGTGAAGTGCAAATGAAAACTGCAGGCTTAAATAAGTATTTGCTTACTTTAGATTTTGGAATTTGAACTTTTGTATTTTGTACATAAAATTAAATCTTTTGTTCTTAGTTTTATAAAATTCGGTGTTTTGGACTTACTCAAGTATATATATTTTAATTTATAAAAGTTTTATTTTTGTTTTTATTAAATTATTTAGAACTTTGCAAAGTTCTTAATTTTACCAAATCTTTCCAATTTCTTAAATTCAATTTCCTTTTACAACACAATCTTAATTTATTGCCTTTCTTTTGATGACACTTGTAAAGTAGTTTCAAAAAGTCCACCAGATAATTAATTTTTCCCACCATTTGTCTTAGTATTTTTTTTATGTATTTCATAGACCGGCCCCCCTTTGCCGCACATAATCATTATATGTTTTTTCTAGCTAATTAACTTTTATGATTATATTCTATTGTTGTATATTTTACAACTTGCTTATCCTGCTGCACGCTTTTACAAGTCCATAACCATTTACAGATGTGCTCAGAACTGTCTTGGCCAAGTCGGGAGCAAGCCAGCAACACACTTAGCCATAATTTAATGGCCAACTAATAAAAGGCCTGGGGCGTTGCCTAGCCACAGCTCAAGTTAAAAGCCATAAAAAAAGTCACTCAAATGGAAATTTCAAAGGAGCTAGAAAAACAAAAAGATACGCAAAATGCGTAGTAAAAAAAAAATACGTGAGGTGATCAAAGCCTAGAGATAAGTGCGGGTACACATGGCGACAGTTTTGACCAAAAAAGTTTATGACGAACAAGTTTATTTTTTTTATGCCATTTCAGTTTATTTTTGTAAATTTTTTAGTAGGTGCCAGAGATATATATCTTTTGAATCTTCCCATGAAAAATTGGCAATACTTTAGGCACATTTTAGCATATCACTAGCTGTCTGTCGGTCTTTCGTTCTGTCGGTCTTATCCAACACTTGTGGTCTCTTTTCAATTTGATTAATTACTTAATTTTGACATAAACACGTTTTTGGCACAAATGAAGCAGAAGGCAGATAAAACAGCAGCTCAGCGGCCTTTTTGTTTCTACAACATTTTGAACAGATTTTTTTTTTTGTTTTTCTTCTTCTGGGGTTCCTCTCTATGTATCTCTCTCTCTCTCTGAGACTAGCCATAGCAGTGATTAATGATTTGATTGACAGCACGGCAGAACGTCATCAGTTTTTTGGCTATTGTTGTTGTTATCAGCAATCACTTGCCTTGAACCTTTTGGTAAACTGCTTCCGGCATTTGTTGCTGCTGCCTTTTTCTTTCTTTCTATCGTTCGTTCTTGTGTGTTCTTTTTCTTAATACACTTGTAATTGAAGAAGTATGCACACTTTGTCGTTGCTTGTGGAACGCATGGAATGGAATCGGTGACATATGCAGCCTATGCACGCACGTGGCGAACTTTCATCGGGTGGAGGTACGGGCCGATGGGCTTAAACATTGTGTCTCCTTATATATTAGGAAGTTATTAGAAAGAAGAAAGTTATTGCTATGGCGCAACTTTAAGGAAAATGTTATCAAAGTCAGATTTATAGCAAGTTTTAGCTTTACTATCTTTATATGCCAAACAATTATACTTATTTGAAACTTTAATCTGGTTACTAGAGTTATCTGCTTAATTCTAAGAGCCTTTCGATTTTGTATTTTTTTGTTCTTCTCATTGAATTTTAGTCCATGAAGCTAAATACTTCTGATTTTTGAGCAAAGAAATGTCGTGTATCTTAATCTGGAGTTATCGATAATCCGATAAAAATTCAGAATTTTGCAAAAAAAATTTGAGCTGGATATTATTCCCAGCCCGTGTCTCTTAAAAAAAATGACTTTTTAAAAAAATTTACCCAAATCTTGAGTTATCGATAATCCGATAAATAATCAGATTTATGTAAAAATAATTAACGAGCTTAAAACTGGTTTGTACCTGGCTGTATCACATAAAAGATACAACTTCTTCCTAAAAATTTAACTAAATCAGGAGTAATCGATGAATCGATAAATAATAAGAGCTTTGAAAAAAAAAATTTACAATCATAAGATTAGCCTCTCTAATAAATAAGTGCTTAGTAGTGCTGGAGAAAACATCGATGATCGAAGTTTAAAATCTCTATATATCGATGTTGGCCAACAGTTATGTTTCTCCAGCACTACTAAACACCCATTTTATGAGTGCAGAAGTGCTGGAGAAACATCTCTGTTGGCCAACATCGATATATAGAGATATTAAACTTCGATCATCGATGTTTTCTCCAGCACTAGTGCTTAGGTTAACTTATTTTCTTCCATATATTAAAACTGGGAAGAATGCCCTAGTAAATGTTCTATTTTTTTTAAATGGATTTTAAAAGCTTCATATTTGAGGAGATCTAAAAACATGCTTGATTAAACTCATAAAATTAGAAAAAAAAAAAAAAAAAAAAAAAATTCAGCTGAATTCCCAGCTGGCCAGTGAATCTTCTTTTGAAATCCAGCTGATCGTCTATATCATCCTCTCGTAGGTCACAATTATAAACCTAACATGCGCAATCGACAAGTCGGCGCAAAATTTTATTTTGAACCACTCGTTTCCATTCAATGAACTTTAGAAGAAAGGTTAAGCCAATGGCTATTTTCTCAAAACCTCTGTTAGAGAATAAGACATAGTCACATGGATACCAATTTGGCTTTACCTATCTCGGTTAGAGTGCTTCATGTCGGCTAAATTTTGTTGAACAAGAGCTTTGTCGATTCCTCATGGAAATGGCTTGAGAGAAACAATTGGAACTTGGTGGGCCGATTGACGTTTTTAAGCTCATCTGCCCTTTTGATCAGCAATCCAGCCTCTTATCTCAGTAAGCCATTGGAGAAAGTATATTGATCTCTTACTGGGTTGGCTATCTGAGAAGTTATCTTTGCCCAAAAAGGACATGCGTGAAAATCTTAGCTACATTGAAGATGTTGAGTCAGTCTTCCAATTCAATGAAGATAGAAGAGATGATGGAGAAAATACATGCCATTTTCATCTAGTTGAAAATATAATAGTGTTCGCAGATAAGATGACGCGTCCCGACGGAGAATATACTTTACGTAACCTTTCCAAATCTTCTGGTCTACAACAATTTAATAAAATAAACCAAAAAATGACTTTTTGTTAAGCACTGGTTCGTGAACTAGCTCAAATGATTTTCTTTTGAAAGCTTTGTTGCGATATTAAGCAATTGTTTTCTTTAAGTTTTTAAAGGCTTTTTTTTGTTCTTAAAATATAATTTTTTTTTAGATTTAGTTTTGACTAAAAGAGTATTCCAGCTTCGGTCATGCCCAACAATCCCAACTTTTCTTGCTTTTTTTATGTTTATTATTATTAACTTTTTTGTTGGTTGTCTTTTTGTTCCTAATGATATTTGGTTTGCATGTTAATAGGCAGTTAGGCTTATATAGAATTTTGTTTAGTATATTAACTATATGAAAATTAATGCTTTCATTTTGCTTAATAAATGAGCAATTTCCATTTATAGAATTTATTGATTAATGCTTGAAAAAAAATATCTCACCGAGTCTGTATTGAGTGTTTTTTTTTTTTTTGACTTTTTGAATTTTATTGATTTATTTTGGGAACATGATATCTGTGCGTTTATTGTAGACTGTATTGACATATGCTAGACGTCTGCGACGTGAAAGAAAAAACTTCTGATATATTTATTTATCTATGTAATCAAGTAAAATTGGTGACTTATTCCAATTTTATTGGTAAACTTTGGAAAAACGAGGGGCTGCAGTGACTTGATCAATTTTATGAGTATATTTTATGTATATCTCTTGTACCTATAAATGCTACAATGCCGCTAAGAAGTTTGCTGACACATAATAATTGTGTGCCAAAATTTTGAAAATTAATTGAAACATTTATGAACTATTATATAAAGATCCATAGATATCTATACATAAATGCCACACTGCACTTCAAAAGTTTACGGTCACTTTTTTTACTTTTATAATTTTGCACCAAGTAATCAAAAAATCTACAAACCCTTAAAAAAATTTGAAAAAAATATGTATATTTTGAAATTATTTTTTTTAAATATACGTTAAAATAGTTACTTAATAAATATGTTAAAAGAAGTCTAAAAATATTTGCAAATTTTTGAGTTTTATTAAAAAGACCAAGTGGCTTTAAGTTTTTTTGCGTATTTCTAAAATTCGCTTTAAAAGTGGAAAGCATATAGAACTAGTCAGATGCAGGCATACTTACCATCACATTGAGCCTAAGGCACATTTTTACCATCTTAAAGATCTTCCAAAGATCAGTGTATGCGATTGGTTACCGGGTCTGGAGACAACCGCCGGTGTAAAAGGAAAGTCCATAGCTAACGAATATCCATACACAAGTGCCAAAAACCTCACCTTTTTCAAATGCAAAAACATCAGCAACGAATGGATCTCAGCGATGACATGTTCCAGGATCGGAATGCCTGCAGACGAATGCTGAGATCGCATACCCACAACTCAGGAGGAGCATAAGCGAGTCCGAAATGAGGTAAACAAGGGTTTGGGAGAAGAAGAAGACAATTGGAAAGCATATGTATTGCCTATAAAAATACAAAACTATTTTTTTGTTACAAAAAAAACCCGTTGCGCTTTTTTTTTAAATAATACTTCGATTTGTTGCCTTCTATTGACCAATCAGTACATTCATGATTTTTATTAAACTATCTTTAATTTCTTTATAAATAAGATTTTTCTACCCGTCAAAAGATTTCATACACCTTAATCATCCTAAACATACGAAATTTTTAAGCCGATACTTATAGTAGAGCTAGTATTCAAAGACATACATTAACTTTATTAAAACTAGAGAATTTAAGTGATTTTTTAAGAGGACTACAACTTTTGACTGTCAGTGTGTGAGTAAACGCAGTGTAATGTAAGGACTAATTTCATTGATATATTTTGCGAGTGTAATCATGGCCGTTCTGAATAACGATTTCGATTTCTATTGTTTGTTATAGTAGGACAGAATTTCGAATTCGAAAGCATTCTTTTTATAGCTTTGAGTCTTGTTCTATATGAATTTATTTCGGCCATATTTGATCTAAAGAGCTCTTTTCTGGATACCGATTTCGACTATTCGATATGACAATACAGTTGCCTTGAAAAGTTGGAATCAAAATCGAAAGCACCTTTTATTGATTTAGAGTCTTATTCCATACAATTTTTTACAGCCATATTTGATCTTCAAGAACTCTTTTTAGAGTTGTCAATACAAATCATACGAATCATTCAAATGCTGAATATCTAACCCACATTTGAGTACCCCAGGTATTACCCAGCAATTGTGTTTACACAATATATTTTAATGCTAAAATACATTTGCGCAACAACAATAGGCATTATTTTTATGTACAAGTTGTTGTTGGGGTCGTTATTGAAGTCCCAGTTTATTTCAGAAACCAAACCAAAATGTTAAAACACCTTTATTTTGTTATTTGGCTTATCAGTAAAAGCCATTTAAACAGCTGCAGCACTTAAAACGGTTGAAATAAAATTAAAATTTTTTTTTTCAACTAGTTGACAAATGCGAGGCACGTAAAAAAAAAAAATGCGTGCAGCTCTAGCCCCCATATCAGAGACCAACCCGTACCCCTCTCAAAACCTAAGCCCCAGCACGCCTTGAGTAATTTACTTTACTTACTTGTTGCAATGTTTTCTATCGTAACAGTACCCGCCATAAATATTTTCCCTGCTGATATGCAAAACATGTGCCACTCACTAGTAGAAGTTGTAATAGTTACTGGTTTCGCGGTACTAGCTTGGCCCCTATATATATATGAAGACCTCTCGGGCTTTCTTTCGGCTTTCAAGTATTTGATAGCAGACATTTTTCTTTTGTGCATGCGGAAGCAGTCAGCTAACAGTTGATAAAGCGGGTTCTACTGGGCGCCCCAAAACCTTTTGAAGTAAAAGCTTATGGGTAAGGAGGAGTAGTAGGAGTAGCCACATATGTAATTGTTATGCAGCTGACGTCATGTGGAGCTCAATAAAAATGCTCATGGTATAGACTACAATGTGCTTTACCTTGTTTTAGTAGTTGGGAGCTGTGCATTTTCTAATGTCTTTTGCAATTTTAATGACACTTAAAAGCATTTTAACTAGGGTCTAGACATGCTAGACATGCATCCTGTTGTGTGCTATGGATATAAAAAGTCTGCTAATAAGCTGGATTTGAAATTGGATAAGGTTGAGATTGTAAAGCTAATGACGCTATGAAAATATAAATTTATAAGTTGATCAAATTAATTTTTATTTTAGAAGTTTGAGAGTTAAAATTTTGAGAAGTCAGTTTAGCTAGTTTTACAAAATCTAGATTTTGGAAAAATTTTGTTAATTTTACAACATATATGCAAACTTTCAGAATGGCACACTTTTGCGGCGATAAAAGAATGTTATTGGTATTCCCATTAAAACTAAAATTTTTTTTCAAACCAGAAAATTTAGTTGGCTTAAAAGCCAGAAATTGCTAACAAACGATCAAATAATAGCTAAAAATTAAATTTGTTTTGAAATTTAAATTAAGATTTAATTTGTAAGAGTTTTTTTTATTTTTTTTTTTTTATTTTTGTATAATTTTTTTATTTGAAAAAAGTACTTATATAAAAATAAAATAAAAAAATAATATTATAGTAAAAAAATTTGCCTCGATTAGTTCGAACTTTTGTATATAGACGACTTTAAGCTTAGCGTCCCATACTTAATATTTTGAATACAAACTAGAATTTAGCAAAAAAAAAAAAAACTTTTTATGCTTATTATTATTTTTTTTAATTTGAAATACAGTATAAAATTAAAAAAATAATAATAAACAATTTGCCTCTACTGGGTTACTTGGCCTCTAGACGACTTTAAGCTTAGAGTCCCACACTAAATATTTTGCATATTTTAACAAAAAAATTTTTTATGATTATTTTTATATATTTTTTTATATTTTTTTTTATTTGAAAAAACGTTTAAAATAAAAAAATAATAATAAAAAATTTGCCCCGTTTGGGGTTCGAACCTTGGTATCTAGACGACTCTAAACTTAGAGTCTCACGCTCTACCAACTGAGCCAACCTTTACACGATTTTGAAATGATTCGGACTTTGGCCTAATCAATACTATATTGCGATTTTCTTCGATATTTATGATCCAATTATGATGATGTTTGGTATTAAACGAAATATTTTTAAATTTTGCACACATTTTATCCATACAAACTAAAACAATATCTTTGAAATTGTAGTAAATATACCAAGTTTTGTTTTTACACGTTAGATACGCTCCCCACCACGACTTCTGTAGAAGCTGTGGCGATGAAGAGGAGCTGGAGACCGTGGAACACCTTTTTTGTCACTGCCCTGGACTGTGCAGGACAAGGTTTCGCTTTCTAAAGTCACGTTTTCTTGATGATTTATCTCAGCTCTCCGAACAGAGTCCAAAATGCCTCTTAAGGTTCATCTAGGTCGCCGGATGGCGGACTCATCTCATATAGAGGACCTCGTGAGTGGGGAAGAGCTGATAAATGGTTTAACGTAGCGGTATCACAACGGGCCTATTCTTGGTCTTTGTGAGTTGGGACGTTAGTCCCAACTGCCGCCCTAACCTAACATAACCTACGCTCCAGAAAAAAGCGTTTAAAAAAGATATGCAGTAAATCCCTAAACTGCTATGCAAATAAATTAGAAAAAGAAAATTCCTAACTAAATTTCTAAACGATTAGATTAGATAAGATTAATAAAAATATTTTTCTTTAAAATTTCAATCAAATAGCTGTTTTAATCGAGCTAAATCGAAAGAAATTGGGTATAATATATTTTTTTCTGGACCGTGTTATTTCCAAAACCGTCTAAAAAAAGACAGTGTAAAAACAGAATTGAGTTTATAGTGCTTTTAAAATTTTGGAGGCGGAAGGGGGCGTGGAGCAAGAAAAAAAAGGACTATAATTTGGCTATGTATTTAGCGGTTTCAAATATCAATTTTGGTTATCCTAGATCTTGTAATCTAGTCAAGATCTAGGTTTTCATAACAGACGGATAAAGATACAGACGCGCAAATCTAGATTAATTTATTTTTTTCTTCGGTTCTCTATTTACGGCCCTTTGCTCCCCCGCAGAGCCATAGGATCATATATAACTATAGTGGTAGCTTTGGTGGATCTCCAATATTTCTTTCTCAATGTAACATACATTTTCACAATGTTGATATACCCCTTATCTTAAGGTAGGTCATAAAACGGTTTGTTTTGAAATTGCAAACTAAGCCTTAAAGTTTCTTAGATTTGAAGTGTAGCTATAAATTCCAACTTATTGCTAAGGCTTACTGCAATTTTTACTATTTCCTTAAACAATTGTAGGTATAAATACAGTAGTTGTTTATGGCTCATTAATCCTCAACTACGCTGGCTTAGATTTCTATGCCATAAAGTCAGTTATCTATAAAGAAAAACTAGGAAATATGTTAATGCTTTAACATTTCCTGTACACCACTATCATGTTTTTAGAGCTAATTTGGTAGCTAACAATACTTGATCTATGCACCCTTGCTGAAAACCTGGTTTTATTGAGTTCTAAAAAGCTCTTTTATGATCTTAACAAAAAAATCTAAATTAAAAAGTACTTTTTTACAAATTATCTTTATAAGAATAAGTATTTCTTAAACAAAGAAACTAGTATTTCTTAGCTCTTTCAGCTACACAATATCTGAAATTCATCTAAGCCGAAGATTTGGTAAAAATGCAAAAATTATATTTTAGAGATCTGGCAACTTTGTGAGTAACTCTTACTCTGACTCGTATGTGCTGACATCATGCACTTGCTTCACTTGTGCTTAAGTATCTTCTTTGAACTCTAGACTGCTACACAATATCTGAAATTCATCTAGGCCGAAGATTTGCTAAAAATGCTAAAATTATATTTTTAGTGATCCGGCAACTTTATGAGTAACTCCTACTCTGACTCGTATGTGCTGACATCATTCTCTTTTTGCTAAAAATGCAAAGATTTTATTGGAGATCTGGCAACTTTGCGACTATTTTTGCACTCTGACTTATATGCGATGTCATCTTTTTGTTTTTGCTAGAACTGAAATAACGATTTTATTAGAGATCTGGCAACTCAGTGTTTAACTCTTCCTTCAGCAAATTGTCAACTCCGCATTTAACTCTAACTCATATGCGAACAACTCTTTCTTTTGCCAAAAACACATTAAGTATTTTATAAGAGATCTGGCAGCTCTGTGCGTAATCTCTAACTAATATTCTAACAAAACTGTACCAAAATAAGATTATAACCGAATAAATATGCTTAAAAACTTAATTTTATCATTGACATTTATAAGAGATCTGGCAACTCTTCAAGAAATCTCTTTTAGCTCATTGTTGGTGCGCTTTTTTTTTCTTTTAGTTTGTAGCTTAAAAGTTTATTTCTCTTCAAATATCTAAAAACTACAAGTGAAGTAATACCCTTAATAGCTTTCGATAGCAACATTGCAACACTTAAGTCTCAAATTTTTGGTGACCCACCCATAAGCATAATTCAGATTACGTGACATTTTTACAAAATACTCTTAACGCATAACAAAAATTTGTTTATTATAATATTTGTACAGAACGGAAGCAACCTGTACCGTAAATTATATGTTAATATATTATAGAAGAAACAAAATTTGATTTCTTATAACTATAATTTGTCGTATGATTAATTGGCTTTTAACTTGAATTATGCGACGTGAAAAAACAATATTATTTTGTATGCCGAAAAAGTCAAGTTAAGTGTCTTATTAAAGGTTGCGAAACTATGGACAAATTGCCATTGAAAGTTCAAGAATTGAGTCATGTAGGAGAGATAAGGGCAACGGGCCTATTTATCAAGCAATTGTCTTGGTGTATAATGTTGTTGTAACTACAAGCAGCAATCGATTGTTCTTGTTATCGACAGCAGTAATTTATTTAAATGTTTACATTATTTTGAAAAGCTATTTATAATAAAGTTGTTTTTTTTTTGTTGTATTTAGTGTATGGGTTTGAAAATTAGTCATGTTCGTACAGTGACGTAGCTAGCAAGCAAAGGGGTAAGGCGCACTGGGCGCAACAGCTTTGGGGCATCAAAGTGCTGAATGCTGTTTATAGCTGCGCCAGAAGAATTCTATAAAGTTTTAAGACAGCATTTATTTGGTTTGCCTTTAATTAATAAAAAACTTTGCCTTAAGCTAGGCATTAGGAACATGGCAGATATTAATCGTTTCATTGCAGCTGAATAGTGCTAGAGAAACATCGATGTTGGTGAATCCGAAGTCCAAAAAACTCCTTCACACTTGGGCTATGAGTTAACCACCAAAAATCCCAAAAAAATCCCAGATAATTTGAATAGTATCTAAGAACCCTTGGATCGGGGTTTTTTGGACTTCTGATTCAGCTGCCCAAAGTCCATAAGGGGTGCCTCTGTCACATGTAAATTTTACACCACTTTTTTTTATGAGCCTGTGAGTTATTACAAAAAAATGTTCTGTTCCAGCCAGAATTGCAGTCTCATAATCTTTAAACTAATTTGAGATCCATTCATTATGTTTATTAAATAAAATCATGTCAACGTTTTTTGATTTAAGCGAACTCCGCTTGTCGCTCACAAGTTTGCCAGCCCTGCTAAATTTTAAAAAGTATTACCTTCCAGTAATACACGGGCACATGGTTGAATCTAAGTTTTCGTCATTAAAATATTGTCGAAGTGCTAAAATTGAGTTCACCATACTATTTTGGATCTTTTGAGATTTATTTTTTCTAAAAAAGTGGAAAGTGTCTGCGATGTGGATGCCGTTGATTGTCCATATTTTTTCCGTAATGGGATTTGGTCGATAACACAGACCAACATCGTTTAGTTGAAGAGCTATGGGTCATTTTCGAAGTAATTTGCTGCGTAGAATCCGAATCCGGGGCCAGAATTGGCCTATCACGTCAGGATTTTTTTTGCAAATGCTAATGACGTCGAGGGATATACTTCGAAACTTTGAATAGCCATAACTTTGAGAAAAAAACCGAATGATCGCTTGAACTTTTAAATTAAAGGGTAAGAGTGGTACTAAATGATGTAACTGGAGTGACAGACCACCCCGTACATAACCTCAAAAGAAGGAAAAAACTCAGTTTTTCGGGTAAATAACCTCAAATATCTCAAAACCCTGACGTGATAGGCCAATTCTGGCCCCGGATTCGGATTCTACGCAGTAAATTACTTTGGAAACGACCCTTAGCTTTCCAACAACTGACATGACCCCGGTATTTGTAGGCCTGTGTAATCGACAATCGAAATAAAAAATATCGATGCATTGATATAACATCGATGTTACTTCCAGAACTACAGCTGAGCTATTACAATTTTTAAATAAACTTAAATAAAGGGTGTTTTTTTAGTGTTACACAAGTTTAAATCATAATGAAACAAAAAAGTGTATTTTTTACCGGAGAACAAAATTTTGAATTTTGAATAAGTTTGACGAACGGAACCATTATTTTGATAAAAAATTTCAACAATTTACAAGCGTTGCTCTGGTGTAAGTCTATCCAAAATGAAATGTCAAACCAAACTCAACAAATAGCATCTATCAGCTGTTTAATGGGCTGTCAGTGTTGCCAACTCAAAGTTGTGAACCTCTAAAAACGACACGCAGTATATTTCCCCAGAAAAATTGGCGCAAAAAAATAATTTTTTTTGCTTAGTTTAAGTTTGCTGAATGATCTTTTACTGAAGCAGATAGAATAAGAACTATGTATTGCCAAAGCTGTCCCTGACCTTTTGTGGGTTTCCGGTTCCATTACAGAAATGCAGAATATAACTTATTTGGGCAAAAATCAAATTTTTCTCTGTTTTTTAGCGCTCTTTTTTTAAAAAAGTATGAAATCAATCGCTACATACATAAGTCTTCGTTGTCCCAATAGTCATCTAAACTAAATTAGTCAAAAATCCTCAATTTCTGTGTTTTTCTTTGCTTCTTAAATACAAGTAAATAATCCTTTTCCACGCCGCATATTGTTGAATAAATATTTATACAAAACTTCAATTATGTAGCGTCAAATTTCTTCGTTTGACGTAAAACTAGTATGGTCCATTTTTCACCTAGGCATTTTTCACGTTTGGCTGTTGCCTCAGAATATTGTAAGCCCCGCGCCCAGGCGCCTATTTTTGTAACTACGCCCCTGTATTTCTTAAAGCTTGTCATTCACTTGCTAATTGAATGTTTTTGCTAGTTTTTCTTTTTTTTTTTAATAATTTTTTTTTTCCACTAGCTCCTGTATTTTGCCGATTATTCATTTTTAGCATTTTCTTAGTGCCGAACTTTTCAAGTATTTTTTTTGTTTTTGCCAACTTGCTGCCAAGATACTTACTCATTTTCATACACCATTTCCTTAGCCACATTTGCACATTCTCAGCGTCTTACTTATGGCTCATTGAGTGCTAACAAAAATAAAAATAACCAAGTACATAAATGATAAATAAAAATAAAAACACAAAAATTGCAAATTTTGTAATGAGGTCAGCTTAAAATACATAAACTCATTTTTTTGTGCATACAAACAATAATAAAAAAGCAGCGTTAAAAATGTTTTATTGTTGTCTTGGAACGCAAGAAAACGTACAGAAATGTGCGGCCCCAAAAATTTGGAATAAAAGGAGCACAAACACATACCAACAATTCATTAATAATGTTAAGTAAATATGTGGATAATAAAAAAAGAATCGCGTGCATATTTGTTTGTTTAATATTTGTACAAAATACTTTCTTATTTACGCATAAAATTTATGCTTATTAATTTTAAAATAAAGATTTGGTGTAGGCTAATTTGAGGTAATCTCTTTTGAGATTTGTTTTACAATTTTTGCTGTACATGATTGTAAACTTATCTAGTAAAGTTCCCATAGTAACCAACGCTTAAGGCGATATAAGTTTTTAAAATATGGTATGTCTAGAATTTTTCGTTTAGAAGAACAGGTTCTCTATTTCTCGGTCTTTCTTTCTCTTTCTATCAATCTCTCTCTTTCTATCAATCTCCTTCTATCAATCTCTCTCTTTCTATCAATCTCTTTTTCTTTCTATCAATCTCTCTCTTTCTATCAATCTATGTCTTTCTATCAATTCTCTCTTTCTATCAATCTCTCTCTTTCTATCAATCTCTCTCTTTTATCATTCTTTCTTTTATTCTCTTTTTTTCAATCTCTCTCTCTCTCTCTCTTTCTATCAATGTCTCTCTCTTTCTACCCATCCCTCTCTTTTTCTACCCATCCCTCTCTCTTTCTACCCATCCCTCTCTTTTTCTACCCATCCCTCTCTCTTTCTACCCAGCTCTCCCTTTCTCTCTTTCTGTCAATTCATCTCTCTCTTACTCTACCCATCTCTCTCCTGTTCTCTTTCCCCTCTTTCTCGTTTTCTCTTTCCCCTCTCTCTCCCTTTCTATTTCTTCCTAAATGTATCTTCCTCTATTTGTCTCTCTCTCCCTACCCCTTTAAGAAAATTGATATAAGACACTCAGAGAAACATGATCAAAGGACTTTTTCATGGCGTGATCTTCTTTATAAGATAATTCTTTAACGGTCGTGTCCCATTCTTCTAGTCTCGTTCCAGGCTCCTAAATTTTCTCAAGAGAGAACGGTCAGTTTTTGGTATTCTTATTGTTTGTAAACATCTTTCTGGTGCATAAGCTTCCTTGGCAAAGGAACATGAGGATATACCTAATTTTTATTGTTTTAGTGTCGATTAAAGGTAGTTTTCTCGTAGAAATTCTATCTATTTGGCCATTACAAACGGCTCTTGGTCTTGGCCGTGGAAATTATCGCTCGCCAGTGGTTCCTATCTTGAGCCTGCCGTCGCCAATTGCTGAGCCTAAGTCTACGAAGATTCTCCATTGCCTGGTCTTCCCATCGCAGAGGCCGGGCGTTCCTTCGGTCAGACGTCCTTCCAGTAACTTTCACTCGAATACCTTTCTAGCTGGAGCATTCTTATACATGCTAATAACGTCCCCAAGCCAGCGTAGACGTTGTAATTGCATGCGTCTGACTAGCTCAGTATCAACGTAAAGCTCATACAGCTCGTGGTTCATTCGAACATGAAAATCAACACCCACATTTGTCGATCCGAAGATTTGTCGAAAGATTTTTCTCTCGAAAGCCCCTAATGCTGCCTTATCGGATGTTGACAATGTGCATGCTTCTCATTGAAATTAACTTGTAAATAAATCATTTTCAAAAGCGCCGCAAAGCTGCATTTCAGAAAGTATTTCCTAAATGGGATTTCTGGCACACCCCCGTTTATTGTGAATTGTGAAACCTTACTACAGCTTTACTTCAAAAATAAGCCACAAATTCAACATGTGCCTCGATTTCGTTGCTCTCAAATGATAAAAAGAATATTTCACTTCTACAAACAAGTTTTACTTGCAAATCATTTTGCAAATATGTATTCACAAATACAACAACGACAAAAAAACAAGTTTATTAAGTACACAAACAAATAATATTTAACGCTAAATAAATATCAAAACGAAAGTATTTCACTTTATCTCGTGCGTGCCTGTCCTTATTTCGGTTTTGTTTATTTTAGACAAAACCAGGCGCAATACTTTTGGCAAACACTGTCAGCTCGTCATCAGCATACTATGCTGTGGCTTGACTGTAATTTTAAATTTAATTAAAATTTAAGCACGTCTGCGCGCATGTATCTCTCGCTCGAGCTGCCCTAATAAAAACTATAATTATGTTTCAAAAAATTCGACAAGAAATTCTTTTGAAATCATGCAGCGTCGTGGAAACGGTCTAAACGGTGATTTGGCCATTATCTTAACTGTTAAATGTGCAGACTCTTCTACAGCTTCGTCTTGGCTGAGAACCGGCTTTTAGCTTGGGATGTTGCATAAACGTCTGTCTAGCTCTCTAGCACGTTTTGGTTTGTTTGCTTGCTTCTAAGCCATTGAACACTTTGTGGTTATGCAATCACAAACAAGCAATAAACCAAAAAAACACCAAACCAAATTTCATTTACGGAAATACAAATAATCCGTAATATTCTTTTCACTGCTACGCTTAACGTAGTATTTGTTTACTTCCGAAATTTACACGCCATAAATAAATACAAAGCAGGCCAAACGCCAAGCCAGCAAACTGAGTAAAAAATAAAGTAATGTATCCCTCAGATACAATGCGTTTTGTTTACGTTAAAGGCGACGCCGTCGTCGTCGTCGCCGTCAAGTTGCTGGCTTTGTTTGCCCCGCTGCAGTTTTCACTGCTGATAAAAATAAAAATACGTTATACAGATACGCACAAAACACACAGATACTTACCAACACACACACACACAGATACAGAGACCACGAATTGATGCGACCGAATGCCGATGACCATTAAATAAACAACTTTTTTGAGTCACATTCAAAGACTTGTGGAAAATATTTCAAGCAAAAATGTATATATAAATAACAAAACGCTCCAGTCTTTTTTCTTATGTACAGTGTAGTAGAAAAGTTTAGGCACAGCGTTGTTTACAGCATTAGACAGTCACTGAGTTTATGGAAAAATTTTTAGCTGCTATTTTTGACACAATATAAAATCTATGCTATATAAATTATGACACAATATATAAAATAACACCAATTAAAAAAAAAAAAACAAAAACATGTTGACGCACTGAAATCTATTCAATATAAAATGTACTAAAACATATAAGCCTGCAGGCCAGAGTTGCTTTGGCTATTAACTCTTTTTATAACTTAGAAGTTTTCGTTTAAAATAAAGAAAATATATATTATATTATATATTATATTATTATATATTATATATTATATATTATATATTATATATTATATATTATATATTTTTTCTTGGACACATTATATTTTATATATTTATGTACAAATATTATATTATAAATTAAATTAAATGAAAATTATTTTAAAAAAATTTATTTTTATCTACAAAGATGTACTAAAAAAATTTATATAAATTAAAAAAAAATTTGAGTTGACAACAAAATATAAATAAAATAAATAAAAAAAAAAATAATATAAAAAACGTCAAAATGAATTACAAATAAACCAAAAATGTGCGCAGGCTCAAACTAAAAGCTCCCAAAAAATATTTAATACTTAGAGAAAAACTGCTGTGCATAGACTTTTTCAATACACTGTTCACATAAATCGCCTCGCACGAATGAGTGTGTCTGGCAAACTATCAAAAAACTGAGAGATGTGAAAAAAAAAAAACATGCTTTGGGCTTAGCTCAGCTCGACTTGGCTGAGATACATTTCGTACCGCAATTTTAATTAACATACTTTTGTGAAAATGTATCTTTTTTTCATCGTTTTTTGTTTGGTGAATTTCTTTTAATGAAGTTGCGTGTCTTAACCAAGTCCCAATAGAGTTTCAGGTCTATTGTACACATGTAACTACAACTTTATCGACTAGTTGTTAATTAGTCAAAATATGTGTTGTGTATCTACAGCGATTAGATATAGATGTAAAAGGTGTTGTTGCGTTAAGAAAGGCGCTTAACATTGATTTGGGTTTTGGCAAAGATTCTTAATTTGTTGCAATATGATAGATAGATAGACAGAAACGTAATTATTAAATTAACGTTTAACATTATAAGTTTGTCTTGTAACAAAAGAGATAGCAGATTTAAATGCTACTATACTAGATATTTTATCAAAAACATGACAAAAATTATTTTAAAATCCAGTTGTACAAATTTTTAACACAAATAAAAGATGATTAAAAAAAAAAAAAGATTAGTCTTCGAAAAATTTTAAAATTTTAAGGGAACCTACCCTGCCGCGACCCGTGTTCGAATAAGTCCCACAAATATTTTAAGAGAATGGTCATCTGGATGAGATTTTTTTTTTTTTTTTAACTCTTTATGTATTTATTGCATCTCCACTTTTTCTTAAGGGACTAACATTAATTAATCAAATCTTATTCTAATTTACGTTACAATTTGTTGTGAATTGTTTTTATGGAAAAAGGCCCTAAGAAAAATGTCACTGGGCTGGAAAGTTGTTGCGCTGCAATCGGCTGCCGCTGCAAACTTGGGTTAGAGATCTTGCAAGACGGTTTGGATGAGAGGCGAGCTTGATTTTATGTTTTTTCTGCTTTTCGGAAATCTCCTTCTTTACGAGATTGATGTGCAGGTCTCTGTGAATATCCTCGTTAAGCAGATACCACGGTGCCCCCGTGATTGTTCGCAGGATTTTGGACTTTGCTCGCTGTATAATGTCAATATTGGATCTGCTTGCGTTGCCCCATAACTCGGAGCCATAGGTCCTGATTGGTTTTAGCACGGAGTTATACAGAACGACTTTGTAGTCCAGGCTAAGGGGAGAGCGAGCGTTTATTAGCCAGTGAAGGCTAGTTGCCTTGAGTTTCAGAAACATCTTGTGCTTTCGCCAAATGAGCCGCCTGTCTTGGTGAATACCCAGCTACGTTACTTCGTCAGCTTGTGGAATGCGTGCGTTGCTCAAGATCAAGGGAGGGCACCTTTTTTTGTTCAGAGTAAACGTAACTTGCTTGCATTTTTGTTCGTTGACTTGTATGCGCCAATCTGGAAGCCATCTTTCCACAGAAAGTAGGTGGGAGCTAGTTGGGCTGTTTCCTTTGCTGGGCATCTGGAGCGACTAAGAATCGCCGTATCATCGGCAACCGTAGTAGTTGTAAGCTGGTAGTCTGTGGGGATGTCCGCCGTGTGCAGGATGTAGAGAACAGGTCCGAAAACACTGCCTTGGGTCACTCCAGCTTCGATTCTGGGAGGTACTGGCGTTACATCTTACTGCGAAGTCTCTTTTGTATAGATACGACTCGAGCAGCTTGTGCGTATTTTGTGTCAGCAGATTTGTTATTTTGTACATAAGACCGTCTAGCCAGACTCGGTCAAATGCTTGTGCGACGTCAAGAAATATTGCCGTGCAATATTCCCGGATGAGGTTGGCGCATTTGTTTTTTTCCTCTCCATCTAATCGTTATCTTGCTTTATTATTATCATTATACACGTAACAAATTTCAAACTTTATCTCACCCTATGCTCTATTTCATAGTCGGAATAAATTTAGTTTTATACTTCTTCCTTGTAAAGGGTCATCAATCTTGAGGTCATCTTCCAAATAACTATCTTATCTTATGCATACTTACAATGCATAACTTTCCTATAAAAAATAACTATTTATATTCAAATTGAATTTGTTAGGTAAACAATTAATGCCGTATCCACATCTCTGTTGGCTAACATCGATATATACATATTTTAAACTTCGATACATCGATGCATCGATGTTTTCTTCAGCACTACAGTAGAGTAAGAGTATTGAATTTCTTACCTCAAAACTGGTGTACATTAAATTCTGTAATCTAATCAATCTAATATACCGAGCATTTTTATTGGTTCTTTTAAGTGCAGCTCGAAGTCAATTTAATAAAGAGTTATTTCAATAAATAAATAAATAACTTATATTAATTGTTATAATTTGAGCTTCGATGTAATTTATTTATAAACGCTTCATATTCCCATGACTTTGCATGAATTGGGAGCATAGCTGCCTTTGAATGCTGGCAGCTGTTTTTATTCTCACAAATATTAGGAGCTCTTATATACAAATTATAATAAATTTGGACGGTTTTGTTTTAATGCCCGTTTTTTGTTTTTATTGTTATTAAAATTTTGGAATTAAAAGATAATACCCCTGCCCCAATGAATCAAAGTAAAAATGCAGAGGTAGTTTCTTAGAATTCTTCCAAATTTGGTTTTGCAATTTGTTTTCTCAGAATTTTTTAATATGTAACAAGTATTTACAATCCAAGATAATTACGCTCTTATATCTTTGACAGACATATAAGAAAAGTCTAGACAGCTTTGTGTACGCTTTTATTTGAAATGATTACAACATTTTACAAAATCTTTTCATCTCACGCTCTTGAAGATTTTATGGCTTTTCCAGACAGTTCAGTTCTTGAAAGAAGGACTTTCCCGGACAGTAAGTGCGTTTTCTAAGAAATGCAGAGCAGTCACATAGAAGATGTTGAATTCTGGCTATATTCTCCTCATCTGCGTGCATCCACTCGGCCATTATGCAGTGCCTCGTTACAGCTCCAGTCACAATCCTAGTTCTATTCTTGTTCAACTTCAGGAGTTCGAATCTTGGCCTCAGATTGAGGGAGATGTGACACCCAGACATTTTCCTTCAGTCAGGGTTCTCGTTATCGTTGCAACTTCAAGTATGACATCTCGAAGAGTTCTTTTTATATCTTTAATCGCTAGTTCTTCCACCCACTCGTTTCCGCCCATGCCAGAGTATCCAGGTAACCAGAAGAAGGAGATTGAGTTAAAAAATTGAAAGCGCTTTCTGATACACAACTGTAGAAGTCGTATCTTCAAGATACACTTAAAAAAATGTTCCTTACATAATAAAAGATAGAAAAGTTATCTCGCTACCAGAACAATTTTAATCAATCACATAGAACGAAATAGCTTGACAGAAAAATCTATGTATTTAAAATTAAATTTCCGTAGCTTAGCGGCAAATTTTATATACTTACATATGTACATATGTACGCCTACATATATGAAAACAACAACAATAGTAAAACAAAAACAAATGCAACAATTATGAACAATGACAAGAATGACAACAACAGCAACAGCTACATACAACAAAATGCATTATTATTATCAGCAAAAGTACATGACAAAAGAATGGACAAGCCAGAAAGAGAGACTGAGAGTGAGTGAACCAATGATGAATGAATGGGATGAGCAGGAGAAGGGAAAGAGAGCAAGCGTATATGCCACGCGTACAGGAAATTATATAAAACAAGTTTGTGTGTTGGTTTCTGAAGGGGCAGATCGGGGAGAGTGCAACAACAGCACGCAAAAACAAAAACAAAAACAATGAAGGGAAAAAAAACGCAATGCAGTTGATATGAATGATGGGGACTAAGCGAGAAGGAGTAGACGAGTGCTAGCAAAAGAGAGCGCATAACAAAGCGGGCTTCGTGTTGTTGTTGCCAACTGTGACTAACGCTGCAAGCGTCGCTGCTTGCTGCCGCTGCAGCTGCGCGAGTGGCAAAAGAAAATGTTGATGTTTAAAAAACAAATACTCGTACATATGTGCGAAATAAAATGTGAACCAATAAAAATAAAAAATGTTATATAGAACATTATATATATGAGTGCGTCTTCAATGTCTATAAAAGTTATATGTACTGGATGGCGGCTGCTGCTTGCAGCAGTGACAAAGCCTAGGTATTAAGCATACGCCACGTTGTCATTTAGTTTTATGCGATGCTATTGCTTTTATTAAAAAAAAAAACGAAACGGAAGGCTGCCTGTGGAAATTAGCGTATAAAAAAAGGACTTTATTTAGAATTTCTAAAGGAACTTTTTATGAAGCTTTTGCTTTGGGAATTTTTATTGTTTTTTGTGCTCTTTTTAGTTTATCTTTTTTAAAAATTAGAAACAATAATTAGTTTAGAAATTTTAATAAAATGATGAAGCTGACAGTATTTTAAGATTATAGGCTAAGTCTCTCTCTATTTTGCATTACAACCCTTGGTGGGTCAAAGCTTCCATCACAATGCCTCTCCAAAACGCCCGATCATGTGCTTTGGCTTCATAGCTTCTGGCATTCATCTTGTTGAGATCGCCCTCAACTGCGTCCAGCCAGCGGCTTTTAGGGCGACCTCTCGCTCTGAGTTCGTATTGCCGCTAATTCGCAGGACATGCCCAAACCATCTTAGGCGTTGCGATTTTATGCAGCGTATAATTATTTCGTGGTTAGCCAGCTCTTCAAGTTCTGAATTGTACCTCTCTTATACCTGTAGTATAGGCTAACTAATCAATTCTTAATATATGAACTTGTATTGAGAGATTGTTGCTTCAAAGACCTGATCTTGAAGACTGTATTGAAGACAAGATTTATAAGATTTTTGTATAGAAGAGATCTGATACTGAGATCAGAAAACCAGATCGGAAGAAGAGATCAGATGACTAGATCGGAAGACGGATGATAATAAAAGTGCGGAAATTGTTTATTGTAGTATTTTATCACATCTTGTACCTACTATAACGGGTAGGATGTTCAGGTCTCTCGGAATATTTTACTTGGTTTCTTATGTATCACAGTGTGTCAGTAATGGTGTCTATGTTGCTGCTGCTTGTGTTCCCTCAAAGCTGGCAGCCAGAGGTCCATATCGGTTGTAGAATGGAGTTGTCGAGTAGTACCATATAAACTAAGAATAGAGCGAATGTTTCTAAGCCAATAGTTGGGTTAAAGATCTTAGTTAAGCTCGCAGGATAATGTCGAGGTTGCTCCAGTTTCGCCAAAGCTTAAAGCAATGAGTCCAAATGGGCTCTAGAACGGAATTGTAGGGTAGTTCAGTACATATAAATAAAGAAGGGAGCCAAAGTTTTTAAGCCAATAGATAGTTGAAGGATCTTGAATAGAGCTCGCAGGATAATGTCTATTTTGCTTGCCACAGCTCCGCCAAAGCTGGAAGCCATAAGTACAGATCGGTCTTAGAACACAGTTCTAGAGTAGTGTTGTATAAAGTAAGTGGAGTGCGGATATTTCAAAGCCAATGAAGGCTATTAGTTTTTAGCTTAAATGTGACTCCTTCTAGTAAGATGTCTTTAAGATGGACGCTAAGATACGTTATAACGCAAAATTAAAAAACCCAACAACATTTTTATTTGTGCTTGTCCGGCGGTGGAATTTTCTACTTTTTTTGGGGTCGCGTTAAATTTCTGAGATAACCTCCAAAATATCTCGATTTATGGAATTTTTGGAGATTATCTCAGAAACTATGGGTATAGGGGTCTTCTGAACCGATGTATTTTTTACGTTTTTGGGCTCGCGTCAGATCTCTGAGATAACCTCCAAAATATAACGTTTTATGGGGTTTTTGGAGATTATCTCAGAAGCCATGGACTTAGGGGTTTTCTGAACCGCTGTATTTTTTAAGTTTTGGAGTCCCGTCAGATCTCTGAGATAACTTCCAAAATATCTCGTTTTTTGGGGTTTTTGGAGATTATCTCAGAAGCCATGGATTTAGGGGTTTTATGAACATAGGATTTGGATTCAGCGGCGCCGAGTACATACGGTTAGCGCTGTCACATATAAAATTCACATCACTTTTTTGCCTTTTGGGACTCCTTAATTTAAGACCTTCATACTACTAACTTAGAATCCATGAGAAAGATCTATATATGATATCTCTTAAGATTTCTTCTTCTCTCATTGACTCCCATATGCTCCACTGGGACTGGGCCTCTTTAGACGTCTAGTATGTAAAAAAATACTTTACACTATTTTATATGAGAATAGTAAACATTTTAGATAAACGAAATTTCTAATTGTGCTGGTGACCTAAAAAAAAAGCGAGATGAAGCCTAATGAAAACTTAATTTCGGTTACTAGTCGGCACGTGCCTGCATAGGCACCTGTTAGCTTCATGAGACTTTGGACATATTTTCGTAATCATTGCAAAACTTCAACAACTGCTGCAAAATCAAACTAAGAAATCTTCTACAAACCCACATAAGTCCAACTACAAACCTGTAGCCACAGTAACTTTATGTCCACAACAAATTCCCAGCGCTCCAAAATGTAGCCCTACTTTGCACAACATTTTCAAGCACAAATTAAATACACTCATCTTGAGCTTAACCCTTGCTAGGCCCCTCTACAAAAAAGAAAAAGAAAAACTTATACTCTACAGTCAGTTGGTAAGAGTTTCGGGGCACACAAAAGCCAAGATATTCCGCTAGGCCAAGCGTCAGCTGCTGTTATACATAACATTTCTTTTCCTACATAGACAAACACTTGGCGTCTTTTGGTAGGGTCCGACCGCCATTGCCGCCCCTAAGTGTTTTCTGTAACTTGAGTCTTCAAGTGGCCAGCTGGCATTTGCTTTTGGCTTTTGGCTGGTATTTTCTTTCGGTGTGACCGTTTCTACTGCTGTTGTTTGTTGTCAAGTGTGGCAACTTAAGTCAAGCCTGGCGTTTTGTTAAAAAGAAGCAGAAAACAAGCATAAAATTTTTTTTGTAATAAAATTTCTTTTTTTTTTATCTCTTGTCTTTCTTTCTTTTTCAGTGTTTCATTTTGTTATGTACGCGTTTTTATGTGTAGTCTACTGTTAGACAACCAAATCAGCGAGCAGCTACAACAACAACATCAACAAATCAACAACAACAACAACGACGGGCACATCTAACGCTGCAGCTAACAGATGAGCCCCAACAACAGATGTCAATTGCTGCAGCCGAAAATGCAGGGTAAGTTTCAAATCACAAATCATCTCCAGAGCATATAATTGTTGTAAGAAAATTATACCAGACGCTTAAGCGTCTTGAGATCTTGAAAATTTCGTGCTTAAGCGCCACAATTTTGAGTAAAAAGCCTAATTTTGGTTATTTTGAGATGACTTTGAAATGGGCTTAAGTTTTTTTTTTTTTGATTTTAAGTGCTGAGAAAGTTTAATAGCTGAGCCGTGGTTTTTTGTATATACATCAAACCATTCAACAGGGCTGCAAAACTTTTTCCAACTTTGCCGGCACGAAACTGGATTTTTAGTCATTTTTTGGAATTCAACTGGCAAGGCATCATATCCTTACAACGAGACGCTTTTTTTGCTTATAAACTACATAAGAATACAGAAGTTCGAAGCCTTTCGAAAAAAATTCCAAAGCAAAACTTAACACAAAAAAATCCGTTTAGTATTTCTTAGAAAAAAATCTTCGCCTAAGGTTTCGTAAAAGTAGAGCTTCAAATACATCGATAGTAGCGGCTATGTAATAATTTGAAAAATTAAGCCGACCTATAATATTTTGTTAAAAATAGTTTTGAAATAGGCAATTTGCCGATATATTGGAATATTTTCCTTAAAACATCGATAGGAGCGAATATCGAATACTATCGATAGGAGGGAATATCGAATACTATCGACGTTTAAAAAAAAATCTATGTATATGTAAATCCAAATTACTGCTTATATTTTTTTTAAATTCAACATCAGTATTAATTTAGGATTCATTTTTCAATGTATTTTTTCCCCAAACAAAATCAAAAATATGTATATGTAAGAAGTTCAGAATTTGATTAAGAAAAAATGCCTTAATTGCAAACTTGACAAGTAATGGACACTCAACGTTATAAAAATACAAAAAGAAAAAACTTTAAGTATTTGAAATACGATAAAGAATATTAAACACATATTAATAAAGTATCTAAAATAACTAAAAAAAAATACTAAATTAAAATATTGTTCACAATTTTTGTTGTAAAGATCTTGAGATGGTTTATAAAAGTTTTAGGTTAAAGGTTCATGCGCAGAGTGAAAAATTTGGCACGGAATGACAAAACAACATATAAAAAAATAAAATACCAAATGGGATATCCCAAATCGAGTTGTGTCATTCTGTGCGAAATTTTTCATTCTGCGTATGGGCCTTAAGGAAAAAACTTGCCTTAAGTGATCGAAAATCTATACAAAATGAAGACATGGATGTAACGCTATCGATATTATAGATAGTGTCCCAAAGTTTTTGCAAAATCATTGTAAAACAACATTTCGCAATAAAGATTTTAAGCATCTTTTTTTCCACAAGGGTTTTAACGATTTTTTTATGATTTTTAAAAAACGTATGGAACCATATAAAATCTTAAAAATGGCTCAAATTTAGACTTAATCTGCATGACGATGCAACTTCCCGATAAAAGCCCTGAGACATTAGAGTACAAAAAAATTCTCACACTTTACAATACTCGATTTTTCCGCATTAAATTATATATGTATAAGGAATTACTAACAATTTTAGTATTTTTTAGGTATTTTAATGAATCAATTAGCGCACTTTCAATTGTCTTTCAGCCTTCTCAATAAAAATGTTATACAATAGGTTTTTCTTCGTATATAAGCCAACTTTTATTTTTTAGTATTTTTTTTAAGGCATTTAAATAGTTTCAAAGTTGACTCAGCGCGTTTCGAGTGAGTACTTTTAGAGCTTGTAGTATTAATCTCAAGCTGTTTACAATAAATATAAATGGGTAATATATTTTCTTCTTAGACATGCCATTTTTTAGTATTTTTTCCAGTTATTTTAAAACTTTTAATAAATATGTCTTTATTAGTTTTTGTCGTATCTCATACCTTAAGTTTATCCTCTTTTATCTCTTTTCTAAATTTAAAGTAACTCTAAAACTTAATGTGCACTTTTCAAAGTATTTTAAACGTTTTAGTATTTTTTGAGAAACTTTATGTTACTTAGCACTTTTTTTTAAAAGTATTTTAACGAATTACTTTGAAATTCTACGATGTTTAGTATGGCAAAAGTTTCAACCTTTAAAGCTACGTAATAATTGATTCAAGTTACTTAAATAGTACTATTTATATACTTCAATAATCCAAGCAGTGAAGAAATAGATTCAACTTTCTTGAGGAACAGCTTCTAAGTAACAAAATTTAACAAACAGTTTAAAACTAGGCAGCTTTTTTTTTTTTTTGGTATTTTTCTGTCTACTATTTAATTAGATACTTTTTGCATTATAGCCAAATAAAACTAATAAAGATTAATTTGTGTAAGCCCCAAAGACTAACTGCTGATATACATTAACTAATATGCTATTTTTGGATATTTAATTTCTGTGATTTAATTTCCCTTGATAACATACTCACGCCCAATACTGATAGCCCCCAGCTGCAATTGCGCAAAATCAAAAGCCTAACATCAAAAAATCACATGCAATCCCATAGATACACGCCATACTTGGTGGTTTGCCTTTAATTTGTATCTTCTCCAATCATTTGTTTTATTATTTTTGTTGTCTAGTCTGACGGCATGAATCTTTGGAGCTCATGTGCCAGTCATTAGAAGCTCATTGAATATTGCGACATCACGCCTGTTTGCTTAGCCAAGCCATGCTCTTCTATCTATATATACAAATAAATGTATCTCACAGATACAATCGTGCCAATCTAGTTGTTTAATGTCCGGATATTTGTTTTTGTAAACGTGTTGCTTGAACTTTGGTTGCCTTTGGGCGCAACATCAAATGAGCTTTTGATTGTGTGCTCTCTCTTCAATCACTCAAGCACGCATACAGCTGCGCTTACGCACACAGATACTCGCACAGATACAGCTGCAGTTTTACGCTTTTTGCACAGTTTGCCATTTGATTTATGATTTATACAAATTAGCTGAAATTTTTGTAGCGCTGCAATTTCTTCGCATTTCTAAGTTTTAGATATTTGTTTAGTCTTCTATGACGACAAACGATTTTTCTTTTTGACATTTCTTGAGATTAAGTTTATTTTTCATCAAGAATTTAATTTTGTTGAAACGAAATCGCATTTAAATTATCTAAATTGGTCCTGCAACAAGTGGTTGAATTTTTACCAGATATCATCTTTTCGGATGAGTTATATTTTCAACAAGTTATGAAGCAAAGGGCAATAAGGGCAATATTAACTTTTTAAAGTTGAAGATAATAAAGGGTCATCAATCTTGAGTCACGCGTGGGTACTGTCAAGTTACTATGCGTTTTTATTCAGTTTTCATTGCGTTTTCATCATGGAAAGACTTACACCCGAACGTTTACAAATCGTTCTATTATTATACGAAAATTCGCGTTTAGTCTATTTATGGAACCAATTCGGTGAACAATTAATTTCTCGCTGCGGACCGGGCCACCAAGATCGTGTGATATCACACCGTTCGAGTTTTTCCTTTGGGGCTACGTGAAGTCTAAAGTGTTTGTGGATAACGAACGCGTCATCGAAAATTGGAACCTCCGCATGGACGAGCTACGGCGCAGTAGTGGCAAACATTTGAAAGGGTTTATCCTTAAAAAGTGAATGGCAAGAATTGTTTCTTTCTATTGATAATAAACATTTTCTGATTCATTTGAAATTTTTTGGTATTTTTACATTTAAAAAAAAATCTCAAGATTGATGACCCTTTAGTTTTACTTTTTGTTGCGCTATAGATAGATTTATCGATTCCAAGGCGTGTGCTATAATTAGACTTATACGTAAGCAAAACTTGGAAATTTTTATTAAAAATCTTCTGTCACTTTTGAGCTTCGCAAAATCTAAAGAGCTTAGGTGCCCAAATTTTTGGAAAAATGAATTCATCGACTTTTGGAAGAATTTGCATCAACTGAAGTAAACTATTTCAACCCAGAAACATAACATAACAAATTTATCGCTTCCAAAGACTTATCCGAAAAAACAGCTTCGAAATTTTGTTTAAAAATCTTCTATCGCTTTTGAGCTGCTGAAAATTCAGAAGTTTCCCTCTGTGTTGTGGGAACAGAAGGCATTATTGCGAAATAATTTTTCAATAATGCCTGCAGAAGGGCAGTAATGGTTTTGCACTGCGGTATCGTGAAAGATTAACAATTTTTTGCAACCTTATTTTGATGATAAGAATATGAGTAATACGATGTTTCAAAAACAAGGTGCATATTGCAAAAGACTCATTGAAAGCTAAGATAACGTTTATCGGTCAACAAAATTTAACGATTTAACTACTTTGGATTATTATCTTGAAGCTACTTAAAAGTTCGATGATTATGCCGGTAATTAATAAGAAATCGAATTATTAAAATTCAACATTAGACATTACTTGTAAATTGGGCGGCAAATTTACGAAAAGTTTTGATGAAGGTAATCTGTCAACGTAATCGATCCATTTTCTCTTCAAATCACACAGAGAAAATTTTCTTCATAAAACCTGCTGTGCAGGAGGGGATCTGAGGTGCTAAAGCTGATCTTCATCATATTCCACATGTTAAGTCAAAAATCGAACTGAGTAGTGCTGGAGAAAATATCGATGTTATATCGATGCATCGAAGCTTAAAATATCTATGTATCGATTTTGGCCTACAGAGATGTTTCTCCAGCACTACTAAACACCCATTTGATGAGTGCAGAAGTGCTGGAGAAACATCTCTGTTGGCCAACATTGATATATAGATATTTTAAACTTCGATACATCGATGTTTTCTCCAGCACTTATACTGAGCATATAATTAAAGTGGAATTCCTTGCAGAATTTTCTTTTTAAGTCTGTGCCTGGTTCCAAGTCAGTTTGTTCAACACCATTTATTTTCTAAGTCCAAACCTGAAAATTTTGCGTTAAAAGAAAAAATTGTTCTGAGACTAGCAGAAAGAAGAATGTTGCGCCAAATTTTTTTTCCTAAATCCGTCCCTGATTCTATGCAAAATATTTCTGTAACATATTAAGTCATCAATAATAATAATAATGAGAATTAAATTAGGGCCTGCACTCAAACATTTTTATCTAGATCCCAACTGCTACAATAGAACAATTTACCAATGACATTCCCAAAAACATGAATATTAACTGCAGGAGCGGATCTATTAGAAGGGTCCTGAGGCTCCGCTCGCCTTCTTTTACTTCAAGCAATTGTATCTTGAGTCAGATATTATATTGAGATTAAAGTTAAGTCGAATTCCACCCAAAATTTTCTTTCGAAATCCGCTCCTGATTTGCTGCAAAAACTTTGCTCAAAATTTAAAGTTAGAAATTATGCTGTGTATGGAATTTTTGAGCTTTAAGGCCCATACGCAGTTCGAAAAATTTCGCACGGAATGACAAAACTTCATATAAAAAAAAACCCTTTTGGGATATCCCATTTGGGACTTTTTTTATATGAAGTTTTGGGATATGCCAAATGTGATTTTTTTTTATATGAAGTTTTGTCATTCCGTGTGAAATTTTTCGAGCTGCGTTTGGGCCTTCACTCACAAATTTTTGTCTTGATCCGCACTGCAACGATATTCTCTTCTAGAAAAACTTACCATGGTAATTCCTACAAAAAAAAAAAATATATATTAAATGCAGGAGAGAATTTTTCATAAGAAGGTCCGAAGGTAAACCTTCTGTAACTCAAAATAACTATGGTTATTCAACATCTAAAGTCAGAATTCATACTGAGAATAAAGCAGAAGAGAATTCCAAAATTTTCTTTCGAAATCCGCCCCTGTTTTGCTGCAAAAACTTTGCTCAAAATGTAAAGTCAGAAACCCTACTCAGTATGGAATTTCGGGGCTCCACTCACAAATTGTTGTCTAGATCCGCACTGCAACGATATTCTCGTCTAATCACATACATAAAAACATACCATAGGTATTCATAACAAAAAAAAAATATAATAAGGTGCGGACTATTCATAAAAAGGTAATAATTAAATTTATTCAGCATCTAAAGTCAGAATTCATATACTGAGAATAAAGTAGAAGAAAATTCCAAAATTTTCTTTCGAAATTCGCCCCTTTGCACAAATTTTGATCTCCATTTCCAAATTTAAGATACGCACGGCAAAATTAACTTATCATATTTCTAAAAAAAACTTATAATAAATGCAGGTGCGGATCTTTTCGAAGGGTCTTGGAGCTCCGTAGTCAGAAATCATACTTAGAATAAAATTTGCAACTCCACTCAATACTTGCAATAATTTTGTTTCAAAATTAATAAAAAACTTTCTATAGAAAATCTTCGTACTTAAAATTAACCTTTACTTTTGTCCCACTTGACATTGTTTCAAGAGTATCTAACGAGTTTAGAGAACCCTTCAACTAGCAAGTTAAACAAAGTTAGTCTAAGACTTTATTTAATACAAGTGTTTGCTTCTTTTGTTGTAATTGTTGTTTTTGTTGCTGCTTTTGGATTGTTCACTGCTTAATTTGACAACCAACAATGGCAACAATAATGAGTAATAACAAAAACAACATCTGACAATAACAATTAAAGTGTTTGGCTCTTTTGTAGGCTCATTTAAGTTGTGTAATTAAAATGAGAAACTTTATTTGTTCAAGTTGTTGTTTGTTGTAGTTGTTGTATCCACTAATTGTCATTGACAAAAGTGAAAGTACGCAATGAGTTGATTTAATACAACATTTAAAGTATATAGAAAATGCATTAAAATCTATGTGTATATAGTATATTATATGCTAAGTTAAAGAAATAGCTGCCCAATTATTCAAACTTGCACATGCGTCTGTGATTACGCATACGTCGCGTTGTGCACATGTTATATTTTTTTTTGTTAAAGACCAAATACAAAGCCGCAGTTTTGTTTAGTATAAATGGCAACAAATACAAAAACAACAATTATGCTATAATCTGTCGCATGTGAACGAATTTTATGTACACTATACTTGAGACGACGAGCAACTTTGAAAAAATGAAAACTTTTGTGCTGTAGTTTTTAATTTGTTTTAACAAGATTGCGCTAGGTTTTTGAATTTTTGTTATTTTTTTAGATTTTATTGTAAACTTGAGTGTCAGTATATATCAAAGCTGCGAGATCCAGACTATATCAAGCCCATCAGTTAAGATGCATTATAAAACTAGTTAACAATATTTTTCATGTGAATAATGCACTTGAGCTTTGATTTTTGTCATTTTACGCAAGTCATATTAATTAGTTTGGTTTTTAAACAATTTTTAAAAATGTCAGTCTTAAAAATATTTGTTACGATTTTACTAGTTTTTGCTTGTAATTCGCAACTGGTTAAAGCGGCAAGTGCATGATATATTTTAGTGATAAGTACACGATTTTACTAGTTTTTGCTTGTAATTCGCAACTGGTTTAAGCAACAAGTGTCTTAAGACTAAAGTAATTAAATTTTATTTTTAATTTATTTTTTAGTTTTGTATTTTAAATTTATGTTATTTTCTATAAACTATTTTTTATAAACTTGGATTTTTCATCTGAATCAGAGAGACCTAATAAACCTAGTTCATTTCACTGAACAAGCTCAATTTTTTTTTTTTTTTTTTCAGTGAATGAGTTCTTTTAGTTCATTTGTACCGTTTAATGCCGCTTTTTGGTCTTACTCATATATACGTTGAAAAAAACAAGTTGGGTATTTTATTTTATACATATTGTCAAAACTTAGTTTTAAGTCAACGCAAAATGAATGCATATTCAACGACACAAATTTGTATTTGGTTCTTTTTGGCTTACTTTTTTTTTTGGCTTACTTTTTTTTTTGGCTTGCTTTCTTCCTCTATACGTACTTTATGAGTAAAGAGTATCAAAAGCCGAACATCTTTAGCCAATGAGTAATTTACTAACATTTTTCAACCAACACGACGTCAGACTATGCATGAATAAAATCAACTCTTATTTTGTGGCTCAGCTAGGCGCTTGAAATAGTTTTTGGTTTTTCAGCCATGAAATATGAACGACTTTATTTCATTGTCAGTGGGGCTCGAAGAAAAACCGGCTACACTGAACAAACACAGAAATAATAAAAACAAAAAGCAGCTACATATGTATGTATATATAGAAAAAAAAAAAAACTAGAAAATGAAAGTGAAAGTAGGCCAAACTCATCAACTACTATAGTGTACTAGTGTGTTTGTAGGCCTACCTAAAAACGTGGCTCACTTACACACTTACAGATGCAATCAAGCTCACACAGATACAGCTATACATCTAACATTGGCTTTGTTTTATGTTTATTTTTTGTATTAAATTTCAGTTTTGATTTTTAGTTTGAGTTTTTCGATTTTATTTCTTTGTCATCATTGTTGCATTTCGTTTCACTTTCGTTTTCATTTTCGTTTTGGCCAAAAGAAAAGTGAAAATATTGCAGTGAAAATTTGTTAACCGTTATTGCATATGCCGTGTTTTTTTATTAATATTGTTGTTGTTGTTGTTGCTGATGATGTTTTTGCTGTTAATTTGCTGCGATTAATTTATAAAAAAATTGGCAATAAATATGGCTTGAAATTGTATGCAGCGTATAACAAGAAAATGTATATAAATGAAATAAATGTTTTCGAAACCGCTTTGTATATTTTACTACTCGGTGCTTACAATTCGCAACTGGTTTAAGCAGCAAGTACACTTAGTGCTAAACTACACTCATTTTACGTTTCCTATTGCTTATGATTCGCAACTCCTTAAAACAGTAATACGTAAAATGCTGTTTTTTTAAAGCATAAACTAAAATATTTGTATTAGTTATCTTATTTAAAACTAGACTTATTGACAAACAGCCGTCGCAAGTAGTATTTTTTTTTTGCAAAAATTTTTTTTAAGCTTGGGTTTTAAAAAAGGGTTCTCAGGTGTTCTTAATACTTTCGTTTTTTAAGTTTAGTTTGAGTACTTTTTAAGCTATCAACTATTTGCGATAAAGCATTAACAAACGCCTCTTTCATAGCTATTTTATTTAGTATACATTTTGACTTAGCCAGGACTTCTCAATATCAACTTTTATATAAAGATAACGACTAAAAGTATTCAACATTTTAGTCTAACGCTCTTTAAAGCCAACATTTGTTGGTTCCTAGGCAGTTTTAAGCCGCCACATCACGTTTCCACCTCGACTTCCCAAATTTGAAACCACAAAATTTTAACAGAGTTTTGCAATTACAAAGCCAATTATATGCCATCTTTTGCTCTTAAGCTGCTACTTTACACTCTCTTTAAAAACGTTTCATAATTTATCTACACCATAATGAATTCCTGAGCAACACTTAGCCGCATACAAAAAAAATTGTCTATAATTTGCTTTTAAGTGCCTAAAAACACACATTTTCCATTTTACGATGAAAATTTCCTGCAATTTCCACAGCAACACCCACATAACAGCTACAACAACAGCAACTTGGCAACGCCTAGAAATCTGTTTCTTGGCTATCTTGTGGCAACAAAAACAGCACCAACAACAACAGCTGGAAATGTAATAAGCCGCTTACATAACAATCAATGACTTGTTATTCATTGAGTGAATTTTAAGCTTCCTTTAATTGGTCCCGAAACTCGCATTATATATGAGAGAAGAGAAGAAAATAAAAAACTTACTTACATCGAATGCTTTTAGGCGCAATTGCAATTTTCTTTTTCTCTCTCTAGGTTTCTTGTTTTTTGGAAACTTTTCTTTGTGTTAAGCCCATGAACATGCTACAATTGTTGCCCATGCAGTTGACGCCTCTAAAAGAACTTCCCAAAGAATAAAAAATGTAAATCTAATAAGGTGACGAATATTGTAAGCTCTTTATGTAAGAGTCTTATACCAAAGCAGCTTTACTAATGTAGCTTCGAAAGAAAATCTGTCAAAATGGGTTGGTTCTTCGTACAATGTTGTAGAAAACTAGATCAGTTGCTGATATTCTCGATATATCGATTTTTAAAAAAAATACTTATTTTGGTTACTTTTTGATGAACGCTAATAGATTCCTTGTCATAAGGCTGGCTTTTAAAAATATTTTTTAAATTAGATCAGTTGCCGGTATTCTCGATATATCGATAGTTTTTAAATAAACCTTTATTTTGTTACCTTTTGGTAAACCCCATTAAATTCCTTGATATAAGTCTGGCTTCAAAAATATTTTTTAAAGTGAGTGAAACAAAAATGAAACGCTTAGGAGCAGAAATCTTGGAGTAGAAACAATGAAGAAAGCTCATCACTGATAATTTGCACATCTTCCAAGCACTTTTTTTCAATTCAAAGGGTCCATGAAAACGAAATATTCCTGGCTGTAGCTCGTGTATCCTAAGGGAACTAACAAATTTTACAAAAAATAGACTCGCTTGTTGCTTCTTCATCTTGAACGACCATGTCAATCCATAATCGGGTGAGGGCCTGATTAAGAGGATCCCCCCAAGAGTAGTTAGCCGTGACTAAAATTGTGTACACTCGTAATAATTTGAAATCTTCTATACATTCTTCATAAGCGGATTTGCACAGTGAAAAACAATTTTGGTAGATACAGATGCTTAAACGAGTTAGTTATGGTAGACCTCCATCCAGTATCTTTTAAAAAATTAATACGAAAAAGATTTTTTATTTTCATATGTAAATTGACCACACCAAATCTATTGAGAAATAATACGACATATTATATATTCTTATTTAGAAGATAACGTCTTTAATTTTCAGCTCTTTCTTTTTTGAAGAGGCTGTTTAACTTTTCAACATCAACCGACCTATCATCTTCGACATTCTTTTTGGAAAGATATTTGATTACGTCTTTATTTAGCAGCTTATTCTTTTTGGAAGAGTAATAAGAGAAATAATACGATATATTATATATTTTTATTTAGAAGATGACGTCTTTAGTTTTCTTTTTTGAAGAGGCTTCTTTACCTTTCAACATCATTCGACCTATCATCTACGATGTTCTTTTAGAAGCTTACGTCTTAAATTTTCAGCTCTTTCTTTTTTGAAGAAGCTACTTAACTTTTCAACATCAACCGACCTATCATCTACGATGTTCTTTTTTAAAAGATATTTGATTACGTCTTTATTTAGCAGCTCGTTCTTCTTGGAAGAGTAATAAGAGAAATAATACGACATATTATACATTCTTATTTAGAAGCTGGCGTCTTAATTTTTCAGCTCTTTCTTTTTTGAAGAGGCTACTTAACCTATCAACATCATTCGGCCTATCATCTTCTATATTCTTTTTGGAAAGATATTTGATTACGTCTTTATTTAACAGCTCGTTCTTGTTGGAAGAGTTAAATGAACTTCATGACGGCAAATTATTTTTATAGTATCTGAAGTTTTTTTCGGGAATCCACTGATCTCAGATATTGGCAAATTAATATCCTTTATCAGCGCTAAAAGATCACCTTTAAAACGCTACACGAAAATCAAAGATGTTCAAAATTCTTGTTAAACACTAGAACATATTTTCATATATAAACTTACTACTCGGAGTCTAATTGGTAGATCCAGGATTTGGTCTTGGGGAGAGTTCTTCACTTCCAAGTTTATATATATCAGAGCTCGACAAAACACTTTCAACCCACTTTTCCAACTTTTGGGGAGGTCCGGACCCGAAAACCCCCCTCGTGGACTCGTTACAGATCCGACATATCATCTTATAAATATATTCTTATTTAGAAGACAATAGCTCCTCCTTATTGGAAGAGACAAGTGAACTTTTTAACAGCATCAGACATATTGTGGTCTGTATTCGTTTTGAAAGAAACCTGATTACATCTTTATTTAGCGGCTTGTTCTTCTTGGAAGAATTAATTGAACCTCTTGACAGCGTTTTTATGAAAGAATTGGAAAAAATAAAGTTTATATGCCAAATCTTCCTAAGTGTTTTACTCAGAAATTCAATGATCACACAGATTTCGGCAAACTAATAACCTTCACCAGTGCAGACAAGATAAATCATCAAAGATGATTGAAATTCTTCTTGAACATTTGGGAATTTTTCAACACTAAAGTACCTTTTAAATACTTACAAATATTTTTCATTATGTTTTGATCAGTTGAGCTTTTTTATTTTGTTTTTGGGATGATGATGATGAGATCATCAATATTCTTATTTTAAAGCAGACTTATGACGTCTTCAATAAACAGCTTGCAAGAGGCATCTAAACCTTTTCACAGCATTGTTATTATAGAATCTAAAGAAATGAAAAGTGTATGTCTTCCAAACTTCCTTAGGGTTTTTTGGGCATTTATTGATCACCAACATTTTGGTCAACCAATAAACTTCAACCGATTAAAAGATGATCCAAATTCATCTTGAACAATTACATTGCAATTTTGTTTCTGAAACTTGTTTCAACTGAACAACTCATAGACATGCTTTTCAGCTGAAGATATCTTTGGGAGTCTGCTGAGGTACAAACTTCTCAAGAAACTTTAAATACTCTCTACCAAGTAAAGAGCATAGTACAATAGAGTGATGCCGGCAATGCCACAACTTTTCTCTTGATGGGTTTTGCTTTGTCATTGCGGGCAGCTTAGACCCCGAAACATTTATTTCCCCACACAAACTTATATATAGCTCGCATTTGTCTGCGTATATCTAACCCATCCTTCTCTCACATTTAATGCACAAATTCTGTACTCGGAACATTTTCTGTAAAAGCACAAAAAAAAAAATAATAAGAAGCAAAAAATTGATTGCATTTTATTTTTATCCTTATCAAAAGCTCAACTCAGACCATTTTTGTAGCCGCCGTCTGTCTCTGGCTATTTAGTTGTCATTGTTGGAGTTGTTGTCAGTGTTGTATTTGTTGCCAGTGTTGCATATGTTCTTATTCTTATTGCAGCTAAGCTCCCTGCTCTCTCATAATTTATATGCAGACAACGGAATTGCAGTTTACTGTTTGCCGTCGCTTTCTTGTTTAGATATTGCAAAAAAAAAAAAAAATTTTCAAATTTTCTTATTACTTTTTTTTTGCTCATTTTTATGTATTCTCTGTTTGGCAAATTGCTTTCAATTTTTTATAGTTGTAGAAAGTTTTGCATGGCTTAGATACATCCATACATCATATTTCTGAATCCATCCCTGTTCATATTCTAAGTAGTTTGCAGCACTTAGAACTTTAACTTAAAGTTTTGTGCGTGTTAGATAGAAACCCAAAAATGCTCCCAAAAACTCTGCCAAAATCTTATCAAAGCTGTCATTTTGCTAAACATGTCAATCAGCTGTACAACAACAAGAACAACAAAAATACAGTTGTCGCTTAGCACAAACAAAATTTGATACATAATCCGTCTATGTCATTATGCTATTATATTATATAATCGAGTTATCTTAGCCTAGCTCCTTAAATTCTGAACATACGAAAAACAAAGCAAATCCTTTTAAATTGATGCAGCAACGTGCAGATACTCTATCAGAAATTGTTCAAAATATTTTTGTTTCCATAATTAGCACTGCTCTGGACTTCGAAATTATCCAGCGTCATATAAAAATTTTCATAAAAACCGCCTGGATACTTACATCATTAAAAATACTTCTCTGAGAAATTTGACACAATCGGCTCGGCTTATCAAATCTGGCTTTAATCAGATACTCCAGCTTTTACTGCATCAAAATTTGAGTTTTTGTTCGGAAGCGTTTCGGACTACTGCGTACCGGCCTTTGTAAAAAAAAAAGCATTTTGCAATTTTTGCCTGTTAGCTCATCCCAATCGCTGCAACTAAACTTCTCATGCGATCGTCGTTCTACCGTTGCCGCTTCCCAAGTTCCACAAAAAAATCACCCTCTATAAAACATATTACCTATCTATAATTTGTATATTTCACAAATTTTTAGTGAAAGTGATACTTGCAAACCTTTCGGAAAAGTCCATATACCAAACCAGTTCGGAAGAGTATACCAGATTTTTCTGCATCAAAAATTTTAGTTTTTGTTCGGAAGCGTTTCGGAATGCTGCGTACCGGCCTTCGTAAAAAAAAAAAAAAAACTAGGGATTTTTGCCTTTTAGCTCATGCCAATCGCTGTCTTTCTACCCTTGCCGCTTCCCAAGTTCCACAAAAAAATCAACCTCTATAAAACATATTACCTATCAATAATTTTTATATTTCACAAATTTTTAGTGAAAGTGATACTTGCAAACCTTTTCGGTAAAGTCCATATGCCAAACCAGTTCGGAAGAGTATGCCCAAAAACTTCACCACCTGCACTAGGCACAAAATTGAAATCCAGCCCACAAAGCGCCCCCGTATCTACTCAAACCCTTGAAAAGATAACGTCAGAATATTAATTAACAGCTGCTTACCTAAACATTTTTTGGCAATTTGTTGTTACTGACAACCGTCAAATTTGTAATACGAAACCGTCTTGGCCCAAATTGTGAAGACAGCTTATTTAGTCACTTGGAGCTTGGCTAATTACTTAAGGCCAAAATGGTAAATAATATTTTGCATGCCTTTGAGTTGTTGCACTCTTTGTACATAAGCATTTAGCTAACTGGGCCAAAGACACTTTTTCATTGGAAGTAATTCTAAATCTAGGTTCACTTAGTTATATTTAACTGGAAGTGTTTATTAAAAGCCTTGGGCCTCACATTTGTTGCAGTTCACATTATCTCATATTTTAAGGCACAGGCGTTGGGAACAAGTATTGAGTTATTATCGATGTCAGTTGCGGCCTAATTCCTTGAGTCTTATAAAACTAACCCATCGTTGTCTGACACTCTGCATTATTAATGCAAATTGTTTTGACAAATTGTTGGCATTTATTTATCAATTATTTAGACAGCTTAACGTGAGAAAGTGGAAATGTTTATTGATTTTGTGCTTGGTTTAGATTTTATTTAGGCACACTTTCAGAAAAAACCTTCAGCGCTATAGTTTGCATAATTGTTTTAATTCACATTTTGAGTTTGGACTTTTACTGGTTTTACAAAATCAAATTTTCGAAAAGTGAAAATAACTAGAATATTCAATTCAAAATGCGTACTCTCCACCTGTATCTCTACTTTAAAATCCAATAAAAATGATAATGAAATCGATTCGACTCTCGTTTTGCTTTGGGAAGACAGTAAGAAGCGGCTCAGCAAACAAAATTTATGTTAACTTGGCTATGGTAGACTCTAGAAAACTGTTAAGCCATCCAGCGGCAAGCGCTTCCCAAATTAGTTCACTCCCCAGCAAAAAATATACCATGGTAACTCAGTCATTGTACACTCTAGCAAGATCTAATTGAGAGCATTTGGTAAAATTCTTTGAAACCCTCAAGTAACATTATCGTATAATCGTTAATGCGCTTGGTGAAGAATTCTGAACTATTTTTGTATTCCATAAACTTTAGCAAACAGTTTTTCCGAGAAAGACTAGACCCTGGCAAAACGCTAGAGCTTTTCTGTTGCAAGAATATTCATAGCTGGAACACTCCTTAACAAGAAACCAACTATGTTAACTCAGCCATACCATACTCTAGCAAGATCTAACTCATTGTGTTTTGTAAAGTTCTTTAAAATCTTCAAAGAACGTTGTCATTCATTCGGTAATTCGATTGGAGAGAGATTATGAACCATTTTTGTATTCCATAGACTTAAACAGCTTTGGCACATGTGCAGACTTCTAACACCTCTGCAGCAAGCATATCCAAATTTGCCAGTACTCCTAGCAAAAGTCAAACTAAGATAACTCAGCCGTACGATACTCTAGCAAGTTCTGGAACACTCCTTAGTAAAAAACAAACTATGCTAACTCAGCCGTACCATACTCTAGCTAGATCTAACTCAGTGCATATTGTTAAGCTCTAAATACTCTTCAAGCAGTATTCGATTGATAAAGGATTGCGAACAATTTTTGTATTCCATACTCTTAAGAACTTAGCAGTAATATACTCTAGCAAGATGTGGAACACTCCCGAGCTCCATAGACTTAAGCAAAAAGCTTTGGTACGATTCCTCGAAAGCAAGACTTATGTTAAGAGAGTCTTAGCACTCAAAAACGCCTAAGGCCCATATCTGCAGCAAGCGTATCTCAAGTTGGCAGCACTCCCCAGCAAAAAACAAACTATAGTAACTCAGCCGTACTATACTCTAGCAAGATCTAACTCAATGCATTTTGTAAAGCTCATTGAAATCTCCAAGGAACGTTGCCATTTATTCGATAATTCGATTGGATAGAGATTATGAACCATTTTTGTGCTCCATAGACTTAAGCAATCAGCATCACTCCTACCACCCTTATCTGCAGCAAGCATATCCCGAGTTGGCAGCATTCCTAGCAAAAAACAAACTAAGATAACTCAGCCGTACAATACTCTAGCAAGTTCTGGAACACTCCTTAGCAAAAAACAAACTATGGTAACTCAGCCGTACCATACTCTAGCAAGATCTACTCTTAAAAATCTTCAAGCAATGTTCGATTGACAACGGATTTTGAATCATTTTTGTGTTCTATAGGATTAAGCAAATCAGCAGTATAATAATATAGCAAGATGTCGAACACTTCCGAACTTCATAGACTTAAGCAAACAGCTTTGGTACAATTCCTAGAAAGCAAAACCATGTTAAGACCCAAAAACGCTTAAGGCCCTTTAGCTGCAGCACGCGCATCCCCCGCTTGAGCACTCCCCAGCAAAAAAAAACAAACTATGCTAACTCAGCCGTACTATGCCCTAGCAAAATATAATTAAGCGCATTTTGTAAAGCTCATAAAGCAACTTAATGATTGACGCATCAAAGTACCACCTATGTAGTATTACCAAACCTATTATAACTTGGCAGCAGTAAACACTTCAAAGCTCTCTATCAAATTGCATTAAGCTGAGTGCATATGTATATACATAATTTGCTATTATGATAATACCAGGCACATATCTATGAATTTATCAAATAATCAGACCGTATCTAATGCCTACCAATGATACTGCCAATGATCATAACAAAGAGCACCGACTGCAAATCTATGTAAAAATGTTGCCTTAACTTGGTCATCATAAAGCACAACTAGTATAGCTTCCCATAGAGAGACAAAGCATTAAATTACAACAACCAACTGAAATCGCTAATAGAGCTTCAACCAACAACTCACTACGATATCTACCCAACACTATAATTTAATAGTAGCTACTACGCCGGGTCGTTATGTTGGCAATACTCGTACTAACGTTGGGTTTGCATGCCTGGTAAACTTGATTTCAAAGTTAAACCAACCTTAACCAACATTTACAGACATCAGAAATGGAAAAAAAAGAAACATTTACAAAATGCCAAAACAGATTTTTTTTCAAGTTTTTTGAGGTGTTTAATTTTTTGTATCTTTTGGTTTTAAACTTGATTCGCAAAAATTCGTTGAAGGTGACGTCTGACTATTGAGGTAGGTAGCAGCGGTTCACTAACAACAACGAACTGGGGAACTCTGTTAATGTCTAATTAAGCAAGCCATTAAAATGATGGAACTATGTATTGTACATGAAAATAATTTAAGAAAGTTATGAGAGTCAATTAAGGTACCTTCAGTTTTGATGAGTAAAGTTTGGGTGTTGAGTTAGAGAAAACTGCGCAAAGTGCGAAGAAATAATATAGATATTAATAAGTTAGTGTAATTAGATGCCAACAATAGCAGAATTTTATGTTCTATAAAGGGTGTTTTTTTGAACTGAAAAAACAATGACAACAGCTCTCAAAACGTATAGTTAATAAACTTTAGTTCAAACTAATTTTTTGCAGTGGTTTTCACTTTCTCTAAAATTTAGTGCTATGTCAATAACTTTTGAAAACGTCTCTTTGATGTATAGCTGTCTGCGTTTTAAAGGGTGATTTTTTTTTTGGTAGTATTTTATATTGTACTAGAAAAACAATTACAGCAGCGCTAAAAACAAGTAGTTCATAAACCTTAGCTCAAATTTAAATTTTTGGTTCAAGTTTTTACTTTCTCCCAAATTCGGTGATATATCAAAAACTTATGAAAACTTATCTTTGATATATAAGTAGTTGTCTGCATTATAAAGGGTGTTTTTTTTTAGTATTTGATATTGTACTTGGAAAACAATGACAGCAGCCCCCAAAAACGAGAATGTCATAAACTAAAGGCCTAATTGAATTTATAACGACCTGTTGCAGCTCTTACTTTCACTTAAATTAAATGAAATATCGAAATCATTTAGAAAAAACTACTGCAATAGACAGTTGTATATTTTATAGGGCACGATTCATTTGTGCTCTGCAACGTTGAGCTGAAAATTAAATGAAAAGAGCACTCAAATCGATTGGGTCATAATCTCAAGTCCAAAATGTAATTATATCAGCCTGTTCACTAAAATTTTGTGAAATATAAAAAAAATATTTTGAACCTTTTTTATGTCTACATAAAGTGTGTTTTTAAAACTTATCAATGTTGAACCTGTCTGTTCCGATTTTCACTTCAATTTTGTAAAATATCAAAGGTATTGAAAAATTTAGCTTTGTTTAAAAATCTTTACAATAAAGAGTGTTTTTTTTTTTTTTGAAGCAGTAGCTCTCAAAACGAAGACCTCATTAGGTTCAGTCCAAAATAGAATTAAACCAGCTTATTTCGGTACTCACTCCACTTAGGAGTCAAGAATACAGTAGTAGTAGTAGTAGTATTTCGGTACATACTCACTTTCACTAAAATTTTGTGAAATATCAAAAACATTTAGAAATATTTCTAAAAAAGTCTGTACTATAAAGGGTGTTTTTTTTTTGTGTAATTCAATGTTGAACTGAAATAAATGAAACAGCAACTCTCAAAACGAGTAGCTCATTCAGTCCAAAACATAACTAAACCAGTTTATTCCGTTACTCATTTTCACTAAAATTTGGTGAAATTTTCAAAACCTATAGAAATATTTCGGAAAAACTTTGCTTTGCTAAAAAGTCTATACCATAAAGGGTGTTTTGTTGTCTATTTATATGATGGACTGAAATAAATGATTAACAGCCTCTCTTAAGAGAGCTCATAATTTTCAGCTACTAAAATAGTTTACTAAGTTCCGGTTTTCACTAATTTACTGAATCAAAAATTTTAAATATTTCTAATATAGAAATGTTTGTGCTATTTATGTAAGTTATTGGTTTAAGCAAAATTGTGTACCATGGCATTTCCATTGTCAAGAATCAATTCTCTGAAGGCAATATTGTAAAATGGATTTTCGTAAACATATCGTGATTTCTTTTGATTTAAGTTAAGTTCCAATTTTGTATTCTATGCATCTTAGCAGAAACGGCAAATCAGCCTGTAACCCTTAAATTATAATACCTCTTGGAAGTGAAAAAGTTGAGTCCCAATTAGCTTGACAAAATGCACTTAAATTTATACATATGAAGCATATGGCAGCTGAGTTATCATGGTTGGTTTTTGTTAGGGAGCGTTCCAAATCAGGATGCAGGTTTTGAAACAAGGTTAACAGTCCTTGCCTGAGGGCGTTTCAAGCTTTTCGGAGTCTTCGCTTGAGACGTCTTCCGAGTGCCCCATATATTAAATCTATTAAGGCCCTGCACGTCTTGACGCCAAGTCTGCAGCTCATTGTATGCATTTTTTTTTTAAATATCTTACTATTTCTGAATTCCGTTTAAAGATCTTCTGAGTCTTCTCTTCAGACGTGGTCTGATTGCCCCAAGTCTATTAAGTCTGCATCTCATCGTATGAAATTCTTTTTTTAAATACCTCTTCCTATTACTGGAAACTTTATGTCTGATAAGGATATTTTAGTAACCAAATGAACTCATTTGAGTTAAAAAGCAAGTTTCTGCGAAATACTTCAAAAGTTCTTCTATTCTAGAACTAGTTGTATTGTTGACGATGCTCACCTCGCCTGCAGGGTATCATATCGTTGGGATTTCCCAACTGCATTATCTCGTGGTTTGTTTTTTTTTTTTATCAATTTCATTTTTTGACAGAGCCATAAAAATTGCTCACGGCAGATGCCCAAGACGTTTCTGGCATTTTTTCATTATTATAAACGAAAATGAAATGTGCAGTGGCTGGGACGACGAAGTCTCGTGTACGGAGCATGGAACTGGGCGTTAGTAGTAGTTTCCAAGCAAGTGATGCTGATGCATACCGAAAAGTCTCCGGCGCGTTGATGAGACATGAAACGAAGCGACAGATGAGACAGCAGCTTCAAGCAGACACTGACGCATATATACCAATTGTATATATGGGCTTTAGTTGTACATATGTACACACACTACAAATGTGTGTCTGTATGCGAAGTTATTTCTTAGCTTTTATTACATATATACGTTTTTATATACACTATGTACATATGTACAGACGATATATGTAGCAGCAAAAGCCAAACAAAAGCGCAGACCGCAGTGAATGGTTGGTCCGATTGTAAGAATGTGCATCATATGACCTACCCCAAGGCAAAAAGTATTATTATACTTTATTTTTTTATTTTTGTTCTTTATATGAGTTTTTATTATTGCACGCTTATTTGCGCGTGTGTGAAAGAGTGTGTGCTTCTTATTGTTGTTGCTGGCATATTTGCCTTTGGTATTATTACATACCGAAATGAAGCAGTAAAATTATATACGCATGCTGCGAGGATGTGTGCCCCGACTTCATCGAATACTCCGTAACCGTATTCACAAAAAACAAAAAAAAAAAAAACAACGAAGATGACGACGACTTTGCTTCATTGTTTCAAACTGCAGCAAAAAATATACTCTGTAAAACAAAAAGCACGAAAAAAAAAGTAAAAAAAAGGCAAGCAGCGAAAAGCAAGTAAGGGCAAAATGTAATAAATGAGTAATACGCATAAAAACAAAGTTTGCACACAAAGCTTTGCAGCAGTTGCTGCACCCTGCGGCCATTGATTATTTCGTATCATGTCAATAGTAGGGATAGTCAAGCACTCAGTATGATAGTTTTGTCTGAAATTGTTTGCTTTTGAACTCAGAAATATTTTATAGTTTTTTGCAATACTCTACAGCAAGTAGTTCCTGAGTTGGAACACTCCTTAACAAAAAAAACCTAATGTAACTCTGCTGTTTTAGACACTAGCAAGATCTAGTAAAATGCACTAAGTTGGTAGCGATTTAAATAACTAGAAACAGTTTTTTGCAACACTCTCTAGCAAGTACTTCAGGAGTTTGAATATCCCTTAACAAAATAAACCTAATGTAACTCTGCTGCGCTAGACACTAGCAAGTTCTAGTAAAGTGCACTAAGCTTGTAGCGATTTAAATAACTAGAAACAGGTTTTTGCAACACTCTCTAGCAAGTAGTACAGGAGTTAGAACACCCCATAACAAAAAAAAACCTAATGTAACTCTGCTGCGCTAGACACTAGCCTAAAAAGTGCACTAAGCTTGTAGCGATTTAAATAACTAGAAACAGTTTTTTGCAATACTCTACAGCAAGTAGTTGCTGAGTTGGAACACTCCCTAACAAAAAAACTTAATGTAACTATGCTGTGATAAACCCTAGCAAGATCGAAAAAATTTCAACAAATAGATGCAGGGCTAAATAATCAAATTAGATCTTTTGCAACACTCTGCGCTAAGTATTTCCTCAGTTGGAACTCTCCCTAACAAAAAAAAAAAACCTAATGCATCTCTGCTGTGTTAGACACTAGCTCGGTCTAGTAAAGTGCAGCTAATAGCTGGCAAATTGAATAGTTAAACTCGGCATTTTGCAACTCACTGCGTAAAGTAGTTCCTGAGTTGGAAAATAATATAAAAAACCTTATTTGACTCTGCTCTGGTATACGCTTGCTAGATCTAGTAAAGTGCAGCAAATAGATACCGAGTGTTTGCAACACTCTGCGTGGAATAGTTCCTGATTTGGCAGATCTTGAAAATCCCAGCAAATTTTTACTAAAACCGAATGATAATGCAAAAAGACGGTTATGCCTGAAAGCGAAAATCGGTTTTCTTTACCTACAAAGAAGAAAAGGAGTGAAGAATTTAAAAATAACTTTGAAATATAAAGTGTATAAAGGAATAAAGATACAATAAACGAATTATAATGGTAAAATTATCTAATATTGTATTGTGTAAAAATACATATAGCAAAATAAACATTGCTGCATAAAAAAAACTTTAAGTAAGCATATCGCGAAAATAACGTATTATTTGATAGTGAATCCTATTTTCAAGACCAATAATAACACAGTCGTAGCTACAGTCTTCTAGTTCCATCATCAGCAGCTTCTCAGAAGAATTTGCATCCAACTCAGAAAAACTGGCAGTCAATTTAAGCGCAGCTAAGATGGCCAGCGCCTTATCTTTTATTGATGCATATTCCTCACTGCGTAGTACCTTAAAGGCGGCCTCTTTCAATTGTGGATCGTAATTTTTAAAAAAGTCATGACGATCGCAAATTCTTAGACCCTTTTCTGTAGGAACATCAGTACCATCAGTATGTGCTACACTATGATATGTTTGAAACATGGCATGTCGCTGCGCTGCCAAGTCCTCCAGAGCGCTCAGAGCTGCGAACTTCTTATTTGCAAATCGCGTATTATCGGTATCCTTGGCCATAATGTTGAATACTTTCATGGCAGCACGCTGGCGTGCATCCTTCTTATTATCCGATTTGACAGTTATTGTAATCGATGCTAACTTGCAGCAGGCCAAAAATTCGGGCGCATCCGTTGTGCCAGCTTGTTCCAAGATTTCGATATTTGGTTGTGGCAAGTCATGGTATAAACAATAATCGCGAAGCTCCTTGAGCACATCCAAGTTCAGACGCTCCATTTTTTGTATAAGCTCCTCGATATTGGAATTCTTTTGTTTAGATAGTTTATTAATAGCAGCAGGCTTGTCATCTACAAAATCTTTCATTTTACGCAACATCTCTAGCGATGCCATGTGTTTGGCACCCTGCTTGGTGCGGTCTGCAATGCACCGAAAGTTTTTGAAGAGATTTCGGTTTTAAGTTAGCAACTTACCATGTCCTTCCGCCTCCTGACCCTCTAGGGTTATTTTGCAAATGAAGCCTTTATTTGCGACAGTCGAAAAATGGTAGACAATAGGGCCCACTTTTCTGCGTTCGCAATATTCCTTTAAGGCGGATACGGGGGTCTTAGACTGCTTATTTATTTGAAGCATATTCAAAATTTTGCTGACAAATAATTAAATGCTGTAGACTTTTTGTTTGACGTATTAATAATAGATTGCTATTTCAAGTTTTAGATGTTAAGTAGTTGAATACCTAATCGATTAAACTATAAAAAAATGTATATCGATAACTTAAAAGAGAGACAGATCGACTTGCAGTGACACTATGTCTCAAGTCTGTAGACCACGTTGAAAAATTCATTCTCCTCTATGGTTCCTAACCGACTGTCTTGACAATTTGATTTCGATTTGCAGCTTAGGGGTTAATCGCAAAATATCGATAGCTCATAAACAGAAGTGTTCGATTGTAAAAATATCGTATTGGTATCGCACATCTCTAGTAGTTTATGCAAGTTAAGACCAAAATGCTTACTTTTTTTCAAATTTTAGTTGCACTGATATGGGATCGATGATATATCGTTATCGCCTAATAAGTAGCGACCCTCAAATTTTCGATATTAAAAATATTGCATAAAATCTTGCTTCATTAAATTGGAGTTATAAACTTTATTCATTTGTTTAAAGTATTTTCACTAAGATATCTGAGGTATTTTCAAACTTGCATATGTCTTAAAATAAAATTTTTTTCCCAAAATCTCACATATATACCATACATCTTGAAACATATAAGAGTTATGTACTTTTTATGTTGTTTCTGCCGAATTGCATGTTTAAAGGCAATAACATGCAGAACCGCATGTTTCATGCGCTTTAATTCCACCACCTACAAATAAGACCGCAAAAAATAAAAGTGAAAATACAAAAAAGTAGCTGGATGAACATCAGAGCGAAGCATTTTCATTAAATTTTCACACAATTGAAAGACAGAAAACAGCTGCAGCTGAAAAACGCAATTGCAGCGAAATTGAAATGAAAATGGCAAAAGCGAAAACGCGCAACAAACATACAATACAAGGCATAAAACAGCTGGCCAAAAGTACCTTGCTTTAAAGCCCACATGCTGGGTTTTTTTGTTGTTCTTTTTTTTTTTTGTATCTATAAGATACATATTTGTAGAGTCAGAACCACTCACCCAGCTATGCCACACCCAAAATACTCGGTATCATAAGCTACAAGAAGCGACTGCAGTCTTAACCATGACATGTTAAAGTCCCATAAATAACGATACTTATTTTATACTTTTAATGCAATTTTAATGAGCTTTAACTAAATTGAAATTGAGCTTATTACCAAGACAAGAAATCGTTTACGAAAATAATAAAAAAAATGAATTCCAAGTTGCTTGCATTTTCAAGTTCTGACGGAAAACGCAGCAATTAACATAAATGCTTAAAATAAGCGTAAAAAAAATGGTAATACAGTATTTAATTCGTTTAAAAAAGAATTAATAAAAAACAAGTGGGCTGGTTACTGTAGGGGACATAACGACTAAAATATACCCTATATTTTGCTGTTTGAAACATATTTTGGAAGCCCTTATTTTATTGTTCGCGTTAAGTCTGCACTTTCGACGAGGAAACATTTTGCTGTAAATCGTGAAAAACTGTTGAGTAGGTCCGGAAATGTTATCCCGAAAAAGTAAAAAATGCTCCATGAGTCTTTATACAGCGTGATTATTTTAGAGGTTCACAACTGACAACCCATTTAATAGCTGGTAGTTGCTTTTTTTTAAGTTTGGTTTGACATTTCTCTATGGATAGACTTGAATTTTTTCATGAAAAAATTGGTTCCGTGCGTCGAACTTGGACGAGGAGTGAGGATAACTCACAAGCTTTTTACATCTACAGAAAGTTACTGTCAGTACTCTACGTCGATAAGCCAGAGACAATTGAACACCTGAAAATCAACTTTTGTAGAGTTATTGGCGAAATACGGCCGCAAATGCTGCGGAAAGTTTGTGAAAATTGATGTTCCAGATTGCGCCTTGTACGCGCCAGCCGTGGCGGCCACATGGCCGAAATCATATTTAAACATTAATGTCATAAAATTTTCTATCCAATAAAGCCCGTTTCATTGATTATATGTTTTGTATATTATACTATATATGTATATGATCTTTAAATTTATTTCTATACATTTATATGAAAGTCTACAAAAATCTGAATTCCGATTTTGATCTTAATATTTATTTTTATACATTTATATATAAAAATCTACCAAGGCCTAAATTGCGGTCTTTATACTCATATTTATTTTTATACATTGATATAATAGTCTACAAAGGTCTTAATCGCGATTTTGATCATTATATAGAGAAGTCTACAAAGGTCTTAATATCCATTTTTATATTTATTGTTATGAATTTATATGAAAGTCTACAAAGGCCTAAAATGACAATTTGATCTTTTCATTTATATGAAAGTCTACAAAAATCTGAATTCCTACTTTGATCTTAATATTTAAATAAATTTATATGAAAATCTACAGAGGCATAAATTTTGATCTTTATACTTATATTTATTTTTATACATTTGTATGATAGTCTAGAAAGGTTTAAATCACGATTTTGATCATTATACAGCAGTCTACAAAGGTCTTAATTTCGATTTTTATCTTTAAATTTATTGTTTTATATTTATATGAGAGTCTACAGAGGTCTAATTTTCGATTTTTATCATAACATTTAATGCTATACATACATTTATATGAAAGTCTACAAAGGTGTAAATTCCGATTTTGATCTTAATACTAATTTCAATCTTAATACTTATATTTTTTTTATACATTTTTATGCTAGTCTATAAAGGTCTAGACTTCGACTTTGATCTTTATATAGAAGTCTACAAAGGTCTCAATTTAGGTTTTTGTTTTATATGAAAGTCTACAAAAATCTTAATTATTTATTTTTATGCAGTTATATGAAAATCTACAAAGTCCTAAATTTCGATCTTTATCTTTATATTTATTTTTATACAATTTTGTGAATGTCTACAAAGGTATAAATTTCGATTTTAATCTTAAGATTTGTTTTAATAAATTTATACAGAGGTCTAAATTTTGATTTTGATCTTTATAAAAAAGTCTACAAATGTCTACATTTCGTTTCTGATGCTCAAACTTATTAAAATTATTTTTAGTGGAGTTTCTAGCTGATAACTTACAGAGCTCTTAGGAAATTTTATTTAAGTTGGCATGTTTGGACTTAGTATAGAAATAGCAAAGTTTGTGCTTTTCAAAATTCTCAAAATTTATCATTTTCTTTATAAACTGAAAAAGAAAACAAAAAATGCTTTTGAGTAAAGAACTCAAAAATTTGAGCTCTTAAATTTTTGACTTTTTGAAAGCAAAAAATTTATTTGGTTTTCCAAAACATTTTGTGGAATCTCTCCAGTTTCTTTCTTAATACAAAAACAACACGTTTGCAAAGTACTCAGTCTTTCAGAAGAAAGCAATGTGTACAGATGACGCACTTGGCTAAATAGATTAATTTTGTACTGCTAAACATTTTGTGGGATCACTCCAATTTCCTTTTATGTAAATACAAAAACTTCTCGCATGCAAAGAACTCAAACTTGTAATTAGTTTTAAAGTTTCCAACTTTTTTCATCTTCGAAAGGAAAGCAATGCAAACAGATGACGGACGTATTTAAATCGATTTATTTAAGCTTTCGGAATAAGACAATGCGAACGCAAGCTTAAATCTAATTATTATGTTCACCTAAAAATGTTATTGCTTCAGACCCATTTCCTGATACATCTTACAAAAAAATGTTGTAGCCCTAACTTGCCCTCTATAGAGTATACAAAATCTGAAACACTTTGTAATTAATGTTTGATAATGATTTTTAAAGCAGTTTTTGTTATAGTTTTTATTATTATTTTAAATTTATGGTAGAGCTTTAAAATTAGCAGCTTTTAAAAAATAATTCATTTGTAAAAAAATGCAGCATGGTCACGCGACTTTAAACCGCAGTTTGGTTGTGCTTGAATAAGTCGCTTAAGTTTTGAGTCAGGGTTGTTCTTCAACGGAGAACAAGGCCTAAAAATAAATATACCTGAACTAAATTATTGATTGAAGAAAAATTATAGCACTGTTCTACTAGTTGTTTGTTTTAATTGCAAATTTTTTATACTTTTGCTTTTCGATTTCTTTCCATTATAAAGGCCTGCAGCATGCAAAATTTACGAACGGCATGAAAAACTTCATATAAAAAAAATAGTTACGAAAAATTCCGATTACAAATTTTTGACAAGTGGATGCAGATAACAAAATAAAACAGTGTTGTCTTTTAATATTTAAAATGCTTAACGTTAGATGGCGCCACTACTTCATTAGGTCTGGTGGTTCCAGCTGAAATAATATGCAATAATTTCCATATGGAAATTTTCGAACTGCGTATGGGCCTTAAACTTACTATTAAGTCTGGTGTGCGCCAAGGCTGCATCCTATCACCATTATTGTTCAATCTTGTCCTCAATGCAGTTATGTCAGAAGCAATTGAAACTGGACAGGGCATCGCGTTAACAGGCAAATGTTGTCCGCATAGTCGAGGTCGCTGAGTTTATTCTGCAGTCCACACGGTTTTGCGCAGATGCAAGGATCACTGGAAAAAATAGCCTTGCATGCTCAAGCAGCGGGTCTATTAATCAACATTGCCAAAACAAAATCAATGCGCCTCAACACCTCATGCACGTCTAACTTCACACTGTCCGGTGAGCAGATTGAAGACGTCCAAAGCTTCTGTTAGCTTGGATGCTACATTATGAATAATGGCGGTAGCGAGCAGGATATTCGATTTAGGCTTGCTTAGGCAAACTAAGCCTTCGGCTCGCTTAAAAACATGTGGAAATCATCAAGCATCTCGCTCAACACAAAAATCCGGCTATTCAACACCAACGTGAAGACAGTCTTGCTGTATGGCAGTGAATGTTGGAGTCTTAATGTCATCTACACTCAGCGTCTTCAAGCATTCGTGAACCGCTGTTTGCGGTGCATTCTTCGCATATTCTGGCCGAATACTATACCAAGCAACGTACTATGGTTCAGAACCAAGCAACCTGCTATTGCAGAAGAAATTCTATGTCAAAAATATAAATGGTTATGGCATACTTTGCGGAAACCGGCAAGCGATCTAGCAAAGCAGGCGTTAGACTTCAATCCCCAAGGCAGCCGTAGACAAGGCCGCCCGCGTTACAACTGGAAAAGACAAGTTGAAGTCGAACTGCGAAACTCCGGGAAAAGCTGGAGTGAAATCAAACACCTAGCCCTAGACAGGGTTCAATGGAACATATTTGTAACAGCCCTATGTTCCACCTAGGAATTAAATGGATTAAATATATACATATGGGCCTTAAAAGAAAATAGTTTTGACTTTATCTTCGGCCCCCCTCAAAATTTTTTGTGTTAATGGGGCCGCTAGATGGCGCTAGAAAGTTGCTCCATACTGCTCTACAATGTATGCCATAAGACTAGAAACTTTTGCTTAAGTAGTGCTAACTTGATATCCTTAAAACGACTTTCTTTATAACGAGTTTTCTATATAACGAACCAAAATTCTGTTCTCATACAACTTTCTACTGGATACGATTGAACGACAAATTTTTATCTTTTGCTTTTTAATAGCTCTCCTTAGAAAACTAAAACTTTATGACATCATCGTCGTCGCTGTCATTATGCTTCTAGTTACTGCGGTCACTAGATGGCGCTAGCAAGTTATTGTCGCTAGATGACGCAGGCAAGCTATGGCTTATTTATGCTCACAGTAATATAAATATCATTTAAATATAATTAAGGTTATTATTTAATATAAAAAAAAAAAAATTTAAAAAAGGGTGGTTCGTATGTGAAGCAAGCAGGAAGCATCCTAGTTAATAATTTGTTTAATATTGAATTTTAAAAAGCTCAAACGTATTTTCAAATGTTTATTTATTCAGTTTATTTTATTTAACAATTTGTTTAGTGATTTTTCGTTTTTGAGCACGTTATTGTATTATAAGAATGTTTAGTCCTAATGTTGATTTTAAGACTTTTTTTTTTTTAATTTAAGGCCCATACGCAGCATGCAAAAATTTCGCACGTTATTGGGATTGTATTTTTTATATGAAGTTTTGACATTTTGTGCGAAATTTTTGCATGCTGCTTATGGGCCTTTAAGGAAAATGAAGTAAGAAAAATACCTCTAAAAATTAGAGTAAAACAATCTTGTTTCGGGATAGACAACACCATTATGCTTAATCTAGCAATTAATAAAAGTTTAACTATATTTTATTTTGTAAACCCTTAAACTGACTAAGCTTTGAAAGACATGCCCATCTGCTGCACTTTTATCACTTAATCCATGACTTTTTGTAAAAATCAGCCAATGAGCCATAAAAAAAGCTTATTTCTCTCTTAGCAGATTTACATATAAAAACATATGCAACCAAAAAAAAAAACTATTTGTTTTTGATTTACAGCATTTTTATGCAGCTTTTTAAAGTTAAACCTGCAACAATTTTTTTCTTTTGTTTAAAATTAAAAATGTATTTTTTATAAAAACGCGTAAAAAATGCCATTAACTTTCATAACAAAACAAATCCTATCATGAAGTTGACACTAAAAAAATAAGAAAAAAAAACCAAAGCAAATTATGGTATATTGTTGTTGTTGTTGTTGTTAATATTTCCAACGACTACAAATATTTATTTAATAATAATTTATGCAGCAATAAAAACCGATTGTTGCAGTGTTATTAACTTAATTGATTGCTCGACCATAATTGTCAGTTTTATGTTGCAAAAACAGAATTTGCATAAATGGAACAAATGTTTCAATAGAAAAGTTTTAAATTTTTTTTAATATACCATAAAATTATTGAACAATTCAATTTAAAGTTATTTTGCATGCCAAAAAGTGCATTAGCTTTGTAAAGGCTTTTGTAATAATATGAAAATAAATTATAAAAAACATATTTAATTTCTGTTAATTATCAACATCACTATTCAATATAGTAGTTGACGAGGTTATGAGAGATATATGCACGTCTAGGAGTGGGATTACGTGGAGTCTCACCCGCCACTTGGAAGACCTGGACTACGCTGATGGCATATGCCTCATCTCTCATAAACTAAGTGGTATCCAAGCCAATGCGAATGACCTCGAGATCCTTGCCAGCAAATTTGCACTTTCAATAAACGCATCCAAAACCAAAACGATGCGCCTCAACCACACCAGCCAAGGTAGCATAACCATCTGCGGGAACACTATCGACTTTGTCGATAGCTTCTCATACCTTGGTACCACAATATCCCCCAGTGGTGGGGTGGATGCGGATATAGAGAATCGTTTCAACAAAGCGCGATCAGCATTTGGACGCTTGTTCCGCATATGGAGAAACCAACAAATAAGCAGAAGAACAAAGCGGCGAATCTTCAATGCGTGCGTCAAATCCAGACGAAACGTGGCTGACCTCGCCAAGAATGATGTCGAAACTACAGTCATTTGTCAACAAGTGCCTAAGGATAATTTGCGGGATTTTCTGGCCAAATCGGATGTCAAACGCAGAACTTTGGCACTGTACAAGTGAAGTTCCTATCGGCACCGACATAAGAACACGCAAGTGGCGTTGGATTGGCCATGCCCTCAGGAAACATCGAAGCAGCATTGTCAGGATGTCTCTGGAATGGAACCCTCAAGAAAGCAGACGAGTGGGAAGGCCAAAAGCAACCTGGCGACGTACAATACTTAACGTACTGTCCCTTCACAACATCAGCTGGGACACGGCAAACCAAACTGCGACTAACAGAGTCCGGTGGAAAGTTCTTGTAGAAGCCCTAAGCTCCCGGGAGGAGTACTAAGAAAAAAAAATCAACATCATTATCGCACAGTAGTTTTTTTTTTTTTTTGAAGTAGCGCTCTCAAGGGCTTGAAAATTAAAGTTGAAGATTGCGAAATCTGGGCTGTTATTTAAAAGACTACACTTCTGTTCTTTTCTAAAAAACAAATTTATTTATTTAGCTCCAATTTTAATGTAGAATTTGCTCATTCGATGTTTCCTTGAGAACTTCAATTTTTTTTTCGAAACGAAAGGGTGTTTTTTTGAGTGCGTTCGGATTTCAAATTTAAATAAAACATAGAAAAATTAATGTAATGACCCCAAATATGGTTTTATTCGATAGATAATTTCGTAGCATTTAATATTTGAAAAAGATCTCTGGCATGTGACCACCACGACTACGAGTTACAAAGCGCATCCTGTGGGTCCAGTTTTTAGCCACACTAAAGAGCATTTGAGGCCGTATTTCAGTAATGATACGTTTAATTGGTTGGTTTCCAAGTCAACAATTGTTACTGGCTTGTCTACATAAACCAACGACTTGACGTGTCCCCAAAGAAAATAATCTAAATGGGTCAAATCTCTTAAAATAACTTCTTCATTGAGTTTTCAGTAAATGGTTGCGGTCGCCTTATGGCAGGTAGCGCCATCCTGTTGAAACCAGAACTCTTCGACATCGATGTCACGTAAATTTGAAAACAAATATTTAGTGATCATCGCTCTGTATCGAGCAACATTGACGATAACACGTGGCGAACCGATAAATTTGGATTTTCCTCTACGCTGGCCTCTACAACAACGATAATTTCTACGGACCGTGCTGTTCTCATTCTGATTGGTGGTCGCACATCGTGGAATGTCAAATGATTTCGTACATGATCAAGAACACGACGAATAACAAGTTCCTACGGACGATTATTCGGTCCATAAATTGTACGAAGAGCTCTATAAGTTTTTACAACAGAACACTGATTTTGATTGTAAAACTCGAAGATTTGAAGACGTTGTTGTGCTTTAAATCTTACCATGATGAATTGTTAGTCCTAGCTGAATAAAATGAAATTTTAATTTGTCAAAAGTAACAACTGGTTTCAAAGATACCCTTTCGGAAATTCGGACGCTGTTAAAAAAACACCCTTTATTTGAGAAATTTTGAAGTTGTACAAAGCATACTTAATCCTACACACAGACATGAGTCCTAATTTGGACATTTTATTGAGTCAAAATCTTTGTAAATTTTTCAGTCTAGTTGATTCCATTTTAAAAAATTCCTTATAAAAATATTTCGACTACATATAGCATATTGCTTGCATACAACAAAGTTGTGTTGAAAATTAATTTTTCGCTAAACCAGCTGAGCATACAAAGTATGTAACTTCAATTAGAAAATTATGTTCTTACAAGGAAAGCACTTTCCTGCTATTCTTTTTTGTTTGCATTTTGTAACATTAAGACACACACCACACGTCGTATGAGCAATTTGCCAAGATTTTGTTGCCTGTCTTTTCATATGATTTATGATTTTATTGGAAAGATTACGACAAACGCCAAAGCTGCAACATCATCATAATGTTGCTTGTGGTGATGATGTATATAATGATGATGATGATGATGGTTGATGATGATTTTGCTGCAGTTGATAATTATGAATATGAAGACGACAGCTGCAATTTAGAAATTAAATTTGCCATGCAACATTAAAAGAAGCCAAACAGCCAAAGCACCAGAGTTGCGCTGTGATTCAGCATTGGCGGAGCTGTGGGACACGCCTTCGCCACCCGCCTTCGTTGCCTTTGGCCATTTGCAAGTTCTCAGGAACTACATGCAACGACAATGGGGCAAGTTGCTTAAACTCCACTCAAGTCGACACATGTTGTCGCTTTGTTTGTTTTGCGCTAATATCCGGCAGATACTTTTCCCTTTTGCTAATAATTCATTATCTGATGCGCTCTATATACACACATGCTATGTATCTTGCGTCTGACTCTGTATATGGTTAGGTGTTGCGCTGGCTGTCACGAAATAATATAATGCCACAAAAAAAAAACAGCATAATAATAAATAAATAAATAGCAGTGAGTAAAAATTGTACATATCATTTTTGTTGTTGTTAATTAAGTGCAATAAACTGCGCATTGAAGGCATTGAACTTTTTCGTCAGGGCTCTTGCTCAGCATTTGCCAATGACGTCATAGTTATAATATCATCATCATACATACTATATAAACAAACGTATATACGCGTACAACCCATATGTGCTGATATTTTTAGGTGTAATGACCCATTGCTAGCGTCTATAATGCAATACTTGATGGAATACACTGGCTGCAAGCTTGATAAAAGTAATTAATTATAATAATAAAAAAAAAAAATATTGTACTAATTGTTTAACTGTTATTGAACTCACAAAAAACGTCATCTATGTATATTTATTTGAGTGCTTGGTTTTGTTATTTTGGTAACTTTTTTTTGGTATTTTTTGTAAGCCCATAGCTATGGGCTTTATAGGTCTGCAATATAGGGCCTGCGTCATGTGTGAGTCACCTAAAAATCCTAAACCATTTAAAAACTAATGTTTCTCTGAAGGTTTTTGGAAGTAAAGAAGAGGTTTTTTGTCAAGTAGCTATCTTAAACTATTCGGCTAGCCCATCATGGGGACCTCATCTCACCATTAAGCCAGTATATTTAAGGATTCTCAATTATAAAGTAGATTTGAAAACTTTTTTTAAAACTAATAGATACCTTTAGAAGAAGGCCTACGTTGCCAGTGCTTCGAAAATGTTATCTTTACTTAAGTTATAACTTAATATAAATAAATAATATATACTTATAGGTTTTTGAACATATAGTGAGGGTAATCTTCAACTCCATTTTCTTCTATTTAAGCCCATCAAGCTTTGAAAAAATATTTTGTTGATTTAAAATATAATATCACAATTTATTTTTTTTGCATAACTCCAAGTCTTTAATTCCTTTGTAAAGTTTGCATGTTTTTTGCTGAATTTTTTGTAAAATACTGCACTGCGTCTTTTTTTTCACCTTAAACTGACTCAAGTTTTCTATATACACATAACATGGGTGCGTCTGTCTGGAAATTTATTACTTTGACTTGGGCTTTCCGGGAATACTGCAGAGCTAGCATGCCTCAGAGCTTTAAGAGATTCAGTTGCAAGGACACATGACAGCCCACTGGCACGCCCACAACTGACTAGCCAAACTAACAAATCAAATCATATTGAAAGCGGCATGTAAATCTTTTGAATTAGCAAAACATCATGTTTCACTTGAAATGGCACGCACTGTAAAATATGCGAATAATGTGTACCATGATGATTATGTGTGGGTAGTAGACAAACAACAACAGCAGCGATAAGAACAAGACCCCAGAGAGAGGAGAGTGAACGAGAGTACGAGTAAGGTGCAAAACATGCGAAGCCAAACAAGGACATCATCAAATTGATACAAAGGCGAGGCCAATCCATAACCCACGTTGCCAACAAAGCTGCCACTTGTGGCAGTTGTTGTTAACGTTATTATTCTGAAATACTCTTACTGAGTGTATACTTATATCGAACAGTGTATAATTAGCAGCGAGTTTATGAGCTGTAGTCTTTTCTGGGAACTACGAAGTGGGTATCAATAACATTTCATATAAAATATTTGTAATAAGTTATGTGCCAGAAAACTCTAGGCGTGTTTTGTCTAAAATTCCATTAGGTAACTTTGGGATATCATCGGAAATTAATTAGTGGTTTTCTGATTGAGCTAATTAAAGAAAAAGTTAATAAGAGAAAACTTGTTTAGATATTTGTGGCACAGAGTTACTATGAAGCAAAATAAGTTTTAAGACAAATAGGACTCTATCTAGAGGTTAAATGTGACAGAAACTTTTTGTGGGAGCTCTGGAAATAAAGAAAAGTGTCTCTATTCAAGGTATTTTAGAAACATATGTCCATACAATTGAATAAGTCTTTTTGCCCATAGAAAGAATGTCTTTAAAGCAATGGTTTTTTATGACAATTTTAACTCTGCCAAGAGATTAAATTGTTCAAAATGTTTTGTGACCTCAATTAAACTGTTTGACCTATTCAAAAAATATCTGGAGAAAAACTGGGGATTTTCATACAATTGAATAATTCATTGTCTGAATTATTTAAAGCAATTGACATCTTCCAAAAAAAATGTACCATAAATGATTAATCATGTAAAGTTTCAACTTATTATCTTTCAATTCCGAGGAGTTATGCTTATTTGTCATATTTCGAGGTATTTTTTATAAAGGGTCATCAATCTTGAGGTTTTTTTTCAATATAGTTTTTTTTTATAAATCACTCGTGAGTACTGTCAAGTTGCCATGTGTTTTGTCATTCAGTTTTCATTGCCATTTCATCATGGAAGACTTAGGTTAGGTTAAGTAGGCAGCTCAGTTAACTGAGATCACCCAGAGACCATGAGGTTCATTGTGTTGCCTCATTTGAGAGAAGGAAGAAAGGAGTTGGAGAAGGGTGGGGAAGGGAAGGGAGGAGGATCAGAACTCCTATTACAAAACCATTTTGAGGATTCGACAAACGCAGCCAGATCCGCAATGGGCACATAAGCCGAACTACCCAGATCCTCAAAGAACGATTTTCCCAGAAACTGGGTTCGTCTTCTTAGAAGCACCGGGCAGTCGCACAGCATGTGTTGGATGCTTTCTGTCTCTTCCTCGTCTCCGCAGCTTCGGCAGAAGTCGTGATGGGGAACATGCAGCCTCCCAGCCAATAGTGCAGTGCCCCGTTACAACTCCTACCACCATCCTGGTCCTATTCAGATGTGCGCTTTGGGTTATACCTAGGCCAGAGTGCTCGAGAGATGCGACAACCGTACACCGTGTCCCTTTCTCTTCCCGCCAGAGCTCTGGCCGTCTCCCTGATTTGCAATACAACGTCCTGTAATGGTCTTTCTCTGTCCGTAACCGCAAGGCTAGCTGCCAGCGCTGATCCGTTCCTGGCGCACTCATCAGCCTCCTCATTACCAGTGACGCCTGAGTGTCCCGTTTCCCAGCAGAGGCTGAATGAGTGGTGTTGCATACGGTTGAGCGCAAGCACCGTCTTACGGATCAGTTTGCTCTTTATGGTATGCGATGACAGAGCCTTGATTTCAGCCTGACTGTCGACCAAAATTACAACGTTCCTTGGACTTTCGCCCACGGTATCAATAAGTCTAGCCGCTTGCCAGATTGCATAAATCTCGGCTTGAAAAACGCTACGCCAGTCAGGAAGACGGAATGATAGCTTCGTCGAAAGCTCTTCAGAGAAGATGCCTGCTCCTGTGCCCTCATCCATCTTCGAACCGTCGGTATATATGGAAAGACTTACAAACAAAACAACATTTACAAATCGTACAATTATATTAGGAAAATTCGCGTTCTGTAAAGAATGTTTGCGCTTAGGCCAATTTATGGAACCAATTCGGTGAACAATTAATTTCACGCTCCGGACCAGTGCATTGGCCATCAAGATCGTGTGATATCACAGCGTTAGAGTTTTTCCTTTGGGGCTACGTGAAGTCTAAGGTGTTTGTGGATAAGCCAGCTACGATTGAAGCATTAGAGTCCAACATAACCAGAGTTATACGATTATGCTCGAAATGCGTCAGCGAAAATTGGAAACTCCGCATGTAGGAGCTACGGCGCAGTTGCGGCCAACAGTTGAAAGAGACTATGAATGGCAAGAATGTTTCTTTCTATTGATAATAAAGAATTTCACGATTCATTTGAAAATTTGTGTTTTTTTGCATTAAAAAAGAAAAACCTCAAGATTGATGACCCTTTATAATACATAAGTTTTTTAGTTTAAATCATTCTTAAAAAGGGGTTACGATCGCTCAAATTTCACGTTTTCCGCCGATCTTTGTGTAATTTAGTTTAGAAAACGCGTGGTAAGGCCTTTACAGGGTTTACTAAAAACACTTTCTGTGATCTACTGAAACTCAAATGGTAGGAAATGCTAAGTGTGGTAAGAACCCAACTTGACTTTATCGTGGTATTGACGACAAAACAAGATATGATATACTTTTTGGGAACTACCTGACTTCAAATGGGAATTTCGCCACAAATATGAAAAAAAAACTCAGTCGCATAGTTATAGTTGTATGATTCATAATAATTGTAGATATGTCATAGAGTAGTACTAAAAGCATTTTATAGGGTATCTAAATTTCTAATATTTGATACAAGTTTTTCCTTGCCCATTTGTTATTACTCTTGATGTTGTTGTTATTGTGGATACATAACATGTTGAGCCTTAATTTATGCCATTGACGACCGTCATCTTTATCCTCGCCTGTTGGTGACCCCTACTCATAAACAACGGTCGCGCCTGTGTCGTCTGTGTGTGCCAAAGGATTTTTGGCTCACCTTTCGGGACTGACAACTATGTAGAAACTCCCGCCCCCCAACACGCTTGGTAATTGTTGCCAGGCTGCTGCTGTTTGACATTTTTCATTGTCACTTTATTTTTATATATATTTTGTATAAAATGTTTTCCTTTTCTTATATATATTTTTTTTCTTACAAATTTTTCCTTGCTCGCTTTATGATAATTTTTATGGTTTATTGTGTTTGATTTACACGTGTAGGTGCGAAAAAAAAAAATGTAATAATACGTTAAGAGAGTCTGGCAAAAATATACTATATATATTTTTTGTTCATTTGTTGCATGTTTTGGATTTCCTTTTGTGGCTGAGTGTTGCCATTTTAATAAGGTTTCCATTTCTAATTTATATATAGGTATATTTTCTTTAAAAAAAAGAAATTAAATTTAAGAGGCGCATATTTTTTGGAGCTTATTATAAATTGAAGCAATTTATTATGGCTTATTACAAATTATGTGCCAATTTGTATTTCTTGGAATATTTGAAATTTCCAGATGAAATTTGTGGCACTATTGCATATGTATATTTATAGACTTATATATCTATGTAAAATACTTATTTACTAAATTTTGTTTCTTTCTTTTTTTTGCAGGTATGTACCAAGTGCAAATATAACAAGGCTATTGTAGTTAATGTCCAAATTTTAATGTAAGTTACTTGGAAATGTTTAAGCTTTCAGAAAATACATATATTTCATTTTATTCTCAGAAATAAAGTTATATTGGAATTTAGATTAATAATAAAAGAAGTTGCTATTGGGAAAATAGACTTTTCTTTTCTACCGCTTTGCTTTAGGATAGTAATGGTATAATTTTTTCTTAATTTATGCAAAATGTCTGAAAAATAGTGTCAAGTTCAAAGAATACTCTTTTGTGAGGGGTATTCCAAGTAAGTTCTGGACCTCGACCCCATATAGAAGAATTTACTTATCACATCAACGTACTAAAAGAACTTTCTGCGCTTATTAAGCAAATTAAAAATGTCCAAGCATGTTTCAAATAACGATCAACCAAGATACTCTACAGAATTTCAATAAAAAAGTTGTATTTTCTGAAATTTTGAAGAATTCTTCAAGCATGCATTATTGTTATGTTGACAAAGAAAATTTTAAAGAAAGAATTTAAAAAAAAAAAACAAAAACAACAATTTGAAAAATCATCCTTCTAAATCCGGTATATTGCTTAGCCCAAAAGACATTTGATTGCCAAATTAAGTTATTATACCTTCATATACAGCCAAAAACTGACGAATTTTGTACAAAAATGTTTTTTTGAGCACACCTATAGGAGCTATATGATATAGTCAACCGATTTAGATCAAACTTGTTACACGTTGTTTGTGAGCTCTAAAAAATTATGTGCCAAATTTGGCTATGATATCTTCATAACAAAGGTATTGTCCACTAAAATTTTGGTTTTCTTTATTAAACACCCCTTTGGGGCTATACAATATAACTCCGCTATCGAAAAAGTAAAATAAACTTGTCTCCCTAACATAATTATGCATCGAATCTGAAGAACTTGGTCGCTCGAGCTCTTACCCTCTGAGATCTAGGCATTACCCATACAGTACAGGCGGATCAGGGGTATATCGACTTCTTAGCCCGTGAACTTTTGGTAACTTTGGGGTTCAGTTTACTTCTTATGTTACATACATCGTTAGGGGTGACTTTCCTTCCTCATTTTCGGCTTGCAAATTAATATACCTTTGTACCATACGGTCACAGCGGCCTAGAAATGCATCTCTTACGACTGCGAGAATTTTGCAAATTTTTTAACTAAATCTAGAGACTGTTCAAGGCTACTTACCTTTTAATCACACCTAAGTAAAATTTAATTACAATCTAAATTTTATCAAAAAGATCATTATACCCTTAATAAATTATTTTTGTAAGCGAAAATGAGGAAGGATATGGATTACCTAAAGTATGATTCCAGTGTATTAACAAAGTTACCCAAAGTATGATTCCAGTGTATTAACTACTCACTTGTGATTTCAGACCTGACTTTTAAAAACAAATCAGCACTAAATCCATGGGCGATTTTTTTAAAAATTCACCTGTGATTTCAGGCATGACTTTTTAGAGTCAACCCGTACTGAATTCATGGCTGATTGTTAGGGCTAGGCTTCAAGTTTGAACGCCTAGCACATGCATGTGTTAAATTCTGTGACAAATGAATGCGTAGATTCATGGCTAGTGCTAAAAATTCAGGCATGATTTCATGACTAATTCAGTCCTGAGCCAAACTGAAGGGTATATACAAAATACTATTACAAAATTTAATAAATATATAATTTTACTATGGGGCTCTGCCCCCTGCGTGCTTCACACGCCAACCCCCGTACGATTTGCTTTATTCAATTCAGATTATCCAGATTATTATATACCCTGTGCAACTCTCTATTTTCATAATGTTCATCATCCCGTCTTTAAAATACCCTGAAACAATGCAGGTCGCTGCTCGGACTCACAATTGGAATAAACATGTTTACAATGGCTCCTTTGATATTATTCTGCTTTATTTCCCAATGACTTTATTATCATAAATGGTAGCCGAGGGGACATTAATCTTTCCTCTAATGATGTTAAGCTTTTTAACCATTCTGGTAAATCTATTAAATCTGAGCCATGTAAAATGGAATTTTTCGGATTCCTACCTGCCTTAATTGTACGGCTGCAAGTTTTACAAAATGTTAATATGCCGTTAATAAAAGGAAACAGATCTACCAGATGACACATATCTGAACTAAACACACAAGTTTCTTTATAATCCCTGCTAATTCTTTCTATTTGATGTAGGAACATACTATTTCTTACTTGCCCGTCTCGCCTACCATCTTCAATATATCTGCTCTGTGATCTACGCAATATATTATGCTCCTGCTCTGCAGTCCTTAACTCCAATTTTTCTCTGAGCATTTTTCTAAGCATAGTGTTTCTTCTCTACAATCTTAGACTATGTCTTCTCTGTGCTAAGTTCTAAGTATAGTGTTGAAAACTTGCTCTAGTCGCCGAATTTCTGCATCCCGCCACGAAGGAATTATAAGTTCGTAGAAATGTATGTAACGCTCAGAAAGAGGCGTGGTAGACTCTCTAAGCTACACATATTCTATCAACAGCCGAGTCGACATAGCCATGTCTGTCTGTCTGTCTGTATGAGTAAAAGAATCTCGGAGAGAGCTATGGAGCTGAAATTTTACCAAAAGATGCGCATAATAGTGACGATAATCTAACCCCCAGCCTCCAATGCGGAGACGAAACCAACAAACCATAGATCATCAAAGAAAGATCAGCACATTCAAAAAATTAATATGGTCTATTTTAATATAGCACAATAGTTTTTTTTTTTAACGAATAAATATAGTTGAACAGCAGTGCAGCAAACAAAACGCACACTCCAAATCCAGCAATTACTCCTATGTAAAATCCGGAACATATACTTATGCTTTTAGCCGCACGTTTAGCAACCAATTTTAGCGTTGTCTGCTTTGTAGACTGCACAGTCAATAGGTTTTCGGTTGGCCTACCTGCTGAATCATCATCAATTGGCAAATGTTCGACCAGCCCTACTTGATTGCGGCCTATTTCAAAAAAACGCTCCATTATGAGATTTTTCTCCGATTTGGCATTTTTAAACATGGTTTCTAGTATTAGGTTCTGCAGCTGCAGCTCTTCAAACTTTTTACGCTCTTGTCGCAGCTCTACCTCCACTTCATTCAGTGCTTTTTTATGATTAGCTCTAAGCTCATCGAACTCTTTCTGGCTTTTGATGAGCTGGTCATTCATAACCAACTTCGTATCCAGCTCAGCACGAAGTTTCTCAACATTTTCAGTTAGTTTCTTGTTTTCTTCCTGCAAGTCTTCTATTATAAGACGCTTTGTTAATTCATCTTCCTTGCTGACTTGCTGTTGAGCTTTTAGCTCGGACAAAGTTTCCTTCTTGTTGATCGATCTCCAAGTTCAACCTACCTATCTTATTCGTCAGATAGACACGTTGTGCTTTTAAATCTCGAATTTTGTTCTCTAATTCAGTACATAATTGGCTAAGCTTCTCTAAGCTCTTCATGGACTGTCCCTGCGCGTCTTGCAGCTTAGTATACTTGACTTTTAGAAGTCTATGCTGGAATTCAAGTTTCCAAAGTTTCTTTTCGAAATTGAGCTTTTCACGCTGGAGCCTCTCTCCTTTCAACTTCTGGCACTTCAGTTGCTCCAAGCAGTCGTCTACTTCAAGCTCACTTTGCTCAAGCTTCATCTGCAGCTCATTAATAAGCTTGGATTTATGTTTGTTTTTCTGTTCAAGCTCTTCAATGTGCTGCTTGGCGTTGTCTTCCCAAAAATGATGTAACCTTTCCAAAGCCATAGCCATGAAGTTGGATTGCACGTTCTGAATCTGTAGTGGTTCCACGTTTATGGACAATTTGTGCAGTAGATCCAACATGGAGTTACGATCCATTTGCAACTGACAGTTCAATACATTACAATGCTCTGACAAATCCTTTAATGCCTTTTGTTCTTTATCAAGCTTTTGTGTTAGTTCTTTTTTTTCCATCATGGTTGTTTCACAATTATTCATACGCTCCTGAACTGTTATCAACATAGCGTGCTCAGCTTCTGCCAAGCGCCGCTTAATGGCGTCCAGGTCTAAAGACTTTAGCATGAGCTGCTGCTCAGCAGTGTCGCTCTTCAGCACAAGCTGCAACTTTTTGAAGAATTGGCTAATGAAGGTCTCATAAAACCGTATCCGTTCTTCCATTGCAGCCATCTTTTCGTTACATTCCATTTGCAATTTATTTGCATTGCTGCCCTCCAACGTCTCAATGGGTTGACTCATAGCAAAATTGGTTAATATGTCTGCATTCTCCATGGCCTCTTTCCAGGATTCTGCCTCTAAAACTCCACACAGTGCGCCGAGGCAATTGCCGTACTGTAGTAGTTGCGTCTTGTATGCCTTGGACTTTTCGTTTCTCACGCCTAGCTCGTCTTGTTTTTTGGCCAATTCCATTTTCTTTTCCTTTAGCTCATTGGAGAGTTCAGAGCTTTTAGCATAAGCCTCAAACTCCTCCTTTTGTTGTTGGTATTTAGAGCTCATGATATGAAGGCAGCGTTCAACCAACTGAACGACATCATCAACCATTAATTGAGTTTCACCCAAGTCCAAATTATTAAGTTGCGCGTAGTTTAAAACTACCTGGCGGATTTGCTTAGTCACGTTGATTTGAGTTTGATCGGATCCTGCCATTTTAGTTTAAAATTTTTTTTTGTAAAATGAAAATTTTTTTTTTTTTAACCAACTTTTTTTTCTAAATTTTGTTGCTATTTTATTCACTTAGATGTTGCTGTTAGAATAAAACTCACACGACTGACGAAAAATCTGAAAAAATTCTTAAAGTTGAAATTGAAACGTCAAAAAAAAACATGGCACACTTGTTACTTAACATTGTTGCTAAGTTAATATTTGGGCAATAGTGACGTCATGCGTCGCTATGTGCAATAAATAGTATTGTAAAATAAAAAACATAAGTATTGTAAAATATAGACGTACTATTATATATAACTATATAATAAAAAAACTTTGATTTTGTATTATAACACATTAATCCAAGACATAAGGCTTATAGGTATGGATTTGGATACAGCGACCCCAAAAACACTATAATCTCGAAAAATTTCGTCGGGGTTTTTTTTCATAGCCTGCACCGTATGGTACAAAGGGTATATTAAGTTTGCGCAAGCCGAAAATGTATGTAACATGCAGAAGGAAACATCGGAGACCCCCAAAGTTACCCAAAGTTTGATCAGGGTGACTAGAGATGTCGTATACCGCTTAGATCTCAGAGATGGTAAGAGCTAGAGCAACCAAACTTTCAGATTAGATCCCTTATTATTTCATAGAAGACAAATTAATTTTATTTTTTCGATATCGGGTCTATATTGTATAGCTCTCAGAGGGCCTCGAAAAAAACCAAAAGTTTTAGATGGATAATACGCTTGTTTAGAAAGATATCGTAACCAAATTTGGCACTCGGAAGTTTTTTTTAGAGCTCCCAAGCACTGTGTCAAATCGGAAGTTTTTTAGAGCTGAAGATATCGTAACCAAATTTGGCGGCCGGAAGTTTTTTATAGTTCCTAATCAGTGTACCAAAAATAGGACCGATCGGTAAAAAAATTTTTTGGTGAAAAATTCGACTGATTTCTGTTTGTTTATGAAAATATCGTAGCCAAATTTGCCGAATAAAATATCTTTTGGATGTCTTAGGCAATATGTCGAACTTAATAGCAATGTGGTGGTACAGGGTATCCCAAAGTCGTCTGCGCCCGACTTTAACGTACGCCATCTTTTTCATTATAAAAAATTAAACTTCTTACAAAGAATGTTTGGAATTTAAAACTCTCATATTGCAGCAACGAAAAAAAACAATCTTTCTTTTGCTGCAGTTTGTTTAAAACAAGTTTGTAAACCGCAAAAAATTTGAAATAACTTTTTTTTTGGTTTTGCAACACTATGCGTTTCTTTTTGTTCTTGTTGGCGTTGTTCTTGTTAGCAACATAAATCTAAAATGACTTTTCCGTTTTTCATTAAATATTGGCGACAAAAACTTTTTCAACTTATTAAAAAACTTGCACGGGCCAATGCAGTTAAAGCCAATAAGCAGACAACAAGTATACGACAAGTATGCGCCAGCAACCACAGCAACAACAAGAACAGAAACCAAAACCAAAACAACGACAACAGCGATGACAACCACAATGACATAATTTGTATTTGCTTAGAATTTATGGCAAGCCACAGTGGTCGAAATTTTGGATTCAGCTGACATAAAATTATTGATTAATTCTAATGAAGTTTGTTGTTTTTTTTTTTTTTTTTTTTGTATAGTATACTGGTACAAAAAAAATATTTTCCAAAAATATTTGAAAAGTATTTTCAAAAAAATATTTTTTAAAATTTTTCTAAAAATATTTTCAAAAATTATTTTATAAATATATTCAAAATTTATTTGAAAAAGATATTCAAAAATATAAAAATATTAATAAAAATTATTTGAAAAATATGTTCAAAAATTATTTGAAAAATATGTTCAGAAATTATTTTAAAAATATTTTAAAAAATTATTTTAAAATTATGTTCAAAAATTATTTGAAAAACATATTCAAAAATTATTTTAAAAATATTTTCAAAAGTTATTTGAAAAACATGTTCAAAAATTATTTTAAGAATATTTTCAAAAATTATTTTAAATATATATTTACAAAAAATAATTTGCAAATATTTCAAAAATTATTTAAAAAATATATTCAAAAATTATTTGAAAAACATATTCAAAAATTATTTTAAAATTATTTTCAAACATTTTTTTAAAAATTTTTTCAAAAGTTATTTGAAAAACATGTTCAAAATTATTTTGAAAAATATTTTCAAAAATTTGTAAATAGCTCTATTGAAATCTTGTTGCAAATGGAAGCATAACTTTTTGGTATTTTGTTTTAATATGAAAACTAGTGTATATAAGGAAATATGCCGTATTGAAAATATTTTTCAAAATTATTTTAAAAATATATTCAAAAATTATTTAAAAAAAAAATTTTTTTAAATTTGTAAATAGCTCTATTGAAATCTTGTTGCAAATGGAAGCAAAACTTTTTGATATTTTGTTTTAATATAAAAACTAGTACATATAAGGATATATGCTCCATAAAAGTGTTAAATTACATATAAAGTTAAATTAACTATTTCAAAATATAAATTAATAGTATAGTTATTAATTTTTATAGTTACATATTAGTTTTATTTCCCAGATTCAAGCTTTTTATTTTGGAACTACTAACACTTTGACTGCAAATATTTTAACTTGCAGAGTAGCAAATTTTTATTTTATTTCTATTCAAAACTGGTAAATCTTAATTTTAATTTCCAGAATTTTGCTGATTAAGTAAAAATAGCTGAAAATATATAACCGCAAAAGTCTCTTTGCAACAAATTTTAAAGCCAACTTTAAACGACTTTTAAAGTTAAAGCTAAGCCTCATGTTTGTTGTGCTTAACTAAGACGCTTATTTTAAAATTAGAACCTTTATTTATTAAGTTAATCATTTCTAATGAACGACTTAAATTTCGCTTGAAATGTTGAGAAATAGACAAATCACATGAAATATGAGTGACTTACTAAAGCTCGCTGGAAAAGTACAGCAGCAAAAGTTTGATTTCGATTTAAAGACAAATATATTACCTCTTTAGATATTTAAGTAAGTCGTAGGTAGGCCAAGGTTTAGTATTTCTCTAAGACAATTCTCTTGTTGACAAACTACATAAGAACTAAGACCTTTAATTTCTTTGTTACGGATTTTCAATAATAAATAGAAATTTTCTTTAAAAGAGCTAATAAAAACGACACACGAAAGTAGTTACGCTTTAAAGCGAATTAAAGAAAGAATAAAATATTTAATCGAACCCAAAGCATAGAAGGTTCAACCAAAGAGCAGATAATAAGTAAGTGCGCAGTTAGTACAGCGAGCAGCAGCATTAAATTTTGGCGCCAAACATTATTTTCTAAATTGAATTAATTTTGAGTTAAATCGTTCATTTCGACCACTGTGCGGACGGGCGGTCGTAGAAAAACTTTAACTACGCACACACATACGCGTGCAACATTCACACACATGCGAGCGGTTGCTGCCAATGCTGCTTGTTGCCCCCTTACCTCATCCCTGTGTCCACATATTCGCGCTTACGTTACGATGTACGCTGCTTCAATGCAGCAGAACGCGCGCACAACGCTTTGGCCAACATGTTCCACTTGCCAATACGTTCCGACAGAACGTTTTCTTTGCTTGCGTATTTTTTTTTCTTTTTGTTTTTGGAGAGCCAGAGCCAGAACCAGAGCCACAATACAAAAACTGCGACGCAATTGTGGCGCTGAACTGTACAGTGGAGGACATTGACATTTTGCATTTTTGTTTCGTTAGCATTTTTCGTTCGTTCGTTTCAACAACGTTTCGCCAGAACGTTGGAAATAACAAAAACAACAACAACAACAACAATGTTGTCGCTGCTACTGCTGCAAAAAGCAGCGACTGCGGCCTGGCCGTGGTATGCTGCCTTACTTTATTTCTTATTGTTTTTGTTTTTGTTGGCATTTACTACTTGGGGCTTATACATAGCCATAGCTCATTAAAGTTGTGATAATGCGGTTCTTGGTTGTTGTCTGTTTGCCAAGTGTTGCTGTTGTTGTTGTTGTGGCTGTTATGGCTCTCTTCTCAGTGCTTGATTATTTACTTAAAACTACTTGACAGTTTTATGAAAGACTTGCTAAAACCAAAGAAAAACGCGTGTCATATGTCTTAATGAGATTTTAAAACGTTTTATGATGGGTGGAGCTACTTTTTTGATATGATTTGGGAATTTGAAGAATATCAAAATTTGGGGTACAATAATAATAGAGTCAGACCATTATAGGGCTTTGAAAGAGACGAGAGTAAGAGTAATCCTTAGCAGACGCATGCTGTATCTTTCGCCAGTGCTGAAACAAAATGCACATTTTAAAATGAAGAATTGCTTATTTTCATCATCTATCGTATTACCATTTTTTGTAACGAATCGAAAATACTTATCAAAGATGACACAATAACTTTTGACCATGAAGAGTCTTAACACCAGTACGCAGCAGCACGAAACGCTATCAAGTAGGGATGAGCGCTAGTCTATCGATATATCGGAATATCGATATTCTTTCTTTGGCAGTCGACTATTTTGTATCGATATCCATGTTCGGCGATATAAAAAAATATTGAAGAACATTATGACGATCTAATGAAATAAAAGTTCGATGCTCTTAGAGAATGTTTATCAAAACGAGCTTTTTTTCTGAGTCCATGACTGAAGCTGTGACCGTCTTCTGCAAAAAAAAGGGGGCCTGCCTTTGAAAATTACTTGCCAAAAGTTCTTACTCAAATATGCTCTATAACTTACAGCCCATAAAATTTACTGTGACGTCATAGAAAAACTTTCTCAAAAGAAACACCCTATATGAAAATATTTGATGTTTGCAAATAAGCATAAAATGGCTTCAAGTAGACCAATAATAAAAATGTAACATATCTAGAGCTTTTTGAAGTTCCATATTTCATACTGAAAGAGCTTAAATTTTAACGAAATATAATAAACATGTCATACCTTTAAAAATATAATACATATGGTTCAATAGTTTCTCGCAAAGCTGCGCCATAAAAGGCTTTTGATGTCGAGTAAAAATACAAAATTTTTTTACTTATTATGGTCTTTCTTAATTGGCTTAAAAAGCTTCATTTTATTTATTATTTCTGCCCCACGCCCATAAAAACATTTTCATTTCAATTGAATAACCATTATAAAGTATATTTATAGTACTTGGCTTTTCTCTCTCTCTCTCTCTCTCTCTCCTAACAACAAAGCAAATAAATAACAAATTTTAATGAACTGGTGTGAAAAAATGTGTGTTACCAAATATTTTATTAAATTAGCAAACTATCGGCACAATTTGCAGCTCTTAAGTTTATAAATAAATTTGGTATAAATAAGTACTTAAAGACGTGTGTATCTTTGCTTTTTGTTGTTCTTTCTAGAAGTTAATTAAAAATTACTTTGGCCCGCTTTGAACGTTGAGAGCACATAAATCTTGAGATTTTCATTAAAAAGTCTTTTGCCTGATTTGATTGCGATATTGAGAGATTTATGTACACACACAAACACACACGTATTGAGAATTTTATCATTTATGAGATTTTGCCATATTGAAGCTTAGTTATACATAAATATTAGATGATGTATTACACTAGGGGTTAGTACATATTTGTTTGGCTGGAAAATTTTTAATTGCTTTGTTTGAATTTTCAGTTTTTATGGTCTATAAATTTTGCTTTTAAGACTTTGGGCTATTAATTGTGGTTTATTGTTTGGTGATTGTGGTTTCACTTGAACAATCTATTTAAAGGTGTTGGAAATTGCAAATTAATGGTTTATCAAAAAAGAGAATGTTGTTGTCAAATTTGGGTCTTCTAAGTCCTTTTGTTAGATGATATTTTAAGAACTTGGGTCTGGAGGCGCTTACTAAGCCCAGCCCAAGCTTTTTTTTAATTAAGATGAATACATTGTCAACTTTTTAAACATTAAGATTATGCTGAACGCAAATATGAAACAAGTTGCTTGCGCCCTCTAGCGGATACGCCAAAGTGAATAATAAATGATGACGGGAACAAGAACGCGTCGCTCAAAAATTATTTTTGATAATAAAAAAAAATTATTATAATTTAAGCTTTCAAAAGCCTCCTAACAGCTTTTAGGATTATGTTAAGAAAAAAAAATTAGTTTTAAAAACATTTTATTTTTTTTTTCAAAACGCAAATCTAAAAAAAATTATCAGTGAACAGCGGACCGATTCTGCAGTCTCCGGCCAAGGCCAAGGAGTCAGTTTTTATTATAAAAAAAATAATTAAAAAATTAAGCTTTCAAGCGCCTCTTAAATGCTTTTAAGATTAAGCTAAGAAAAAAAAAAACTCGTTTTAAAATCGTTTTTTTTTCAAAACGCAAATCTAAATAAAATTATCAGAGAACATCTTACCGATTCTGCAGTCTCCAGCAAAGGCCAAGGAGTCAGTTTTATTATAAAAAAAATATGTTACAAATTTAAGCTTTCAAGCGCCTCCTAAAAGCTTTTAAGATTATGTTAAGGAACAAAAAATCGTTTTAAAATAATTTTTTTTCAAAACGTAAATCTAAAAAAAATTAGCAGGGAACAGCTGACCGATCCTGCAGTCTCCAGCCAAGGCCAGGGAGTCAGTTTTATTATAAAAAAAAAATAGTTACAAATTTAAGCTTTCAAGCGCCTCCTAAAAGCTCTTTTTTTTTTAAACTCAAATCTGACCGATTCTGCAGTCTCCAGCCAAGGCCAAGAAGTCAGTCTTTATTATAACAAAAAAATAATTACAAAATTAAGCTTTCAAGCGCCTCTTAAATGCTTTTAAGATTAAGCTAAGAAAAAAAAACTCGCTTTAAAATCATTTTTTTTCTTTCAAAACGCAAATCTAAAAAAAATTAGCAGGGAACAGCTTACCGAGTCAGTTTTATTATAAAAAAAAATAGTTACAAATTTAAGCTTTCAAGCGCGTCCTAAAAGCTTTTAAAATTATTTTAAGAAAAAAAAATTCGTTCAAAATCTTTTTTTTTTTTAACGCAAATCTAAAAAAATTAGCAGGGAACAGCTGACCGATTCTGCAGTCTCCAGCCAAGGCCAAGGAGTCAATTTTTATTATAAAAAAAAAATTAAAAAATTAAGCTTTCAAGCGCCTTTTCAACGCTTTAAAGATTAAGTTAAGAAAAAAAAAAATCGTTTTAAAATCATTTTTTTTCTTTCAAAACGCAAATCTAAAAAAAATCAGCTGGGAACAGTTGATCGATTCTGCAGTCTTCAGCCAAGGCCAAGGATTCAGTTTTTATTATAAAAAAAAATAATTAAAAAATTAAGTTAAGAAAAAAAAATCGTTTTAAAATCTTTTTTTTTTACAAAACGCAAATCCTAAAAAAAATCAGCTGGGAACAGTTGGTCGATTCTGCAGTCTTCAGCCAAGGCCAAGGATTCAGTTTTTATTATAAAAAAAATAATTAAAAAATTAAGTTAAAAAAAAAATAGTGTTAAAATCTTTTTTTTTACAAAACGCAAATCTTAAAAAAAATCAGCTGGGAACAGTTGGTCGATTGTGCAGTCTTCAGATAAATCCAAGGAGTCAGTTTTTATTATAAAAAAAATAATAATTCAAAAATTAAGCTTTCAAGCTCCGCTTAAACGCTTTTAAGATAAAGGAAAGAACAAAAATTCGTTTTAAAATAATTTTTTTTTCAAAACGTAAATAAAAAAAAAACAACTGGCAACAGTTGGTCGATTCTGCAGTCTTCAGCCAAGGCCAAGAAGTCAACTCAAACAGCTTAGCATGCACGAAAGTTCGACCTTGAAATGTCTCGGATTTCTTTAAATTTCTATTTCAAAAGAACGTCTGTCAAAAGTTACTTTTATTGCGAATTTCCTTGAAATTTCGCTCCCCAATGCATTATGTATTTTCCATAAAAGTAAGTAATTTGCTGCTCATTTTTATACTACAACTTCTACGCATCTCTCTACAAGCAAGGACATTTCCTTGAAAGTGTTTTCACTGTTCCCGTAGTTAGACATTAGCATATTATTTGGTGCGCAATTGCCTCTAACTTGGTTAAAACCACACCCAACTTGGCCAACAGCAAACTGACGACTTAACTTGAGCAATAAAAACCAAAATATGTTTTTTTTTTTCTATTTTTTTCATATGAAGAAATGGCGGCATAAATTAACTCTGAAAGCGCGTCAGCGAATGTGAAATGGCATGCGTGCAAGAGTGAAATGGCGTTATATTTGTACAAAAAAAAAAAAACAAGCAAAAAATTTGCATAATACATAATATAAAAACAAATGCGAGTGACAAGGTGAAATAATTAGAAGAAATTAAAATAACAGCATAAGAGCGAGAGTAGATTTTGCTGCTGCTGCGCTGTCGCTGCTTGTGGGTGGGCGGGTGCAAGCTACAGCGGCATTGCTCATACCACATGATGACCCTATCCCAACCGGCATTTTAGCCAAGCGCGCGTCATGAATGGGCTGGCAGTGGCAGCGGTAGAGGCGGCGGCAGCAGCAGCAGCAGCGCCACTTGCGTCAATTTGGCAATGAAACACACAACGTTGGCCGTGTTTTTGTAGCTTTCTAAATAGGCAGCGACAAAGCTGCAAAGCGACAAGGCGACAAGCCAACAGTTAGCAGCTGTTTGGGTTCCCAGTTGTTGTTCTTGCTGTTTTTGTTGTTCGCTGAGAAAATGTTATTAGCAATTGTTTTGCAGTAGCTTCTCAAAATCAAAACAATAAAAAAAAAACTCTAAAACGGAAAGTGAGACGGAAAATTTGGAACGTTATGAAAAAAGAAATATTTGCAATTTTGATATGCAATTTTTTTTGCTTTAATTGGTAATATTTACCGAATTTGATTGAGAATTATTATAATTTTAATTTTTCTTCAAATCTTACCATAAGATTAATTTTCACCCATTCGATGTAGACGAGAATATTGTTTCGTTCCAATTTTGGCAAATTTAATTTATTTAAAAATTTTGACTCTTGGTGTGCCTCAATAAAATTTCTTATGTTACTTTTTACATACAAAATTACAATGAGGCAATAAGAGGTTTCTATCGGAATCTAATGCAACTATTTTCCATCTGTCTTGAATGAATGGATACCTTGTCAAAAAAGAACCTTTATATTTTTAGTCCAAGTAAATATGTAGGCAATATGACGTCACTTCAAGTAAACCCTGTTTCTAATAGATCTTTGAACATTAGCCAAACGCGAAAAAGTGGAAACCTGAAGATGTCAGGTCTGGAGAATGGCGCAGTTGCGATAAAACTAACATCTGCTTTTTTGAACACTTTAGGTGTTTTTTCTGTCAATGCTCTCTCTTCCAACGAATCAGTTGTATGCAGGTGAAACTGACCCATGATAGTTTTGCCTAGCTTTAACAACTTCTAGAAATCCCTTTTGGTCCCATTAAACAAATAACACCGTAAGGTGGGTTCTTGCGGGATCCGCGGGATTGCCATATCAATCCTATCATTAGTCTTTAACTTGAAACTTAAGGATTTCCAGAATCTTACCACTAGTGCTCTCCTGAAACTAAAAATATTTATTGAAAAGTCGCCGGGTGAAAGTAGTTGATTCGCCAAAGTATAGAGATAGTAAATTTAAAAAGCGTACATTTACACAAATCATGAAAATTTGAAAGAAGTTCTGCTAAAAATCATCAAATTTTTTTAAAAGTTTACGTTAAACTTTATCCTTCGACGCTAGTGAAATTTTTGACAAAAAAGAAAAAGTTCGAGTTCGTTTTAGGGAGGTTACGGATTATTCTTTACGGATCCAGAATTTTGGGGGTTCTTGAATTCGAAGTGTATACTTATCAGAGCTCGCAAAAGACTGTCAACGTATTTTACCAACTTTTCGGGGGTCTGGACCCGAAAACACCCCCATTTTGAAAAATTTCGAAAACAAAGACTTGCAAATCACTTCAGCAAAAGTTATCAAGCACGGAAAAGCTAGAAAACTGTGTTAAGTTGAAGCTTTGCGAAAATATCTTTTTGCACCGAGTGTTGACTAAGGACGAAGAGTATATATGCACCCAACTCTTAACGCAGGAAGTTGGCTTGTCCAATTCGGAGCAACTTCACCTGTTTCGTGGCGCGATCGAATTTTCTATTCCATCCTCATCTCTATCTCCATTATAGACCCCCCACAAAATCACAAAAAAACGCAAAAGCTTTCACCCAGCCCTTGCGCCAAATTTGCCGCAAATGTGCTTGTTGTTATTGTTATTTTTGCGCTTCACTTTTTACTATAAAACAATTTTGTTTTTGTTGCGCTCTCTGACTTTGCACAAACACAAAATGACGCAAGCCACAAGGCGACACCGACTCGAGAGAGAGAGAGCGCTTGCGAGCGAGCGCGCGCTTTGCTAATTGGAGCAAAACAAACACAAACAAATGGCACTCTCGCCTTGTTTCATTGCCGGCGCGTTTCAAGCAAAACACGCACGCACACTCTCGCATGCCCACACACATATGGCCGTTGACGTAGTTGGGGCGCGCTGCTCGGTCTGCTCGCCGTCTGGAGCAGCAGCAGCCGCGCATTTTTTTTCCCTTCGTCTTTGTCGTTTCGTGTCGTCTTCATCTTCGTGTTGTTGTTAGGTAGGTCGTCTCGTGGTGCTGTTTCGCTCGTTTACATTACATTGAAACTTGTGACTATGTGCTTTACCCCTTTCCGCTCTGAACCGTTTTGGTCCTTACACAACTGTAAATGTAATGCGTCAGGATTTTATGTTCTGCTTTGCTTTTGTTTTATGCTTTTCCCATAGTTTTTTGTGTTTGGCTAACTAAAGGCTGCTACCCAGTAGGAAATTTGGCGCGCATAGCAGCGCCTGCCGAGTGACTTGCTTTGCATTAGAAATAATTGAATAAAGTCATCGAAGAAATTTTTTTTTAAATATGTATTATACTTTACGACTGAAATTTTGAGAACTTAGGTGAGTCTTTAATCCTGTTTTCTTAAAGCGGCCGTTGGGAAGGATATAAGCCCATATTTATGCATGCAATAAAATTTTTGCGATTTAAAAATATCAAAAACAACATCCACGCTATGCTGCTTTGATTTATAATATTGATTTAAATTAAATATAATAGATACTTTTATTGCTAACAAACGTTGGCTGCACTGCTGCACTTGACTCTACGCAATAAAGATATACATAAACCATGAATACACTTTGTGTCCTTGGGCGGTATTGAAGTGCTGTAGAATAGCTCACTTTGTAAGGGTAATCGATACCAACAAATATAAATTGCGCATTTCATTCTGGATATTTTTGATTGAATTTAAAACTGCTTAAAATGCCAGTTGTGGCAAGTTAATGCATTTTAATAAAGACGCAAGATATTAGTATGAGTGATGAAGTATTATGTAAACTTTAATGCTAAAAAATAACAACAAAAATAATAAGCTTAAAATTGAAACCAGAAAATTTTAATTTTTAAATGTCCGAACAGAGGTTAGCAATTAGACGACCATGGACGACCTACCTAGTTCGCAGAATAACTTCTTTGCTCTTAGCAACATCTCCGTATAGATCTCGCATTACCAAGATTTTGCTACAGAGTCGATTAAGTTTCCGTAATACCATTTGTAATCATTTTCCCGTATTATTAATATACACTTAACACTATTAATAATACAAAAACCCTTAAAACAAATACCAATCATAATTAAATTCTTCAAATCATAAATCAAAATCTAGTTGTAGCTCTCACGTCTTCTCCTCACAAAGTAATAATCCACATTGGTTCCGTAAGAAGGAAGTGGAGAGTATGTTGTAGGCTTAGTAGATAAGGTGAAACTTATTTCATAGTTTTAGGCTTTTTGAATTGCCCCCACTTATAACAACAAAAAATACAACTGCGAATGTATACAGATGCACTCACTTGTGATACTTAGTCAATGCTGAAGCCATATTTTGTTTTTTTGGAAAGTAAGAAGTATAAGTCTATGAATACATGTTTAAAATAATCAGATTGTAGATTTTTATTTACCATTCTACAATAATTCAATTAAAAATAAAATTGTTGTTTTATTTATTATAAAGTTTTTGATAAATTTTTGCTATTATAATGAACTTCTATATTAGTACGGTAGTAAATGATTTTAAATACTTTACTTGAATGAAATACGTACTATTGAAAAATTCGTTTTAGAGGAGTTCTTTATAAGGACGTTTGACTGTATTATTTGTATAAATTTTTTTGTTTTTTTGTACATAATTGTTTCTGGTTGACGTTCAATTGAATGTTTGTTTGTCTCAGGTTTAAAACTACAAAAATATTCTGGTTCGTTTTAAAACAATTGAAGCTGTTATTATTTTGGCGAATTTCTGGTATTCTGCCCACAAAGCTGACGTATGAGTCGCAAAGTTGTAATCAGTCTTAAAAAATTCCACAAAAAATTAACGAAAAAAATTGTATACAAAAAAGCGTTCGTTAAATTTTCCACTGGGCTTTGTTGTTGCTCTCGCTTCGGTTCACTCTCTTTAGTTTGTTTATCTCGTCGTATTGATCTCGTTACAATTTGAAAAATTTGTAATGTGTTTTTGTGTCTGCTAAAGTTTTGACTGTTGCTTACGTCATTTATGCTGTAAAAATTTTATATATAATTTAAGCAGTTTTAATATTACCTTAAATTGTCGTTTAAACTTGTGTCTTGCCTTATTTTATGTACATACAGGCATAAGTATGTATGTACATAGTTTATATAAATTAGTCTAAACTGAGCTTCAACTTGACGCACAACTGCGCAAATGAGGCCTCGAAAACTACAACTTGAACAAGTGTAGCAACAACAACAACAACAACTACAACGTGAACAAGCAGCAATTACAACAATTACAAACAACACACACATACTTGCAACAAAATGTACATGCAACAACAACTAGCCAAAAAGTCATTAAAGCCACCTTAAACTTTGGCAATGCACGTAACGGCCAAAACAGCCAGCTTTGAAGTTTAACTTTATCGACAGGAAACTTCATTATAAACGACATTGGCACACACAGATACACACATACGCTATGGCAAGTAAACCAGCCTGACAAGCTACAGCTCTGCTGCAAGCTCTGCCGCTGCTCGAACATAACGGCAATGCAGCCAAGTACGCGAGGCGTTTAAGCCACAACAGTGACGTAGATAGGCAGGGAAGTTTATAAGGTGATCCATTCCACACACCTTAAACTTAAGGAAATTTAAAAAAATACATAATAGCAGTTTTTTATATCAACAAAGAAAACAATTCTATACACAGAGTGAGATTTCAAGATGATCAGGGCTGCAAGAAATGAAATCGACTTATCCATGTCTATCGCATCTGGTCGCCATTTTCTCAGAGATAAAAAAAACTGAAAGCAGAAATATTATTTTGCACATTTGTTTAAGTGCCTTATAGATTATATTCATGATGCAATTGCACAAGGTGGCGCCAAGTGATCCGTGAGTTTGGCTGCACAGAAAAGTGGTTCAGATGTTGTATGGTAGCTATATGAAATAGTGGATCAATTTTGATCAAACTTCACAAAAGAAAAATTACCATTTAGTATAAAAAAACTTGCTAGCAAATATCTTTGGCTTGATTACATACTTAATCAAACCCCTCCAAAGCAAGCAAAACTATCTACGTCACTGAGCCAACGCCACAGTGGGCTGAGTGTGGTAATAGGCTGCTGCCTTTTTTTTATTTGTGCTTTGTAGCCAATGTTACCAAGCAGCCAAAGTGGCTTAGCCAGGTCTTAAAGAAAATAACTGTGTGAAACATATTATGGTCTACGGCGCGAAGTTTTTTTTTTTTTTTTTGTAGGAGGTGAGGTAAAAAGAAATGAAGATTGTGTAGAAAAAAAATGCCGCCTGTTTGAGAAAAAAAAAATATGTCTAACATTGTAACGTGACCATCGCGTTGTTGCACTTGTAACATGTTGCTGTTGTAGCTGTAAAGTTGCACAGCCAGCAAGGCATGAAAGAGAAAGAGTGAGCAAGGGGCAGGGGGGGGGAGAGAGGACGCACCTAACCATAAATCTACACAAAAACTGGATTAGAGGCCTGCGCTTTGGCAAACAACGATGCATGCATGGAGTAAACTATTTGCACAGTGGGCTGAAAGCTGTTAGCGGGCTTAACAAAGGTCAATAATAAATACCTTTGAAAATTGCTTAAAAGTTAGCTTTAAAAAGAATGCAAAATTTGGGGAATATTTACGGTACCTATGAGATAAAGAGTGTTTAGGGATGGAAATAACAAAAGTCAGTTATTGAAGGCATACTATATGTATAGAAATGTAAAGTGTCACAAAATTACTGCGGTGTCCCCAAAGTTTTTTTTTTCTAAATTGCATATTTTTAGGGCAGTTTTTTATAAGACAGAATTTTTTACCGAGTCTCAAAATTATTGCCTGGTCCCGTAAGTTTTTAACATGCTTTTATTAGTTTCACCTGTATGTATGTAACGAAATCTTGCAGCCTAATTTTCACCAATTTCAAGAAGTCCGATCATCTTGAAAATTTGCACAGTGGTCAAAAACTGATGACAATATTTAATAACCTTGTTCTAATGTTCCAACTAGAATCATCAGGATTTAAAAAATAAAATGTACACTAAAAGTATGCAACAGTTTTTCAAAAAAATTAGTAGGCTTGTTGACAAAAATCCATGTTTGTTTTTAGTCTTAGGGCCTATACGCAGTTCGAAAAATTTCGCGCGGAATGACAAAACTTCACATAAAAAAAAATCCCATTTGGGATATCCCATTTTAGAATAAAAAATTATAGTCTAAAAGAATTAAAAAAGCAACCGAACTTGCTTGATATTAAAAGTTACAACTGTTTCAGTAGTAGCTATTTATAAAATTAAAGTCATTATTAAAATATAGGAAATTGCAACCTACTCTTTTTTTTTCTATAATTGAATTATTTTATTTATATATTAATTGCTTATAGGAATTTTCTATTGCTGTAATACAAACTCTTGATACTTCAAAATTAATTTCTACTTTTTAGTTAGGTTTGCCATTAAAGCGCGTTATTTTAGTTTTTTTAAACTATAACTTTTTTGTATTATATTATTATAATTTTTGTAACTATTATATAAATAATACTATTGTAATAATGCATAATACTATATAGGTTAATATCTGCTACCATTATCTCTAATTAAAAGTTTATTTTGAAGACTACTTAATGACCCTTTGCTTCTGGTGGTAAATTTTAGACTAGGACTCTGACGATTTTATAAAGAAGAATTTCTGTCTGTTACGCAATAATCTAGGGAACGCAACCTGGGAGCCTGTCTTTTTTTAAATATAAAACATCTTTATAATCGGCTTTAATATAAGTTTTTTGTACGATTGAGTAATTTATATAGTTGGAGTTACCTGGGAATCCGTAATTCCCAAAATATGCGAGTTTCTTAAAAATTTGTGAAACTCTTTGAAATTTTAATAACTTATTAAATAAGTAGTTTTTGCTTTAAAAAAATAAGCAAAATCTTACCATATAAATAGTAAAATAAATATTGATTCCAAACTAATTGCATAAATCTTATTACTTTTCATTACAGGTACGTAAATATGAAAATCTAATTACTTGTGATATTTTGCCATTCGTTACGTAAGTTGAATTATATTTTTAAATTTATTTTGCTCAAGAATGCAGCTCTTACAAAATAAATTTTAAGTAATAATAAAAAGGCTTATAAAAAATGTTGCTTGACAGTAAAAAAAATAGCTTGTAAGCCAATTTGTTAAAAAATAAATAAATTTGATTGAATAGAAAAAATTCCAAAATGTTATTTCTTCAAGATTTGTAAAAAGTTGTTTCATTATTTTGGATAAACAATTCTTTACTAAAGATACCATTTATTTGCAAATTTGCAAAAAATAAAATTACAATCGGCCGTATTCCGGCAAAACGAATATTCGAATTCATATGATTCCATAGTATCTACAGTTCTTACCCGATTTTAATGATCTTAGACTCGAAATGTTCGTTAAAGAATTCTCTTTCCGCTTAAAGCTTTACATCATTTTTAAACATTTTTTCTCGTTAATAAAAAGCAAACCGAAAATTTGTAATTTTGATAAATGGTCGAAAATGAAAATTTTTTTCGACTTTGGTAACTTCAATAATTTTTAATAAATCTGTACACAGGGCCGAAGAGAGGAGAGTTAGAAGGGGGCGGATTCCCCCGGGCCTGGAATTTTCTCAGGGGCCCGGTGTTATTACTGTCTTACTGACGTGATTCAAGCTAAAGGTGTAATAGAGGGGCCGGGAAATTTTCCCCCGGGCCCGGATTTTTTCTTTACGGCTCTGTCTGTACATATCGTGTATCACCGTAAAAATATTTAGCAATAACTATTTAACTTGAAATTGGCATAAATAGAATCTAAGAATATTTAAAAAATTATTATTATTAGCCAATACGTTTTAATTTTTCATGCAACAAAACTTTCGGTTTGAAACCACATAAAAAATTCGTTTTGGTGAAATTGGGAGCACCAAACAAGTAATTTCAAAACGAATCCGAAAAAAATTTTAAGGATTTGTTTTCCGGAGCAGGAATGAATATTTCATGTACTGAAATACAATATCTCAAAGACTTTGTCTATTCAATCGAGCTAATTTTTCTTTTATTATATACCCTTGGCCTTCTGAAGACCCCTGCCTGGATAAAAATTCTAAAGTCAATTTTTTTGTTTAATTTGTAAAAGTAGCGCCCATAGACGTTTTAGCTTTTCATCACTTTTTACACCAACCTCAGCCCACTGTGCGCACGTCATCGACTGTGTGGTTACTGTTGTTGTTGTTATTGCATTGCGTTGCATTTCTGGCGTCGGCGTTGACGTCAACATCGCTGCAGCTTTGGCAGCATTTTTGTTATTGGCACGTTTTTTGTTTTGTTGTTGTTGTCGCCATTGTTGTTGTTGTTGTGTGTAAAATAGGCAAAAGTAGTGAAAACTTGTTTTTTTTATGCACACACGATTTCGAGTTTTTCTTGCCCCACTCGTTCGTTGTTGGGTTTGAAGTTTAACTGCTTTTGGAGGCAAGTTTACAGGCCAAAGTTTTATGGCTGTTTGTTGTTGTTGTAGTTGTAGTTGTTGTAGTTGCCATATCCTTTAGCCAATGACGCCCAGTTTTGTTGTTGGTCGCCCTCCTTTGCCGACAAACGGCTTTTGTCTGCCAGCCATTTGAAGTTAAGTCGGAGAGTAGGTCAGGAATGCAAAATGTTGTTGTTGTTGTAAGTTGTTGTTGCTGCAGTTTGTTGGTTGTTGTTTGGTTGTTGAACAAGGCTAAAACAACGCGACGCGCCTACTTTGTGACTGCACTTGCCACTTGGGCCATGCTGCATGGTATATGCACTCAAACACATACATATGCGTATATATTTTCCAATGTGTGTGTGTGCGCGCCTTGTCATACGGTATTTTTTCATATTTCTATTTACCGTTAGTTGGCTTAAGTTGTTCGTTTGCTTAGTTGTTGTCAGTTTAGTTAGCAGGGCCCAACGCCAGCCAACCAGTTTGTTTTAGGCCATTTTGACTGACTTCTACTGCTTTAAACTCTTCTGCGTCTCTTCTTCTTCTTCTTCTTATTCCACTACTTACTGTCATATCATAAAATTAAATTAACACGGCATTTTATTATTGCATTTCTTTTATGTTTTATTTTTAGACTTTTATTGTTTCGGCTTTGTTTATGTCAATTGGCGTGTGTTTCTTTTTTTTCCTTTTTTGTGTGTCTAAACGGTTTGCTTTTTATTTTCTTTGAAAAATCGCATGTGGAGCTTTTTTTGACGTGCCGCGATTTTGACATTTTTATGAAAGTGCTGTCTAAATGCCTAGGGCAATGGGTAAGAGCGGATTTAGTAGCAAAAGATTCCGGGCGAACACACAAATTTTGAATATGATTTATAAAGCCTGTTTTGTTGATACTACTCAGTCATAAATCTGACTGCAAATAAAATTTGCACAATCACAGCAAATTCTTTCTGAATCCGCCACTGGTATAGGCGCATACATATATGAGTACTTTAAGCAGGCGTTGGCATTGCGTGGAAATTTGTGATAAAATATTTCCAAATGCAATAAGCTTTTGATGGACGTAAACTAGATCAAAGTCTACTTTAATAGTTTGGCATCTGTCAATTTGAGATCTAAAAGTATTCTTTGTCAAAGTTGTCAAAGAAAGAGAACATTTAAATTGTGCCGGCCCTGTGTCAGTTAGCTATATCTCTTTTATCTTCAGAAGAGCAGCTACAGAATCTTTTCACATTTTTCAATTTCGAGCCGTATGCTGCAAAGCGAATTTGGTTTCCAGCAAAATTATCGCAATTTGAGTTTTCATCGCAAATCTTCCTAGAATTTAAAAATTAATCTTTAGAATCTACTACGGCATCTACTACGGGTGGTCACCGAAGGGCGGGTCACGTGGTATCGCTAAAAGAAAACAAATTTTAAAAATAAACACCAATCGCTATGCTAAGGTAGCAGTTGATTATAACGATAATCTTGTTGATTATTTTTATATCATGTACCTTAAGGAGTATATTAGTAAATCAAAGTTAGTCGATAGTAGATTAGTTCGAAAATCTAAGAAGATAGGCTGGAAGATTAGTTTCTATACACATTCAGAAAAAAGATCCGACCTTAATATAAGTTCAAATTGGCTCTAAACAAGATTGTTGATTCTAGTATTTATAGGATTTTCCAACAAGAGGTGTTATTTTGAATCACCCGGTATTTCGGTAGCTGTCACTTTTGAAGCTTTTATTATTTGACATTTGCCAAGTAGAAATTACGCCATTACTAAAAATGGAACGATACACGCTTCAACAACGTATTTAAATTATTAAAATTCACTACGAAAATGGAGAAAATCTTGCAGTCACTGTTCGCAAAACAAAAGCATTTTTGGGTCGTCGTGAAACACCTTGTCGGACCACAATACAGAAATTGGTGGAAAAATTCGAGCTGTTGGGACAAGTTAGTGATGTGAAGAATAAAACCCGTGCACGTCGCTCAAGAACAACTGAAAATATTGCTGCTGTAGCCCAAAGTGTTTAAGAAAACCCAGATTTGTCCATTCCTCGTCGTTCTTTGGAATTGGGCATTAATTAATGATTTTTTATGGTCGGAGTTGGATGGTATTGATCTGGACAACGTTAACTTTCAACAAGACGGCGCTACGTGCCACACAAGCAACGAAACCATTGCTCTTTTACGGAAAAAGTTTCCGGACCGTGTTATCTCTCGAAGAGGTGATCACAATTGGCCACCGAGATCTTGTGATTTAACACCTTGCGACTTCTTCTTTTGGGGCCACGTAAAAGATAAGATCTACGCCAACAGCCCATCGTCGATTCAAGACCTCAAAGATAGAATTCGTGAGGCTATTGAGGATATAGGGCAGCCACTGCGATTTGGTTATAGAAAATATTATGAAAAGGATATGGTACTGTAAGCGTTGACGTGGTGGCCATTTGGCTGATGTTGTTTTTCATTATTAACGGCATACCTTCCTCTTTATTATGAAATAAACATCCGATCATTTATCTCAAAAAATTTCATTTTTCTTTGAATACCAAAATAACACCTCTTATTGGAAAACCCTACAGAAGAATTTTTCGTTCTCTATTTTTTATAAATGTCTCTCCCAGCACTAAGACTAAACATGCTTACAATAACTACCCTAGGTTCTTTGAGCACTCTTTGTAAAATCATTTAAAATATTCTCAAATTAGCAAAGTCTGCCTACAAAAAAGAAGAATCCTTTCTGGCGTTCTTTTAACTACGGAAATTCACATATCGTAAAGGTTGAAGAATTGTAAATTCGAAAAATTATTTTTATACTCTGCTGCCTAATCTTACTTATTCAATCTCAATAATAGAAAAATCGCTCTAGGCGCTCTTTTGACTATGGAAATTCACATATCGTTGATGGTAACGAATTCTAAATTCGAAAGATTATTTTTGCATACTGTATCTTGTATCTACAATATAAATACGTCAACAAAAGAAATCAGTGTGGTACCGATTGTGTTCGTTTGCGTGAACTTATCGAGCTGAAACTATGATATGTAATAGCCGCCCCTCATACAGTGTGCACAATCTAAGTTTTACCTTGGTACGTTCACGCATACAAACGCAAGTCGAAAATCCATTACTCAGGCACATGAACAATGTGAGCATCTGAGTCTACGTAGTTAAGTAAGTGATTCAACTAACTCAATCTAGATTCTTTAAATTGTCGAAAACACCGAAAAGAAGCATTCCACCAAAATTTTCTTTTACAGTCCCTTATCTCAAAGAATTTTTAAATTATTACGCTTCATGTATAACTAATATTTTAATTTCCCAAAAAATACATTCAAATTTGAACAGTTTAACTTTTTTGCAAATAAACTAGTATAGTTCAAAATTCAAAATTTGAATTCTTTTATACAAAATTTTGTCTTTTTGGAAGTTTTTGAGCTTATAATCTCCTTATGTCTCCTTATTTTCTGTATAAGATGCAGATAAACTAGTATAGTCCAAATTCCCTATAGGCAATTCATCTACGACGAATTTTACATTTTTTTAATTTTTGGCTCTTATGATCTAATTATATCTTATTATTTATTTTCTATAAAATTAAACAATATTTGGCTACCGTGCGAACTTAGAAGAATCAACTATACATTACTAAAGGGTGGCTTTTTTAGAGTTACAAAAGCTTAAATCATAATAAAACAAAAAAATTTATTTTTAATATCAATGAAACGGGCTTTATTGGATTGAAAATTTTATGACATTAATGTTTAAATACAAGGCGCAATCTGGAACACCAATTTTACAAACTTTCCGCAGCATTTGCGGCCGTATTTCGCAAATAACTCTTCGAATCTTGATTTCCAGGTATTCAATTGTCTCTGGTTTATCGACGTAGACAAGTGAAAATGGATGTAATGGTGTTTCGACAAAAGTTTGTGGATTATCCTCACTCCAAATGCGACAATTCTGCTTATTTACATACCCATTCAAACAAAAATGGGCTTCATCGGAGAAAAAAAATTTTGAACGGAACCATTATTTTGATAAAAAAAATTTCAACAATTTGCAAGCGTTACTATGTTGTAAGTCTATCCATAATGAAATGTCAAACCAAACTCAACAAAAAGCAACTATCAGCTGTTAAATGAGTTGTCAGTGTTTCCAACTCAAAGTTGTAAAGCTCTAAAAAAAACACGCTGTACTATATAACTAAAATCTCTCAACCAAACTGCACCTCTCGTCATGTACAGCACAAAACCAACGTTAATGATTACTTTATTTTAGAAACTTGCCAACTAAAGTTTTAATAATTCAACTCTTCATCTCTAACAGTTTCTAGCTCATCTTCATCTTCCGAAAGAAAAACATTAACTGTAAAGTGCTTTAAAATTTATAACTCAACTTCCAACTGTTACATAATTAACGGTGTTCATGACAGCTAACACTTCCATTAGATGCATATGAGGCAGAACTCTCACATCTAAGCTGTATGTATTTACAGTATAAAGCGCAGGTATTCATCAACACACATGAATGATTCTATCTGAAGCTTCACGTTCCACAAGAACTCACAGTTAGCCACATTAATTAGTTTTGTCTAATTACAGCTTGGCAGTCAACTTGGCACTTAATAGCATAGATCCAAACAAAATACATACATATAAATGTATATATTGTATACATACTTTTTATGTACATAACTGACAGATAGAATGCAGTTAGATGTGCAATTAAACCCACATTGAGTCAGTTTCTGTCAGTTGCAAAGTTTATTGTCGTTGTTGTCAACGTTATTTTTGATGACATTTGTGATTTGTTGTTAATTAAAGAAAAACGAGTCAATGGATAATGACTTACTGTTATATGTACAGCAAGAGAGTGAGAGAGAAATACTATGTTGAAAAAGAGCAAGAATGTGAGATGCGAAAGAGAACTAGCGAACAAACTGGTTCGCTAATGAACTGCTAAACTGTACATCTTTTTCTCTTTCGTATTTGTGACAGTTAAAAGATGACGAGAAATTATGGAATTCGGCAGACAGTTTCAACAAAGAATAAAAGTGAAAGAGGTTATGAAATAGTGGATAGATAGATATTTCAATTTATGGCTAAGCTGAAAGCTGCAGGCACTAAAAAATTCAACAACGGTTCGCTTAGGTTTGTTTAGACTCGGGAGCTAAAAATCACATGATCTTTTACATAGTTTCAGGCTTGAGAGTCTTTGCTATAGCTTAAGATGCTTGACAGATCGCGCCTTGACAGGGCCAGTTCCAGAAAAATTTTCGCAGTCAAAAAAAATTTCATGCACAGTGAGATTTTTGAGTAGTATAAACATTACAGTGCTTCATATAAAATCTTTATAGTTTTAAAAATCTCAGTTATTTCGTGAGCAGGATGCCTCCCATGACTTTAGAATTAAAAGCTAACTCGCCGTTGTTATAATGCTGATGACGCTTATTAAATTGGAAGTAGCACTGTCAGGGCCAGGGTTCTAGAATAATTTTCGCTGAATTAATTTTATTTACAAAGCGATTTCTAAATGATTACTTCTTTTTCAAAGACTATAGAAAAGGGTCCGACTCACCAGGACTTGAGGCACTTCATAAATCATAATTCACATTTTAAGAAACTCAGCTATTTTTGCGTAGAGAGTGCCTGGATACCCAGTGCCCTAAATCTGCCCCTGAGCATTGCTGAAGGACAGTCCCTCCACCAACTCTGTTTGATGCTGTGACGTAGAAGTTAAGTATAAAAGCAACTCAGATACTTCGTCTGGTAGGGACTCGGACACTCAAGGCTTGAGAGTTAGTCATAGTAGCAACTCAAATACTTTGGAACATTCAAGGCTTCAGAGTTGAAAGCCAACCCGACTTTGTTGCAATGCAGAGCCCTAGGGAGAAAAACTGGGCCCGGGGGACCAGCCCGTCTATTACACATTTAGCTTGAATCATTTTATTACGACAGTAATTATACCGGGCCCCGGAGGAATTCCCCCATTTCCCCCTTTCTCGTCGGGACTGTTAGAATGCTATACTTGAGTATTTAAGTTGGTAGTAGGACCCAGGACACCTGAGTCCACCCTTGATCATTGCCGAAGTATTGTTCCAAGTAGATATGCTTTCACCGACTGCATATGATGCACTGACGTCGGAGTTGGGAAACCGTCTCTGACAACTCTTTGACCCTAGCTACTGCTGTTGAATGCGTTTTACAAAGGTAGCGATTGTCATTGAAGATGTGCACCACTTCTAAACGGCCTTCAAAATTCTTCAAGGAGCATCCAGGGACTTCTTTATTTCCAGATTGTGTAAAGCACTCGGTAACGAACACCGTCTTTTTGGGATAGTGTCTATGACTACTCTTCTCTGTGACTCTTTGCATTAGTCCTTATCAGTAACGATTAATTCCACGAGCAAAGGACGTATGTTCCGTCCTTAGGAAGAAGAAAACGTAATTAGGAGTGCAGGAAAAGTATAAGTTACACATCTTTTCTTTGAAAAGTTTTCATCTGTGACGATTATTTTTTGGATCAAGGCTTGTATTTGTTGCCAGACTGTCACAATAAATGTTTATTAGTAGGGAGCTCTCGAGTTAGATCCCAACATAGTAAGTGACACTGACTGAAATCGTCTTCTGCAGCTTACATTTTCATCCCATTCCGAATGGGTTCATTGAATTTGAATCCATTCGTGTAAGCACAAGCTATGACCATACGAAAATAATACTTCTAAATTGTTTGTTGTATTCTGTACTCCCATAAAATAGGGAACACACCAATATACTGCAAAATATTAGCTTGTTCCCTCGGATTTCCAGCTCGTAACTTTGTACAAACGAAACACAAGCTGAATCAACAGGTTGGGCCCAAGACAAGCCAAGCAGCTTCTCAATTCGTGTAACTTGAGTAGGTTCAAAAAAAATATCCCGATTGGGCAAGAATTTCCTTAGAGTACTGACTACAATGGCTGTCGTGAACACGAAGTCATGAAGGTTTTGTTTAATGGAGAAGTGAGAGACGTAGCCAGAAGATAAATATCCCTCTATGTCGGGCAAAGATCCTGGATGTACAATGTCGCCTGTCTAGAAGCATCCTAATTAATTACGTTTGTTTCGTTCAAAGGAGCTTGCTGAGAAGCTCTAGTTTTAGTAGGGAATACTATAGATCTTTGAGTGCTGGTGGATCCGCGGGGGGTTTTAGGGTCCGTACCGGAAAGTTCGAAAAATCGGTTGACAGTCTTCTGCGAGCTCTGATAAATATACGCTTTGAAGTGAAGAAGGCTCCCAATTACATTAATTATTTTTGGTTAAAGGAACTTGCTGAGAAGCTCTAGTTTTAGTAGATCTTTAAGTTATGAATATTTCAGCATGGATCACAAAAAATAAATGACTTTAGTTCGGGAATGAGACTGATGGAGGAGGTCTATTTTAAATAGGGAGCACAATCTATTCTTTACGAGTTCAAGTTGTAGTAGGGAACACAATAGAGCCCTAGCACAAGGATATTTTCCATATATCACAAAAATCATCGTACAAACGAATAAGTGAAGTACCTTTTTTCGTAAAGTTCGTTAGCAGACTTTCCACTTCGCCGTAATATTGTAAATCCCAAACTTAGATAAATCTGTGTACAAATTATTCTCGAGTTCTTTGTCATTATACAAAATTAAATGTTTCTCCTTACGAGTACCCTGTCGTTAGGGAGAAGCATTACGTGCAATTAGCGCTGATTAGCTCTCTCTCAAGCACGCCTTCCGACACGCTTTTTAAATTACTTTGGGCTCTAATAAAAATCCCTTCCCAAATTTCACTGGTTTTTTAATAACTCTTAACCTGAACGTTTATAACATTTGTTACATAAACGCCTAATTTATGCAAAATTCACAGCCTTAGCGCCCATAAGCAGGCTACAAAAATATTTAAACGTTGAACATTTTTTATCAGCTAGCTCTTATTTTTGACTGCTACCGATGTCAAATGCCATGTAATATGCTATTACCAAATAAACGTAACGGCCAAAGTACGTGCGTAATTTCAATTCAAAAATAAAACTCTAACCCGTAAAAAAAATGCAAAAAAAAATCAGGTTAATAGAGCTTCCTAACCGTGCCCCTTGCTTAGATGTCTATAATAAGCAGGCGCGACAAATTTGCATAAGTTTCGACTGGTGTAGACATTGAGCTGGGAAAAAGGAACCAAAGAGGAAAAGACGAAGAAGCAGATTGAAAGAAACAACAAAAAACAGGCATAGGGAAAAATCATATACCAGGCCTTGGAAATTTTCTTTGCAACTTTTCCTTTGCAGCCTCAAGTTCAAGGTTAACACGCGGCATTTGTCGCAGGCGTTGCGTTCTCTCGCTTGTACGACGCTCTCTTAGTCTTGCTCTCAAAAAGTTTTCGCTTTCCTTTTTGCTCAGCTTTTTTGGGCGTGAATTCTGACGCTATATATAAGGTAGGTGTCATGTGGTTGTTGCTGTTGTTGTCGTTGTCGGTTCTGCTGCCTCTGCTGCTTCTAAGGCAATTTTTGGGGTGTTGTCGTCGGAGCTCAGGTTATTTACCCAGAACTTGGAATTCGTTGAACTTGAATTCGGTATGTATGTGAGTGTGTGTGTGTGTGTATGTTTTTTAGTGCTGACAAGTTTTGTGAGCATCAAATACAAACATAGTCATTTTTGGGGTGTGAGTTTTGGGAGTAAAGCTCGGGATTTTGGTTTTCATTCGGTACGCGCCTCAATTGTACAGCTTCTTATTTATGACATGCTCTGATGATGTCTTAACTGCAATCTTTGTTGAGTTTTTATATCCTTAAGCCTCTGTTATGTCTACAAGGCTCATTTTATACTATATACTACTCAAGTCAAAGATTTGGCATAAAATTTGCACAGCTTTTGCGAATAACTACCTAACATTTAACCTTTAACCCTTTGCCTGTGCTTACTTTACCTAAGATTTATGAAGCATATAATTAGCTTAATATAACCCTGATGATAATAAAATTACAAATAGTCCTTTAACAGGCACATAATCTGCTGGTTTTGCATAACAGCTTATTAAGTGAGCAAATTAAAAACCAAGTGGCATATAAAATTACTTGCATGACTCCATAATTTTATGTGCCCACTATAGGGATATCAGCGTACCATCAAACGTTTTTTTGCAGAGAACTAATACTCACTTTCACCTAAATTTGGTGAAATTGAATTTTACCTGCACAACGCTGCTTTTAATGACACACTAATTTTGAAAGATAGTTCTTAACATTTCAAAATAGTTGAACCAAGAATTTTTGCATTGGAAAATTCATTCACATACATTTTCGATTAGTTTTAGTGAAAGTGAAATTCGTAACAAGCTTGATTGTTATAGAAGAAAGACTGATATGTCTAGCGAGCATAACTAACTCCTAGAAAAGCACAACGAATGTCCTCTTCATCACTTTTTCGATTAGTTGCTAACATTGAGCGAGTATTCCGGATACGCCAAATCCTGCCAAATGAACCACGAATATCCTCCCTATTGAAGCGTTCGTTGAGGTATCGATACTACATAGGTTTTATTGGCTGAGTTGTTAATATCTGTAAAGTTGGTGCCACAATGCAGAATGATGAATCTTTCGTTCCCAGGTACTATTCCCTGGTGCGGCCTCGATAGCCTACGGGCAGTGTACTGGACTATTTTCCCAGAGATTGTGGGTTCGAATCCAACGTAAAGCATTACCACTTTTCCTATTCCACTCATTTTTCCTATCTATTCTATTTTATATCCTCATCACTTACTCCCATTATCGGTATCACAACGGCCCCATTCTTGGCCTAAGTGAGTTGGGACGCTAAGTCCCAACTGCCGCCTTTACCTACCTACCTAGTATTACCTGATCACCCTAGCCTGCTTTTTTTGTTGCGAAGATTTATGAAGTCACTAGGATGTTCTTAGTCTAACTCTATAATGATCACCAAATTCATTTACAATTACTCACCCATATCTAGGGCGTATCTAGGGGAAGCAGGATCTAGTATTTGGTCTTGGGGCAATGGATGCATCAGACTCCGCAACTGGGAAAAAGTTACGGAGGAGCACTCGCGCGCAGTCGTGCCATGTTACGACCAGTCTGCCATCCGAATGAAGTGCCCCTATATCTGTGCTCTTCTTACGTCGAGTGCAAATCTTGTTGACTTGCCCCCATGGGTCATCGGTGTGCTCTGTCAAAAAACGTCGCCAGTTCTCCTCCTTCGCCGACAGAATTAGCTTCTTGTATTGACGTACGGAAATCCAAAGGTCAATAGCAAGTCGCTCAGCATCATCGTTGCCACTACGACGGGCATTCTGGAGCCTGCGCATGAGTCTCCTGACTTCACGGCGCTTGGTACTAAGGCTGGCATTCCACCAAACCACTTTCCTCATGGGTCTGGGCTCGCAAAAGATTTTGAACCCATTTTTCGAACTTTTTTTTTTGATCTACTGGGGTAGGATCCGCCACTGAGGGGAAGCGTCAAAAATTAAAGTTTAATCGAACCAAATTTTCAAGTTAATATGAATTTCATTTATTTATTTCACTGTTGCTCATAAATGATTAAAATCAGCTACTCAATTTTAATTTTAATGCACTTTATTATATTTATAATCTGTTACTAATGCTAGTCAACTCTTATTGACTTATTATTGACACTTGACCATAAGCTGTTTAATCATTCAAACCTAATCTATAAAAAATCATTTGAATTCTGTGAAATTTTATTTGTAATTTTTTCCTAGAAATCTATAAAAAGAAAAATTTCTTTAAAAAATGAAACAGAGAAACTTTTACAGAGGCATTCGAAAGTCTTGTCTGATGTGAGATCGCAAAGCGAATATCTATTCAGTCACTTTGAAAACGTCTTAGTACACAAAAAAATGAAAATTCAGGAGACATAACAAATTTTCCACACTTACCAGCTATTGCTTACAAGCCGAATTCTCTTCTAGACTAGGGGACTCCCACCCCGCAGCTACCTTCGCATGCCAATCCATGTACTCCTTCTCCTATTTATTTCAGAACAACCTGCTTATAATAGACTCTGCACTTTCGGGTTCAATTATATTCCGCATTCACAAAAAATTCTACCGAACTACTAAAACCTGGTCACTTTGTCCTTATACCATGTTCGCAACAACTAAGCGTGTTTTCGATTAAATCAAGGGACCTCTCTTACGACGATTTTAAGCTTTAACCCAACTTTAGGCTTGGTCCCAGACAGACTAAAATGTTTAGACTTAAGGCAATAGGTGATAACTCATCCAGTTTACTCAGCTCAACGCAAACTCGTTTGTTTAATAAGAAGTTTGCTTTGAAGGCACTGTTTCCATCAACCCTACAAAATCAATTAACTTCTAACGAAATGTTCCTTAAACCAATTGGTTTTTGTTTTTCTAAAACAATTTCCAAACAAAAATAACACTTCAAACTTTACCTTGTTATTTTCAATTTACTAATTATCTTAAAGTACGCATAACTAACTCAAAGGCATTAAGCCACATTTCACTTAACGCTCTTAATAACTTATTTAAATTACGCCTAAAAGCTGACCACAAATTTTAATTTCGCCAAAAAAGTGTTTGAAAACGGTAGACAGGCCGCAGCCAGGGCTCAAAACCAAGCGAACATAAAAAAACATTCAACAAAGTACAAAACGCCAACGCGCATAATTTGCGATTTTCAAGACCCAAAGAAACAGCAGTTAAAATAAACAAGATATACAGAAGAAAAACACTTGGGCTAGGCACAGTTGAGGCAGCTCGACTGCAGGATACCCTTACTACAACTTTTTACTCTAAGTTATACAAACTTTCTTGCTCCTACATCTGTTCTTCGAGAAAATGCCGTCCGGAGACAGATAGATATAATTCTTGGAATCATGGGAAAAGTGACAGTAAAGCACAATATTCTGTTGTTGAAATTGAAAAATAAACAAAAACTTAAGGTTGATTGTTTAAAGAGTAACACTTATCTAACCAAGTTTTATGCTACCAGAACTTCTGGTCTTTGAGAAAGAGACGCCCGAACCAGAATGAAAGAATTACAAATTATAAAAATTCCCAAGGAAAATAATATACCGAGGAGTTGGACGCATTTGATAAAACTGTATGCTCCTAGATCTTAACTAAAGGCAGAAAGAGAGACTTAAAAAAACAAACAAAAACTTAAGGCTGGCAACATCATAAAAAGTTAATCGCATCAGACTGTGTTTCCTGCTCCTAGATCTTCTGGTCTTTGTAAAAAAACAGGCGCCTAAAGACACAATGTTAGACAGATAGTTTTTTCCACATACTTTGCTGGTTCTTATTCATTTCCTTCTGGTTGTTAGACACACACTTTTTTGCACTAACTTAATTTAGCGCTTTCCCTTTGGAAACAAAAATGTTACAGCAAAAACAGAAAAAAAATGAAAGAATTGCTTGGAAAACATTGGTTGACACTTTATCAAAGGGGCAAAGCAAAAAAGTGTTACGCATGCCTCAGCGATAAGAGAAGCACCAACAACAATAAGAGAGCACACGCAAAAATCGAAAAACGCTTTTGACGGTTGAATGTCCGCAGGTCCTGAGTTCATTCACCGTTGAAACCAAAATCAAGATACAAAACGACAACAACAACAATAAAGACGACGACGGCAACGATGATGACAACAACTGCGAACGACAACGTCTACGACGACGCTGTTGCCGAACGCTCTGCGCTGCATACGTAAGACGTAAAGAAAGACGTAAAAAGTATCTACATATATAGTATATGCGTAAGCGTATGTACATATGTATGTATGCGTGTAGGAACAAACGAACAAAGTTAACATAAAATAAAATAAAATACCAAAAAAAAAAAAAAACAAAACTTGCCTCCAAGCTTTTAACGCACTTTTCGTTTCATGTCTTTTATTTGACTCTTTTGTTAAGCTGCGAATAACTAGCAACAACAGACGTAAAGACACAACAAAAAAGAGGGCGAGTAATAGAGAGAATGCAATAAAAGAGCGCTATGAAATGTATGCAAATAAAATGCGTATGTGAGCGCTGAAGTGGGTTAATATTACAACAACTGCTGCAACAACAACAATGAGAAGCACTCAAAAAGGAAACGAGCGACCGGCTGAACGATAAGCAAAGAACTTGCTGAAGGACAAGAGTTCAATGAACTAAGAAGAGGCACTCTCTGTACTAAGCAAAGCCATAAGCAATTGAAGTCTGCTTTTAGGCGTTTTGGCTAATAGCTATCGATAATAAGCAGCAAGCATAATTTATCGATCAGCGCAATAGTTGATGGCAGCAAGAAAGTGATTTGAAACAGGCTGAAAACATGCATATGTATATATTTATGTGTAAATAGTATTGGGAAGTTCTACAAGAACTAACAAGCTGGTTCAAAGGAACGCCTGTGCATACTACTGGCATAGTTAACAAATTAAGAAATTAAAAAAAAATTAAGAACTATTGGGTTTAACACAATTCGGTTTGAAAAGGTTCATAGTTGCAGATATCCATTTGAGACCATGAGACCTTATGCTCCAGTTGGGGATAAAGGATATGATGATGATGACTGACATCTATTTGAGTGGCGCTCTAAGCGAAGCCTTTAATTTGAACTAAGAAGGTTGTGAACTTCGGAGTTATTGAGTTTAAAGATACTGTGTTAAATTATAAAAAGGCGCATATAGGCCTAGATGGACAAACCTTTTTGCGTCTTCTCACAATTGATAGGTGACTGATGGCGAAGAGCAATACGAATTTAAGACTTGTTGTGAGTCTGTTGAAAGAGAAGATCCAACAAATAAATATGCATATGATTTCCTTTATCTCCTATTGGAGCATAGGGCGTCAAATGTTAGAAGAATGCCCACGCCAGCCTCGTACCTACCATCGTTATCTTTGCCTGAGTATAAAAGTAACGAGTTGTTAGTTGTCAACTTGTACTATCCGGCACCCATCTAACGTACTTCACTAAGGCCGAGTATCCCGATTCTGTAGCGAAGCATTTCACGTTCCACTTGAAGGAATCTAGAGTTCATAGTAGGGTTAATGTTATCACTGTCACGAAGTGTTTTAATATTCCAAAAACCAATCATACTTGTTTTACCATAGCCAAAGGTCGTCGTCGCTTGTCGTTGTTGTTGTATTACGAGGCATTGTTGACGATTCGTTAGCAAAAAAAGTTTCGAGATTGTAGGGCGCTAGCCTTCATTCTCTAGTTTAGTGATAGGGCTGCTATCTTTGCATTCAAACCTACGTGGGGTGAACAGGCCGTCTCTAACCTGAGATCAATACGCCTACCTGGGGGCTAACTGGCTTCCAGAAAGGCTCCAGGGTTTTGATGTTGTGCCATGCTGTAAGTCCTTTCTCGCCGTTTTGACCTACAGACACGATTACTTTGGCTTGTGACCGTGCACCGCTTTCGATTAGCTACAAACTGTGGTTACTACACACCACTGCCCCGCTTTCGCGGAATACAGTATCGTTCGCCGTAGAATGCACTGCCCAGGATGTGCCCGCACAAAGTGCTACTAGGAGGCTGAGAGTCGGGTTTACCATCCCAAATAAGTTAAAAAGAAACTTTTAGAGCCATTAAAGACACACAGAAACATTTTTAATCTTTTTAATTTCGTTTAATTTTTTGTTTTGAATGTAACCCCATACATTTTTATTGAAATTGCGTGATTGAATGCAAATAATTAAAAAAATCGTTTGTTGAGCTATGCTAAAATTTTTATACAATAGTTTTTGAATTAAAAGAGAAACGTTTTTTAATTTCAGTAAAGTTAGTTTTTTTGAATTTGTTTTTGCCATTTGCATCGAACTGCTTTATTATTATTATTATTATTAAGCCTTGTTTGGCGTCGAACGATTCCAAACTGCTTCTATGTTGGGCATAGGCTATCCACAAGTAGTCTTCATTGTCTTCTTCGTAGAGCGGTCTCCCTGAGCTCGATGATATTAGCATATCGCCTGCTGCCACGTTCCACGCTGGTGTTCATCTCGTTCAGGACAGATCTTCTCCAGGTGATTTTTGGGCGGCCTCTGCGTCTATTGCCTTGTTGTATTACAAGAACATATTTGTGATGTCGTTCGGTGGTTTTCGCAATGTATGGCCGATCCAGCCGAGCTTCCTTCTTCGAATTTCTAAGTTGCCGTCCAACATGCCAGTTCTTGAGTTGGGTTTGGCCAAAATATTTGTTAGATCTTACAAAGACAACGATTGACATAGCTGCATATTTTCTGCTGTACTTGTTATGTTACCATGTTTCGCAGCCATAAAGAAGTACAGACAAGACACAAGATTTAAAGATCGAGATTTTGGTTCGAATACTATAACAATTCGATGACCAGATCTTGTTTAGTCGTCTTAAAGCACCGATTGATTTTTTAATTCTTGCCGGTATATCTGTCATTGTGCCTCCGCTAGATGTTATTGCGCTTCCCAAATATTGAAATTCACCGACTCTTTCAATTTGTCGGTCGTATAACTTTAAGAGCTCCTCTGACGACGCATTGATTCTTAAAAAAACTGCTTCATTAGTTTTCAAACGAAATGGGGGTGTGTTAGGTAAAGTGGTCAAGCAATCCTTAGTAAGTCATACTCACTACGAATAAGCATAAGGTAACGCGTTTTTCCACGATCCTTAATAATTCATCTCAAGCCGACTCGAAGGTCTCGCGGACCCCCTTGCTAGCAAGGGCCTCCCCGTGGTGGTGTTCCCTTTGTAAACGAAGTGGTAGCGAATTCGAGCGACGCTTTCAAAGGTATTACCTCAGACCATAAAAAGGTTGCGTTGGGCTAGTAACCCGGCCGTAAAACAACAAATACTCAAGTAACGGAATTTCTGCCCTATGCTCCTTTTAGGGGCGACTATTCGTAAATGCAAAACTAAGCCCGACAGTAGTCTAGGAACACATATATATATAATAAAGCAGATGGATTCTCATTAGTCTCCTCTTATTGAGAGTGTTCTCAAAACACTGCACAAGGTTTTTGTCTAATTTTGTTTGGATGACGTAACTTTATAAATTTATTGCCTTTGCTTTATGATGCATTGATATTGGTAGTATGTATTATGATAAGAGACCTACCAAAAATTTTGCGGCTTATCTAACTATTAAACTTATCGCAAACATTTTATTTGTCATTAATTGTGTTCAGCTTGTCGGGCAAAAGTCTCCAACAACAAATTGCACTTAAAATATTCTTCACTTCTGCCTGACTCTTGACTAAGAGAACTAGTGCACTTCTGCACAAAACGGTCTTGCAAAATTGCTATTACCAGTGTGTGCATATATTTTTAAAACTATTTTTGGCATTACTTAGACTTTTTAGTGTAATAGCAAACTAAGTAAAAGGTTACCAAATATATATTGTACTCGCAAATATGCCAAACTTATGCTTTTAATGCATTTCGGCGTCATAAGTAGGGCTTGCTGACGTCATTAGCTGTGCATTTTTGCATTTCTGCCTGAGCTTTCATATACGAGTATCTTAAAATTTTTCTTGAAACCTCCCTGTATCTTTCTTTAAAAAAAATATATCTTTCACATTGAAATCCTTGTACACAAATATTGTAATTTTTTCTCTTGTTTGAACATAAGCTCAATCTTTGTTGGCTCAAGCTTTGAGTGCTCAAAGGGCTTATGTTAGTCCCAAAGCCTAAAAGCAGGCAATGAACTTTGTCTGATTTATTAGTAGATTGTTCTTTCGTTGTTGTCTTATTCTTCTTATTTTATCACTCTCATGTGCACAGTTTTTGTATATTGTTTTATGTTATTATTTGATTTTTTTTTGTATGTTTTTATGAATTGTCTTTTGTTTTTATTGTTATTGTTAGCTGCCACTTTGTGGCTTTTATTGCACTGTTGTTCTAGATGATTCCCTAAAGTAAATTAAATTTAATTTGTTGGCTAGCTTTGATTTTATTTGTCTTCAACCTATGTCGGTCTAATGGAGCTCATAAGAAAAACGAGCGCTCAATTTATGCCACAAAAGGTCATGTGTTGCCTACCCCCAGGACACGTGTACTGTTACAATCAGCTGTTATTCAATTGCAATTACATAATTACAGTCGTTAACAAACACCACACACACACACACACTAAAAGCTCTTATGAGCAAACAAAATATCAACTACATTTTGTAGCTGGGGGTGTGGAAAAAAAATACCGAGTGGGGGTTAAAGGTGGAGTGAAGCATACTCTATGACGAAATGAGCCACACATGTCAGTGATAAATGAACAATTTATTAAATTACCACATAGCCAAATAGAAATCAAAAACAACCAGGGTTGGGGCAAAATCACTGGAGTGTTGTCGTTGCTGGATTTGAAGCTTGAAGGAAATGTGTCACATACTGTGTGGGTGTGTGTAAGAACTGTGTGTGAGTCGTTGATTTATTGTTAGGAAAGTGCTTTAAATGTGGCATGCAATGCCAGCGGTATCTTGGATAGATAAGTTTGGGTGGCTTAGTTGTGGGTGCGGGGGCAGAGTGAATTTATGCCGAGGGTCCAAGCTATGAAGACTTGTGTTTGCAGCTGACAGGTTGATGTCATAGTGCTAAGAAAAACAGTATGACATAACATAAGATAAATAATAGAAGAAAAAATAAGAAGAAATAATATATCATGTACTCCCTAAAACATATGAAGTCTCTTTATGCAAATATAATTTGACTAAATCTGCGTTTAGCTCGGTTGAAATCATTTTTATTCGAGTGAAAAAAGATGATGAAAGCTTGATGAAAATTTGGTCAAAGTGAAGGCACTGCTGGATTTTGGCACAACTATTGGTTTGATTCTTAATGAGTTAAGGATTTTGTACAGTAAACCGTTCTTGTTTTTAACGTGGTTGTTTTTGCGGATTAAAACCACGGTGTTCAAATATGCAATTGAGTGTAATAAATAGTCTGGTTATTGCGCCAACTACCCTCGCCATAGCCGAAACTGTTTTTTCTAAAAAACATATTAACGAAGATTTCCTCGTGGGGTGGAAGGGGGGGTCAGGTTGAAGCGCAACACCACGCCGAGCCAATCTGACTTTACCCGCGATTTGGGTATCAACCACAATCCCATCAAGAGATTTTGTACAGTAGTAGTATTTTGTACACAGTGTTGCCACATTTAAATAATTTCAGTTCCAAAATCTATTAACAAAAGCTTTGTAACTTTGTAGTTATAAGCTTATCCAATAAAATTTCTAGCAATTGCAAAATTCTTGACAAAAATTCACTTTTTAAAGCATTTCTACAAAATGTTTGGCTAAAACTTTTTGTTTGTCTTAAACTTTTAGCGTTTGAGATATTGAATTTAAAGTTCTTGTCTTTCCAAATGTTTAAAACTTAAGTCACTCTACCATAGACCTCTCACTCACAGTAAATCAAATTGTCAAGTCAGACGAAAAAAAAATCAAGAAAGTCAACAAAGCCAAAACTCAAATGTCAATCTCTGTATCAAAATATCTTCCATAATCTGGCCAACAGCATGGTCAGTAGCAGCCCCTGCCTCTCTCTTGCAACACTCCACTACTTGCTTCAAAACGTCTTAGCACCAAAAGCGATTTGGTCAAATAGCCTTAACGGTGTAGTACAAGCCAATAGACTCTTGGTAGCTTTATTCTAACTCATTTCCAGTGTTGTCAAGTCATGCAATCAAATTAAACCGAAACCGAAAAAGATTTGATTGAATGTTGCCAAGTCCAAACCCACATGAACACAATTCATATAGTGACAAGTTTATTTTTTGACAAATTGTGGCTTTAATATCGGTCAAAATTTAGCCAAGATGTCAATGCCAATGAACCAGCTGTGAAACAAAGATATGAGAAACTACACATGTTCCAGGCAGCTACGCAGAAGCTGCCAAAATGATTAGATAACCGCGCGGCACGCTTATCAACACACACACACATAAGTTTGGTAGACACTAGCGCTTAAAAGTTTTCGTACACTTGATAATTATTTCTTAAAACTTGTGAAAATGAATCTGTGCTATTATAAAATTTTAGTGTATTATTCTTTGTTTAAAATTTATGTATTACCAGAAGATTCCGCCGACCTTGTCATGAACGAACTTTTTATACCCTGTACTGTATGGCACAAAGAGTACATTAAGTTTGTGCAAACCGAAAATGTATGTAACATACAGAAGGAGACATCGGAGACCCCCCAAAAATACCCAAATTATGCTCAAGGTGACTAGAGAAGTCGATATACCCATGTCCGTCTGTCCGTCTTAGCGTCTGTCCGTCTGTCCGTATGAACGCCTAGATCTCAGAGATGGTAAGAGCTAGAACAACCAAACTTTCAGATTAGACCCCTTATTATTTCATAGGAGACAAGTTTATTTTATTTTTTTGATATCGGGTTTACATTATATAGCTCCCATAGGGGTGTTTCAGAGGACCTCGAAAAAAACAGTACCAAATTTGATCAAAATCGGTTTGACTTTATCATATTGAGCAAATCGGTAAAAAAAAATACGTTTTTTGCACAAAATTCGTTTTGTTTCGTTTGTTTATGAAAATATCGTGACCAAATTTGGCAAAGAAATATCTTTTGAAGTTCGTAAGCAATACATCGGACTTGATTGCAATGTGGTGGTACAGGGTATCCCAAAGTCGTCCGCGACCGACTTTAACGTAACGTTAATCAACAATTTTTGCGATTTTCTAATTTTTGCAAAGTGTGTACTAATCCGAAATTTTGTTTAATTTTTTGCTTTTACCTTCACAAAGAGATCCAACTCTTTAATCAAATACGCAACTATTTTGGGTAAAAATAAATAAAAATTTTTTTTTAAGGTCACAAAACTCTATTTTTTGCGTACTAAATTTTTTCCGTGTTAATTTTCATTTCTTAGAAAAAAATATCACACTGAAAATCAAACGAAAACTACTTTAAAATATTTTTTAAAAAAATCAAAAATTTGTTTAACAATCTAAGTTTTATCTTGTATAAAAAAGTTTCAAATATCTTTATTCGTTTAGGAGCTAAATTTGCATTTATCAATAACTCGCTAAATAATCAGAAATTTTCAACTTTGCGATCTTTTTAAAACAGCACGCTCTATCTCTTATCTCTTTTTTGCTAATAAATTCCCGCATCGCTTGTTTAAGTGTGCGCAGACTTCTAAGCAACAGTGTATCCACACATTTGTAATATGCACACGCAACTTTTCGTTTAATCAATTAAAATAATATAACCAACGGTTTAATGTCCTGCCAAAAAAGTTCACTGAACTATGAACTAAGCAAAGACAAATTCAAAAGCAAGTTTTGTGTTTGTTTTCTTTTTTGTATTTATTAAGAAAACAAAGTAAAAGCAAATGCTGCCCCGTGCCACCAACTGACTAACAATTTTTCATGCTGGCACTTTTTTTCTAACTATAACTCTCTCATTCTCGCTATTTTTATATTTCTCTTGCTTTTTTTCTCTCTCCATTCTCTCTGACGCTCTTTCTCGCCTTTTCGATTATCGCAATTACACGCAATTTATTTTGTCGAGCACAATGTCGAACATAGAAGCCAATAAATGTCCAAAACATACTTCAATTTTCGTCATATACTAGATTGTAATTTGCTTTATATATATACCCTTTAGTTAGGGTATATGTGCTTTGAGAGTATCTAAGTCATTTACAAAGCTTTAAAGTTGTCTTTGATTTGCATGAAAAAAATTTCACAAACTGTATAGCGATATTGATTTAAAATTTAAATGTAATTTTTTTTATCATTTTTTATTGGCCAATTTTTGACCGGATATCCTGATATTTAAAGAAACAGCACGAAAGCAAAGTTTCAGTCTGATGTCAATGATGTTCCCAGAACTGATTTATATGAAAAGACTTAATCTTTTCAATAACATACGCGAGCAATCTAAATTTTTAATTCTTGAATATTTAATTTTGTATTTTGTATCTTATTTCCCATTGCTAAAATTGCATATAAATCGATTATAGGGAAACTATAAAACTGCATGAAAATCTGTCATATGCGAACTTTACATTGTTAAACCTACACCAATTTATATCCTATTCATAGAGAGGTTAAGGATGTGTTTAGTTATTGCAAAAAGTAGTAGCAGTGTAAAAAACAAAATGGTTAAGAATTTAAAGACCAAAACAATCAGCTTTATGTCTTTGATTTTTTGATATGGTCTACTTTTTTATTCTTAGAATTTTGCATAAATTTCCTAAAATTTTCTTCACAGTTTCTTTCTGGTTTATTTTCCATCTATAAATAAATGTGAATAAAATCGGATATTTGCAAATTGTCTAAATTGTATACACTTGGAAAATGTGGATGTGCTGGCCATATGTCTCCAAATGTTGTCTCCAACTTTCTTTTGTCTTGAAATCTTAAATTTTCTATACAGTTTTTTTGCTTCTTATTTTTCAATGGGAAAAATTGCAAAGAAATCGGATATATGAACTGGTTCATATTTGGACATAAAATTGCATCAAAATCGAATATATGCAAACTTAACATTTTTTGCATACGTTATTTTTCATGGCTAAAATTGCATAAAAATCGTATATAGGCAAATGGCTTATATTTGGATATAAAATTGCATCAAAATCGGATATATGCAAACTTCAAATTTTTTCCCTGGATAAAATTGCATAAAAATCGAATGTAGGCAAACGGTTCATATTTGAACATGAAATTGCACCAAAATCGGATATATGCAAATTGTCTAAATTGTGCACACTTGGGAAATCTGGATTTATGCTGGCCATAGCTCCAAACGTTGTCTGCAACTTTCGTCTTGAAATCTTAAATTTTCTAAACCGTTCTTTCGCTTTTTATTTTCGATGGCTAAAATTGCAAAAAAATTGGATACAGGCAAACCGTTTATACTTAGACATAAAATTGCATCAAAATCGGATACATGCAAGCCTAACATTTTTTATACACGTTTTTCCCATGGCTAAAATTGCATAAATATCGGATATAGGCAAATGGTTCATATTTGAACATAAAATTGTACAACAATCGGGTATATGCAAATTGTCTAAATTGTGTACACTTGGGAAATGTGGATGTATGCGGGCCTTAGTTCCAAATGTTTACCATAACTTTCGCCTTGAAATCTTAAATTTTCTAAACATTTATTTCGTTTTTTATTTTCAATGGTTAAAATTGCAAAGAAATTGGATATAGGCCAAAAGTTCATATTTGGACATAAAATTGCATTAAAATCGGATAAATGCAAACTTCATATTTTTTACACAAGTTATTTCCCCTGGGTATAATTGCATAAAAGTCGGATATAGGCAAACGTTTCATATTTGAATATGAAATTGCGCAACAATCGGATATATGCAAACAGCACATTTTTTAAACAGTTCTTGCGCTTGTAATTTTCAATGTGTAAAATTCCTTAAAATCGATTGAATAGTGTAAATTGCAACATTTCGTCTAGAAGCTCAAAAAAAGAAGAAAAAAAAGGGCTTTAAGACTAATGTGGTGTAATATTCTGACATCATCAGACTTCACGTTAATTAACTTTCCGAAACTCTATCAAAATCGATTGGAAACTGCGCAAATATGCAAAACTGTTAATTTGCAACATTTTTTTTAAGTTCAAAATAGGCCTGTTGAGAGAGGGGGGAAGGGGGGGATTCTCCCGTTGCCGGAGTTTTCTCAACGGCCCGGTGTTATTACTGTCATTCTTACAGAACACAATAATTAAAGCTAAAGGTGTAATAGAGGGGCAGGTACATTTTCTACCCCGGGCCCGAATTTTTTTTCTACGGCCCTGGTTCAAAATAACGTCAAATTGGCTTATGAAAAAGCCAGCAGTCACCAAAATCGTTTTGTAGACTAATTTAGAGCTTAAAATAAATATTACTTTTCCAGCTTTAAGTTCTTCATACAAGAATTTTCCAATAATCGTTTATATGCAAAAGTATCGCTATTTGCAGTTTTTTGACTAGAAGCGCCAAAAAAATCCCCAAAATCGGTTTTAAGACTAATATGGAGTTAAAAAAAAAAATCATATTGATCGGTTCAGGGTTTTAGTGCCGCTAAAAAACAATTACAATTATTGAAAAAAAATTGATAAAAACATGGAACGTAATGAAAAAATTTGTAAGTTGTTTCGATTTCGTTGGAAAAGGTTTGGCTTTCGAAGTTAAAGGGTATATTTTATTCGTACTATTCAGGCCTTAAGGCCCATACGCAGCATGCAAAAATTCCGCACAAAATGTCAATACTTCATATAAAAAAAAAAATTCCCTTTTTTGGGATATTTTTTTTATATGAAGTTATATAAATTCCCTTTTTTGGGATATTTTTTTTAATATGAAGTTATATAAATTCCCTTATTTGGGATATTTTTTTTATATGAAGTTATATAAATTCCTTTTTTTGGGATATTTTTTTAATATGAAGTTATATAAATTCCCTTTTTTGGGATATTTTTTTTTACATTTCGTGCGGAAATTTTGCATGCTGCGTATGGGCCTTTAGGCCTTAATAATTATATGTATTGACAGGCTCACCCTGTTAGTGCCCATAAAACAATAAAAAAAAATTATTAAAAAAAAAAATATAAAATTATGGGATTTCAAAAGTTTTTTTTTGAATTTCTCAGTTGTAAAGATATTATATCTAAATTCAGATTCAATATGTTAAGCATGCTTTAAGCAATATTTTTATATTATTTCGGCAAATAAAACAAATTGTTAATTAATTAATTAATTAGAGTTTATTAAGGTTTGTCTTTCAAAATTACAGCGTATATTATATTCGGGCTGCCCCGACTTCATCCAGTTCACTTGTTTTCCTCTTGTATTTTGATTGCTCTTGTTCTTCTTATAGAACAAAAAAAAAAAAATAGTTAAATTTATGCGCTGACGTCATTTAAGCGGCTAGGAAACACACGAAAGTTGGTAACAACAACCACAAATGGTATGGTAACAGTCAGTGGCAGGCTGGTGGCGCACTTGGACTGGTTTAATTTGTTGGCCAGGTAGGTAACCAGCCCAATTGTTATTTTGGAGCTACCTACGTTGTCGTTTTTTTTATATTTTTTTTTTTTTTCATTTTTGCCCACGTCAATGGTCTTGGTTGTAGTTGTTTTTTATGCGTTCCTGTTCGATTGGTTTAATTACTGCGACGTCAAAAACGAGAAAATAAAGAGCTCTACTTGGATGCCAAAAAAGCTAGTTGGTTTCAGAAATGTGTACAATATTGACAGCTGGCCAATGTGGGCGCAATCGACGTGTTATAGAGGTATATAGAGGCCTTTGAAGGTTAGTAAGACAGCATAATTCAAAAGAGAGCAATAATGAGAACTCACGCGCTCAGCCCTCAACTGGCCTAGCCCCCTGGGCATAAACATATATGTATGTATATATGTGTATATACTCACTTGCCCACGCTTCTCAGCGCAGCCAGAAATAGTTAACCCTGAAAGCAACAAAAATGAAACAACACTTAAAATAAATTTCTATTTTTATAAAAAAATGTTTGAAATCAAATGGTTCATCATTCACACATAAATTACGCATACGCCTTGTTCACTGCACAACTCGAGTGTTTATGCTCGATTCCTCGTTAACAATTGTCTGTGTTTGTGTTTTATTAAAAAAATTAACTCTCAAGTTTTGTTGATTGGCAAATAATGCACAGCATTCCAAAACAACTTGAGTTAATCTCCACCCACTTCTCTATGCACTGCAAAAAAAAAAACAACAAAACTACTCAAAGTCGCTCTTTATTACACTTAAAAATAAAATTGGGCATTTATTTTTAGCTATTTGACCTTAAGCTTATGACTACTGCATTTAAGTTTTGTTCAGCCATTAATAATTATTTTTAGCAATCATTTTTTGTATTTTTAACATGTTTGTTGGCCATGAAAAGCCGGCAGCGCTCAAGGCAATTTGGCTTGAAAATTGTTAAGCACAAACAAGCATAGCAAAAATATTTTTATTAATAAAACTTGGGCATTTTTAAAAAAAAAAAAAAAAACAAACAAATGATGTATAAAAAAATTTATTTGAAGCGTAAAAATTTTATTTTTAAAATGTAGTCATAATAATTTAAGAAAAACAAACAGACAGAAATTGTTTAAGCAGCTTTTTAAAAACAGAGTACATATTAAAATAGTTAAAAGCAGCTTAAAACAAAATGATTTTGCCTTTGCTAAAGTACTATGAAAAATCTACATTTAAAGTTTAAAGTTTTATCGCCATTGTAATATCGATTATTTGACTTGAAAATATATCGATAATATAAACTTTAACCTAAGACATACACGATACAACAGATTGTACAATTTGCAAAATTTCATACGACAAATCCACACACGATGCAATCGATGGTAGAATCTCCTCGATAACACTAGTTAACACGAAAATTGAACCCTCGTAAAAAGTGTTTTTTTGGGGTAATTTTGGGTCTAGTAACACGAAAATGACAACCTTTTGTTTTTAAGCACCGTTTCGAGAATTTTTCGAAAAACATGTTTTTGGACACTTTTTTCAGTTATTCGTTAATATCTCGTGAAAGTCATTGATGTGTTCTTTACAGTGATATAAAATATGTAGGTACATACATGATGATGTAAAAATTATTCCAGTAACAAGCAAACAAAGTTGAAAAAAATGCCATTTTCGACTATTTTTCAAAATTACAAACGAAATAACGAAATAAAATTTTTAAAAATTATATTAAGCTTTAAGCTGAAAGCGAATTCTTTTATAAACATTTCCAGTCTAAGAACTTGGAAATCAGATAGGAACTGTAGATGGTATGGAACTATATACGTAAGTTCCAATCTTCACTCAATCACACGCAAAAATGTTTACTCGATGACCCTTAAATTTGTAAACTAGTGTAATCAGCCAAGTTGTACAAACTGTCGCATCTTGTATGGCTTGGGTAATAATATAATTATTCAATCTAATTGTCTAAACCAGAATCGAAACCCAAAAGATTTTTGTTGAAAATAGTATGAACCTCTGAAAATATTGATCGTGAGACTATGGAACATTTTTAGTAGCTGTAATAATGTTTTTGTGTTTGTGTAATAAAGTTTTTTTTTTAAAATTTTATGGGAAGGGAAAAATTTGGAAAAAAAAAGGGAATAAAAAAAAATGGGGGATCTTGTAGTTCAATGCATGCAGTATATTTTTTGCTCAATGTACATTGGGCCGCGCCAAATTTGTAGAAAATAATCGGAATTTTTATTTATGAATATGAGAAAGTTTTAGTTCAGTCGTGCTCCAATAGAATTTCAGAAGACTTTTTAAAGAGAAACGTGAAGCAAATGGCTTGTGACAACATAAGCGTTGATCAAAAAACGTATACAACTTCAAAATTTAAATTTATAAATACTATACCACTATATTGAGAAAAATCTACTTCGATGCTAAAGATGCGACACATTTTTTTAGCGCAATCAAACATTATCAGTCTTAAAAAAAATTGCGTATACGCAATGAAGCCTTATATGGCCACATCTAAGCTTATGCAAATTTTATGCGTGCTATCATTATTAAATTCTCACCAAGTTTCAATTATTTCTATAAAGGAATTTCCCGATATTTTTTTTCCAAATATGCGACAATTTGGCCCACTGTGTATGCGTAGTGGTTGCTAGAGTAACTTTTAAAAAAATGCTATAAATAAAAACTGATGGCCGTCTTTAACATCGATTTAGATTTATAGTAAAGTAATTTTAGGTGCTTTACCAATTTTAATAAAATTTGGTATAGAGCTTGAGAACTCTAAAAAATTTACGAATGCCAAATTTGGTATCAATTTCTTTGGTTTTTAAAACGAATTGGCATTTTTCATTTTTTTTTTTAATTTCCTGTTATATTCGCAATTTTTCCCGATTTTGAAAAAGAATCACTCATTTTTTTCGTAATCGATCAAACTTTACGAGCCATGAAAAACACCGTATGAAAACAAATTTTATAATTTTTAAATTTACGTTTAAAATATAATTTTTTTCATAACTTTGCTAAAAATTACGAAAATTTTCATATGAATGCATAAATGGCGTCCAAGCCGTAAAGTTGACAAAAAAATGTTTCAAATATAATCGATGTGTAATACGATTATCTACAGTTTGGTAAAAAATAATTATTAAAATCAGTTTAGCACAACCAGAGATATTTTCTTTTAAGTAAAGACAGTTCGAAATATCTCGAAATCCGTTCCATGAAAACAATATGGACTGCATTTTCGGTTTTAGCAACGAAAATGACAAAAACATGTTGAGGTTGCCAAAAAATGTTAACATTTTGTAAACTAGTGTTACCAATATCTTGCTACAAATTGAATCTAAAAATATCACAAAATTAAAAAAAAAATTGTATCAATTTAAACTACGTACGAGGTGTGTTCAAAAAGTAACGCGAATTTTGAATTTTCGCCGGCTACGGATGTTCGATTTTCGATCTTTTTGTGGCGTTATGTTGGCACTCATGACCCTCACTTATGTAGACAATCTCGGCCATTTTGAAGGTTCAGTCAGTTTTTAACAGCTATTCAGCCGTGCTCCGGAAACCGAATCCACATGTTTCATTCGGATTCGTTTTGAAACCGAATGTTTGGTGCTCCCATTTCCACCAAACCGAATGTTTCATGTGCTTTGAAACCGAATGGTTTGTTGCATGTGGAATTAAAACGAATCGCCAAAATAGGATTAAAAAAGCACGCATTTTATATTGAAGTAATTTTTTATATATGCGTTGATATTCTTAGATTCTATTTATGCTAACTTAAATTTGCATATTAGCTGCTAACTATTTTTAATAATTTTTTTCCTGACACAACCCAAAAATAGTATACACAAGCCAAAACGAATTTTCGTTTTGTTTGTGCATGTGTGTGTACCAAACATGCACATATAATAAATGCGGCAGGGCTCCCGCGTTACACAAATAAAATTTCCCTTGTAAAAAAATAGTTAAATCGTGTTTAAATTTAATAAATATTGTTGCTAAATTAATATTTTTGTGTTATTTTATTTAATATTCAACATATGAAAGAACTAGCAATATTTTAATGAAAATTAAATGTAACAACATATACAAATAAAAGGAGGAAAACTACGGCAGCCATGTCAGCTGTTTTGTATCAAACAAAAAATATTTCGCGCCAACTAACACAATCTAACTACATATTTAATCAAAAGAATTTAATGCTAAAAAATATATTTATTGCAGGGGAAAACACAAACGCACTCAGTAGGACATGATTCTTTACGTCTTCTTTTAGCTTCAAAAAAAGCAATTGAGAAAATAAATGAAATTTTTGCAATTTTTATAAATTTTTAATAAAAGGCAGTCAGCTGGTTACACCACAACATATGTGAATTTATCGATAAAAGGGAAATTTACAAATGTATCGAAAATAAAAAAGGAAATTATCGACAAAACATTCGGATTCCAGAGCATGCAAAACCGAATCCGAACAAAATCGTTCGGTTTGGATTTGTCGGTTTCCGGAGCATGGCTGATTGTCTTCGATTTTTGTCGCTCCCGAAAAATGGATTAAAGAATTTGTATCAAATTTTGTGTGAAAAACAACATAAAGTGCGCGGAAGTATTCCGAATGTTGACTGTTGCATACGGCGAAGCTACTTTGGACAAAAGCAACGTTTATCGGTGGTAGAAAATGTTTTCAGAGGGCCAAGAAGATGTGAGCGACGAAGAGCGTTCCGGACGCCCGAGCGCGTCAACAACAGACGAAATATTGATGAAGTAAAGAAACTAGTATTGGCCAATTGTCAGAGAAGTTGCTGAGGATCTAAGTATATCGATTGGCTCGTGTCATTCGATGATCACTAATAGATTGGGCATGAGGCGGGTCGCCGCAAAATTTGTACCAAAATTACTCAATTTCGACCAAAAACAGCATCGCATTAACATTGCTCAGGAGCTGTTGGATTCTGTTCGTAACGACCCAAATCTTCTGCAGAGAGTCATAACTGGTGACGAATCATGGGTCTTTGGTTATGACGTAGAAACCAAAGCTCAATCATCACAATGGAAGCTGCCGCATGAACCAAGACAAAAATCGAAAACAAGCTAAATAGCTGTCAAAAACTGACTGAACATTAAAAATGGCCGAGATTGTCAACATAAGTGAGGGTTATGAGTACCAACATAACGCCACAAAAACATCGAAAATCAAATATTCGTAGCCCGCGAGAATTCAAAATTCGCGATACTTCTGAACAAACCTCGTATAATTTTAACTTATTTAGTCAAATCGATTTGATTTCACCTGCAGCAAATCATTCGCTTTCAAAACACATAAAAATGCATTTTAGTGAAATGGGTTTGAAATGTGATTTCTAAACGAATACAAATATTTTATTCGATTTCGTTTTCCGATCGAATATCTCAAAAGTGATTTTGTACATAAGCAGATTGTTTACGTCTTAGGCATTATTTATGTTAACTAGTGTCATTTATGTTACCATTATTATCAACATTTCATTTATTAGTTTTTCCTTTTAATAACAAACATATTTTCTTTTTTTCTTTACAGGTAAGTTTGCTAAGCACACAAACTCCAAAGAACACATATCACTACTAAGTAAGTTTATTAGACCATACCAAGAAACTTGATAGTTTTTTCACTCTATTTATGCGACGACCCTCTGTTCAACACATTGGAATCAAATCAAATCGAGATTCGTGTAAACTCTTAATATCAACAGTGGGTCCATGAATCTGCTGAGTGTCAAGTTTTGTATGTTTTTGATGCCATTTGATTCGTGTTTAATTTTGCTTAGTGCCCCGTAATGAAAATTAATTGCGGTCATGGTAGGGAACGTCAAAGACAAAAGTTCTCCCTTTTTTTGGGTTTGCTAATGGTCAATAAAAAGTTGTTTACTTGGCTTGAGTCTGTTGACGGGAACTGGACAGAGGCGTGTATATAAGACATGTTGCATATTTACACAGCTGATTAATTTGCTGGGCTTTATTTGATGTATTATTTGAGCAAGGACAAAGCTAAATTAGACAGCTTAGATCCACTATAGGTATATACTAAGTCTAAGCCCGAAAAAAAAAATGCTTTGTATAATATTTGCAAGGCAAATTGATATGTCTTGTATGCTTATATACTATAAATAGAGTATGCTAATCTAAAGGGAACCTTTCATGCCGCCATGCGGCTTTGTCTTATCAACAAAACTTACTTGTATCAAAAAGTCAGCAAAGGTCTGCTAAAAATACATTTAAAAAAAACATATTTAAAAATAAAAAAAACAATATTATTTATATAAATTTTTTGTTTGCTAATTTTGTTATGTTTTTTTATTAAATTAAGCAGCTTAATTAATGTTTTATGTTAAATATGCATATTAAATATATAAATTGATTTTTATGTGCCGAGTTCAGTGAACCCTATACTAGTTGTTAAAAGCATACAAATATTTCATTAGCAAGCACATAACATTAAGAAATACATAAATATTACAAAACAAAAAAGTGTTTGTATATATTTACTTATGAATTTTAAGCAAATTGCAATAAGGAAATGCATTTATTTCAAGTCACGCACAAAACAAATATGCACAAATTTTTTATGTGGCAACATTTTTTTTGAAGATATTCGGTTTATTTTATTACTTTGTGCCAAATACTTTGGCAGTGATTTATTTACTCGAATATTTTAGTTATGATAAATTTGCACTCAACTGTACATGTCACTTTCTTTTTTGATATATTTTCATTAAATTGTTTTTTAACCGCAATTTTTAGGGAACAAGCTAAAGAATGATAACATTTTTGACACAATATAAATTTTTTAAATGCTTTTTTCTAAGCTGTACATTCTCAAATTTTGTTGAATAGAAAATGTTTACAATAAATGAGATTGATTTTCTACCATTTCTCACTTCAAGCTTGGGTTCAACTTTTGAAATTGTTTCTACAGTATCCTAAAAGTCTGCCTTTAAACCTTAATAGAGCTGCCCATTCAACCGACAATGTACAGTCGTATATTTTTGAAAAAATAAGAGTCAGAAAGTAAAAACAAATTCTAAGCTGGCGAAGCCAATGAAAGAAACAGAGTTAAAACATGAGTAAGATAGTACTATTCAGAGCTGGGCGGCCCATAGCCCAAACGGGCACTTTTTGTTCGTGCATTTACGCTCTCTTTGCCGAGCTCTGGTATAATTACTCTCTTTGCCAAATTGCTCTCTTTAGGATTTGCACACGACTGAGCGTTGTATGCGTTGTCTTTCTCTAGCTTTTTCTTGCTCTCACTAAAATTGGTGTCGATGCCGGCAGCTTTACTCTACCTTTAATAAGTATGCCTTGATGAGACAGCTTCCCTTCACGCATATTATTTTAATATGATTGCGTTCTCTCTCTCTCACTTTTTCTTGCTCTCACTAAAATTGGTGACGACGCTGGCAGCATTACTCTACCTTAAATAAGTATAGCTTGAGCCTCATAGTTTTGACATATATGCTGTGCGTCTGTTAGAAAGAGAACAAGGGCACACATACACTGAGAGCGTTTACACATTCTAATCTCTTTTCCTCTTTGGCTTGCAGCGAATCACTGTACAGCTAATTTGTGTACAGTAAACTTGAGTTCAACATAGTACTGTACTGTACTGTACAGTGAAGTTACAAGATGAATTTAGGCATGTTGTTCTATAGTATCGGTGGATATCAAGATATTTATGCAATAGTTTTTTTTTAGAATTTTTTTTTTTAGTCTTTGTACTGACTATTATCATTTGTAATGCGTGAAATATGTACTGCGACCCAAATGGATCTATTGTACCCCCTTTACGGCTTAGAGCTCTCCCAAAAGTCCAATTGCCTGCATGTACTCCAGTATTTTGTTTGCATTTATGGTGACAATGCTCTCTGGTGAGATAACGTGCATGCCTAGAAGCTTGCTTCTTTTGTTGACGAGTGCTATGCATTCACATAGTAGATGCACTGAGGTTTCTACCTCCATTCTACAGAAGTGACAAAGTCCACTATCCGCTATGCCGTTTTTATTTAAGTGGCTGCGGAGCCTAAAGTGTCCCGTCAAGAGGCCTGTCAGGATCCTCACGGTATTTTTCCCCGTGAGTTATCATGGCTAGTTTGAACCTCTTACGGTTATAGTTGGAGAAGAGGGTTTTTGACATGCGTTAAGTCCTGGTATCAATGCCCATTGAAGAAAAATTTTGGTTCCTTCTCTTTCTTCAGTAAAGGTCCATTAACACGGATAAGGTTGCCAATCCCTCAGTATGGTTCTAATCGGATTAGCTGCCTTATCCACCAAACCTTGCTAGTTTGTCTGCCCCAAAGGCTTATTTCTAACAGGGATATAATGTTTGGTGGCCGGGAACCCATCCGGATTGTGAAATTGCTTGTTAACCGAATCTGGTACCATAATTTGTCTAAGCGTGCGAGATCTCACTTCTTTGACCAGCCTTGATGTGATCTCGGCCTTGCTGATTGCTTTTATCGCTGCTTGACTATCAGACAGGATGAAATGGCAATGAAAACTGAATAAAAAAACATTTGTCAACTTGACAGTACTCCCGCGTGACTTATTAAAAAAAAAAAAAAAAAATTATTGAAAAAAAAACTCAAGATTGATGACCCTTTATATCGCCATTGCTGAGTTTAACAGCACTACCACCCATTAAAAGGAAAACGCGAAGCGAACCCGTACAAGCCAATGGACAATGCTTCAAGCGACACACTACTGGTTACACAAGAAAAAAGAAAATTTATTTCGACTATAAATATATACATATGTAAATAAATAAAAGTACATATGTAAATAATCAAGTTTGACTCATAATGCAACTGCTGCTTAAACTATTTGTGAATTACAAGCATAAATTTTGTAAACTGGAGATACATTTTGGATTTAAAGTTTGTATTAATCGGGACAGAATGTACCATGTTTTATTATTTTTTTTTTTTTTTTTTCTTGACTCTAACAAAATCGACAGATTTTGAGCTCTCCCATTATATTTTGCAAATTTAGTAGGTACTACTTCTTTTAAGTGCTAAAAATTTTACAAATTTTTTTCTTTTGTTCAAGACATAATTTGATTAATTTAAAGCACAGCTTATAACAAATTACTTACCGTAATTTCGAAAATGTCTTTAAAGTCTATTATTATTTTAATGCAAAAAAATGCCTACAAATAAACGTAACTGTTTCTTTTACCATTGTTATTGTAACAGTAAATTCAGCGATTTGTTGACAAATTTGCATCCATATACGATTATGTATTATTATTTTTTATTGTTCGCTCAAATGTCATTTGTTTTTCATTCATTGTTTACTGTACTTTGTTTTTGTTTTTCTCTCTCTCTCTCGCTTATTCTTTATAACGTGTTTACAGACTGTTTTTTGTTACTGCGGCTTCTACCTCACACAAGTTCTCACGCATTTTGATTGCTACGCATGACGTAGCTCCGCCCGCTTCTGGGCTTTGTTTTTTATACTGAGAGCTCCATATTATTACATATAAGGTTATGTTTTCTTTTTATTTTTTTGATTAAAGCGATAAGTTGTTTTTTTTGCATGTGAGTCAGTCAGTCCATTTACATAATCTTTTGGCGTTGTAAACTCACACGTCATTTTAAGGTTTGTTAAAAGATTTCATTTGGTTTTATGTGGGCACATTTTGTGATTATATAGATTGGATAAGGTTAGTTTGGGAATAGATTTATGTTGGCATTTATACAAGTACGGGCTTGTGAGTATGTCTTTATTTTGACATTATGCTGAAGCGCTTGTTAAACCTTTTTTGGCTCAATCGGGGCTCATTAAAGCTTGTGCAAGTTTCTTTATAAGTGTTTTAGTTTAAGATTTTAAGTTGGATTATATGCATAGACGTTATGCTATTATTAGTATTTATTTCAGCTTTAGATTTCAAGACAGATTATATGGCTGGCTGTTACTCATGACAAGCTCCTAGATAGACTAGGTTTTAAAGTAAAGTAGCTTATTATTGTAATTTATCGTTATATCAAGTTCTATTGTTCTGTGAAATTATTTGCATTTATTCTAATTTCCAACTTTAGTTAGGATTTTGTGATAATAGACTAATATCTCGTAAAGTAACTATTTTCAATTCTTGTGATTTGAATTCACTTAACTTTGAGCTCATGAATTCAATTCGTCAACATTAGAAACAATAAACTTGCTTACACTGCCGCAGCAAAGCTGAGTTTCATGTTGATTGTGGCGCTAAAGTTCGGCTTAAAACGATTTATAGTAACTATATTCACTTTCGAGAAGAACTTGTGATTAGAATTCACTTAACGTTGAACTAAATTCGTAAAAAGTTAGAAACAACGAGTATCGCTTATATTGCCGAAGTACGTCTGAGATCCAAATATGCTGTGGGGTCACAGTTCGGCTATTTACGACTTATAGTAACTATATTCTTTTTCGGGAAGAGTTTGTGATTTGAATTCACTTGACGTTGAACTCAATTCGTTAAAAGTTAGAAACAACGAGTATCGCTTACATGGCCGAAGCACGTCTGAGATCCATATATGCTGTGGGGTTAATGTTGGGCTATTTACGTTTTATGTTAACTATATTCATTTTCGAGAAGAACTTGTGATTAGAATTCACTTAACGTTGAACTAAACTGGTAAAAATTTAGAAACAACAAGTATCGCTTACATTGCCAAAGCACGTCTAAAATCCATGTATGCTGTGGGGTCACAGTTAACTATATTCATTTTTGGGAAGAGTTTGTGATTTGAATTCACTTGACGTTGAACTCATTGCGTAAAAAGTTAGAAACCACGAGTATCGCTTACGCCGCCGTAGCATGTCTGAGATCCATATATGCTGTGGTGTTAAAGTTCGACTATGAACGATTTATAATAACTATACTCATTTTCGGGAAGAGTTTGTGATTTGAATTCACTTGACGTTGAACTCAATTCGTAAAAAGTTAGAAACAACGAGCATCGCTTACACCGCCGAAGCACGTCTGAGGTCCATATTTGCTGTGGGGTTAAAGTTCGGCTATAAACGATTTATAGTAACCATATTCATTTTCGGAAAGAACTTGCGATTTGAACTCACTTGACGTTAAACTAAATTCGTAAAAAGTTAGAAACAACGAGTATCGCTTACACCGCCGAAGCACGTCTGAGATCCATATTTGCTGTGGGGCTAAAGTACGGCTTTAAACGATGTAAAGTAACTATATTAATTTTCGGTAAAAACTTATGATTTGAATTCACTTGAGGTTGAACTCAATTCGCCAAAGTTAAAAATGATGAATATCGCTTACACCACCGAAGCAAATCTGAGTTCTAAATTTGCTTTGGGCTAAAGTGCGGCTAAAAACAATTTGTGGCACTCTGTTCTATCAAAAGACTAGGGGGCTCTACCCCTGCTCGCTTCGCTTACCAACTTTGGTTAATTCAATTAAAACTTACTAAATAAAGTTAAATATTTATACGAATACATTGTTTTATTAGTAAACAGTGAATATTGCATAATTGAATAGAAAAATTTCAGATGACATTATTTTCTTGTTTCTAAAGGGGAGATATCCCATTTGGGACTTTTTTTTTATATGAAGTTTTGTCATTCCGCGCGTAATTTTTCGAATTGCGTATAGGCCTTAAGGCGTCATTTTTCAATAGTCGAATTTAAAGTTTTTTAACCTAATTTTCTTTATTAAATTTATTTATTTGATTTGTTCATATAATTATAAAGTAGAACTTAATTCTAAGGGCCTATACGCAGTTCGAAATATTTCCCATTTGGGATTTTTTTTTTTATATGAAGTTTTGTCATTCCGCGCGAAATATTTCGAACTGCGTAGACCCCTAAAGTTATAAAAGGTTTGAAGCCAGAACAACGTTGACCTACAGGCTGTTCTTCATTATATTTTTTCGGATTCTTGCATTTAAAGCTTCGCTTTACAGTTCCGTCAATTTAATTAAGCTGGCACCTTTAGATAGTAGTAAACAAGTTTAATAAAATATGCATATTTTTGACAGAAAAGTATAAATTTTTTTAACTTTTATTGTTTTACATTCGACGCAGGTTAAAGCTAAAAAGCTGGAGCAATTTTATAATTGCTCGATTCGCTTAAAACAACCAAAACTAATTGCTTGTACTAAATTATTTTGATTTAATTCGAAATGTGCTAATTAAGCTCTTTTTCACGGTATGCATCATTAAATACCATTTTTTTCTTATTCATGACTTAATGTGCTCCTAAGCATGCCATATTACATTTTATGTGACGTCACCTAGTCTATAACCAGCTGACAATTAAGAGGCATCTAACGATACTTCTTTTGTCAAATTACGTTAAGCGGCTTAGAAGTTACAAGGGAACAGACGTACATGCATACATACTGGTCTAACACATAACATCTATTTTTGCTTTGCCGTAGGCGTGTAAAAAAGAAAGATATTGCAAAACACCTTAAACAATATTGGAAATCGATTTAAAAGAATTTTTTAGGAAGAAAAATGGATAGCAGTAATTCCAACAACAATAACTGAAAACCAAATTAACTTTAGAAACGTAAAAAGCATATAATGTCTGTATTACAAATTTTGGATACAAAGATATTCTCGCTCAATTCCCAATAGGGAAGTTCGACTGTAATTACATAGCCAAAACAAACAAGCTATTTAGGCCATTGCAAAAACTTATTTTTACAGAATTGAATTTTAGCTACGCATTTTTTTTAACTTTGCTACAAAAAGTCGCTAGCAGAAAACACATCAGATCTTCAGATAAGAAGTTAGCAAAGATTTGATTACTTATGTGAAAAAAACAGATGTCGCAGCAGCAACTGAAAACGATAGCTAATCAAACTGTCAATCCGCAATACATATAATGTCAATAATATAATTGCAATTTATTCTTTTTATAATAAATATAAGTAAAATCCCACAAAATTTATGTGATATTATGCATTAAAGATAGTAGTCAGCAGTCAGTTTGCAAAACTTTTCCATTCGTCAATTTCTTGGAAACTTTTGGGCAGCACTAATTCATTTTAATGGAGTTGAGTTGAGTTTCGTTTCACTCAGTTTTTTTTTTTTTGTTTACCTGTATACCGTTGCCCACAGAGCACCGCTTCCGGCCCCCTCACCAGTTGGCTTTTAAGAACTTTTTACACCATTTTGTGTGATTACAAAAGGGCAGCCATAATAATTTTTGTTTTTGCACACACACCTACACACATGTAAGCTTAGCTCTGCGCTCTCCGCTCTCCCACTCTTCCACTCTCTTCGGCTCTTCTCTTTACACTTTGACATGTTTTGTTTTTGTTGTTGCTTTTTTATATGTTTTCATTTCATTCTTTGGCTGGCAAACTCAAATTAAATGCGCAGTAAATTACGCAATTTTATGCTTCGTTAAGCTGCTGCTGCTGCTGCTTTTTGATGGCATTTCTTTTACTCTTCTTACATTTCTCTGCCAAGGCAAGGTAAAGAGTGCTGCAGCAACAAGTTTTGACAGCTACCCTCTCTCACTTAGTCACTCACTCTCTCTCTCTCTGAAGCTGGCAACTCTTTTTGGGGGTAGCGTGGTGAGTGCAGCAAGTTATCAAAGCAAGCAACTTCAAAGCTATCGTCCAGCAGTGCAGCCGGCCCTACCCCAATGCAGTAAAGCATAATGCACCAACAAGCATGCAGCTTGCTTGCAACAGAGTGGGTTAAGCAGAAGTAGCAGTGGCAGGGGCAGCAGCGGCCGCAGGCAGCTGGCAATGTGTTGCAGTTGCTGCAATGGCAAAAGACTTGCATAACAAATTCTTAATTGTGCAACGGCAGAGTTGTTACCGCTCTCTGTCTTGCTCCCGCTCTTACTTCCACACACACACACAGACACACTTACTCTGGTATCTCATTCACCCTGCATAACTGTTGCGCGTACAATAAAAAACTTGTCCGGTTTGTTATTATGCAGCTGTATGTGTGTGCGTGTGAGTATCTGTGTGAGTTGCCTGCAGACATATTGCGGAAATATGTCACTGCTGCCTTTGTTGTTCTTATGCTATGTTTACACTGGACGACACTTTGACAAAAATCTTTTTTAATAAGTTTTGTGCGTGAAACCAAAAATTATTTGAACGCTCTAAAATTTTAAAATTAAAACGATGTATTTTTGCTAAAGTTTATTTATCTTTATGAAAATAGCATTTATGGTATATTTTAATATATATAAGTTCCTGTAAGTCCTACAAGGACTAGAGAGCCGTAACAAATCTTCTCCTCTGTTGGCGATCGCCAGACATTTGTTTAATTTTGTGCCAGTTCATTCCTAGACCTTCCAATTCCAGGTCAACTTGTTGGGGTTTCCACGCGATTGCAGTTCGAGCTAGGTCCGATTAAGACTTTCTCAGTGTGTGGCCTATCCATGCCCATTTGCGCTTTTTGATTGCATCATATACTAGGATGTGTTTGGTTCGCGCTCAAAGCTCGTCATTTGTTATTGTTTGAGGCCAGAAAATGCTGAGTATTTTCCGAAGACATCGATTAATGAAGGCTTGGAGTGTTTGTAGGAGGCGAGTGTTAGCATTCCATGTTTCGCATACATATAAAATAATCGACATTATGTTCGAGTCAAAATTTTTTATTTTTTTTTTGTTTTAATAGTAAGTACAAATTTTATGGTAAAGATAAATACAAAACGAAAAATTACACGTACAGTTGTTAAATATGAATATAGAGAGATTTTTTCAATTTATATTGCTTAATTAAGGCCTGGGCAGTATTTTGCATAAAAAATTTATTTTCAGCAATCATATCAGCCTAACATTAAACAAAATCAATATAACAATACAAATTCTATATCCATTGATTAACCGCAAATCTAAACTTTCTATGGACAACAAACTTATTGTCTATAAAACAATTTTTTTAACGTTTAGGTTATATGGCTGTGGAGTATGGTGAAGCAAACAAAACAGCAAACAGCGCAAAACAAAATACTGAAGATTATATTGAACCACCCTTATTATTATCCAACAAAATATTTACATATAAAAGCTAATATTGACATGATCGACATAGTTATATCTCAAGCAGCAAGGAAATTTAATTTAAACATCAATGAAACTTAATCATCAATGATAACCATATATAACTACAGCGTGTTTTTTTTAGAGGTTCACAACTTTGAGTTGGCAACACTTCTTTATCTGACAACCCATTTAACAGCTGATAGTTGCTTTTTGTTGAGTTTGTTTTGACATTTCATTATGAATAGACTTATACCAGAGCAACGCTTGCAAATTGTTTAAATTTTTTATCAAAATAATGGTTGCGTTCGTCAAACTTGACAAATGAACACCTGGAAATCAACATTCGAAGAGTTATTGGCGAAATACACCCGCTAATGCTGCGGAAAGTTTGTGAAAATTGGTGTTCCAGATTGCGCCTTGTACGCGCCAGCCGAAATCATATTTAAATATTAATATCATCAAATTTTCTATACAATATTTCTTTGACAGCAAATATTGCTCATTTCAATTATCATATTGGCACAGCTTTTTATATTGAGACCTAATTTTTCTTGTGAATAACCGTGTCGGCTAGTGTAAAAACATTCCAGAGCGCCGTGACGCAGTGTGAACCTAGCATCATTGCTGATGCTGTTGCTGTGAAGTTGAAGTTTGCATCTTCGTGTTCACTGTCTTTGGGTTAGGTGAGGTTATGTTCACACACACACACACACACACACACAGACACACACTTTGTATAGACAACAAACACACAAAAGCATGTCACGCACAGTGTAATTTCATGTGACGTAAATGCAAAAATATGTTAAAACTGCGCAGATTAAAAGCATTTTAGTAAAGAAAAAAAAAACAAAAAACATTTGTATGCAATGCAACAAGAGAATAAGTGAGTGAGAAAGCAACAGTCTATAGACGAGAGATAGAGGGAGAGAGCGCTTAACCGAGAGGTGTTGTTGCAACAAAAAAAACCCGCAGAACTTGCAACTTTTGCAAATTGAGCAACGTGAGGTGGAGATTGATGCATACAGCTGATGAGGCTTCTGAAGTTGTGAACTATTTAAAGCGATGACTTGACGAAACTTGACGAAAGCAAGCAGTAAACTAAAGAGGCTGCGTCAGTGTATGTAAATAAAACTGTGAAACCTTCAAAATACTCGCTAGATGAAACTTAACGAAAGCTGGTTGCAAAGCTGACGAAACTTGAGGGAACTTTTATTTTTGTAAAATATTTAAACTATCTAATATAGATATACATTTTTATTAGTTTGATCTATATTTAATCTCCTGACTAAGAATTGACGGGTAGTTTCCGATTTTGTTCGCTTAAGGGGTCTACGCAGTTCGAAAAATTTCGCGTGGAATGACAAAACTTCATATAAAAAAAAAATCCCATTTGGGATATCCCATAAGTCTCAATATTTTTATATGTAGTTTTGTCACTAGTCTCCGATTTTTTTCAGGCTTTTACCCAAAAGGGAATAGATTGGAGGAAACACAGGAACCTCTGCGCAGAAGCAAAGCTTCTATCTCATAAAATTCTTAGTCACGATCCTACATCTACGCGGCTGTGGGTAGATCTCTTAAGAATAATGAAATTCTGCAATTTTGAAAGAATGAATGTATGCCAGATGTATGTAGAACAGAAACTGCATCAAATTCTGTCTCGATGAAAACGAAGAAACCAGAAATTTGTACTAATTGTTTATGAATGTTATTATTGGCAGCAATCAAGACTAATGTATGGCGTCCGTTCGTATTGAGGATGGTGGCTTATTTGGACACAAATTCGAAAGTTTTTCTTTATAAACAGCCTTAGGATATATGAGCCTTACATAATTCTGCTGACCAAATCTGGTGTCTGTTTATAAGTAAGCATATCTTTTAAAAGTCGAATATTGTTGGAGCTTATACAGTGTGATCAGGTGAGAATAATAGGTAAAGAAATTTGAATAAAACAACAACAGTGGAAGATATCTAATCAATTCTGGCTTCATTAATGCCACAATGTCAAAAAAATCACATCATTCAAATTCCCTACTCGGCTTATCTGGCTGTGCTTTTTGCCAAAAGTTCCTTGAGCAATACTTCCAGCACCCAATAAGCAAACTCATGGAGTTCTCTATGGTCCTCCAACTGTAGAATAAGCCAGGTTGTATTTTTGACGACGCCCCATTCTGGAGATCGGCGCCGTAACGACATTTTTGTATCGTCTTGGAGACTAGCTTTTTACTTATCTCTGTCTGGTTGGCGGCTAAGGACCAAATAAGTGAATTCACGCTCCAACAAAGCTATAACACTGGTGCTGGAGAAAACATCGATGTTATATCGATGTATCGAAGTTTAAAATATATATATATCGATGTTGGCCAACAGAGATGTTTTTCCAGCACTTCTGCACTCATCAAATGGGTGTTTAGTAGTGCTGGAGCAACTGGTTACTTTGGCAGTTACTGAAACTTATAAATTGGAAAAACTTTGTTTGCCATCAGGTCCCCATATCATATAAAAAACATATCCGAGCTGGATAAAATATGCACCTCATAAAAAACGGCAAAGTGGACTTAACTGTGCCGAATGATTTTGGTAGCATAGGTGTAGTCCACCTAAAGAATTGTTCAGATATCAATAGATGGTTGGTATTTTTATTCACAACTAAAAATGTGGTTTGCTTTGTTTTTTTAACAATACTACCAAATTTATCATTTTATTTAAATATTTTGATTTTTACAAAGGGTGTTTTTTTAAGAGCGTCTGAACTTGGATTGGAAAAATATTCTGTTTGGAGAGAAATTCAATGACATTAATGTTTTAAAAATAATATAGAATAAACTAGCTATCCAATTCAAAAATCAGTTTCATCGTCAACACTTTGATTTTCCAAAACGATTTTGTGAACCGTAGAATTTACGAATTGCTCTATTAGTAAGTAGTTTGTCGAGCATTGCACTGATTTTTAAAGAATTTTTCACAATTTGTAAGCGTTTCTGAAGCATTATATTGTTCATGGTAATTACAAAACAAATGACAGCTTAAAATTTGTCATTTAATTATCATCCCTACTAAAAGATCGACAAGTCAAAAAAAAATCACCCTATTGAAAGACGCAAGCAAAATAATCGATAACACTCAGAAGTGACAATACTTTTATTGTAAAAAAAACCTTAAACGTTTCACTTTTCATCTTTTGGCCTTTTGGCTGAGATCAATGTGTAAAAAAAAACTTTTCCACCGTTCTGAACCAACTCAAACTTGTGGGAAATCTTAATGTCCAATTTTGGGAAATTTAAAGGGAAATTAGGCCAAATTAGCGGAAATAAGCATTAAAATGTTTTGAGCGCAATTTAGCTAACAAAAAAGTTAAAGCTAAAACCGGCCATATGCATTCCATTTATTTTTAATATTTTGATTATTTTGTAAGCTTTTCAAACTGAACTAGAACGAATATTTTTGCATTTTAATAGGCATGTTTGACTACAGTTAATGTATAAGGAAATTAGCAATCATGCTTTAAGCATAACTTAAATCGACTAACATCTTTGTTGATTCCAACGACTTTAACATTTTAGCCACATAAATAAATTTAAACTGCCGACAGTAGCGCGCAAAATTTCATTAAACTCTTTCAAGCATAATCGTAAATTGCAAATATATTAAGGTAAAATCAAATTTACTCTTAAGATCTGAGCCACAAAGCCGCTAGACAAAAGAAACTAAACAACACTGAGACAAAGGATGCCAAGTTGAGGCTGCAGACGACGACGTTGGTTCTCTCTGCCAGAAGAGGAAGCTGAAATGCGGCAACAGCCAGAGCACCGTAATAGACCTACAAACCTACAACAAGCCGACAAAAACTACAAAAAAAATGAAAAAAAAAGAAAAAAAAAAAAACAGAATCTGTACATAATAAAAGAAGGAAAAAATGCAGCACAGAACCAGAACTCGTTGCTGGACAAAATCAAGTTTAAAAGCAATCGACAATGATGATGATGGCCAGAGAGCCAGGGAGAGGCATACATAGAGTAGCTGAAGTGAGCCAGTGCTGCCAGACCTACAGCAGCAGGCGCTGTACGGGGGCAATGGCAGAGATGACGAAAAGCCAGTTTAAAGAGCTGCCTGACTTGCCGGGCCTTGCTTTAACCCTTTTTTGGATTTCCAGTTGGCTAGGGCGTTGTTTGCGTTTGCTGTTAATGTTGTTGTTGTAGTTGTTGTTATTTCTTGGCAAATCCGCTGCGCTGCAAAATCTCAGCCAGTGTTTTATTATGTTGTTGGTTTTGTTGTTTGCCTACGTAGGTTGCTTGTTGTCGTTGCTGTTTTTGTTGTTGGTGCAGCGCTCTGTAATTAATTTGGCAGCTCTATACACAACAACGAAAAGAGAATATTTAAAGCGGCATAATATCGAATTACCATTGACTGACGTGTCGACGGCGTTGACGATGACGACAACGACGTAGCAGTTGGATTTAAATCCCCCCACATATACATACAGGGTGACACGAGTTGGCATTTAATGGCATTTTAATCACTTTTTACAGTGTTATAAATTTTAAAGTGGATTCTTTGATGGATTACGTTTAAATTAAATGAAAATTGCTAAAAATATGCAGCTTTAGTGGCTTTAAAAATTAAACCGGTAGCTATAAGGTATAAATCTAGGTGGTTGTTATGCATTTCGATTCTGATATATCGATTTAAGAATGCTAAGTGAATCGATGAATTCTGGCAATGTTTACATCATTTTTTAACACCTACTGTTATTGTACCCTGTATCAACTTTTTCAGTTCCTCATACTAAAGGGTTTTCCAATAAGAGGTGTTATTTTGGTATTCAAAGAAAAATGCCATTTTTTGAGATAAATGATCGGATGTTTATTTCATAATAAAGAGAAAGGTTTGCCGTTAATAATGAAAAACAACATCAGCCAAATGGCCACCACGACCACGCTTACGGGAGCATATCCTTTTCATGAAATTTTCCATAACCAAATCGCAAAGTGGCTGCCCTATAGCCATCACGAATTCTATCTTTGAGGTCTTGAATCGACGCTGGGCTGTTGGCGTAGACCTTATCTTTCACGTGGCCCCAAAGCAAGAAGTCGCAAGGGTGTTAATCACAAGATCTCGGTGGCCAATTGTGATCACCTCTTCGAGAGATAACACGGTCCGGAAACTTTTTCCGTAAAAGAGCAATGGTTTCGTTGCTTGTGTGGCACGTAGCGCCGTCTTGTTGAAAGTAAACGTTGTCCAGATCAATACCATCCAACTCCGACCATAAAAAATCATTAATCATCTCTCGAGAGCGCAATTCATTCACCGTAACTGTTGATCCAACCTCATTTTCGAAAAAGTAAGTTCCAATGACTCCGCCGGACCATAAACTACACCAAACAGTCACACGTTGAAGATGGAGAGGCTTCTCAACAATATCTCTTGGGTTTTCCGAGCCCCAGATGCGACAATTTTGCTTGTTGACGTAGCCACCGAGGTGGAAATGGGCCTCATCAGTCAAGATGATTTTTCGTTGGAATTCCGGATCATTTTCATGCATTTCAAGGACCCAACCAATTGTGTTCACTTAACTTTATAAGCCTTAAGACCCAAGTCTTTATGCAAAATACGGTGTAATGACGTTTGTGGAATGCCCAATTCCAAAGAACGACGGGGAATGGACAAACCTGGGCTTTCTTTAACACTTTGGGCTACAGTAGCAATATTCTCAGTTGTTCTTGAGCGACATGCACGGGTTTTATTCTTCACAACACTAACTTGTCCCAACAGCTCGAATTTTTCCACCAATTTCTGTATTGCGGTTCGACAAGGTACTTCACGACGACCCAAAAATGCTTTAGTTTTGCGAACTGTGACTGCAAGATTTTCACCATTTTTGTAGTGAATTTGAGTAAATTGTTGAATGTTGAAGCGTGTATCGTTCCATTTTTTAGTAATGGCGTAGTTTCTACTTGTCAAATGTCAAAGAATAAAAGCTTCAAAAGTGACAGCTACCGAAATACCGGGTGATTCAAAATAACACCTCTTGTTGGAAAACCCGATATATAATGAAATGCTTATGAAAACCTCGTTTAGCGATTGAATCATGTCCTTATACGCACCTAGATCTCAGAAACCCCGAAAGCTAAACTCACCAAATTTCGACAAAATATGAAAGTTATCGATTTTTTTCAAGAATTATATACCTCAAAAGTTCAAGTTTGGTTGAAAACTTCAAAAGATATACATTTCATCAATAAAGCATCCGGAGCCACAAAATTCATTAAGTTGACTAACATGAGCCTAACAAGCAAAAAAAAGTTGACATCTGAGTGAGATACTCACTGTCGGACACCTTCCCGACTTACTCACTTTTTTTTCAAAGCCAATCAGCCCAATTATTTCCAGTGGAAATTTTGTACAAATCGGAATTAAAATAGTTGTAAATTTTTTTTAAGAAGGCATTAAAAAAGGGTGCTTTTTTTAGAGTTACACAAGTTTAAAAAAAAGAAATATATTTTTTAATCAATGAAACGAGCTTTATTGGATAGAAAATTTGATAACATTAATGTTTAAATATGATTTCGGCCATGTGGTCGCCACGGCTGACGCGTACAAGGTGCAATCTGCAACACCAACTTTCACAAACTTTCCGCAGCATTTGCGGCCGTATTTCGCCAATAACTCTTCGAATGTTGATTTCCAGGTGTTCAATTGTCTCTGGCTTATCGACGTAGACAAGTGACAGAAATTTTCTGTGAATGTAATGGTGTAATGCTGTTTCGACAAAAGCTTGTGGATTATCCTCACTCCAAATGCGGCAATTCTGCTTATTTACGTACAAATTCAACCAAAAATGGGCTTCATCGGTGAACAACATTTTGGATTTTGAATAAATTTGACGAACAGAACATTATTTTGATAAAAAATTTCAACGATTTGCAAGCGTTGCTCTGGTGTAAGTCTATCCATAATGAAATGTCAAACCAAACTCAACAAAAAGCAACTATCAGCTGTTAAATGGGTTGTCGGATAAAGCAGTGTTGCCAACTCAAAGTTGTGAACCTCTAAAAAAAACACGCTGTATTTCAATATTTTTAATTTTTTTTTATGGTTTGTTTTATTTTATTTTATTTTATTTTATTTAAATTTATTTCAAATAATTATTTTATTTATTTATTTTATTAATAATTTTTTATTTTATATTTTTAGTTTTGGAAATTTTATAGCTTATATTGAATTATATTATGTCGAAACATACTTTTTTTTATTAAAATTTAAAAGATATTAAATAAAATAGTTCAAAGCTTTTCTCACAACGAAGGTCATAATATTTCGAGAAATTTGGCTAAAAAGCCTGATAGTACAGTAAAAATAGACCAAAACAGGGGCTGACCTGGAAAAAATTGCACACTGGAATTTCTCTTGCTTAACGTATTTAGGACCAACCAAAAAGTCTAAAACCAAATTGGAGACCTTCTCCACCCGTAGGGTTTTCCATTATTTTGACATTTGTTTGAGCCCATTTATCTCGAAATCTATAGGTCGCACACAAAAACTTTGAAGGCAAAAATTGTCAAAAATTGAATGAAATTTTATTTGTACTGGAAGGTATACCCAGAAGTTAATATATTAGGCGGTAGAGCGCGCCAAAGTAACTTCAACGCAGTTTTTCGTATTTTTACCCACCTCCTTGCCCTTTTTTGTTTTTGGTGTGTATCAAAAAATTACAGATCTGAAAAAAGTACACAAGACTGTTTCCTTAATCATGTTAGTATCTCTAGTAGTTTTCAAGTTACAAAGCTTTAAAGTCTTCCAGCGCCTTGCAAAACAAGCAAGCGCTGTGCTACTATCAGCCCTTTAGCGCCCCCTGCCGTTCAATATGTTTATAGATTGGTGCTATGCCTATTTCTAAAACAATCTTGTATACATAATTTTTTATCAATATAATTTCAACAATTGAAATATTTTAATAAAATTTTTTAATATTGAACACAAAATTTATGCAAAAAGCTTTACAAGTTTTTTGTATTAGATTATGTGTGAAATATTTCGTTTGTCAGTTTTAAATGTTTCGGAGTTCTATGAGACCAGCAATCATTTCTACATAGTTGTAAGTTATACAAAAAAAAAAACAACAACCTTATATAAACATTTAGCATACTTAGTTCTGCGGAATTTACTTGCAACTGCTTAACTTCAAGTTCAACACTAAAACCGCTCTGCTCCCCTACAAACGAGGCTTTCAGTCACTAATCAATTTGCTATAAATATTTACTTAGTAAGTCAATCCTATACTTCGCTTAATTTACATTCTATTTTGCTTAACTTAATTAACTCTGCTGTGAAAATAAAACAAAAACTGATATAAAATCAACATTTTAATTAAATTTGCATGTGACAGCAACTATGTAAAAAAAAAGAAAGTAAAAAAGATTGCATATAAAATGCTCTTCAGTGCTTGTCAAACTGTGCAGCATAACTTTTAAATTGACCACGCCTCGTTCCGCATAAAGTTGGCCAACAAAATGTCAGTTACACCTGCAGACCGGAACGGACTCAAACAAATGTCAAAAACTATTCAACAAAGAACCAATAAAAATTAAAAAAAAAATATACATACTACATAGAATAATAATAGCAGTGTAGTGGAAGCTACTGACGCTCATATCGGTCAACAAGGCAAACAGAAGATGTGTGTGTGTTTTACACACAAACACATACACGCAACAGGAAGCCACATGAGCGGAAAATTGGAAGAGAGTAAAAAAACAAAAAGAGACACTGGGAAAAAAATACAGCAACTAAAACAGAGCTGGCAATGTAAAGTGAAAAGCATACAAAATGGTGGCCAATTGCATTGCCAGTGTTGGGCAGTGACTGTTGGGCGGAATATAAAGTGAAATGTTAGACAAAGTGCCAGAGAGTCGACTAAAACACACACACTTATGCATATAGAGAAGCGCTTTTACTCACACATGCATATGCTTTGGGTAGTTCTTTTATAAACTAAACATTTATTTTGACTTTACAAATATAATTTTCTACAAAATTATTTTTAAATTTTGGGAACTGTCCCTCGATATCGTTAAATACCTTGGAATACACTTGGATAGAAGACTCACATGGAATGCGCATATAAAAGCCAAACACGCGCAGCTCAAAATAAAAACAAAAAAATGCACTGGCTATTGGGGCGAAATTCGCAACTCAGTCTCGAGAACAAAGTAAGACTTTACAAGGCCGTCCTAAAACCTATTTGGACATATGGCATTCAGTTATGGGGCACGGCGAGTGTCTCTAATCTTGAAGTGCTACAGCGCTTCCAATCAAAAACTCTGAGAAACATTGTTAACGCTCCATGGTATGTCTCAAATGCCGAAATTCACAAGGATCTAAACATTTGCTATGTTAAAGAAGAAGTCAGCAAATTTAGCAATAGATACATGGAAAGATTATTGGAACATAGCAATAATCTAGCCCTTAATTTAACAGATAACAGTCAAACCAATAGAAGACTTAAAAGATTTCATGTCCTTGATCTCTCAAGTAGATTTTAATTCAGAAATTTTTTATTTTTTTTTTTTTTTATTTATACTTTTTTTTATTTATACTTATATAACCACTAGTTCGCATATAGCACCTAGTCTCAATGAAGACTAGCTGCTCCTGTCACCGTTTAAATAATTTTATATAATTTACTGATTGTTTTCGAACAGATTGTAAATAAAATCAAAGAAAAAAAAAAAAATTTTGGAAGAACATTTGTTATACCTAATTTTTTTTTTTTTAAATATAATTTCTTTATAATCTATCACTTGGACAATGAATTTAGCAGAGGTTATAGTTAAACTCCAATGAGTAATAACTAACTAGGATTTAAAAAAAATGTCAAAAAATTTGAAACTTTTATTTTTTGTTCCTATTTTAATCCAAAAGAAAAATGGCCAAATATTTGTTTTCTGCCCTTTTCACAACTTAAATGCCTCAATACGCCACTTTTTCGAAAACCATTTTTTTTTTTTTTGGAAAAGTAAGTGTACATAAATCAAACTTTTGGCAACTGGAATGGTACAATACTTTTTTGGTTTTCGAATTTTGATAGACGAATGGAAAAGTGTGCTTAAATCTTTGTTTTAACGCGTATATTTTGTTAAAATGTGGAAACATAACCATAGCTTATGTTTTGAAATTGAAAAACATCCGATTTTGGTAGAAACTTCATTTTTTTTAGATTTTATGTTTTTCATCTTTTGAAATTACAGTCGAGACTTTAGGGAACTGCCATGGGATGAAAAAATTTGTTGTTTAAGGCGCATACGCAGCATGAAAAACTTCCAACAATTTATTTCTACTTAAAGTTTTGTCATTCCGTGCGAAATTTTCGCAAGCTGCGTATGGGCCTTTACATGGAAAATTTGTTATGCAAAATTTATATGTTTTTTAAGTCAGTCTTTAAGCGTTTATTTTAAGAAACGCTTAGAGATTTTAATGCATTAAACGTTAAAGATGGTACTTTATTCTTTTTTTTCCGCAGTTTTATTTTATCAATCAATATCAGTCAATATTTATTATATTCTTTCTTGTTATCAAATTTAATTCAAACGCGTAACGAAAAATTAATTAAAATTCCTTGTAGCTCTTCATTCTTCTTCATTCATTCTTCTTCTTCATTCTCTTTAAAACCTTTGTGAATTTAGCTTTCTGCATAAAAATCTGTTCCCTCTACGGTAATTTTTAATAAAATCTTAATCTTGTACGAAAAAAATCTTAATAGAAAGAATTTCGTTGTAAAAAACCGAATTTTTTACATTTACTCCCTAAAACTTAAATCAGTTGAAAATTTCGCCTAAAAAATTTCAAGTAGGGGAGACGAGGGCAAAATGCGCAACTCGGAATATATTCAACATGGATTACCGTCATGACGGAATCGCTGGAGGCTTGAAATTTTTTCCATACATGGCTTTGGTGGAGAGTTCTAAACGTCGGTAAGCCATATATGTGGCCTACAACATATACCTACTGATGATCCCCTCAGCCCTTTGGCTGCCCCAAAAATGCAATAATATCAAAAGTTGCGCATTTTGCCCCACCCTCCCCTACATAGTGTTGATTTATATTATTTTTCCCAAAAATTTGTTCAGTTTGTAAAAGAACTATCCAACGCTCGTTGTAAACTTATACTTTGTACAAACAATTGCAGTCAGGCAGTCACACACATGATGACGCACAATTACATGCGTGTGTGTACGTGTGTGTGTGTGTGCAGGAATCCTAAAAGGACATAGTATACATGTGTAGAGTATTACATGGCAGAGACAGCAGAAAAATTGCAAAAGCCTTCGGCATGGCAGACGGCAAAACAATTGCAGCAGCGCCTCATGAAAACTGTGACAATGTGCAGTCGTGTGTGTAAACAATTGTAATCCGGTAGAAAAATCACAAGCCTACCCACAGGCGCTTTTCCATAGTGAGTGGAAAAAAAATATGTACACAATATACTCGTCGTCGTCGTGGTAGTAGTAGTATGTACATATACCTATAGTATAAAACCCATGAGCCTTTGGCTAAAGAACGCCTACATAAAAAGGCCTGTGGCAAACATTGGTTGGGAAAATGCAGCTCAGCTGTCTGGTGAAAATGTATTATAAGATATTAAATTGAAAAGAATTTAATATGTGGAGCAGAGTTAAGTGGTTTGAGGGGCCGACGGGCAGTATGCTAACAGTTCTACCCTTAATGTTAACCAATATTTAGTTTAGCAAAGGGTTTAATGGGATAAGAGTTTGGCATTTACATGAGGTTTTGAGCTTTTTAATTTAAATTTTTTTGATGCTATTGAGGAAAATATTTTAAGCACGTGACGTTGAAAATAATTCTTTAACAAGTGTGGTAACATTGACCGGGTTACTGAAAGGGTGACTGTGCTATGTACGCGGAATTTCTACGAAAATTTGTATTTCTTAATTTTGATTGTAGATAACTTAATCATAGCGGAACTATGAAAATTTTAATTTCTTAATTTTAACTATGGATTACTTTAGTAAAGCCGAGCTTAAAAATACTTTCTGTGATCTTTTAAAGCTAACAATTGTTCAAATTTCTTAAAAATGCGTTTGTGGAATTTCCTTATTTAAAATTTCGACTGCGAACAATTTTAATCTATAGTAAAAAATTAGAAAGTCCTGCGTAGTCCCCAATTTTGTGTATCCAAAGGACAAGTAGAATTTTTTTTGCTCAAAAATACTTGCTTTGACGCAGCTTTAAAAAAAGTGTATATGTATGATGTCTGCCATGCAAAAGTAAAACTTTTTCCGTCTTAAGGGGTCTACGCAGTTCGAAAAATTCCATATTGAAACTATTTCGTATTATTTCAGATGGAGTCACCAGTGTGTGCATAGTAAGACAAAGTGCTATTTTCTATCGAATTATCGTTTTTTTTTTGGTATTAATCGATATTATTTACCGAAACTTTGGGTTAATGCGGGCACACTCACGTTATAATCAGCTGCTTTATGTTTACAAAAATTAAGCGCGCAAAATAAGACAAAGAATTAAATAAAACAAAAATAGATTTGAATCAACAAGTATTGTTAACATTACTTAGTATAAACATTGCATGAACTGTCTACCTAAGGTTGGCTGCAAAAAAAAAAAAACAACAAGAAAAGGGACGGCGCAGGAACAGAAGTGTCTGGTTGAACCCTTTTTTAAGGGGCAGAGCAGAAAGTGGAAGATTTTTCAAAGATGTATTTATTTTGTATTAGACTAATATTACAACACATTACGTTTTCAATTCAAAGTTTCAGGCCATGTTGCGTAATCCATCGGTGTTTCATGAAAATTTTCATATCTCCTCAACAAATTTCAATATATTTTGTTCGGAATGTTGGAACGTTTCTTGGTTCCTAAACGGCTAACACGACCAGATACGTTTTCCGGCTAAAGCCAAGTTGGCAACCAGTACATTAAAGTGCATTTTGTTTGTTATATCCCGGAACACTGGGTACTCCGTCACTGCTTTAATAAGCGCTATTTCTCCTACCTGCCATTTCGTACAAAATATTGTGCATATATATTAATTCGCGCCAAAGCGCCAAGAACCATACAGTTGTTAGTGTTACCACACCTAGTGAAGAAGTGGCGCCATCTAACATTTTTAGACAACACTGTTTAGTTTTTATCTGCGTCCCATTGTCAAAAATTTTTAATCGCAATTCTTCTGCTATGTGGCAGAAAACACAAAATCAATTTATGTTTAGTTGGCTACAAGCATAGATCGCGCTACGCAAATTATTGATTTTAAAAAGGAAAAAATGTTCAAAGAGGAATGGAAAAAAACATAATTTGAGCAGCGCCACACAACACCAAAGCCACGGCATACTAATGCTGGAGCGCTTTAGTTTTGTGAGAGTAAAAAAGCAAGATCGCTCTCTAAGCAAAAGCCGAAGTCATGCACAAGCAACTTCGTGTATGTTGCTTTGCAACAAGAGCGTGGCAATGCCAGAGAATTGGCTGAGAAAATTGCAATACAAAACTCACGCACACATGCATGCGTTTTTTGTACAACAAAGTACGTGTGAACTATAGGCCCATGGGATAGGGCCGTGCCGACCACTGCTCTGAAGTGTAAAACAATTTTTTAAAAGATAAAAAAAATAAAAACTTTATAAATTTTAAATGCAGGTCCCGTAGCAGAGGTTTGTAAAAGTATTCTAAAATGTAAATCGATTTTTTTAAAGATAAAAAAAGATAATAATAAAATGTGTTTTATGGTCCTAACGATTTTTAAAAACTAATAATTCAGATTGATTCATAGCTACAAAAAAGGGCGCAAAATTTCAATTTTTAAATTTTTATGCGGTATTTCTTAATTTAAAACCAAAAAAGCATAGCTTTCCTTTTGTTTAATTTTGTTTAAATTACAAAATTTTTGAAAACAAATTTTTTAATCGCAGTTGTCAAAGAGCTCTTTAACAAATATTTCTTCGTATTTTTTAAACAAAACATTTCTGAAAAAAAAAAAAATATTAAAAAAATCATAAAATTTTTTTCTCAATATTTTTTATTTACAGTCTGTCGTAAGACAATTAGTAAATTTATTTAACTTTAGTTCAAAATAACAGTAATAGAAAGAATATAAATAATAGAATAGAAAGAAAATATTAATTTTTTGTATTTTTTTAAGTTCATATGTTCCTTTTTTTTTTAATAATAAAAAATTTGTTAATATGCACTAAATCGGAAAACGATTTTTTGAACAAATTCCTATACAAACCTTATTTGTAGCAAAAATTAATTCCAGTTTTTTTTATAGTATATGTATTTTTGTTTTGTGACTTAGACTTTGTTATTCAATAAATTAAACAAAAATGTAAAACCTTTATATATTACCTAATTCAGATGATATCATTTCCACATTTCTTTTACATTAAGTAACTCAACCAAATTTATTATATTTTTAAGCCATACTTATTTTCTGTTTTTATTCTTTCTTTCCAGGTGAGTAATCGACAACTTCTGAAGAAAACAATCGAACACTACAAATAAATAAGAAAAATAAAAAAAAATAAACGCAAATCTCTAAAAACATCGAAAACTGCACGTTTTGGAATCTCTTTTGTTGTCGTCATCAGCTGCAAATTGCCTTTAAATTATTTCAACTTGTAAACAAAATGCGAAATGCCCAAAACCCAACAACAACGAAAACTTTTTGAAGGTTAGCTCATATATAATTTATTTATAAATAATTTTTAAACGTAATTTAGAAAAAAACGTAATCTTGAGACAAATTAAATGTGGTTTTCGAAAAAGTAGCTAAAATATAAATCTTTATAATTAAACTTGGCAACAACATTGTTAAGCCAGGGTTGCCATAAAACTATTTGGATGGGAACAATTTTTTCAAGTACGAAAGGTTGAAAGGTTTTAATCTTGAGACAAGTTAGATGAAGATTTTGGACGAAGAAGTATCTAAAATGATAAAAGATATATCTTTATAAAAGTGATGATGATTGATGATTATTTGCTTTAACTTTCAGTGGAGCATAGGGCCTCCTTTATAAAAGTACTTGGCAACAATGTCGTTACACCCAGAGTTGCCACAAGACTGTTTTGATGTGCATTGTAAAATCCACAAATTGCATTCAGAATCCAAATCCAGAACGGGCCTAGAATCAATTAAAACACAAAATAATCAAACACGAATGTACGTCTAATGCTGTTTACAATAGTTTTTTATAGTTGCATTAATACTAGTTTAAACTAGTTAAAAAACTTCAAAACCTTGTTGACGACTGACGCAAAAATTCTTAGAACTACAATTGAAATTTAAGCACTTGAGCTTAAAGGTATAATTGAATACTTGCAATGCATGCAAATTTTAGCCAAAAATTATTCATTACGCAGAACTCTTAAAATATTATTACTAAAATACAAAGTAACGTCAAAATACGCTAAATACTTAATAGTTGTCGTAAACAATCGTACATGCTACTGTTTAGCTTGCAAGCCAAGTTATTTAACTTAACGCTTAGCTCACTTGATGCATACTAATATTTAGATTATGTATACGCACAGTGGCCACACCCTCCAACAACAGCAAATTGCATTGCTTGATAGACTCAAATTTCAGCAAAGTGTGCTATAATTTATTATATTACTATAATTGTATTATATATATATATATTATTTTTTCTGCTTGGAAATTGTATATTATGAATGCTCAGCTGTTGGGTTGCCGGTAAACTCAAAAGCGGCCCCCCATTAGCCTTAGCCTAGTTATGAGCGTGTGGCGTTTAGAGTGACCATGCGTTTGTATTACGCATACGCCGTGTAAGCAAAACAGCTGTTTTTGCTAGCTCATGAAATGCACTAGCACAAAATAGCAACAACAACAAAAACAATAACTACACAGCAAAATTTTAAATCGACTCTGACCCACTGACATTATTTCATAGTTGTTGGCTGACGTCGGCGTTAGCGTCAGCGTCAACATCGACGTCAACGTCAACGTCTGCTTAGGCAGGCAGCAGGTGACTGTGGCTTGTTATACAATATGCTGCGAGAGCGCAAAATAGTTGAAGTGAGCGGTAGAAAACTGGCAAGCAGCTACACTGAGAGAAAAAAACAAGATCTTTTGTTATCGAAATCTTGTTTTTTAAAGTGTAAATAAAGATAGTTTAGAGAAAAATCGAATCATTTTTTCTAGTTAAGCAACGAGAGCACAAAAAACTTGAAGTAAACGAGAGGGAGAGGGAATAACTGTGGAAGCAGCTACACTGAGAGAAAAAAACAAGAACTTTTGTTTATGAAATCTTGTTCTTAAAAGTGTAAATAAAGATAGTTGAAAGAAAATCGAATAATTTTTTGTAGTTAAGCCGTGAGAGCGCAAAATACTTGCGCCAGAGGAAGAGACGGCGGCAAAGCAAGCAGCTACACTGAGAGAAAAAAACAAGAACTTTTGTTTATGAAATCTTGTTCTTAAAAGTGTAAATAAAGATAGTTTAGAGAAAATCGAATCATTTTTCTAGTTAAGCAGCCAGAGCACAAAATACTTGAGCGAGAAGAAGAGGCGGCGGCAAGGCAAGCAGCTACACTGAGACAAAAAACTAAGAACAATGTACTCAAGATCTGTTCATAAAAACAGTGTAAGCACCAAAAATATAAAAACTATAGCTAAAAGCTTTTATAAGAACTTTCTTCAAGTTTTAAGAAACTCGAATATTTATTTTTAAGTTAGTTTTTTGAGATTTTAAATTTACATTGAATAAAAACTTTATTCATATAAAGGGTGATTTTTTTGTTATTTGGTTTTTCAACCTAATTGTTCTGACAGCTCACGCGTGATTCATGACATATGTCAAAGTCAAAAATACTCAATTAGCATTGCCATTTCATCATGGAAAGACTTACGGCCGAACAACGTTTAAAAATTATGAATTTTATTACAAAAGACCGTGAAATCTCTATTCGGCGTCGTTAGCAGCAGTTGGGTATGTGTTATTCAAACACAAGAACTGAAGCCGGGCGACCTGCCACAACGTCGCGTATTCGGTGAATGGGCTTTGGAAATGCTCGATGAAAATCCGCTTTTTTATCGAAGAATTGTCTTCAGCGATGAAGCGCATTTCTAGTTGAATGGCTACGTCAAAAAGCAAAATTGCCGTACTCTGAGTGAAGAGCAACCAAAATCTTTGCAAGAGCTGCCAATGCATCTACAAAAATGTACTGTTTGGTGTGGTTTATGGGCCGGTGGCATCATTGGACAAAAAAAAAATTCCAAAATTTGACTTTCCGGATGGACCATTTGAAGCGTAGTCGCGATCAACATTTACATGAAGTAATCTTTAAAAAGTAAATGGCAAAGATTGATTTACAACTTTTAACAAAAATTTTATACATTTTTGCACATTTTTTTTTTTTTTTTAGCGCTTAAAAAATCACCCTTTATAACTATGCCTCAAAAATGAGAAATGATTTGGTAACATGATAGCGAACATTACCATGATGGGAAATTCGAGTTCAAATCGCGCTTCGCAGGACTTTGAACTTTAACTTTACTTATGATTTTCAAAATATATTTGCTTTAAATTCTAATGTATTGGATTGAAAGTTGGAATAGTTTATACATTCACATAATAATTTCAATAAAATACATTAAGTCTAAAATACTAAACCTGGCCTCCACTCATGTTAAGGTCTACGACTGCATTGAATTCTGAACAAGTACAATCCTATTACTGAGAGCAAAATACTTTTTTCAAATTTGTAGAGAGAAGTTTTTGATTTAAGAACGTTTAGAATGATTTTAAGAAGAAATATGGCATTTCATACTCATGTTTAGTCTTAATGAGAGTAGTTTATATTTAATTTAAGAAAAAAAAGAGAATGATTTTGAAATGATTTTAAAAAAAAGTGCTCACAAAGAGCATTTTATGGTCATTATTAGCAAGTTCTATATTTGATTTCAACAAAACAGAAAATGAAAAATATAATTTTATAAATTCCCGTCTTTTTTCTAAGTGTACCAATGGTACGCATTTAAATTCATTTTGAGATTTATTTGTACTAAAAAACTCAAAATCTTTTTTAAGTACACGTCAGACTAATTTTCTAAGGCAATTTTTTCTCTCTGTGTATAGATGGGCGTGCATTATAAATTGTTAATGTTGTTCTATTAGATTTTATATTATAGGTTATCGTTACTCTTTCCCAACCATAAATTAGCAGTTCAAAGGTGAGCAATTGATAGGCGAGAATCAGTGCAAAAATGTGCTTGAAAACTTATATTTTATCATTGTTAATTTGCATTAAATTTACATTAAAAGTGTGCAATTTTTTTTAAATTGTTTGTTTTTTAATGAAAAGTGAAAATTGTGACTGGCAAGCGCTGCAATTAGTCAGTGAAAGTGAAGCTTTTAGCCACACCTTTCGCTATCTCTTCTTCACTTTCTAGCTCTCGCTCAGCTTTACAATAATTAAAAAAAAATAAACTTTTTAATTGACAAATAATTAAAAAAAAAAACACACTTAATAAAGTAATAAATCAGTCAACATCCATTTTAAATTGATATGCCCAAGCTCGTATTACAGTTTTAAAAGCCTGAAAAAAGATACATTAAGTTAGCATAAAAAGTTTTTAATTGATACTTGAACAGTTTGACAGCTACTTAACACTTTGACAAGCATAAAATGAGAAAAAATAAAAAATAAATAAAAGTTTGTGGCGCATTAAAAAACTTTTTTTAAAGCATGATAAGAGCTTTCAATTAATGCACTACGATTAAATTGCATAGTTAAATAAATTGGCTAAAATAAAGAAAGGCAATAGTTTTTTATGATTTATTAGTAAACAGTTAAATTATTATTAGATAAGAATAGCATTAATGATGCGAACTATAGATAGGAGCAAACAGGAACCTGTCTTATTAGTAGGAAAACTTGGCCGCAATAGAACTTGAATAGAACCAAGCAACTTTTGAAACTTAACAGACTTGACATAAGAGAAAGGGGTTCTTTCTTACTGGACACTGTCTTATTGGTAGGCACGCCAATAGATTGACGGTGCCTTATTTCGACTACTGTAGAAGCTATCAGAAGGTAGAAGAAGAGGAAACAGTGGAACATCTCCTGTGTGGATGCATGGCACTATGCAGGAGAAGACTGAACACACTGGTTTCCGAAACTATTGGGAATGTTACCGCATTCGCAGGAATCAGAATAAATAAGATTAATTCGTTCATCAAATCGACAGGTTGGTTCATAGAGGATACAGGAGAGTAAGGACTAGCTCAAGTGGCATCACAACGGGCCTTTTGCAGGCCTAGGTGTGTCGGAAGTCAACCATTTCATGCCAGATATCTCCTGTAACCGAATTTAACTAACTAATAATAATTCTAACAATTTCAACTCAAAAGCTATTCAATAAATTTTTAAGAGCGCTGAAATCTAAACAATCAAGCCAAATTCCATTCTCGTAAAGGCCAGTTTTCTCAGAAAGTAAAACAGAAAACATGCTATAGGCTTTCAAAAAATAATGAAAATCTTTCACAATTATGCAATACCTTTCTGGTTGATTGCTCATTATTCTAGGAACAAAGAGTCGAGCTCAAGCTTGATTATTTTATCAATTGTGTTTGTCAAAAAATTTCACTTGATTTCGCTTTTAATTTCATAGATTTGATTCAAAAGTTAAGAAAGTTTCGATTTGAAAATTTGGTTAAAAAAGGTCTTAAATCCAAAATGATGCACTTTTTTGAGCTTTTTAGCCATAGCTGGTACCATGGCTTTCGTTTTTTTTTTTTTGAAGCCAAAGTAAAGGGTGTTTTTTTAACAGCGTCCGAATTTCCGAAAGGGACACCTCTGAAACCAGTTGTTACTTTTGACAAATTTAAATTTCATTTTATTCAGTAAGGACTAACAATTCATCATGGTAAAACTTACACCACAACAACGTCTTAAAATCTTCGAAATTTACAATCAAAATCAGTGTTCTGTTGTAAAAACTTGTAGAGTTCTTCGTATAGTTTATGGACCGAATAATCGTCCATAAGAACGTGCTATTCGTCGTGTTCTTGATCATGTACGAACTCATTTGACATTTCACGATGTCTGACCACCAATTAGAATGAGAACAGCACGGTCCGAAGAAAATATTTAGAAGAAAAGCCAAATTTATCGATTCGCAACGTGTTACCGTTAATGGTGATCGATACAGAGCGATGATCAATGAATATTTGTTTCCAAATTTACATGACATCGATGTCGAAGAGTTCTGGTTTCAATAGGATGGCGCTGCGTGCCATACGGCGACTGCAACCATTGATTTACTGAAAACTCAATTCGGTGAGAAAGTTATTTCAAGAGATTTGACCCCTTTAGATTATTTTCTTTGGGGACACGTCAAGTCGTTGGTTTATGTAGACCAGCCAGCAACAATTGACGACTTGGAAACCAACATTGAAGGTATCATTACTAAAATACGGCCCCAAACTCTCGAAAGAATGGTCAAAAATTGGACTGACACAATGCGCTTCGTAACTCGTAGTCGTGGTGGTCACATGTCAGAGATCTTTTTCAAATATTAAATGAAACGAAATTATCTATCTAATAAAACCATATTTGGAGTCATTACATTAATTTTTCTATGTTTTATTTAAAATTGAAATCCGGACGCGCTTAAAAAAACACCCTTTATTTGCATCTGTATGTTTTTGAATTGGCTGAAGATCGATGATGTAGGTGGCCAACAGTGTGTCCCACTGTCCCAAAATAAATTATCAAAAAAATTCATTAATTTACATAAAATATTAAAAAATAATTTAGTTTATGAAAATACAAAAATGAAGTAAAAAAAACCTTACGAAAATAAATCATAAAAATTTTACAAATTTTCAGAAAATTATTTATTAATTTTATTAAAAATAGTATTTTAGATTATAAAAATCAGAATTTAGTAAAATACTACAATATAAAGTTTATATTTCAAAAAAAAATTTGAAGCACGACTAAATGTCCCTAAAAGTCTAAAACCGAATTTTCGTATTTGTGGGTAATTATCTGAACATAAAAAATATTAATATTTTAATTATGCTATGTAAGAAAAAAGCACACCCCTATGAAATAATATAAGACACTACTAATTAACTGAAAGTTATAAAATATTTTAAGCTGTTTATGCTCAAAGTCAAAGTTAATAAAATGCCAAATAACAAAATCTAATGCCAAAAAAGAAGACAACAAAGCCAACAACAATAAATAAATAAAAAAAAAGGTAAAAACCTGAATCATACATAAACAACCAACATATCAAAAATATATTTTTTAGTTTTTTGCAAACAAGACAAACAAAAATCAGCAACAAAAACAACAACAAGAAGCGACAACAACGACGGCAATCGAAATACACTTGAACGTGAGTGAAACAAAATTCATGACCCACTTTATATAAAACGCTTTTTCTTTCATCCATGACCCACTTTATTATTTGTAGCAATGATTGTTGCTGTTTTTGTTGTTGTTGTTGTTTTTGCTTAGCGTGCGGGCGAACTGCTCTGCTGAGAAACTAACTGACTAACTGACTGACTGATTGAGCAAGTGAGAGACTGTATGAGAGACAGCAAAGCAAACATACATATGTTTTATTCAGACAATTAGTAGTTGCTAAAACGCAGGCTTAAAAAAATAAAAACAAAATTATACATATAAAAAAAAATATGAAAAAAAAAACTAAAAAAATTGCGCGAAGCTGCTGGGCAAGAGCGGCAATAAAACGTATAGAAGAGACAAGGAGCAGGCAAATGCGGTTTAGCTGTGTGAGAGCGTGTGTGATTGTGTGCGTGCGTGTGTCTGCGTATTTGTGTGAATGTCAGTTGAATAGACAGACAGGTAAAAACACTTTAAACAGTTTTAAGTAGTCATAGCAACAAAAACTACAGCAAGAGCAACAACTAGCAACAACGGTGCATGGCCAAGTGCAGTTAGCCATGGTGGGAATAAAAAGCAAAATATGGTACAGAAAACAATAGTACCTACTTAATAATGACTGAAGTTTTGCTAACCAAAAGTTCTTTAATAACTTGAAACGACAGTTTTTGGTAGGAAGAATGTGCGCCAGACCCTACGAAGAGCCGTAGCTCACGAGTTAAAGCCATATGGCATATATTCCGAGTGAAACTGCTATATACGCTTTCTTTTAGAATCTATTAAAGTTTTTGGAGCCTACTACTACTACGAATAACATATGGGCTTATCTTATATTTTGACACCCTATGTGGAGCATAGGAGTTAAAGGAACATACATATATTATGGGTTTCTCTAGCGAAAAAGAACGAAAATATTTGAAACTCCGAACAGTTACGACTTTTCTTTGAAGATAACAATACTACATTTCTGAACAATTTTTAGCACTTTGAATAATAATCAATCAATCAATCAACAATTTTAATAATTGACCTAAAGATCAATAAACATACTAGTCGCTACAATAAAAGACTCAAAAGTCACCGCAATAGTCTGGCAAAAGAGCTGCCTTATGAGAATCCAATAAAAAGGCTCAGAAAAAGTAGTTTGGAAACCTGATTTAACATGATATGAACTGAATCTCCGTCATAAGATGCCCGGTAATGTAAACCAATTCTTGGACCATCTTATGGTGGCCCCTTTTATGATATATCCAAGCTAGTCAGGCTGGTTTGGCGTTCAAAAATTAAAAAAAATGCATTTCAAAAATATTTGTGTCTTTTTGCTTATTTGAATTATAGAAGAATAAGTCCTAGATATAAGTTTCTCATGTTCATGGGTTTTTCGAAATTTTTTCCCGCCTCTTATGACTCTAATGCTATAATATATACAATATATTCAGTATATTTTAATAACACAGTAGAAAAGTCTTAGCTTGAACTCTGTATTTTAAGAAAATTAAGCTCCACAATATGTTCGTAATGCCTAAGATTTTGTGAATAAATTGAACTGAATTATAGAACATTTAAGAATTTAGAAACCGTCACAGAATCTAAGAAGTGCGTGAAGTTAAATTTTCTCAATTTCATTATGCAATCTCCTTATTAAGTAAAGGGTCATTAATCTTGAGGTTGTTTTTTTCAATAGAGTTTTCTTGATAAATGACGCGTGAGTACTGTCAGTTGTCATGCGTTTTTTATTCAGTTTTCATTGCCATTTAATCAAGGAAAGAAGGTCATCAATATTGAGGTTTTTTTTCAATAGGGTTTTCTTGATAAATCACGCGTGAGTACTAGTCAAGTTGTCACGCGTTTTTTATTCAGTTTTCATTGCCATTTCATCAAGGAAAGAATTACACCCGAACAACTGTATTACGAAAATTCGCGTTCTGTAAAGAATTAGGGCATTTTAGGGAACCAATTCGGTGAACATTACTTTCACGCTCCGGACCGGTGAATTGGCCACCAAGATCGTGTAATATCACAACGTCAGACTTTTTTATTTGGGGTTACGTGAAGTCTAAAGTGTTTGTGAATAAGCCAGCGACGATTAAAGCATTAGAAGCCAACATTACCCGTGTTATCCGATTATGCTCGAACGCGTCATCGAAAATTGGAGCCTTCGTATGCACGAGCTACTACGCAGTTGCGGCCAATATTTGAAAGGTTCTTTAGAAAATGATTGGCAACGTTGTCCGTCTTTCTATTGATATTAAAGATTTCCTATTCATTTGAAATTTTTGTGTTTTTTTGCATTTAAAAAAAAAAACTCAAGATTAATGACCCTTTACAAAAATTGCTTACTTCTTGAAGTTCGGTAACCGAAAGATTCGATTCTAGGCTATCTTTGAGTTTGCTAAATGTATTTTGATACCAAAAGCTTCTTGAGTTTTCTGGGGCACTCTCCAAAAAGTACAAACAAACAAAATGCTTACAAAAACTGATAGCTCACATTTATATCTATAACTTTTGCACATTTAACCTACTTAGCTATCGCCAGTATTTTTGTGACTCATTTTAGACAGTGAAAGAGTTACAAAAAACCTACCTAAGAATAATTCGTACTTTTTCTAGTTTAAAGGTCTGTAAAATTATATTTGCAACTATTTCAATGTACACATTTGGGAAGACTTTGGAGGCACTTTTATCTTTGTGTGAAGTTGAAGATGGCCAAATACTTCTGGAAATACATATTTTAAAAGTTTTATGGAGTTCTAATTCGTTGATTTCATATCATTTTAACTCGCCTAGATGAAGATGGGAAGATATTTACTTTTGCAAATTCGTAAAAAATAATGCGTATTTCAAAATCGTTGCGTCGATAGCATGTAGTCATTATTTCAAACTATCGAAATTGGTAATCGGAAATACTTATGGTACTGGCTGAATATGTCAAAAAATTCAAAAATTTAATTAGTAACTAGTTCTGCAGTTTGCGGATTCCAAGTACATTTGCAAGTTTGGAGAAAACTTTTATTTCCTTTGACCAAATTGAAAAAAATTTTATGGTAATGGCATATCTTATTATTATTTTACGATTTTTGATGGTCTTTGTAAATAAATACCTACTAAAATTGAAAAAGGCTGATTCGTGATTTGTGATTGAAGTGCAAGCGAATTTAAAAACTATAATAATAATTTTGAATTACTTTTCTGATTGAGCATCGTCGCTAAAGGCCCATGTCAGTCAGTGCGAAAATTTCCCAAATGCGATTTTTTTTTATGTATGGGTCTTAAGGCGTAAAAATATTATATTAGAATTTCCAGAACTCTTCTAGTTGGCATTCAGTTTTAGAGTCCTTTTGTTCTCAATTGACTTTAGTACTTCTATGTACGGCTGATATTTAAAGTAAATCTATACAAGTGCACTTTAAAACTGAATGCTTTCCATGGATTTCTAGATATGGATTTTTATAAATCTCTATTTTTTTACGCCTAAAAAGCCAACGATGACACTGATTCAAAAAATTGTCCCAAAATACAAATTTTCTCTCTTAAAAATAAAATATTTTATATTGTTGCTATTCGAATTAAACATGCAACTAATGACAACGATAACAACAACAAAAGCTAAAGCAACAACAACGATAACAATAATAACAACATAAACCGATAAACACACACACACATACAACAAGTATGCAAATTATGCAGCTACTGTTGTACATTGTTGCTGTTTGTCGCACTTTGGCTAGTGTCGACATTGTTGTTGTCGTCGTCATCGTTGTTGTTGTCATAGTTGTTCGTTGTAGCCATCGTTGTTGTTATTTTTGTTGTTTATTTAAAACATTTTGTATTACATTTTCATTGCAATTTTGTTGGCAGCAACGACTTTGTGGCCCAGTCGGTGGTTTTAGCCATTGATGTTGTTGCAATTGTTGTTTTTGTAATTATAATTGTTGCCGTTTGTTGTAGCTGATGTTGTTGTTGTAACTAGTTACTCTCACTCATTTGCAATTAATTGACACTGGCATATTGGTGACATGTTTGTTTACTTGTATTTGTGTGGGCTCTGTCGTATTACCAATGCACAGTGGGCGAAATTCAATGTTAAGTGGTTTGATTTACTTTCCAATTAGCTTTGTTAATAAAACGTTTGGTTTTAGTTTAACAAATAAACAGCTGTTTTTTTAACAAAATATAAAATTTTTTTACTATATTAAACCCACACATAGATACATAGAATGCACACAAACTTGTGCATTATGCAAAAAGGCAGATGTGCCCAACTAAAACTAGTTTTAATACAAATATTTTGCACTGCTGCTACGAAACAGACACTTGACTACGAAAAGTACTCTACTTTTTCACTAAATAGTGCTCGCTAAGACGTACCAGTGTGTACATATTTTTGTTATGTTGTTTATTTTTATAATGTTTAGTACCTAATAGAAAATTAAATAGCTATTTGTTAGCAAGCATCAAATGTAAAAATTCAGTGAAACATCAGCAAAAAAAAAAACCAAAAATGAATAATTATATTTACTAATTTATTAATACCGAATTTGCCTAATCTAATTTTTGTACTTTTTAAAATTTATGTAACTTAAATCAACTGCAATATATGTACATTTATTTAAGTTAACATACTGACATTGTTTAAAAAATCATTCAAGTCATCATCAATCATTCTAGCTTCTTCTAGATGGCTTACATGTGTTAATTTCGAAAGAATTACAACATGCAACTAACTCATGACGGGCTATCCTCAATTTAACCTCACAAAGAGTTTTTCTTGCTCTACTCTCCAAAATTTTATCTTTTATGCTTTTAAATGTAATTTTTATCACAAAACATTTCTAAACCAGAGCAAGCTGGCTGTCAGTTGTAAACAGCTGATTGTGCACTAGAGCTCAAACGTTGTTGGTCTGGTACTTGTGCACTGATACACAACTTCCGGAACATGCTAAAGTTTTTTATTGATCAAAATAACTAATAAGTTATAGCCAATAATAAACAGAAATAATAGTAATCCCTAAACTAATTTAAATTAAATATTCTCAAAATTAAAAAAAATAGAATAAAAATTCTGTGACAACTTTTGAGATTAGTTCTCTGAAAAAATACAAATTTTACTGTCAAATGTATTTAATTTTCTAAGCTACTTAACATTATTTTATCAAATTAAATTGATGACAAGACATGGAAATGGAAAATAAATTAAAATCCTATCCTAAAATACTCATGTAGTGCTATATGTCGTCCCGGAATCTTTTAAAGTTATTCCGACCATCTCGATCAGTTGCAAAATTTATTTTTCTTCAATTTTTTTGAAGCCCAGGAGTAGCTTTAGGAGCCGCAAAAATTTCCTTATAATGAAAAAACACAGCTTTTGCGACCTCTGGTATATAAAATATTTATGTATATACTTCAAAGTGAAAATCCTCCCAATGACTAAATCCTTTGGATACACCTGTCTATATACCCTTTTCTTAATTTCACAGTTTTCATTCGATTTTGACGTGCCTTAAGACATAGGTTAAAATTTTTTTTTTTTTTACAAAATAAAATGCTAGATTAAAGATTATTACTTAATAATAATATAGATTCAAAAAGTTCAGACTATTATTCATTTACAAACACTTTTGCATATGCAAATTTTCATTTGGTTATTTACCAAACGCGCCCACTGTGCACTGCTCTCACAGCGCATAGCTGTCAAAATGGTTGTTTCTTGTTTTTGCTGGTTAGTTGTTGTAATTGATGCTTGTTTTTAGCCTCAATTAAAATTTGTTAGCTCGCACAATTTGTAACAAAAATTTAGTTGGGCGACATGACAAGCATCAAAGGCTGTAAAATATTGACGAGCCTATAATGGAAAAAATTACTATATATGCATGCAAGTTTGCACATAGTTTTAAATGCGCGCTTTAAAGTTTCACATGCTCAGTGTGACCGTAGCTTAAACTTCACTTAAGCATGACTCAGCGAAAAGCGAAACACACGTGCACACTTAAAAGCTTCAATGGGCAAATTTCACAATTTCAGCATAATTTTAACACTGATTGGCACTGGGTAAGCTCACAAGGCAAGCATCACGTAGACTCAACAACAACAAAAACAAATCAAATTTTAAGCTTATGCCCTGGGAGACTTCCATAAGGTCTCCACACAATAATTATATATATATACGCATTTGAGTTTATTTCATAATAATATTTGGCTACAGTGCGTATGAGTAATTTTATTTTTGCTGCACTGTGCGTGAAAGTTGATTTGTCTGAGCGCGTAGGCAACAAAAAATTGGCACCAAAAAGTGCGTGCTATTAAAATTATCATTAAATTAAATGTCATAAACATATTTTTATAAAATTTTGTATTTTTATATACTTGTTTTCTTTTTTTTTTTCCATGTACTTGATAGCATTTTTGTTTGCTTATAATGAGTCATATATGTTTGGTTTAAATCAACCGAACGACCTTGCCAAGTATGTGAGAAAACAGTAAAATATAAAAATAATATAAAAACCATAATGATGAGGCGTTAATCTTGCGAGTTTATGATAGAATTGTGATTAGAGTTTTTATTTGTACAATACAAAATATTAAAAAATATTAGAAGAATTTTTTTAAAATTTGTTTCTGCTAAAATATTAGGCAATCAATACTTTAACTCTTTGAAGTGTAGATTAATTTTGATTTAAGGCTTATACTCAGAATGAACAATTTCGGGATATTCCAAATGTGATTTTTTTTCAACGTCAACGCAAACAGGGCCGAAGATTTTGCGAGGAATTTTTCTCTCAAACACCCCAAGAGCAGCTGCATCTGATTGGGTCGTTGTCCAGGCTTCAGCACCATATAGAAGCACTGGAAAGATGAGCGTCTTGAAAAGTGTGAACTTCGTCTGTCGAGAAAGAGCTCAGCTATTCATTTGCCTAGTGAGCCCAGAGTAGCACTTGTTAGCAAGAGTTATCCGTCGCTTAATCTCCACGCTGACATTATTGCTCTGCACTTGCCGAGCCAATGTATATAAACTCTTTGACCGTTTTAAAGCCATAGCTTCATGCTGTCAGCTGAGAATCAAGTCGTCGGGATTCCCTGCTGGAGCACACCATAAACTTTGTCTTGCCCATATTAACCGCGAGACCTACTTTCGCCGGTTCCTTTTCAATTGCTCCAAAAGCGCCAGTGACATCACGCTTCGTTCGAGCAATGATATCTATATCATCGGTGTAGCCAAGAAGCTGGACACATCTATTCGTAAGTATTGTGCCCGTCCAATGTACTCCGGCATTCCTTACAATGCTCTCCATCAAGAAGTTGAAGAGCATACAAGAGAGCGAGTCACCTTGTCTAAGACCCCGCTTGGTATTAAAGGTTTCGCAGAGGTTAGTTCCCACCTTGACAGAGCTGCTGGGTCAACGTCATTCTGCAGAGCCAAATTAGCTTTGCAGGGATACCAAGATTAGACATGGCAGCGTACAAGCAATCTCGCTTTGGGCTATCAAAGGCAGTCTTGTAGTCGACAAAGAGGTGGTATCTGTAAATCTGGTTTTCGTAGGTCTTTTCCAGAATTTTGAGGTTATGTACCTCAAAAGTAGAAAAAACGCCGTTTTTCGGGTAAATAATCTCAAATATCTAAAAATTCTGACGTGATAGGCCAATTCTGGCCACGGGTTCGGATTCTACAGAGCAAATTACTTCGAAAATTACCCATAGCTTTCCAACAACTAAACCATGTTGGTCTGTGTAATCTTATTTCAGAATTACTCTTAAATTGGTCCTAAAAATCCTAAAAACCACTTTCAACCAAATTAAAGTCAAATCTCAATCGAAATTTTTTATAAACCTTCTCATGTTTGCTGAAAATCTTATTTCTTGAAATATAATTTATCTGAAATTTTTCCTTATATACCTTCATCTAGTTGGCCCTGAATTTGAATGAATATTTTCTAGTTTTTCAAAATTTAATATTCAAATTTTTGGAAGTGGAACTCAAGGCACTCAAAAATTAAGTTTGTGTCCCCAATCCTCCTGTTCCACAATTTGATAAATAAATAAATTTCTCTTAAATTTGGAACTATAAGTTAACTGAACATACTATTTGCCAAAAAATTAAAATTTAAAACTGAAAAATTAAAAATTAAAAATTTAAAAATTAAAGAGAATGGAATGATAACCCGAGTTAAAAATTAAAAATTAAAAATTACAGAGGGTCAAAAACGCTTAAAGGTGTAGGAGAAGTTAAAAGTGGGCCACAGAGCACACTAAGAACTTATACCACAATTAAAAATTAAAAATGTACGCTAAAATGGAAACAGTTAGAAATTATCCAAAAGGGAATTAAGAGAGTTAAAATCAAAATACTCTCAGAAAATCAATAAGTCCTCAAAGAACTAAAGAACTAAAAATTAAAAATTAAAACTTACAGAGTGCAAAAACGCACTTAACCAAATTAACACCCACAACCAAGTCTCCAAAAATTGAAGAACCGAACACGAAGGCAAATTAAAGGCGGACCTTTACTCAAAAAGGGGCGGGAAAGCCTTTTCATAGGCCCTACTCCCTTTTTTGACTTCAACAAAAACAATATGAAACATGAGACCAAGAACTTGACTCAACAAAATTTCACGAAATTTTGGAAGTGGAACCAACTTTGATGGCCTCAACCATTCCAAAAAATTCCTAAATTTTGACGCCAAAAGAGCGAACACTACCCTCTTTCTAAGCAGGAAAAGTCTCTGGAGCACTAACAGGCAACTTCGCCTGCAAAAAACACCTACACAGAATAAGGTCTATCAGATTCAAATACATGCAGATTTTGCTGTGATGAGGAAGAGTTCATGGAACACCTGATCACGAATTGTGTAGCACTAGGCCACAGGAGATACAAAATTCTAGATGTAAACCTACAAAAGCTCCCTGTGAAGGAGCTCGTCAATTTCCTCGACATACTAAATGTCTAAATGTAAAGGGGTGCACAATAGATCATATTGGTCGCAGTACGTATAGGCCTATGCCTTACCCACAAACAATTACATTGCATTCTTGAAGTCGAAACTATAGAACGAACTAAACATACAAATTTTTGAAAATAGTAAGGAAAGAAGCGGCTAGGATCTCCGGCCCGACTTTATCACAGCCTCTTCTAGAGAAATCATTCTAGGTGCCTCGCAGTCTAGCTGCGAATTTTTTAAAGCATTTTTCTAAAATCACGTATACTATAAACAAATGATAAAAATATTTTTTTATTTACTATAATACTAGGCAAACTTGAACAAGGTTCTTGCTGACATTGAAAATGTCTTAATTTTAAATAAAAAGTGAAAATAAATGAAAAGCGATTTGCAAGTTTTCACTATTTATTCGAATACATAGCCCCACAAATGTTTGATGAGTAGCCAAATTTTTTGTATAAAAAAAAAAAATGAGTAACAAACAAAATAAAAATTCAAATACTCTCAATAAGAGCGTGAAAATGCTTTAGCAGCTATTTATACTTGACTGATATGATAAGTGGGAATATAATTCATATATGTACTTATGTATATAATTGTACAGCATACTTTTGTTGAATATGTTATATGGTGTGTTGCCTTAATGCAGTGGCGTAGACTGCTTGGAAGAGGGGTATTAAAGCAATGCACAATCGTAGCTGATGAAGCTACAAATAAATTATTTATTTATTTATTTACTTATATAACTATAAAGTTAAAGTTAATTTGAAGTTAAAAAAGGTTTGTAGCTAGAGCAACGTAGGCCTTCAGGCTGACAAATAAGTTATTACAAATAAATATACATACGTACAGGGCCGTAGAGAGAAAATCTGGTCCCGGGGGCAAAATGTACCGGCCCCTCTATTACCCTTGCTTGACCACCAGTTCCGGCCCTGGCAAACCGGGGTCCCCCCCCCCTTTGCATACGTATATATAAAAAAAATATTTTTTTTAATTATTTATTTTTTATTTAAATAGAAGTTTCTCACTTAGATTACAAAAAAGGGAATATTTAAAGGAGGGGGAATCCCCTCTTCCCACCTCCTCTCGACGGGCCTGCATACGTATATATAACAAAAAATTGTTTTTTATTTATGTATTTTTTATTAAGTTGCTCACTTAGATTACAAAAAAGGGAATATATTAAGGATGAAAAAATATCTATGACTATAGATGATTGTCTCCCTAACCCGTAGGGTTAACCTTTTAACAATTTCATATGCTTTATATACTTTAATTAGTATTAGCTCTAAATTTTCAATTTCATTTTCATGTTATAAATAACAAGTACAAAATTTGACAGTATGCAATTAAATACTACTAACTCGTATCCTTTTGCCAATGCAAAAAGCAATCTACGCCACAGCTATGCATGTAAGCAATATATATATATATGTACTTTCATTAATGCACATTGATAGTCAGGCAAGCAGCAATCAACAGCAATAATTATAATTTAATTAATTTATGCTGCGCTTTTGCTTTAGCTTTAATTAAGCGCATCAATCATACGCACCGTAGCACCACTGACAACGAACAACGTTTGGAAAATTGTAACAAACAGCAGCGGACAACAAGTTACATGATAATAATTACTAAAATCATGACGATGGTATTAATGATGATGTCCACGATGATGACGATGATGATGATGAACAACATACCAAGCTGCCACATTAAAGTGTCGCCTGTCAAAACATGCAAAAAGCGAGCCAACAACAAACAGCAAAAAATCCGCACAATTATTGCGCTTGTCAAGAGTCGGAGTGAGCCAAGGGAGCCTCTAAACGACATACATAGGCTTGCTTATATAGTATATACATATATTATGGTAGCGTACAGTGCACCAAAAAAGTTTGCGTATAGCCTTTTTTTGAAATACATTTCGCTTAGCCATTTTAGTAAAAAAAATTATTTTTAAAAATTTGTATTTTTTCAAATTAATTCATTTTTATTTCCCATGAGTGTTTTTTTTATATTTTTTAGTTTACCACCCCAATGTGGTGCATGGTTTTTTAAGGTCATTTTTGGATTTTTTTTTTAAAGAAACTATTGTATATTCAAAATCGAAATATATATTATTATGCCTACATATTTTGAGCTGCAAAATTAATTTTTTCAAAGTAATAAAAAACAAAATGGCGCCTTTAGAGAGCTACGAGTACATGACTAACTTTTAAAGAGTCCCCTCATCTGCAGCTTTTTGATGTCGCTATTGATCTGAAAAATAAATAAATTTTTTCCAAATATATAGACCAAAAGGTACATAGGGGTTTTCAAAAATATAAAATTTAAAAAAAATTGGCACACGTTAAAAAAAAAAAATTTGTTTTTTATTAAAAAAAATCATGAAAAATAAGTTGTAAAATACAATTTTTTTATTATTATGACAAAACCCTACGTGATTCACTAGAAAATTATATTATTAAAATGTGGTATAGTCGAGGCGGTGCCCGACAGTAGAATACCCTGTACCTTTTGTCTCGAAACATTTTTTCCTGCATAATCCTTCAAAGAACTTTCCAATTGGAATTTATTTTTCTTTGGTAAAATTCGATTGTGTCAAAATTTCAAATCGATCGGATAAAAGTTGACTAAAAAGTGGTTTCTACAATTTTAAAACTGGCGCGGGTGTGCGAAATATTATTTTTTTTAAATCACTTAGGGACATCATTTCTAACATAATTGTCTACCAATTGATTTTCTGAAGACTCTACACTGTTGTTACCCCCTTAAGCTTTAATTCTAGGTTTTTACGACGGAATTTTCAATATTTTTAGATTTAATTCTAACTTTAATTTTTAAAATACATTTTGTAAAGAGTTTGCAATAAATTTTGTTTTTTTTTATATTTTCGCACATAAATAAAAAACAATTCAATTTATTGCTATAATAAAAGGCTCCATATTTTATATTTCAAAAGCTCAGGCACAAAAGTGAATAAATTTGATTTGCCCTGACTAACAGCCTCTAAGCGTTAACTCATAGAAAAGGGTGCTTTTTTGGAGTTTCCATTTGGTGACATCGATTCAAAGGTCTCAAATTGGTCAGATCTGGCAACGCTGCACTAAGTCTAAGTTTTATCATGAATAGACTAATGAATTGAATGATTTGACAAATAATATTTTGCAAGTAACTCGCTATAGTTATAAAAGTGCTCGAAAATAGAACTTACGGAGTATGCCAAATCCTCATGGTTCTATTTTAGTTTGAAGTATTACGCAAATTTAAAAAATGTAATACAGTCGAGGCGGTGCCCGACAGTGTAATACCCTGTACCTTTTTTTCTCAAAAAAAGATTTATTCCTGCATATTCTTACTAAGAATTTCCAATTGGAACATTTTTTTGTTGGTGCAAAACGATATTGATACCTATAAGCTCCGCAAATTTTAACCGATTTTGATGAAAATCGAAATTTACGTCAAAGGAGTTATTTAAAGTATATGGGGTAAGTTTCAAGGCGATATGTTGAAGGGTGTGGGAGAAAACCCGGTAAATCGATTGCGGGGGGTGGGGGGCTGCATTGATAAAATTTGGATGTGGATTTGTTTATTAGAGGCACATGAATCAGCTTACCAAAATTGGTTGTTCTAGGTCATTTGTTACTCTTATTACGTAGAGTCAAATATTGACGCAGTTTATAGGCAAGGGGAGGTGAAATTTTTACATTTTAGACTATAACTTTTGTTGTAATTGTCCGATTTTATTTATTTTTGACACACAGATGCATGTAACCACAACGCATCGCTCTGTTAAGTTTCAGATTAAAATATTAAACGGTTTAGCTAAAAACCTCTGCTACGGGGGAATGGGGAAAGATATTGACATGATTCAACAAACTTGATCTTCTGAGGAAATATGCGCATCAGCTGGTAAAGTTTCGTATCTCTAGCTCTTACAGTCTCCGAGATCTAGGTGTTCATACAGACGGACAGACGGACAGACGGACAGACGGACGGACAGACGGACATGGCTCAATCGCTACCCGAGGTTATGATAAGCATTTTGGTATAAAGGACTTGGGGTCTGCCACGCCTCCTTCTTGCCGTTACATACATTGCACAAATCTAGTATACCCTTTGTACCTATAGGTACAGGGTATAAAAAGAACTTCCTTTAGTTTCCATACATAATTAATGTATGTTTTATTCCATTCATAATTTGCATATGCTCTATTAAAATATAATATTTTATGTCATGTAATGAAATATTTATGTATAGACTTGTATAGCACTAGTTTACAAATTTAAGGGTCATCGAGTGAACCTTCGTTGGGTCAAGAAACACAAATTCTTTAACGAACATTTCGAGTCTAAGATCTTTAAAATCGGCTAAGAATTGTAGATGCTATGGAACCATGTATCGATCTAATAGTCTTTCATGTCGATACAAAATTTTGTTCACGAAATATTGATGAACAACTGATAAAAGTGCCCAAAAACCTGTTTTTCAAAAAAATCTCGAAAACGGCGCTTAAGAAAAAAAAAAGGGTGGTTATTTCGTGTTTCTCGAGCCAAAATTATCCTAAACAACACTTATTTACGAAGATTCACTTTGCGTGTAAACTAGTGTTGTTGCTTGTTTTAAAATAAACATTTGTGTGAAGTTTGATCAAAATTGAACCACTATTTCCTATAGCTACCATACAAAATTGAGCCAGTTTCCCACGCAGTCGAACCCGCGCATGTCTATGTGGCACCTTGTAGAGATCATTGCTTCAAGTTCGCACATCCCTATAGCTTATTTGTTATAAGGAGTTTAAAAAAAAGCCCATATACTTGTAGTGAAGTTCCTCATACAGCAGTTGCACTGTATACGCTTGTGCCAAGACTTTTTTGGCTCACTGTATATGCTCGTACTTATGTACGTCACTCATTTTAGCACGAAAGGCGGGAAAAATTCGAAGCACCGGGCGCAACTGCAAACGTCTGTCCATTCACAATTTGGCTAGCTGCCCGTCGAGTTACTTGTTACCCGCCCCCGCCCATTGCGGACAGCTGCCTTTTTTGTTGTTGTTTTTTGTTCTCTCTGTTGCACATAATTCGTACTCTTCGTTTTTGCTTGCCTTTTGTTTGTCGTTCTTCCTTTTGCTATTCCTTTATGCTGATTACATCTGCTGCTGCGTATGTCCCAATGTCTGTAATTATTTCGCTTGCATTTTGCCTTAGTATTAAAATTCGCGTTCTGTTTAATTTTTTCTTTCTTTTTTTTTTTTTTTTTCTTCTTGCAACCAACAAGTTTTGTGGCGCTCTCTTTGCGGCCTTCTATGCGCTCTTCGTTATGCATATAATGTAATTAAAAACTTACAAAAATATATATATTTCAAAAAAAATAAAGAATAGTAAAGAAAAGAAGTTAAGCTTACAGTGGACAGTGAGCACTGGACACTTGCTGGGTGGTCCCAGGTTGCTATAGGCGTTGATTTTTGAGCTTTATACTCTCAATGAGAGTAAGCTAACTTTTCTTGAAATTTGTAAAATTCTTCAAAGAAAATGTGTGGCACCCAGGGTGCCGAAAAAAAGATTGTCAAGATGGTAAAGGATTCTATAAAATATGAATATATACATTTACCTAACAGTGCTGAAAAAACATCGAAAACATCGTTTAACGATCTATCGATATATCAAAGTTTAAATTCTGTTAATATAAGCAATAAATACTCTGTTCCGGCCAGAATTTTCTTCTCTTTAAAATGCAAGACGACTGCTAGCTAGCATTAAAAGAATATTAAAGTACTTTCTAGATCCTTAGTGACCCTTTTCTGCTTTTTTCTAGCTTTGTTTCTTTCTTGTTTTGTTTGCTTCATGCTTCGTTGCCTAACTGACTGAGTAAGTTGTTTCTCAAATTGCAGTTGAAACTTTGATACTGCGCTTCCCCGCCCACTTTAGGGGCGTGTTTATCTGAAAGTAAGCTTTGAAATGATTTCATGATTTCAAGACCTACACACATTGTGGTCCAAATTCAATTTTTTTTTGCTCAAATTTCGTGACTAATTAGAATTTCCATTTAAACAACAAACAACACAAAGTTTTTAAGTGGTTTTGGCAAAACGAAAAAAATAATAATAATAATAAGTAAATAATATGCCACACTTTGAGTAAATAAAGTAAACAATTAATCACGTAACCAAATACATTAAAAATGTAAGATAAAAAGCAGCACGACAGCCAAGCAAAGTTGTTCTGGCAACCACTTGAAATCCCAAACAAAGTTTTTTTTTTTTGTGGGTTGGGGGGCCAGCATAAGTGAGCAGGAAGCTATCTGGTTCTAGAGCTGACAGCATTAATTTGACTCACATTACGGTTGGCAACAGCAAAATGCCGGGCATTTGGTTCCAGGGCACAAAAATTGTTGTAATGGGAAGCTGTATGTGGCAAGCTGTTAGGCGGCTTGCAAGGTGAAACTCTGACTAAAGGTTAGTGCCAAAATAGCTGGGAAAATAAACAAAGCTATGGGAACTACTCTTAAGTTGTAATGTGCTTGTTTTTTTGATATTGAACGGACTTTGAAGAGAAAGAGGGACTTACAGTTTATAGCCGAATCCGAACGGTGTCTCAATTAATAGAGATTTTCTTGGGCAAATATCGTCTTTGAGCTAGCGATTCTAGTGCTAGGCAAATGTACCAGTGCTACTGCGGGGACTCGAACCACCGACCTTCGGTTTGTAAAGCTACCACTACACTACCGAAGGCCAGCATGATTTAGCATAATAAGTTCTTCTTTTGAGATGCCGATAACATCGATTCACCGATATTTACTGAGACAAAATAATCGAAAGACGAAAAAATTGAAGAAATCCATTTCTCAAAGCATAAAATAATTTTTTAGAAAGACTTGAGAACAGATCTTGGCCAGCTTATGATATCATGTAACCAAGTAAATTTTAATTAAATATATGTACGAGAATGTACACCTTATGAGCAGGCAATGTTATTATACTGCCGCTCTGTGCGCACTCGATGATCTGGCGCACTACAGTACGCGTTGGATTTTGGTTTGGTACTGATGCCACCCTTGCGATTGGTCTTCTGTTTATTCAATATCAATCTCTTATTTCTAAGCTACACAATAAATGCTGTAGTCAGCAGCATCTTACTTAAATCCATTTGCATGAACCATAATTATAAGCAATCTGATTAATGCGCGTCGCCAGGGCCCATGCCTGAACCCGCTGTGACGTCACATGTTCATGTCTGAACATGGGAATGCTCTGTTAGTGTTGTTTTTTTCTTTTTACGATATTTTTTTTAAGTCCCTTTTATTTATCTGTAATTAATTTGTAAACGCCTCAGGCATGGCTTTTTACATAATTTTTTGTTATTATTCGCCAAGGCCAAGTAAATTTGGTCTCATCTGGTGTATAGCTTATTCTTAATTAGTCTGTCCTTGAGAAGAAGTTGTTTAAAGCACATTCTCTTCAGTCTTACCTATTGTAACCGTACTCACAAATTACTTGCCTAATCGGTGTACACTGGACTATTAGCCTATCATTTTAGCTGCTGGAGAAAAAGGCGATTTGGCTGTCTAGGAAGCTTACAGGAAATGCTTAAAGCATCTCCTTTTTAGGCTTCGTATTGGGAGCGCTCCTACAAGTTTCTGTGCACATCCGTTATGTTTGGCATCAGCCTATTATTGTATCTGGTGAAAAAAGAGAATATCTGAGCATCTGGGAAGTTGAAAAAGATGTGTAAAGCTATATCTCTCTAGTGTTCTTATTGAAACCGACACCGGAAGTTTACAGAAGATGCAGGAATCATCTCCTTTTTAGGCTTCGTATTGGGAGCGCTCCTACAAGTTTCTGTGCACATCAGTTATGTTTGGCATCAGCCTATTATTGTATCTGGCGAAAAAATAAAATATCTGGGCATCTGGGAAGTTGGAATAGATGCATAAAGCTTCATTCCTCTAGTCTTCTTATTGAAACCGATCTCACAAGGTTCGTTGCAAAGTGGTTATGTTGGGCTAGCTGACTTTCGTTGTATCTGCTGGAGAAAGAGGAGACCTGATCATGTAGAAAGTTGGCAGTACATGGTCGAAGCATTTTCTCTTTACTCTTCTTATGGGGACTATTCTTTGCGCAGCGTTTTCAAGGGCCTAGCAGTTTTTTTTCTTTGTAGCTGAAGGATAGAATTGAGTTCTGGGAAGATGGTAGCAACTAGTTGATGCAACTCCCATTAAGTCTTCTTATTGGGATTGTTCCCACAAGTTTCATAGCTCAACGGTTTTGTTTCGCTGTCAGCCTGTTATTGTATCTGCGAGAGAAAGAGCAGATCTGGTACTCCACGGTACTCGAATAGAAGACATGTTAAAAGCTCAATTGAATGATGTAGCAATTGCATCCATAAATAAAGCGAAGTACCTTATTCTAAAGTGACTTGACTTTGGCTGTGGTACCCAAGCTCTGAAAACTCTATTTACAGGTAGAGTGATCTGAGGTTGTTACGTTTGTTCAGAAACCAGGAGAGTCGGTCCCTTTTATAGTTGCATATAGCACCGACTTTGATGAATTGCTCAACTTATATGGAAGACTTCGTCTGCGTTAATTTGTTTATGAAATTGGGGTGGAATGAAAAAAAAATTCACTTGACCCATCCAAATCTCAACTTTGTTTATCCTAGCTCTTATAATCTCAAAGATGTAGGTGTTCATACAAACAGTTGGACATGACTGCAATTCTTTTATTCCCCTGAGCATTTTGCTGTTGACTTGGAAGAATCTCTCTAAAAAAAATGCACTTGACCCGCCTGCACATTTGAGGCATCCAAATCTCAACGTTTGCTTATCCTAGCTCTTATAATCTCAAAGATAGAGGTGTTCATACAAACGGTTGGACATGTCTGCAATTCTTTTATTGCCCTGAGAGCATTTGGCTGTTAACTTGGAAGAGTCTCCGGCGTCTCCTCCGCTATGTAACTGACTTTTGCACAAACTTAATACACCCCTAACCTTAAGGTACAAAAAGGGCACAAAATTAGAGGCTATAAAAAAAAAATGTTTGCCTTTTTCTCAAACTAAAATTCTTCACCTAAAAGTATAAAATTTAAAGAAAAAAAATTGAAATTATTTAGAAGTTTTATAGTTAACAAATATTAATATCTGGGTTAAAATATTTCGACGTAAAAGTAAAGTTTTGTTCAACTTTTATAGCGTGTTTTTTTTAGAGTTTCACAACTTTGAGTTGGCAACACTGCTTTATCTGACAACCCATTTAACAGCTGATAGTTGCTTTTTGATGAGTTTGACTTGACATTTCATTGTGAATAGACTTACACCAGAGCAACGCTAGCAAATTGTTAAAATTTTTAAACAAAATATTGGTTGCGTTCGTCAAACTTATTTAAAATTCAAAATTTTGTTCTCCGATGAAGCCCATTTTTGGTTGAATTGGTACGTTAATAAACAGAATTAATGCATTTGGAGTGAGGATAACCCACAAACTTTTGCCGAAACACCATTACATTCACAGAAAATTACTGTCAACGTGTCTACGTCGATAAACCTGAGACAATTGAACAGCTGAAAATCAACATTCGAAGAGTTAATTGGCGAAATACGGCCGCAAAAATTGGGGAAAGTTTGTGAAAATTGGTGTTCCAGATTGGCGGACAGATGGCCGAAATCATATTTTAACATCAATGCCATAACATTTTCTATCCAATAAAGCCCTTTTCATTAATATTAAAAATATGTTTCTTTGTTTTATGATGATTTAAGCTTGTGTAACTCTAAAAAAAACACCCTTTATAAATAGTGTTACCAATACTCGTTCATTACATAGTTTCAATAATTACTAAGGTTTGCAGCTCTGATTAACACTGACCATCAGATAACTACTATCTTAGCGCCATCATAAGGTTTTCTGCTTGCATTTTAAAGATCTTAAGATCTAACCAACAGTCTTCAAACTTAACAAGTTTTTGACTATAAAGCAAGTATGATATTGCATACATTTTTTTTTAATGTAATTTATATAAAAAATTTAATCGTGGCATTCAATCTTTCTGCATAATTTTAATTAAATGCGTTTAAATATTAACATTTACTATTTTAGCATACATAGATACCCAACATTTCGTGCAGCTGTTTTCAAAAACCACTGCGATAAAATGCGCTATTTGGAATAAAAAATAAAAGCCACACAAAAAAAAAAAACCCATAACATAAATTCCCGCATAGTTTTCGTACAGGTCTCCATAGTACTTATCAATGCAAATTAATTAGCAAACCCCAGCTGTAATAAAGTCAGGCCATTAATGACAATAGAGTGTGTGATGGAGCGAGGGGCACAAGAGGTGGCGAGAATGTGATAGCGTGTATGCACTGTGGGCATATTTGAAAAACATTTGCATTTTGATAAGCAACCACAGGCAAGGCCAAACGAGCAACCGAACCGAACTAAAGTGAAACACGCGTAAAAGAAATTCCAAAATTTGAATTACAAACAAAAAATGTAAAAAACTTTCCAACTTTTGCGTTTTTTCTTTTGTTTTTTGTTTTAATTACTTTGCAAGTCATTCGATTTTTGAATGAAAAATAATTTCACGTATCTTTTCCACAGTTTTTCAGTTCTCAATATTTTTATTATTCAACTATTCAGTTGCTCTTCTCATTCCTTGTATCTCATCTAATATAATTCAGATATTGAGCGGAAAATTAAGTGAATATGCAATAAACTGCAGAGAAAAGATTATGAGATAAATCTTTAATGAGTTCTTTCCCGATTTTAGTCAATTTTGTTTATCAAACCTAATTGTAGTCGTATAAATCTATTACAATGTTGAGAGATCATTTTTTTAAGCAGCCACCTGCAAAAATCGTAACAGTGTTGCCCTGTTCTCTTTTCAGTCTGCAAATTTTCTTTAATATGGATTTCGTAAACTAACTTTAATTCTTATCCATTTATTAAGTTCACTTCATTTAATAAAATGATCTCCAAACCATGAGTAGTTTGCTAGTTGTTCTTTTTCCCCCACCGAAAAATGGAAGTCATAGTGGGATCTGCCCAGAACGACGTCAAGGGTCCTATATCATAGCACCCGTAGTCAGGGCAGTTCTGGGGAAGTGAAAAAATGAACTCCTTTTTAATCTTCTCATGGGATTATCTAATTGGATAGATCTTCCCAGTCAGTTCTTGTAACGTAGATGCGTTCATTGTTCTCCAATGTGAAGTTCTGCACGTACGAGTCACAACCACCCGTCGATTTTGGTGAATGTTGGAGGTACAAAATGTTTTTTCGGTATTTCTTTTCACTGCTTTCACTCCTTGTAGATTCGAAAAAATAAAGAAACTTGAGAATTTACACTCGATAATCGAGTCGAGCAAGTAGAATATAGCATATCCATTTCTTATCCAACAGTAGATCACCATCGGATCGACTTTTTTTATTGATTCAAAAGTTTGGGCCTGAAAATATATTTGTGAGTTAGATAGATACGGTACGAATAAATTCGGTGGTAATTTCACAAATTTTTCAAAACCCGAATTTTTGAGTGTCCAAAAAATTGCAGTACCGGAGATCAACTAGCTAGCGCCGTAGACTCCGGGCAGGGTTCTAAGAGTTAGCATCGCTACCATTGCTACCCAATCTTGCCCTATTCGGGGACTTACTCATTACATTAACTTGTTCATTTATTTATAAGTTTGACAAACATTGAAACTAAATCATAAATCTATCTCGGATTAACCGAACTAAATTATAGTCCGCACAGTGCTGTTACAAAAACATTCCACTAACAGTTTCATTTTTTTTTTCCCATTTCTTTACAGGCTTAGCCCAAGTGACTTACCAGATCATTGGGCCTCAGGTACAGCTAGTGCAACAGCAACAACAACAACAAGCTCAACAAACAACTCGAAACGCTCCGGCGGTAGCAGCAGCAGCAACAACAACAACAATAACAACAACACAGTTTGCAATCTGCCTCGCTCATCACCGGCCGCTGCGATCGCAGCTGTTACAGTCTCAACCTCTGGCGGTAGCGTGGTAACTGGACAGACTCCTCTGCTGCACGGTTTGGCGCCCACAACGCCACTGCAGTTAGCCACGGCAGCAAGCGGCGGCGGTGCTGTTGGCGGTGCTGTTGGTGTTGGTGGCAGTGGAGCTGGAGGAGGTGTAACTGCAGCAGCAGCCGCAGCATTGCAACAACAACGACAGCAACAATTGGCCTACTACCAGCAACAGCAGCAGCAGCAGCTCCAACAACAACAACAACATCATCAGCAACAACAACAACAGCCACAGCAACAACTTCAGGAGCAACAACAACAACAACACTCTCATCATTCTCAGCATAGTAAAGCAGCGGCTGCTGCCGCAGCTACGGCAAATATTGCAGCTGCGCTGCAACGCTCCGCCATTATGAATGCGGTGGCATCGCCGATCTCAGCAAATTCAGCGACGTCGGCACGTAAGATACGACGTAAAACGGATCCAAAGGTTAATTTGGTAAGTCAAGAGGTTGCCACGAAACGCTTTCAACTAAGTTGATAAATTTATCAAAGCAACAAACTACAATAGCTGAGAATATTCTCGATAAACGCTGGGGTTGTTTCCACAAGAGGCTGAGGATTTTTTTTTTTTGCAAATAAAACGATCAAAAATTACGATTTCCAACAAAAATGTAATTTTTTCGGAAACTTATAAGAGAAGAACTTATAAGTTATAAGAGAAATATATATGGGATTTATTTTAGATGCATTATAGTGTTTTGTGCTTATTTCTTGAGCTTATGTATAACCCAGACATGAGGGGGTTAAACGCACCTCGACTCAGTGACATTAGAAAAAGGTCAAACGAAGCAAGCCTTTTATCGATTTTTGTTAAATTAATTTAGCCCAGAGGACTTAACCCATTTTAAGGCCTTGTGCAGGCCTGATGGGAGGGGTGGGGGAAGGGGGGGATTCCCCCCGGGCCCGGAGTTTTCTCAGGGGCCCAGTGTATTTACTGTCGTACTGACTTGATTCAAGCTAAAGGTGTAATAGAGGGGCCGGTACATTTTTCCCCCGGGCCCGGATTTTCTCTCTACGGCCCTGGCCTTGTGGGTGGGTGGAAGGGGAAAAGAAGTATGAAGCGTGCGGTTATAGTGGTTAATAGCGGCATATAAAACTCAATAAATATTTTCAGAGATCCTGGGTGTAGGGCCGCAGACAGAAAATCCGGGCCCAGGGGGAAAATGTACCGGCCCCTCTATTACACCCTTAGTTGGACTCACGACAGTACGACAATAATTACATCGGGCCCCTGAGAAAACTCCGGGCCCGGGGGAAACCCCTTCCCCTCCCCTCTCGTCGGGCCTGCCAAGGTGTTTTTAAAAAATTACACTGGGGTACAGAAAAATGTCCTTAGCGAAATCTTAACCGAAGTGAAATTGGGTTCCCTCAAAGCCAAGGGGCCATACCCAAATTACGTGAACCGATTTTTACTATTTTTTAACCCTCCTCCCCCGGTGACCAATCGTAGCTATATGCCATGACCCCCTAGTTGTCACGTGGTAAATGCCTATCTTTCTAGTACGGTATCAAGATTAATAAAAAAAATATATTTCTTAAGTTTCTGAGTGCCCCAATAAGCCGGAAAGTGAATGTCCCATCAATATCAACTACATCTTATCATTTTAAATTATTTTTTTACTGCAAGTCCATCTTTAATAAGATGATTATAAAGTTTAATAAAGGAGTTTATAATCTATTGCAATTTTTTAATAACATAACTCGAACTTTAATCCGCTCTAAAACTTTTTTAAGTCTGATCGTTTGGAAAACGGCCAAGTTATTACGGGTGATTCCAAAAGTGCATAACGAAAATTTGGTGCTATTTTATTTATATAAAACTATTCAGACGTGTTGCGGCAAAGCAGATCCAATATTTTATTCGAACTCGTTTTGAATCCACATGTTTGGTACTCCCAAGAGAAATCACAACGAATCCAAGTCATCAGTCCAATTAAATCTGAAATATTTGTTTTTATATTTTTTTTATACTCGTAGATACTATTTATATTAATTTCGATTTTGATTCGATTTTTGTGAAAATTATTTTAAAATCAACTCAAAAAATAGTACTTACTACTAATAATTTAATCAAACGAAAATGTAAACGATTTGAGGTAATCGAAACTTGCAGAGCTGTGCTTCCAAAGAGTCAGGGAAGTACATATTCGGGTACATCTTGAGGAAATACTATAAGATGTCGAAAACGTAAAATGTGAAATTGAGGGCACGCAAAAACGCAAACGAATAAAACTTGTTCGAGTAAAATCGTTTTCGTTTTCCAAAGCATTCTATATTATGATTATATAAATTCAGTTCTTGCTTTTGTTAGGAATTCGATATTCTACATAGAATACGGGATTAAAACTATAAAGGAATTTTTAGTAATTTTTCAGCTGTTTCTATGAGGTGACAGTTTTTATTTAGACAGCTTAAAAGTACAGAGCCAACTTCTTTCCAAAACACATAAGCTTTTTAATTTAAAGAAAATCCGTCAAAATATAACTTTTTCTTAAAAAAGTCAAAATAATTTTTAATTTTACTATTTATTTTAGCCTCAATCACAAATCAACAAATGCAACAATGAAAAACGGCGTCGCGAATTGGAAAACAATTATATTGAGCAACTCTCAGAGTTTTTGCAGCTTAACAAACGCGGGGATATGACCTCAACGAAACCGGATAAGGCAGCAATATTAAATCAAGTGGTTCGAACGGTAAGTAAAAAAATTAGGTACTAAAAATATATCAAAATAGACATTTAAGATAGTTCCGTCAATAGAACTCCATTTCTACAGAAAAAGCAATTTGTATGGTTATAAAGCGAATTTTAGAGTAAAAACGGGAAGAGCGTCTTTGTAATGGAACAAAGGCATCCATTTCTTTACTCCAAAAAAAAGTGTAAACTGGGCATAGCTGAACTTCCTATTCAGCTTTCTTCCTTTTGAATATTCAAGTATCAAAATCCGCTTATTTACATTTTTAAGAGATAAGCAGAACGAAAATGATTTCGAGACATGCCTTTGTATTCACTTCGTGCTGCTTTCAATCGAAAAGTCACTCCTTGCGAGTCTTTCCATACACAAAGTGCCTTATAGTTTCATATATTACAATAATACAATATTCAGACATCTTCCTTTTAAGCACTTAACTGCCTCATAAATATCTTCATATATATAATATGTATAACACTTGTTTAAGAAAATTTTTTATCGAATCCATCTTACGAGATAAAAGTAGAAAAGTACTTCAGTCACGACTATCCTTGGGCCCTAAGATTGCTTTTTTTTCTTTTAAAAAGTGACTAATTAGTTCCATTTTCTTTTTAAGCAGCTAATTTAAATCATTTTAATTACATGTCTTATTAAAAACTTAATTACATCCAACGTTAAAGATAAATAGTACGCATGTAATAAATCCAAAAACCAAATTTCTTTCCCTAGGGTCCTAACTTTGCTTTCCTATTCAAAAAAAGTATTTATTAGTTTCATAAAAATGTAAATTAGTAAACTATAAACTATTCTCTACATAAACTACAAAACGTTACAACTAATTAAGCCTGTTTCAGCTATGGTCAGGTGTAGCTGAAAGCTGGTTTGAATTTCTAATGATCAATTACAACAAATCCCCAATGTAATTTCCATGCACTTTTCCCAATTAACTTTGACAACATGCGGTCAATTAAAAAGCAATTATTTTGAAATTAAAAGCCCATCGATATAGAACTTACAAAAATTGGCCAAAAAACAAAACCAATAGACTTGTAGGCTTTGCACGAACAAGAACTGACGTAATTTTGCTTGTAAGAATTTAATTAATATTTTTATTTAATTTACATAAATTTTGTTTCGATTTCTATGGCATCGACGAGCTTTGTTGCGGCTTTTTAGATTTTATGGCATTTTAGGGTTTTTTTTTTTTTTTGTATTTTTATTGGTTTCAGGTAGCCTAAGCACTTTATTATGCAAATTATGTTGCGAGGCGCCACGCTTTGGCGAACTTCAAAAACAAATGGCTTTTTAAATTGAATGCGTAAACCCAACAAAAACAACTTGTACCAAAACCAACAAACACAACATACTTATATACCTACTATATATTTTATTTTAATTTAATAATTCAGCCAGCGAAAGCTAAACAAGTGACGCCCCCTGACCAGCAAATGCAATTAAAAGCATAGGGTGTACGCTATTTGTGTAGAGAGGGGCGCTAAAACAGCTGCTTTCAAAGGACACGCATGTTGCATTAATAATAAATTAATTAAATTAAATGCCATATAGGCAAAGGCTTGGTTTAGGGTTAGCTGCTAATGAGGCAGCTCAGTGGGTTTTGTTGGATTTAATTTTTATCTCGGCACGCTGAAGCTAACGCAGTGTTAATCAAATTTACTTAGCCATGAACGAGCCTGGAAGGGTCAACTTGTCAGCCATTTTAATGGAAATTCAATTAGTCTGCTTGCTTAGAGATTTAATAAAATGATATTGTTGATATTATGGAAATTGTTTAGTATAGTAAAAAAAGAAAAGAATATTTTATTTTAATCACAAAAAATAACATATAATTATAAATATAGCTAAAATTGTTTAAAACAAATTTGCTTTAGTAGAAAAGCCATATGCAGTCAAACACCTTCTTACTTTATCGTGCAAGAATACACGAGTAACGACGTGAACAACCCCAAGGCATGAAGTTAAAAATGAAGTTGAAAAAAAGTATAGAAACGTGCAAGAGTTCTAAATAATGTATGTATGTACATACAAAAAATAAAAACAAACTAAAAAAAAATTTTAGTAATGCCACATGTATTAATTAAAAAATAAAAAAAAATGATACACTGCCACCAGACAGTCAAGCCAAAGGCCCCGGCGAGATTCGAACTCACGATCTCCTGTTTACTAGACAGGCGCTTTAACCAACTAAGCCACGGCGCCAATTGAGTGCTACTGTACGCAGCTAGGCATATTTGCTCACGCAGCGCAATTTCGCTCAAAGAGCAATAATTGAGTGTAACTAGAAGGAACTGATCTAATTGTATTTATAGCAAAAATAGATTTACTCAAATTGTTGAAATTCGGTGAGCAAAAGGTAATACAATTAAATGATGAAATAAAAAGATTTCATTATAAATTGAGCATGAGTCACATAGTAAAAAAGCTCAAAGGTGTTGTGCTCATTATTTCTTGTGCGCTCTCTCTCGCTCTCTTGCTCACCCTTGATATGCTTGCAAATATTGAAGTCACAACAGTTTAGCTGGAACTGATCAAGTTTATTATGGTATTTTTTTTTTTTTTTTACGTTATTTTATTTAATAGTGTGGGGGATAAAATTTGTGAATAGATCTGGAAGCTTGGCGAATGTAACAACAGAAAGGCGGTAAAATTAATTTTTTTTTAAACACAAAGTTTTGTATGGTATTGTTCTTTGAAAGGGCTTTGGATGTTTGATCTTCTTATGTATGTGTGTAGTAAGTATGTATGTTCATATGCTCCAAATGTACATACATACATATATATTAAATTTTTATTGTAATCTAACTTGATGCATACAAATGGAAAAACTATCATTACTACTTGGTCACCCTAAACTATTCGATTAAAACCTTAAATATTAATCATAATTTGGACTATCATTAATTTTATTGAACCATAACGATCTTGAAGTGGTGAGGGGGCCTAGTAGGTGTAACGATTCTTGAGGGCGATGCCGGCGGTAGCATAGCTACCACCAGTAGGGCCTCCCATACCGGTAAGGCCGAGGGGGAGCCAGCAGCAATCCACAACGACAGGCGACCTATCCGGCTGGTCTTTTACCACCTTAACGTCCCGGAATGTAGGCGAGTATACAACAACAACCGATACTGCAAAGAAGTCCACTGTCGCCAGACATCTTTATAATGTTTGGAAGCCAATCTGGTGGCTAAAGCTGGCAGCCCCAGCATCAGACTAGAATGTTTGGGCCAATCACCCACTCTTCTAAACCAAACCCGTTTACTGAAACTGGAACAAATATAAAGCTTACAAACTGATGTTTTTGCTTAAAATTTGGATCCCAACCAAAGAATCAACTCAAAATTTGTAGCTAGTCTAACTTTAAATGCAATAAAATCGCAAGTGTTGCCAGCTTCGAATTAAAATTTTCACTCGTAAAATCAATAAACAGCTAGCTAGTTTTTGAGGGTAAAATTTGCCCAATAGATCGCCATCAACTTCAAGAACTTCTTGCCGTGATTAAATTTTTCAAAGCTTCAATTTTGTCAACTCTTTTTTTTTTTTTGGTGAACCCAAAATTTGCAGCTACCCCTTTTTTTTGGCAGTTTAACGCTACCAGCTGCTATTATCATTCATTACCTGATGCGATCCAAGTACATAGAGAATAAACTTGAACACATTGAAACTAAGTTTGCAAAAACCAAAACGACAAAAAAAAAAAACCAGACACGTTTTAGACACATTTGATTGTATTGTTCTTTTTTTTTCATGTGTATTTACTTTATCATTTGTCTGGCTGATTTTTCGGAGTACCTTCACCCCATTTTTGCCCGTGCAATGCGTTTGCTCAAGCAACTTTTCCGGGTCTTGGCATTACGCTCTCGAAAATTCTTAGCAAACAAAAACTTGAACGAAAGCTTTGCTCGCAAACTCTCTTTTACGCTCAGATCAACGAACTGTGCAATGAGAAAGCGCAAGGCTTTTTTGGCAATGACGTTGTGCTCGCCATTTCATTTGTTTTGGTTGTTTTTGTTTTTATTATTTTTATTAAGTGCAGTCCCCCCGCTCACTCGACTTCACAAGGTGCAAAACGGAATGCTGATAACACATAAACACAAAAACACACAAACGCACTTACTACTTGTACTACAAAGTACACTCCTTGCCATTTGAATAGCATACAAACGCTTTTTTACGTTTGCCATGGATTTTAAGCTTGAAAAAATAACAACTACCAAGACATATCTATTATTTAAAAAAAAAAGAGTTTTAGTTGCATTTGTCTACATTTTCTTAGTATTTTTCTACCAATTGAATTGCATAATTACAAAGACTTATTTACAGCCATTTTTTTCAAATAAAAAAATAATGTAATACGACAACTACTTATTTGCAGCGGCTTATTTAAAAATTAAGGTTTTTTTTAATGTTATCTCCATTTTTAAAATAAAAAATAATTTAATAAACCAAATGCGCACTTTTATAAATACATTTTGTTCCGTGGCAAGCCGAAATATCTAGAAATTTTTGTCTTAAGTAGAATTTAAAGTACCTTTAGCTAAATCAAACTATTAGGCTATTTGTTTTTTTAATGCGCAGAATTAATGATCAAGCGAAAATATTGGAAAATCAAACCCAACAAACTCAAAGATTTTAAAGTTTTAAATACAAATATTTGCCATACTAAGGAATTTTACTTTAGATAAAATTTGAATTAAAAGATTTTTAACACAATAGTAGGTTTTAATGGAAACTTGCTGTTATACTTATATTTTGTTAATCATTATTTAGTAAATTGACTTATTGTCGAATAAAGACAGATTGTGAATAAAATATGAAGAGAAAAAAAAATATAAAAATTTTTGGCACACAACCGATTTAAACGTTCGTAAATTTAACATCTTTTTTTCTAACGTCAAAATAACTTATTGGAAACCGTAGTTCAAATTTAGAAAAAAAATTTTGAACCTTATTTAAAAAAAGAAATTCAACTCAAATTTTTTTTACATTTAAAGAGTTTAGCTTTAGTTCTTGCTTTTCTATTGTGTGGTAATAGTTAAAAACTAATTTTATAAAAAGTTATCAATAACGGCAATTATATTAAGTTGGAGAAATTATAAAAGCCATAACGAGATTGTATATGTTTTGGTTAAAACAAAAACTGGTACTGAACAATGCTTAAGCGTCAAAAGTACCAATGTCAGATATTCTAGTTATTTATTGCTAGAACATATTTAAGAAACTGATCTCATTATCTCGCAAGGGCGCTAAGAGTCTTTCTTGTATATTTGATGTCTTTATATATATATGTATTCCTAGACTACTGTAGAGCTAAGTGTTGCATTTACGAGTAGTCGCCCCTAGGAGGAGCATAGGGCGGAAATGTCTTTATAGATAGTTATTAAACTTATTATGTATTTGCAAAAAAAAAAAAACAATTTACAAAAACTGAAAATCCGATTCATTATATTTCCATGTAATTGACTTAACTAAAAAAAATGTCATTGAATTACAAGTGAAAGCTATATTTATGTGGCACATAAATCTATGATAGATCCCAACTATTTTCTTAAAACATTTTCAAAAAGTTTAAATAAGTAAAAAAAAATGTCACCTTTCATACAAAAGTAAAATTTTTAAGGTACCACAAAGAAGGAGAGATATGGCACAATTTTTAACTTCTAGGCAAGGGAACTCCAAAATTACTTGTATTTATAGATATATTATTTAACATTATTTCAGTTTTTTTACTCGTAAAGTGAACAAATTTTGGAAAACAATTTCTTGGACCCGTTACTTTACTTTTTTAAGTAATAGATAGAAATTTCATCTCTAGCTTAACAAGCTGGATTGGCGACCACATAATAAGAAACCTGCAATTCATAAAAATATGTGTTTGTGATAATTCTGCAAAATAAAAAAAAATAAAAAAAAAAGATAGAAAGTCAATTCAGTTTTTAGCGCATTCCAATTTAAAACAATTGCAATTACAATATTAACACAACGCTGCTATCTTATTTAACCATTATATTTGCGCCATTATTTTCATAAGCACTTACTCAGCCCTCGAAATAATATTGTTGCAAAAGCTATAATAAGCTTAAATTAATCAAATTTTTCCACTATTAAAAAAAATTAGTGCACATTATATTTTCATAAATAAAAAGAAAGAAAAGTAAAAAATTATTTATAATGAAATCGTATTATTTGCTTTTTTTTCGCGTATGCAGCATAAATCCCAAAAAAAAAAGTATTAAAGATTGTTATCTTTAGCAAATATGTTTTAAAATTTAAATTGCGTTATTCAAGTGGCTAGTGGTGTATGTGCATATGTATGCGTGCTGTCTGCCCCCATATTCTTTTAGTTAGCCAGTTAGGCAGCCGGTAAACAAACTGGAGAAGAGAGCGCAAGCTTTAACTTTGCGCTCTCCTGCGCTCTTTGAAGTTGACGCGCTGCGCTCACAAGCTGCTCACAAGCCGTATGTGTGATTGACTGACTGCCTTTGTTATTGTTATATTTTCGTTTCTTGTTTTGTTGTTCTTTTTTCAATACAATTGCATCAACAAAAATGTGTTTAGTATTTCGGCAACTTTGAGACGGTGCTGTGCGACGCAAATTGCTCTGATTTAAAAAAAAAAAAAAAGAAAAAAAACATTTTGCTTTATTTGTGAATCATTATTTAAAGTCGTTAAAAATATTTACAATTATACTAGTGCCTATGTAAGTTACTTTTGGTCGCTAACTGTTGCGTATCTGTGTTTTTTGTATATAGTATAGTAGTATTTATTTAATGACTTGTGGTGCACTCTACCCAACATATTTGACTGATAAGCTTTTTCTGCGTTTTTGGCAATATATTTTTTGGAATTGTGCACCTTTTGCTTATGCAATATAAATAAACACGAGTGTCAAGTCGATCAATGCCAAAACGCTGCCATTGGCACCTACATATGTACAACACATACTTGCAAACTTACGCTTGAAGTTGACTGACCTTGTTTGAGTGGAAATGCTTTTGAGCGTATTTAAGACAAAAGACATGTTGGAAAAACTCGCTCATACATCATATTAATAATATACAAATGTGCCAAATTTAAACAAAATGGTTGCCTAAAATGTTTGTCTGTGTATGTGTGTGCTGTGTCGCCTTTGAAGAATTTTTTGTCTCATTCTGTTTTTTTTTTTTTTTGAGTGTATTTTATGTCAATGACTCAAAACTCAAACGCGCGCGTAAATTTTTTTTTGGTATTTTTTGCGAGTAAAAATAAATAAATACATGCAAAAAACACAAAATGCGGTTTATTGCACTTCATTGTGTAAATTTTTTTTTTTTTTTGTGAGTGAGCCCCAAATGGCAAAGAGAGCCAAAAATTTTTACTATGTACTTACTACAAAGTGTGTCGAAGTGGTTCTGGTGGGTGGTCCAGTGTGTGCATGTTTATAAATTCATTTCCGCATGACCAAACCCAGATGATATGGTTGCTTTGCTGAAAAACACTGCTCAGAAATTTTTATGGCAAGTTAAGATAAAGATTCTTAGAAAATGCATGTTGTAAGAATGACAAGGTGAAATTTGAAAGCATTTTCTGCGCTTCTGGACAAACGTAGAATGTTCTTACGATGGTTACCTTTATGTTTCGGGAATAGAAAAAACAAGTCAACATTCGGAGCGGAAACAAAATTTTCTGTGTACATTTTGATGTTGCAAAAGTGCCCAACTTCACAGCATGCGTGAATACCCTAATTTTGTGTATTGTGTGAGCAGTTTTCGTGCTAAAGCATTATTCTTACACTTTTCGTTTTCCCCAATTCTTAAATAAATGTTTGTATGCCAAAATTTCAAAATGTTACACTTTACCATACAGAGATGGGATTTGATTTGGAAAAACTAAGATTGCTTTCATTGCTGGAAACTCACAAAAGTGAAGTTAAATTTCGTTTAAAATTTGTCACGTTATCTCCAACGCATATTATTGAAATGTGTACCATAATTTAAAATGAAAAAAGAAGAAATAGACTTATCGTCAAGCATATTTTTTTCAACTTTAACTCAATTTTATTCTTTTTGCTTTGCTTACAGTATCGTGATATTTGTGACAAAGGCCAAAGCCGTGATATATCCTCAACCTCTACCAACAATAACAACAACTCCACGACAACGACCAACAACAATAACAACAAACCACAAACAACCTCAACACGTTGCACCCGCTGCGCCACAGACAACTGCTCCATTCATCCGGTGCAACAAGGTGAAGTATCATCTACGGAACCTCCACTGCCGGAACCATCACTGCTAAACGGTCAGGTGCCCGAAATATCTGCTTACTTTGAGGCGCTAGAGCATTACATCAGTTCAGTCGGCTGGGTGCTTTTGCAAGTTAACGCCAACGGCATCATTGAGTCCTGCACGCAAAACATACGTGAACTAATTGGATATGAGAAACAGGAGCTGTACCACCAACCGCTCTATATGTACCTGTATGCGGGGGATCACGCCAAATTGGAGCCAATTATAAACAATATGTATAGCAGTGGTAGTGGGGGCGGTGGTCACTCTGGCGGCACACCCGGCTGGGGTGATCTGGATGAGCTTAACAATGGCAGTGCCTCGCAGCAGTCCGCAGGTTCCAATTCTAGCTCGAATGGAGCTAGTGGTGTTGGCAAATCGAAACGCAGCATTTCGACCAAAGTGCGTATGCTAGTCAAAGACACGCGCACGGCCACACAGACCTCCAACTCTAATGCGGTTGATGCTATGGACCAAAAAACTTTGCGACCAGCGGGACATCAAGATAAATACGAAGAGGTAGTGCTCATTGCGGCACCAGTCAAGGGTAAGCTAGCTTTTTACTTACATAAACTTACGGCATAAAAATACTAATTTTATTTTAACTATCTGCAGATGATGCCGATGCCAGCAGCTCGGTGCTCTGTCTTATCACACGACCCGAGGATGAATCGCCACTGGAAATCAATATGCAGCAGCATGTGCAGCAGCAGCCCATTGAGCAAATGACTTTTAAGCTGGACGTGCACGGCAAAATACTCAGTTTGGATGCAACGGCGCTGCGTGAACCTTTTAAGCAGCATTTGCAAACTTGGGTGGGCCGGCTGTGGCAAGATCTGTGTCATCCACATGATCTTTCTACGCTCAAATCCCATCTCCGCGATATAGAGGACTCATCAGTGGTACACTCGCCAGTCAGTGCGACTGGTGGCAGCGGGGTTGGGCTCAATCCACCCATTTCGAATGTTATATCGCGTCCGTTTCGTCTGCGCCTAGACACTCCCGATGTTTATGTGCATGTAAAAGCCAATTCGAGACTGTTTCTAAATCAAACGCCCGGTGAAAACGATTTCATCATGTCCGTGCAAACACTGCTCAATTCTGAGAATGATATGAACAGTAATAACACGGGCTCTGGCAATTCCGGACCCATGGGCATGGGCTCCATTTGCGCCATGTCGCCGGGCGCTGCGTTGGCCAGTTCACTGGTCAATACGCTATCAATGGAAGCGCTGCACAATTCCAACTGTTCGACATCAGCGAGTGGCTCTACATCCGCGCTGCTGCCCTCACATCTGCTGGGCGGGCTGGTGGGTGGCGGTCAGCACAATAACAATGGCAACAACAACACACAGACCACAAATGTGGGCGGGCCATTGATGACATCCGCCATTATTAATGGTAATGCCGGCGGTGGCATGGGCATGGTCGTGGGTGTGCCAGGGGGTATGCCTAGCGGCATGCAGCAACGTGGTATGGCCTCATCATCCTCTGCTTCAGCTGCCTCGGCTGCAGCCAATTTGGTGAACTCTTTTACTGCATCGCCGGCCAGCGCGGAGCACTCCTTTTATGGTAGTGATGCCTTCGAATTTGATATAGCACATTCCTCGTTTGACATGGATCCCAGCGGTGGAGTCAGCGCCTGGACGGACTCGCGTCCTAATTCACGCGCCTCAGTTGCCACGCCGGTGAGCACGCCACGTCCACCGTCTGGGCACGGCTTTAGTCCAGCCGTTTGCGCCTCGCCTTCCACGCCGTATCAGCTGTCATCACATTCAGCGGCCAGTTTGCCCTCGCCACAGTCAAATGCCAGCGCTGGCGGGGGTGGAGGACCAGGTAGCAGTTATGGCTTTAGTTTTCATTCGTTCGAAGCGGGCGATAGCAAAGCCGAAAAGGAGCCACAACTAAGCAACAACAACAATAACAACAACAGCACAAGCAGTAATAACAACAACAACCCCTTGGTGGGTGGACTACCGAATGGTGGCACTGCATTATTGCTGGCTCAGCAACAACAACAACAGCAGCAGCAGACGCCACCGCAACAAGAATCGGAACGACTGCGACATTTGTTAACCAAATCTCATAACATGGCTGGCGGTATGCCAGGATTGGGCGATGATGACAAGGATCTGAATGCGCTAAAGGTAATATTATAGAATATCAATTTTTTACCAGGCTACAAAAATCTTTTCAATCTTACAGTACTACAAACAGGACTCCAGCGAGGATGAAAAGCTAAGCGGACCTGGGCTCACTGGTGGCAATGTTGGTGGTGCGCGTGGTCCAGCAGGCATGTTTAAAATGGCCGGCCAGGCCAACGTTGGGTGGCATGTTTGGAGTGAGCGCACGTGGCCCTAGTGCAGCCATGCTGCAAAAGTCAGCAAATTCCAATAATCCCATGCTGCTGTCGGTAAGTTGAGAGGAGTACCATATCATGACTAGCATTAAACTAATTTCAATTTGTTTCTCCAGCTGCTGAATGAAAAGTCCGAAGATGATGATGGCAAGGTAGGCCCTGGCGGCCTGCCGGGCTCCCTAACTAACAATTCACGCCAAAGCGAACTAATGCGACAGCTGCAAAAGGATGATGGTGGCAGCAGTCATGGTCATGGCATGCTTAGCAACAGCAGCAACATGAGCGATGAGGAGCTTAAGCGTATGCTCAAAATCCAAAGCGATCCGGCCAGTCGCAAGCGTTCTCTCAATGAGCCCGATGATGATATCTCCGCCAAACGTTCAGAGGACAAGCCCTCCAAATTATATGAGCAAAACCGTATGCTAGCTAAGCTGCTGCAGAATCCGCCAAAGATACCCAAAGCACCCAATCCGGATCAGCTGCAGGTGAAAACCTTGCCGGATATAACCTCCTCCACGGTGAACAATGTAAGCAGCACACTGGCAGCGCCGGGCAATCTTATTAGTGCCGGCAGCACGGGGCCAGCTGTCAAGTCAGCGGCTGCAAATCGTGCGCGCAAGCAACAACAGCAACAACAACAGCAGCAACAGCAGCAGCAGCAACAACAGCAACAACAGCAACAACAACAGCCGCCAACCGATGTCTACCTCAATCAGCAGCAGCACCAACAACAGCAGCAGCAACTGGCTGCCTACCAGCAACAACAACAGCAGCAGCAACAACAACAACAACAAACGACAACAGCAACTACCTCAATAACCACAGCGGCCTCAACATCAGCAGCCGCAGCACAAGCAGCTGCCGCCTCAACGTTCAGCCTACCCGATGGTGATACCGAGCTTTCGAAGCTGCTTGACAGCGTTATGGATTACTATACCGATGATACGCCCATTGTGCCGGCCATGTCATCGGAAGCCTCAGCCATTAGTGATATACAAAAGTCGCTTATGCTGGATGTGGAATCGGCCGCTTTTGGCCATGTGATGGGTCAACATGCGCCTGGCATGTTGGCTGGCCTCATGTCGCAGCAGCAGCAACAACAATTGTTGGCCCAACAGCAACAACAGCAGCAGCAACAGCAACAACGTCAGCAGCATATGCAAAATCAGCAACCGCCCGCCTATCCGAGCATGCTGAGCTTGCAACAGCAGCAACAACACCAACAACAACAGCAACACCAGCAGCAACAACATATGTTACAAATGTTGCAGCGTCAGCAAGCCGCTGGTGGACCACAACAGGCCAATATGCAGCAACAATTGCTGGAGGTCATACGCAATCAGGGCTTTCAACGTCCACCACCCATGTACTCGGCACGTGGACGTGGCCCCATGAATGCTGTGGCTACTCCCGGTGGTGTGGTACTGCCGGCACAACAGCAGCTGCGCAATATGCGTCAGCAGCAGTTAGCAGCAGCGCAACAAAAGGAGCGACTGCTGCAACAACAGCAGAAACAACAGTTGCTTGTGCCCGAGAATGCCAGTAAGTAGTCAGCAAAGCTTTATATTTGACTTGAGTAACAATTTGTATGTTTCCAATCTCTTTCAGCGGGCATCAACGCTGGCATAAACAACATTGGCTCGCTGCTCAATGCAACAGTGGCGCCAAATGTTTCGCTGTCCCGCACCAATTTGCCTGCAGATGCACAGCTTAGTCCAAACTTTACACAGACTATGATGCAGCAACAGCTTAGTCCGGGTCGCAGCACGCCCTATAGTCCGCAGCCAAATCAAGGTAGGTTTCAAAGAAGTTGCAAATAGTTTGTTATCATAACTTTCAAACATTTTATTTTTGCAGGCTATGGCGCGCAGTTTCCACAAAACGCACAGCGCCTTTCACCACAGCAGCAGCAACAACTTGGCCAACAACAGGGTAATCCTCAACAGCAGCAGCAACAATTGGCCTATCAGCAGCAGCAGCAACAAGCGCAGCAGCAAACCGCCGATGGTGTGCGCTCCAATACGCCCTTTGGCAGTGGTTCCGGTCTGCAATCGCCAGGCATGCAAAATAGTCCGCAGCAATGGCCCGTAGCTGGTGCAGCAGCTGGAACAGCGGGCTCGGTTAATGCTGGCAATGCTGGACGCAGCTTGCAACAGCATAATCCAATGCTTATAGCGCAGCTGCAGGTTTGTAACAGCACTTTTTCCAGCTAGTCACCAAACGATTACTAATTCTCTTTTAAAAATGCATTGCAGGGCGTAAGTCCGTATAATGCGCGTCAATACCAACAGAATCAGCGTAGAGGCCTAAACTCACCGGGTGCAGTCGGACCTACAGGAAATGCAGGCGCTTTGCAGCGTCAAAGTTCATTTCAGTCTCAAGGCGCTGGCGTTCCCACAACGGATGGCAATGTAAATGCGGGCGTTGGCTTTGGCGGTCCACAATCGCCTTATGCCGCAGGAGTAGCTGGTGCTGGCAATGTACATCAATTCCAACAGCAGCAGCTGCAGCGTTTACAACGTCAGGGCAACGTGCCGCAGGCAACACAACATTTGCCAGGTGCGTAAAGACAATAAGTTTTTTGCAATAATGCGATTTTATAGCAAGTCTTAGTTTTATAGTAGCTCTGTTTATTTCAAGTCAGACTTGATTTGTCTGCTATGAGGAAGAAATGTTAATGCTATAAATTTTTATAGCAGCCCAAAAATTGCATTGAATGTGAGCGCGCCCCAGCCCAAATCCAGTTTTAGACATTAAAGTTGCTATAAACTTTATATAGCATACAGCAAAATGTGTTCCAAAGACAAAAAAAAAAACCTAAGCACTAAACAGCATCACACACATACATATATACACACAGTCACAACACACACACACACACATACCAACCAAACACACACACATACATTGTTAATTTTGATTAGTTTTTTAACAAGCAATCAATCAATCAAATCAAATCAATCAAAACGCTTAACCAAAACAGGCTCACCACGCTTTGGTTCGTCCGCTGGCACGAACAATCACAACCACAACAACAACAACCACACTGAAAACAATGCAACAGCCGCTGCCAATAGCCAACAACAGCAACAACAACACCAGCAGCAGCAACAACAACAACAACAGCTTATGAATGGCTTAAACATGACACCGCATCCCGCCATGATGGGTGTAGGTGGCATTGGCAGCGGTGGTGGCAATGGCATCATAGGGCTTGGCGGCGGCGGTGGCGTCGGAGTAGGCGTTGGCATTGGTGGTGTGCCTGGCAACTATGCCACAATGGGTGGCTATGGCCAAGGACAGCCACATTCGACAAATGATTTTTATGGTCGTGCACAGAGCGGTAAGCCGTGTGCTCTCTTCCTACTCACATACACACTCTTTCTCTCGAACTCTCTGCAACATGATCACGTTAACTGTACATACTATATATGCATATATATGTAGTAAATATATGTCGTAAATCATGTGTATAATTCCAATCACACACATTCAAACCAATAAGTCATTTTGGTATAATTCCCATAACACCCACAAAACAAAGAAACAAGCAAATCCTTGGCTGCCTCATCGTGTATATAAACAGCAAAAAAAGTAATTATCCCGCTCACAACAACAACAAAAACAATCCTCACATTAAACCCCCCACTGTAACTGGGCTATGTATAAATGTACATACTATTTACATAAAACTTAACAAAATACTGGGCTGCCATCTAATCACATCTCTGTGTATATTGTATATTGTACCTGTATAATCCATGTGTATATAACAAAAAAAAAAAAAACCAAAAAAAATAGATATACCTAGCTACAGTGAAACGCTTAATTAGTCGCATTTTTGGTAAGGTACCTTTTTAGCGAGTGTCTTATGAAATTTTGCATATATGGCTTTCTGCAGGAATTTTAAGAGCTTCAATCAAGGTTGCAGACCGGCCTTTAAATAAGATAGCTCGAAACGGAATTGGTTTAATGGGATCATCCATAAACTACGTGACGCTAATTTTCGTCAAAATAGACCACCAGCCCTCCCCATCGTGACACAGTGACGGAATATTTTTGAAGACTTTCATATGAGACCCCCCCCCCATCGTCTAGAGCGTCACGTAGTTTATGGATGATCCCAATAATCCATGGTTTAGTATCATGATGCAATGAATTGGCTCACTATTATATATAGCTAACGTACAAAAATTGCTCATCTGCTCTCTCTTAAAGAGAGACACAGCCGAAGACCCTGCGCATTGCGTGAACCTCTAATTTTTGGATCATGTTTTGCTATCTAGGTACATAGGTTTCAAACTCTCATCAAAACTGTCAATATTTGTCATATTTCTGTGCCAATAGCTGTCCCGCGGATATTTTCCAGATTGCTCCAAAAACTTATAGCTAAACATTCTATAGCGGTGATCGTAAGCCATTGCACGCAGGGGACGAGCAGAATCGGCTGCTCACACAGACCCGACACGAGTAGATGCCGCAACCGTGGCCTGCTGCTGCTGAGAGAGAAAAAATAAGCCCAGTCATCGATACATACTTCGATAAAAGCGTGTTCATTTTGCCCTCTCAAAAGGCCGCGACTCATGATCCAACAATTGGAAGCTGACGCAATGCGATAATCTGTTTAGGCACTCTGAAAAAGAGAGCGCTGGATAAATTTTTGTATGGTAGCTATATGAAATTTTGCACCGAATTTGATCAAACTATACACAAATATGAAACACATAAAAATATATAAATGTACGCTGGATAGTGCTGGCAAAAACATCGATGATCGAAGCTTAAAATATCTGTATATCGATGTTAGCCAACAGAGATGTTTCTACAGCACTTCTGCTGTTTAGTTGTGCTGCATAAACATGGGTGTTGCAACGTCGTAGCTGGAAATTTTAATGTCATCGTTTTTTTTCTTAAGTGGATATTTTTAATTTTTATTATAATATTGTGACCAAATTTTTGTCAGTTGTATTTTATTTTAGACTTAACATTTGTGTAAAGTTTGATCAAAATTAGCGCTCTATTTCATATAGCTACCATAAAAATATTAAACCAGTTTCTTGCGCAGCCACTTCTTGGCGACAACTTGTTCAATTCTTTGCCTCATGCGTTCAGCAGATCACAGGTCTAAGAAGTTTTGGAATAGTCCTAAAAATGTCTTATTTGTTTCTGCTCAGACTTTTGCTTCAACTTAAAAGCCATTTTCTGTGTAAGCTTTAATGGTTTTTAATCAAAATTATTCAATTTTTGTTCAATTTATTTAGAGGTTGATTTGACTTATGCACTAATTTCGGTTTGAAACCAATAAAATTTGAATTTTATGACGTATTTAAACTGCGGCAGCACAAAGTTACCTTGCGCCATTCTTTTATGTATATGGTACCAAATTTACAAAAATTATTGTGAAAGAAATAAATTTTTAATTCTTTTTTTTTTTTTTTTAAATTTGTGTTTTTTTAATTGAATTTTCACTGTATCAACTATTTTAAAACTTAATTGCACTTAATTTAAAATTTTTTAATTCTTAAAAAATATTCTTTAAACTGAAATTTCGCAGAAAATGGAATTTTTTTTAAATCCAAGTTTTATTAGAATCAAATAATTAGACACAGCTTTTGATTTCCCTAAACTTGAAACTCAGCTATTTTTAAAACCCCATTATTGTTTCGATTGCTAGAAGTAACTAAAAAAAACTAAAAAAGCGAGATATTTGTCTTAAAAGTGGTCAAGAGGATCTCAAAACTTTTTTTTTAATTTGATAGTAGTTTGTAAAATTAAAGTATATTCGTATTTTAACACCAATTCGAAAAATCGTATATTTCAACAATAACAAAGGTCTACAAATACCGGGGTCATGTCAGTTGTTGGAGAGCTAAGGGTCATTTCCGAAGTAATTTGCTGTGTAGAATCCCAATCCAGGGTCAGTATTGGCCCATCACGTCAGGATTTTGAGCTATTTGAGGTTATGTACCCGGAAAAAGGCTTTTTTTCCTTCTTTTGAGGTTATGTACAGGGTGCAAACAATTTTTGTGGTCTGTGGTCGCTGAGAACGAATATGAAGTCAGAAAAATAAACCCCCCAAGTGAAAATTTTCAAGAGAAATTACACAGTAAAAAATTACTGTCTCAAAGGCTTAATGCAAATGCTAATGTCGTCGAAGGGATATATTTCGTAACTTCGAAAAATCGTAATTGATCTCTTGAACTCTTTAATTAAAGGGTAAGAGTGGTACTAAATGATGTAACTGGAGAGACAGACCACAAAAATTTTTTTCACCCTGTACATAACCTCAAAAGTAGGAAAAACGCCGATTTTCGGGTACATAACCTCAAATTTCTCAAAATCCTGACGTGATGGGCCAATTCTGACCCCGTATTCGGATTCTATGCAGCAAATTACTTCAGAAATGACCCTTAGCTTTCCAACAACTAAACCTTGTTGACTTGTGTAATTAATCGATTTAAGAATAGTATTCGAAATCGATAGCACTCCTAGGACTACGAAGAAATTTATGCGATTTGGTTGAAAAATTTGAAAGCTCTTATAAAAAGAATGTAATCTATTACACTTTTTTTTTTAATCTATTTTCCATATAATTTGACTTAAAATTTTGAACTTAACCAATGCGACCAAGATTTTTTGAAAAAAACTATATATATATGTATACATGAACAATTTTAGTTCAGATTAGCTTACTTTTTATTATTATTTTAAAGCCCCACAGTATTAGTTCAGATTAGCTTACTTTTTATTATTATTTTTAAGCCCCACAGTATTAAAGCAGTCGGTATCCCAAGTTAATTTAAGTTTATTTATCATGTATGTGTGTGTCTGTGTGTTTTATCTATGTTTATTAAACATTTATGTTGTATTTTGTTGTTCTGTATTATGACATATGTATTTATGTTTTTTGTTTAGGCTTGGTAAAAATTGTGACTAAAATATATTCACCACATAGAATTATATCAGCCATGTCTGAAAAAAACTTCAACTAAGTACAATTTTTTAATATATTTTGCAGCTGGCAATGCTGGCGTTAATCCTGGCGGTGGCGGTGCTGCCAATGCCAATTCCTCCGAGTTTGTCAAGCAAGAGCTACGTGCCGTGGTAAGCGTGCGGGCGCAGCAGGCAGCTGCAGCTGCCACAGGCGGTGGCGCAGGGCGTGGACAGACGCCACAGAGCCCGCTGGGGCCACAGGGACCAATGATTAGCGGCGCAAATAGTACAAATGCCATGGGCAATGTTACGCCTGGCAGTGGCGGCGGAGGCGGTGGCAATACTATGCTCAATACGCCGCCGGATCCAACGTTGAGCTTTAACTTTGAGACACGTAAGTGTTGGGATTTGCTAAACAAGTTGAACAGTTTTAAAAACTTGTTTTTGTTTGTTTCTACAGCGGATTTCTATACAAACAGCGCCACAAGGTGACCCTAAGGTGTTTAAAGCGGAAAAGATACAGCAACAACAATTACAACAAACACTAACTGCAGATGAAAAACTTTTGAAAATGTTTCAACGCATTTACGGCTCTAAAAACAAAAAACAAAATTAGTTTTCATATATTGCCGCATTTTTGTTGCTTTAAAAAAAAAAAACAAAGCAAGGCAAATAAAATATAAAAACAAAATACTAGAAATTTGTATAAAGAAACGTAAATTTAATTTAATATTAATAGCAGCACTATTTAAAAGCTATATACATATATACATAAAAGTTTTACGCCTAAGCCAAAACGTTAAAAAATATATATATATATATACATAAAAATATATTTATTATTAATACTAGCAAATATTAATTGTAATAATTAATTAAACAAAACGTAAATGCAAAAAGGAACCTCGTCTAAAAAAAAAAAAATTAATTATATATACACGCTATAGTTAAATATTTTGAAAAGCAGCAAGCTAAATTTAAAAAAAAAAAAAAACAGCAAGAAATTATACAAAACATATTTATTACGTTTAATTATTAAATATAGTCTTAAGCGCTATATATACAGAACATAAACACAATTGTTTATAAAAGCAGCTGGCAAGCGTTTCAAAATGTTGTTAAAACTAAAACAAAAATGGCTAAAAAATAAAGTTTTTAATACACAACAAACAAAAAAATTGGCAAGCAGCTGACAAGGCTTTTAAAAATTTGACAGCATTAAAAAAAATATATAAAAAAAAAAGAGCAGCAACTCGTATACAAAAAAAATTAACGAACTATATATATGCTATACAATATATATTATGTATATTTTTTAACTAGTGTTGAATTTTTTTCAGTGTGATAATTTGTTAAATTTTAATAATATTGCTTATGCCTTGGATGCAATTTTTTTAAGTTTTAAAATTAAAAAATTATATAACACAATTTTAAAACATAGCCGATTTTATATAAATATATTCCTTATTTGTTTAAATACAATCATATTATATGGCATTATTTTTTAAAAATGTTTATAAAAAAAATACAAGCATCCAAGCGCGCTATAATATTTAAAACATTAATTAAACGCAATGCTTTTTATAAAATATATTTGTTTAATTTAATACACTACATTTTAATAATTTTAAATTTAGTTTTAGCAGCCAATTATAAATATATACATAAAACAAATTTAATTTGCTTAGTAAAATTTAATTTCATTTGTTTAGTTGTTTTGTTATATAATTTGTTTAAAACACATTTTAGTTTTAGCTTAAACAATGTCTATAAAACTTTGTACATATTTCAATTGTTTGCTAAGCGCGCTCTTTAACTTTTATTTACAAAATACTATATACATAATTTTAAATATAATTTCAAAAGCTTAGTAAAAAAAAAAAAAAATAAAAAACAAAAAATTCATGTGAAGGCTATTTTACAGGTTTTGTTTAAACTAGCTTTTAATATTTTTTTATTGTATATTATGATTTTTTAAAACATTTCTAAATTAAGGGGCGGAAACGGCAAGGCAAAGTTTTTAACGTTTTCTATTGTGTAATTAAAATATAAAAAATTGATTTTAATTTTGTTTTTGAGTCTAGGTTGGGTTTAAACGTTATCTATATTAATTTTTATAAATGCATACATATATATATATATATATTATATAAAAATAATTTTTAATTTTATTAAATATATTTAATGCAAAAAGATAAATAAAAATTTACATAAAATATATAAACCATTTTAAAGTGTTTTATTTTGAGTTTTATTTTTTTTTAGATTTGATATTTTTTTATTTAAGCTTTGTTTTACTGAAAAAAATTGCAACCAAAACAACGAGCAGTATATAAAAAATGTTAATGCAGGCGATATTAACACTTGAAAAAATATAAATACCTCTTGTTAAGTTCAAAAACGTTAAAAAAAAAAAAAATAAATAAAAACTTAAGCGCAAACTTAAAATTCAAGGCATTACATTAATAATATATAAAGCAGTAAGGCAACTAAATATATAACTTATGAACGTCATTTTTTGTAAGGCTCAGCTAGCTAAATTTGCAATTTTCTTATATAATATTGTAAAACAATTAATTTTTGTGTAAAGAGGCTACATTTAATGCAATTAAATTAAAATTAAAAGGCACATAATTTAAGCTTGGGTTTAAATATTTTGCATGTGCTAAATAATGTCAGGCGCTGTTAAGTTCATGCAAAGCATTTTATTTTATTTTTATGTATAAATAATTCTTAAATAATATATAATATGTATACATATATACACAAGTATACTGCATTTAGCAATTAATTCGCCTAAGCATAAGTAACTTATATACATATACATGTAAGCGTCAACAAATTGTAGCAAATTTCAAAAAAAAAAATATATATATATTATATATTAAAAAAAAGGCAACACAGCAACACAAAAAGTACATATAAAGTGCATTAATGAATTTAAGCATTTAATGAAATTAATTAATTTATAAGCATAACAAAACGTATAAAAACAAAATAAGATACGAATGAACAAATAAATTTAACAGATACATTTGAATATTAATATATATACATATATATATATATTTAACATAAAATATTTACAAGCAGGCGTAAATAAAAATAAATTTAACAACGCGTATATAGTTTTAAACATGTTTAAGTAAAAATAAAAAAAAAATTTAAAAAAATAAAAAAACATTTATTAGTAATAAAAAAACAAAAACCATTTAATTCGTTTATATACAACACTAGCTACGATTTGTACAAAAATAATAAAAAAAAATTGTTCATTTTTTATAAAGTTTAAGCAAAACATGTAACTTGCATTTTGCTTTAAACAATTCATGCAATATTTTTATTATTATTAAAATTTTCTTTCGTACTTTTCATTATGCAACCTAGTACCATAAATTTTGTACCAAAATAATAATAAAAATAATATTATATAAACACAAAAACTACAAGCAACCAAAACAAACAAATGCAACGCCCTGTACCCGTGCATAAAGCCTAAAAAAAGCAACATGTTAAAAATAACTACAAAAAAATATTTATTAAAATAAAAATACTTACAAAAGAAAAAGCCCTGAACCGCAATGAGTAGTGCCCAAAAAAATAAAATACAAATACAAACAAGTAAAAAATATATTAACTAGCATTTAATGAAAAGTTATAACAAATTCTAAAACAACAGCCTAAACAAATAGTTATAAATAGCACAATTTTGTATAAAAAAAATTATATATTATAAAAATAAAAAATAGCAAAGAAAATTGCAAATGGTAGACGACATTTATACAATACAAAAAAAATAAAAATAAAAACAAGAGCAATACATAAAACCGTTTCATAGACCTACACAAAAGTTACCACATAAAAAAAAATAATCATTATTAATATTTAAATTTATGTTTCTGGTTTTATATGCATATAAAAAAAAAATACTTCAATTGGTGTGAAATTGAGAACTTTGAAGTTGCGAAAGAAAAGTATTGTTGATTGGCTGTGTTAAAAAGGAATGCAAAAAATTATTGGAGCGGAACGTTTGAAGCATATGCGACGAAAAAGAAATACGAAAGAAATATAAAATAAAATGTTAAGATACGCTTCGGCTTTACCGAAGCACTTATACACTTCACGCGGGAGCTATAAAGAAAAACCTAGACGATACAGTCCTAGGTCTGTATCTCGTTATCTGATTGATCTAAAAGTCTGTCAAGTTCAAGGTATCTTAAGGATCGTTGAGCTTTGACTTCTTAGCTAATGAGGCTCTAAAAAAATTAGCTCTTATATAGGGGGCTACAGAGCTGACCGGGTGCTGACCATGAATGCCTGTATACGCATACGTTATAAAGACATCCCTGGTCAGCTCTCGAACAGCGTTACCTGTGGCATCACTAAGGGCCTTATTGTGCCTGCGTGCGTCTGGGCTGTTACAAGACAGACAACCACTTTAACCTAACCTAACCTAGGGGGCTAGACTGTAACCTGTCTAACTAGCAGGAAAACTTGGCCACAATGGAGCTTAAATAGAACTAAGCTGCATTTAAAACGCAACAGACAAGAGTTAAGAGAAAGGGGTTCTTACTGGGCACATGTCTTATTGGTAGGCACGCTAATAGATTGGGGGTGTCTCATTTTGACAACTGCAGAAGTTGCCAGGAAGTAGAAGAGGAGGTAACAGTGGAGCATCTCCTGTGTAGATGCATGGCACTATGCAGGAGAAGACTGAACACACTGGGTTCCGAACTTATTGGATTAAGATTAATTCGAAAAATTTATTAATTCATAAAAAAGTCCCATTTGAGATATCCCATTTGGGACTTTTTTATGAGAGTTTTGTCATTCCCGCAAGTGGCATTACAACTTAAGAATAATTCGTTTATTAAATCGACAGGTTCAAAGAGGATCCAGGGGAGTAGAGATTATCCCTAGTGGCATCAGAACGAGACTTTTACAGGCCTAAGGCAACCACTTCTACCTACCTCTCCGTAGATACCAACCAAAGTTTTGTACGTACAGCAACTAAAAAAAATGTCCAATCCAAATCGTTTCTTACCCCGTGAAGAGTATAAAACAAATGGAATGATAATTAAGCAATTGAGTAGTTTGGATAGGTGATACGATAAGCATAGTTAGAAGTGCGGTTAGTTGCGCCAGTTTAACTGATTTATAGGTTAAGTTGGCAACATTTTGAAGAGAAGCGTTTGAGATTGTTTTCAAATAAATTTGTTTGTAATTAAAATAATTTCTTTTCTTTGCTTGATTACTTTCCCAATAAATCACAAACTCGCAAAGTACTAAAAGAAAGCAACAAAAATGTTTAAGTTAAAAGTTCTTCTAAGCTAGCTTATACACTGCACCCAAAAAATTTATATTAAAATATTTTATATTTCTTACTTTATATTTATTGCTGAATACAATCTTTACATATAAGGGGCCATACCCAAATTACGTGACCCGATTTTCACTATTTTTGAACCCCTAATTTAAAGCCGAATACCAAATAAAAAATTGAAAAATTTCAAAATGGGATATCCCAAATGGGATTTTTTTTTTTATATGAAGTTTTGTCCTTCCGCGCGAAATTTTTCGAACTGCGTAGACGCCTTAACATATAAGATATAATAGAGTGGCTGATGAAAGCCGCTACCAAAAAAAAATTGAATAACTTTTTTTCTATTTATTTAATCAGTTTCATTTTTTTTTAATTTTAAAGATTGATTTTTAAATTTAATGAAAATGGATAATTGGGACACTGAATTTGGATTGTCCGGCGTTAGCACGCACTAGAGTCCGTAAAATTGGTACAAAGAGAGTATAGGCGCACGCTTGGCGGCGCTCCTCCGACTAGGAGGCATATTTCGATCTCGAATATGGAGTGTTTCTAACCCACTCCATGAGACGGGATTGCATCCACTTCGCGTCACAGTGTCGGGCCTTACTTTTTGAAGAGAACGGTGTTACTGTTACGGTCACTGCAGAGCGATACTTAAAGATGTTGAAAGAGTTTTTTATCCGCTTTCAAATCTGTTTGGTTTTAACAAGATGGTGCAACTGCTCACATAGCCAGGTTGTCATGACAGAATTGCATTGATAATTCCCCAATAACTTAATTTCAACAAACTCCGTTGGTCCCCTAGGTCTCCAGACCTTACTGCGCCTGATTTTTTTTCCTTGGGAATATTGCAAACAGGAAGCTTACAAAGTAAAAACAACAAATTTGAATGATTTAAAGCAGTGGTCGGCAGGGCCCTATCTCGAGTACATAGGGATTAGCGACGTCGACACAAGTCATATGTTATACACAAAACGCATGCATGTGTGCGTCCTTTTTGTACTGGTATTTTGTCCGCCGCAGTGACGTATTGCGCCGCTCACGTTGCTCGACGTTGCTAAGCAACAAACACGAAGTTGCTGGTGCGTGGCTTCGGCTCTTGTTGCTCTGATATTGTTTTCTCTGCTGCTGTAGCAGTAAAGCAGAGCAACAAGAGCCGAAGCCACGCACCATCAGCTTCGTATTCAGCGTCGCAGTACGTCACTGCGGCAGAGAAAACTTCAATACATACGCAAGAAAACAATGTAAGTGTATTTTGTGCCGACCACTGATTTAAAGCAAGCCATTTGACCGAAAATTAAGGCAATTCCCGCTGCAACCCTTCAGGCAGTCATGAATAGCTTTTTGCTAAGAGGTCGCACATGCGTCACTGAGCGTGGAGGCCGTTTAAGTTCCATTATTTTTAAGACACATTAAAAAAGATGGCGTACGTTAAAGTTGGGCGCAGACGACTGTACCCATTGCAATTAAGTCCGACATATTGCTTAAGACCTCCAAAAGATATTTTATTCGGCAAATTTGGCAAACTTTCATAAACAAACAGAAATCAGTCCAATTTTGCACCAACAAATTTTTGTTGACCTATCGGTCCTACGGGGACTATATGATATAGTCAACCTATTTTGATCAAATTTGGTACACTGATTGGGAACTATAAAAAACATCAAAAACAAACGAAACACAGCGAATTTTGTACAAAAAACGTTTTTTGACCGATTGGTCCTATAGGAGCTATATGATACAGTCAACCGATTTTGATCTTTGGTGCAGTGCTTGGGTACTCTAAAAAACTTCTTAATGCCAAATTTGGCTATGATATCCTCAATAGCAAACGAAACACAACCAATTTTGTACAAAAACCTATTTTTTTGACCGATTGGTCCTATGGGAGCTATAGGATATAGTCAACCGATTTTAATCAAATTTGGTACAGTGCTTGGGTACTCTCAAAAACTTCCGAGTGCCAAATTTGCTTATGATATCTTTATAAACAAACGAAACACAACAAATTTTGTACAAAAATCGTTTTTTCTGACCGATCTTTCCTATGGGAGCTATATGATATAGTCAACCGATTTTGTTTTGATCAAACTTGGTACAGTGCTTGGGTACTCTAAAAAACTTGTGCCATGATATCTTCATTAACAAACGAATTATCCATCTAAAACTTTTGGTTTTTTTCGAGGTCCTCTGAAACACCCCTATGGGAACTATATAATATAGCCCGGATATCCAAAAAATAAAATAAACTTGTCTCCACTGACATAATTACGCATCTAATCTGAAAACTTGGTCGCTCTAGCTCTTAACATCTCTGAGATCTGACGTTCATACAGACAGGGTATATCGACTTCTCTCGTCACCCTGATCATACTTTAGGTAACTTTGGGGGATCTCCGACGTCTCCTTCTGTATGTTACATACATTTTAGGCTTGCACAAACTTAACATACTCTTTGTACCATACGGTACAGGGTATAACAACTTTATAAAATTGAATTATCTTTCAAATGAAACAAGAAAAAATAAATTTCGTGAACTAAACAAAAAGTTATTCGAGTTTCTTAATGTAGCAATATTCATCAGCCACCCTGTATGTATATATATACATACATACGTACATATAAGATATAAAACATATTTTTGTTTTTGTTAAGCCCTGTACTTATAAAACTTCTAAATTGCCTTTTGATTGGTTCTTCTCCATAGAACATTATTTTTAATATTTTTTTATAAATTTAAATACAAGCTATTAATTAAATTGAACATAGCTTAAAACATTATTTTTTCAGCTCTATATTGATGATATTTAAAGCAAGATTAATGCTACTTTCATCCATAAATATATATTTAAAAATTTTGTTCAAGGTGGAACAAATATTTTATACCTTAATTCGTTTACATATATTATTTCTGGGTGCAGATTATAAAAACAGAAAGACAAAAAAATAACAAAAAAAAAAATATTACCAATGACCTAATTAATGTTATATAAACTATACATAAATGTTATGTTGTTGTCACATTTAATAACTGTTTATATGTTGTGTAAATGTTTTTTATGTCTCTACAAAATTGAACAAAAAATGTCTAACATATTTTAGGTCTTTATATACATATATGTATATATAAATATATATATATATATGTACCTTTTTGCTATGTATTGTATTTAAACTTTAACATACAGAAACAAGCATATTATATAGACACACACATTTAATGTTAAAAACAAACTGGAGCATATAAAAAAAATATATATAAAAAAAAAGTATAAAACTCGATTTAGCTACAAATTTAAGTCGTCAGAAAACATAAAAATTCTACACTACACATTTGTTAACAAAAAACAAAAAATTAAATTCTCACATATAAACAATTAATTTAAAACTTCATGTATAAATGTAAAATTTTGTGTAACAAAACTAAAACTTATTATAAATTATGTGTAATATAAATGCAACAATTTCGAATTTTCAAAATTCAATTACAGTTGCACATTAAATTGAATTTACATTAAAAAAAAAACCAAAAAAATTAATTTAATGCATTAACAATTTAAAACATAAAACAATGCCACACAATAGCAAAATGTTTAAAAAATTCAATTGACGGCGTTTGTATTTAAAAACTCTGTATACACATATAATTAAATTTATTAATTCATTATAAATTAAATATACATCTGCAACAAAAACCACAACACAACAACAACACTGCAATGTTTAAGTTAAAAAAACAAAAACAAATTGAATATGAGAAATGGAAAAAGACTAAATAAAATATTAACGAAAATAAGCGTCAATATAAAAATCTTCTTAGATGTTCTTATTGCTAAACAATTTTTGCTGAAGTTTGGTTTCATAAAATGGGTCTAAGCGCGCGAAAAACGTTCTTTACGGAACGCGAATTTTCGTAATATAATTGTACGATTTGTAAACGTTGTTCAGGTGTAAGTCTTTCCATAAGGAAATGGCATTGAAAACTGAATAAAAGACACATGGCAACTTGACAGTACTCACGCGTGATTTATCAAAAAAACCCAAGATTGATGACCCTTTATAAAACATTATTTGATAAAACTCACGATTTGGTTGTGTCCTGCGGATAATTTTCCATATTCCAATTCAACGCTTTTATTTGACAAACTGCTGACTTGTGTCCTTTGTCAAATAACCTAAAAAGATTGACATAGATTAAAATGTAAGCCTATGCAGAGGAAGTACACCTAATTCTCTTTTGACACGTTCCACAAAAAAACGGAAATAAACTTAATCCTTAAGCTGCTATAAAAATAAATTAGAAATGGGAGTTCCCTAACTAAATTTCTAAAAAATGCAGTTAATAAAAATATTTTTCTTTAAAATTTCAACCAAATAGCTTTTTTTAATAGTGTAAGAATGTGTTTTTTTCTGGATCGTGTTATTTCAAAACCGCGTAAAAACAGAATTGGGTGTATTTAGTTTTTTAAATATAAAAACCAGCTTCAAAAAGGATAAATTCCTTAACAGTGCAAAAATTGTTACATGTATAGAGTTAGATAAGTTTTGCAACCTTAACTCTAATTAAGGATACAAAAATTCCGGGTATTTCTATAAGTTGCTAGAATATTTCAAACTATAAGCCTTCTTTAAATTGACCCTTTTTTCAAAAGAAATTTTCAGTAATGGAGCCCACTCCTAGTGCTAGAGAAATCATCGATGATCGAAGTTTAAAATCTCTATATATCGATGTTGGCCAACAGAGATGTTTCTCCAGCACTACTAAACACCCATTTGAAGAGTGCAGAAGTGATGGAGTCTGCTGGCCAACATCGATATATACAGATTTTACACTTCGATCATCGATGTTTTCGCCAGCACTACCCACTCCAGTTAGTGTTAAAGGCAGGCTTTTCAGGATTGGCCCTACTTACAAACCTAAGGCTCATCGGCAAGAACCTATCCCGGCTATGAATTTCGTAGCTTTAGAGTTCCATGCGATGCTATTAGAGATTTTAGTTAACAGTCGCTGAAAAACAGAATTTAAATTTTTATTTAAAATATGTATATTGGTAACTATATTTAAAAACGATTTTTACATACGCATTTAAGTGATAGTTTTCCACATCAAAATGTTACGTTCTGCCAATTCATCCAGATTTACAATCCTTAAGAATTCTTGTTGACCAAAAATCTACGCGATGTTTCCTTTTGCTAACGCTCAGACTATTATTAATTAAAATGGTCCAAACGTAGCTCTATAAAATCGATGAATTTCATTCATGGCAATTGTTAGTTTGGGCTAGGCTGCACCAGTTGGCGAGCTACCACGATGATATATGGTAGCTTCAGCTCTTCAGAGTGCATTTTGTAAATAAACTTATATCGTAAATACCTAGCTTAAAACTTTAACATTGAGTCTAAGCTTAAAAGAGTAAGCTGAGGTTTGTTAAAAACAATTAATTTGAATGTTTTTATTATTAATTTGAATATTGAAAAAAACTTGACAAACTTGCGTAATGAGCTAAACATTTCAAGTGCACTATAAAATAACTACGTTGGCATAGATTTGAGCATAATTGAAAACATAAAATTATAAACTAAATGAACATAATTATATATGATTAAATTTAAAGCACTAATATATAAGAGTAAGTATGGAAATATGTATAGTTTTATATATAAGCATAACTACTAATAATAGTGGCTATGGCTTATTTGAATCCTGCCTTGTTGGCCGTTTTTACTATTAATTGCAAATTCTCATGCAATGTTCGTATTTGATGCAAAGTGTTTTGATCGATCGACTCTAGCAATTCTGGCTGGATCTCTTCCAGTTTTTTGGGTCGTAGCGAGAGTACGCCGTTGCGTATGGGTATATTCACATTGGCAAAGGTGTCGGGCAAGCTGTATATGCAAATTTTTGAATAAAAAATCTAGGTAGAGAGGTATAGGCATAGGCATACTTACACTTGAGAAACAATGGGACTACCAAATTTGGAAAGCGCTATTTCACCAGGCTTGGGCCAGCGCAAAAAGGCCATGGGCGGCGTGTTAGGAGATGAGCTGCGCTTTTTGTTCAAAAGTGGCGTTCGATCAGCACTAATAGCCTTGGGACGCGAGGCAATCGGCGTGCGCAATTTGCTGCGTGACCCATGCTCAGCTGTTGTCTGACTAATGTTCGACTGCGGCCTAGCCGAACCCAACACATTTAGTTCGCCACAAGCCGAACGACTGCGACGTGCACGGCGTGCTCGTGCCGAGTGCAAAGGTCCTGGCGTGCGCATAACCTTGTTGCTGCGAACCATAGATCCGGTAAAGGCGGCCAGAGTGCTGCTGCTACTGGCTAAGGCCGATGAGCTGTGACTGCTGTCCTCTGTAAGGTAGCCTGAATAGAGTGGAGCGTGGCAAACCAAGCGATGTATGTATGTGTAATGCAGCGTGCATATCAGTATGTACATAAGTGCAAGTGTTTGTATGAGGATAGTGGAAATGTGTTTAAAGAAAGCCAAGAGTTAGACCCAGCACACCATAAAAGAGTATATAATGATTGAAATTTTAAAAATAATACACACCTTCATCATTGCGATTGGAGCCACAAGCAATTACATTGGCACTAGCAATGGCGCTGCCTGTGATATTGTTGCTGCTGCACATGGATTGTGAGGAGAGCAGCTGTGTCTGATCGCTGGCCTTAAAATCGGTAAAATGCGCCAGTTCAGTTAGTATATCCAAGAAATCCGACATTTTCATTTCGCGCAGCTCCGTTTGTAAACGGCTTTCGATCATTTTCAGTTCATTGTCCACAATTGCCATACATTTTTGTTCCCAATCGTCGATGCTCATTTGCAGGGAGTCCATTTTTAATTCATAAGTCCGTATTTTTTCTTCACGATTGGCGGCCTCGCGATTCCGTTTTGAATTTTTAGGTATTTTAGTGCGCGGCATTTTGTTATTATGCTTATTACTTTATTATTAAATTTTAGTTTAATTTATAATTATTGTGCTGCTTTGTTTTGCGAGATAGCGTCTGCTTTAAATTTTTTCCGCCTTTTTGTTTCGATGGCGTCGCAATCGGTGTGTCAGGTATGCAAGTGTGGCAATCGCAAATATGGCAATATCGATAAAAAAATATACTGCGTGAGGCTGCCAGATCGCTTAAAAAGCGTAAGTTTTTGATTGAGTTGGATAGCGCTACAAGTTTTTAAAATGACTGGTAGCATTAAATAAATTGTATATCGATGACTAGAATTAGTGCCACATTGCTGAAAAAATCAACGTTGTGTTTGAAAATGAAACGTCCGGTGTCTAGTTCTGTTGGAAACGCCAATGATTAAATAGAGCGATAAATAAAAATTAAATTAAGCCTTTGGTGTATATAATAAGTAAACAAAACCTCCTCGCATAAATAATAAATATCTTATATTTTTTGTGCAGTTCAGTGCATTATTTTTAAAACATGCACAGTGTCCAGCTAATCATTGAATTATCACATAATTTTTTTCTCTTTGTGAAACTTTGTAAAATTACAACTTGTTATTAACAATCTACCTTTTATATCTGATAAAATATTTATTTTTTGTTTTTTTTTGTCGAGAAGACTGCAATTGACTTTCGAAGACTTTTTAAATAGGAACAACGAGTGATAAATGGAATGTCTAAACCAACAATTATTACGGCTTTATTGTTTTGTTTTTGTATTTTACGCCAAAAAAAAAGACGAAACTATTATAACCTTGACCCCCTTGGTACAAGGTACAAATTAGGAAGCATGCGTGTTTGGTTTTGCAAAAAAAATTGTTTTTCCCATAAAAGGAACGCGCTAATGTAAGACATAATATTTATAACTGCCCCAATGGCAATGCCACACAACGACAATAAACAGTAAATTTCGACAAATTCGTCAAACAAGTGATTAGAAATATAAAAACGTACGCCTGAAAAATATTTAATTAATAATATATGCAAATAAAAATTTCAAGCTATTCGAACAAGTCAGTCGGCTTTGAAAGCGCTTTCGGAGTGGACTAAACGCTTGGCCATTAAAAAAACAAACAAATTTTAATTGAATTAAAAACAAAAAGTTCTTCAAGTGTATTATAAAGTTTTATAGAATTTGAATTAAGGGAAGTTTAAACCAGCAAATACAAATGGATTTACTTGTGTTGCACAACAGAGTAGAATATACTCCCCAGCAGCAATTTAAAATAGAGCAACTGCGTCAGCTTGTCAAGAGTAAGATCCAAAACGTAGTTCGTCGAATTTTAAGTGCACTCTACATTTTTTTTTTTTGCAGAATCTGGTGTGCTTCATGTTGGCAGTGATGATGTATTTCTAACAAAATTTTTGCACTACACACAATGGGACACGGTTAAAGCATTTCAGGCCATACATGCCTACTATGATTTCAAGAACAAATATCCCAACTGGGTGGCAAAGCATCCCATTGAATATTATCGCAAGATTTTCCAAGCCACCAATTGTCGCTACATTATGCCACATACGGATAAAAATGGACGGGTTTTGCTTATATTCAAGACAGTGGATGCCTTTCAACAGTTCCCGGACTATTTACAGATGCTTATCGAAATGGATGATTTGATATTTGAATCGTTATTATTGTTGCCGATTGTGCAACAAAATGGCATAACTGTTATATGTGATTTGCAGGGGTAAATATTTATTACTCAACCGAATTGTGATTTAGATTTCTTAAGATCTTTTGCCAAATCGAATTTCAATTACGAAACTCTGGCATAATAGTCTTGAAATATTTTTTTTTTTTTAATTTAAAAATTTTTGAACTAAAAAAAAATTTTTACAGCACCACACGTCATTTTCTGCGTCAGTTCTCACCAGCTTTTATGAAAGTGGTCAATGAGAAGAATGGCGTTTTGCCTTTCACCCAGCGGATTGTGCATATTATTCAGCGTGGATTTCTCATGCACTTAACATCAACACTGTTTTTGCCCTTTATGAGCAAAGATTTCAAATCTCGGGTAAGTGTATTAAAATTAAAATATATATTTCTTAGAAATCTGAAGCGTTCCGAATGGACTGTTTGCTTTCTGAAGGGGTCAGTTACCATTGGTCACCATAAGATTAAAGCCGTAGCTTGGTTTAAGGGATCAAAGCCATTATTACCTCATAGGTTTGATAATCAAATATTACTTTATAAAACTATTACAAAAATTTGGGCAATTTAAAAAAGAATGTAGAAGTCCCTCTGCCTCCTTCGTCATAGATGCAGGCCCGTAGAGGGAGGGTGAAAGGGGGGATTCCCCTGCGCCCGTAGGCCCAGTGTAATTACTGTCATTATAAAATTACCTAAAATTTTTTTCAAGCTATGATTTTGCACGCACAATGATTCAAGCTAAAGGGGTAATAGTGGGGCCGGTGCATTTTCCCCCCGGACCCGGATATTCTCTCTACGGCCCTGCATACACATAAAATTGCATGATGCTACACGATTTCTCCGAATCGCCGAAATTTTTTATTTTCAAGTTTAGGCCCATACGTAGAATGAAAAATTTCGCACGGAATGACAAAACTTCATATAATGGGATATGCCAAATGGGATTTTTTTTTTATTTTTATTCAAAAAATTAACAAATTATTTTTTAATATATTTATACTACCAAACAGCTGCTAAGAGAAGACGAAAAGTCCTGCCGAGAAAGACAAGCAACTACTCGGTTCCTACACTTTGAACATCTTAATGAAAAAATCGCAATTGGGCAAGAGCTCCCTTAGGATACTGACAAGGTTTCTTACGGGGCACTGCCAGCTCAGAAACACCTGAGTAGCATAGGTTTAGGGAATTTGATCACATTTGGTTTTTGTGAAACTAAGGAGGTAAAAGAATAGCATATAGTAGCACGATGTCACCCTAAAGCCCAAATAATTACGTTTGTCTTGGATATTGGGCTAGTTGAGGAGCTCTAACACCATAGGTCGTAGTGCAAAATTCCCCAATAATATTATTTAAGTCTAGTGCAAAATTGCTAAAATAATCGCTATCATTTAACTAAAATTAAACATCTAACGTTCGTGCCTCATTTCTTCTACCTATTTAATAAATTACATAAATCTTTAATACCCTTGTCCCTATGCAGTCAGCACCGCGTACGTCTTCTCTAACGACTGCCCGACCCTATGGGTATTTTGTGTAAAAACACCCCTATGCCTTTTTTTTTGCATCTGTGTGGACATATGACACATTTCGGGTCTGATGAATCGAACTCCAACTGTGTCCAAAAGTACAGGAAATTCTAATAGGCTGCGCGTGTTTCACTATGCCATTAAGCTGGACAAATAAGGTGATCTCTACTTGAGTTATTCTCACACACTTTTTGCATACGAACAATAGGCTGAAAGCAATAAATATCTTAAGTAGTATATCATTTTTTCCTTCCTAAAAAGTACATGACGTAGTACGGTAAAGATGTACCAAACATTGTTTAATGTTTTCAAGACCATCCAAAGATTTTAAAACCAAAAAGTTGGAAGGGGTCCCGTTGGGTTTACAGTTATTTGGATAACTGTTTAAGAGAGCATTTATCTTGAATTCCATCTGTCGCAGAAAAAAAATTTTGGGACACAAAATGTTCAAAATTGAACTTTCCGGTTTTTTTTCGTAATGGAAGGTATACACAGAAATTCATATTTTGGGCGGTAGATGGCGCCAAAGGTACTAAAAGGAAGCTATTCGATTTTTAACCAACCTCTTGCCTTTTTTTGTCTCTGATGTGTATGAAAATTGTCCATCTCCTATAACTCGTGAAGTTCTAAAACGAGATTAATAAAATAGGCTACCACAACCCTCTGGAAAGTTGCTTAAAAAATGCAGAAGGAAACCGCAACATTTTATTGGGGGGTCAGTACAAAATTAAACTTATTTAGAATCTTGTCTATTAAAAGGATGACAGGCAATCCTATAACTCGTGAAGTTCCAAAACAATATAAATGAAACAGGTTACCACAACCCTCTGAAGAAGGAAACCGCGACATTTATTGGGGGGTCAGTACAAAACAACTGAATGCTATTACGAGGAATACAGGCAATACGACGGACGGACGGTCGGTCGGCCGAAATGATAGACGGTCAGGGCCAAATCGATTCATTCTGTCGACCCAATCATTTTTGTATAAAGTTTATGGGGACTTACTGTTCTCCTTTTAGGTGTAACATACAAACAATTTTTGGACCAACTATATATCTCTTGTACATAAAGTACAGTGTATAAAAAATATATCAAATTTAAGACACACTCCAAAACATATTTTTCGCCAGATATCATTTTGTTCTAGAACCGCACTAATTGCCATACATACGTCATTCTAAGAAATAACTGCCGGATTTTGAAACAAGATTAAAGTTAAGCATAAAATCTTCAATTCCAGATATTCACACATGATGGTAAACATTTGGGTAAACTGCGGGACATGGTTGGCTATGATTGTTTACCAGCTGAATATGGAGGTCCACAAACTAATGTACTGGATACCAACTGTATGTTTAATCATTTAAGTCAAAATGCTAGCTATTTGGAAAAATTACAGCAATATGAAAAGCATTAAATACCTAAGGGGTGTTAAGATATATTTAAAAACTATTAATTGTGATTTGACAAGTACCTACCATAATACCATATTTAAATTTCATACCTTTGTATAATTTGTAATAATAAAATAAACAAAAAAAACATGAAATAAAATGGATTAATCCAAGTAATATTAAATAAATGCACTTTATCCGTAAACTTTTTACATTTTCACTTTTCTTATAAAATTTAAGCCCTCATAATTTTTAAGTTTCCTTACCTATATACTTTATTATAAGCTATTTCGCTCATAATTTCTCATCATCAAAAATTTAAGTTTTTAAAGATACTCTCAGACTATGCAGTACCAAAGTCCTTCTTTTGCAACAAGGCCAAGGACAATTCATATTAAGACAAACCACCCCAAGTAAACTTGAACTGGTTTTCAAAGTTAACCCGATCTTGTTTTTAAATCAAAAAATGTGCTTATAATTCTCAAACACTTCAAGCACGCAAATACCATATATACGTTAAGGATCTCTGATCCAGACACAACCTTGTGCAGTGGCAATATCGCAAACAATGAGGTAACTACCGAGTTGCGATTTTTGCTAATTGAAAACTAAAACCAATATCTCGCCCTGTTAGCAGTAACCCTCTGGGTTAAGCTTACTGAGGCAATTTTTTTAGGCTCGAAAGAGCTTTCTGAATAATAAATAAACACACTTTTAATAGTCTATCAGTGGAAAACTGTTGGATATCCTTTAGAGATGTCTGAGTGAGTTGCCACTTAGCCCTTCACACTGTCGCTGAAGTGGTCATCATATGTTTACATAAGATCATATATGATGAGCTAAGTAGATGGATGTAGCATGGTTAGGTAACCAACAGCTATTTCATTTTTAGTGATGCGAGTACTCGAAGCTATCTGTCTGAGGTGTGATGCTCTTGGTGAACAAGCTTAAAAGAAGGATTCGATCGTTTCAGTCTAATTGGTCCTTTTGCAAGCCAACTTCGATAAGGTGTATAAGGATCAGCGGGCATTGCCATAGATGAGGTGGTACACCGCCAGGAAGTATGGTTTATTTTTAGTATTCATACTTATAGTTGGTCGAATATGTTGAGCCAAAGGTATGACGACTATGTGGATGGGTGATCGCTGAGCCGATCATCAGCTACTGCAGATGTAGTGGTGGGGGCACCTCAAGCTAGCGAGTTGCATGGCCGTTGAGGCCAAGAGTACATTCTCAGCATAAGTATGAAGATTTTAGACCAAGTTGTCCATATTCGAGCTTACTTTGAGGATTAGGTCCTAGATGCTGTACGTAAGTAAACTTCTGCAACATACTTTCTTGAAGTAAACTACCAGATATGCTATCAACCTTTTAAAATCATTGAAAAACGGACAGGAAATCCTGGATAGCTTAAAGCTCACTCTGAACCACATGGTTTCTATAGAAATATGTATATTCGAAAATTTTTTACAATTAAAAAAGTAATTAAATGAATGTTTTAAGCATTTAGTTTGTCATTTCCAGCTCCTCCTTTCTTTTCGTTCTTCTCTTCTTTTTCACACTAGAGCTGCTCGAAACTTGTCCCAGCGAAGAGTAGCCCGTAGATGTAGAGCCACGGCTCATGCGATAGGTATGTAAAGGCTTGCGTTTTAGCCAAAAACGTAAAAAAAATCTCACTTCGGCCTTTAAAGCTACCATCGGTGGTATCTGGAAAGCAGATAGTGAGATCAATCACTATAAATAACTATAAACATTTGCTCACCTTTTCCTTTACGGCTATGCGCTGTACATGCCATAGAAACTCTCCAATACCGATTAAAAACGATATAATAACGCCCACAATGAGCATTACAAATAGACCGCCGACAGAATCCATGTCAAACTGTCCATCGTCTATGTCCGTCAAGCCGGAGTCGCAGCTATCATTGCTGTTAAACCATTTGTTGCGCAGATTATAGAGTACACCCTGTTCGCTGAGCTTCAGTATGCCCACGCTCAGATTGGAGCGAAAGTTGGCATCTAGAAAGAATGTTATATATAGAAGCACTAAAGGAATAGGTAAATATTCACTTACTTAGCGGCACGGCTATGCCGTAATGCTTCTCTCCAAAACTTTCACCAACTTGTGTCAGCTCGCAATTGCGCTGCACATAGTATTGCATGCTGGTAGTCTCCATAAGAAACGCATAAGTGCCACGACTTAGTTTAACACGATCCACGCCCTCCTCATTGCTCTTGGTAAAACCATCTGGCTTAAAGGATAACATTTTGTTCCAAGCCATGCGATTGTCGGTGTCATTTGATTCAGAGAAATACACAGAAGTAGCGCCACCTCTGATAGTGCCAAACTGTACTTTATTCTGATCCACCAAATCATGTAAATTGGCTATATCACCTGTCAACTTGGAGGATGTTATAAAAGCAGCCAACTGGGCTATATAAGTCTGTGAAATAAGCAAGGCGAATATCCACCAAAATGCTGTTAGCAGGCGTGTGGGCACACCTCTGGGCAGCAGATCACAGCCCTGATTCAGTATGGAGCCCAAAACCAGCCACATGGCATTGCTCAAATGCCAAATATTTTCAGACTCTTGCTCCTCACTTTCATTTGTTACCGGCGGCTCCCACTCATTGTGATCCATGCGGGCCGTCAAAATAATGGCCATGGTGGTTACAAGCATAACCACCATAACATACATCCATACTTCCAAGCCATAGGGATTGAGAAAAGCATAAATATTAACTGGCGGAGGCGGTTCTTTGTAGGATAGTATGCTAATGCCCAGTTGCATGAAGGGCACAGTAAAGTCCACAACAGAACGACGCGCCTGGGTGATGGTCAAATCACATATACCTATTTGAGCATTCTTTAAAGAACAAGGAAATATTTATTTATTGTCTATCGACTTTTTTTCAAAGCACTACTTACATTATCGATTAGTTGTCGTATAATGCCATCCCACTCATCGGTAGCCGGATCATAGCTGCCATATTTATTATCACGTACTGGCTCAAAATTAAAATCAAATTTGCACTCTTCTGCCAACTTATAAATCAAGTCCACCGCGTAACCCTCAAATCTTTCATTACCCTCAAAGTGAACACCCTCTGGTTCTTTGCTTTAAAATAAAGATTTACCAATTTAAAATCTCTAAAATGAAATCTTTACTTACCGCCAGCTAAAGTAAGGCTTGCCCACACGTGTGGCCACGGTATAACGCACGGGTTTCTGGGAGAAATCCTCTTTATTCTCCAAACGACGCTTTTTCATAGCTTGCGTAGAGTTTTCGCGTATTGTGGCGTAGTCTACCAGCTGAAAGTCCTTGTTCCATATATGCGTTACACGATCGATCAATGGATTATAAACTTCCAGATTAAAATCATCGCGTTGTCCATCCTCGTTGAGTTTCAGTCGCTGTGTCTTAAATGGAGGCTTCACTTGTTTGGGTGAGATCTAGAGATTTAAAAAAATTTTGAGTTGCACCCTTTTTAGTTTGTTTGCGATTTTGTAACTTTACTGACAAAACTATCGAGAATTAAACGATCAGGGTATTCATGCTTGATGTTGAGTTGAGCGTTGCAAAGTTGCACAAAAACCCAACAAGCGTGAATACCTTTAAGTTTACTTATTAGTTTAGTTGTTGAGTTAATGCTTCTTTATATCTAATTTTGTAAGTTTTAAACTTGGTGCGCTTAGGTGTTCAATCAGCCATTTACAAGTAATCATATTTAATTCACTAAATTTAGTATATCAAGTGCAAAGTGTGGAAAAAGTTGCAAACTACGTGTTATGCAACACATTCTCAACAACTCAACAGCTAAAGAACAGGCTTAAAAGTTGAATCTCAGGTCGGTATATGTTGCCGCAGTAAAAGTTTTCAACTTTTCAACACCTCAACACAACACTAAGCGTGAATACCCTAAATGTTTTTAATGTTGGCAATGGCAATCACCAATTTACATAATTTGAATTTTATAGGAAATGAACTATTAAACTGTTAAGTCCAAAAAATAAAGGCTGAAGTTAACATGAGAAGGTTAGGATCAGTACAGTCGAACTTCCCTAAGGCGAACTCGAACGCAAGCAGATAATTCTTTATATAGAGATCGTTATAATAAGATCAAAAACAGGGTGCTTGAAAAAAATGCTTAATATGAAAAAACTCCTTCTAGGGAAGCAAGTTCGACTGTCTTTTTATGCCCGCTTCTCATATTTTTTAATTTGTTTTCGTACTCGAACTAATTGTTTAATAACAATATCTATTATGTACAGGAGTAAGCCGATCTTAAAGGCACAGCTCAAGAACACTGTGAATTTTGAAGCATTGGCTGAGTTCTGGTACCTTCTGAAAAAACCAATTAAAATACTTACCGCTTTCATTTGCTCCACTAAAAGTGGTCCAGGATTCCAAAATCCACGCCCACAAACTAGTTGAGGTGTAAAGAAAGTCGTATGTTCGGCAACTTGTAGTAGAGCATTATAGATATAATACGACGGCATCGTAAATTAGTTGACTGCTGAGGGAGGCAAACTGTGAATAAAATAATGTCAGATTAATGTTACTGAATTTTGTATACTCTAAAGCTACAACTTAAAATGGGATGACGAATTGTGTATGCTCTTTACAAGCAAGTTTCTCGAAAAATCTAAGCTAAAAAGTTTTTTTTAGCCCAATGTAAGAAATCTACAATAACTTAGTAGACAAAGCACCTTCTTTCTATATGTCAGAAATCAACAATAAAGTTGGGATTGTTAGCTTAGCCCCTTCATTACTATTAATTTAAGCATAGCTTACCTTATTTTCTTCGTCATCCCCAAAGATATCAGTCTCATCATGCATAGGTGGCGGAACATAAGTGCGCACACGTACAGCCGCAACTGCTACAGTAAACTCTCGAGAATAGAAACGATCAATGCCACTGATATGGGTGTCCAAGTTTGTAATAAATAGATGCTAAAAAAAGAAAGAAAAGATTAAGATGATATTCACATAGAGGGCGCTCCATCTTTTATGCATGTTAGTTGCGCCATTAACAAGCAAAATGTTGTGAGTCCACTCGATAACAACAAAAAATCATTGCATGACCACAAATGTGTTAAAATAGTCTGGACAGTTATTACAAGATGGTGTAAATCCAAGAATGCAGTTTTTTGAATGGAAGTTCTCTGCATGCGTTATTTAAGCAAATGGTCACATTGACACCCAGATCTTCAGTTTTGACCCCTTCGGACATCTTCTTATGCCTACGCCAGCAAGCCTCTACATCACAGTAGATAGCTTAAGCCAAAGATTTTTGCCGAAACCATCCAGATAATCAAAAAAGTAATGGAAACAGAGCAAAAAGGACACATTGTTTTACCCGTTAAAGGCAGCCACTTGATTCACGATGTGTTCAAAAACTAGTCAAAATAATTTTGAAAAGACCAACTTGAATAAAAATGCCTCATATTAATCTGTGGATTCAAGGCCAACATAAATGTTTTACCCGTTAAAGGCAGTCCAAATTAAGTGACTAACGATGTTTGTATTAGTTTCAAAAATCTACCGTTAAAAAAATTTTGTTAATCTTAAGACCAATTTGAAAAAAAAATCCCTCAAATGGGAAAATTTTTTTCTGTTTGCATATTCACGTGGCCAACATATAAAGATAGGACTCTGCCAACTGCACCTATGCTCCAAATTAAGTTTGTTTTTTAAAAGTTCTAAATTATTAGTTATGTAACATATTTTGAGTTCTCCTTTAGAAGTATAACGAAGTTCTCAACTTTTGTCTACCTTATGTCTTAAAAATATTTTACTTAACTCTTAAGACCCGTACGCAGAATGCAAAAATTCCGCACGAAATTTCGTATAAAAAAAAAATTCCCTTTTTTGGGATTTTTTTTTTATATGAAGTTTTGACATTTGGTGCGGAATTTTTGCATGCTGCGTATGGGCCTTTATATAAAATAGGACTCTGACAACTCGAAATATGCTTAAAATTGTTTCGGTGTTTGTTAAAGTTCTAAAGTAACTATTTATGAAACATTTTTTCGAATTCTCGGACTTTAGAAGTATACCGAAGTTGCCAACTTTTCACTAACTCACATTAAATGGACCAGTCATATTAAAGCCAATGGATGCATTGATCACTTCGGCTATTAAATCGGTGGGACATTCGAGCAGAACATATTTCTCACGCGCATTGTTAATGCGTTTCCAGAGTATGCGAAAGTCGTCGCCACGTTGAAACTCCTGTAGTTTAATGCCAGTCTTATGCAGCTGCTTCCAGGCAAAGATGTGCTGCAATCTGGCTAAATCTAATTATAGGATCAATTAGTTACTAAATTAATAACTTGTACCGAGCTACTTACGCGTATCCCGCTCATAGGCAATGGTAAAGGACTTCCAGTCGAAATTCTTGCTGCGCAAGATATCATAGAAAGCCGTGGAGAGCACCAATTCCGTAGGTGCTACATTCACGCTCAGCTGATGATTAAGGCGCTGACGTTCCGGTAATTGTGGATGCCAGTCGTACTGCAGATGTGGTATGCCTGTTACATTACACAGCACCTCAACAATATCTATGTAAAAGAAAAGTTCAAGTCAACAACACTTAAACGGGTCGTAAGAGCGCACTATCTATAGAGTATATAGTATACCTATACACTCTCTTATATATTATTGTTTAGAATGATTTGTCAAGGGGATAAACAAACTAACAAAACAAACAAAGAAACTCTCGAGCAAAACATTAAACAACAAGAACGCAAAATCAACAAAAAATTTTCTTGGCAACATTTCAAGAATTGCTCGAAAGTGTCCCGTGCTCGTACGCATGGACAAGATGATCGTCATCGTTTATTTACTGCAAAAATATTTTTGTTTATTTCGTGCTTTCCCAATCTGAGGGCTAACATGTGTGGGGCATCTTGCGAAATCATTAACGAGGTTAGCTATATAATATTTTATGGCACTCTCTCTAACTAATTCCAAATTGGCTCTCATTTTTTCGTATCTCTAATGTAGACAGCGATTAGCGAGTCAGACAAAACATGTCGAGGAACAAAAATAAGAGACCCTGCCAAATTGTTTAATGACGCTAAAGCATATGATTTGGTTTAAAAATAAATTAACTTTGCTTATAAGCATAACCGCAACAATAAATAGTCAATAAATATGTGTTAAGAGCACCGAAACGTGGATACGCTTTAAATATACTTAAAAGCAGAATATTTGATAAGTTAAGAGAGGGAACTACAAGTTTTCTGTATGATTCCTATAAAAAAGTTCCCCTAACAATTATGAAAGTTATAAGAAAATTTATGATTTATTTTCTAAGGTTAATTTTATGCACTACGATATTTTAAATTACGATTTAAGGCCAGTATGCACTGAAAGAAAAATCTGCAACTTTTTTTATAGCGTTTGTGAGCAAACAGTGCTGCTCATTAGAGATGAGACACTGATTACTTTTTTGTAAACTCGTACTTTAATCAGAGCTGGGCAGCCCAGCGGGCACTTTTTGTTCGGGCGCTTTTTGCCCAGCTCTGACTTTAATGTTCTATTGAGTTTTCAAATATAAATAACATAAATAAGGAGCCATCGGTAAGCCCCCAAATTTACTTCCAATTTGGTCAGTAGAACAAAAAAAATGTATATATAAAGGGTTATCAATCTTGAGGTTTTTTTTCAACAGGGTTTTCTTGATAAATCACGCGTGAGTACTGTCAAGCTGCTATGTGTTTTTTATTCAGCTTTCACTGCCATTTCATCATGAAAACCCTTACACCCGAACAGCGTTTACACATCGTACAATTATATTCCAAAAATTCGCGTAAGGAATGTTATTCGCGCGCTAAGGCCATTTTATGGAACCAATTCGGTGAACAATTCATTTCACGCTCTGGACCGTTGAATTGGCCTCCAAGATCGTGGAATTTTGTCCTTTGGAGCGACGTGAAGTCTAAAGTATTTGTGGATAAGCCAGCTACGATTGAAGCATTAGTGGCCAACATTACCCGATTATTCGCTAGATAACGCCGATTATGCTCGAACGCGACATCGAAAATTGGAACCTCCGCATTAACGAGCTACGGCGCAACAACATTTGAAAGGGATTATCTTTAAAAAGTGATTGGCAAGAATGGTTCTTTCTATTGATAATAAAGATAAACCGATTCATTTGGATTTTTTGTGTTTTTTTGCATTTAAAAAAAAAACCTCAAGATTGATGACTCTTTACATGTTTGTCAGTCTGTGTATCTCTCTGTCTGCCCGTCTGTACGAACTCCAAGATCTTGAATAGTAATGAGCTATATTAACCAAACTTGAGATTTAGACTTCGTATATGGCTAGCCAGAACAATATTATTTTCTTTTCCACGCTCCCTTCCACACCCAAAAAATTTAAAAGCGATATATGTATTTCGTAAAATTTTTCGAAAATGCGGGAAATTAAAAATCGTTACCAAATATCAAAATTATTATAATTTATTTTTGAGATAATATTAAAATAGAGTAGTACAGTAATAAAGAGTTTCAGCTGAAAAAAAAATAATTCCCTTTTTTGGGATTTTTTTTTTTTTATATGAAGTTTTGACATTTCGTGCGGAATTTTTGCATGCTGCGTGGGCCTTAAGTCTATGAAACTTTCTGAGATTGTTTCAGACCCTGTTCTTAGTCTAAAACCGAGTTTTTATTTTTGTGGGAGGGGGTTTACTGTAGTTTTTAGTCGAAAAACCCAGCGTAAGGGTAGCTGAGTTTGTAAAAAACTTGACTTAAAATTCAACATCAACAAGAGACCAAGGTTGGACTTCCAGTCGATGTTTTTAGATTTTTTTAAATTTTATTATTTTTTAATTTTTATTAAGGCCAAATAGTGGGACTTTTGTTTATATGAAGTTGGGATAGTGGGATTTTTTTTTATATGAATTTTTGCACGGAATGACAAAACTTAATATAAAATTAAAAGTGGGAAAAAATTTCATATAAATAATAGTGGGTTTTTTTTATTATGTGTATTATTTATTTTATTTTTAAAGATTTTTATCCGTAGACATTTTTTAATAACGCAGTTTACCATAAAAAATACTACATATTATTTTTTCTATACCTATATTTTCAGATGAGGTTTGTTGGAAAAAAATATATTTTGTAAGTAATTTAGTTGTAATACGAAATTTGCAATTAAAAATTTGAATGAGTACCGCCCAAAACGAAAAGCTATCTAAATAATGCAAACAAAAAATGCTTTGCTATACAAACTTAATCAAAAATTTGAAATACCTTTAGTTAGGGTATAAATCGAAAACTTACCGCTGGTTGTCTTTGAACTTGGTCCAAGAATAGCTGCGACACCGTTTCCAATTAAATCGCAAGCTGTATGAAAGACAAGTTATGAGTGCCATTAATGATGGAAAAGGTAATATTTAAAAATATATATGTATATACTCACATAAATCCTGCAACAAAATGCTATCATCTATGGTCATGAAATGCTTTAGGGCCTCTAATTGAATGTCATGATTCAAAGCATTTACTTCAGCTACAGCCATATCAAAAGCCTCGGCTAAATGCATTTCGTTATCAAAGAAAATGGCGCCTGGAAGCAATTATGGTATAATAATAATATAAAGAAATTTTGAGAACAAAAGTCTTACCAATTTTGACCACCAAGGCATCATCATGTGCGTAACATATTAACAGCAAGGACGCTAAAACTAGGAACTTCAGGGCACACATAGTGTATAGTTATTTTATGTTTTTATAGAGACATTTGCACTTTTATTTTTTATTATAATTAAAATTTATATAATGCAGCAGGCAACACAAAAAAAACACTTGAATTTTTTAGCTCAACAAAGAATATAAGTAGCTTGAAATTTGCCAATCAGGCAAAAACCAAAATTTCCATGCGCGTTTTTTCGAAAATATTTTTTAAAAGAACCAGACGTCTTTGCCAAATGTCTGCGCAACTGCGCGGTTCTAGAGGCACTAATATGCTGTGAGCAAGAAATTCATATTATTTTTTTTGGAAAAAATACTCATGAGATACAAGCGAGAGCGTGCCGCCTATTTTAGTCTCAGATCACTGGGTGGGGGTAGGCAAACGTCACTTACTTTATGGACAAAAAAAAAGTGGCAACAATAAAATGCTTGGACTTTTAGACAGCACGTCAGTGCGACTCTTTGATGTGCTACTACACAAGATTCTCAAAATTATGCAAAAAAATTTGGAAAATCCAAACAGCCCCATAGACGCTAAGTAGGGTATAGCAAAAGCTACAAAAAATAGTCAACAGCAAAGCTCTTAAGCATATAAAAATATACTATATATGCCAGACGCATTTTTAGCTGCTTCAGCCAGATATTTCCCAACAACCAAAACACAACTCGTACAGTTTTTTCCAAAATTTTCTTTAATCGAAATATAACGAACTCCAAAAGTGTTCATAATTCAACTGCCCGTTTTGCTGCGATGTTTTTCTTTGGAGGAGGAGTGTCTTGAGGCCGATGAACGTCTAGAGGATTTACAACTGCTGGATATGCGCATTGGTTTCTTGCGTATCCAAAACTTTAAAGCAAATTTCAATTCTGCCTTTAAAGCTTGCCAGGGTGTAACACGCTCCTCCACGGCCACATTCTGCACATTCCAAAGAAACTCACAAATGCCTATGATGACGCCCGTAAGTACACCGCCAGCCAGCACCACAAAAACACCGCCCAGCTCTATGATGGACAGCTCATCACCGTCCACCTCATGTATGGATTCACAGGTAATATTATGATTCTTCCACCATTTGTTTTTGAGCTTATAAAGTTCACCTTTTTCGCTGAGTTGTAGTATGGAGACGCTTAGATTGGTGCGATAGTCGGCGCCTGTTGGAAGACATAGTCAGAGACTTAAGTATGCAATTTGTTGCACTCACCTAGAGGCACAGCCAAACCATAATGCTTTTCACCAATCTGTTCACCGATTTCACGTAAATCACAATGGCGCTCTATATTATAGGTCATGCTGGTGGTTTCCATAAGAAATGCAAAATTGCCCTTCTCCTTGCGCACACGAGCTACGCCCTCTTTGTTGTTGGAAGTAAAAGCCGAGGGATTAAAGCTCTTCATTTGATTCCAGGCACGCTGATAGTCCGTGTCATTGGACTCGGAGAAGAATAGTGAAGTGCTGCCACCACGCATGCTGCCAAATTTGACCTCATCCTGATCTATCAGATCCTGCAGGCTGTTTATAGTGCTCTGCCACTTGTTGCTGGTCAGAAAGGCAGCCAAATTGGCCGTATAGGTGCTCAGCATCATCAACGCAAAGAACCACCACATGCCGGTTAAGATGCGCATATGTGGACCACTGTTGAAGCAAAAGCAATTATTAGTTTGGTCTGCTTTTTCTGTTATAAAGAGCAGCAGCAATTACCGTGGCAGTATATCGCAGCCCTGTGCCATAATGGAACCCACCATTAACCAAGTGGAATTGTTAACATTCCAAATATTTTCAAGCTCATCGGGATCCTGAATGGCAGGATTGGGCGGCATCCATTCGCGATGCGAAAGTCTAGTAAACAATAAAGATTTTAATTAAAGTAGTGCCGCAAAAAAAATCTCTGCGGGATTAGCCTATAAACCGTTCTTGAGTAAGTTGCACCTACCTGGCTATAAACACAAAAGCAAGTGTCATAACAAGCTGCGCAAAGATCATATAGATCCAAACCTCTGGTGCAAAAGGTTGCAAGAAAGCAAATGGATCTTTTGGTTCGGGTGGACTCTTATAATGCAATATGCTAATGCCCAGCTGCATAAATGGCACCGTAAAATCCACTACAGAGCGACGCAGTTGTGTGATGGTCAAGTCACAGACTCCAATTTGTGCCTGCTGTAAGACCATATACAAAAATCCTTGAACATCATTTAGTTGGGGTTTAGGAAATCTTAAAGGCCAACTTACATGATCTATGAGCTTGCGTATAATGCCATCCCATTCTTTGGTCTCGGGATTGTACTTGCCATTGCCATTGACAATCATAAATTCATATTCGAAATTCATAAGTTCGGATAACTTGCGTATGAGATCCACAGCATAGCCTTCGTACTTATCCTGACCGCGAAAGTTCTCATGATCTTGTCTAAAAAGAATTTCGTAATAAACTTAACAAATCATTTATGGACAAGCACCTACTTCATCATAAAGTACGGCTCCTCGTGATGCGTAACCACAGTATAGACCTTGCGCTGCTCCGAAAAATCCTGTGTGTTTGAAGAAGTCTGCAGCTCCTTGTTTACAGGTCTTGGCTTTATGCCTGCATCAGGTATCCACATCATCATGGGTTCATTTACAGTGGGCTTATAAATTTCCAAATTAAACTGTGTGCGTTGTCCAAACTCATCCAGTTTCATATTTTCCGTTTTAAAGTGCGGCTCAACGTCATCCTCTGATATGGTCTTCATTTCATTGACTATATAAACACCTGTATGCCAGGGACTCATGCTATCTCCCATGCCGCAATGCTTATTGGGTGGAAAATATTGCTGCATGCTGCCTATAACATTACGCGCTGAATTGGCATAGAGCACCACGGCATCGTAGATGAGTATGGGCAGCATGGTTTGATTGCCCAAAATTTCCTAAAAGAAAAATTGTTATGGAAAGATTAAAGTTTTAGGAAAATATAATACTTACATCGATTCTGGTTAGACGCGTCTTTTTGCGTTCATAGGGATTGGGATCGACCGTTTTTAAACGCACCGAGGTAATGTTGGCTTTAAAGTCCTCATTGTATATGTCTTTCAGACCCGAGCTATGCGTATCCAGATGCGTTAGAAACCAGTTCTGTTTGTTAAAAAGACACTGTTTAAGGAAATTTGGAAGTTAGCTTAGCCAAGATTACCCTGAATGGACCTTGAAGCTTAAAATCCAATGAAACTTGTAATAGTTCTTTTAACGATTTTGGATCACAGTCTAGTATGATGCGATGCTCATGAAAGGTTTCGGCTGCCTCTTTCCACAAGACGCGATAGTCTTCTGCATAATCGGCCAAGTGACGCAGCTTGACATAGTCACTATTAACAGGATGTATGTTCATCAGATCTTGTAGACGTGCGAGGCCTGTAAAAATAGTACAGCCCAAATGAGTAGAAGCCTAATGTAACTCAATCCTTGGGAGGAATACCTTAAACCGTAAAACTGTTTTAAAATTTTGTTGAAAAACTCCAATAATTAAAAAATAATTTTGACGGAAAAAGATATGGCGACAACCAAACCAAGTTCTAAACATATCCGCAAGGGATCTCAGCATACGTTTTTTCGCAAATCATTTATTTATTGTATTACTAATGCCATCAGTTTATAAAATTTTTCGCCCAGAAGAAGTAAGGAATGAAAGAAAGAATAGAAACCACGCCAAGGCAAAATAAATGTCCGTGAGCTGGGTCAGCTCAAAAATAAATGACAGACGAAAAAATCTTTTTTACATTATAGAAAAAACCAAACCGTGTAATACAAAAAATAGCGTTACGAAAACCCGTCTCTCTTTTCCGGAAATTTTAACCAAAAAAATCCTGGTTGTTACAAATGAGAAGCATACAGAGCCACTGAGTCTCACATCCAAAAAAAGAAAGAATGTTTGCCCTTTGGGCCTGGTCCTAGCAACATTTACATAATTTGAAATATTTTTGTTTTTCCATAATTTCTAAGTTTGTGCGAAATTCCGCTTCCTCGGAAATCTGTAAAAATTTCAAACTTTTTACTATTTTCATAAAATTTCTTAATTCGGCCAAAATTTCTCTTCGTGGGCTTGGTCCCAGCTAATAATCTCTACAGAAATTTTGACTATTTTTTTGGATTGTTATAAAACTTGTTAGTTCGGATGAAATTCTTATCAACTAATAATCTCTAAAAAATTATTGACATTTTTGATTTTCATCAAGTTTTTAAGTTCGCGCGAAATTTTTCTCTGCGGGCCTGATACCAGCTAATAATCTCTATGAAATAATTGACATTTTTTGATTTTCATGAAGTTTCTAAGTTCGTGCGAAATTTCTCAATGCGGACCTGGTTCCAGATAATAATCTCTATGAAATTATTGACATTTTTCAATTTTCAGGAAGTTTCTCAGTTCAAAGGAAATTTATCTAGGGGGTGTTGGAACACAAGTTTTGTCAATTTTTCTTGATTTTCATAAAGTTCGTAAGTTCGCACGAAATTCTTCACGATGGGCCTGGTTTCAGCTAATAATGTGTATATTTATTGTATTTTCATGAAGTTTCCAAGTTCTCACAAAATTCATCTAGGCGGAAGGTTGGTAAATTTTCTTAAATTTTCAAAAAATACTGGGCCTCTGTTGCAGAAAATCCCCAAAAAGCCTATCAAAAACAACCCAACTAGTTTAAAAAATGGTTTTTAGATATAGATTTTAAATATCATAACTATGTATAATCATCCTTTGGTCTGTCACCACTTCATTGAAATTTTATATAACTCAGTTGTTAGTAAAGCTTACTCACATTGGAAAACTGTTTTAGAGTTTCTCAGACCAAACTGCGTATTTGTTGTACAAAATCCTCAAAAAGCCCTACAAAAAACAACCCAACTACTTTAAAACCTAATGTAACTCAGCTTTTAGTACAGCTAGCTCAAAATGGTTTTTAGTAATAGATTTTAAATATCATAACAATGTATAATCACCCTTTGATCTGTCATCAAAAAAACCCCACTTCATTGAAATTTTATATAACTCAGTTGTTAGTAAAGCTTACTCACAACGGAAAACTGTTTTAGAGTTTTTCAGACCAAACTGCGTATCTGTTGTACAAAATCCTCAAAAAGCCCTACAAAAAACAACCCAACTACTTTAAAACCTTATCTAACTCAGCTTTTAGTACAGCTAGCTCAAAATGGTTTTTAGTAATAGATTTTAAATATCATAACTATGTATAATCATCCTTTTGGTCTGTCATCAAAAAAAAAACCCCACTTCATTGAAATTTTATATAACGCAGTTGTTAGTAAAGCTTACTTACAACGGAAAACTGTTTTAGAGTTTTCCAGACCAAACTGCGTCTCTGTTGTACAAAATCGTCAAAAAGCCCTACAAAAAACAACCCAATTATTTTAAAACCTTATGTAACTCAGCTTTTAATAGATTTTAAATATCATAACTATGTATAATCATCCTTTGGTCTGTCATAAAAAAAAAACACCACTTCATTGAAATTTTATGTAGCTCAGTTTTTCGTAAAGCTTACTCGCAACGAAAAACTGTTTTAGAGTTTTTCAGACCAAACTGCGTCTCTGTGGTATAAAATCCTCAAAAAGCCCTACAAAAAACAACCCAACTAGTTTACAACCTCATGCAACTCGGCTGTTAGTAAAGCTAGCTCAAAACGGTTTATAGTTATAGATTTGAAATATAATAACAATATTCAACCTCTGGTGTGGCATAAAAAAGTGCCAAAAATTTAAACCCTACTTCATTGAAATCTTATGTAACTCAGTTGTTAGTTAAGCTAGCTCACAACGAACAAAAGTTTCAGACTTTTTCTTCCCAAACTGTGTCTCTGTTGTCAAAAATTCCCAAAAACCCAAGCAAAAAGCAACCCAACTAGCTAACAACCTTATGTAACTCAGCTTTTAGTTAAGCTACCACAAAACGGCTTAAAGTTTTAGAGTCTTAATGGCAATACTTACCCTCTGGTGTATCATAGATCAGTGTAAATGTACGCCACTCATAGTTGTATTTAATAATCTCAAAATAGGCGCGTGATAATACCGTTAAAGTTGGTGCCACATTAACTGTCATCTGATTATTCAAATGCTCCTGACGCGTAGCCTCCAATTTCCAATCGTATTCTATATGTGGAATGCCGGTTGTGTTCGCTATTTGCGCTACAATATCTATAAAATATACAACATATGTTTCCTACAGCCAGCAATTCAAAATATCCGCAAATTCATATATACATACCACTAGCTGCCTTTGAACTTGGTCCGAAAATAGCCGCAACACCATTGGAAATCAGCTCACAAGCTATGCAGAGAGTAAACCAAAGACATGCATTGTAAAAAAAAGCTTAACAAAACTATGGTCGTATCTTGTAGATAAAAACTTACTTAGTTGTTGCAGCATAAAACTATCATTGGTGGGCATGTAACGTTTAATGGTGCTAAAACGTAGGCCAAAAAATTTTTGATTATTGACCTCCCGAAAGGCCTGATCGAAACTTAATTCGATTTCCTGTTCATTTTCAAAGAAAATGGCGCCTACAAAGACACAGCATATGTACATACATATATAGTATTTGTTGTTATTACCAACTTACCCACTAGTACTTCCGTTTCATCAATATTGCCCAGTGGCAGCGCCGTTTTTAAAAATAAAAGCACATAAATAAAACTTTGATGCAAATGCATTTTTTGTATTTTCCAACAATTTGTAGTAATCCAAGCACTCAATCTAATAGAATTTTTGAAATGCGGCAGCCATTTTGGTCACAATTGTCTACACATATATATATTTGTACCACCCCACACACAAATTACGTAAAATTTCAAATTTTTAAGTTTTTTGCTTATTTATTTTTTTCTTTGCTTTTGCTCCAAGCGACCGCAGCATCCAGTCTTGGAGCGCTAAGCAGGCACACTGACTGCCTAGTTAACTAGATCACCAGATGACTCGCCGCTGACTGTGTCCACTCACTGCGCTCTCTCTTTTTTTACAAAAAAAAAAAAAGAGGAAACTAAACCAAACGCTATATCCATTGGCTACCATGCGCTCCATAATTTATAGTGCTTGTCGGTGACGTAGGCGGCACCGTGTCTAGCATAGCTCTATGTATTTATATTATTCTTTGCCACTTGCTATAAGATGTTTGTCATGGGAATTTTCAAATCTATGCCAAATATTATGATCATCTTGCTTTTGTTTAGCTTTGTCATCTTTTGATCTAGCAAGTGTAGGAAAACATTATGTTTTCTAGTGATGAAGACGCTTTAACGCATGCGAGTACTCAGTCGGTCAGACAACCTTGTATACTTAAATCCTGTTTTTTATTTTTGTGGGTTTATTGATATTGATCTTTACAGCAATTATAAGGCCTCAAAGGAATTGAAATGTACCACAAAAAAAAGTAAGTAACACTTGTGAAACCAATAAGTAAAAAAAAAAGTCATTTGACTACGTGACAAAAAGCTAGACCAATTAATTTTATTTTCTAGTTATACAAAAAATTAACAAATCATTTTTGGACATATTTGAGCGCAAGGTACTATGTAGCATACTTGGTCCCATGTGAGAGGACGATGGCACCTTTAGATTAAAGCAGTGATGTGCACCCATAGCCCGTGGGGGCCGAATGAAAATGAGAATTCACACAGACACGAGCCGAGCACTTGCCGAAGTAAAAAGCCAAAATGAAAAAATGCTAGCGAGCACTGACAGAATAGCTGTATTCACTACAACTAAACCAATACATTTACATTTTGGCCGCTCTCTTCTTGCACATCCCTGGATTAAAGGCCCAAAAATTCCGCACGAAATGTCAAAACTTCATATAAAAAAAAAAAAATCCCAAAAGAGGGAATTTGCTGCGTATGGGCCTTAAGTTACAATGAGGAGTGTGCAAGTGAGCTAGGAGGACCAGTGATTAGCAAACTGGAACTGAAATTAAGACACTTAGAATATGCTGGTCATATAATAAGAATGCCTAAAGAAGATCCTACAAAGAATTGGAAGACCAAATACAAAATGGATTGGAAACGTCGAAAAAACAGCAAACGAAATTTCAATCAGAAATTGGAGGACTGTATCAAGAGATAGACCTAGATGGAGGCGTGTTCTATAGGAGGCCAAGATTCGTTACGGAACGCAGAGCCAACAACGACGATATTTATTTTCTAAAATTAAAAAAGTTTTATTTTGATTTTTGAATAAAAAATTATATTTATTTTTTATTATTTTTAATTCAAAAAAATTATAATTTTTTCCAAATTTCTTCTTCTCCCAAACCCTTGTTTACCTCTTTTGGGACTCACTTATGCTCCTCCTGAGGTGTGGGTATGCGATCTCAGCATTCGTCTGCAGGCATTCCGATCCTGGATCAATTCATCGCTGAGACCCATTCGTTGCTTATATTTTTACATTTGAAAAAAGGTGAGGTTTTTGGCACTTGTGTATGGATATTCGTTAGTTATGGACTTTCCTTTTACACCGGCGCTTGTCTCCAGACCCGGTAACCAAATTAATGCAAAAAATTTTAATAATAGTTTTTTTATGGTTTGTATTTCAATTTATAATCTTTATTATAACTAGCTCTTCTATTTATTTATTATTTTATTTCTTCGTTATCTTTTAAGGTGTCAGCATGCCTAACATTGGAAGCTCTATACCAGATCCTGATCCGCACTATAATTTATCGTGGGGATTTGTAAGTTTTTATCAAAAAAGTTAATTTTGTCGCTTTTACGTAAACGAACAGGCAAAAACATTTTCAAATGTCAACTAGATTTTACTATGATCGTTATCCTCTTCATAACTTATAGTAAGGATTATTATTTTTTGATGCAGTAAGAGCGTTTTTCATTCATTCAGATAGCCAAGCTGCTATCAGGGCTCTACCATCATGAAGCATTTTCTCTTGAATGATTGAAGAATGCCAAAATTACCTTCAACTCCTTCCTGTCTTCTCTAAACAGAGTTCTGCATGTTGGATACCTGGTGGAGGGAAACGCGATCGTTGATGATCAAGCACGACAGGGTGCCTCCACCCCCACTACATCTCCTGCACCGTTCCGTGGCATTGGTTGCTCCACAATCAAGACCATGGTGAACAAATGGGCAACAGGAGAACATAGGGGATACTGGTTCTCCTTACCGGGACTGCATGAAGCAAAAGCGCTTGTCAAACCTCTGGATGTGATCAAGACAAAAGGTCTGGGCAGAGCGGACTTAAAACTTATATTAGCATGCCTATCTGAGCACCACACTGTAAGATAATACCTACAGAAAATGGGCCTTATCGGATGCTTCACAGTGTAGACTCGTTTTGAAGACGACGTAACCACCAGACATATCATCTGTGACTGCCCAGCGCTAGTGCTTTTTTGACGCTTTTACAACAATTTATTTGAGAAATAAAAAGCGCTTAAAAAGGGACAACCATGAAAATTCAACTCTAATAAAGACTTGTATAAAAATTTAAAGTTATAATTTGATACAGAGCTTTTGGTAAATTCCTAGTGCTTAAATATCAATGCCATATTGGCACTGATCTATAAAGAGAAAGAAAGCACAATGACTTTACAGAGTTGTTTAAAATACAGGGTGGGTCCTCTGTTGGTTTGGTCTTTAAACACTCATAATTCGAAACATTCCCGTTCAAATTTTAGTCAAAGATCGTTAAACAAACGAACAACGCGTAAAAGTGGTACAGCCGTATAGGCGCTATTTCAGTGGAAAGGGTCCTGGAGAACAGCTTACTTCGAAGTTTCTAACAAGTTTTTAATATGTTTTTAGATAAAGCATAATGTAGTTTATATTACTCAGTCAGAAATCCTGCCAACCCGATATGTTAGAACTTAGTAGCTTTTCTAAACACATCACTCAAAAACGTTTTCAAAAAAGTACAAATAGTAAAAAAAAATAAACAGTACAAAACTTAAACACGCTACACAACTTCCACAGAGCTGTAAGTACTAAAGATGTGGTCCATTATTTGGAAAGCGCTTTGGGGTTACTCTTTAAAAATAAAATTGGGGATCGTATAGGGAAAAGTTGGCAAAAGCTTATAGAGTAGACAATTTAAATCAGATTAATATTCTTTCCAATACAATTTTGATGCCATAATTGATATTCTAAATCTTTAATTTCAGTAAAAAAAAAACTAAAACTCAAACATGGCAGAAGAAAGAGTAGATTTCAGCTTGCTGGATTTTGACACCTATGATGAGTATCTTAGCTCGTTCGTTACTCTACAAGATCGACGTTATTTGGGCAACATAAATGTCGGCAAGGCGCTAGTAAAACTGGGCTACCGTTCCGCAAATATGCCATATGACGAAGCGGAGTTCGCCAGGCGACATAATATGGCCTGGCAGGCAATTAGACCAAAAATCTTGGGCCTTATGTACTATGGTCAATATATGGATCCCAGCATTACAGATCCAGTATTATTGGAGTTTCGCAAACGTGAGGAGCCCAATCTCACTAAGGTTATATCGGTAATGTCCATATACATATGTATTTGTTTTTAGCAGAACTTGTTTTTTTAATATTAATACGCCAACTTATTTAGACCATAATTTATATAACACATCGTAAAAATGATGGCTCTGATACCTCCGCTTATATTGATCTGGATGAAAGCTGGCGCAACGCTATGCTCGGCAAGAGCAAACACACAGACTGGCGTGCCGTTTTTGAAGGTCGTGCACGGCTTGTGCCCAAGCCGCATCATCTAAGCTATAGCAATCCTCATTTTAATATACTCAGATACAATCCGACCAATAATTTTACGGTGCTACATGATCATGTATATGGCATACTCTTTATGCATAAGGGAGATCACAAAATGATCTCTGTAGGTGGCACCAAAAACAAACATTCACATAATGCCAACCGCACCATGGTGTACTCACCAAAGCAGGGCTTTGTGATCTTCTACGATCACATAGTACGCAAAAAGGTCTAAACCAAAAAAATTACTTTTTTATACTTTTGGACTACATGCAAAATTTTAAGTATAGTGTATAAATATTTTTCTGGCAAAAATCCAAACATAAATGCTTCATTTAAGAAAACAATCTCTTTTGGCAAGAGAGAGCATTGTTTAGAATATGCATAGCAAAACAAACGCAGGTGAGCAAAATTGAGTAGCCACAAATTTTGTTACGCTCTGAATCTTTTAATTTTAGCCTGGTTCTTTTGGCCTATAGAGCATATAGCTCATTGCATTGTAGGCCTCCGTTTGTCAAAGTTGCAATTTTTCTTGGTGTAAAAACAAAATTTTTTGCAAGTTTTACATCATCGCAGCATATTTTTGCCAAATCTGCAGAAAAAACACCAAATCTTTTAGTGAAATGCAAAAATTTCAAGTTTAAATGTGGTTACTACGCTTTGTGTTTTTGGTATGGGCTCTGCTACACTTGGTCCAAGCCCGGGAGCAATTTATGGTGGGTAAGTATGCTGCAAAAAAATTGGTTTAGTAGGTCAAGCAAAGCTAAATTTAGTATTTTTACCATTCTAGGCATTATATTCAGCTCGGATAAAGATGAGGCCGAAATTGCTTTTCGTACGGCTGTGGATCGCGCAAATATAATGGAACGTAATATAGAACTGGTGCCAGTAGTTACCTATGCCAATACCGATGACAGTTTCATTATGGAAAAGACAGGTGTTAATATTTTTAGCTCAAAAACAATTTGGTATTCATTTTTATTGCTTACAGTTTGCAACCTAATTAGTCAGGGCGTAATAGCTATATTTGGACCTAGCACTGGCAGCAGCTCAGGCAAGTACAAAAAATGGTGTACCTGAAAGTGAGACCGACTTTTATATACACTGTACCATTCCACCAAAGAAATATATAAATGAATGGGTTCCAATGCAATTGTCAAAGCGATGGCAGCATTTGGTTACGATATCTTTATAAACAATCCAATAATGACCTAAAAACTTCCTTCGACAAATCGGTCCTTTTGCTTTATAATATAGTAAACCGTTTTTGATCGGTTTGGTATATACAGGGCCGTAGAGAGAAAATCCGGGCCTGGGGGGTAAAAGTGTGCTGGCCCCTTTATTACATCTTTAGCTTGAATCACGACAGTACTACAGTAAAAACACCGGGCCCCTGAGAATACTCCGTGCCCTGGGAAACCCCTCCCTTTCCCCGTCCTTCTCATCGGCCCTGAGTAAATATATGGACATCTCTGTAAATAAACGAACAACAAACAAACTATTCCTAAAAAAACTTCCAAACGCGAAATTTCGCCGCGATACCTTCAAACACAAACGAAATATGCCTTTAAATTTTTTTTTTAAGAGGTCTGTATTACGCCTTGGCAGCTATACATAAATATAACCACGAAAGCGAAGAAATAAAATAAACTTGTTTGACATGACATAATAAGGGATCTAGCTCGAAAGTTTGGTTGCTCTAGTTGCCATCATCTTTCAGATCAAGACAGACAAACGGACAGGTCTTCAACGATTTCTCTAGTTACCTAGATAATAATTTAAGTATCTTTGTAGGTTACCAACATCTTTTTGTCTTTGTCACACACATTTTTGTCTTGCACTCACCTAATATACCCTTTGTAGCTGACAGATACAGGGTATTAAAATTTCGAAGAAAAATTACATTTTAAAAACGCATTCATTTAATATGAATGTTTCAGTGCAACCAGTGCATTCAAATTCATTTTTTAGAACTTGATTGTGAGATCTTCTGCTAGAAGAAGGCGGTCATAGAATCTCGTTGCACGATGTCATCCGAGTAGAACTATCTAAAATAATTCAATTTGTTTTGGAAATTGGACAAGCTGAGGTATTCTAGGGCTAGGAATGAGCACAGTAGACTCTCAGGAGCGCAGCGCTGCTTTCTCAATCACATTATTATTATTATGGATGTCACTTCGCATCTTCTGGCTCTTACCCAAGGCCTCTAGATCTATTTAAACGGTTTAGAAAGTTTTTGTTTGCCAGCGATATTGGTCCAATAGTCTTCCTTCTTGACTTTTGCTGCTCGTATCTTAATGACTACAAAAAGTCTTTTGGAATTCCGTCTTTTAAACTTTCTAGACGTTTAGAATACTTTTGTTCAACTTTTCCACGGATCTTTGTCTAATTAAGTCTTTTCTCTTGGTTTTAGCTGCTGGTCTCAAAATTACTACAAAAAAACTATTGGAATTCTGAAGTCTTAAGCAATAAACTCTTTACTCGAAGTCTTTGTTGCACGCTTCAAAATTACCACAAAAAGATATCTGAAATTCTGCAATCTTCCACAGTCTGCCGACTGTAGCCCAAAGGCCTGGTAGTAGCCCAAAGGCCAAGAATCGTACCTCTCAGGTACATTGAAACGATTTCTTCAGGTGCTCCATCACTTCTTGGTCAAATTATGACACCAACTCCGCATCTTCAAACTGTAATCGCCCACCATTGTGCTATACGCAGGACCGTCAAGAGAAAACTAGGGCCTGGTGGCGATTACCAAAGTGATCCCTAAGCGCACTCCTTTTTTCCGAAGAACTTAAATTACTTTATTTATAGAGAAAAAAAAGAATACGTTTTGAGAGCTCCAGTTTCGGGGCGGCCAGATCAGTTCATCTGTTACCAGATCCCTATGGACACAATGCTCGCATAGAACTAAACGATTTCTTTAAAGCTTTCAACATCTAAATCTTTGAATCTTACACAGCTTTCAAACAATCATCATGCTCCATTGATTGACAATTTTGTAACCCAAGCTCTTTTCATGCCTAATTCAGATATCATAGCCTCTATTTGCAACACTCTGGACATACCACATATTATATACGATTGGTCTCCCAATGAAGCTATACCAGATCGTCAGCATTCAACCATGACACTAAATGTGCATCCGGATAATTTGTTGCTGGCACGTGGCTTGGCCGAAATTGTGCAAAGTTTTGGATGGCGCAGCTATACTATAATCTATGAATCGGAGAAGGGTAGCTACAGTCACGAATGCCTGTCTATTCTTGTATAACTTCTACAAATTCCCTTTCCACAGAATTGCAACAGCTACAGGATATTTTGCAAATAGGCGAACCCAGCAGCAATCCCACCACCGTAAGACAGCTGTTAGCCGATGAAGATCATCGACCCTTTTTGAAAGATATAAAATTATCCACCGACAATTGCCTTATATTGCATTGTGCTCCGGAAAATGTATTGAATATATTACAGCAGGCAAACGAACTCAAAATGTTGGGCGAGTATCAGGTAAAGTTCACCTTGTTTAAAATATATATACATATATAATCAATCTCTAATCGTTTACAGAGCGTCTTTATTCCGGTACTTGATACACACACCATGGATTTGGGTGATATCTACAGTGTCCAAGCAAATATTACCACCGTACGGCTTATGGATCCAACTGACTACCATGTTAAGAATGTTGTGCACGACTGGGAAGAGCGTGAGAAGCGTGAAGGACGTTACTATAAAGTAGATACCAACCAGGTTAAGACGCACATGATACTGCTTAACGATGCAGTTTGGTTGTTTTCCAAAAGTCTTACGGAACTCGGCATTGTTGATGACTTAAAGGCGCCTGAAGTCGAGTGTAAACGCAAAAAGCCCTGGTTTCAGGGACGACGCATTATCGAGTTCATGAAGGCGGTAAGCTCTTATGAATATATGATTTCATGGTTTAAGTCATGTCTTTTACAAATCTTATAGCGTTCCGAAGAGGCTGCCACTGGACGCCTAGACTTCAATGAGTATGGCCAGCGCAGCTTTTTCACATTGCGTTTTTTGGAAATGAGTGCTGGTGGCTATTTGGATTTGGCCACTTGGGATCCTGTTAATGGCTTGGATGTGCTTAACGATGACGAAGAAAGCGAAAAACGTGTGGGACAAAAGCTCTCCAATAAAACTTTTATAGTCTCCTCACGCATAGGCGCGCCCTTTTTGATGCTACGCGAACCCAATGAAGGTGAAATATTACAGGGCAATGCACGCTATGAGGGCTACTCCATGGATCTCATAGACAATATAGCGCGCATGTTAAATTTTAAATATGAGTTTGTACTGGCGCCCGATGGCAAATATGGCAGTTTCAATAAGCTCACCCAGAGCTGGGATGGCATAGTGCGTCAATTGTTGGATGGCGTATGTAATGAAGTATAGCAAATGGAACTATCAACTCAAATTTTTGCTTTCCTTCCGCAGAACGCTGATTTGGGCATTTGTGACTTAACCATGACATCTTCGCGTCGTCAAGCCGTGGACTTTACGCCGCCCTTTATGACGCTGGGCATTAGTATACTCTTCTCGAAACCGCCCATACCACCTCCGGACTTATTTTCATTTCTACTACCCTTTTCACTGGATGTTTGGATTTATATGGGCTCGGCGTATTTGTTTATATCCCTACTGCTCTTTGCTTTGGCGCGCATGGCGCCCGATGATTGGGAAAATCCACATCCTTGCAAGGAACCGGAAGAAGTTGAGAACATTTGGTCCATAATGAATACCATGTGGCTGTCCATAGGTTCTTTGATGGGTCAAGGCTGCGATATATTACCCAAGTAAGCAGTATCAAAATTTTAAGTAAGGTCAAGTATCAGTTTGTCTTCCAATTATAGAGCAGCGTCCACACGTTTAGTTACGGGCATGTGGTGGTTCTTTGCGCTCATGATGTTAAATTCCTATACTGCCAACCTGGCTGCCTTTTTAACCAACTCACGCATGGATAGCTCCATTGACAGCGCTGAAGATTTGGCAGCTCAGAGCAAAATAAAATATGGCGTTTTGTTGGGTGGCTCCACCATGGGCTTCTTCCGGGATTCCAATTTTAGCACTTATCAAAGAATGTGGGCGGCCATGGACAGTGCGCGTCCTTCGGTCTTTACCAAAACCAACGACGAGGGTGTAGAGCGCGTGCAGAAGGGCAAGAATCTGTATGCATTTTTTATGGAGTCTACTACACTGGAGTATGTCGTGGAACGCAAATGTGATCTGATGCAGGTTGGCGGCTGGCTGGATTACAAAACCTATGGCATAGCCATGCCTTTCAGTAAGTAGCAGTATGTCATTTTTAATCAATTTATGTCTTATGTTGTGTTTCTTAGATTCACCTTATCGCAAGCAAATTAGTGGAGCTGTACTTAAGTTGGGTGAACTGGGCGCTCTCTCGGAGTTAAAGCGTAAATGGTGGAAGGAAATGCATGGTGGTGGCAGTTGTGTAAAAACTGATGATGCCGGTGGTGATACGCCCGAGTTGGGTCTTGAGAATGTGGGTGGCGTGTTCCTGGTCTTGGGTTTGGGCTTAATGGCAGCCATGGTATTGGGTCTGGTCGAGTTTCTCTGGAATGTCAAAACAGTGGCCATTGAGGAGAAGGTTGCCATAACAAAACTTAAAATACTAACAAATATGTTTTAACAAGCTTAAATTCACTTGTAGATCTCACTAGGAGACGCCTTAAAGTCCGAGGTCATGTTTGCGCTGCAAATCTGGATAACCACCAAGCCAGTGCATACCAGCGCAGGCTCAGGCAGCAGCTCATCCTCAAGTTCCTCTTCGAAATCATCAAAGTCCTCAAAGTCACACTCCACGCGCTCGAAGCACTCTACAAAATCGTTGGGCATTTCTTCCAAGAGTCTTAAAAGCTCAGGCGAACATGATGTGGAGGCTTCAGTGCAGACCAGGCTGCAAAAAATTGGCTCCATGTTTTCGCTGAAATCTAGGCAGACCACACCACCGCAAGAAACTGCTTGGAAAATCGATAAGTCAACGCAAATGGATGATGCACCGGCTGCAGTGGAATTAGAAGCAGAAGAAACACCAGCAGCAGAGCTGCACCAACGTCATCATCGTCACCATCATCATCACCACCATCATCATCATCAAGATACAGCGGATCAAGCAGCCGCAGATTAACATGTCAACAAAATGAGCAATGGTATCTTGGCTGTCTTTCAGTTTAAAATTTAAGTTTTCAAGTATTAAACATATTTAACACAACAATTTAATCTAACAAAATTAATTAATTAAAAAAAAAAAAAAAGTCAGGTTTTTCAAGAGGTTTTTATTTTTAATACTTTTTTTAGTTTTTTCAGTTTGTTGTATTATTTTTTTGTTCATTTTTTTCATTGCATTATTTTGTGCATATTTAATTTTTTTGTTATTTTTTTTTGATAAGTAAAGATACATACATAATAATGCTTTCCTCTGTATATTTCTTTCTTAATTCTAAAACATAATAAAATTTTTAATACTTAAGATTTTAATTTTTTTATAACTATAATTTTTTTTTTAACGTATTTTAAAGATATTGGTTTTATGCATAGATGCTTAGTTTGCAAAGCTAATTGAATACATTGTATCATTTTGTTGCTCATTTTGTAAGGTACATTTTAATTGTTGGCTTTTTACTTTCTCTCGTTCTTCATTATTTTTTTTTTTTTTTTTTTTTTTTTTTGGTTTTTTGAGCTTCTCTGGAACAATTACCTATACTTTACCATACCTAGTTAACTATATCACCTATATATAAATATTTTTTGAAATAGTGTTAACAAGATTGAACTATCATAAAGTTTCAGCTGAGAAAGTGAGTTATAAAAGTAAGCTTGAGATTTGGCCTGGCAGAGAGCGCGGAATGAGACAGCCAAATAATAGTTATAACAATAATTTCAAAAAGTAGTTTTCTATTGCACAAAACACTACTCAAAAGTTATTAATAAAAATTTTAAAAATAATTTAATTACATAAAATACTTTTTTTGTAGTTTTTTGTCGAGTTTTTTTTACATTTATCGAGTATTTTGCTTTAAACTAAAATAAAATGCGTTTATTTAATTATTTTTTTGGATGTGTTTTTTGAACTTTTTATGTTTTTTTGTTGGTTTTACGCTCAAAAGCAGCAGGCTTTTTAAGAGCTTAGTATTTGTCGTCTTGGGGCTTGTGTACAAAAACCATATCTTTCGAGCATCGTCTATGTCAATCCTTAGCAGCTATGGCAACGGGTGGAAATTGACGTTCATCGTAAAGCTTTGTGGGCGTATCAATTGCATCACGAAGCTTACGAAATTTAGCGGAATCTGTAAGCCAAAGTAAAAATTTAATAAGTTACACGTAAAACAAAGAAACTCCATAAACATCACCACCGTTTCTACCTGACATGGCATCCGCCTGTTCGCCCTTAAGTATGCCCGCATAGCTGTTGTCCGGCATAGGCTCGGGATTCTCAATCAACACGCTGGCTGCACAGCTCTTAAGCAATGTCAAGGGCTGCTGTGTCACCAGACCCGCCGGCTTGGACACCTTCATCAAGCTCTCACTAAGCTGCAGTTCAGTAACACCCTCAAGCGCGCCACGCAAGTCATGCACTGCTAGCAGCTTGCATGTACCGCCTCGTTCTGCATTAAACTCGTGAATGTAAAGAAAGCCATCTTCACAAGCAATCAGCAGACGTAGCTCCTTTTGTATGCGTGTCAGGGCGCAGATATGCTTAAGTCCAGCCTGTGCCAGTACAACAGTGGCAAAGGCGCGATCCTGAGCCAGCACATCGCTCACCTGCGTGGGCAGCAACAACGAGGACACGGCCTTGGAGAACATGCCGCCCCAGCTGCTGGAAGAGGCGCTTGTAGCTGAGCTGTTGGCATCGTCAACAGGCGCTGGTTCACTTTTGGCAGGATCTGTAGCTTCTTTTGCACTGCTGTCTGACTTGGCGGCCACTTCGGCTGCAAAAAGATAATAAGATTAACCTATGCTGTTGAAAAGAACTCAAAGATACTTACCGATTGCTTTAAGCTCCGCCGCCTCCACCGCCCTCGCATCAATTTTGAACACATGCACCGTCTCCGTGTTGGAAGAGGCGCACAAAAAGTCGCCGCCAGCAGCAAACACTAGCGAGGCAATACGCACACAGCGTTTAACGCCGCGTCTAAGTTCCTGCACCCGCTGACCATTCTTTACGCAGAAAACTCGTATCACAGTGCCTCGCTCCGATGCTGTGGCCAGTAATGAACCGCTAGGCGAGAAATTCAATGCAGAGAGTGGCGTATCATGCGCCTTGATTGTCATGCCTGTGCGCAGTTTATTGGCATTAAAAATGCGCAACTCGCCACTGGTCTGGCAAATGGGGAACGCAAGATGAGAGTTGAGGGAGAGCGCACAAAGACCCAGCTCATTGGGTGCTATGTTCTCAATGGAATGCAGGATCTTCATATCGCGTATATCGTGTATGTGTATACTCTCTGCCAGGCAGACAATTAAACGCTGGCGATTCATGCGCACACACAGTATCTCCGAGGGGTAAAAGCAATTACAGATGTCCTGTTTTTTTTTAAAATGCAGCATCTTCAGACAGTTGGGTTTTTGGGCGGTGACCAGCACCACTAAGGAACTGTTGAAAAGCCTTTCCACTATGCGTATCTGCTCGGTGTTGTCCTTGGCAAAGATTTCCTCGACCTTATCTTGGCCGGCAATTGTATACAGCCGCAGCCCACTAGAGCTCAATACAGATAGGGAACTGCAGAAGACAAAAAACAAAAGATTATGATTAACAATTACAATTAATTAATTATTCCAAGCTTATGATTTTTTTTTTTCAATATCACATGAAGAGATAAGCACTATTGTCTACAAAATAATTAAGGTTCGAGCAAGCTGCGAGATTTAAATTTTAAAGTTTTTTTAAACATTTCACTAATTTGAAAATGGAAAAAGTGAATTAAATTTTTTTTGCATATATTTTACTTCGAAAATAATCATAAGCCTAGGACACAACACATTTTTTACATTCTTGAACGTTCCAAAAAAGCTAACCCAAGCTATTAAACTTGCACAAAATTTGGAAAAAATGATTTTATGGTTGCAATAAAATTTTTTTTTTTAAATACTAACTTTTCTAAAAATCGTTTGAAAATGCGTCACCGACAAAATATTTACATATATCGTTTGTTTTTGGTATGACGATATAAGCGTATCAAAATTTTTTGAACCCCGCTTTGATGAATCGTAACATAACATCATCATGAGAGAGTAGGGAGGTGATCCCCAGGAAGCAGACTAAAAGAAAAATGCAGCAATGCAGTTTCTAACAGCAGCACTTCCTTCCTTCAAATAACTAGTTCGAAATTCTTTCAAAATTATTTTATTTGTAGGTATTATTAATTAGCCCTCTCGGGCTTCCAAAAATTGCCGTAGTGGACAGTATTTCATGTCCCCATGGCGGGGTATTGGTTAAAGTTTTCAACTAGCAATAATCGCACCTCAGTAGAACTTCATTGGTTACGATATCGCCTCTGCGCAAAGATAACTTTCATTGCTCACAATCGCACTACTAGTACTAAGTGTTGTTTGTACCAGTTGTGAATTATAAGACGCACTCATGAAAAATGTAGCACAAAGCAAAGCAGTCAAACATTTTTGCATCAAAAAGTGCAGCATACTTTTCGGCTACAATTGCAATAGACAAAACATCCTTTTCACATTTCAATGCAGTCAAGGACGCTTGCATGCAACGTGCGCACGCATGCACCATATATATGGCCCTTAAATAAAAAAAGTATAAGTAAAAAATGTACAATATATACAAAAAATTTATAAATGCTATATGTTTAGGTAATATTAAAAGTAAAAAATTAAATTTTTACTTATAATAAAAAAAAATTATGTTTCTGTTGGGAATTAAACCTGAGACAGTATGCAAGGCCATGCATGACAAACAATGCACAACATTATGTGCCTCTATTTATATACAAATTATATAAGCATATGCATGTAAACATAAAATTGAAATTTTTCATATATGTATGTTCTTATAAAGTTTATAAAATAGCAAACTATATAAATGTAAATATGAAAAATAGTCAAATATAAAATACGTTTGTAGCAGAGTGTTAACGCCGTCTAATAAAGCAAGCATATAAAAAAGCAGCTGTGCAATGTACAAAAGTGTAAGCGGGATAGCAATACAGCATTGTATTTTGGCGGACATTTTAAAAAAGTATTAAACAACACTAAACAAGTAATTCAATTCTTGTTTAAAGTCTTTGTTTATTTTATAAAGTTTAGTACTTTTATCTTATTGCTAACAATTGCTAAATTTCTCTCTGCATGAGATCATGACTTGCGCTATGTGCAGGCTTCCTGTTTTTCTTGTTTGTACTTTGTACTTATTGCCATAGTAATACTTTTCCGCCCTTAAATTAAATCACTGGGTGACAGCTGCGATTCACCCTCGGCTAAATAAATGTGCATGGCCTTGTACAGTAATGCTATGCCTAGTTGCTTCTTTTGTTTCATGGTCCAGGACTGCGCTGGGCCGTAGTAGTCTCCACGTTTTAAATTCGTTAAATGACTGAGACTTAGTGCATCAATAATAGCCGCCTCGCGTGCATATGCATCTGATGGCGTTATGTTATGGAATACATGCAGACAGACCACGCCACGACCTTGCCGCCAAATATTCAAAATGCGCTGCAGCTTCTTGCTGCCTGACGTTTCATTTGCGGCTGGTGGAGATTTAAATAAATCCGGCTGCATTAAAGCTGGATGCTTGCGTATGGATATCGCGCGTTTGCCCGTGGACTTTTGCTGACGCTGCAGATGTGCTTTTGTATGCTGGCGCATGGCATCATAGAGATGCGCATAGGGACGCGTTGATTTGCCCTTGCCTACATAAAATATGGAATCCAGAAAACGTTGCCACACGCTAAATTTGTCCATAAAGGCGCTCTCACCCGGCAAATTACGCGAGATGCTGGGATCAATAAGCATATAAATAAAGCTTTGTTTTAGATGTCCCTCACGCATGCAACGCACTTGATTACCAGCAGCAAAGTGAGCCGCTGATGCAGCCTCGTGTGGCATGTAATCGACAATGCGCGCAAAATCCTGCTGCGAGCGCAGAGTGCGATGCAGTTCTACGGAGTACTTGATTTGTGCTGTTTTTGCATGCTGCTGGGATGCCAACATCTGCTCTGTATTACGCTTGTACTTAATTAATTGCTTGATGTACAGTCTTTTAGTGGTTTTTGTAATGGGACCAACAGGCGCTCCAAATTGTGTTAGCTCGGCGCGCAATTCATCTGTCTCATAGTCCAAAGGCAACGTAAGATTAGTGGAATGACTGCTGGTTGTGCTATTAAGAGGCTGCTGCTCCTTCGAAGCGGCCGCTGCTGCTGCTTTATTGCCACCATTCTGCAGCAGCTTGGTTTCATAAAAAACCAAACCGTTCTCATCATCCGTGTGTACATAGGCTTCGGTCATTTGTAGAAAGTACTCATCCTGCCTCGGCGAGCGTATGAGCCCCGTACGTCCAGTATCTACTTCTGATTCAGCTTGTGCGGTTTGAAAGCTGCTATCTTGAGGCTCTTCAAGTACCTGCGCCTGTGCCACCTGCTCGACTAAATGGCCAAAAGCAGCGCGTGCATTCGGTGAGCTGGCTGGCGCGGCTAAATGTACGTCTTTAGTGACAGCAGCTGTTGGCAATTCAACTGGCGAATCATTGCGGCTTTTCCGCAAATGTTCCTGATAGCTAAAATTTTGCTCCTCCAAAGCTTCATCTACCATAGCTTCTATTTGCTCGGTTTGCAGCTGTGATTGACGCACACGTGAACGCTCCACCTTTTCACGCCACGTATCTATAAGAGTGCGCCTAGAACGATTCACAGGCTCCGTTTGACTCTGTGTCAGCTCGGCAAGATGCTCGCGTGTTAGTGTGAACAAATTTAATGAACTCTGCTCAATTTCGGGCTCTAAGACTTGTTCAACATCCGGAAACTTGGGCTGTGGCTTGCCGCGCCTATGTGTTATGTTTATATAGTAGGGCGATGTTACATCATAGTTGTACTTAATTGTGGACTTGGGCGTGGATGGCTTTTGCTCCTCCACGCGCAGTCGCCTGTCCCTGGCACATTTTTCTAAAAATATGTGATCCCGCATTAGCTGCAGCACCTCAAAATGACACTCTTCAATGGCATAGTGCACGGGCAGTTTGTGCTCATCATCTGCCAGATCAACGCGCGCTCCGTGCTGTAAAAGCAGACGCACTAGCTCTAAGCGTCCATACATGGCTGCAATATGTAAAGCTGTCATGTTTCCATCACAACGCATATTAACGTCCAATTTGGAATTTTCCAAAAAACGTGCTAGAACGCGTAGGGCCAATTCCTCATTCTGCATGCCACAGACATAGTGCAGCGGTGCTATACCACGTTCACAGGGCACCACAGCAGCATCAATAAGGTTGCGCTCTAGCATGGCGAAAATATCCGATTCGTTTTCATCCTCTAGAGCGTCAAGTAAGGTTAAAGCTAAAAAATTTGCGCGTTGCTCCATAATGGTGCGCACAACTTATTGATTTTTGCAAACTAATTGTTCTGACACTTGGCGTGCTAGTGCATTCAATTATAGGCAATTTTCGCCTTTTCAATGTCAAATTGTTTTCAAGTGAAGCCACCAGCGTGTTGTTGTTTATACTTTGTTTTTGTTATTGGCTGTTTGCGCTTCCTCAAAGTGTTGCAAAACAGCGAAGTTAGTATTAAAATGCCGTATATGGTGTTGTTAAATGAGTTTTCGTATTTTTTGTGGTAGTGTTGTTAAATGCAATGAGCGCGCTTTTCGAAATAAAGTTGGCAATGATTTGTTGAGGTACTACAAAGATGTGCGCAATAAGCTCTAAAAAAAATGACGTCACGGTTGGGGCTTATAATTTTGGTCTATTTGTAGGACAGCTACATGGTATAGGCATTTGATTTTTATAAAAATCGACAAACTAAGCTGTTGTGAATTTGATAGCGCGAGCTTTAAATAAAGTGGCTTTACATTTGCAATTTGCTTACTTGCTGGTGTTAACAAAACGTATTTTAGGAAACAAAATTTTCAATCATTACGTTGCATAGAATCAATATTTTGAAGACTACTAAACCCATTTGACCCACTGCATGCACGGGAAAATGTATCATGCATTAGCCTTTAGTTCGGCCTGCTACCGTTCTTTTTTGTTAGAACCACATATGAGCTTTTTAAATATTGTTAGCAAATTTATGTCAATTTGTTATCAATCAACACGGTTGTGATGAAATCAAGTACACTGTACTTTGTAGCTTCCAAATAATTAAACAATAAAAGAAAATTGAATTTGTGACGTCACGCTATCCCATTTTATTGTGTAAACTTTTATAGCTTGATTCTGGTTAATTTTGCTGCCAAGCTAAAGCTTTGATTAAAGCTTTTAATAGTAATATTGCGCATAATATAAATTGTTGACCATGGCAATGCCCAAACTTGAAATTTTTGCATTATTTATATAGCCAATTCTTAACGAAAAGTATTTTAATTTTATTTTGAGCACGTTTATCCGTAGCTCAACGATAATTTATGTACACTAGTAAGCAACCTCGGAGCACAACACGTGTCTGCTCGGGCGATAAAGGTCTTCTTTTAATCTTTTTTTGCATTTCTTATTTAGGTGAAATCGAAACTAGTTTCCTGTCAAAGGCGTCGTTTATTTTTTGCTTTATATGGGGCTCACGGTCAGTTAGCCTAGACACATAAACCCCTTTTGAAATTTGATAAGGCAAAAACCTTGTTATGGTCGTTATTGTTGTTATAGTTTTTTTTTTTTTTATTTATAGCTGACTCACTGCAAGCTTTTGAAGTTGTTTACAAACAACTACTATTTGTAAATAGTATTATGCATTTATTATTGTTATTGTTGTTTGGAAATTTAAGACTAGGAACTACGCCTTCAATAAATATTAGGATATGACGTACGCATTCTTTGACCAAGCAAAAATTAATTTCATAAATAATTTTTTTGTTTTTTTTTTGCATTTAAAGCTTTTTAAAGTACAATACACGAATGCATTGAGTTCATTCACATTAAAAAAAATACAAAAAGCGTGCACGATAAAAAATAGCTGTTAAAAAAAAATATTAAGGAAATTGGAACGAGCATGTACATTAATTATTCACGGTTAAATCACGTGATTTGTGCATTAACAGGTTTTTAAGGCAATGCATAAAAAATATTACAATAAGTAGGCTGGACGTGCATTATTGGCAAACCTTGAACTTATCGCTAAAATGCAACTAATAAATAATTATATATGTATACATTATAGCTAAAATTGTTAATTGATAATTTTTCGTGCATTCACCCACTTTATTTAGTTGATAGCAATTTTATTGGCTGATTAGAAATTAGCAAGTTTTTTTTGTATAAATATTTTAATTTCATTCTTTGTTCTTTGTTTACATGAATGCAAAACAGCGGCGTAGTTAGCTGTTCACAATGGGGGCCTGCTTTTTGGAGAGATCGATTCTACCTATCTTCTTAATCTCAATCAACGCTTTTGAATACAAAAGCAACAAAAATTGGTAACTTTAAAATCTGTTTAAAAATTTTGCAGATTTAAAAAGTTTTAAATATAGTACATATTTCTAAGTGTAAATCTGTTATTACTCTGATAACAGACTTGATTTCATGATATGATATGAAACAGTTGCTTATTTAATTTATTTATTTAATTTTAATAAAAATACATAGGAATTAATTACTAGGGAAACTTAGAAAGTGGTCCAAACACCGTTTACGCTATGAAGAATTTAAGACAACAAATTATAATATATATTAAAAAAATTCGAAGTTTACCACGAGCTTAAAAATAAACCCGTTAAAAAATTAAAATTATTTATAACATACAAAAAATACAACTGAACGAGTTCTTTTTTTGTACTTTAAAATTAACTTTTTAATAAAGCACAGATTGCTTAAAAAATAAAAGTTTTTAAAAAATATATGCATAATTTTACATAGTTACTCAGCGCACAAGTCCACAAAACAAAGAATAATTTGTTAACTTTAAACTTAAAAATTGAAGAACAAAAATAAAAATACATACATAAAGATGGCGTACGTTAAAGTCGGACGCGGATGACTTTGGGATACCCTGTACCACCACATTGCAATTAAGTCCAATATATTGGTTAAGATCTCCAAAAGATATTTTATAAACAAACAAAAAACAGTCGAATTTTGCACCAAACTCTTTTTTTTTTTTTTGAGCGATCAGTCCTATGGAGGCTATATGATATAGTCAACCGATTTTGATCAAATTTGGTACAGTAATTGGGAACTATAAAAAATATTTGAATGTCAAATTTGGTTACCATGTCCTCATAAACAAACGAGTTATCCATCTAAAACTTTTCATTTTTTTCGAGGTCGTATGAAACCCCCTATGGAAGCTATATAATATAACCCAGATATCAAATATATAAAATAAATTTTTCTCCCCTGACATAATAAGGCATCTAATCTGAAAATTTGGTTGCTCTATCTCTTCCATCTCGGAGATCTAGGCGTTCATACAGACAGACAGAAAGACGGACATGGGCATATCGACTTCTCTAGTCACCCTGATCATACTTTAGGTATCTTTGGGGGTTCTCCAAGGTCTCCTTCTGTATATTACATACATTTTCGGCTTGCACAAACTTAATACATATACCCTTTGTGCCATAGGTACAGGGTATAAAAAGAATATCTTTTGCATTGTAAAAAAACCCACATTAAAAAAAATTTAATTTTAATAAAATTTTTAAATTTTTTTTAATATTTTTTATGCCCTTGCAAATTGGCGCCAAAAAATAAAACAAATAGCTACTTCAACTTCTTGCGCGTTGAAAAAATTTGGTGATTGCAAAAGAGCGCCTACATGTCTACACCACTGGGTACCTACTTACAAACTCATATACATACATACATAAGTTAGTACAAATAAACGCTGGGCTATCAACTCGTTGTTGTTTCTTGTGTTTTTTAAACTTTTTGTGGGGCTTTTTGTTTTGATTTTCGTTAAAACAGGCAATAATATTGATTGTTTTCATTCGTCGTACTCTGCCCTGTGTGCGTCACTAAGCACTTGAAATGCAAATATTAAACAGGGAGAGAGATAGACAGACATAAAGAGAGGGAGCGATAGTTAGTTATCTTCATCTTTTATACTAGGCCATGGTAGAATAAACAAGGTATGCTATTCACTGCACTGAAACCTTATTTTTAGTTTGAGCGAAAAAGTGAGAGAGCGAAACCACCCCCATGGCTGCTGTTGCGCGTAGGCAAGCATATTTAAAATTTTTTTTTTGTGCTGACGGTTGCAACTAGAGTGGCTTATTTTTTACCGCTGCACAAAATTACGGTAAATGCTAAAAAACTATGCGCGGAAACAACCTTTCTCGTGTAAAATATCAACGAAAGTAAAATAAGGTTTGAGTTGCGAAAATTTTTCGGGAATAGCATACCTTGTTTATTCTACCATGTACTAGGCCAACTCTTTTAACAAAGCAAACAACATGACATCAGCTTAATTTTTAAACCAATTGAAAACAAATACATACAACAAAACAATAATTAGCTAGAAAATGCGAAATAATTCAAAGTCTCTATGCCAGCATCAGGCATCAGCTGTTGCGCATTTATTCATTGTATGCGTCAAGTTGGGAACCATGGCACGGTTCGTTGTGTGCGTGTATATTGCTTTTTATTTACATCCCTCTCTCCCTCCGCATAACAAATGCAAACTATTAACTTTAGCTTATACAACTATTTCATAATAAATGTGTGTCATTCTTATTAGAACTGGTTGTTTGCATGCTCTAAACAACAACAACAACAACACACACATGCCAGTTACAACCTGAGTCCCCCTTTGCAGCTGTTTTTAGTTGTTTACTCGTCTTGTTTTTCGTTTTTGTATCTGCTGGTGGTATTTTTTTTTTCTTGTTTTTTGCTTTGATGACCTTCTTTTTTTCAATCAAGGCTTTTTTTGTGAGTTTTGTTTTATTTTTTTTTTTAACAATAAGGCAGGGGTAAATTGTTGCAACTTACGTAAAATCCTGATTGAAATTCATTTGATATGCTGCCATTGTGTCAATATTCCTTTTTGGTAAGTATCTCAACCTATAATTTATTATTGTACACTTTCACTAGCTCTCTTTGATTGATTTAATATTTTTGTATGTATTTATTGCACTTTTCCACAGCTTTGAAAAAAACACAGTAATACACTTTAAATTGTTGTTGCGACTTGCGAAAAAATAAGACTGATAAATTTAATTCGCTTTGTTGTTAGCGTCGTTTGGCCAGCCTTTTGTTGTTCGCGCTTGTTTTTTTGCGTCTGTTTCTCGTTTTTCGTTTTTGCTTCTACTATTCTATCGTCAACAAAATTGCACACTAAAGTTGCCACCGAATTGAATAACCTTCATTTGATCTGGTAGCTCTATTTCTAACAAACAGTGAATTTGTACTCGAAATTTGAATTTGGCGCACAAGTATTTACCAACTAAATTAAGTTGTTAAATATTTTAATTATTTAAATTAAATAAATAACTTTACGACAATTACAGATTTAATAGGAAAATTTGAGTCAAGTAGCATAAAAAACTTAAACATTTTAAATAAACGAAACCAAATGTTTTATTTGCTTGTAATGCTTTTAAAAACTAACCATAATAGGAAGCAGTTTTTTTGCTTAACCCGAAATAGTCTGTAGCATGTAAAAAATTATATACCAATATGCAATTTTAACAACAAAAAAAGAATTCGCTTACTACATGCATTTAAGTTAAAAAAAATTGTTAAGCACCTTCCTTTTTGACTGGTTACCATCTTCAAACTTAAAACAACAAAACTTATTTTATTTTAACCAATTAAATATAGTATTTAATACTTAACTTGGTGTTAATTTAACGAGCACTAGCTTCATTTTTGAAGTCATAGCAAATAAAATTATATTTTAGCACAATTAAAGTAAAATTTTTAGTCTGCAAACGACATTTTTTTAATAGCTTTAAAAACAAAGTTCTCTACATTAACCGACTATAAAAAAAATAAACCCGAAATTATACAAATTTCTTTTTCCCATGTGAATTCAACACGACGAACGAATTCGAACGAAAAATTGTACGATAGCTGTTATAAGCTACAACATTTTATTTATTTAAGGCTAGCAGTGTAAAACCGCGTGAAAGATAACAAAAACTTCATAAAAAAAAAACGCTGTCAAAATTCTGAAGCTATGAAGTTTTGTTTTCTTTCACGCGGTTTTACACTGCTGCGTATTAGCCTTTAATAAAGATTGAATAAGTTTAGCAAAGAGGCCTTCGGCTCAAGTTACAACATATTAATATCCAAAGTAAATAAAAAAGCTGTTTAATGCTATCAATTAGTGTTAAGTTTTTCTAAAAACAAATGTATATATTTCAATACCCTCAAATTGAATTTTATGTTGTTATTAACATCGATAGTGCTGTAAGCCACCGATTGGTTGCACCGATGACAACTATCGCATTGCAACAGTGAAATTGTGCGCATCTCTAAATTTCTCTGTCTGGACCCTTTTAACTCATTACAACTTCTAAAGGCACTCTTCAAACTTATTGAATTGAATAAAAACGCAATCTGTTTCTTTCTAACATTCTGCATTTACGGACGACCAACAATAATTGTAATTTTAATATTCTTTGCTCTTCCAACTCGTTGAACGGAATTGCTAGTTTTTGTTTGTTGTCGGACCGAGTTGGTATATATTATTAATAAATGTCTTAATTTATACGATTTAAATTGCATAAAACTGTTATTACCAACCCAGTGCATATATGTATGTTAAACGGTTTTCGTTTTATGTGTACCAAGTTGCATAGTATACAATTTTTCGTGTATGCTGAAAAAATTTTCAGCAGCAGCAAAACAGACGCATGAAAAATGGCGGCGTCTTCAGCCTCGGCTGCAGCGGCGACCATAACTACAACAGAGGATTGCAAAGACGATGATGCATTATTAAGTACAACATTAATTTCCTGTGCCAATGATCCGGACTTTGCGGTGATTTGTGCCTTTTTGCAAAAATTTGCTAAAGAATTGGGTCTGATACTGCCAAATTTTAAGCATTTGCAGGAGTGGTTTACAAACAACGACGAAGGTGCGTATGTGTGAGTGTATATAAAAGTTACAAAGAGAGAGAGAGTACATATGTATTTTACATGTATTTGTAACAGAAAGAGATTCATATGTTTGTTTGTTTGATGAAAAGTGTGAAGTTTATAATATTTATAAAACCAATCAAGAATCAACACATTAATTATTTTAACCCATGCATTATAGTGGTCGATCAGCTACGAGATCTACACATCAAACTATTGCGAAAAACGCGCAAGACCGTGCACGAAAAGAGCTGGGAATCAGCGCTCAGTAAATTCTGCTTCAGCTACTCAGTGCAGGACGCCTGGGAGATTGAGCGTTTTGGATATAAAAACTCCAGTCTCAAGGTCAAGCTTCGTATATTTCGCGTAAGTTACACCATCCATTTCTTAGCATGCAACACTAATTTTTTAATTTCTTCCCAGGAGCTGCTGGAAAGCCAGTTTGAGCGCAATGCCAAGTTCCGTGCCCATATACTTACGCTTAATGCGGATGCTTTGCGTGCCCAACCCATTGGACGCGATCGTCTTGGTCATTCTTATTATTTGACTCAGGATGGAGATTGTAATTTGCGAATATATCAAGAACATTTGGATGAGGAAATATGGCAGGTGGTGGCCACAAATCGTGATGAATTTGTTAACCTTATAGCGCGTTTGCGAGGCAATGAAGTTGTGCTGCCATCAAAAGATATAGGGGAGGCAGATGAGGACACAAGCAGCAGTAACAGCTGCAATGTGCCCTTGGAGAAACTGCCGCCGCCTGAGGAGCAAGAGGATGACTCCCATGAGGATGAATCTACAGCAAGGGTGCCCAATTTGAAGATAAAGCTGCGCACACCAAATGCTGAGAGTCCTCATAAAGTGGAGGAACAGGTTCTAGACGAAGATGTCAAAAATAAGAAGGTCAAGGTAAGTTGTGGCAATACATAAGTCAATAAATCAATAATTTTTTGGAAATATTAACAGCCACTGCTTATAACGCAGGCCAAGCTCACCAGCGGTTCTCCTGCACCCAGCAGTATGTAAAAAACGGTCACTAGACGATGTGGATAGCAGTCCAACGGCACTAGAGCAGCAGCAAAACAAAAAACGGCCAACTCTTTTGGATACGAAACGGATAAAAAAGCCAAGTCGTTATGAGAGCACGAAATCAGAGGATGAAAATGAACAGGATACTGCTGACGATGATGATGAATCTGAGTTAGATGATGGGGAAGAGGAGGAAGGCAGCGCTGAGGAAGACGAAGAACTTGAATGCGAAGAGGAGGACATTGATAGTGCAGCAGCTGAGGAAGGATGAGAACGAAGAGAAGGATATAGACGATTGTGATGATGATGTGGATGATGTCATTGAAGAACCAACGCTTTTGGTGCGTGGTAATGGTTCTGGAAGGGACTGCAATGCGGTTCCAAGCTTCTGCGAGAGCAATCAGCAGTGTGGCACAAATTTCTTGGCTAATTACGCTACGGATGAAACGGAGCAGCCTGTAGGCGAAGCTATTGAAGAATCCGTAATGTATTTTAAAGGTTTGGGCAACGGCGCCGATTGTCTGGTTGGCAATGGTAAGAACGAAACCACCACAGAAGCATCAGAAGCTGAAATAGAGCCAAAAGCAACGTTCTTTTTTGGCGAACCGGGCTGCCTTAAGCTAAGTCCCATAAAACAAACACCAAAGCCGGAAACAAAAAGAAGTATTTTTGATAGTATAAGTGAATCAGCTCCAGAGTCCACAGCTTCTAAGGAACTTCAAGAAACAAAAGCAAAAGAGGAAGAAAATAAGCCATCTTTGACACCAGAGAAAACCAATGGCGAAACTATGAGCATAAATAAAACTGTCAACGAAAAGGATGGCTCTCAAAAGATGATTGAAAAAGAAAAAAATGAAGTTAGTAAACATGAAGAGCAACAAAGTAATGGAAATGAACAATTGGAAGGGGCTGAGAAAAGCAATAAACAACACAAAGAGGAGTGCAAAGAGAACAAGGAACTGAAAGAGGAAGAGAGCTCTGACAATATCAAGGCTAACGCCATAGAGTCCTTTCCTAAAGACAAGGAAGAGAAAGTGGAATCGGAAATTCCACTTGCTAAAGAGACGACTGAAGCAATCAAGGTAAACAGTGCAATCTCAACTGAACAAATAGACAATGAAGTAACGCCGGCCAAGCCGAACCTAAAACAAAAAAAGGACTGCGAACAAATCGAAGTTAAACGAGAAAAATATGAAGCTGAAAAAGAGCACATGGAAAAATTTGAAATTGATCCCGAAAAAACCCTTGAAAATAAAAACATCAAACCTTTTGAAGATTCAAATAAATTATGTGAGACTGTCAACACAGTCAGTACACCACCGAAACCAATCGAAAAAGCAAATAAAAAAAGCGATTGCCTATCTATAGATAGTCATGCAGCAAGCTTACCACAAGAGAAGACTAAAACAGTAACTACCGAGAAAAAAGCCTTAATAGTGACTGCTAATGCAAAAGAAATTGAAGAAAAACCCAGCACTTCTAAAACTCAGACACGAAAAGACAATCAAAACGAGGGACATTCTGTGGCTCAAGAAAGTCTTAAACCAGCTGTGAAAACAGAGACCAAAGTTGAATCCATTTATTTACCTCCTCCAAAATCTAAACTAAATAAAAAACAAGCCGCATCTCAAGAGGCGCCCATATCCAATGTTCAGACAACTATTTCAAGTGCCTCAACGACAGTGGGGTCAACAGTAGCAACAGAAACCTGCACAGTACCTAAAATAGAATCAACAACTATTCAGTCGCCTTCCAATGAAAGAAATAAATCAATAGATTCTTCAGTCGCCGCACCTATATTGTTACCTAATCGCAAACGTCGTCTGGCGGACTTTGCAGTTGCAGTAGCTGCACCCCAACCTAATCCACGTCATTCAACATCCGAAAGCGAAGTCGATTTTCACTCTGAGCAACTAGAAGAGGATGACGATAATGATGATGAATTAGACGTGGGGGGAAAACGCATAAAAATGCGTCCCAAGAATACAAATGTAGAAGCACGTCGCAAAGTTGAAGCGCAAAAAACGCATGTTGAGGAAACCACTTCATCGAGCGGTGAGGAGGATGCGCGCAGTCGTCGTAAAATTATAGCACCCAAACGACATTTGGCACCTATGGAAAAACCAACAATGTACAAACAGAAGCCCACTTTGGCTGAGATCATAGAAAAGAAGCTTAAAAAGAGTTCTGACAAGCCGCAGGAGGAGAAGCCTGAAGAATCTTTGGCTAAAACAACAGCAACGACTCCAGTTGCTACACAATCAACATCACAATTCACTCAACCCAAAAAATCACCCATCACAAAGCCGCTTAAGAAAAATCTACTTACACAAATACGCCAGGAAGAGAGCGACGAAGAGGCAATACCCAAAAAGCGGACCAATAGCGAAACGACGGTATCAAGCATACCACCAGCTAATCCTCTTAAATTAGAGGACCGGCGCACCTTGGAAGATCGTTTTACTCCCGAGCGTCAGCGCAAGCGGCGCAGCAGTGAAGACGTTAAAGAAGCACCACAACATCCAAGACGCGTTTCTACCAATGAAGAGCCGGTTATCAGTGAGAAATTGAAACGCAATAATGAGCAGTCAACAGAAAAACAGCCCAAAGTAATTAACGAAGAAAAATCAAAGGAAACATCTATAATCGTTGAAGCAAAGAAGCATTTTCCTACTACTGCAGTAAAAAAGCTTACTCATATTATTTCAGTGAAGGATTCAAAACCCACTTCTAACGAAAAGGCAATATCAACTCTTCCCGATAAGGAGTCTGCGGCTTCTGCACCGAAAGAGGCTTCCGCTTCTGTACTGAAAGAGTCTTCCAGTTCCGCAGTAAAAAATTCTGATGCTCCTTTGAAAGAGGCTCCCGTTTCTGCACTAAAAGAGACTCCCACTTCTTCACTGAAAGAGTTTCCCGCTCCTACAGTTAAGAAATCTCCCGCTCCTGCAGTAAAGAAGTCTCCCGTTCCGTTGGTGAAAGACTCTCCCGGTGTTACAGTAAAGGACTCTACCGCTCCTGCAGCTAAGAAGTCTCCTGGTCCTGCAGTGAAAGAGTCTCCGGATATTGCAGTAAAAGACTCTGCTGCTCCTGCCGTGAAGCAGACAACCACCACTCCTTTAGTAAAGGAATTAATAACTACGCCTTCAGTCAAAAAAGCAATATCCACGCCTCAAACAAAGAAACCAATGCCCATTTCGGTTGCAAAGGAGTCAACAACGTATTCCTCGAAAGAGGTGAATTCACCGCCGGCGTCGAAGGAGTCCACCCCTACACGTGCTTCCAAGGAACGTACACCCGAAGCTAGTATTACTCGACGTTCAGGGCGACGTGGAGGTGCTGCTGTGGTATATTCTGAACTGCCGCAGCCAAAACGCACAAGAGGTGGCGCTAAAGCCCAGAGCGAAAAGTCTATTTTAGAAATTAAAGTAGAACCCAAAGAAGAAAAGCGTGAGTCTCAACAAATAGCTGAAAAGCTAGCAAAGACAACAAAAACCAAAACAACGCCTACAAAAGCAGCAGCTCAAGTAGAAGTCAAACCACAGCCAGTCAAAAAAGAAGAAAAACCAACCGAAGATGTTAAAAAAGAACCAAAGAGTGCAGAACCTCAGGCAGAGCCAACACAGCCAACAAAAGATGAATCCATCAAAGACGAAGCAGACACGCCTACTATGACCCCTGGAGTAGGTCGGGGACGCGGCACACGTAAAAAACGCGAAGTGGACGCTACGAATATTATAGATTCGACGGATGCCGAACCATCAGTACGGCAATCTCGACGCATAGCACAGCAAAAAATTAAAGAAGAAGCCGAACGTCGCAAAATGGAGGAAGTAGCATTGCGCACCATGAAACAGGAGCTAAAGAAAAAGAAGAAAGCCGAAAAGGAAGCTGATCCTACAGTCTTGGAACCATCGGGTGAGTCATCTGAATCGGAAAGTGAAGCTGAAGAAACCAAAAAGCAAAAGAAAAAGAAATGTCCAGGTAAAGATGGGTGGTCTTCTGATTCGGAAGAGCAAGTTGAAACCGAGGAAGAGGAGGAAGAACCGCCACACTATGAAACCGATCATGGTTCCCCTCTTTTCAAATCCGATCATGAATTCTCACCTGAGTCCGAACTGGAAGATGAATCCCAAGTGGTACCCATGAAACGCGCTCGCACAGTACGAAAAGAAAACGCGGATGACAGTGAGGTCTTTGATGCAGACGAAGCTTGTCAAAAATGTGGAAAATCTGATCACCCTGAGTGGATCCTGCTCTGTGATACCTGTGACAAGGGCTACCATTGCTCTTGCCTTTCACCAGTGCTCTTTTATATACCCGAAGGCGACTGGCACTGTCCACCATGCCAGCAGGAACAACTTATTGGTGCACTTGAGCGACAGCTACAAGAATTTGATGCACTAGTTGTGCATAAGCAAACCGAGAAGCGTTTGGCAGAGGAAGCCCGGCGATTAGAAGATCAGCGTCTAGCAGAGGAGCAGCGTGAGAAGGCAGCTCGTAAAACCAAGCGACGGGATAGCGGCAGTGTCGATGGCGATCAAGAAGATCGTGCCACAGACAAGGGAGGAAATAGTCAAGCCGATAGTCAGGATGACAATGATAATGAAGACGATAGCAAGGCTTCTAAACGCGCCAAGCAGACTTCCAAAACGGAGAAAGCCAAGCGAAGACGCGGTGATGGACGTAGCAATCGACGCGCAGCAAAACGAGGAACTCGTCGGCGACGACGCGGAGATGATTCCGGCAGCGGCAGCGATTCGGGCAGCGGTAGCCAATCTGACAGCGGGTCTGGCAGTGACAGCAGTAGTTCCAGTTTCTCTGACAGCGATGATGAACCAATCTATAAGCTGCGAAAACGCAGGCAGATTAATGTTAGCTATCGTCTAAATGAATATGATGATTTAATTAATTCAGCACTTAAGAAAGAAATGGATGAAGTAGCTGGAGCTGGAAATTTAGGCAGAGGCAAGGATATCACAACAATTATAGAGGCCGATAAAGAAGAAAAAGCGCGCTTGAAAAAGAGAGAAGATGGCGAAGTTGAAGATCCAACTCAGGGAGAGGAACTACAGGCCGCGGTTCTAAACACTGCCGCTGCACTTGCCGACTCTGAATCTGAAACGCCTGACGACGCTGAAGATGAGCTGCCGTTAAAACTTGCCAAACCCAAGTTAAAGACGCTGCCAGCCAAAAAGAAGCCCCGGAAACTGACCACCTTGGACGTAAGCTCGGAAGAAGATAATGGATCTGATGAGGACTTTAAAACCTCTAGTTTTTCGGACGACGAAGACACTTCCATATCAGCATCTGATGATTCGGATTCAAGCTTAGAAGTTTATCGGCGACGCCGTCGAGGAAAAGGTCGTGGAAAAAAACAACGTAAAGCGGCTAGACGTGCAGCTCGCGAGCGTCGCAAGGATCGCAAATTTGTTGTGGATGAAAGCGATGATAGCGAAGAGGCGCAACGACCTAAAACGAAGAAAAAACGCAAAGAAGATTCGGAATATACGGAAACTGAAACCGATGACGATGAAAATGGATCAGAGCTTTCAGAAAACATGGATAGCGCTGATCTCTGTGATGACACCACAAGTGAGAGCGAAGATGGTGCTTGGCACCCAAATAAACGTAAGAAGGGGGCTAAAAAAAGTGGAAACAGCGGGGTTGCACGAAAATCACCTAAACTTAAAAATCCCCAAACTAAGAAACCCAAACGGTTAGAGTATTCCGACGATGACATTAGCGAGACGGAACCTGAGGATGATGATGAAGATGAAGAAGGCGATGATGGAGCTCCGGGTTCAGGAAAAGGCTCTGGCAAGCAGCCGCGCTCACAGCCTCTGAAAACGTCAACCGCCGGCAAGGGGAAAGGAAAGTCCAAAAACACTGCCGGAGTCAAAAAGAAGAAAAAGGCTTCTTCAGACGAACAAAGTGCCGCTGGATCCGATGACAGTACAAGACGAACCCGAGGCCGACGCTACGCTTATATTGAGGACTTTGATGATGATAGCTCAGATGGAGGCATCAAGCCCGGAGTCCAGCGACCAGATACTCCGCCAGAGGAGCGTCAAAAGTTCATACAAAAGCAGGAAGAAATAAAGCGCATGCTAGCCGAGAAGAATGCCGAGGGCGCAAAGTTGGCTGCTACGCCAAGGCTAACTCCCATTAAAGCCAGCAGTAATGTGGCCAGTGGCTCTTTAACGGACAAGCGCACGCCCACTAAGACAGGGGACTCTTTGTCCACTGTACCATTATCTGTAATACGCCAAGCCAAAGTTTTGGATATTGATTACTTGCAGCGCAAGGGCGAGGCTATTGGAGATCTAGACGACAACATAGATGATGTTGATGAATCCGAATTTGATGACGCGGATTTGCCAGATGACTTGCCTGACGATATGGAAGATGCAATAGCACGCATGGTTGAGGAAGAAGAGCAGTTTAGTGCGGCAGCAGCGCGCGAACTGCCAGCTCCTGATGAAGTGTTGCGCACCACGCCCTCCAAGGCAAAGGCAGTCAAAACCGAAATGGCTGGCGCTGCGGACTTAAAACTTCATAGCTCCACACATGCCTCCGGCTTGCAGGAGCCTATGCGGAAGCGTCTTCCCATGCCAACAATCCATCCACCACTTCTGCGCCATCAATTTCCACCAAGTCATCACGGATTGCACCATCAACAGACATCATCACATGCCATGCATCCCATGTTGCAGCGTCATCTAGCACCGCCGCCAGCTATGCAACTCTTACAAAATGCACTCTCTGCACCTCTTGGCCAACCCCTCAACCGTAGCAACTACCCACCTAGCCAACAGCCGCTGCCTTCCGCAGCCATGCAGCGCATGGCGATGGGACTTCCAATGTCCGCCAGCTCACATCTTTTGCAAGCTGCAGCGGCAGCGGCAGTGCGTCCACTATCTTCTGCTCCATCACATACTGACCCAGCCAGCGATTCGAAACCGCGCGGTCGACGGAAAAAGGTTACACCTTTGCGGGATCAACTACAAAAGCAGCAAACTGCTGCTGCGGTGACAGCAGCTACGACCACTACAACTCCGCCAAGCGATAAATCACCACATCCGAAGACGTCGTCGCCCTCTGTGGTGCCGCTTAGCGTTGCACCGCCTCCACAGACTTTCAAGCCCCAGGAGGATGCTGCCGCTACCACAACCCAAGCGTCGGTAATTACGCGAATGCCGCATCTTCAACCACATGCTCGTGGTCCACCAGGCGGCATGTATGCTTCGAGCGCTGAAATGCATGCCAGATTTTATGGGCAGCCTTTACCGCCCACTGCAAATGCAAGCGGAACACGTTCGCCTTCATCTGCACCACGTCATCTGTTAAGACCGCATATGCCGCCTGGGCTGCCACCTCATAGCTCTATGCCGCCAACATATGGACCGCCACCGCCTTTACGAGGAGCACCATTGCCACAACAAAGGGCCAGTGGTGGTCCAACTACTTCGCCCAATTCTCGACCACCTTACTTGCACGGTCCAGAGCATCATGGTGCTCCACCACCGGTTGCGATGTATGGGGCAGGCCCGCCGCCGGCAAGGCATGCCTCGCCCCACTTAAATCCCTATAGGTGAGTAACGAAATTTTAAATTTTGAAAGGTAAATAAGCGAATTTTTTTTATAGGGGTCCACCTATATATGGAAATCCCAATTACCCGCCCCGCTTGGCACCACCTGGCGCTGCAAATATGCGGCCTGGTTCCGTGGATTTTGTAGGAGGCGCACGTAAGTAGATCAATACGACGATTTGTTGAAGAAATTTAAGATTTAAATTAAAATTCAGACGTTTTGAAACAATACATATTTTATAGTTTTATAAATGTATTGTAGCTTGCAATGTGGATAATTACTCATTATTAATAACTCTGTCAATTTTTCAGGACCGTTTCCACCTTACGGCTACTATCCACCGCCACCACTGACCACACCACCCGCCCATTCAGCACCTAGCTCAGTAATAGTCAGCGCACCACCTGCTACAACCACATCTACGCCAACAAATCATTCTGTATCCGCATTAACACGTGGAAAATCGCCTGCACCACAACCACCACCCGCAGACGCCCACAAGTCATCTGTCATTACCAGCAAAAAACTCACACAACTGGAGGCGTACTCCAATACCAAATCTCCGTTAGCGGTGGTGGGCGAACCCTCTGGCTCGCCAGGTACTACCGCTGAAGATGATTCTAGCTCGGCGCATGGTAACGCGCCTGTCGCTAATGCCGGCGGTGGCGGTGTGGGGGAATTTAGCGGTCTGGTGAGTTACTTCAGCTCGCAGCAGGATGACTACGACACATAACAAACGCCGCAGGCAGCCTAGTATTGTATATATGTAGTTGATATAGTTGGTATATATGTATATGCTTAGGGTATGCAATGTCCTAACTAGATGTACAAGTATCACTTGGGGGCGTTTAAGCAATCTAAGCTACATACGTCCCCGCTTTAGGCCACTTATTAAAAATTAATCGCAACTTTAAAGTGCATATAACTAAACTAAGAAAACACTTGTGTAACAATTTATATGTAACCACAAAAGGAATAATTATTTATATTAAATGTATTTATAAAATTTTGTAATACATATTGCAAAGTTTATGCGTAGTTATATCAGCATTTCGTACGCATAAGCATTTTTTTGATATTTTATTTACACAAGCATATATGTACTATGTTGAGCTGTACTCTTAATGTAAATTAACTAATTGTTTTTGACAAAATCGAAATGATCGCTTTTTATTTGTTGCTCTAAGAGTTTTAGCTAAAAGAAGTTTGCAGCACTAAACGCTGTTACACATGGTATTTTAATTTAGTTGTACATTAAATTTAATTTATAAACAAATGTCAAGCTCTTTGTTAGTGTTAAATGCATATGCCGTCATCGCACGATATGTAAATATCTTTGTACTATTAGCAATATTTGTCAACCATAGCACGCAGCTAGCCATTGCAAAATGATAATAATAATTTATAGATATATACTTAGAACTCATACTATACAAAAAAATCAAATGTATATTTATATACACTGAATCTTTATATGCAAAATAGCCTGTAAACTAAAAAAAAATCCACTAAAAATAACATGAGATACAAACAAAACTACAGTGCATATTAATAAACTTAACTTTCATAACTACTACTGATAGAAACAAAAAAGTAAAAAATGTATAAAAAATACAAGGAAATAAAACTAACTATTAGTTGAATATAATGAGTAACAAAATTTTTGTTTTCTTCATAATTATTTTTTTTTAGTATCAAATTATAAGTAGCTATACAAATTCTTACGTAAGTTTTATGTTACGGGAAACTGAAATTGTTTGTATTAAGTGTAAGTCAGTAATCACTCAAGGAATATAAGTCATTTTGGCTCAATCTAATCTGGTAGGCGTATATAGCAAATTGAGATTTCAAACAGTTGACCTATATTCCAAAACCTGGCGAACAACTGACGTATGTTGCCTGTTTGTGACATAAAGAGTTAAGTATTTTTTCGACCAGATTTTAATACTAAGTTCATGAAGACATTTGAACTTAACAGTATTGATATATTTATAAATTGATCAATTAATCGATTTTTGTGATGTTTGTGCCACTGTCGTTTAAGGATACTCTATGCTGAACATTGAGAAAAATCTCCATAGAGGATAGAGGTCGTTTACGAGTAGAGGTTCTTAAGGTAACTCAAGTAGATGCATACGAATATACACGAAATAATTCGTCGCTATGCACCCACCGGAAATATAATATATACACTTTTCAAAATAACCTACTATAAGGGCTATACTAATATGAATTTTAAATATCCAAATCTTCGTTTACCTTAAAAAACAGTGGGCGATGATGTGACAAAGTAGCTAGTAGATAAGCCATAAGCAAATAATCAAATCTTGATCCTATAAAAGTCAACAGATCTCTCTTGATCAGTTGGGATCAATTAAAAATCAAACACTGTTTTAAGCATCTTTTAAATAAAATATGCTAATTTGCAAATATCATTCAATGATTTTAAATGACTTGATGTCTGATTTTGATGATCCAATAATTTTAGAGATCAATAATTTAAATCTGATAACTATCAAACTTATGAAAAAAAATCAATTTAGTCAAAGGTTTAGGTTGAGGTATACCATTATCATGTAAATATATTTTAATAACGCTATAAAGTATTTTATTATGCTTCATAATGACTTTGTTAGTCTTGTGTAATAAATACATAAGCAGCTTAATCAAATGATTTAAACTGCACAGGTTGTATGTTTTGGTTTTAATTTTTTTAAAGTGTTTTAATTGGTGCTATAAAGATTTTGGCGAGGCCGGATATCCGAATTATCTTTTGAATTTTCAATAGGACGACAAACGGAACCTCGTAACATAATTTTATCGAAAAATTTGAACTCGTCTCATTTATAAAAAATAACAAAATTCTTTAAAAAAATTTGTTAATAAGTTATCTAGGAAACTAATAAAATATTTTATAGTTAATTATAATTTTTCACATGGTTCGCGTACACGCCTTTTTTTTATTTGTTTTAAAATGTTTGAGTAAGCCTTGACTTAAACCAAGGCAAGGTGACTCAGAATTCATCACGTACCAGTTCTGAGACAGAACGCCGGCATGCTAGAGCTTCATACCCGCGTGGAACAGTTGTTAATCAGTTCAGTGCGCAAACACTTTAATTTTTATAAGCCTTAATCACAAAAATATACCTTACAAAAGACTGTGTCGATTCCACTGTAATACTATTAAAGAAACCCACGTAAAAACTTTGCAGATTGTCCATGCCCCGCCAAACACCTTTGATGCGAACGCTCCCAAAAAAAAAAACTGCTGTAGAAAGGTAATTTAAAAAGAAACTTTGGCTCTTTAGAGAGTTGTCAACCTTTAAGATTTTTTAAGCTCTTAATGCGAAATATCGTAACTTGGTGAATGGTTTGGTTATGTAATTCCTTTACGATTCGAAAATGTGCAAAGTTTTGCTGTACAGTTGATATTCAAAACCGGATTTTTATAGCCCATAATTTAAATAACTATACAAATGATCGGGCTTTACCAAATATGTTTGCAAAACTCTTTTGCACTTTATCTATAGAGTGCTAATTAAAAGATTGTTTGTTTTAATGTTTTTATTAGCTAGGAAATCTCAACAAATTTTTTAACAACAGAATATCAACAACAAAGAGCAGGATGCCACTTGTTAATTTAACAAGGCTGCTATCCCGCTAGTTAATTTAAGACCACTGTGGATCTTCTGGCTATCAGCTTAGCTTAGAAGCGGAAACGCTTAGCTGGAGCATTGTACTGGTAACCATTGTCGTTAGACGAATAGTCTTGGCTGGGTGCAGAGTATGATGGTCCTGGAGCTGGGGCGGAGTAGCTTGGAGCAGGAGCGTTGTAGATGGGAGCAGGTGCTGGGATGTCCTGCACAGGAGGCAGATACTCAGGTTGAGGAGCTGGTGCAGAGTATTGTGGCTGAGGAGCTGGGGCGGAATACTGTGGCTGAGGAGCTGGGGCAGAGTATTGTGGCTGAGGAGCTGGGGCGGAGTATTGTGGCTGAGGAGCTGGGGCAGAGTATTGTGGCTGAGGAGCTGGGAAGTCCTGTACAGGTGGCAGATACTCTGGTGCTGGAGCGGGTGCTGGTGCAGAGTACTGTGGCTGAGGAGCTGGGGCGGAGTATTGTGGCTGAGGAGCTGGGGCAGAGTATTGTGGCTGAGGAGCTGGGGCAGAGTATTGTGGCTGAGGAGCTGGGAAGTCCTGTGCAGGTGGCAGATACTCTGGTGCTGGAGCGGGTGCTGGTGCAGAGTACTGTGGCTGAGGAGCTGGGGCGGAATACTGTGGCTGAGGAGCTGGGGCAGAGTATTGTGGTTGAGGAGCTGGCGCAGAGTATTGTGGTTGAGGAGCTGGAGCAGAGTATTGTGGCTGAGGAGCTGGTGCAGAGAAGTCATTACCAGGAGGCAGATAAGAGCTGCTTGGCGCTGGTGCTGGGGCGAAAGATTGTCCAGAGGAGAAAGATGGTCCAGAGGAGAAAGATGGTCCAGAGGAGAATGATGATCCAGACGAGAACGATGATCCAGACGAGCCAGATGATCCAGCATCAAAAGAGGGAGATGGCCTGTTATAATTGTATCCACTGGCACCGCCCAAGTGCGAAACATCAGCAGACACCGCGGCAATGGCACACACAGCAAAGACGAAGAGTTTCTGGAAGTAATAATTAAAGCCATTAAAGTCACAAAACGCGAAATCGTCCAAAGCAACACAAATTAATTGACATCGAAGGCGTTTTGTTAAGGTCAACGGCAATGTAAACTTGTGGTTGCACTTCACTTATGGAAAGTCGTAAAAGCGGACACGTTCATTTCGTATGCCTGCTTACCATTGTTGTTGATATGTTGTTGTAAAGGTTTGTTGGGGATTTTGTTGAACTGACGCACAGAGAGCGAATGATGATAAACGGCAGATGTGCCAGCATTTTTATACCAACGACGCGTTGTTGCGACCAGACTTTAATCAAAAAGGTTTGCTAAACTGCTTCTTCTTCTGCTCAATCGAACAACTAGCTACCAACGCGCGCTGCAATCATTAAGAGCAGCAACACTCAGTTGAAGCGCTCTCATCTGGGGTCGGCGCATGCGTAGCAACCCAATCTGTTGCTGGGGTTTTGCAATGTCAATAGGGCAGCAGCGGCATACAGTGGGTCAGCAGATAAATCTATAGGCCGTAAAATAAAACGAATTAAATTAAAGCTGGTGTTGAAAGGTTGAAGCTTTACTTGTTTACATGAATAACTTTGTTTGCCAAGTGAAATGTTTCGAATTTTGAAAAGAGCTCAATTTTAATCTTTTAGCTTTAGGTACTCTTTATAACATAGATATACACCTAGTTTTGAGATAAGTATAGGAACTGGTCTAAAAAAGTTTTTTTTAACTTAGTGTAACGTAAAAATATGTACAAAAAGACGAAAAGTTTAAAAAGTTGAAATTTATAAATGACATACATAGGTTTTGTAATTCTTTAGCCTAGATTCAGAGCAAGTTTCGTTTTAAAATGGTGCTTTCAAAAATAAGATGTCATAGTCACGTTTTTTTTTTTGCGAAATTTCTTTCTAAAGGCCCATACATGCAAAAATTCCGCATGAAATGTCAAAACTTCATATATAAAAAAATATCCCAAAAAAGGGAAATTTTTTTTTTTATATGAAGTTTTGACATTTCGTGCGGAATCTTTGCATGCTGCGTATGGGCCTTTAAGAGCGAAATTTTTTTTAAGGAGCTTACCTTGAAATAATTGAAAAATTGTCACGTAACAGCGATATTTGGTTTGCGTACGCGTGTAAGAAACGAGTACACTACAAACAATTATAGTACGGGTAGCCGAGTTGGCCTTAAAACTTTTAAAGTCGGGTATAGTCAAGTCAAATTTTAGTTACTTATTACTATATGGTATACAATTCTTTTTTTAATTGCAATTCAATTTCCAATTTTGTATATAATATTTAATTTTCTGGTTTTTAATTTTTTTGTATAATGTTCAGTAAATTAATATTTTTCATAAATAATTTAAAAAAAAAACATATTATTTGTATAGAAAAAAAGTGCAGAAGGAACTTCATTATTGACGAAGGCTCGCATCCTAGTCGTTTTTTTTTTTAAATTTCATGTGAATTTTTATCAGTAAAGTAGATAGAGCTATCCTTGTTTAATGTGTGTTCTATGGCATATAATTTAATTTTTAAAAATTGTTGCTTAAAGGCCAACCATAAATATTCTAGAAAAGATACAATATGGATGCAATACATTAATTAATAAGGAATCGTAAACAATAATTGTACTGAAAACGGAAATTTAGGGTAGGACCAGACATATGCTTGGCGCTTTGCAATAATTCGGAGTGCCAAAGATACAAGGAATAAGAAAAAAAAACTTTATCTACCTGCCAATAAAATACAGTGTCCAAGATCGAGGAACTTAATATGACGAACGGACATTGGAACACACTTAATATACCCTTTACCTTTGGTACAGATTTAAAAATATAAAGCAATTGATCATTTTTCACAGAACGAAAACATGTTTAATGTGAAAATACATATGCATGTACATAGTTTTAAAAATAACCATTTTCTACTATTTGGGCCCACTGTGCGTCATAGTAGGTCGTTGTATGGTAGACATGATATGTTGGCGTATAGTAGGTAGGCAGTAATAGTAGTGGACTCTACAAGAGCCGCCTACTAATTTGCATTTTCGTTACAAATATTTTAAGTTAAACTATTGTTTTAACGCTGCACGTATATTAATCTAAGGGCCGTAACAAATGTCAAAGTTCGCCTTTGGCCTAGGTAGATAACGAACTGACAAACGTTTTATGACGCTGAGCATTGGACAGCAAATTTAATTTGTTTGCTCGGCGCTAATGGATCTATGAAGATGCATATGTACATAATGTATGGTACATACACAAAATATGTTAGTATGTTTTATGTATGCATATGCCGTACGTTATGCTTAACTGGTTGTTGAAATTTTGACAGCTTATCCAATTCAAGGATGGATATATCAGCCAGCGGATTGGACTGCTTGATTTATCTTGTTGAGCAGCATTGAACTTGTAACTAATAACGCCCAAGACCAGAAAATTAATACTAGCCGTTAAGTTAATTCAGAGGACGGTCGGTCGGTCGCTCCATGGTCGTTATCAGTTGGTTACTATGAAGACATTTCACAGCTTGGTCTCTCTCCAATGTTGTTGTTTAGGAGGGCATTTAAAATGAAATATAAATACAAATTGTATTTACAAATGGAACTAATTTTGCTACTGTTTGTTTAGTTTTTAAGCGCTCTTTGCAACTTGGGCGCTGTCTGCTTTTGCTCAATAATCTGCATTAGTTGGCATATTTTGGCGGATCTTTTTTTCTTGTTGTGCGATCTTTTTAACATTATTACTTTGATTTAAGCGCATATTAAAGCACGGTGCTGCTGCTGGTCTTTATGGACACGAGCGCAGTATGGTTTTGCCTTGGAGGTTGCCAAAGAGCAAAGAAATAAAAACGAAAATCATAAAACATAAAGCGCAGAAATTTGTATAAATCATGACAAGCCAATGTATTATGCTAAGTATGTGAATATTGGTTAATGCTGGATGTTTAATGCATTTAACACATCAACATAAATTGTATTTATGCATGTACAATGAACATGAATATGCATTTTTATATGAGCACTGACTTGTTTTAGTTAAAAGTAAAATCAATAATTATAAACTCAACTTGGCACCTGCAGTTAAAAAGCAACAACAATAGCCACAAGCCACAACGCAACTTGATATTAATTTGGTCAAAGTGGGCAATTAATTTTGACCTGGCCGTTGGCTAGCTTTACAGACGCCCGTCCCAACGCACCGTTTTAATAGTAGTAGTTCCCGACTTTATAAACAACAATAACAATTTTGCAAACATCTTAAGATATCATAACTTAAATGAAATGCTATTTTTGGCAACATCTTAATTAACTAATTAGCCAACCATAACAATAAATACAGGCATAATTTAAGCCAAGAGGCTGGCAGACAATTCAAAGAGGCTTTTATGTTTTATTATGCGCTTGTCACAATAGCTTTACCATATTGATCTTGACGAATGGGCGCCAGTGCCATTGTATTTAAGCAAATTTATTAAATAGTACAAAAGCTTGCAGCAATGAATATACAAACATGTCAGCGGGCATAGCTTAATATGTTAACTATACATAAAAATGATATAATTTGTTAAATTAATTTAAACAAAATTTGTGCATATATTTTGTATATTGTTTGTTTGTTATCGCATTCAAATTAAAATAGCTTGGAGCAGTTGTCAAGTGAGGTATTAGGCGGAAATGACACAAATTACAAATTTGTTGCATTTTAAATTAGCTGATTTTATAAGCATATGCAAAATTGTTGCTTTATTGTGCGCAAAATCATAAAACATAACAAATTTCAATTTTAATATAATGTTGCTTAAATTTTAATTTATATCGATAGTTTAAACGTAAACAGACTCGTTACTGGGTGCAACTACAAATTTCGCGTTGCCAACTATGTGTTTCGAACACATGTCATAAAGTTGGCAGCACTGTGGCATAATAATCGGCTGTGCAATTATTAAAAAACGATCTACATTATATAGCGGTTCAGCGCGTAAGTGCTGATACAAAGCTGCTGCATTAATGCATTGTTTAAAAAAAAATTTATAATTCTAGTGCGCTGTCAAGTATCTGACAAGTGCTGACAGTGTTTTATAATTCAAGCGCATTAGATTTGTTGCAGCGGCCCAAACAAAACTTCGTGCTTGTTATCGCTTTAAGCAAAATTATCGATACTCATCCTAGCTGTGCTGCCATTTGTTGATCGCAAGAGTGACATCGAGCAGCGGTAATTTATTTTGCGCATGTTATTTTATATTATACGCAACAAACGCAATTAACAAAATGCAAGTGGACCTAACTTTGGTAAAAGAGGAAATTGAAATTGATGATACAAAGATTAAATTGGAGCCGGTATGGGAAACAACATTGCACAGCCAAACATTGGCATTTTCATGTAAGTGCGCTGCTTTTGTTTGCATTTATTTGTTTGTATGTGCGCATACATGCTTATACTTTTGCATGTGTGCGTGTCTAAGCATGTGTTACGCCTATTACGCAGCATACCGTTAGTTTGGCTGATAATTATTAATTTGATTTATTTTAGCAAGCAATGACTTAAAAATAATTGAAGAACTGCCGGACATGATAACAGTACCCGTAAACGAGCAACAGTCCGAGGATGAACGCAAGTTTATAGACAGTTTTGGCATGCTCGATCAGCAACAGGTAAAAATCAAACCTAACCAAAACCCATATCCACACACACACACACACTTATACTCACCCCTAATCGTTATACAAACATATAAACGAAAATTCCTTTCCAGTTATTTGCATGTACGACAACCCAAAAAGTCTGTTTTTATTGCGGGACCAAATATTACAATGAAAATGATTTTATTCAGCATAAAATGAAAAGTGCCTGCACTGTTTCCTGGCAGCAGAAATACAAATGTGCAGCATGCCTCTTTGGTTTTGTCAGCCAACAGGAGCTGGATAATCATAATTTGTACCATCGCCTTAATAAACATTTTTGTCGCGTTGGATGCGGCAATTGGTTTGACACACTGGAGTCATGCGTGGAGCATGAATATCGAGGCCATTCCAACAAGCAAGGCCCTCGTTGTAGGGTAAGTCAGTAGAACAATTTATATCAGAGCTGCACCCGACCGATTTTTCTTGTTTTTGATTTTTGATCGGCTTGGGTTTCAAACTATTAACACAGTGTACTCAAAGGTTTAAGTGTATTATAGGTTTTAAAACACTCAGTATCATCTCGGGCAGGGAACAAGCTAAGCTATTCCCCTTCTGTTGAATTTGTACAAAATGTGTTGAATTAATACCACCTCTTCTACCTTTTTCCTCAATAGATTTTTATTTTAATCTAAAACCCGACACAGCAATGTGCAGCAGTAATATGAATCTATGTGCCAACAATAACAAAAAAGGGATAAAAACAATAAAAGTTATGCATCAACATGTATGAGTCACCAAATTTTTTTATTTTTTATTTTCTTGACATAATTACCATTATTACTAAAATATATATAACAATGTCACTCCTAGCTGGAGCATAGGGCACAAACAAAATCTTTATACACATTTCCATGATGCAAGGTGTTGACTTTTGGCAAGAACCGAGCGCATCCAGGTCTGTCCAGGCCTACCACGATGGCAACTACCTTGTGGGTTCCACTGGAAAGCCACTTTAGCTATATTTTCATCGTCTCTTTGTAAAATGTGGCCTATCCAGTTCCACTTTCTTCTTTTGATTTCCGATTTTATCGTGATACTTCGCGTGCGGGTAAAATTTTTTTTCGGGGCCAAAACGATACGCAGGCATTTGTTTAAGAACGTTTAGAGCTTCCGGCATATAGCATCGGTCACCTTCCTTGTTTCCGAAGCATAGAGCAAAATCGGCTTTATGCTAGATTTGAAGATACGAAGCCGTGTTGACTGGGACAATTGCCTTGACTTCCAGAATGTGCCCATGTTTCGGAAAGCGACGCGCGCCTTATTAACGTGCGGTAACGTCTACTTCCGCACCCCGATCCTTCGAGGCTATACCACCCAGATAAGAGAACTGCTCTACATCTACAATGGTGACAGTTTGGTTGTTGATGTTTAATGTGAGTGGTGAGCGATTCGCAGTTTCCATCCGAATGAGTTTCGTTTTGTTAAAATTTAGTTTCAATCCAACCATCTCCGCATTCCCTCTCAAACAGTTAATTTTTCACCAAATTTGGTATGCAGGTATTATGAAAAAAGATACATTCATCTTTAGTTCTATAACGTATTATAAATTTGTGCATTCTATGTCATAAAACTTCACAAACAAAAAAAATTTTTTTGAAATCTTAAATAAGCGATAAACTGCAATGTAATTTGTATTGCTTTTTGTATTGTTAGGAAATAATAATTTTTTTTGTATTTTACCTCAATTCTTTTGTGTGCCGCGGCACACTGGTATATCGTGCTCATCAGTTGGTGTGCCGCGGAAAAAAGTCACGGCTTTCACTAAACATCTTTTTATATTAGGTATATTGATTTAAGTAATAAATAAATTTTAAATAAACATTGCTTTTTTCTTTGGTGTACATCTAACATTTCTTGATTTGATAGGTAAGTTTGCGGAACACTGCTCCATAGGATATAAAAGTCTCGTGTTCGAATATCAAGCACAATATAAATCTCATTATAAGTAAATCTAGATAATTTTAACTCTGGTAGACCACACGTCTTAAGCAACATGCTTGGTCAAAATCAGACAAAATTACGCATTTTTCAATAAAAATCAAAAGATACATTTTTATTTAATTAATGCTTTTTCCTTATAGTTATGTCAGCTGCTCTTTGACAATATGGACCTTTTGAACAAACATATGGAAAATCACTTGTTTTTAAACCGCTATGTTTGTGCGCTGTGCCGTCGAAAATTTAGAAGGCGTCAGGATCTGGTCATGCATCGCAAATTTAGCACAGCTATTTGTGGTGAAGTTAAATATCTAAAAGAATTAAAAGACGTTTGTGAAAAGGTTACATATAAAGGCTTAAATGCTGCAGCTCTGAAGCGGGAATCAACACTATCAACCATACCCGAAAAACGATTCAAGTCGGAGGTACTCAAATTGAATGATATTGAAATTAAGCCTGAACCAGTTGATTTCGAGGCGCAGCTGAGTTTCAATACAATTATAAAAACTGAGCCATTGGATCAGGAAGAAAACAATATTGTTAACAACAATAATAATAGTTCTCGTTGTTTGAATGAAAACCAAAAGGGCATACCGCATAAAAGCAAACTACGTTTGCCATCAATTAAGACCGCACCAGGTGTACAAAAAACACCGAAAGCACAAAAACCAGCACCAATGAGTCTACTTAAAAATCAAATTAAAAGTGAAGGTAAGTTAACAATGATTTAATTATAATTTAATACTAATTATTTATATTATATTTAGTTTTGCCCATTGGAAGCTTGACCAACGTAGCCAACAAGGCAAGTGTCAACTCGACCACAGCCAAATCGAATACACCAAACATACTTAAAGCATTGCCCAGCAATTTCATGGTTATAAATTTGCCAGCAAACACCAAAATTGTCAAAATACCCAGTGTTTCGCCAACCAACAATGAATCGTTAAAAGCAGCCAATATATCTGCAATGGTCGCAACAGCCTCAGTCAGTACTCCTGCTGTTACAATTACAAAGAAACCACCAACAAATAATAATGCTATTAAGGGTGTAGTAGCTGAAACGGTTAGCATCAAAAAGGAATTGCAACAGGTGTCCGAAGTTTATCGCAACGCCTGCTTTAGCAGTGATACCTTTGAACTAATTGATAATCTACCAGAATCTCGAAAGATTATTCAGGACTTCCAGAGCCAAATACTAGACATAGAGAAGACACTACCATTGCCAGGCAGCGTCTTACAGAAAAGTAAGATAAAGTCATTGTTGGAAGACCCTGACGAAGCTGCTAAGGAGCTGGAAAAATATTATGCTAACAATAAGACCAAGCCCACCTCATTAATGTTAAACATAGACACACATGGAAATTTATTTACAAAGAACTTGAGTCGGCGTTATCCAGACTATCGTTTTGTTTGGATTTGTCCATCCTGTCCCAAAAAATATAACATGTGCCAGGCATTTCGTATGCATCTAAACATGGAACACAAAATGGACAGATACAAATATTCAAATATGTTAATGGAACTAAGGCCTATAAAGTGTAGGTACCACAAAGTAATTTTAACCTAACCTTATTAGTTATTTCTACGGCAAATCTTTTTCGATTTTTCAGTAATCTCCAAAAATGCAACAATTACTGAGGATAGCGAATGTGAGGAAACTTTTGAGCATGCTAGTTCAGTGGACTCCAATTATACTAAAATGACTAAGAATGAAGAATCTGAAAAAAATGTTAAGGAAAACAAACAGAACGATAAGGCTGCAAGTTCGGTACAGTTTGCAGATAATACTAAGACATCCAGCGGCACCTCAGGTTCGCAGTCCCCGGCCACTGTTGGCACAAATCAACGTTATCACTGTTTGGAATGCGGTAAGAGTTATACTACAGCCAGCGCTTTGAACATACATAAGCTAATACATACGGGAGAGTTACCCCATAAATGTAACTACTGTGAGAAACGGTTTCGCACGCGTGGCCAAGTACGAGTGCATCATCGTCGTCACACGGGAGAAAAGCCCTTTAAGTGCAAGGTAAGTGAGTCTTGTGTTGAAATATTTTTCCAAGTTTACTGTATCCTTTAAACTTGACAGATTTGTTCACTGGCTTTTACACATCGTGAGACTCTTATTTCACACTTATCGCGCCACATTGGCATGAAACGCTACAAGTGTTATGGTTGCGATAAGTATTTTGTGGTGGTAAGTGGTCTGCGTGCTCATCGCAAATTACGTCCGGATACGTGCGGCAAGGTGAAGTTTACGGCTCGTGCGCATGGACCGCGCGTGCGAGTCATACGCGGCGAAGTGATTTTTGAGCCCCATCCAGCTCATAATGGCTATTTGCGCAGTGAAGATCCTTTGGATATTTTATCAGAAATGAATCAGTCCAAAGAGGGTAAGGAATAGTGCGATACACGTGGGTAAGCGATTTTTTATAAGTTATTATTAGTTAATGGTATTATTTACTATGGTACATAAGGATTTATTTTATTGAAATAAATCTTTATTAAACCTTACAATTGATTAATGCCAAATGTTTACAAATGCGTTTAATTTTTGTAAATATCCTGTACCCAGACAATTAAATAAAACAAATTATTTTTTTGCTTCTACAGTTAATATAATATCTTAAATAATTCATTTAATTATTCTAAAAAAACAAGTCAAAATGAGAGAGTTTTTATAATAATTTATAAAAAATTTTGTATTTTACAATTTAAATTATTAACATTATACTTTCTCTTCTATAAGATTGTAAAAATTGTACACTTAAAAATATTACAAAATGTGCCAAATTGTAATTACATTAAATATATAAGACCAAAGCACTCTGAGTTCTTATATCCGCAGTTCCGATATATGTAAAGTTGATTTTTTCACACTAAAGTTTCTTTAAGATTTAATATCGATTATTAACGCATAATAAGCAAAGCAATTTACAAAGTTTCTGACCACTATACAAAGTCAGAGTTTAGTAAGAAAATAAAATACTAAATACTAAAACTTTGTATCTTGCGTGCACATTTTTTAATGTACACAAATATCAAGCTAAACAATAAAAAAAAGTTTTATGTTCTGAAAACTGGGTACAGGGTATCAATTAGTCCTTACGATGCGATCATAATATTCTTGTGTCATTTTAATATTAAGTCTATTTAAAGCAGGCCTGCAAGCCGGTTTTTAAGTGTACTTGTTCTAAGAAAAACCAAATACAAGCCCACAAACAGATTTTTATCTGTTAAACAAACCACAAGTTTCTGACGTTTGCAGCCCTGAATTTAATCAATTTTGTAGTTTTAATACAAAGACCATTACTAAAACAAAAAATTATTAAAAACAGAATGAAATCGAAATGCTGTGTAACTTATATACATACATATGATATTTACAACCGCCATAAAAATAGGAGCAAAGAGCAGCGCATCCATTTTGATATTTACTTACCACTGCTGTGATGAAATATTTTCTAAACTGAAATAAATTTCCAAAAGTTTGTAAATGTAACTATAAGTAAAAATGTGGCCAATATTTTTTTTAATGATATTTTATTTCATTTCTTGTGTTAATCATTGCCATTGGTTTTGCTGTTTGTTCTTGAAAATTATACTCTTTTTTTTTATATGATATTTAACGTAATGGTTTCTTGTTGCTTACACATTTAAGTCGAATATATACGCTCTTTTCTTGCTCGATTAGTATAAGTATTATGTTTAAAATTGTTATACATGACTATTTGATAAAACATATTAAACAATTTATATTTCAACAAAATTTGACAAGCCGACAAATATTGTTTCATATACAATAAAGTTTTCATTATATATTCATTTGTTTGATATAATAAATATATATATACTAAACATGCAACATTCTGCTCGGTTACTGTTGTTATTATTATTTTTATCTAGACATCTAGTTGCTTTTTCTTGCATAATTTTTGATTTTTATTACCAATTATGCCCAAACATGACAACAAATTGTTGTCTTAACCACCTGCAATTTACTACGGCCTAACTTTTTTGTTGGGACAGCGCACTACAATTTCATTTTAACAATTATATTTTTTTTTTATATTTATGCATATTTTTAATGTATATAGTTACTATTGTTCTTTAACATGTGTTCAGCTACGGATTTAGTGTTTCCTTTTGTTTTAAAGAATTTTTTGCTAATTTCAACTTTATTTTTTTTATATAAATACTACGCCAATTTATCAGCAAACAACTTATTATTTATATACAATATATTAATGCCAATTTATCATAGTTTAGCGTTTAATGTTTGCAAGTGTGTGTATTAGTGTATACATATATGTATGTATGTATGCTATATGCTATTGTATATATCTACAGTTATATTATTTTGCTAGCATTTTTAACTATGCCCCCTTTCATATATTTTAGGTACATAAATTGGTTAGCTTTAAGTTCTAGTTTACATATAGGACATATATGCATTGGGTGTTTTTTTTTTTTTTGTGGTATATACAGGAATGTTATTGCAAATTAAAAGAAAGGTTTTATTTAGTTCTAGTAACTCTGGAATTCAAAATAATTGAAGCATAGGGCATTCGAACTTAAAAGGCCTGCTTAAAACTAAATCTATAAACTATAGCAAGACATTTGCCTTATAAAATACTTTGCACACAAGACTTTTGACTAATTGCACGGGTTTTTGTATTGGTTTAAGTTTATAATATAGAACCTAAGCTGATTTAAGTATAAAAACATATGCAATATATATTTGTTTGATTGTTGTACACATCCAAAATGTAATGATAATTGGATTAGGTTATACTCTTGCAGACAATGCTATATAGCTTTCATGATGACAACTATTGTAATAGAAGAAAGCATCTTTGGCTCTTTTAAGTACTTTTTCTATTTAAAAATACTTGTCTGTCCGATTTTTAAATTAAATTGAATTGATTGATAGTATATATAAGTTTACAGCATAAAAGCTGATCATGCCGCATTAAAAAACTCAATCTAAGCTATATCCACTGCATACTAAAAAGCTAATTATAAATTTCATAAAAAATTAGATTTTGATATATTTTTGTGTTATTTGATTTGAGAAATCAGAAAGCAGTTTAAACTAAAATAAATGAGCCGTGGTTTTGGCAGAGCAGTGTTAACTTTGTTGCCATCTGGCAATGTCCTTTCTGATCCCTAGCTTCTAATTTATAACGCACAAGCTCCATGTGCTTTCCTCTGTTGGATTCTAAGCAGGGTAGTGCGCGAGAGTTGAGACCCTTCGCCTAAACTACCTAACCCAGTTTAAGAATTGGAAAAAAGTGTACGTCTAAGTTGAAATGCGCAAATACTTTTAATTTTCGACATACTTCTCATATTTGCTGTCATACAATTTTTAACAATTTTGCTGCAAGAGTATATAAAATTTGGTACACCAAAGTTATCTTTATTTCTGGTATTCTTTTTCTTTCGAGTACGCGTTAAGTTTAAATGGCAACTACTACTTGACTTTTTTCGAGATTCGTTTTTAGGCGGTAAGATTAATAGCTACCAAGTCCTTATTTAAAATATGTATAGGTTACCAAGTGGTCTGCTGTTTGGGCAGCACCACAACAACAACATGCTGATTGACTACTTTGATTAGTTTAGAGCAAAATCTGCCTATAATAGCAGTTGCACACATCCATATACACACATACACATACGCATAAAACTTGTGTATCTGTGTAAGTTAATGATAATTAAATGTGTAACAGTCTTTTCGAGTTCACATATTAAAAAAAAAACCTCAAAAGTAGCATAATAATGATTCCAGGCCACAAAAAAACTAAAACTAAGTTTAAAGGGCGTTTACACGAACAAGCTTATAAACTAAAATTATAGAATATGTAAGTGTATGTATACATAAGAAGTAAGTGGGCAGTAGCTGGCTATAATACTTTAAAGTTAGATATAAGTATATCGTAAATGCATGTTATGCGTAGAGACGTATGGAACCCAAATCGTGCAATGAACTTAAAATTGACAAGGTTTTTCCCAAGCTCTGCACCAATTGGACAGCGCTTAATTTGCATAGTTGTCAAATGAGCCCAAATATTCCAAGGCGGCACGATAACAAAAGTGATATTGATCCTAAAACAGAGTTTAAAATATAAATTAGTAAATACATTAAGTAAAGGATCTTATCGCTACTTACCTCTGTTTGCACCATAGCCGGACGCTGTGAACGCAGTATTCGCACTGTTTGGAACACATCTAGAACGCCCTCATATTGCATACGTTCAAGCACAATGCTAAGCGTAATAAAGACGCCTGTACGGCCAACGCCTGCAGAACAGTGCACAGTGATAGGTCCATCTTGTCCAAATTGCTCCTTGGTCTTATGCACTTGTCCAATGAAATCAATAAAGCCTTCACCTGATTTGGGAACACCTTGCTCGGGCCAGTCAATAAATTGAAATTGGCGCACAGTTCGTGAAGATCCATCTCGAGCATCGGTTACCTGTTTGTGGATGGTTAGCAAAGAAAATGAAGTTTAAATATCATGTAGAATACTTTTTCGACCTCATTTTCGATTTTAGAGGTTCATAAAAGCAAATGGATTGTTTAAATAGCAAGTCGTTCTAACTGAGTCAAACGTCTTAACCAGGATATGAAAACTCACCTTGAACTCTCGCAACTTGTACTGCGGCATATTATATTCAGCTATGGGATCAACAACATAATACTGATAACGCACGGATCGCTCATGAGGCCAATATTGAAAGCATTTCTCCTGCAAAGAATCGATAGTGAATGCATAAAATCAACCCTATACACAACATTAATTCCACTTACTCTGCCCATTTCCTTCAACTTGGTCAGCATAACAACAATAGTGGAGTTGTGCTCCCAAAGCATGCGCCAGAAGTCCTCAGCTGTATCTTGCACAGGTCCCTGTGCTGCTATATAAGCGGAACGATAACGATAGCCATCAATGAAGCTCGCATTTACATAGTCGCTGCCCTCAATGCCGTGAATGGGCGTAAGATAAACGCGACTCGACTCATAGGGCAAAATGTGCACCAGGCGATTCTTATGCTTATTGCATGGCAAATTGGCGGTAACAAATTTGGTAGAGTCCATTTTAACATTGGATAGCTTCTTAAACTCAACTTCCATGCCTGAAATGCTCTCTCCCGGCTCGGTGGTCAACAACTTTTGCAAATGAGTATGAAGATTACGTGCTGGCACCTCGGTCAGGCCGCAAATAATGGCCTCTATAATGGCGTCATGTATGAATATGTACTGATCCTCGGTTTGCACCATATAATTGCGTTGTGCGCGCAAACAGGTCACATGGCCATAGATGTCAATAATCTTTTCATGCTTCATACGTTCCAGCATAGAGTCAATAACAATGTAGCAGCCTGTGCGACCCACGCCAGCTGAACAGTGCACAATAACCGGACCGGATTCTGGTGGCGTCAAGGCACGACAACGTCGTAGAAACTGCAAGAATGGAGCTGGGTGATCGGGCACGCCATGATCGGGCCAGGCCGTAAACTGTAGCTGCTTAATCTCACGGCGATCATTGAAACCCTGTCGACACAGCTGGAATGTGCGTATGCTGTAGGTGGCCAGCTCCTGCGTCTCAGTAATGGTAACAAATATTTGGCCATAGGTTTCAGTGCCTCGTGTAGGCCAATACTGATCACACTTAATGCGCGTGCGTTCCTCTAGACGCGTCATCATCACAATTGTAGCTGTCTTTAGTTCCCAGCACATGCGCCAAAAGTCCGCAAAAGTTTCCTGTAGCGGTCCTTGCGTAGCTACATAAGCATTATGCTTACGATAGCCATCACAATAATTGGCATTGATATAGTCAGAGCCAACCACGCCCTCTGCCAGTGGCAGCTGTACGCGTGAATGATCATAAGCGGTGACATTAGCATAACGATTTTTGGATTTGTTGTAGTCATAGTTGGAATTGTCCCAGGTGAATTGCTGTCCTGGCTCAATGCTCTCATATTCCTGCGAGAACTTTTGATTGTCATTAGCCTTGAGTCGCTCAATGTGATTTGAAAACTCCGAAATAGGTATTGGCGGATGTGAGATCATGCCAGGTGTTTGGAAGTTCAGACGACGCATATCTACGGGATCACTGGGCGTGGGTCCAGCGCCCAAGTCAGCGGCCATGAGTGGACGTGTCACTGCAGCTTGATCGGGAGTCTTGCAGGGCTGTCGTCGGCGCTTCACCACGTACAGCACGATAAGAGTTGTGGAGACTACAAAAGCAGCAATAAGAGGCAGCACTACCCACAAGATCTCAGGTTCATCTTTGTTGCGATTTACAGAGACCTCAGGCTCCGACGGCCAGTTGGGATCAGGACGATGTGGCCGCTCACCAGGTGGCGCTTCACGCATATCCAAAGAAAGAAACTCCGAAAACGGACTTGATGTATAAAGATGCTTCTGAGGAGTGTCCACTACGGCGCGTACAAAAATGCGATAACGTTTCTCGCGCTCCAATTTACGATTGGTAAAGTTGTGATAATCGTCACCAGAGCCCAGATGGAAGGTGAAGGGTATGGAACGCTGTGGAAATTTGGCTGCTATATAAGGCGCATTTGGACGTTCCGGTTTGTTGCGACCCGGCAACAGATCCTCCGTTAAAAATTGATCAGGATTTTTGTGCAGATTGGATTTATCTTCGGGCACCACTACCAAATAGTAGTGCGAAATGGGTCCATATTCTTCTGAAGCTTGCGGCAATATGACCAAAATCTCTTCGCCATTGACCACACCATAGAAGTCCGGCTTGACCATGGGCTGTGGTGCAGCCATTTGAGTAGTAACTGTGATCTTTGTAGGTGGACGATAGGAATAATCTGGCGGTATGGCACTGACATTTACATTATAGGTGGTAAATGGACTCAATTCATTGATGGTATGCGTCTTGACGTAATACTTTAGTATGATCTCACGTTTCTGTACGCCTTGAGTTTGCGAGAAACCCTGTGAGTCCACAAATACCTTCATAGCATCAAAGGAGATTTTATAGTTGACAGGATTTAGGCGTATAGGTGGTGACCAGCTAAGCGTCATGGAGTGTGTGCTGACATCGTGCGCGCGTAGATTTAGCGGCACATCTTCGGGCTTAATGCGCACCGTAACCTTTTCGCTTAAACGACCCAAACCATTCTTGAATCTTGCAGCTATGGCCACAGCATATTGCGCAAATTTTTCAAGATTCACCAAATCTGCTGATTCAGTGAGACCCACAGTTTTTGTTTGCCAATCGTCCAAATCCTCCACTGCAGTCATGGTATAAAAGATTTTATAGCCCAGCAATTTACCACGACTGGGTACAGGCTCCCACCAGATCTCTGCTGTTTGGTCTGATGTGGCTACCGCTTGCACTGACATGGGCGCACGTCCCATATCACGTTCCGTTTCTACAATTAATTTATCACTAAATGGACCAGCTCCCTGCTTTGTGTAGGCGCGCACACGGAATATATACTCAGTGTTCTCCTCCAAGTTGGTAAACACCGCCTTACGCAGCGTCATATTGCGCTCAGAGCCCAGTCCATGATCTATCTTTTTGTGAAATTGCACATCGTAGCGCGTGATAATGCCATTGCGATGCTCCCGCGTTGGTGGTTCCCAAGTAACGCATACAACATCGGGTGTTTGGAAGCGTACTGTTATATTTGAGGGCGGCCCACCAGGTGTGCCTTCAGGGGTTTGGAAGATCTTGACCGTTTCCTGGCCAATGCCTATATGATTGCTGCCAGCTACACGGAATTCGTATTCAACACCACGTTCCAGATCGTTAAAGCGTTTCTTGGTCATTTGTGGTCCAGAAAGCATTTCTTCATTCAGTTTTTGATCCTTAACACCCCAGCGTAGACGATAGCCACGTAACTCGCCATAAGTTTGCGCGGGACGCTCCCATTCCAGCTCAATGGAAACAATGGGTTCACGTTCCATGATCTTAAGGCTAACCGTAGGTCTTACAGGCACGCCACCGGGTGTTTTGACAATGACAGCAGCGCTGCGATCACCATCGCCTTTGCGTGTAAGCGCCGCTACCTGAATGGAATACTTGGTATCGGGTTGTAGCCCAGTAACATTGAATTCCAAAGTTTCCACAACATCAAACTTGAAGGGTTCATTAAGAAAGCCTTTACCCTGTGTATGAGAAAAATGTTTAAATAAAGCTGCTTTTTGTGTAGAAAATATTGTGCTTACCTCATCACGCATTTCCTGCACGTGTATGTGATAACCGCGTATGATGCCATTGCGATCCTTTTCCAGTGGCGGTTTCCAACTAACATGTATGGATGTGGAATTTAAAGGTAAAGCCTTAACCTCTTGCGGATCTCCAGGCACTAGACGGCGAAAAAAAACTACGATTAGCATAAAGCATTTACAAGACGAAGAAGGCTTCATGTAAAATCTAGCAAAGATTTAAACTTAGGCTAAGCTTAGCTTATAGATTAAATGTCTTAATACTAAATAACTTAGCGCTGTTATGCTAGTAACTATGGTATATAAATACATACTAGTTTGCTAGTTTTTTCTTAGATCGTAATTTACATAACCAGCACGAACTTAGCTCCAAGTGAACTTCACCACATCACAGAAAAAGTTTTAAATCAAAAAGTTATAGGTATCAAACAAGTGCTGCTTAAATGCTATATAGTTATATATATATAGTATATTAAGGGGTTGCTTAAAAGGTGCTCAAAAGTAAATAAGAGGTGCAGTTTATATACCTTGCTTTATAGAGCGCATTACTTATAGAATAGTTAAAAAATTTACACAAAAACGTGAAAATTGCACAAATGTTGCCTCTAGGCAAACATTTTGTTTTGGTTTCATTTTTTTAATATTTTTTAGTTGGCAAAAACAAACATGTAAGCATTCAAAAAGTTGATAGTGTGTGTGCAAAATCGAAAACATATATTTATATAATAAAAATCAAAAAGTTATATTTGTATATATGTATATATAACAGATATATATGCAGGTATGTATATATAAAAAGATTTTTGTGCTCTTGACAAAAATTTTAAGAGCTTTATAAAAAAATCCTTGCTGACTTTTTATATAAAAAACATTTTGGTTGAAAAAGAGAAACATGTCAAAAAACAAAAAAAAAAAAACAGACAGATTTCATATTTTTAGTTTTCTTTTGGTCATATGGGATTTATGCGACCAATACAAAAAAAAAATTAAAAACAGAATGAGATTATATTTATAAAAGTTGCTATTTGCGCATTCTTAAACATTAAAGTCAACCATTAAAAAATACTCACTCGTTTTCTCTAAATAGTAAAAATGTTTTTGTATTATTAAAAAAACCACCATCCATTAAATGTTGCGTTCAAAAATCAAATTTCGCAAAAAATTTTTTTTTCGTTTTTCAAGTGTATTCACATCAAAAAAGTTTCAAAATTGTTGTGTATTATTATTTTTTTTTTTTTTGTATATTATTCCATTTCGATTTGCATTCAAAAAAAGGTGCACGAAACAGAGCAAGTAGTGCAAGGTGCGAGTGGCCAAGCAAAGTTATTTTGGTTTAGTATATGAAAAAAGATATAAGATATAGCTTTTTAGTTTACAGTATAAAGTTTTTCAAAAAAGGGTTTTGTGCTAATTACATGGAAATAATACATAACAAGAAAAATACATTTACTATAAAAACAATAAAGGAAAAATTCGAATTGAGTATACATAAATGTACATATTTCTTGGCACACCCGCTTTTGATACTGTACAAAAAAATTTTTTTTTAATTTAAATTTTGAAAAATGATGTGGTATTTTGTAAGGAAGCAACCAATTTTGAAAAAAATCTAATCAAGAGCTTAGAACTTAGCTAATCGTAAATATTTAACTTAGAACGTAGTTATGTACTTTATAAGCGTAGTATATCCTAAAGGTCTGCTATCGTTCTCACTTTTTTCAAGAATTTCAATTCGCCAACTTTGACTGAATTTTAAGTGGTTTTCTTTATATTTATAAAATTCCATCACTCACTTTGACTAAATAAAAAATTTAAAAATAATTATCTATATTATTTTTATTATTATTTGGAAAAAAATCGCATTAAATTTCAAAACGTACAGTCACTTCAAGTTTTCGCTTTTCCAATTCCGGGAATTATGCTCATAACCACAAAACTAAGCAGTACTTCCTCAGTTATAGGAGTTCCGATTTTCGTAGTGATTTCGCGCATATAAAATATGAAAATTCATTTCTTTTTTTAATTCAGTTTTATTCTATATTAAAAAAAAAATTATCCAAATATCTTCTTTTCATTAGAAGACATGCAAAATTTTTGCATATGTAAAAGTCATCGAAGAGATCGACTTAAAAATTGGGCGGCTTCACTTATTTTCACCTATATACTACTATATACAAAAAATAAGCTTCATTTTTTTTTAAAAGCTTAAGAATTTGTTTTGTTAGAATATGCGGGTTAAAAAAAAAGTAATTTTTGCAAAATCTTACCGAAAGTGAGCACCACAACAGGCCTTATTTGTTTATATGTATATACTCTATCCTTTTTTTAAGACAGTAAAATTACAAATTATGTGCTACCTTAAATTTTTTAATTTAATTAATTTGTAGAAGATAGAGATTTTTATAAAGGCAAGGCAAAGAATAAAATACTTTTTCCAAGTCTTAATTAAAGTCTCAATTTTTCGTAATTTTCTCGCTGACAAAAATAAGTATTTTAAATCAATTAAAAATTTTTAAGCTTTTATTTAATATCCGAAATTTTAATTATTCGAAGTGTCAAGTAGTTTTCTTGACAGCCTTAAGAGTAAGAGTTTTGCTAAGGATGTTTCGACGTTTGAAGCAAAGTCATCTCTTTTGGTCACTCCTAAGAATACAAATTGTTGGTAAGCATATTTTTACCTCCAAACTTTTATTATATTTAATATCTTGTGGATTTTTTGACGTCCTTAAAGGCCCCTACGCAGACACGAAAAATAAACAACACTTCATATAAAAAAACGCTCACAAACGTTTGGTCACAAACTGTTCTTGCAGGTGGTATTTAGACCAGTGTTGCTCGTTTTTTTGTTTTTTTTTAATGCCAGTAGCAAACCATAGATGGCGCACTCAGCAAAAACAGCTGTTCGGTTTTGGCGCCACAAACAAAACTTATGTGCAGCTAGTTATTTTGTACGTGAAATTTATGGCTGGTCGATAAAGTATAATATAATAGTATAATAATAAGATTAATCAATTGTAACATTAATGTCGTATAATACGTCTATGCAATGCTTCCACACTCAGCTCTCAGCATTAAATATGGGTTAACCCAAACACTCCGCCTTTTCCTGGGTTTTGCCTCCTCGCGTCGCTTCTTTTCCTCATCCAACAATTCAATTGCAATGCGTGTCATTATTATAGCATTGTTTACACAAAATAGTAAAGTAATAAACGTAGACGATAATTCAGGTTTTTATGTTTTATTTCGCGCCTTTTAAAAATTAGCTATTTGTAAACAAAAAGCAGCTGATTATCGATAATAATTCCGATAAAATGCATATTTTGTTACTAGAGACACACTGTTCCTTTCGTGACCAAAATAAGTCTGTCTGTTTTCGTGTCTGCGTAGGGGCCGCCTTAAGTTTAGAAGAAGAATTGTTGGTAAGTAAATTCTTAACGTTTATTTTGCTAAAAGTTTACTTAAGGGGCGGTTCTTTCAAATTTGGTCGATAAAATCGATTTTTTTTTTGTACAAAAAATTAAAGCTACATATTCGTAGAATATGTGTATGAAAGGATTTTTCAATGCGATCGATATTTATAGAAATAGAGCGTCTTGAACGCACCTAAGTCGCACGCGCTGAGGGGCATTCTAAAAACTTTAAACGTGTTTTTCTCGCAACCATGTTTTTCATCCGCATTTCAAGCATAGCTCTTGATCTATTGTTCGATTCCCTTCATTTAAACCATGTTTGAAAGGATATAATTTTTTGTATGCCTTATACTAACAATATACATGAAAAAGTGTTAAATTGTTATTTTTAAGCAATGTCAAATCGCACAAGAAGTTAAAAACCAAATTTTTTTTTTTCGAACGTCCACATTTTAGTTAATTTTTCGTCAAAACTCATTCTGATTTAGTATAAGGCATATAGAATTTCATTAACTTCAATAAACAAAAAACATTTTTCATTTTGGTTCACTACAAGAGGCTGGAGTAGTGAAATACAGGGACGATTTTCTGCGGGCAGAGGCAGACAAGAGCCGCCATTTTGCATTTCGTCGAGAAAAAAATTACCAATTATTGTACAATAAAAATCGCATTTAACAATCAAAACAGGAAGTTTGTATGTCTTTTCATCATGCCACAAATAATTTCCAAACTTCGCCTTCTTTTCGGCCAAATTTGAAAGAACCTCCCCTTAACACCTTTAATAATAATAAGATTTGTTGCTAAGAAATTATTTACTTTAATACCAAACCGTCTTTCTCGTTTATCTTTAAGAACAAGAGTTTATTTATTTATTTGTTTGAGAAGTACAACTAAGCTCAGTTCACCTTATATTATAAAAATAGTATAATTTGTTTAGTAAAGAAAAGAAAATAGAGCGAGGATATAGATATGAACTAATCCGCGACCCTAGCCTGATGGCTGAACTTTTTAATGATATGATTTTTACTTCTAGTACCAAGTCATTTTTGTCGCTCAACTATCTAGATAATTATTTTAAAAATTCCCATAAAGAGATTTAAAATTATTGTATCACATAATTTTTTCGGTTTCTGAAGTTAACCATACAACAATTTCATCATCTTTCTTCAAAACTAAATATATGTACTAAAAATATTTAAAAAAACAAAAGACACTACACCTCAGGCTTGATTTTAATTGATATTTTTTAAATTTTGTTTCCGCCCAAGCTTTAAAGTAATACCAGTAACTTGGTATTACTTCTGAATGACCAAATTTTCAAGTCTTTTATCATTAAAATATCAAATACTACATATAATACAAATTACTCAAATGCATCTCTGGGAGGTGTACAAATGTTAAATTATGCTTCATTAGTGTTATCCCCAACAGCCCTGTTGGGTTTTCGGTACGGTTTGTTTGTTGCTGTCTTCCTTCCAGTCTTTGTATATGATTGTCGTTTCGTGTGCATTCATGGCGGCTATAGACAGCATGATGCGCCCAAACACACACACTCTCTCTCTATCGTCACAAGTACACCAATAGACACACACACATATACACACTCACTCACACTCTTACACTATTTGCATTTGCACACTAAAAATATAAAATAATTAAAATGCTACCGTTAGAAGTGTTTCTCTCTATTTTGTGTCCTGAATAGAACGAAAGAACGAATGAACAACGAACCAGCGTGTGTTAGGTTAGTACCAATGCTCGAGGTGTTCTTTTTTTATGCCATAAAAGAGAGTCTATAGAATTTGTACTGCAGTTGGGTAAGATGGGATATGCGGCTCAGTCTATAAATCCTACAGCGTACGTCAAGTGCACGTTTAAAACAAAAAACAGTGTTGCCCTATGAGCTTGTTGGAAAAATATGGGCCAAGGCAAACAGCTGATCATTACAATAACTTTTTTTTTCGAATTAAAAGTTTTGGAATTTCCAAAATTTGTTTTTTGGCATTTTGAATATTGCTTCAAAAAACATAAGAAGAACTCGTTTCCATGTCTTTAGATATAATACTAATGGTTACAACCATTATGTATCACTCAATAATAAGTGTTGCCATAACATATAGGTCATCAATTCTCTGCCAAATTAGCCTAAAATTTCTACAACTAATCTTTTTCAAAATAGATTGAAAATTGAAAAGCCGTAACGATAGATCTACTGAAGAATATCATTCCAAATTTGCCATAAAGTGAGTTGGAAGTACGGTGCACATCGGGCCGTATCTCTGAATAAAAGCCGGATAAGAATTTGTTCGACCATATTTTTGATAGTTTTTTTTTTTTTTGAATTTCGAGGAAACCCAAAAATAAAGCACTTTCGGAGATTGTTGTATAGTTGAGTTACACTTCTCAAGAATTTTGCTTTATTAAAATCTTAATTCCAGTAGAAAAAGCATATCATGCTCTTAGCTTTATATAGAAACAAATGAATGTACCAATTTATAATTGTTCTGGTAGTTTAAGGCAGTATCTTATAGATTTATTCATATGTCCATGAGTATAAGAGTATATGGCATAGAAAAGATCGCTTTCAAAATGTTAGATGTTGGTACAAAACCAACGTCTACAACTGATTGATAAATTCAGTATTAATACAGTTGATCATAATAAAGGGTCATTAATCTTGAGGTTTTTTTTTTTTAAATACAAAAAACCAAAAATTTCAAATGAAACGGAAAATCTTTATTATCAATAGAAAGAATTTGCTTATGAGAGAATTCTTTTTTTATTTTCGACAGATACCAAAAGCAAGGCGCTTTGAAGAAGTTTAGTAGTTGAGTTTCTTTTCTTTTTTATTAAAATTTTAATTTTTGAAGAAGAAGCGTAAAAGATATCAACTTTATATAGAAACAATGGAGTGCACCAATTGACTATTGCTATGGATTTTATATGGTCGTATCTTATAGATAACACTAGTTTACAAATTTAAGGGTTATCGAGTGAACCGTCGTAAAAAAGTGTTTTTTAGGGTAATTTGGGGTCGAGTAACACGAAAATGGCAACCTTTTTTTTTTCTTAAGCACCGTTTTCGAGATATTTTCGAAAAACAAGTTTTTGGGCACTTATTTCAGTTATTTTCCAATATCTCGTGAACAAAATTTTGTATCGGCATGAAAGATGATAAGATCGAAACGTATTGATAGGTACATAAATATATATCACTGTAAAGGTTCATTTTTCGTGTAAACTAGTGTAATACAAGAGATCTTTAAACGCCTTCAACTAATTTGCTAGTATTCAGCATTAATACATAATATTCAGATCTTAATATCATTTTGAGTCGAACTTCTTGAAAAAAAAAATATCCTACTTATTCATCAAATTGATTCCTCAGATTTTGCTACCAAAAAAATAGCCGTGTTGAAAAGAAGATTCACAATGCTGTTCCAGAAGCATTTAGTATCTTAATTTTATTTTCTAAATTTTATTAAAGATTTGTCAGTCAAAGTCATTTATGATCGATTTCATAGATGCAACTAGATTGGCTAAACATTAATGAGTAGAAAAGGAGATTTATAAGTTTTTTTTCGAAATATTTAGATAGTTTGCTTAATTTTTTTAAATTCCTTTTAGAGATTCATTTATTGTATATGTATGTAAGGGACACATTGGCATTGACAGACGCTTTTAAATAAAATATCGGTTGAAAGAGGTATACAGCGTGTTTTTTTTAGAGGCTCACAACTTTGAGTTTGCAACACTGCTTTATCTGACAACCCATTTAACAGCTGATAGTTGCTTTTTGTTGAGTTTGGTTTGACATTTCGTGATGGATAGACTTACAGCAGAGCAACGCTTGCAAATTGTTGAAATTTTTTATCAAAATAATCTTATTCAAAATTCAAAATTTTGTAGAATTGATCAATTAAAAGAGCAACCAAAATCTGAAAGAGCACCAATTTCCATCCTCATTCACAATAATATAGGGTATAGAACTTCGGCTTGCCAAAATATTTGCTACATTTTTTTTTTTCGTGTTGTCTAGTACAGGAGTTTGGGTACCCATGTGTCTGTGCCGTGAGCTGCACAAAAGAAGCTGCTTGGTTTGTAAATTTCCAGAAAGAATACAAAAAAAATTTTAAATAAAAAGAAATATAAAAAAAATAAAACCAAGTGCCCAGTTGTGTAACTTTATGTGATGTGTGGGCGGGGCTGGGTGTTTCACTGAAGATGAGCAGCATCTGCATATGTATAAGGACAAATGCTGTGCTGCTAACAAGCGCATCATCATAACAAATACATATGTACTTGCACTCACACACAGATACACTTCGACAGTCACTATATATATTTATTCACTCAAAACATAAATACAAATTAGAAAAAAATATCATTTGCTGACCCTTTTAATGTGACACAGCTTGCCAAAGATGGGCAGTGTAGGGTATCAATGTAGTCAGGACGAATATACTCATATGGGACTTTAACAAAATAGTTTTATTCCTTATAAAATTTTTATTTGAGTTCTACATAGAAAATTGTTAGACAAAATACTAAATGGATTGGAAACGTCGAAAAAACGAAATATCAATCAGAAATTGGAGGACGATATAAAGAGATAGATCCAACACAGTTCGCTAGGGATCGCAGAGCCCATATGATGATGATATAGAAAATTAGTTCCCGCGTGTTTCGGACTATTGGATGATTTTTGTATACTATATATAAAATGAATGCAACAAAGAGATGGAGACGTCGGAGATCCCTCTAAGTTACTTCTAGTGTAGGGTGACTGGAGAAGTAGGTATAGATGTGTCCGTCTGTCTGTTAGTTTCTGATTTAATTTATGTCATAAATTTAATACAATTAATAGAATTAAAAAAATAACCCAGCAGATATGAATGCTGGTTCGTGATTTGTAAAAGAGTCTGGTCGGACTTTCCGACTATAAAATGCCCTTTTCTTTCCTTAGTTTTCACAGTGTGTAATTTTAGATTTTTCATTAACTTTTTTAGCTTTTAGGCGTGCTTCTACGCAAAAGGTGTTCAAATTCGAATATTTTTAGCTATAACTACAGAGGTTCCCAGTCGGTACTCATAAAATTTTACTCATCGAATGGGTTAAGAAGTTTTAGCTTCAAGGAGTACAATTTTTTGTTACAAAGAGAGAAAAGCTGTTGTGTAGAATAGGGGCAGTTCTTTAGACAAATTTACCAATAGGTTAATTTTTGCCCCGAAAATCCCAAAACGTTTTTAATAACTGTACTGCTGTGGTCAAATTGAAAGATGAATTTACAAAGTCCTCTTTTGAAAAGTCCTTCAGAGCCTTCCGGATTCAGCTTTTATATCTCACTCGAGTCAAAACAGTGTCCCCGGAGCGGTTTGTTAAGTTTGCTGAATAGCCAGAGGTCACACGGAGCAAAATCAGGTGAATAAGCAGGTTGTGGTGCGATATTTGTTGAATTTTTGGTGAAATGCTCACAAAGAACCAGCGCCATGTGATATTGAAAATGGAGTGTTTTGGAACCATTCGAGATTGAACTCTTCTCAAGCACAATTCGCACTTAAAATCGCCTGCACCGACCCAAATGATATGCCCAAACTATCAGCGATGTCTCCAACCGTCAATCGACGATTTCCAAGCACCATTTCTTTGACTTGCTTGAAGTAATGTTCATCGATCGATGTTTTTGGCCGATTCGATACCACATTTTTCTCAACATTCTCGCGGCCGCCCTTGAATCTGCAGCATTCTCAACGTTTCCGTACCCGCAATGCCATTCCGAAAAACAAAATTTAAAGCAAACTTTTTTGTTCAAAAATTTAGTTATACTAAAAATCGCAGAATTTACTTTTAGCACCTCACAAAACGAAGCGTATCTCAAACATAAATTAATATTTTGACGTGAAATTTTGCACAGCTGTCACGGACAATGCTACCAAGTTACAGAATGAAAAAACTTATCGATTGGATTAACCCTGGAAGTTTAAATTATAAATTCACCTTTCAATTTGATCACAGTAGTATACCGATCTTGGTGACTGTAGTTTCTTGACAAACATTTTCAAAAAGGGTTCAAATTTTGTTCTTGTTTGTCTTCAACAGATTTGGAAAAAATTTTGCAGCCTTGGGTTCTCAAAAAGAAAAGTCTATGTGGAGTTGTAAAAAACGTTGAATGTAAAAATAAGTTTTATATTTATAGCTCTGCATACTGGTTTTGGAGACTGTTGCTGCTTCAGAAACATATTTACCAAGATGTTTCTAAAGAGTGGCTTTTTAGTAAGTTTTTTCTTTTTGGCCCATAGCTTGGACAGTTTTCAGCCGATATAAAAGCACTCATGGATGGGTAGTAAAAAAATAAAAGTCTGGGTTTTTTAACTTGCTTTGGCGTAAATATGTACTGAAAAACTGTTTCAAGGGATTTGTGGGAGGGTGGTTCTAGAGGTGGCATACTATCGATGACACTATCGATAGTTTCATATTACGGATACTATCGATGGTTTTATTAGATATATTGATAGTAAACTTTTGTATGTAAACAAAATTTTTTAGCCAAATCAACGGACAAAAAATTGGCAACATATCAAAAAGAATACAAAACCAATGGTAACACGTCAAACCTTTTTGACCCTCCGACGGTTTTAGAGTCACAGAATCCGATGGGGACATTAAAAACAAAATCAATGCTGCATTACCCTTAACGATTGCCACAGACGTCCAGCGTCTCCGGATAGTAAAAGACTTTGGGTTCCGAAATTTCAAATTTTATAAAATTCGTGTTGCAAAAAAACAAAAAAAAAGGAACTCTAAAAATTAGGTAGTAGCAATATTTGACATTCCACATTATTTGGCCAGTCAAAATTAAGCCAAAATGCAAATCCATTGAGCTTTTGGAAGTTTAGTATAAACAATTAAAAAAAGTAACTAAAAATTATTCAACTTACAGGGATCCGTGTTGGACTACAAAACTTAGTCAACAAATGTATATGCACTCCTGCCACTTCTACTGAAATTGAGAGAATGCATGTTCGGTAGAAGTGGACTTATAGCTTTGGACATAAGGACCCAACTGAAACCTAGAAATGTGTCGACATGTTGGTTTTCTGCTACAATAACAAGCTAAAACGTTTCTGTTCAAAATTTTGCAATACTCTTTTTGTAAGTATTAGAATTCCCCGACTTGCTATGGTACTTATTTAAAGAATGTTCCCTTTTTATGCGCCATATTTCACTTTACTCGATAGTACTATCGATAGTCTCGATAGTTTCAACTATCGAAGTCTAAACTATCGAGTGTTGGCACTATCGATAGTATCCCACCTCTAGGTGGTACCACCAAAACTAAAATTTTTTTGATTGTTTTGGGGTCTACATGCCGATTTCGATATCTACAGTTCCTTCAGAAATTTTTTTTTTATTATAGGCAAACTGGGTTAAAAATTATCTTTTTCGCATATACTAGCTCCGGAAGTTTTTAACGATTATTTACTAATTATTTGCTTCCACTTATAAGTAAGTACCAAAAGGACATCCGAAGTTCTTAAATTTTAATAAAAAATTATGGTATTTGTCAATATCAAAAAATATTTATGTAAGTTGAGAACTAGAACTAGAGAACTTACATTTAATGCACCTAACTCATTTTGTCTAAGCTGTGGGCTTTTTAATCGCTTCCTTCCAATTGCTTATTTTTAATCTTTGTTTGCACTTACTTAATATACTCTTCTTCTATCTGAATTAAAGGGTATAAAAACATAATTTGCTAACCCCTTCATATGCCACAACGTCCAAAAGACTGGGCAGCGTAGGGTATCAATGGCTTCAAGACGAACACACACACACACACAGATACTCATACTCATACGTTTTTTTATAGACACACACTCACACACTCTCTTGCAGTAGATTTGTATGGCAGCTGGTGCAATTGCAATTGTACTAAATTGAGTACAATTAAATTGATATGCAAATATGTATGTTTTGTATATATATATATGTAAGCACTATGTGGTATATAATATATATATGTTGAAGTGCTGCTAGACACACACACACACTTACACAGACAGCCTCAAGCTTATGCATTTATGTTCTACTTGGTGCTTAGTGCCATTTGCTTATACGCTATATATGTATAATATCTATATATGTAGTACTTATATGACTGGAAAAAGTAATCTCAGTCTCATCTTACTCACTCCAAAGTGGTGCACTTGCAAAAAAAAAAAAAAATTGTTTTTGGTAGTTTCTAGCTTTTCTTGTGGCAAAAAATGTGCAAGGTGCTTATTAAGTAAGTAGTTATTAGTGCTTCCCAACTTATTTAGTAGTGAAGGAGTGCCATAGAGTGCCCTTGATAGTGGTGCTTAAGACTTAGCTTAGATACATAGATACATATATATATACTAGTACGATACTATAGAGTGCTTAAGTAGATAGTACTTAATAATTTAGTACGTTTAATATGCTGTGCTTGGACAAATAGAGTTGTGAATATAGCAGGTATATGAAATACCCTTTTTTTTTTTTTTTAAGTTAAGGGCTTATAAAAGAACAAATAAAAAATGGTGATTACAGCATTTGATAAAGAAAAGTTTTGAGCAAGCAAGTTAACATCTAAAGAAACTTTTGTTGCAAATGATTGGTGAATGTCAATGGATGCAATATAAAATTATGTGCTTGCAAAATTTATTATTAAATATTTTTTAAAATAAAGTAAAGTAAGAAAAATTTTCGTTTAATACATAACTACACTGCTACTCAAAGGAATAGGTATACATGAGTTTTGAAATCTTTGTAGAATATGATAAGGGCCATACCCAAATTACGTGACCCGATTTTGACTATTTTTAACCCCTCCCCCCCCCGATAAAACGACAGAAAATGTAATAATAATATTTTTTTAGTTTTATAAGGCGCTGGGTGACATCCGAAATTCTGAGAGATTCTGCTTTTTTGGACTTTCTCATAAATCGTCAACTTCGAAAAGCAGCTCTTCACTTTGATCAGCAGGTAGACGCATGGCCCATACTAAGTGCTTTGCAAAGAGACTCAGCGGAACGGTCCCCATATGAAGAAATTAGAAGACTCAACAAAAAATAATTATAACCATCACGGCCAAGTTAAAGTCAGACTAATAAGCTTTAACTTTGATGCTCATAATTTTTTTTAATTCTATGTAAAAATTAGTTTTAAGTTTTTTCTGATTTTAAATGAAAATTTATTTTCGAAAAGTTGAAAATATTTTTCTACATTTTTTAAAATGTTTTCTTTAAACAATTTCGTTGCACATATAAGACGAATTTTGATATTATTAGTTTTCTTTTAATAAAATTTTATTTTAAAATTTTCGAAATTTATTTTGAAACTTTCAAAATTTAAAAAAAAAATTTTTTTTTATTTTAATTGAATCAACCATAAGTCGAATGAAGATTCTCAAGGGATTTTTTTGTTTTTATGTAGAAAACTTTTTATTACGTGTTTCAAGAGTTTTGTTGGGATTTAAGAGAGTCACATAAGGGACGAAGTTTGTTTATCATGAGTTTTTTATTTTAAAATTTTCGAAATTTATTTTGAAGCTTTCAAAATTTTCCTTTAAAATTTCGAAAATTTTTTGTTGCTTTCTCGTTGGATTTGATTTCGATTGAATCAACTATTAATCGAATTTAGATTCCAAAGGAATTTTTTTATTTTTATGTAGAAAACTATTTATTACGTGTTTCAAGATTTTGTATGCAACTTTATTTACTGTCGAAAAGCTTAAAATATTTTTCTAAAATTTTCAAAAAAGGTTTTTTTTTTAACAATTTTGTTGGGATTTTAAGAGAATCACATAAGGACAAACTTTGATTATCATGTTTTTTTAATAAAATTTTATTTTCAAATTTACGAAATCTTTTTTAAGGCTTTCGAAATTTTTCTTTGAAATTTACGAAATTTTTTGTTGCTTTCTCGTTTGATTTGATTTTGATTGAATCAAGCATAAGTCAAATTTAGATTCTCAAGGGCTTTTTTATTTTTGTGTAGAAAACTAGTTTTTACGTGTTTCTAGATTTTTTATGCAACTTTATTTATTTTCGAAAAGTTTAAGATATTTTTCTAGTTTTCAAAAAAAGTTTTTATTTTTAAAAATTTGATTTGGATTTTAACAGAATCTCATATTGGCCGAATTTTGATTATCATGAGTTTTTTTTTAAATAAAATTTTATTTTAAAATTTTCGAAGTTAATATTGAAACTTTCGAAATTCTTCTTCGAAATTTTCGAAAATATTATAAATTGGTTTGGATCACACTAGTTTACAAATTTAAGGGCCATCGAGTGAACCTTCTTAAAAAAGTGTTTTGTAGGGTAATTTTGGGTCCAGAAACACGTAAATGGCAACCTTTTTTTTCTTAAGCACCGTTTTTAGTGTAATAATTTATTTTTTGCGATTTTGAATAAAAATGTATTTTCTGGGAATTTTTCTCACTTTGTAACTTTAAAAAAATGTTAACTTTTCTTCTTCGACGATCGAATTTTTGACAGTCAACGAGGTTTTTTGAATTGTTTGGAGAAAATTATTTGATACGTTTTTGAATAAAAATGTATTTTCTGGGAATAATTCTTATTTTGAAAATTTCAAAAAATGTTAACTTTTCTTCTTCAACGATCCAATTTTAGACACTCAACGAGGTTTTTTGAATTGTTTGAAGAAAATTATTTGTTACGTTTTTGGTTTTTGAATAAAAATATATTTTCTGGGAAGTATTCTTATTTTGAAAATTTAAAAAAATTTATCTTTTCTTTTACGTGTTCAGGGATATTAAATGAAAATTTATTTATTATTTTATATATTTTTTTCCTATATATTTTTTTGATCTTGATAGAATCGTTCGTGGGTCAAATATAAATTCACATGATTTTTTTTTTTTAAATTTAAAAAAATGTTCTTTTCTTTTTGGGGATTTTGAGAGAGTCTTTTTGAATTGTTTGAATCAACAAAATAGTCTGTGAGTAAATTTTTTGGGTTTTTGACGCTAAAAATATATTTTTTAGGGTATTCTTATTTTTAAAAATAAATGGGTTTAGAGCAGGCTTGCTGTGGACTATAGACTCTCTTAAGAGTGCATCCTGCGCTATGCAGACATCGAAAATTTATTCTAATATTTTATATATTTTAATTGCCATATAAATGCAGAATTTTCAAATGTAACCAATTCCCTTGAGCGAGCCAGTGAGTATTAAATTGTATTAAAAACTGCAACAATAAATAACTACAGTGCAAATAACTGGTCACCTCTTTTGTTGGGTCTACTAGTTCCCCAGGTGTAGCACAGTCGCGATATTTGCTCAAAAATTAAGAATACAAATAAATTGGGCTTACTGGTGTCAGGGGGTTCACCAAATAGGCCATGACAAACACAAAGAGTGGATTCAAAAAAAAAACATAAAATTACATATTTTTTTTTTTTTATACATGTAGGTATGTTATATAAAAAACCAGTGTGAAACTGACCAATGCAAATGTGTTAACTATGCAAACATGCAGGTGATTGCAAATAAAACTTAATAAAATGTGTCAACAAATAAAATTAAATACAAAAATTCTGTTAATTTTGTGCATGAATCAATTGAAAAATTTTGCATACATATAAAACTGTTGTATTTGCATAGCAATAAACAAAAACCATACAACAAGCGCCATTTGTTGTGCGAGGGTTGTCTGATGTGTTTGGCCAAAGTGCAAAATGTGCCAAAAAAAAAAACAAACAAAGAGTGCAGTACGTGGGGGGCGTGGGCTGGCTGGGGATTGACAAAAATATTGCAGGACACCAAAACATTTTGCAAATTTTATTAAATATGTATGCATACATTTAAATATTAAATATGTAGTATATGCGGGGATAGGCAAAAATTAACGAAAAAAATGTATGTAAAATGTATACCATATATATAAAAATAAATAGAGCAAAATATTTTGCATTATTTGTTGTTGTACATCAAAAAAGCAAATGTTAGTTGTATGGGGTTTGAGGGATTTGCATATGCTTTGTGGTTTGTTTACATTTATAATTGCATAAAATTTAATTATGTAAATAAATTAATTGATTATTTAATAGAAGAAATCAAAATGTTGGTATTTGTTTAGTATAATATTTTTAGTATTTCATATAAACTGTTTTTTAAATGTTTTTGGTGCGCTTACAATAATGATTAAAAATATAATTTAAAAAAAAAAACGAACACAGTTCATGGCGTTTGGTGCTATACAAATTACCACAAAAATCGATGCATTATATTTATCAAAAAAAGTATTTATAATAAAAGTTTCCATTGTTTTTTTTTGGAAATTTCATTTTTATGAGACGATTGAATATCGCTTCAAGTAAATAACAAAAATTTTCTTGTTGCATATACACAATATAAATATTTATATATATATATGTAAGAGTTCTGCTAAAAAAAGAAACAATCCTTCATATAGAGAACAAGTGCAAAAAAGTAGTCAAAAATTGCGCCAAAAAATATGCAATTTTATGGTACCAATTAAAATTTTTTTTTTTTCAAAATTTTTTTAAAATAAAATTTTCTTTAAATTAAGTGAAAATATTAAAGTTAAAGCATAAAAGGCAAATAAAATAAATTTTAATTAAGTACAGATAGACGAAAGCTGGTTTATATAATAAGTGAGCTTATGAAATGAATTTTTTGGAACTGTTAGAGAAATGGTCTTCTGTTAAAGTTGGGTTTTTGTTTTGAATTTAGGTTTTATGAGTAACTTAGTTAGGCTAAAGCTGTATGATTGTAGTTGAGAAGACAGTGATATTTAACTGGTCAAAACGTTTCAAACTTTATGTGCTTTAGACATCAAGTGGGCTAACTGATTTTTATTACGATATCTATTACTAAAAAAATTTTTGTAATAAAATATTTTGAAAATATTGAAAAATATTTGAATAAAATTTTTTGAAAATATTGAAAAATATTTGAATAAAATATTTTTTCATTGAAAACTTCACTTTGGGGACGTTTAAGCTAAGTTTTTAAAATTTCGATATCTCTCAAAAAGCATCCTGAATAAAATATTTTTCTAATAAAAAACTTTATTTAAAATCCATATCCAAGAGGGACATTTGAGCTACGTATTTGAAATTTTCATATCTGTTCGCAGAAAAAAAATTTCTGAATAAAATATTTTTCTTATACAAGACTTCATTTAAAATCGAAAAAATTAAAATTTTGATATCTGTCAAAAATCTTCCTGAGTAAAATATTTTTTACATAAAAAACTTTATTGAAAATCCACACCTAAGGGACACATTTGAGCTACGTATTTGAAATTTTGATATTTGTTTGCAGAAAAAAAATTCCTGAATAAAATATTTTTCTTATACAAGACTTTATTTAAAATAAAATAAAAAAAATTTCGATATCTGTCAAAAAATTTGCTGATTAAAATATTTTTCTCTTACAAAACTTTATTTAAAATCCATCCTTGAGCTACATTTTCAAAATGTCGATATTAATTCGCAATTAAGAAACTTTTTGGGGAAAATATTTTTTTCATGCAAAACTTTTTTTTAAATCCATACTAGTGCTGGAGAAAACATCGATGATCGAAGTTTAAAATCTCTATATATCGATGTTGGTCAACAGAGTTGTTTCTCCAGCACTACTAAACACCCATTTGATGAGTACAGAAGAGAACCTAAGATCCTACAATTTCTATTTAATCTTTCTGAAAATAGAGGTGGTCCATCTGAAAGAAAATTTTTTTAAAGCCATTTCTCCAAAGCTACGTCATCTTGGTTAACTTTCATTTTATATTTACTTTAATAAGCATTAGCATGTAAATTTAATTTGAAATCTATCCGGAGAATATAGGGTGGTCCATTAGGCAAAGGAGAGTAAATAACCGTAGAGCATGCCGCGGTGCACTCTTCCTGCATGAGCTATTACTCGGCCTTATTGATTCTAAAGAACTTCTTAATAAAGTTACTTTTGTTGTACCTACCAGAGTTACTCGTAATTATCACCCCATAGCTTTGCAACTTTGTAGTTCAAATTTTGCTCTGCATGATCCCTTTCATGTCTTATGCTCTAATTATAATAGCCTTTTTAATTTTCTCTCCCCAATCCTATATTATGAGGTCATTGACGCTCTTTTGGCTTTTTTCTAATATATGTAAAGTTTACATTTTATTTGAACTTCCTTTTTTAACATTTGGTTGAAAATTAATGCATATGGGCCAACGAGAATCCTTGTGAACATCAAGAGCAGCCGATGCATCCTTAAAAAGTGACTGTATGGAGTGCATTATGGCTAAGAGCATTATCAGGCCTTATTTTTTCGAGAATGACTAAACAGGTGCCATAAATTTGGACCGATATTCGAAAATGATCGATTATTTTTGACGTGGATGATGTTTATTTACCAAGAAGACGGAAAACACAGAAAACATAAACGTAAAATTTTGACAATCGGGTCAATGTCTGTAAAACCAGCAACAACATAAATGTCACCGATAAAGATTCAAAATAGATTACCTAACTTGGTTGCAAAATACATTTTTTCTTTTTTTAGTTTGTGGTTACTTTCTTGCGCCTATATTGGACCACCCTATATCTTTATCTATGCGTATATTATCAGTGTGTATAATTTTTCCAACATAAATGTCATCAATAGCTTCGAAATAATGTACCGAACTGGGCTTAAAAATATTTTTTTCTTTTTTTAATTTGCGTTTACTTTGCTGCGCCTCTATTGGATCACCCTATATCTACTTTCTTGCGCCTATATTGGACCACCCTATATCTACTTTCTTGCGCCTATATTGGACCACCCTATATCTACTTTCTTGCGCCTATATTGGACCACCCTATATCTACTTTCTTGCGCCTATATTGGACCACCCTATATCTTTATCTATGTGTATTGTATCCAACATAAATGTCATCGATAGTTTCGATTACATTATGTACCGAACTTGGCTTGAAAATATTTTTTTCTTTTTTTAGTTTGCGTTTACTTTGCTGCGCCTCTATTGGACCACCCTATATCATTATATATTTTTATTAGTATTAAAATCACTTTGTTTTCAAAAAATTATGTTTTTGGGTTTTTGAAAATAAAAAAACTGTATAAATTCAAAATTAGAAATGACTTGCTTTTTGCCATTGTTTATTTTTTGAAGTTAATTCTTAATAAATCTTTAATCATCAGTTTTTTTTTTACTATATTCACCATTTTTGGAAAGCTCAAAATCTCAATTTTTACAAAAATTATAAAAAATTTGTTTAATAAAAATAGGCCTAAATTTCTGCCTTCATTTTGCCAAATTTTTAAATTAAACTGTCTTAATTTAAAAAATTACTGGTAGCTCACAATTTCCCGATATAGTATTTTTTTTTATAAAGTTTTTGAAAAAATTTTTAAATAAAATAGCATATTTTTAGCCTATCTTGCAATAAAAAATTTCGTAGCAGCGTAAAAAGCCCGGAAAAGCAAGAAAACTTCATATAAAATAACGCTATCAAAATTCTTAGGGCAAAAAGTTTGCTCTCTGGTACGCAGACTTGTTGACCACCAGTGATGCCCATTTTTTTGGACACGTGAAATCTAAATGGCGCAAGTGCAAAATAGAGCGTTTTGGGACGATTCGTTTATTTCACTTGTTATAGTTGTACAGAGATCTAGGATGCCGAGCTAGAGGCAGGCCGAAAAAGCATTGGATCGACTCAGTAGAAGCGGATCTGAATTCAATGAAGGGTCCAGAACTACAAGCTAAAGGCGTTGGACAGGGACGCATGGAGAAAGATTGTGAAGGAAGCTTTGGCCCACACTGGGCTGTGATGCTAATAATAATAATAATAGTTTTAACACTTGCAACACATTTACTATTTGAAAACAAACAGCTGATTTTAGCGCTAAACCAATATATATATGATGTTACTGTTGGCGCCATCTAGCTGTCAACTGCCCAAAAATGGGCAGCACTGTTTGCTCACAAAGCTAAGCATACAATTCTTTTTGCGCACAATATAAGTTTCAGTTTTTCTTTCAGGACTTTTTAAAAAGCTGCGAGCTAGCCCAAAAAAAAAAAAAAATGTTGACCCGAAAAATGGATTGGAATTCTTCGTTAGAAACTTAAACAATCACTTGCATTGACTAGGACTCCTCGCAGCTCACTATATACCCTATTTTAAGAAATCTCACAAGCTTAGTTTTGTTAAGCAAAAATACCTCGAGTTAAAAAAAAACCAATCAAATTTTTGAACTCAAAAATAAAATCGAGCTCAAAATATCCTAAATTTTTATTTTTAAACAATTAAATTCTGATTAGAACTCCTAATATAAAAAATCCAGCTTGAAAAGGGACGCGTTTTTATGATTTTTAAATAAAATAAAAGCTATATGAACTCGAAAAGAAAATTGAAAACAAAACTTAAAAAAATGTACTTATATAAAGCTGTTTTCAAAAAGTACTTAACAGCTTATGTTTGTATAGCTATATAAAGTTTTTCAATAAATGCTAAATAAAAAGAAATTTTAAAAACGCTCCATTGGGCACTATTTGAGTTCCAGCAGCTCCTGTAGTGGATGCTCGTTTCCAAAATTCAAAAATTGTACAAAATACTTTGATTAGTACATATGATTCATATGTGTAGATATTTGGAAAACAAAAAGTAAGCACAACATTGAAAATGTTTGAAACTGAAAGATTTTGAATATGATGGTAAAGTAACTAAAAAGCCAAAGAGGTTTCATTTGGTTAAAAACTTAGCAATAATTTGAAACATAAAAATTAAAATAGGAAATGAAAGGATAAACAATATTATTTAGTTATGACTTACGCATAGGATACGATTGTCATGGGCATACATACCATCCTCTTGAGTGCGCACAATGATGGGATGCGAGCGCGGACCATCACCCACCGAGGTGCCGGCTAGCACCCAAATTTTGTACTCGGTCCAGCGCTTCAGTTCATCCAATACAATGTGTGTTTTATTAAGCGTCAAAATGGTGGCCTCGTCATCATCGCGCACCACTTCAATAAAGTAAACCTTATAGTAAATGATGCGGCCATTGGAACGCTCAATGGGCGGTGGCTGCCAGCTGAGCGAGATCGTGGTGGAACTGGTGGCTACTGCGCTGATATTACGTGGCGGTGCACCTGGTACTAATTACATAGATGGGAACGGAACGTATTTTTTGTTTTTTTTTTTTTTTGATTTGGTTGTGCATAGATTTTGTTTGCGTTATAGCCAAAGTTAATGTTGGATAAAATTTGAAACAATATGGTAGCGGTTCAGCGATTAGCGTTAAAGCATAATATCAAATGAAACATATATGAAAAGAAAAATAAAATGGTAAAGCAAAAATTATAAAAAAAAAAAATTATAAATTAAAATTGTAGGCTTTAAAAATATATATTTATATATTAAATATAAAACGTTTAAATTATATATCAAGACACATATCCAATGGTTTATGCAAATAATGTTGCTTTCATCATTTGATTTGATTTATTTTTTATTTTTATATTTTTTTTCATAAATAACTGTGCATATTTTTTGGTAACGATTTTGAGCTGAAAGTTTTTAACTAAACTACAAGTTGAACTAGAAGAAATATTTAATGGCAAATATTTGTTTCATACAATATGTATACAACATTTAAAAAATAAAAAAATAAATCATGCTTATTTATATTTGTAAATATTTTTGGTCTTTTGGATTTGACTTTTATATACAGAGAGAGAGAGAGAGAGAGAGATAGAGACACACACGCACACTAATAAACACATACTATATACACATATATGTATATATAAACATTAATTTGCATAAACCATGTGGGCAGGATCTTTGTTTAAGTACAAGAGTTTAAGGTTATGAAAAAAAAAATATTTTAATTTATATTTTAAACAGTTAACTAGCTATATAGAGCTTCAGAGTTATAAAATATAGCTATAAATATAAATTAATAAAATAAAATAACTTAAAAAAAGTGCTTAAGAAATAAATAAAATCTTAGAATAGACATAAATATTTTTGGTACAAGCATATACATATATAGATATTTAAAACTTTTTAAAATTTCAAATCGAAAGATCCATATAAAAAATGGGAAATGGATCTCTGCAAATTACTAAAATTCAAATACATATATAAGCATGCGCTAATATTTCGGAGCAGGTTCCAAAAGCTTCTCAATTCAAGTTCATTTAAACTATATAAGACTCATCCATAATAAAATACTGAATAGCAGCTACTACTACTTATATTCTTGACTCCTAAGTGGACCATAGATCCCCTCGGGGCTTGCCAACCTTGTCGTGGTGCGGGGGCTCATAAGGGGCGATGAATCCAAGAGCGATGCCGTCGGTAGCATAGCTATCGGTAGGGCCACAAATGCCGGTAAGTTTGAGGAAGAATCCTCAAGCTAAGAGCAGTCCACAACAAATCCCGATGCCTTTTTGGCAACCGAATTGCCATCAGGTAAGCGTCTGTTTGCCCATACCAGCGGCAGCTTTTAACTAAAGATCTTTGAGCCCTTCACTCATTGCTTCTCATAAATGATGTCAGAATAACATGGAACAAAACAATAATGGAAACATTTTTCCAAGGAGTACCCAACAATTATTGGTCAATCCCCCTGCTACGGCAGCCAGCACAGAGGATTTGGAGGTGCTAATTTCACGTTATAACGACAACATGTTGAATATAACCAATAGAAGCTTAACAGTTGTTAAAAGGCATTGGTTATGTCTACCATATCCTGCTGCTCTTGCGTAGAGTATTAAAGTCAGGAATTGGAGCTTAATGTCCTTTTTCTCACGTTTTTTTCTGTTCTAAATCTAAATCTAGCTGGATTTGATATCCATGTAGATTTGTTGTGCTTAGTTTTTTCAAGCACGCGTATTTGGCAAAATTGGAGCAAGCATGGCAACACCTTTCGGACAAAGCTGGCAATGCCATAAATGTAAGTTGGCAGCCTGGGTAAAAAAGTGGCTAGACTTTTACATTCACAGCTGATTATTGCCCTTTTTATTTCATGGCCAGTACGCAACAATTGACCAACTTGACCTTGCTTGGAGTTGCCAACCAAAACAAGGTATTGAAAACATTCGAGGACATTTGGAAATTTTGAGAAAATGCTTTGAACTCAAAATTTGCCTAGAAATATAAATTTTATTATTGGTAATGGGTGTGAGATGTACTGCAACCCAAGTGGATCTATTGTAGCCCCTTCACGGCTTAGAGCTCTCTCAAAAGTCCAATGGCCTGCATATATTCCAGTATTTTGTTTTGACTTAGGGTAACAACGTTCTCCATTGAGAAAACTTTCGTATTCGGCTATAAACTGTAGGTCTCTGTTCTCTTCGAACAGCTATTAATAGAGATCCCCAACGCTCCGCCCAGGGGCGACTGACAAAATAGTCAGTGAGGGAAATTAGACAGGCCTACAAATACCGGGGTCATGTCAGTTGTTGGAAAGCTTAAGGTCGTTTCCGAAGTAATTTGCTGCGTAGAATCCGAATCCGGGGCCAGAATTGGCCTATCACGTCAGAATTTTGAGATATTTGAGGTTATTTTCCCAAAAAACTGCGTTTTTTCCTAGTTTTGAGGTTATGTACAGGGTGCATATTAATAATAATTAATATGTTTGAACAAACAGCTGATTTCTATCTTTAATTTAGTTTGTTGTTCCTGGCGCCATCTATTGTTAGTTGCGCCATCTACATGTCGATTGTCTAAACATGGGTAGAACTGTTTGGTCACGAACTTCGCTTATAATTCTTTTTGCACACAAAATTAGTTGCAGTAGCTTGTTTCAGGGCTTTTTAGGGGGCTGCGTACTGGCCTTAAAAATTTTGCAGCAATAAACAGCAGCTTTTATTGTACATTGCTGCCACATGTGTTTGTGCTGGCAATGTTGTCAACGCAGATGCATGGATTTTAAATCAATGAGATTGCACTACTACACTCATTTCAAATCAAACAAATTGTCAACTTGTGAAGATTAGACAACCAAGGCGACTAAATATATGTAGCATTTGAAAGAAAACAGTTCTTTAAGCCATGACTTAAGGCGCCTAAGGGATGAGGGTGTAGAAGCTCGAGGTTTTCTCTAGATTATTTTCACGGAAATTCGCTGAAGCAAAAAATACATTGCATGTTTTTAGGAGTCTGTCTAGATCTAGACCAGTGGTGGTGGGCCATCTCTTAATTTTTATAACACGCGTGGATAGGGCACAAAGTTCTGCAGCAGCGCAGTCGGCTGTGAAATCTCTCTCTCGTTTTTGCTTGATTGCGGCTCTTGCTCTCTCGTGTCCTGTTGCTTACTGCGCTGCTTACTCACACAAAGAAATGTTTGTTTGTATGAGTTTTGCCCACCAGCTGATCTAGACAAAGCTATTGGACGTAACAGGTGCTTTGCAGCGTGACTCCAACTCTAGAACACCTCTGCAGCTATAAGATTCTCATATCCTTTTCTCATGAAAATTTTAAAAATGCTTTTGTTTTCCTAATAAACTTGCGGAGAACAAGAAAACATAATTTCTTGCACATTAGGACGCAAAGGCTTTGAAGGTAACACAACTTTCGTGCCTTATAGATTCTGAACCACTCTGCGCTGACCTTACAACGACTTAGCCATAACCCACGGAACACCTTCATGTTTTCAAATATTGCTACTGGGACCATCTTTGTTTTCATTATTTATTGCATTACGGGACACAAGAGCTTCGCAGGCAACGAACTTGTTTGTGTTCGTCAGAAACAGAGCGAAATGTAGATCCATAATTATTTTTGTGAAATGTACCCCCAAATTATTCTATAGGGTTTTCCAATAAGAGGTATTATTTTGGTATTCAAAGAAAAATTCAATTTTTTGAGATAAATGATCGGATGTTTATTTCATAATAAAGAGGAAGGTATGCCGTTAATAATGAAAAACAACATCAGCCAGATGGCCACCACGGCCACGCCTACAGGACCATATCCTTTTTATGAAATTTTCCATAACCAAATCGCCAAGTGGCTGCCCTATGTCCTCATAGGTCCAATGACCCCGCCGGACCATAAACCGCACCAAACAGTCACACGTTGAGGATGGAGAGGCTTCTCAACAATAACTCTTAGGTTTTCCGAGCCCCAGATGCGAAAATTTAGTTTGTTGACGTAGCCACCGAGGTGGAAATGGGCCTCATCAGTCAAGATGATTTTTCGATGGAAGATTTTCACCATTTTTGTAGAGAATTTTAATAATTTCAATGCGTTGAAGCGTGTATCGTTCCATTTTTAGTCATGGCGTAGTTTCTACTTGTCAAATGTCAAAGAATAAAAGTTGCAAAAGTGACAGCTACCGAAATACCGGGTGATTCAAAATAACACCTCTTGTTGGAAAACCCTATATGCTGAGTATTGTTTGGCTTTGAGGCAATGCTACCGGGACAATGTTTGAGTTCACAATTTTTTTGGTTATTTGCGCATGAACAGAGCTCACCAACCATCTTGTAGATTTAGCACAATGTGTTGCGGTGGCATGAAAATGAGTAACTTTAGCTGGCATATTGCCACTAGCAGGATCTGCGACAATCTGTGCATTCACCATTGTTTGGGTTATTTGCGGTTCAAGCTCACCGAGCATCTAGTAGATTCACGACACTGAAAAGGACTAACTTGACAGCCTACGACTCCGGAAAGCTGAGTTTCTGTCAAATACGCACAGTTAAGGTATAAGAAAGATCTGGCTTAACATAGACGGGTCTATCGACAGCGTCTTGTCTTAGTCTATCGTTACATAGTCGTTCATAATGTGGTGTGTTGTGTGGTTAGCTGCTCCAAGGACGTGAGGTGTTGGGCAAGGCCACTTGAATTTTAAGCAGCTTAAAAAAAAGGTAATCTCGGAGACGAATCTCCCTAGTCATTAGGGTCAGCCTTAGCATACTTTGTCTGCGCGTCTTTGGTGAGTACTGTCATCAAAACACCAAATCTAAAATATTGATTTATTAACTGTCCGTAGAATTAATATTATTCTTTATGCTGCGAAAATTCGAACGCGAAAAGTATAATACTAATTATAGTCTTTGTTGATAAATGATTAATAAACAATTAAACAGTTGCTTATATGCTGTACGTATAACATAAATATAAAGCACTTAATAGAAATACAACAACTATAAAATTAATATTGACATATTAACATCATATCAAGCCATTTAATGCAAATTATCTTATGAAACAGCTCAAGCTAAACCCAAAATGACTTGCATTATAATAACTAGCCAAATAAATCAAGCTACATAACAAAATTATATGGCATAGCTCAAAATATATATTCAATAATTTAAGTATTGAAATAAATTTTATACACTGCACTATGGTTAGCATACAAGCATAACAAAGCCGCAAAAACAATTGTTAAACCATTTAATCTTTAATTATGCGCAAATTATATGCAAAACGTGCAAATATGAAAACCAAAAGTGATAGATAGATATGGCATATATGCCTGCATTTCCGGCATTTGGCTTTTCAAAATGGCCATTAAAATATTACGCATACGCATACGGTAACATCTACCAATAAATACACACACGCACACACACACACAAGCACAACAAAATCAATGTCTATTTAAATTAGAAACACGCATAACGCAGAGATAAAGATCAAGAGATTGAGAGATAGCGAGCAAGAGAGCAAATAGTTTGCTTCTGAGAATTTTGGTTAGTGGTTTTGTGCAGTGGTGCAGTGCATACGAATTTAACCTTCCACATGGCGACATCATGCTACGTCATTGTGGTTGCAGCTTGGCTTAATAGACGATACATATTTGACATAAAGCAAATAATTTGGCAAGACAAGACATACTAACTGAAAATTTCGCTTTAGCATTTACTACAAAATAAAAGCTAACACTAAAATATACAATAACTTAACTAAAGATATTAAGGACTACGGTTTTTGTGTGCGTAACCTTTGTATTCTGACAGATTTATGACAGATTTGTTCAGTTTATTGGTATTTTAATTGGTAAGCTTGTGGTGATACTGTTTTGTAAGGTGACGTTTGCTTTGTGTCTTATTTGGTGCAAGTTCATTCATTACTTGGTGCAATAAGATAACTTTTGTTTTTGTAAGCATATTTAGAGTTGAGATTGAATTTCTGTTTTGTGTGGTAATGTTTATTTCTATATTAAGTCTTAATTCGTGGTATACTAGCTAATACTTTTTTAGTGGTTAAATTGTTTCTGTGGTTATGTTTGATTTGCGGATTATTGGATGCAAGTGCAACACTTGATGCATTTATTTAACACTTTCTGTGCAAATATTTAAAGTCAAGGTAAGTTTAAACTGCTTCTGTTTTGTATGTTGATGGTTGCTTTTAGGATTAAATGCTCCAAGATCCTAAAGCTTGATGTGTGACTGAGTACAAAACAGAACAACTGTTGTTACGTTGGCGCCATCTAGTGAGCTTTCGTGGCGCCATCTAGTTGGTGGTACCGTCTCACGTCCCTCACAACGCTCTATTGTTTGTTTTCTCAGCGTCCACTTGTCGTACGCTTTTGAACACGAAATTTCGAGACTATTTTTTTGTATGAATAATTTTCTGTTACGGTTGCGATTTTTGCTGCTTCGTTCAGGCCTTTAATTGGTTTTTATAATATCATTACTTGGTCTAATAATCGAGCATTAAAAGAAACACTAAAATATTGCATTTTACTTGTTTAAACGTTATGAGCGCCCACGGGTCGATTATGTATACTGTTTGGGTCCGTGTTGCATATAAAATGAAACTCTATTTTTTATGCAAGGAAAATCGTCTTAAAACTTGCTTGCTTATCTGTAACTCGTCAATATGACAAGAAACCGCTTAGGTTTGCAATCCTGTTGCAGCTATGAAGCAATATTTTATGGAAATATAAGCGATTATCAAAACCTTAGAGCAGTTACAATACGATAAGTAAATGGGATAGTCACCTAATTCGTAAATTTGATAAAGACTACCCTCCATTTTGTTTTTATTTTTTTTTTTAATATAAAATTTTGACTAAAATTATGTTTCAAATATTTTTATAATTGTGAATCAAAATATGCCGCACCGCACTGGCGCCATCTATCAATCCTGTTTGCAGCACCTACGACAACTTGCTTGCGCCATCTAGCGGCAACTTTAAACCGAAACATTGCGGCGACGAGGTCAATAAACTTTTTCATATAAATATGGCAGATAAAGCCAGTTTTTAATATTAAAATAAGCAATTTTATTATTTTATATGTTACTTTGAAGTTCTGCACTTATAAAAAAACACCCTATAAATGGTAAGTAGGGTTTCTATACAATTTAATTTGACCTTACCTAACCTAATACTTCTAATGAAATATTGAACTCATCTCATGCCTTAAAATGGGCTTTTTTGGAAAAGAACTCTTGGATATTGGTTTCATTTAGTTTTTTTTTTTTGTTGTTTTTAAATACCTACTTAAATTGTTGTATGTATGTTGCGTATAACCTTAATGTATATGTAGTTTGGTATGTATTTACTAACTAAACTGTGTAATTCATATATATATATATATAAATGTAAGCTATGTATAGTAAGTATATATAGTATCGGTATATGTTATGTAGTGTATAATGTATAACTGATGTATCATATAAAAACAATATGCTAAGAAACTTACATAGAAGATGCAACGATTATATTATAAAATAATATACATATTTATACAATATAAATTTAAGTAAAATATTTAAGAGGTGCAAAATCTCAGCAAACACACACACACTCACACGCGCGCATTTATACACTCATACATACACACACTCATAAATTACCTGTATCCATGTAAGCATAACTCATACATACACGCACACGCACACGCACACACTCTTCATACAGGGTTTTGTATATTTTATATATAAATATGGGGATTTTCGAACAAAAACTTTAACTACATATAGGCATTATATAAATGGCATATAAACATATGCATATGATTATAAATATATATATATGTTGTATATTGTAATATATATAATTGAAACATATGGAACAAAATGAAATTTCAGTTTCATTTTGTACTTAAACTTAAAGCCGACTATAGAAAACTTGTACCATTTTGCTACTGCTTAGGTTTTGGTTTTTTTTGTTCCTAACTTAATATAAACAATATTATGTACAAACTTACCATATTGTTTCGTACGAACAGGTATTGGAGGTGTTGTAGCACCCTCACCACGCTGAGAACGCGCTGCCATCCAGATGTAATATAATGTATCAGGATACAAACCATCAAGCGTATAGGACTCGGAGTTCGAAATGCGCCTGCAAAGAAAAGGTTAAGAGGTTATGGTTTATGTGCATATGCCCAGCACTGTATTACACTGTGCAACAATTTTGAATGGGTTTTTTGACTATAGTAAATCGGTGAAGGAATTTGGAGGCAAGATTTTTTATAATATGCTGTTTAGTGTTTTACTTAGGTACTCTTTAATTTTTGTCTATATCTTTAAACACGCATATTCGATAACGATAAAAAGTTATCGTTACAGGGATTAATTAGTTAACCAAATTTAGTTCCAGCTAATGTTCATTGAATTAAAATTAAGTGCAGTATTAAATAATACATTTTATTTGGTATAATAAGTAAAATAAGCTAAGTAGTTATCGGACCACCCTCGTAATCTATTTTTTTTTTAATTTTATTTTTATTTATTAAATTGTAATTTTTTTTAATTCATATTTTTCTTTAAAAATAAACATTTTTTTTTATTTTAGATTACAATTTTTTTTTATTTATTAAATTTAAATATTAAATTTAAAAAAAAAATGTTTAGTTGTTATTTTAATTCTGTTTTGATTAAAATTTGATTCACATTTTTCTTTTTCTAAATTAAGTCCTACCTTTTAAAGGCATTATTTATGTTTTTTTAAATAATTTTTTAACTCAATTTTTTTTTGTTCTTATAAAAAAAAATTTTCGTTTTTTTTTTAAATTTAATTTATATGAATTTTAGTTGTTTCCCTTTTTTTAAGTTTGGTGCGCAGTCACATTATATGCCTAAGCTATAAAATGTTTTAAATATATATATATTTTTCTTTTTTTAATTTTTGACTACAATAATTTATTTTTCTAAATTAGGTGAGTTATGCCAAAACTATATAAAGTTAATTGATTTTTAAAATTTAATTTTGTTTTTAATTTCTTTTTAATATTTCATTCTTTTTTTTATAATTTTTTTGTCACAAAATTTTTTTTTACTTATAAAATTTTTGAAAATATGTTTTTTTAAATACATTTTTTTTTAAATTAATTATTATTTTTATTACTTATACAATTTAAAAATATGTTTAGTTTTCATTTAAATAATGATTTAATTACAATTTTTTTGGTTTGATTTAACTTTTTTTATTTTAATTTTTTAATTTGAATTTTTTTGTACTTATAAAATTAAAAAATTTTCGTTTTATTTTTTAAAATTTAATGTATATGAACTTTGGTTAAATTTCCTTTTTTTTTTTAATTTGGTCCGCAACCACATTTTATGCCTAAACTATAAGTTTAAAATGTTTTAAATGTATAATATATACATTTTTTTTTTAAATTTTTGACTACAATCATTTTGCTAAATTAGGTGAGTTATGCCAAAACTATATAAAGTTAATTGATTTTTAAAATTTAATTTTGTTTTTAATTTCTTTTTAATATTTAATTTTGTTTTTATACTTTTTTTGTCACAAAATTTTTTTTTTACTTTTAAAATTTTTGAAAGTATGTAATATTTTTAAATACATTTTTTTTTTAATTAATTATTTTTTTATTACTTATAGAATTTAAAAATATTTCTAGTTTTCATTTTAATATTGTTTTTATTTTTTTAATTTAAATTTTTTTGGCTTGATTTAAAATTTTGTTAATTTTAATTTCAATAAAATTATTTTTTTTTAAATTTAGTTTAAAAAAAGTTTTTTTTTAAAGGTATTAAGTATAAGCTATAGATTCTACATAAAAATTACCAAAAATTATAATAAAAGTTATTCAAAATTTTTTATTATATATACAATACCTTTCTATCATTATTAGATAGTTGAGACCAAAGGAATAGATAAATAGACAAAAACATATGACCAGCTAAAAAATCTTGCCTCTAAACGTAAAATCCATTTAAGGACTAATCATGCACAATTGAAATTCTGCAATTTGCCTGTGGCACAGTGTTGGTTAGTTGCTATAACTTACTTATGATGATCCTGATTGGCATATGTATCGTTCCAGTAAAGCTCGTAATGCACAATATTCTCACTGGAATGTGTTGGCTTCGACCATTGCAGCGTTACTGCGGTCTCGCCAATATCAGTGGCCCGGAAATTGCTCGGTTGGGATGGCACACCTGGTAACAGCATCATCATTATCATCATCATCATCATCATCGTTGTTGTTGTTGTTGTAGCAGGTATTTTGGTTCGTGGCAAATAATGAAACGGAAATTACGGAAATTAAATAATATATAAACAAATCATTGTAGCATTTATTTGTTTCGAGTACTGCGTATCCCCAGCATATTGTTTGTGTGCCTAGTAAATAGTATGCAAAATTGTTTGCTTGTAGAAGACAAATGGACTTATGCGGAATTGATTGAAATACGTATTTGGATGGTATTACGATAACGACAACTATAGCGATAGCGACAAACCGCAATGCAGAGTTCCAAAAAAAAAACAAACAAAAAAGCAGCTGTGTATTTTATTGCGTAGTGCCCAGGGCGTATACGTAATATGTATAATGCATAATGTAGGTTGCTTATTGCGCATTATTAGCTATTGTAATATGTTGACTCATTATTATTGGCTTTTCTATATTCAAATAGTTTAGTTTAAGTTTAATTTTTGGCGGGCATAAAGAATGCATGGAAAAGTGAATATGTTTACTTTTGTGCTTAGGAAACTAAATATGATGATGAATTGTAAATAAAACCAAAAAGATAAAAATATTTCAAAAATTTGCTTAGCCCCCATGTGACTGAGTAGTAAGATCCAAGAAGCCATTCAGAGGAAAGTCTAGACAGATGTAGAGATGTAATCTGCAATTGATCTTCATCCAAAGAGGTCCCAAAAAAGTCCACCTTTGGCAAGATGACAACTTATATTTCGGAAGCAAACCACAAAAAACTATTAGAGCCAAGGATCGCTCCTACCTCACCCTATACCGTTCGAGCATGCTCTGTAGCTTCAACATCAACTGGTGTCCATATCAGATTTGAGTGGGTCTGTTTAAGCCATGACGCTTACCGACGCGTAAGCTGCTTTATTAAACTCGTCTTGGCTGCCTCAATGTGAGTCCTTTAAGAAACGATATGGCTACTATGATAAGACTTACGGAAGGCTTAATGGCCTTATGATCCAGAACAGAACAGTTCTCAAAAAAATAAGCCACCACAGCCAAGATAGTTGTCTAAAACCAAGCTATCCGTGAAGAAGGATATCGCTTTAGTGCATGCCAAAGAGCCTGGAAGAACTCTTTGCTGCAAGTCATTAGCTAAAAGAGTGTGTTGAAAACTTAATAGTCGCGCAGTAAGGGAGAAGTAGCCTAATGCACATTGCTCCCAGCAAGAAACAAGTCTGCAGTCTATTAGAGATACATGTTTTCGTATAGGAAGGTGTATTTCCTTGTTAGTATAAAAGATTAATTGATCACTGTAATTAGTTCAGCGTCCAAGGTTTTACTGCTAACAGAGCACAAGAAATGTATTAAGTTAACTTTATTTTCAAAGTCCTTGTTATATAAATACAATTTGGTAATTTACAGTATCCTAAGGATAACAAGCAAAGTCTGTAGTTGGAAGCAATGTATCTAAATTAATATTTGTGTCCATATAAAAGACTTAGACTTCTAATCGCATTAGAGAAGCTACAATACTTACACATCTAAGCGCTTTAAGTCACTTATTTGTACACACACAGATACACACAATACAAGGCTAGGGCAAAAGCTGCTGCTTGCATATCAAAGTATTCCAAATGCAATTGCAGTTGTCGTTAATGAACATTTGCAAGTGTGTGTTGGTGTATCTGTGTGTGTGTGTATGTATCTTTAAAGCAGTTAAACCGCAACACACAAACCCTCCCCCAGACACAGATACACATATGTAGGTACATATTTCTGGATGCATAAATATTTGATGGCACCCAACGCACGTTTTGCCTGACATTTTGAATTATAATTAAATAATTGGTGTGATCTATGTACAACGATTGAGTTGGAACAATTAAATTTTGGCCATGGTGTTTCAGCTCGTTATGCCTAATTGAGGCTGATTACTCTATCAATTTGACTTACCTGGCTGTGTCTTCACCTGTACCGGCGTGGACATGGGACCGGCACCCATTGAGGTGTATGCCTGTACGCGTACCGTATAAATGGCATGTGGTTCTAATTCCGACACCGTGGTCAGCTCGTTATTATCAACCATTTGTGAGTTCCATGAGGCTTCAGGTTGATTCGAATTTGTTGTATAATACACCTTGTAGCCCTGTGTAAAAGGAAGCAAGTATGAGATAAGTTTGATATTTTAAAGCAAATAAAAAATATGATACAGTCCTGGAAAATGTCACACTTGCTGAACATAAGTCTAAAAAATAAATGTGGTGTTCATATATGGTTTCTTCATTACTTGGTGCCCATAAAAAACCAAGTCCAAGGCTTACCAGCCTCTCACCACTGGAAACGGAGGCAAACCTTGTAAGCAGCGTGAAAAAGGCTATGAGTATCCCAATCCGAGTGGTGGGAGGATGTATCACCAATGTTCAGGTTACCTAGGTGTAATGTTTCATCATTGACTGAACAACAAGCAGCACTCAAAGAGACCAGCTTCATTTTCAGCACCCGAGATGAAGGTGTCGTACTGCAAAAACAACGACTACGGAGCCACCATACTGACTGACCTCCAAGCACCACATAGCGAATGTTGCGAAATGTATTCTCATCTAAGTTGCTGCAGTTTGGAAGTTAACAATGACGTCGGTCTGAAGCGGGTGAAAACAGAGCCGTTGAGAACCATGCCGGTGCCCGAGTCCGGGTTGGTATTGGGCCCCTCATTTGAATTTAGCGCCCCTATTAAGCCACGGCTGGTCTCCCTCCCTTTCGAAGTCCCGGGGTGCAAGCCATCTTAACGTCGGTGCGCTCATTTAGTACACGGACACTCGAACTTGCTGGCAACTTAATTCCAGCTCAGCAGACCGACAGTGATAGGAAGGAACTGGTTGCAAACTTGCTCCAAGCAGCTGGACAAGAAGACTGGATTCCAGGTATACGACCGTTAAGAAGGATGCAGAAACAAAGCTATTGATTGGGTTTTGGTCATATTGTAGCCTCCTAATGACACAAATATATATCAGATTTATAAGAACCGATCTGCATTACGGTTTGTGAAATCTGTTGGGGCGTTCGTTTTTTTGGAAATAAAACTCTTTATCTGGGATGGAACTAGTCTATGCTCTCCGAAGATTATTGCGTTTCTTACAAACTGTTGTGGCATCTGATAAGCTTAAAGATTCCCACCAAGTCAATTTTTCAGAAAAAAATTTCTTTCTAGGATGGATCTTAACTATTTCTATTTCTATGCTCTACGATGACTATTGCCGTCTTTATGATCTGTTATGGCTACTGCTAGCTTAAGAGTCTCCAGCAGGTCTGTTTTTTTCAGAAATAAACGTCTATCAGTGATGTCTCTAGTTAAAGATTTCAATGCTCTCCGAAGAGTATTGTGGTTCTTGTGATCTGTTGAGCTATATGCTTGTATTACCGATCCCCAGCAATCACATTTTTGTATCACTTCTTTATCTCAGATGCATCAAGTCTCCAAGATTTCTATGCTCTCCAAAGAGTAGCGTTCCAATGCGAATTACATTCTAATATTATTTTTATTGGAGGGGATCTGCATTGCGATCCTTGCGATTAACAGAGCTTAAAAATCCCCATCAAGGAAACCTCTATATCTGGACTGGATCTAGTCTAAGATTTCTATTCTCTCCTTAGAGTATTGTGCTACTTGTGATCTATCATGGCATCTGCTGAATTAACATACCCAGTAAGCCCCTTTTTTGGAAATAAACCTGCTATTCTGGGATGGATTTAGTCTATGACTTGAATGCTATTCAAAGTTTAATGCCCGTGTTCTAAATAGGGCTTTCCATATGTGCGGTTTTGTTTTAAGGCTGGCAATGTCCATATTTCTCAAGTGTCGCAAAGATTCTGTAGTCACCAGTCATCTTGTCATCTGCATTTGCTTCAAAAACCAATCCCCCGGTTCCAGCCCCGGTTTGATGACAAACGGTTCCTTAAAAAATATTACGCATCTACAAACTTGAAGACATATCTGTTTGGTTATGAATTTTTTCCTTCTATCCAAAACCTCTGCTGGTCTATGGGTCGCGGCACCTGGGTGCATGAAGCTACACCTTATCCAACCGGAGCATTACCCTAAGGAAGTAATTTGATGTATGGAAAATTTTCTTGAAACTGTTTAAGCTATTGGAAACAAGAAGCTTGTTTAGTATTTCTGCAGTTTCATGCTACTGTTCGCCTGGATCTTACTTTTAGTGCTAGTGTGATTCAATCCTTATGTGCGCTTTACATAGTATGACCTTAAATTTTGTTGTTTAAAACTAAAAGGATTTGATTTTATAGAAATTCCAAACTTCATCAGCTTTTGTGCGTAATTGTTTATTATGTCCAACTGTCTTATAACCAAAAATTATTGCTTGTGGTTCCAGATTTACGAGTTTTATCATATTGGCATTTTGTGGTTACAATCATTTCTAGTTGTTGGCATCTTCAATGTAACCAAAACAATTGTGGTCCAACACTTGGAAGTCGTTCAACTAGTCTGGCGTATTTTGTGGCTTTGATATCATTTGCCAATTTGGATTTAAACAATTTGCTGCTATCGAAATACCAAACATGTCTACGGCATTGACCAATTTCCAAGCAGTAATCTCAATGTGACATAGTCCAGGACTGTCGGTGTCGATGGTGTAATACTCTCATGTGTTAATATGCAGGCTTGATGCCAGATACTTACGGTCACTTGTCCATTGGGCGTTTCTGGTGGTTCCCAACTAATAACCATTGTGGATGAGCTAAGCGGGCGCACTTGTACATTACGAGGGGCACTTTCCATTTCTGTGCAGGAATAGAATAGAAGAAGAGCATGTTAGTTGGTGGATGCATAGCTATGCTTGTGTCTATAACTACACACATATGCTGTGAGGCTTAATAATCTTCAGCCTGGTGTATACCAATATGTAGATAGCATACATTTGCGCCAGGAGCTTACTTAGGTTTCGGCTTTGTCTTGCTAACACTTCAACAATATGGATACCCCAAAGGGTTTGGCTCCTGTGCTCAAATTAATCTGGCAAACTTTGCGTATGGGATTTCCGATAGCAAAACGTGTTGCACTTAAAATCCTTTTACACCCAAATGAAAAGAAAAAGCTTGTCTACATTGTAAGGAATGTTGTAAGAACTAACAAAATTGAAAAATTTGCTTAGGTAAATGCGGCAAAGCTTTGAACATGTTATTGAATACGTTGAAGCATTTAATTTGTTAGTTTTGGGAATTTCTCAAACAAATCAAAAGCAAATATTTACTAATCTATATATGTATATGTAATAATTGCTTATGAGTGAGAGCTATTTTCAAATGTTTTCTTAATATGTAGGTATGTGGCTTAAAACCAATAGTAAAATGTTTGTAGCTGGCAGAAGAGCTGCATATATGTAAGTATATGGAACAAAATACATTAAGCACATCGTCTTTCATATCGATATTTTTAATTTTTATGATGTTATCGATTTATCGATAACTGAATTCTTAAGTAGACTTTTTACAAATCGTATCTTGTAAATAAAAAATAAAGATATTTCAAATTTTTTTCTTTCCAATTCAAAAACATTTGATTTTTTTTTATTCTTTTGCTATTGCTGTAGACTAGTTTTGAAGAGAATCCCATGTAAACATTTGGAAAACGAAGGTTAAAGATTTTATCAGGAAAAAAAGAAACTCAATAGAGTTTAAAATGAGATATGAAACTTTGCATTCAAAAAAATTCGTTTTTAGAAATGAGAGGTACGTTTTTATGAAAGGAAGAAAAACCTTTGTAATTTGTACATTAACCAGTAATTTCCAGATATCTGTCTAAATTTGAGCGCAAATCGACTTAAGTGAACAAGTTCAACAATTTCAGAGAAAGTATTACAAAACGACATCAGTTTTTCCCTTTGACTTCTTCGTTTAAGTTAATTTTACTTTCTGGCTAGCACGGGAATTCTTCTGCTAAGAGATGACAATTGCTGAGGCTCAACCTCGGAAGAATCAACACACTTTTCTTCGGCTTTACAATAAAAGAGGAAATTAATAATATCATTTCAGGACTTATGCAGCTCAGTGTAAGAAAAAAAAACTGCAACTACATCAAAATATAGTTCGTAATTTTCATTTGATTTCATTTAAAAAGTCTTTCATTAAATTCTTCACAAGCTTCTAAGGCTATTTTTAGATTTGAAATTCTTGAACCAATTCTTAAATTTTTTTTTTCCGTTGAAGCTTTTAAAATGGAAGTAGTTCGTCTTCATTTTAAAACCAAATTTTCACATATTTATGTGGGAAAAAGATTAGTTTTAGCTTTCTACCTTCTTTTAAAAAAAATATTAACCGTTTGTAATATAACGACTGAAGATTTGAGCAAAGAATTAGAATCCCCAAGAGATATTTTCTTTTTATAGTTTTTTTATAATAAAAGATAAGCATAATAATTGAAACCAATAATAACCAATCAATAGATTTTTTTTTTTTGTTATTCGAAAGATAACAAAACTTCCATGACTTTAGTACACGTATTCTTGAAAGAGCGAACTTATCATCTGATTGTCATTTCTCATCTTAAATTATTTAATTTACAAAATTTTTGATATGTAATATGGAAAAATCTTCAGCACTTAAGGAAAGTTGAAAGAGAAAGAGATGATCATCTGATTACCATTTTTCATCTTCAATCATATAATATTTTATTTTCACAATTTTAAGTATATGATGCTGAAAAATCATCATCTTTCCAAAATACTAAACAAAAATTCTTATTATAGTTTATTTACATATATTTTTACAATCTAGTTAGTACTGTTGCATCTTTTCTTAAAATCTTTACGTAAAGTCGAAAGAGAAAGATAATCATCCGAGTACCATTTTTCATCTCTAATTATTTTATTTTCAGCAATTTAAGTATATAATGCTTAAAAACCATTATCTTTTTAGCGTATCAAACGAAAATTCTTATTATTTTTTTTTTTTCCAACTAGTTAGAATTGGTGTAACTCTTCTTAAAAGCCTTAAAAGTTAATTTCATTTTTCAACATAAATTATTTTATTCATCTCATTTGAAATATTAAATGCTGAAAAATAGTCATCTTTACAGAATATTAAACGAAAATTCTTATTACAGTTTGTTTATATAATCGTTTCAATTTAGTTAGTATTATCGTATCCCTTCTTAAAATCCTTGTGTAAAGTTGAAAAATAATCATCTGAGTACCATTTTCATCTCTAATTTTATTTTCGCAATTTAAAAAATCATCATCCTTTTAGAATATTAAACGAAAATTGTATATTTTTTCCTCAGCTAGTTACTATTGCCGTATCTCTTCTTAAAATTCTTATGCAAAGTTCAAGAAGAGGGATAATCATTTAAGTGTAATTTCTTAATTTTAGTTATTTTATTCATATCATTTTAAATATTTGATGCTGAAAAATTATCATCTTTACAGAATATCAAACGAAAATTCCTACATATTCAATTTTTTTCAAGCTTGCTAGTATTTATTAGTGTATCTTTTCATCTTTTAAACATTTGCATTTTTAGTATTATAGACAGCTCACCTGCATGGGCCTCGCCCAGCAATGCCGGGCCCAGGAAGGGATCGTCGGGCCGCCTGGCCAATGAAAATTTTGCCGGACCGCCATATGAACTAAGTTAATTCGAATTTCCCGGGTACAGAGCGGATTATCAAAAAATGGCCGGCTTTAAAGCAATATTTTATCAATGAAGGAGAAGATGAAGTTGACAAAACGATTTAGAGCTTTGTGAAATATCAAGAGAATGAACTGAACGACGATCTCAACGAAAATTTAACGTTCCCTGAATGCTATTTATACTTCATTCATCATTTAATGCACCACATGACCAAAAGTCTACAAAATCTGGAAAAAGGAACAGTGATGAGTACACACATTCACAGTGTAATGACTGAATTGAGAGATGGGTTGCGAACCAGAATGGATGACAAGTACTTTGGATCTGAAGTCAACAAAAGTCTACCTCATTTGACATATCATCAACGATCGAAATCGGAGACAGAGGCATTATTAGTTTACCATCGAGCTCTTACATATTTGGGAAAATGGTACGATTATGAAAAATCTCCATTTCAACACTTTTCAGTATTGAACGTTGAAGACGAAATAGTAGACCGAAAACTATTTCTTCGAGCGGCTAAAGCGGTTAATCTTGATGTTGACGAAGTACTTTCTTTGGCGAAGATTATCCCTAAAATCAAAAAAATTGAAAATGGGTAAGAAGTTCTTACGGATTTGTCCAATTGCCCTTAATTGTTGGAAGAGTTTTATCGATCCCCATCAGCAATGCCCACGTGGAAAAAGTTTTTTCAGTAATGAAGAATGTTTGGACCGATTTGAGAAATCGAATGAGAGTCGAATTGGTGCTGGTAGAGCTTCTGACGAAATTAATATGAGCTGCGTAGAATTTGCTCTTTTTTTTGAATCGAACGGAACAAGAGCCATTTCTTTGAAAAGCGATGACAAATAAAAAATACATGTGGAAAAAAAATAACTATGTAATAACTTTGTAAAAATACATCGAGTATGAAAAAATTGGACATTTTCAAATTTCCCGCTTTTCACGGATACCCCCCCCCCCCCACATTGATAACTTGCCGGGCGAGATTTGATCGAGGTGGTAACCCTAGCTCAAATATATTTTAAATCAGATAAATTTGTATTCTCTACTCTTTTTTGTTTTAATTTTATTCAAACTTTTTAAAAATCATTTAACTTTATATACTTTGCAAACATGTTCTGTCCTCGCTAGAGTTGCGCTCAATCAATACCTTTCTACTAAATATCTCTCAAATTTTTGCATACATCTTTATGAAACGAAATTTCCACATAATGTTTGCCAAAGCGTGCTGTTTTTGAACCAATTTCATGCCAAATGCCAATCATGCATATGCAATTTGTTAAATGAATTTAAACATTGCCAATAGCCAGATTTAAAGTCAACTATTCGAAACTACATTAGAGCAGACACCAGCACAAATGTATTCAAAAAGCAAACAATCATCCATCACAATTTACAAATGAACTGTTAGCTGCCAGTGCTGCTCTGTATAACCGTGTGAGCAGTGAGCAGTGTGTACATATTTTCTGTGAGAGCATCTACGCGCAATTTCGTGCACGGGTCGCATTGTAAGGAGCAGCGTTACTTGTTGGAAAAGTTTGTAACGTACTAGAAAAGTTGTTTTTTTAGATTCCATGAAATAATGACAAAAGAGTGTCATCTGCATTATATGCATATTTGTCGAAGAAGTCATTTAGTTTGGCACGCTGCATTTATTTGAGGTTTCTCTACTACGTGAAAAAGTTTTCTTACGACCGTACGATGACGACTATAATGCCTGTTTACACTTAAAGAATTCCCTGACATTTTGAACTGCATGAAAAACATTTTTTTTTAGTCATACGAAGGAAATTTATTTAACAAGTGGTGAGTCTTCAACACAAACTGTGAAAAATTTGAAAAAAAAAATTTGACCAAAATTAAAATTCCAAACCCCAATTTTCGGACCAATTCGAGAAGCCAGTTCGAGAATTTGGAATATTGGTGGATAAACCAAACCGGTGCGTTCAATCGCAAACATTGCTGCCAACTAACCATCTGAACCGTGTACGTCTCACAAATTAGGCGGAGGATCGTTTGGCCAAGGATGGCGAATTTTACCGAAAAAATACGGAAATTTTGGGACGAAGCCCATTTCTTCCTCGGTGCTTGTGTTAGTAAGCAAAACTGTAGCACCTGGGGCACAGAAAACCCGCACATCATCGTAGACAAACCAATACACACAAAACGAGTGACTGTTAGGTGCGAATTTTGATCTGGTGGCTTCATCGGCACATTTTTCGAATATGATGAAGAAGCCGTCAATGGAAAGAGCTACCGCGTAATGTTGACCGATTGCTTCTTCGAAGAAATTGAAACTAAAGATGTGGAAAATTTTTGGTTCCAACAGGATGGTACTACGTGCTATACAGCAAACGCCACAATCAATCTTCTAGTCTTCTTCCTTCTCTGCTATCCTTGACTCCCAGTGTAGCATAGGGCCTTCTAGTTTAGTCTCTCGTTATCAAGTACAGCACGCTTGAATTTGTTTTTTTAAGCGGGTTTGGCAGTTCCCTTGCCAGTGTTGCATAAGGCTACACATGTTCTATGGCGGCGGTTTACAATACTCATAAACATAGTTGCAACATTTAAGTCAATCATTTTTTTCCAATTCTTTTAAGGTCATCTTAATATTAACGACATAGATAAGAAAATTTGAAAGGAGTAATCTACGCCTTTCAATCTTTTCCATACAGCGCTTCAAGCATTTGAATTAGTCCTAACCTAATTATGTACAAACATCGGAAATTTATGCCTAACGAATAGAGAGATATCTTTTTCTTGTTGAGGCGTTGCTCTCTGGGTGATAGGAAATTGTGTTATGCAGCTTACTAAGTTCTTGTTTTAATCTTAGTCCAGTCCAACTACCCCATGCTATGATGAAGTTTGTAATTGGCAGATAATCTTGAATCTGCTTACGTCAAAGAACCCAAAGAGTTTTCAGGTCGCATATAGCAAAGGCCCTATGTCCCACTGGGGATAACAGGAATTAAGAGAGAGATATAGCAAAGCATCTAAACTCTGTGAACACCGTAGAAAGATGTATTACGTATTGTTAAGACGTCACACTCTGTCTATAAGTGCCGGCTATGACCAACTTCGGAGATGTTCTTTTACTCTGATTGAAAAGGTGTTTTCTTTTAAAAAATTATTCTAAGCCTAATTACTTTAAAAAAACCCTAGAAGTATCCAGCCTAAAACTTTTCTTGCATATTGCCATGAGCAGTGTATGCCCACTTCGTTGCACCTACATTGACTTTTTGCAATATTTTTCTTTTGGGCTGTCAGCTGAAATTTTTGCAACATTTTTGGGCCGGCCATTATGGTGCAAGTTTTGCATATATAATGTGAAAACCGAAACTGATTTTTGCGCTGTGCAAAATACAATGCACTGTGAGCACCAAATGGCATATATGACATTGTGGCAACGTCATTATGTTGAAATGTTGCGCTGTTGACCTCGAACTCCAGCTTAATCATGTGGCCAACAAACATTTCAACAATCATGTCCAGCCCGACAACGAAACGTATATGCATGCATTAAGCTTATAATTTGAGTTTTCTTTTACTTTTAAAATGCATTTCCCGGGTGTGAAATGTTCAGGTTAAGCTATCTCAAGCGTCTATCTGTGGCTGCAATACTTGCTAATTAGTGGTTACGATAGAGTTGAGGAGGCTGGGGTTATCTTTTGCGCCCTGTTGACCAACACACTGGCAGACAACAGACCCTTAAGTTGACAGACCAGAGCCGAGCTGAGCTGAGTTGAGCTGAATTGAGCCGGGTAGCCTGCAGCTGTGGTCCAGTGCGTGCCAGGAATTTCCCTTTGGCTGGGGCTGCTATAACTGCTTCTCCTACTACTTTGTGCTCAATTGGTTAATGGCCAATCAATAAATTCCAATTCTCACAATTTTACTGCAATAACTACATGTACCACTGCAGAGTTTTGCCCACAATTTATATCGTAAGCATCTCATCTGTTACATAAAGAGTAAACTTCTCAAACTTGTATGTGTGTGTGAGTGTGCGTCTGGGTTGGCTGTGTGCCCGGGTATAGCCAAGATTTGCATGCAGCTCATGCCCGCTCAAAAATTGCAATGCCTTGGTAACATATAAGTCTGACTACTGCCAGCAGTTCGGCATCCTTACCCGATTCCGGGTTATGCGTAAAGTAAGAGCGTCACGTAAGCTGCATTTAAGCTCATATACACATATACCTACATTACATACGGTTACGCTCCATTACTATGTATCCCTTGCATGCTTGTGCACGCCTACTAGATTCCTATTCACATACAAACACAAACCCATGGAACACTCTCTACTCTATTACGTACCCCTAGATCTAAACATAAGAAGCCATACATATGCAGGCAGACTATACCCGTACGTACATATGACCTATTAGATGACGAAAAGAGCTGTTTAAGAGTTGCCGGTTGTTGCTGGTGCTCAGGCACCGTGTAGTACGGACGAAGGATTCAAGTGTTATATGAGCTGAGACGTGTGCACTTAAAGTGTAGTTAATGCCTACATTTTCGGATGGAGCTGCTTCTTGTTTGGATAGAAAGACAGCTATGATAAGAAAGTTGGTGTGATAAGCGTTAAACTATGTAGCGTTAAATGGTGTTGAGTCTTAATGGGGGTCAGCAAGCAGATATTAAGCGTATATTATGGCACGTTTTTTTTAAGATTTAAAAAGGTGGCGTATATGCCAACGAGGCGAGAATCATGGTCCGGATTTCAAACTTATGGTTTTATTACATAGATAATTTCGTATCATTTAATATTTCAAAAAATTTCCCTGGCATGTGACAACCACGACTACGAGTTACAAAGCGCATCCAGTGGGCCCAATTTTTGACTACACTATCGAGCATTTGGTGACAATGCATTATCAGATTAATCTAAACTGTGCCTTCCTGTGACGTAGTTGATAAAGCTTAAGGCACATTTTTTCGTACTTCAAAATATATGTGGAATTTTTGAAAGTAAGTACAAAAGGGTCTACCTACTTTTCGGTATTCTTAAGCTAGATGTCGCTTCTAGATGACGACTTGCATCTGTTTCAATACATTGCCGCTGCGAAACTAAGCCTCACCGTGCTGTGACGTAGTTGATAAAGCTTAAGGCACATTTTATCTTTTGTAATTTTTAAAGTGAGTACAAAACGATCTTTCTAGTCTCCGGTATTTTTAAGCTAAATATTTCTTTTTTCTGCTTCATCTTATCTGTACCGCTGTAAAACTAAGCTGTGCCTATCTGTAACGTAGTTGATACAGCTTAAAACTAATTTTATCTTACTTTAAGATAAACTTGTAATGCACTAAGTGAGTAGAAGAAGACCTCTAGACTGAAAAATAATAAAATTTCACCAAGCTGCTTGCCAATAAATGCAGTGACAACGTGTCCCAAAGCGTTTATGACTTGAACATCTTACTAACGCTTGATTTTGAGTTGCCCTTGCCCATTATGATTTGTTGAATTGAGGACCAAGCCTATTTAGATTATTAAATTGCATAAGGACAACAAATAGGCCGACTTCAAAAACCAACACTACAGACATAACTTCTTTTCTTTTTGGTATTGACCATTTTACTAAAACAAATGCTTTAATACTAGGTCAGGGGGCTTATCTTCTTATAAGTTACCTGTGAATATGACAGATGTCTTAACCCGTTTGAAACACCACTGCGTGTGTTAGTGAACTACCTAACCTCCTACCATATACCATATATCTAACGCACACGTGCTAGCCATCAAGCGACCTGCTGTTGGCCATAAACGAAGCCATCGAAATAATATTTCGAAACGATATTGGGTAAGCGATAAGCATAATTGCAGCAATAAAAGTTTTCAACTTTTATACGACAAGCTACAAAAAGTAAGACAGTCCGACAGATAGACAGAGCCAACAAACATTTGGGCTAGCATTCAGGCACGCAGATACAGACACAAGACCCACATGGTTACGCGCAATTGCCAGTGTTAAAAAGAGTGTTGCATAAAGTCTGACGCACGCACTCACACAGAGCTACAAGGACGTTGATGTGCACTCATACGAACGCATAACAATGCAAACTTTACGCGTTGTCTACGGCTTCCACTCTTAACGCGAACGTAGCTCCTGCTCGTACGTGAGCAACGTTTCGTTTGTTTACACAGATACATCAGTGTGTGAGTGTATGTATGTGTACAAGGGCAAGCTGAAAAGTAATCGGCTTAGCAAAGAAGGGACAGAGCCGACTCGGCCTTCGCGTTTTCGATTGCTTGGTTTCTGGTATGTGGCGATTAATCCAAGTTTCATCCACAATTATGAAGTACCGAATAATATTTCCCGGTCAAGGCACTGTCTTGTTGAAGGTAATCATTATGTATTAGGCTAATGGCATCCAAGAACAAACTTGCTTAGACCTTCAGGTTAAATGGGGTAGAAGGCTCGACTCAGGCTGGTTCATTGTGACTTTGGCAGTAATCAGCATTCAGACCTGGCCAACAAAAAAAAAGAAAGACAAAGTGTTGCTAACTTTTCAGCCTGCCCTCGCATCTGCGTGCATCTGTGCGTGAGTGGGTGTATCTCTGTGAGCTGCAGCTGCGTATGCAACGATTGTAAGAATTGCGTTTACCTTTGATTCTCTCTATCTAGGACTTTTATTTTTGCACCTGATATTTTATGCTTATTTGCTTGTTCTGTTCTACTTCTTCTACGACTCTGACTTTTTTTTTCCTTTTTTTGGGGGTCCTTATGCATGCAATTGTTATTGAAATTGTTTTGGCAATTTTTCGCTTGCATGGTTCGGCAAACAGCCAGTCATAAAATTTTGTTTGCTTAAAAGGATTGTGCGTCCATAATACTTACTTGTGCCACTAAATGAGAAATCGCCTAAACGGGTAAGCATTTTCGAAATGAAAGAGTTTCAAAATGGGGTTAGTATAACGCTTAAGACCAACATAAGAAAATAATGCAGCAACTTAAGAGGCAACTAAAAAAAACTCAACGCATAAAAATGTTTTTGAATTGGTTAAAAATCCTTTTTTTTTTTTGTTTAACGAGTAACACGCAGCATGTGGGTAAAGTAAGGAGTATGTGTTAGTGAGAAACCAGTTAAGAATAAGTGGAGAAGGATACTTACTTGTCTCACCCGTGGTACAAGTCGCAGGTGCCGAGGTTGGTCCACGTCCAACAATGTTTACAGCAATGACATAGAACTCGTATTCCGTATAAGGACTCAAGGCGCGCACGACATAGTACATGGTTATGATGCCCGAGATTTCACTAAAGGCCTGATTGGCATTCTTGGGTTTGTACTGTATGACATAGTATTGCAAGTCCTCAGGACCCTTGTAGGACCATTCCAAGCGTACTGAAGTGGCGGTAACCTCGGATACTCGTACATCCGTGGGCGCAGTGGGTAATGCTGTAAGTATATTTATTATTTCAAGATGTTCTTAGTCTTAGGGGAGATTAACTAAGGTTTGAACATTTTTATATGCAATCATTTTATAATTCTTAAGTTTAGAGATTTCAAGATTTGAAAACATCATAAAAGTAGGCTGCAGAGTACTTGAACAAATTTGTAAAGTGCAAAAATTTTGTTACATAGGATTTCGTTATAGGAGGTTTAGAGGATGGGCCTACCCTGACGACATTTTTGCGATGTTTTTGAGTTCCGCTACTTACATTGCACTTTAACCACCGAGACGGCCTCAATTTGACCCAAAGAGGAGGCTGCTATACAAGTGTAATTTCCACTCTCCTGTATGTCGTTCAGTTGTAAAATATTGCGACCAATGGGTATATCACTCTCCGGCGTTAAATCGGTAGCACCTATAAAAAATTATGTTTATTTAAATCTATAAATTTAGCATAGTCAGCCACTTACCTTTCATCCACTTGACATGCGGCATAGGCGAGCCCACGGCAATGCAGGACAGATTTAGATTCATACCCAGCGTGACCTCACTAAGGGTCTCTGGTGGTCGTGAGAAGGTGGGCGGCACGCGACGTACTTTTACATACAAGCTGGTGGCCTTGGAATGTTCTGTACCTACGGAATTTTCCGCAACGCATTCATATTTGCCTTGATCCTCCTCACGACTGTTTTCGATTTGCAGGAAGCCTGTAAATAAAAGAAAAATAAGGATTAGCTTGAGAGCAATAAGTCGAGCGCGTCGTAAGCTGCTACTAAGGTTAGGTAACGCTAGGTTTGGGTAATACCGGGGACTTATTAGGCGGGCGTACCTGTTACGTCATAATGCCGCTAGCTACCTGACCAATTACGTATATAAATGGGATATGTATTTGAACAGTACTCAGTTACAGTCCAAATTTTATAGTGATCACTACATAACCAGCAGTATGTTCGTCTTATTGATAGTGTTTGTACCACTTGGCGTTGACGTGCTTGGCACCAACTACATAAGTAACAATAACCATATGGAAGCATTAGACTTTCAGCCGCAAAACCATCAGCAATTCGAAATGTTGGATCTACTAGACTTGGGCGATCGCCCGCAGAGATTACCACAACCAAAGCTGCGCAATTCCGCCTCCAAGTTTCTTCTAGAGGTCTACAATGAAATCAACGAGGCTCAGGAACCATTGGAGGTGCTGCATCAGCGGCACAAACGTTCGCTGCATGACGATATACTCATCTCCCAAAAAGATCGTCAGGAAATCGCCAGCTGCAATAGCATACTCAGCTTCTCCAGTCGTCTTAAGACTCAAGCAGCCACAAACGATCTGCATTTTACTTTCAATACCAACGATGTGCCCATGGACCTGACGCTGATTCAAGCCATGTTGCGCTTATACAAACAACCCAGCAGTCAGTCCTACACAAATTTCACCGTATCCATCTACCGACGCGTCTATAATAAAAAACAGAGTGCCACAAGTGGCAACTATCGCATATTGCATTCCGTGAACACCACCGGCGGCTACAAAGGCTGGCTGGAATTTAATCTGACGCAGACGCTACGCTTTTGGTTGCAGCACAAGACGTTACAACAACTGCAGCATGGCCATGAGCTACGAGTTTCAGTGGATGACTCTCAGCTTAATGCCTTGAGTGCTGGCATTGTGGCACCACAATCAGCTCTTAGCGATTTGGAGCCCTACATTGTTGGCTATTTTAATGGACCCGAGTTGTTGGTAAAAATACAAAAGCTACGCTTTAAGCGTGAGCTGCAAAAGCGCAAGGCCACGTTGCCAAGCAGCTTAGTTAATGCACCACCAGTCGAACTCTATCGTCCACCACAATCTTGCGAACGTCTTAACTTTACCGTGGACTTTAAGGAGCTGCAAATGCACAATTGGGTCATAGCGCCCAAGAAGTTTGAGGCATACTTTTGTGGAGGTGGCTGCAATTTTCCACTTGGCACCAAAATGAATGCCACGAATCATGCAATTGTTCAGACCTTGATGCATCTCAAACAGCCGCATTTGCCTAAGCCCTGCTGTGTGCCCACTGTGCTGGGCGCCATTACGATACTAAGATATTTAAATGAGGATATTATTGACTTGACAAAGTATCAAAAGGCAGTGGCCAAGGAGTGTGGCTGCCATTAGTCAAAAGGTTTAGTTAAGGAATTAGGCTTAAGCCATGTGTACATTAACAATAAACTGTTGAAACTCAAGGTTTTATGTAATTTTTGCGGCAGACCAGTGTCCTTGTAAACTCGGGCTGCGTGTATTGATGAGCTAACATGGAATCCGAACTTGCCCCGTTTTCTTGATGACAAATTAGGAATCTAAAACAAAACTATCGATAAAGTCGTTTCGTTCCTTCGGATTCGATACGGATTTTTGGAAATGTTAGAAAAGAAATGATCTAGCAGACTTTTTTAAAAAACTTATGTTTCTTCTCAAAGAATTGAGATTAAAGAGGTAAGATCTAAAGAAACGGTTTAAGAAAATCTTGAACTGGTGTGGAAAGTATATAATATGAAATTTGTAAAGGGCTTGTGCTGTTACTCGTAGAGAAAGGAAGTAAAATTTATGGAATCCGTTTGGTGATGCCTCGGTCTTCAAATGAGCTATAAGTTTTGTTTAAGTTCTAAGGGTCCGCAGAGCTTTTGTAAAAAACTGAGGTATTGGTTGTGAGATGATCTCAAGTTTCAACGACCGCGAAGTAACATGATCGTACTACTTGTCGGCAAGGAGAGTATTGTTAGCTGTCTTCCTCGCAATCAAATTGACAGTGACCTGGAAGACAAGTGAAGATAACAACAAACTGACCATCAGAGATTTGCATAATAGTATTAAAAAGGTATTGGCTGTGAGATGATCTCAAGTTCCAATGATCGCGATGTAATATGCTCGTTCTACTTGTCGGAAAGGAGAGTATTGTTAGCTATCTCCCTCGCAATAAAATTGACTGTGACCTGGGAGACAAGTGACGATAACAACGAACTGATCATAAGAGATATGCATAATAGTATCAAAATATCGAAATAAGAGACTTTTATGAAAACTGGAAATCAAGGAAGGCATGATTGTATTTCTTGTAAAAGGACTAAGGATGTAATAAGAGATTTAATGTTGGTAAACTGGAGAGCCCTTTCTGTTATTTTTCAGATTATCTGATCAACCCGTAAAATTTCGTATTTGGCTTATCCATTTTCCGTGCTCCTTAGGCAAATCTTCCACGGTGGGAATAAGAGCGGATTACCCATAGGTATGTTCACAGCGAGAAGTAATAACAAGACTTTTGCGTTCAGAGGTCACAACATGGTTTTTGGGGTCTCTGTGTCCGTATCCGATATCCAAAAACGCGATGTTTTTTAAATATTGAGGTTTGATGTAATTTAAGAGCTTAGACGTGCAGCGGTAGCATCAAAAATTGGTAGAAAGAATATTTATGGGGAGTATGGCTACGGCAACAGCATCGAAAGCATTATTTGGAGTAACAAGGAGAACACTCGCTCTCCTTGCATAGTTCAGCTGCTCGTGAAAAATGGTCAATATAATAGAGAAAAACTTACATTTCCTACATGTCGCACTAGAATTATTAGGATCATATAAAAATTCAAAAGATACACGCCATAACGTTCGATAACATTCAGAGCCCATTTACACTTTTTTTAAATATGCTAATTATGAACAGGTAAAGTTTGTAGTATTACGTGGACATCCCTTCCTCTAGTCACAAAGTTTTGTCAAGCAATCAGATACTTGAGGAAAAAGAGGCATAGCCCCCTGAAATTTTCATGTACCTCGATGAAAAAGGGTACATTAATGACAATATTGGCATACCTATAATTTATCACATTCACAGAAGAGCAAACCAAAAAACATTAATGACAAACATACTTACACAAACAAATAAAAGATTCGATACTCGTATGACTCAGATCGATAAAAAATATTCCATCGCCTGCTCCAAAGGATGCTGGTGGCTCACTCCATAACCCATCACCCACTTACCACCTTAGTCTTAAGTAGTTGTTTTTTTTTTTATATATAATACAAATATTACTATGCGTTGTTTTTTACATCTTTTTCCAATGCAATCACACTTAAACACTCATGTACACTTTAATCATTTTATTTTCATTGTTATATATCTTTAAAAATTAGAATTATAAATAAGATTTTTTGTCACGAGTGCTCGACTAGAGACTGTGATTAGTTTTTTTCTATGTTATACTGCTACATTTGTTTATTTATGTATCTACCAACTCGTTTGTTAAAAATAAACATACATAAAAAAAAAAAAAAAAAAAAGAGGCATAGCGTAATCTTCTATCGGAAACACTCTCGAAATATATTTTTTCTTTTCTTCTTTCTATTCTTTTTTTCGAAAGATCTTTTTAGTGGCTATGCCCAAGTAACAAGAAGTGTTATGTGTTGGACCTGTAGGTACTTATGTATGTATGTTCATCTGTTCTCTTGTAACGCCAAAACCACTGATCCTAATCGGACAAATGAGCTTTAGATGGAAGATTCTTGATCGTTCGCTGGTTATGGACTATGTGACAAGAGGAAATTAAGTCATGAATAAAAAAATTATTCGTTAAGTAATGCAATATTGCGTATCAAATGTATAACGATGTTAAGAGGATAGCCGGGTTCTTATGCTACCAACCCTAAACCTAATGATCACTAACTATTGTTAGAATGTGTTGTTTTGGGACACATGACCATGTCCATTCTTTGCACATATTTTTTTTATACTTTTAATAGCGTAGATTTTAAGAAGTTGGGTTTGAGTGTTTTGAATCAATTTTTTTTGTTACTAAGTTGGCTTATACAACTAGTAGACTTAATAATCAAATAAATGGATGATCTTTTAAAAAACAATTTTAATAAATAAACTCAAACCTTTCACAAAATCGATACTAAACGGAGTTGAGATAATAAGAGAATAAATGGTACAAAGCGTAACCTTTTGTCTGGCACCATCTTGACAGATCTCAGTTTTTCGTATGCTTTTAAATTTTTTATTTTTTTTTTAATCGTTTAAAAATATTAAAAACTAAGCTGCATATAAAATATAAACAATTTTTATATTAAAGATTCACTAAGGAAGGCTTTGTCATAATTTTCACTTCAACACTATAAAAAATGAAAACAGAAATCCGTTGTGAGAAAGGTTTTTGCCATAAACCGGATTTCAGCAAAGAACCATGAACATATGAAATGTCATTTAATGGTGGGACAGCGCTCATTCTTCTGTCATCGTCACAAACACATGAAAATTAACACTTTTTATGTGATTTTAAAAGCCATATAAAATTTACGATGCCCAAGATAAACACACACTCTGACACATCAAAAAATATTCAGGCCACTTTTCCGGTGTATTAACCTAATGTGAATGACACATATAAAGAGGGCTATAAATGTAGCTTCAGCTTTTGGCATTTTATTTATATGACTAATAAACAATGAAATATATAGATACAGTATGCAAACATATGCACTTGTATATAAAGTAGCTTCGAAGTGCATATAAAATGTAGCTTTTAAATCAACAAATATGAATAAATTTGGTAGGTAAACTTGCTGGATGGCTATATTTTGAAAATGACTGCTGACAATATAATATTTAGAGCAATAAAATGGTGATATATATGTAATAAATTATAATTAGTCAATAAATGATATAAACTGAATGGACAAAAAGTAGGCTTAAGTTTGATATACATAAATACTTTATTGAGACATGTTAATGTCTTAAGGTTTCATTTTTGAAAATTGTTGTTTTCAAAAATGGCGGAGTACAAACGAGACAAGCTGGAAAGCAGAATGCTTTAAATAACCTCTAAACTTAGGGTGAATGTTATTATGGTTGTGTGTAATACATATAAGAGTAAGAAAAAGACACTCAGTAGCGATAGGAGAATGCCATTCTCTTATTTCACATAACGCCTAGGTTTCGAAGATCAAAAGAGCTAAGAACACAAAAATTTACTTATAGGTGCGCATCGAATTCGATTTATGGTGATTTCTAAAGCCGTTCCCCAGCAAGAGAATTTGGGAAAGAGATGTAGTGGAGCAAAAGTTGATGAAAGGAAAATAATTGCCAGCGGTCCACTGAAAAATTTGTTTCTTTCGCTCCATCTGTATGAATGCTTAGCTCTCGAAGAATTAAAGAACTAAGCTCAAAAAATTCACTAAAACATGTGCATCCGTATGCAGCTGAGTTCGATTTATGGTGATATCTGATCCCGTTCCCCAGCAGGAGAATTTTTGGTAAAAAAAGTGGGGGAGCATAGTATCTTTATTTTAACTATAAGCATTGCTACAGGTATATCTCGAAGAACAAATGAGCTGAAGACACAAAAATTTACTGAAAGATGTGAAGGCGGATGAAATTCGATACATGTTTATATGTGACCCCATTCCCCACCAGAGGAATTTCGGAAAACGAAGTTGGAGGAAATATCCTGCTCTCCTTTCGTCTGTATGAACAACTAGATCTCGAAGAAAAAGAGAGCTGAAGTCCCGAAAATTTAGTATACTGACTCATGTAAGCCTAATAGATAAAAAAGGATGACTTTGACCTCTATTCGCCAAACTACTTGAATATAAGCAATTTGTTCCCAAAATAAAATTTTTTGTTGCAAAAGTCTGCAGAGTATTCCAAATTCGTACACAATCCCTTCTGTTTCAAGCCCACATAATGGCTTTAGTTTTAGTTCAAAGCGCTTCAGTAATCAAAGTGCTGCGGCATGCAACACATAAAGTAAATATGTATCTACGCAACATAGAAGCATCAAAAATGCAAACCTTAACAAAAACTGCCATAAGCATTTTAACTTTAAAAGGTATGCTATATTTTTGTGTTCTTTAAAAGTAAATGTATCTGTTGCCTTAAAGATAGAAAAACTTAAAAAAGAAATGCTTATGTTAAAATAGGAGTACATGAACATAAACATTTTCGTATTTTAGAGAGTTATGCTTAAAAACTAAAAGTTATGTGAACTTAAAGAAGCTTCTCAAGAAAAAACTTAAAAACTTATGTTATTCAGTCATATTGTTAATGGCTGTCAAATTGTGTTGTCGAATACATAACCTAAAGGTACTTAAAGTCTCAGCTAGTCTCAGATTTTAGTACTATTGGTATATAAATCAGTTTCTGAAACGTTTATATAAGTTGACAATATTAAAGAGTATCTTTACACATATTATCTTTTCAAATTTTATGCTCTCTCTCTCAATTCCTGTTATCCCCAGTGGGACGTAGGGCCTCTTTTATGCTAATAGAATAAAATCCATTTTAGTCACTCTTTTTTAAACAGCATTCAATTTTAAGTTGATCTGTTGGTCCACAGTTGGCAGTAGTTGAAAAATGGAAATTTAGAATTGAAAAAAAAAAATTTAAGTATAATAGAAGAAAGACTACCGCAGAAAAGACTTTTGGGCATAATACTTATATGGAAGTAAAAAAAAAAATTTTAAGTCCAAAATTTTCATATTAGTATTATACGCAAAAAATCTCATAATACTAATATGGAAATTAAAAATAATTGTAAGTCCAAAATTTGACAATTTTCTGAATTTTTTGTAATTTGGTAAAGAGTTTTTTTAACCATTATTTTTTCAGCATAAATTTTCCAGCACAATATACGAATAATTCAAATAAAACTTCTTAAGCGAATTATCAAGTCAAAAAACGAAACAAAAACCAAAAGGCTCATTGAAGAAAGGCTAAAGAAAAAGTAGGAGAAATAGTTTTATAAAAGACTTGCTCAAAAGTTCTTTAGATTCAATATTTATTTTTATGGATACTTATTATTGTTCCTTTGCGAACATAATGAGCATCGAAGGAAAGATATTAACAGTGCCGCCCATTGTATATATTACGTCACTTGGCTAAAAAGATATTTAAATTTAATTTTTATTTTGTAGTATCCTTGATATTGACACTTTGAGGACACGTCATCACCATGTAAAGGTATTAAAGTGTATATCACATAAATATGCATCATTTTTTTGGATAGTATTTTCAAAAATATCTCTCTCTCTCTCAATTCCTGTTATTCCCTGTGGGACATAGGGGTGTAAAGGGGGTTTTAGAGCAGCTGAGGTAGCTGTTATCCGCAATCTAATTCCTCAATCCCTACTTTCACCTCCCAGTGGTACACCTTGGTAACCAGAGCAACCGTATTGAAGATGAGGTAAACAATCCGCATGGGAGGTACGGTCTGGGCTAACGAGAGAGGGAGCTTCTTTGTCATATATGATTTAAAGGTCCCCCGAAGTTTTGCTGCGTCTGTCTCGGAGCGAGCGGCTGCAAAAGACGTCTTTTGCTCAGTTTAGAGGCGGCCTCTTATTATAGATTATATGGTTATCAATTAGGTGGAGCTTACCAGATCTTCTTTAGGCTTGTAACCTATACAAGTTATCCACTTTAAGCGAACTATTTGCAAACTGAAATTTTAAGCATGAGTGTAAACCCGTACGGAAACCAGTCTCCAAGTGGTACCTGCATTTATGTGGAAAGTCCGCCTGCTTCGGCAGCATGGAGGTGCAAAATTTATGTTCAAATGGAAATGGAAATGGTTCCACAATTCAATCAAAAATATGGTATTATATAAATGACTTTATTACATTGAGTTATTTTCAAAAACTTTAATCTATTTACATATTTAAAATTTTTTGTCCCTAAAAACTCAATTTGATTGGAGTAATATACATGACAAATATGAGTCAATATATGTACAAGAGGGTTTTTAAGCTCGAATTCTTTATTTTTTTGAAATCATAATAATGGGGAAAAAATGTTAAAGAGAAACTTTTTTGAACTGTGTTTGTGATTTATCTTATAAAGTGAAACAATTAAATTTTTATTTTGTTGAAAACCACAATATGAATGCCTTCCTAAACATTTCATTAAAAAAACTAGCCAAAAACTATTTTCTAAATTGCTAACAAAAACTCCACCATTTAACATGACGAATTTAGTTTTACTAGGCCAATTAATAAAAAAAAAATTGCTTTATTTTGGCCAACAAATATTTTACTACTAGCAGTTTTGAGGCCATTTAAACGTGTTTCGCCCCTTGCTGCCTTAAACCACCCATAGACCACCAAAAAACATCAACCACAAAAAAAAGACAAGTGGGTTTGTTGCAATTGGGACATAATGACTTTGGCATATCCTTTACTCTATCGCATTTATACAGTTTTAAAGCGTTTCCAAACTTTTGTTAAAAGCGTTTGTTTAGTTAAAAGTTTAAAAAATAATTATGCTGGAATTGTTGGACAATACTTTTATATATTAGTCTGCATGAATCTTCTAGCAAAAATTTACAGCGTCTGGAAATGGAAGCCAAAGTTTCATATCTACCGTTCAGAGCGCCTCGCTTTGAAGAAAATATCGCTGTGAGTCAGTGTCCTTGAGAATATCAAGTATACGTCGATATGCATAAATAGAACCAATCACGAACCAGTTTTCATTTAACTTATAGTTCAAAAAGATTTGAATTTGTTTCCGTACCGTTCAGAGCTCCTCGTTTTAAAGAAAATATCGCTGTGAGTCAGTGTTCTTGAAAATATCAAGTATACGTCGATCTGCATAAATAGAACCACTCACGAGCCAGTCTTCATTTAACTTATAGTTCGAAAAGATTTGAATTTGTTTCCGTATAAATTACAAGAAACAAATAAGAGCGAGACAAAGTTCAAATTGAGTTGACCAGAATAAAAAAAATGCTTCCCTGGTCTCCTGATTTAACCTCACCGGATTAGTATCTGTGGGGATATTTGATGTTAAAAGTATGTATCGACAAAGCACAAATATCGAAAACTAAATATTGGCTGTTCTTAAAGCCCAGCTTTTTTGGTTTTCGAAAAATAGGTCATATGTAGAAACAGACAGACTCAGTGCCGTCAGTGACACAGCTACATCCATTCATTACCTAGTCCTAATAATATGGGCTACACTAGCTGGATTGCCTAGGTCCCTCCCTTACAAGTATTAAGCACAACTTTTTTTATAACCTAACCTAATATAGCCTTCTTCCCAAATTACAGTGTATTAAAAAAAACCAATATACTATATAGAATATAACAATGCAGGTCCTGACTACAGTTGAGTGAATCATTTTAATGACTCGTGTTGCCCCGCCCCAAAATACTACTTTATTGTATGCATGAGTATTTTATATACATACATATATATGTAAACCTACATATAACTATAGAAATACCTATAGACATTGCTAAATGTTGCAAAACCGTGCAGCTCACATCAGCTGTAACATGACCGTGTTTATTATTTTTTTGGTTTTTTTTTTTTTTGGCTTTTTTTCACTTTGTCACAAAAAAAAAAAAAAACAGCAAAAGCAACAATAGCAACAAAATGGCTGCAATACAACTAAAAATGATGTATCTGGTAGATTGTTGTGCGTTTGCTTTTATTATTTCTTTTTAGTGCCGCCATTTTGGCACTGTAACTCTGTGTGTGTGTGTGTATCTGTGTGCATTTTATTTTATTTTTTTTTTTGTTGTTGCTGCCGCTCACCTACATACATCAAAGTTGATTGTTGTGAAATTTATTGCATACTATTTGGCGTGTATGGCTGCACATTTATTACGCTTGTTGCGCTATATTGTTGTAATTGTTGTTATTGTTGTAGTTGTTGGTTCTATTGTTGTTATTTAGAAACGTGAACTACATGCAGCGAACCATTAAAATTACTATTAAAAGCAATGGCATTTTAAACAATTTCATTGAAACCGTAAATAATCAAAGTTTTTTAAAAACATTTAACTATGGCCATGTACAAAAGTTTATATGAATGGAGCAGAGTTTTTTGCACTTATGCAAGCTAGGTAAGGTAAATAGGTAAAAATCTGAAAATATTATTTAAAGCACAAATTTTAAAGCTTCCTAGCAAAATGTTTATTTTGGGCAAGTTTTTGTACCCACTGTTCGCACAGAAGGAACTTTCGTTGGGTGCTCCGGGAGACGTAGCTGGTAGACTGGTCGAAGTCTGGACTCGCTGTTAGTAGAAATAGTGACCTTATAGTGACTAAGACATTAAGTTAAGAAAAATATATGTGAAGATCAATTTCTTGTGCTGGAGAAACATCGATGTTATGTCGATGCATCGATGTATCGAAGTTAAAAATATCTATATATATTAGGGCGGGTAAATTTTTTTCGGTATAAAGGCCCACAGCGATTTTGATTCTTTGGGTCATTCTAAGCAATTTTGCCCAAAAAACTATGGGTCTAAAATGAATTTCGAGTCGTCCACTTTTTCAATATACGTTTTTATCAAAATATTCAAAAATCGACTTAGATCATCTATTTACAAGGCCAAAAAACGTTATTTTTCCACTAACCAAATGTGTGGGCTATATGGTATAGCCAACTGATTTTGATCAAATTTCTTGCAGTGCTAAGGAACGCTAAAAAACCGCCAAACACCGAAAAGGAAAATATTCGTCGATTTTCGCAACTTTTTGTTAATTTTTCAAAAAAAAAAAGATGAAAAAGATACAATGAAGCGCCCTCTGGCGGCGCCCAAAATTAAAAATAGATGTCAAAAATGGATTCCTCGACCCCAAAAACCCCCAAAACACATTTCGCTAGAGAAAAAATATCGTTTTTTGGCCTTTTCAATGCAATGTCTAAGTCGATTTTTGAATATTTTGAGAAAAATCCTATTTTGAAAAAGTGGGCAACTCGAAATTCATTGTAGACCCATAGTTTCTTCGGCAAAGTTGCTTAGAATGACACGAAGAATCAAAATCGCTGTGAGCCCCAGAACGTTTTTTTGGACCCATTCAAATTGACCCGCCCTAGTATATGTATGTATGTATGTTGGCCAACATCGATGTTTTCGATATTTTTACTTCCAGTACTACTTCTGACCATATTGTAACTTTGGGGGGTCATTCTCTGTCAAACCAAACCAGGCAAGATAAAGGAACGTTTCTAGCACACATAGCGCCCCCAGTTTAACTGCTCCACAGTAAAGCTGATTCCCATTACAGTGAAGCTTGTGCAGCAAATCAAAAGTAAGAAATAATGTAATGAAAATCAAGTGAATTGCAATGGTAAGTATAAATTATCAGTAGAAACTGTTGACAAAACTTAATAAAAGAAGTATAAGTATTTTTTTCAATTTTAGTAATTTATTTGAAAAGGCTCAAGTCTTTGTTTCTCGCCTTGCCACTTTATAACTAGCTAAGTGGGGGCATCACTTAAATGCCATTAAGGAATGCGTAGTGGTCACAGCAGGTTATGGCTGTTATATAGTCCATTTTATGAGCTCGTTGGCTGCACAGCTGCAGTCTCCATTTTAAAGCAACTTTAAGCAAAGTAACACAAGAGCATCCCCCCCCCCAGTATAACAATTGTAATTGCTTTGCCCATCATTACAATCGCCTGCTGCCTGCCACTTGACATGACGAGGCATTTGGGGGTGAAGGCTTGAAGCCAACCCACAAGTCAACTACGCCCAACGCCCAAGTGAGTCGTGTTCGTGGAGCAGGCACTCGTAATTATTTACTTGAGCTGTAAAACTGTAGTTAAGGCAAGTCAACTTGAAAGCATTTTGAGAAAGTTTAATGCTTAAATTATGAGCTCCTTGCCAAAGTAGCAGCGTCGTCACACCATAGCAGCATTTGTCCCTACTCAACACTCACACTGCCGAAACTTGTCGCTGCCAACTCGTCTCGTTGTAAGCGAAAGAGTTGACAGTTACACTTTTGTGTTGAAAATGAGACAGTAATTGCCAAAATGTGCATGACTAAAACGTGGGCACTTGGGTCCTGGACGGGGTCACTCAGTCAGTCAGTCAAGCAGTCAGTCAAGTTTTTTGGGCGATAAGTCGTTGCATTACCCGAAATGAAAAAACTTTTTCGGTAGCCCAAATGGCTGGGACAACGCCAAGCTATGGGAAGCCCATAAATGTCACTTTGTAGCGCACACTTTTGTGTGCGACGACTACTTAAATTAAAGCATAATTAAATTAATAATCCCATTTGAACTGAGCCCAACCAAAACCCAGCCAAGCCCAACCAAAGTCGAAGTCAGGCACGCAGCTCAGCTACACGTAATGCCAACCAAGCAAGCATGGAGGTGCCTCCTGCGCTCGTGCTCTTTAGAAACAGCAATAGCTACCCAACGGACGCTGCTGCACCAAGTTCTCAGCTGTTGGCGTCTGTGGCACACTATAAACGTGTGTGTGTGTGTGAGTGCATGAATGTGTGTTGCAACGGAAGTTACAAAATATGAAAATGACTGCGCAAGCGGAAGTGCAGTTGTGGCGTGCCACATGTGTGCCAAGCTAAAAACATTACAAGGCATGCACGCGGGTTGGCCAAGACGTAACTGGCTTAAGACGGTTTGGCGGGAAAGATATAAAAATTTAAGAAAATGTTGCAAACGGAAATATCTATATACAAATACGTCAATAAAAAAAATCAGTGTGGTACCGATTGTGTTCGTATGCGTGAACGTGTCGAGGTGGAACTTACACTATGTTATAGCCTTGCCTCATAAGGTGTGCATAACGTAAGTTTCACCTCGATACGGTGAAAACTCATACGAAACCCTTGAACAACCATACACTTGCCATTGTTTCAGTTTTGTTGTTCACATTTGTTTCAATACTTTATAACATTAGTTCTTTATTGCAACAGGATGATGGTATTTTAAAGTTGGGTTGGAACGATTTATAGCATTCATTCATGCATGTATTATGGGTATAAAGAAATGCACAGCGGATGGTTATGGTCTGGATGATCTAAATTGAATGTGGAAGACCGTATGGGAGTTGGCATGTGAAGCACTCAAGGGGCAGAGCCCCTTAGTCTGCATAGAACTTTCAAGTGAGTATCCTAAAGGGGGACCCCTTCTGGCCCAAGAGCTTCTCAGTCATTAAAAAACCTAATTAGTTGCGATGGGTCTAGATTCTCTGCTAAGAAGGGCGTCCTTCTTCTGACTGGGTCGTTTCTTACAGACCAACTAGTTTTAGAAGTCGTTTTTACATGCTCATTAAAAAACCTCAATTAGCTTGCTAGATGAGTACCTTGGCCTTTTTTTTCTTTTTTTGGTTTTTCTATATAACATTAAATAAACTTCACTTACTTTAAGCAACCACAAAGCTCTGTAGTTCATAATATTGTCACAATCTTCCTGCGAATCTATTAAACCGCCCTCTTTTTCTCTGCTAAGAAGGGCGTCCTTCTTCTGACTGGGTCGTTTCTTACAGAACCAACTAGTTTTAGAAGTCGTTATGCCCATATTGCTCAGCTGTAATCCTTAAGCAACCCAATCACCATGCTAGTTGAGTACCTTGGCCTGTCTGTGCTCCTTTTGGATCTCGGCTATATCAACATTAAATAAAACTTCACTATACTTTAAGCAACCACAAAGCTCTGTAGTTCAAAATATTGTCACAATCTTCCTGCGAATCTATTAAACCGCCCTCTTTAATGCGCACATGTGTGCAGCTTAGTCGGCATTGTCTTGCTCTTTCTGTTAGGGGCACAGACGGAGTCCTGCCGAGGCACCATTTGTGTTAAATGCGCACAAAAGACGACTACAATGATGTCGACTACGACGACGACGATGATGATGATGGTGACGCGTCGACTGCTGCTATGAAGCTTTTGGCCTTTAACCCACTAGTGCCTAGGTGGGCCTGTGTTTTATTTAAGTGTAAAACGCCTAGTTGGAAGTCATGCCGTGCTGGCATAGTTCCATGGTAGTTGTTGGCTGTGATTGACTTTGACTAAACAGTTTAATGTCCATGCCACACCTAGCCCGCATTGTCAACGGTTAGACCTCCTTAAAATGGCCATAATATGTGAATATGTATTTTACTTCTTTATTTTTATTACTCTCTACAGAATTTTTAATTTTCATAAGAGTTATGTGGTGCACACGGTGAAGCTAAAGAGTGATTAAGGGGTGTGGAATACCAAGAGTTGCGCACAGATGTATGCTAGCTTAATTTTTATTACTGCACACAGATACAAATTCCTGTATGAGAGTGCGTGTGTGGAATGAGCCAACACGTTTGTCTGTCAACTTAGGCAGCAAGAACTTGTTGGGTTATGTTAATGCTGGGGGAAACAAAAAAAATTTAATATATAAAAATTACAACAAAATTTTAATGAAAACTGAGTTCATAAATTTTAATGATTTTTTTTTTTTTATTATAGTCTTACAAAAAGTTAATTTATTTTGAACTGATGTTATAGTTGTTTAGAAGAAGCTGGATTTTAGAAACGTCAGCTAAAGTTATACATACTATTTCTCTGTTTTTGGTTTTGTTTGCCAATTTAACTTTCAATTAAAAGCTTTATAAACTTGGTTTTCGCCTTTGTACGTAAAAAAGCAATGATTATTTGTACTTTGTTCTAGTTTAGTATAACTATAAAATATAATTGCTAAATCTAAATTCCTAATATGATTTATAGATTCTAGCTCCTTAACCCCAACTTGCCAAAACTTTTTATTTTAATTACTAGAGGCTTTTTTTTAAGTTTTGTTATACAAATCTGCAACAACTTACTTGCGACATCTAGCGGCCAGTTATACTAATTTTAGTTTAATTTGTTAATGTCTAAAATGATTTATGGATTCTACTTGCTTAATCCTAACTTGCCAAAACTTTACATTTGAATTACTAGAGGCCTCTTTTTAAGTTTTGTTATACAAATATGTAACCACTTAACTGCGCCATTTAGCGACAACAACTTACGTGCGACATCCTAGCGTCAACAACTTACTTGCTCCATCTAGCGCCCAGTTATAGTAATTTTTACTTATAACTGATAGTTGTAAATTTGCTGGCGAAGCTATTTAGTTATAAGAAGTTTGCTTTTTATATTTTGCTATATTTATTTGCAAAAACTAAAGCCATCTAGCGTCCACACTAAATAGAAAAACAAATGACGGCGTTGACTAAGCTGACGCAAATATCAACTTTTTTTGTAAAATACAAAGTTGCGCAGACTACGAAAAAATAACGAGTTTCATGAATTTTCCAATGTGAATACAAATGTGTATGCGAAAACTAAGCTGCGCCATCTAGCGACAAAAACTGGCTGTCGCCATCTAGCGTTCACAATAAAGGGAAGCACGAATGGCGCTGACGAAGTTGACGACGTACAGGAAAAAAAAAAATTTGTAATTTATTGAATTTTGCGATAATGTATTATAATATAAGAAGATATCATAAAGTTTGCACAGCGGAAGCTGAAGAAATTGTTTTTCTCTTCACTCTTTTTTTAATTATTGGAGAATTGTCTATTATTATTGCATTGAAAAACAATAGAGCCTGTTACAATAAAAAATTAATGCTCTTTTACTTAGGACAAACTGCGTATAACACGATATACTCAAAGCATATCTTTAACCAATATTTATTTCGAATTTTTATTGCCTACAATTTGATACATTTACTTTAAAAGCTAGTTAGCTTCACTTCCATAAATAAACAATTCTACTTCATTCAAGTCATTCTAGTTTGTTTCGACCATAAAAACTGTCTTTATAAAGCTCAATGGCTTTAAAGAACTCCAACAAAATTCACTGGCAAAGCACTAAAATGACAAACCCTTAATAAGTTGCATATTTTATGTACACCTTTAGACTTAAATTTCTTTCGAATTACCCTTCCAACTCAATTCTCACTCTCTTTACAGTTTTTCACTGCCACTCATTCTCTCTGTCTCATGCTCTTGATGGTTGAAACCAAACGTTGGCTATTAAGACAATTGCCCAAGCCAATTTCTGATAAGCCTCTTTTGCTTAAAAGCCAAATTATGGCATTTGAAATTTTTCGCAATACCTTTCCCGCACATTTATGAAGTAATTTCCCCAGACGCTATGAACCCTTCTAAAAAAGAAGAAAAAAAACATTACATTTTCTTTAGCCCCTTTTCCGGTTTTACGTTTTCAGTTTATTGAACAAAACCCAGAGGGACTATTTGGCGCGCTGGCGAATAAAAATAAAGGTATAATGCTCAATATTATTGTCGGTCCGGCCTACGTTTGAATGTGGACAAAATTAACTATCAACGAGGAGCCAACCAGTAGTAGTAGTGACTTGGCTCAGAGGTCTACCAAGTTACCCCGAAGTAATTTTAAATAAAATATTTATAAATGTATTTGTGCAATGATGTGTGTCCGTTTGTATTTGGCTTGTTGTCATTTGTACGCATGCAATAAGGATAATAATCACTTTAATGAGGCTTAAGACAAATGAGGCATGGCCAAGGATTATAACTGCTTCATTGCAGCGCACAAAGCAAAAAGGCATTTGTAGGCAGCCTTGTATTGGGCGCATGGGTGTGGCACACAATATGCCTGCAGCCATTTTTATTAAAATAATAAAGTTCTAATTTAATTATACACCCAAAACCAAAGAAAAAACAAAAAGGCACGAAAAGATAGAAATATGAAGTACGAGGTACTTTTCATTTGATAACTCACGCAGCGCTGCCCAATCCACAAGTAACCCCCAAACCAGCCAAAGCCTTGCCTTAATTAGCAGACGGCCGTATAACCGAAAAATCAACGCGCCTTCAGGCAACACGCGGGCTAGGATGATGCTCAACTTCGGATGCGGGCTTGGGTTTTCCGCTGCAGAGGCAACCCTACCCTGCGCTGCTTGGCTGGCTGGCTTTCACAATAAAGGACCATAAAGTGCTAATTGAATAAAACGGCACATGACTTGCATAACTTATTATAAAAATTATATAAGTATACAGCGAGAGTAGTATGTAACAAAATTTTTGCCAGCTTGCTTGCGTCATTGTTATGCAGAGACCAGCGCAGAGATAGCCAACCAAAAGTAACCCCTTCTTTTTATGGAACTCCAACGCGCCTGAAGCGAAAATTCATTTTCATAAATTTAAAACGCACTTTAAGCAACCAGACGCTTAGAGACGTTTAGGGCGCCCAAAAGGATATTTAGCTGGCGGAAATATTTTTACGTTTCGTTTAACGTACCAAAGATGGCCAAAACAGCCGTGTAGACCACTACCTTTCAATGTTGGCCACCATACCCATTCGTACAAGTTTTAGGCTAACAAAAAGTTGCTTGGTCCCACGTAAAACTAATTTAACCCGCAGCGTCGTTGAAACGACTGACTACTTTTGGACACGGGGCCGTGTTGCGCCAAATTAGTCCAGTTCGCGTTTCAAGTGCAAAAAATTGTTAGAACCAAAAACACACACATATTTATATATATATGTAATATACCATCTCCAACAAACTCATACAGCTACACAACACATAGTAAAAAGTGATTTTACCTTGGGGAAATTTTTGTAACAGTTTTTAATTTGTTAGGCGCTACAAGGCTAAAATAAACTGCCACAATGGAGTACATGCATTTGAAAAGTGCTTTGGTAACCAAACATGGTTAAACATTTAAAGGTGACGTTAGGAATTTTATATATTTTTATAAAAATTATTAAGTGCACGCTTAGGTAGGGGCAAGAGTGGCTCGCGTTTTTTTTTTTTTGAAATAGTGTTGCCAACTCAACATAATAATCAAGTTGATTTACAATCTCAATAGATGCGCAGCGAAGACCTCCGAAGAGTTTAAACACGATTATGCGTTGGATATGTATAAGGGATTGTCTTCTCGTATAGGAATCTCTTAAAAGTTGACTTCCACTTCAATATTTACGAACATCAAATTGACATCATTCTAAATTATCTGTTTTCTTTATATAGTGATAATGAAGGTGACGCCAAATTGTTAATGCGATGGCATAGTGAAGTCTGACGTCAGGCAGCACAGTGCGACATTTACTGCAGCATTATGTGGAGAGGCGCCTATTAGTTTTATATGGACGACTAGGCAGCCAGATCTTCAGGCTCAGTCTTATAAAGTGAGAGCACACTAATGGCATTAGAGTTCCATTAAAAAAATCCCCGATGGAGGACAAGCACAGTTTGAGGAAACTTGCGTTGCACTCTAAATTCGACATATAATCGTGAACCAGCTCATGTCATGAAAAAAATACTAAAGATTGATCAAGTTGTCATCGATGGAAGGCACACATCTAGTATATTTTTGTGGATTCAAAATCAACGTCAACACTGACAACCAACTTGTGGCAGCAGGGGCTCGTATTAGAGCATCATTGGTTATACCAAGTGGAAAACTGTAGCCTCTGAGGCCTTGAAAAGAGAATTTGCTAGTTAGGGTTTGACGAGAACTCATAAGGAATCATGAATCCTGAGGAAGTATTAAAAATTTTGCCTTATATAAAGAGAACCTCGTTGGTCAGGGAGTTAAACCTTTGAAGTTGTCAAGGACTTGTCGAATATGGGAACAAATTAAAGGAACTTTCGAGAGATCACGCATATTGGTAGATGCTTATAAAAGTTATGTATCCTTCCGAACTTTATGATCTTCATGTTGAAATTGACAAAATCAACGTTTTTTTGGATAAAGATGGTACAAAAAAAAGGTTTTCAGTGCGGCTACTAAAAGAATTCTGCGAAAAGTACTTTGTCTTCATTGGAAGGACCAGTTGGTGGGCTACTTTTTGTTGCCAAGGATGAATGAAGTAATGATATACTTGGATACTGTCAAATAGAAGATTCGATATGTACTTCGATAACTGGGAATTTAAACTAAAAGGCTTTCATGGACCAGGTTTCAGTCTATAAAATCTTTATAATCGCTTTCGCATTGTTCACGCAATAAATTACGCCTTACGTCACCTTTTTTATTCTAGTATCGATGCCCTAAGACTCGCTCTAAAATCTTGATGCCGGTATTGATATAATCTGGATTTCGGGACAAAGTTTCGGGAAAAAAGGGGTTCAGTGAGGCTACTAAGGGAATACAGTGAAGAGGAACTGAGACAACCTTGGCTAGACTATTAGAGGTATTCATTAATATACTCCGGATTTCGGGAGAAATGTTTAGAAAAAAAGGAGTTCAGTACGGCTACTAAGGTTACTGCAAAGAGAGACTGTGCAATCCTTAAATGGACCAGGAATAGGTAGACATTGATATAATCAGGACTTCGAAACAAAGCTTCAGGAAAAAATGGGTTCAGTGCGGCTACTAAGGAAATATAGCGAAGAGGGACTGTGCCACCCTTGGATGGACCAGTTGAGGTAGATATTGATAGTAAACAGGACTTCGGGACAAAGGTTTAGGAAAAAGGTGTGCAACACGGCTACTAAGGGAATACAGCGAAAAGGTACTGTGCCACGCTTGGATGTACCAGGTAGAGGTAGACATTGATATAAACAGGACTTCAGGACAAAGGTTTAGGAAAAAGAGGTTCAGCACGGCTACTAAGGGAATACAGCGAAAAGGTACTGTGCCACCCTTGGATGTACCAGGTAGAGGAAGAGAGTATCTTGAAGCGGATAAGGCTACGGCGCCTGAAGAGACGTCCCATCTGCTAGCTTTATCTCTTTAAAGAAAATGTACAAACTATCTGGAAATTTGAGTTGAGTATGACATTAGGCATGACTGCGATTGCACCTAAAATACGATCTTCAAGTTGCACCACGTTATCTCTAAAAATGTAATCCTATGTACAATCGCTCTCGGATTTACGAATACAAAAAATATAACGCCCTTCGTCGCCATAGGATTAAGTTTTGTATAAGGTATCGAAGCACTAGTATCCACTTAAAGCATTTTATAAGCTTAACTTTTATAGTTGCCCATCGTTCATTACAAACTTGTGCTAAGAGTGCCCCAGGGCACAATTCATGTGTGAAGTGTAAGCTGTCTAGTATGCTGCACTGCCTCCAGACATAATTGACCAGCTGAAATGGCTAGTGCTTTGTGAAATTCGCTAATAGAATATGTATAAAACCCAAAATTTGGCCAACATTACTGTATACTATTATATATATGTACCAGGCGGTAGGCAGTTTATAAGTTTTTCTTTTTGCCTTAAGTCCTGGCTTTTAGTTTGTGTGTGTTTTGGCTCACTCAAGGGCATTTGGCAGTTTAGCCAGCCCTGGTCCCAATTATTTGGCTGGGTGTCGTTAAGCCGGAGCCATTTCATTAGCATTGTGGCCGGACATCTGGTTTGGGTACGCGATTTTTAATATGCTCAACACGTTTCAATTGTTAAAACTACCGCCTGCTGTTGTTTCCGTTGGCCTTGTCCGCGAGCTCTTTGGTTTTTGGCCATCATGTCAACAATGCACAGTGGTTGAAGTGGCAAATTTAGGTGCAAAAAATGTATTAGCTAAGTTAATAATTGGCAAATGAAGTACTTCGAATAGGTGTACTTGATGTAGTTAGCTGTTTAGGATCGACTTTATTCTGCTTTCAAACTATTGTCTTCTGAGTTAAGGAAAATAAGTTACAGAAAGTACCTGCTTGTTCTATTTAATCATGTCGACGGAACTCATAAAAATATTTTATCTGTTTAATTTATTTTTTTAAAGCAAAAAAACAAATTATACGAAGTCTGACAATTGACAGTGGGTCTGCTATAAAGAATAAATGAAAGGATCTGAGATCTACAGAAATACCATAATGAAATCTTTCTTCTCCACTAACATTTGTTGTTGTTTCTCTGGTACACAGAACACATGAAAGGAAAGGAGGTCTACAGTAGTATGTTAAGAGATCCTTCTATTCCTTAAAAATATATTGTAGCTGAGGTACAAAGAATAAATATAAGTATCTAAGGTCGACAGATGTATGTTAATGAGATCCTTCTTTTCCTCTAAAATTTGTTGTTGTACAGGACCACTCGCTTAGAAGGAGCAGAAGCATTTGTTATGGGTCAGCCTGCTGCAAATATTCTTGTGGTGTTTGAGAGGCAAGTATTCTGTAAGATCTATGGCCTTCTGTGCATGGAGGCGGTAACCACATTTGTTAGAACGACGAACCGTACCAGCTTAAGCACGGCATTGATATTGTCAAGCTTATAAAAAGTCAGCTTTGTTAGAGAAGAAGCACCAGCGGAAAGGGTGACTCGTAGAAGGGGTAGACCGTGCCTCCGTTGGAAAGTGAGGATAGTGGGAGCAGTAGCTGTACTTGGTATTATGTAGGTGAGAAGGCTGCTTCACGTATGCAGAGGAGGATCTATTTCACGCCGTCAGCGGCTAAAAAGTTGCTGTGAGCAGAGCTTAGAAGTTAAGATCTCGCGGAGCCATATACTGTGTTAAGATGCGCATAGGTGTTCAAAAATTCTCAGAAATATCTTCGTGCACAGTGGGTTATCAGGAACCGAAAAACAGAGAAAGTTTGTCGCGGCCTTCCCTTATAAATTTGTACTTTTCACGGCTAAAAACGCTAGTTGGACCACAGTGCCGTGGTTTGCTTGTTGGTTGCATCAAGGCCTGTCACTGCCACTTGCAATTGAAACGAGATAGTTGTTACCAATACTACGCGGTTCTCCATAACTCTTGGTGTACTCCCGCTACCCCAAACGATAATGCGGCAAATATAATCATTGTTATCACGTTTGGTAGTTGGGGGGGGAGGGCTGTTTGGAACAAATGTCAGTCACTGACTGCCTGTCGCCTGGCGGCGGGGGGTATTGTCAACGCGCCCGCCATTGATGTCATTTTAAAAGGTACTCGCACTCTTTAATGCATATTAATGTCAATATTAATGTCAATATTTGCGTTTCTAATGACCGGTACCACTATGGGTGGTACAGTTGTGCTACCCCGCTGCTATTGCTGTTGACGGCTTTGTTAGTCTGCGCCTGGCGTTTGATGCGTGTCAGCGCTAACGATGTTAGCGTGGTCCGACGTGGTCTGACAGCAACTAGAAGAGGACACCCATGGCGGCAGGCATCATCTCAACACGACATGACATTGAACATATAGTAAAATGTTGTCTAATGATATGCGCTGCAAAACAAAAAATAAAACTGCAACAGAGTGCGGCATACGCGTTGACGGCTTGATTAAAGGCCAGCTGATTTTGTTGACATTTGCAAAGTTTTGTCGGCCAGTTGTAAGATCTGCTAAAGAGCAGTCCAAAAGAGGTAGGGTACAGTTGGGCTTACAGGCGAAAACTTTTGCCTAAAAGCGAAAAGGTAGGCGGCAGGCAGCTGGGCAAAGAGCTGCCTTCACAGCATCTGGCAAAAGTCAAACGTTAACTAAGCGCCCAAAAACTTCTGACACAAAATGCGCTGAAGCGTAAGTAAACTCCTAAGAAATTCAAATGAGCGTAAGCGAAAAACATAAAAAATATGCCAAAAAAAAAGGAGCAGAAAGGAGCAAAATGAAGGAGCTGAGAGACTAGAATTTTAATAAATGAAGTCGTTTTTCATGTCAGCACGGCAGGTGAGTAGAGTTCACCTTTTTTGTGGGGTGATTTTTTTTTGGTTTGAGGGTGTTCTTTTTTTTTTTAGCTATGACTTGTTTGATAGCTGTCAGTTAGCTTATAAGTATGGCCTCCAACCGCTGCAGTGATGTCTATACACCAGAGACATAAAATAGTTCAGCATAAAACTATACAACTTAACTAGAAACTTTGTCAAGTAGTTAGTTCTTCTAACTTAAACTACGAAGGGGGCAGTTTGTTTTTCTCAATGGTATTATCAATGTTTTTTTTTTTACAATGTTAAGGCAATGAGTAGTTCATACTTTTTAAAATTTGTTTGCTATTAGAGACTTGAAAATAAAAGCGAGCGACTGTCGCCATTAGAGCAAATACAAAAGGAATAGTTTTCGTCGATGCAGAATTTGCTTCAAAGCAAAGCAGTGTACTGCTTGCCAGTCGCTTCTAACTACTAACAAAATAAATCTGTTTTCAAATTGTAATAACATCAATTTTGTTAAAAATATGAAAATTTGAGCACTGATTTGATTTGAGAATGAATGCTATAGAAATGGTTGAGCTATATTTTTGATTAGTCATAAAAAGCAGGGGCGGATTTAGGCAAGGGTGTCCAAATAATTTGTTTCGTGAACAAACTTAAGGCAAGTGCATGATTTATACTTTACTACTAGGTGCATGAAACAGGGGCGGATCTAAATATTGCGGGTTGTGGTACAAGGTTCTGGACATCGTTGCTCAAGTTTCTAAACTTTATACAAATTTTTAATATGTCTGTACTGTAGTTTTTTTATTTCAGTTGGGAGGATCTCACAATGCGATTGAAATTTCGAACCACGAAATTCGTTTTCTGTATACGCTCCCGAGAATACCAAAAAACAATCTACTGAAACTTTATGACTTTTGCATGACTACAGCCGCAACTTTTCGCAACTTTCGAAAATTACTAAAACTATTACAAATTGCATAAACTAATAAAAACAATTTTCCACTTACACGCAAACAAGTAGTATTAGCAGAAAACCAATTTTTATTTTACCCCAAAGCCTATAAAACCGCAGAGTATTTTTCATTTAAGCCTCAAAGCCATTTATCAACTCTTAATCTATTTTCATAAAAATCATTTCATTTTACTTACCATCTTTAATAGAATATCGTGGATTGCTCATATCCACTTTTGTTTGATTTTTAATCCAGTAGATATTTGGGTGTTGGATTGCCAATGGCTTTGCACTGCATGAGCACCGTATGTCCCACTTCAATGACGCGTGTGGCAGGACCTTGTGTTATAACTGGAAAGCCCGTGGGTGCTTTATCGCCTGCAAAGAAATAAAATGAAAAAAATATATATCCAGTGAATAAAAGAAAAGTTGCAAAAAGGTTTAAAAATTATGTAAGTATAAAGAGAGAGAGAGAGAGTCAGAGAGAAAAAATGCTTATAGTTATATAGTGTGGGCCGGTTTGGAAAACAATATGGCGTTGTGGCACAAACCCACACATACACGCCCACACACACACACACCTTCACATGCACAGTGCAAAGTATTGTTTTACATGACGCTTTTATAAACGGAAGTTGCCGTTTTAAAAGCCTCCCGCCGTCAGTTGCCTTTTGTTGTTGCTTTCTACGCCATTTTGTAAGTTTAACAATGGCGCTCACGCACACACATACATACACTTACACATAACCCGTACATATGTGTGTATGGGGTCAGCGTTTTCTTTCTTTATGCCATGTGACATTTCTTTTGTGCACTGCATTGCTGCAAACAATTTTTGGCTTTTGTGTGGCAGCTTTAAATAGATTCAAATACATACTCACTATATGCCACATACATTTAGTTGTCTATGTATTTGTGTAAAGCGGCTTTTGCTGCAAGCCTTATATTAAAGAAATAAACGAGAATCAAGCCAAGTGGCTTGATTGCGGATTGGCCTGAGTGGCTTGACTATCGGACGGACGTACCGACTCAGTTTCAGCTGCATCTTTCAAATGAACAAAGCTCATTTACATTTTCCAATTAAATCCGCTCGGCAGCCAACCCAACCAACCAAAGAACCAACTTACAAAAATTGCAGCTGCCACACTGTGCCATGTCTGCCGGATGTTGCTGTTGTTGTTTTTGTTGCATTTGCTGTTGTTGTTTTTGTTGCTCGCTAAAACATTTAACAGCAGCAAAAATCCACAATAAACGCTGCTTGGAGTTAGCTCTCGTTGCCAACCCATACCATTCGCTTTATCTCTTACTCATTGTAATAGAAGTACAGTGGAACCTCCATTTACATTTTTTATGCTGCAAACAGTTGGCGTAACGTCATAAAACCACCCAGTTGTCTTTGAAACAAATTTAGCATTTTATAACCTTTAGCTAAACAGCTGGGCAAACAATTAGTCGTAGGAGCTTGCTTAAAAAATAATCACATAAACTTTTAACTCTTTTATGTTCCATTTTAAACTTTTTTTGGCCTGCTTTGAAAAAGCTCTTTTAGTTTATATGATTGAAATTAAGTTAATGGAGGGTTCAAGTAGCTTTACTCAAAAAGAGAAATCATAATTGCATTTAAGCTCACTGCAGATAAAATATGCAATGATCTCCCCCCAGCTAACATGAAGCAAATATTTTAAACGAATTTAGCAAATAAATCCAGATTTGCTAAAATGTTGTTAATCTTCAATAACAGAGAAGATTCAAACATTAAAAAAGTGAAAAAAAACGTGCGTTTGAAGTAAAACTTTGTACAAAACTAATTTTTCTACGCTGCTTTTATTTCATCCCAATTTTTTTTTTTTCGTTTCGCCTCCTCCCCCGCGCCTTTTTCTGCAACGTTCTTGCTCCTTAACGACTTTCCTCCTTCACCGCGCCTTTTCCTTCCCTGTTCTTGTTCCTTTCTAACACTTTTTGCTCACCTTAACAGAATCTCAAAGTTACTCCCTTTGAAATTACAATGCCGCCTAGAAAGTTTTAGTTCAAAACAAAAAATAAAAATATCAAACTAGAGCGAAATGATAGAATATCGAGTCTTCTATTTTTAGGGAACCAATAGCACAATTTTAAAAAGTTTCATATTAGGGGAATTCTTCATAAAATTTACGATACTTTTATTTTTTTTTTTTATACAGAAACTAAATTCATGAATATAAATTGTAAGACCTTTTCCCATTTACAAATTTAAGTTAATTGAATATAAAAATAAAATTAATTTAAAAGCCGAAAAACCAATGAAAAAGACGATAACGATGTTCCAATGAACTTAATTTTTTTTATCTTCTATATATATAAAAGTAAATGTATGTTTGTACGAGGCTTATAAAATCCACTTTATTGCAGTGTGATTGTGTTCATATTTACAGGCTATGTTCGGTATATTGTCGTGAAGGTTTTCAACATAAGTATGGACACCTTTCGATAGGTGGCGCTGAGTACTGAGCATAGTTTTTAAATGCAACGAAAAAAACACAGTGTTCACTTAGTTTCCATTCAATTCAAATTTGACAGACGAACATTTTGAATTGGAAGCTCATTGCTAATGATAAAGAAAACACTTACTGGAGTCAAAATTCACATAAAAAAAAAAATAAAAAAGGATTAACTCATAGAAATTTGTAAGTGCTTTTGTGTTTTGTGTAAGCCAATTTCTTCAAGTTACAAAGAAGCATGCTACCGAAAAGACAAAACATCGGACGAAATACACGTAAAAATCAATAAAATAGTTTTGCAAGAAATAATTTGACTGAAGAGACAACGTAATGAATCAGAAAGATTACGTGTCGCACAATTACGTGCAAATGAAACAGCCGATCAACATTTATCGCGTATTGAAAGTGTCCGATTGAGAACGAGAGAAATTCGAAACGACCAATCAGACAATAATCAAGAAATTTCAAATAATCGGATACGAATCCATTCACGTCGTCTACAAAATCAATCGTCATTTAATCAGATTGCATTTGAACACGATAATATTTTCGATTATGGTTTACATGCATTTGTTGCTGTCGGACCAATGAACAAAATTTTTAAGAATTGCAATGCATTGAAATTTCAGAAATCCAAAATAAAAATTGAATATATAGTATTTCTTTAAATTTAGTAAACGGCACAGCAAGGCATGTCGGGTATAGCTAGTTTTTAATAAATTTTTATATCTTTTAATTTTATTTTATTTTGACAGCAGTCTTCATAGTTCTGTGTTAGAAATTTTTTTATTTTATTTTGTATCATCAGTTGAGAGACAACTAAATAAAAAGACAAAAAAAACCTGGAATCAGAAGTTACAGAAACTTCGGAACGCCTTATTCGTAACTACCAGATTGAAACACTTTTCAATATTCTATAGCCCCAAATTGCCTTTGGATTGTGAGTAATATTTTTAAAGGCAATTTCTTTTCGTTTCTAATAGGTAACTAATCGTATCGAAAGCGCGTGAATGAAATAAATATAAAAAATTGTTGACTATAATAATTACGAAAAATTGGAAATATTGGACGGCAAGTAATTTAAAATTTGATATCAACCGAAGAAATAAAAATTTTAAAACAAAAAAGTGTTTTTTTTCGATAGCTCAATTTTTTCCCATTAAATTTCAGTTTTAGCAAAATCAAAAATAAATTCAGTCCAAAGACCCAATTTTTTTCCCCCAATATTTTAAAATCCATTACATAACCAAATAAAATCGAAATTAAATTTTTTTTTCGAAAATATCTCAAAATCCAATTTATAATTTTTTCAACCTAACTTTCGTTCTTAGCCAAATTAAAAAAAAAATCAGATTCCTAAAAACTCAAAATCTTTTCAATAAAAAAAAATTGCTTCCTTATTTTCGCTGTTTAGAAAAATGCCAATATAGAATGGGGTATCATTTTTCAAAACCGTTCTTAAAAAAATATCTTCAATATTTTCCAGTTCTAACTCCCTTAGCATTCGTTTTTTAGCAAAATACAAAATAAATCTAATCCAAAAAAATGTTTTTTTTTACATATCTAAAATCTTAATCTATCTTTAAATCCGTTCAATAAAAAAAAATTTACTTTATTTTCAGCTTGACCTAAACCCAAAATAAATTCAATACAAAGTGCAATATTTTTTTTTCCAATATTCTAAAATCCATTTTAAAGAAATTTTTTTTGTTTTCATTTTCTGTTTCCTTTCCTTAAAAAAAAATTTTTTACCTCACTGTGAACTAACGTTATTTGATAAAGCTTGGGAAGTCACTGTATTCCCATGCTGCATCATCTTATGATTGAACAGCTCCCAAAGCGCGAGCTCAGCCAATAACTTCAAAGAGGGAGAATGCTAACAAATATATATATAATATTTATGTACAAAAAATTACTTTCAGTTATCAAAGAGTGCGCAAAAAAAGATTTAAAATATAAGAGCTTGAATTAATCGAGTTTTTTAAGGTACAACTGTAGTATATACGTTTGTGTGTTTTCAGCGTGAAATTAAAATTTAAAAGAGAGACAAAAAACGCGCAATGCATATGTATGCATTATTATGTACACAGATACACACACACACACACATGCATCCAAACAAATGTTTGGTATATAACCAACACATGCATATGCATAAATGCAAAACTACAAAAACAACAAAGACAACATTGATGTTGACATTTGACGTTGCCTTCGTATTCAACATTGTTGTTGTTGTGTTTGTTGTTGCTTTGTTTGTTGTTGTCTGTCGCCTTTTGGCTGCTTAATTTTTATTGTTGCTGTTGTTTTTGTTATTTCAGCCATTTTTAGCATTGCTCTTGTCGCTGCGCCATTTTTTTTTTTTTTTTTTTTTTTTGTTTTTATTATGCCGCTGTCACTTCTTAGCAAGAGAGGTAGAGAGTGTGAGAGAGCGCGCTGAAGAAAGCATGCAGCAAACTGTGCCAAATTAACAAATAAAACTGCAACATTTTTATTAAACAATGCTCAACTCTGGGAATGCGGATAAAAATTGAGAGAATTTAGAGAGAGCAGAGCTTAGTCAGAATTACGCTCAAAATATTGCATTTGTTTATAACACTATGTACTAGCAATAAAACAATGATGGTAGATTTTGATTGAATGATAGATAGATAGAAGATTAAAGGATAAAAACGCGCAAAACAGTTGAAAGCAGTTGAAGAGCAAAGCAAACATGCATTTTGTATACATTTAAAGTTGCTATCGAAATAATGTAAAAAATATGTTAATTTTTGTTAAACTTTAAATTTTGTTTGCATTTAATTTAAAGCCAAACAAGGTCGTCATCTATGTTATCAGATGAGATCGTCAGAGACCTTTTCCCTTGCCTCGAAAAGCCCTAAGTTTGAATTGTATAAGATACGACCTTTCATGCCCTGTTAACTGGCCTGAACGTATCTATTTCCTTCTAGATTCGGGAGAAATATTGAAAACAATGTGTCTATGCTAGGTTTTTATTTTATCAATTTAAGTGAATGCAAAGACTTCTTCTGCTTAACTGGCCATAAAAGCCCGATATCAGGTTACTAGCTCCACTATATGACGCCACAGGTAGCTACTCGGTCTTTTCAACAGAAGCACGGTCTATCCCTTCGCCAGATTCCTTCGGCATATGTATAAAAAATCTAAATTCATCCGCTTGACTATATCCATGTCGTCTTAGACCTCATACAGTTTATGGTTCCATCGAATGCGACAGTTGTAACTCGATAAGTTTGCCAAAAAGAACAATATTATGCTTTACGGGTCTATCGAACATGTACTTGGTCCCGATTCTAACTAATATGTCGTAGTATACCATATTTTTGGAGTTAACAGATCTTAGAGGATGAACTGCAGTATTTTTGGTTTCATCACATTTGAAAGAGGGTTTTCCAACAGTTCCTGCGGTTTATCTCTTAAAGGATACAGTCAGATTTTCCATACGTGACAGTCTACTCTCAAGACTTCTATAAGTCGTCAGATCTCAATCCTAAAGGATAGTTTGATGTTTTCTTGACCCCCAGTTCCTGCGGTTTATTTCTTGAAGAATACAGCCAGATTTTCCATATGTGACAGTCTCCTCTCAAGACTTCTATAAGTCGTGAGATCTCAATCCTAAAACATAGTTCGATGTTTTGTTGACTGCCATTGTGCAGCTTTTTGCAACTATCTAATGCTTGCGCATTTCACCGAATATGACTTAATATTTTTCAAAACCTCAGTCTAGTACTCAGTTCGTTCATCCACAATCTTTTTACCTCGAATATTCCAATACTCCAGTTGCTTGGCATGATACAGCTGTGTAAGATTGAGACTTTTTCATGATAGTGAAAAAGATGTAGTCATGTTGGAAAATGTTGTGGGGCGAAATAATGGAAGTAGCATCATTATCTGGAACTCAGAGAGAGATCGCGCTCTGTTGAAGAAAAGGTTGTCTTGTGTGTCATGTGGAAAGACATTCCAAGTTTGAAAATTAAAAGTATTTAGTGGGACAAAACTATCATTTGTAAATGACACTTCGCGACCATGATCTAACAAATAGAAAGTCGCGCAATGCGGTGATTCACTATACGCATCTCTCTAAAAAAGAGAGCGCAAGTTCAACTTTTGTATGGAAATGAAATAGCTACCATACAAAATTGAACCAGTTGACATTTTGCAAAACTCATTGCACCATGCAGCTGATAGAGCTAGTTTTAGTTGTCTATGGGCAAAAAGGTGTTTTTATATGGTATATGAAAAAAATACGCATATCGCGAGTGTCGTCTCTTCAAGAAAAGGTAGGCTTGTATGGTGTTACATACATCCATAAAAATGATTTTTAAGGTCGAAACTCTCTAGAACCATCTTTGTTATAAAAGAAACTGCTGAAATACTGCTGTTAAAGAGTAGGATTGAATGTTACGTGGGGAATAGTGCTTGATTTGGAGATGGAAGGATTTTAGTTAGCCCGATAAAAATTATTACCAACTTCTGTATAGTAGCTGCTGAAGATTTGAGTCAATTTTAGTTTCTCATGTATGACAAGTGAAAGCTAAATGTTTTCAGAGCATTTGGTTTTTTTGTAATGTTGTTTTTAATGGGACTACCAACGGTACGAAATCAGTATAGCACCATGGCAGTTTAATCACGGATTAGCAGAAAAATTATAAAATTTTAGCATTTTTGGAGCTTTATTTATTTGTCCGAAAAATCATCTTTAGCGATAAGCCGCATTTTAGGATGAATGTTAACATGCACAATTTTTGTTGTCAACCCATTTGAAAATTCACCAGGTAGCATTCACAAAAATGACTGTTTGGCGCGAATTTTAAACAGGCGGCGCAATTGGAGCGCTGGTGAGCGCTACAAAACGATGATAATCGATTATTTTTGGCTCAAATTGTAGGATGTGGACGTAGATGACATGTGGTTCCAGCAGAACGGCGCTACGTGACACACTGCGCTTATTGAAAAATTCAATATTTATAGCTATATAGAGATCTTTAAAGTAATTTCTTTTAGATTTTTCGATTTTTTATTACACAGGCAAATTGCATTCCTCGCGAGCTTTAAAAAATGGCATTGTCAGCTATATTTGTAGCAACATCATTGCTCCAAACTTTTATTAGTTTCCTCGTACTGAAACTGATACACGTTGACAACTAATTATATGCGTTGTTTTTGTTATTTTCAGAGTAGAACCCAATATTGTTGTGAAAATTCAATGAAAAATCTAAAACCAGGCATTGACTATGGCAAAAGTAAAGGAAATGGGAGAACCCACTTCATTTATAGCATCATATATAGTATAGTGTTCAACAATGTGCGTGTTATTGTCACTAACGCATGGATGACCAACGCGTGGGGGACGCACAGACTGAATAATGTTTATCTGTGTGCGTGCGTGCATGCATATATTATAAAGGAATGGCAGCAGCTGCATGGTGGCTTGTGACCAGTGACGTCAGTGACTGCCAAATTCATGTGGCTTTTTATGCATTTCAATTAAGTTCGCTGCCGGCTTTACGTTGCTTGGATACTGTGCATGCTGTACGGTCCTGTCTGCAGTGGCAAAAGAAAAGTCAGAAAAAGAGCGGAAAAGTGTGAAAATTGTTGGCAATGTGTTAACAATCAGACAGCAGAGAGCCGGCAGAAGTAGTCGGCATTCAGTAGCAGCCTCGACTCTCGACTCTAAAAACATTTCAAGTGTGTTTTGCGACAGCTTTTAATGAATTAGCTAATAAAAGCAAAAGCCCTGGCAAGGGGGCAGTGTGGGTTTAAGGTGTGACAGCGATGAAGATGCTGACTTTTCTTTCATATACTTTATGTATGTGCGAGGGCAGGCAGTAAAGTTGTAAAGTAAGTAAGGTTAGACGTTAGCAAGTTCGGTTTTTTTTTTTTTTTGTTGGTAGCAGAATAGGGGTATGTTCTATGGGCCATTGAATGGAAATCATCCCAGCTAGGAAATCCAAAGTTAAATATATATCACTAATAGTAGACAGTCGGGTCTCATTAAACGCGTTGGCTGGGTTGAAAATAAACTTCAAATTGGTCCCTTAAATGGATACCAGATTGTAAGAGCATTTCCGAGAACGATGTAGCTTAGCCAAGAAAAGTTGCTGAGAAACCACTAATAGGGCCAGAACCCTTCCGTAGCATTGGCAACACCAAGCAGCTTCTACGAGATCACGAAAGATACAGATGACGCCCTGACTGGCTCGGCATGGCTGGCTAACGGCAGACCAAAGAAATCCTAAGTTTGTATAATTTGAAAACATTCAAGAAAACGTGCTTATTGAAAAAGAATTCGCTAAGAATACTGGCAGGGTCTTATAAAATTCATTGCAGTGCCAAGAAACATCTAAGCATATTTTCTCTAATCACTACGTTCTCCAAATTTGACCTCCCGCTACTTTTCTCTTTATTTTTCAACCTGAGAAAATATTTTGGAAACAAGATATTTTCTTGAAATGTTTTGGCCATCTATCAAACGAGTTCGTATTTGAAGAATCTTACTTTTTTAAAAGGCGTTAAAAGTTGGTGCGCCATTGGACTGAGAGCTTGGCTATAAATGGTGAAAATTTTTCTCTTTACCACTTTGCTTGGTTCACTACTCTACAGTCTGCCCTCGCATATGCTACCACCAAACGATAAACATCATTAGCTAGCACAAAGAGCTCCGGTACTGCTGCTGCCACTGTCTTCATACAAAGCGCTTATATTTGCATGTTGTCTGCTTTTAGAGGTGCCAGTGACCCCCGCACAAAAGAGCTGACACAGGTCGTCCTCGTCCCACACAGGCCCAGCAGAACGTTTTGAATATTATTGAGTTGCTTTCAAAGGCATTTTCACGCCGTGTCGTGTTTACCTTCGCCTTCTGCTTGGCCTTTTTTTTTTTTTTTTTTTTGGTGTTGTTTTTTGTTTCATATCTACTCAAAGGCTAGGGAAAATATTCAAGCAGTGTTTGGAATTTTCCGTGTGTTTGTGTGTATGTGGGAAAAGCTAACAGACAGACAAGCAAACAAACAAACATATTAGATGGCTACGTTATAAAAGCAAAGGCAATAGAAGTAAAAGTGTAAATCTAAAAGGAAACTGCTTAAAGCTTCTGCCGTGGGCTTAAAGTCATGCCTCCGCCGCCAAGTCCAACAGCATTGGCCACACTCAAAATTTACATATTTTAATTATTCATGAATTTTTAAGATTGATAACAGTTTTTTTGTATTTCGTATATATTTGGTTTTTTTTTTTTTGTTTTTGAGCATATTTTCTAGTGGCGTTTGCCGTTTAGCCGCAGGATCTACAGCTGCCAAGTCAAAATTGAAAAAAATTGTTTGGCCATGATTGTAAGTAAGGCTAGAGATGGAAATGTGAACGTGAGTTGTGTTGTTGTTCTTTAAGAGAAATGGGAAGAAGTTTGTAATGTGTATCTTTCATAATATTAAAGTAATATCCCTGAAATGCAAGGCTTGCAATTGTCAAATGTGGTCTTATAATCTCGAAGTTCTTGGTGATACTGCTGACAGAAGGACGGATATGTCTAAATCACGTATACGTCGCATACACTTATGCAGCAACAGACACAAAGCCGCATTGCCGATGCTTGTGTCAACGCGTCATGACGTCACTGCACCACTTTAACAAAGGCAAACCAAAATGTGAGTGCATTTCATGCCGTCCATTGGTCTAAATCAATTTCTTTTGTCTACCTGACCGTATGGTAGGTTATTTTGGCATCTTCTTCTTCCACGTTACATACACTTGCACAAATTTTATAAAGCCTATATATAAACAAGATATACTACATATGTTCTATAGCTAAAACGTCATGCATTTTTTATATGAGCCATTTCTTACCAGAAGACAAAATTTTTGCCTAGATTGAAAAAACTGGATTTAAAGCATCATCTTCGGTTTTCTCTTTTGTTCTCTTATCTGAACTTCAAAGACAAGCTCTCGAGCTTAAACTTTTTTTTTTTGAGTAAATTTTGTAAATATATCGCTTAAACTCTGTATAAGCTTTATAGTTAAGTTTGTTATGGGCCTTATCAAAAGTGGCTAAGAAAGCACACTATTCAATAAACTAATGTTTCCACTTATTTCTAAGGGCTGATATGATTATTATTTGTCTGCTTCTTCTAGAATTTGTGTTCTAACATTATGTGTTCTAACAAGCCTTCTGAACAGATTCTTGGTATGCTTTGCAAGCATTCTTTTCAAATTCAAACAAATTCAAGGTGTCAAAAATAAGTTTCAGATTTAAAAGCGGTTCAACTCCATTCAAAAATACTTCCCAGCTTACTCTTTCTCAAAGCCACTTCCACTGTTTTTCACTTCGCAGAAAACTTTTTGGTGTTAACAGATTTCCCAGAGTTCATCTCTTTTTTCAAACAAACTGAAGCTGCTTGAAAGAATTTCAAGTCACGCGCACATCGCTGACATTGAGTTTGTGTTTTGTTTACAAGCAATTTAAGCCAAGTTTTACTTGGTGTCAAGTTGTTCGCATGATTAGCAAAAAAAAAAAAAATCGGAAAACTTGTTTGAAATCAAGACACCAAACAATGTCAACAATTGTCTGTTAAAAAATGTATTTATAGCTGAATTAAAAAAAATAAAAGAAAAAACACGGCAAAGTAAGGGGGGGATTTGCTAAGGATAAGAAAGCAAGAAAAAACCGCCTAAGCAAACAACTGCGGCTGCTTAGCAAAGTTTCGAACCCAAAGCAATCTCGGCTGTGTGCACAAGTAGTTGTGAAAATCCCAAACAAAACATGCTCGAAAATTGAGTGTTTATTGTGTTAAGTATACGCACACACACACACACAGATACACACACACACACAAGCAAATAGCAACATTCTGAAGCAGTACAAAAAAAAAAGGGAATAGCAAAAGCAAAGTGGAAAAAGTGTGCAACAAGGCGGCACAAGACGCAGCCTACAGCACTGCCAAAGTAAATAACCATTTTTTTGTTGCTTTCTTTTCTTTACTTGCCTAGTGGTTGCTGTAGTCGTTGTTGTTGTTGATTTTGTTGGTGTTGGAAAGTGTAGAAAAAAAAGAGGCAACTTGCTGAAGATGTTAGACAATGCCAACAGAAAAAGCCAAAACTGCCAACGGCTCTAAACTACAAAAAAAGATAATAATAAAACTGCGCTTGAAGTAGTACAAAGAAAAAAGCTAAGTGGAGCGGCAAGCCAAGTGACTAGGAGGCGGCGGTAAATTTGTGGCCAGTCAAACACTTCCGGCCGGAAGTCTACACACATGTACATGTGTAGACACGAGCACTACATATAAGTGACATCAAGCAGCCCATTGATCAACGTAATGAAGCGCCAACGTTTGCCTAATTGCTGAGCCCCAACGGCAGTAACCCTCAAGCTCGATGCAAACAATGAATGGGTCCTTGAAATGAGCCTCTCTACAAATGATTTATGTATGTGCGTAGGTTGTAGCTGCAATGATGACAATCAATAGGTAAGGATGCAAGTAAGTAGACTTTTAAGAAGCTCAAGCACTGATGAGCATATAACTGCAGCATGCATGCTCTAGAAATTGCAATAAGATTAGGGGAGCAAGGCAATTTGGCTTAAAGCATATGGGCTAAAGATTTGCAGCAAAGTTGAAACTATTGATAATTTATGAGATATTAAACAAAGTCGGAAACAGACGGGGTGAGCACTAAGTGAAAAGACTTTTAAGGAGCTAAAGGGTGGATGGGCATATAATAATATTGCTGTGGAAGCTGCCATCACAAGGAATCTATTGTATTGCCTTAGAGCTGCACAACTAGTCCACCTAAACTTAAACTTAGTCGAATGACATTGTGTATCGAGATTGTAAGTAGAGAACCTCTTTTCTTAGACGAGAGCGTCATACTTAGTAAGAATGTGTTGAGAGGATTCCTACTCAATCTCAGAGAAACTATTGCTATTTGAGCCCGTGATGCCCATCTTACTCAGGTGTTTCCTGAGTCTGCTATGTTTCGTTAATAGCCCAGTCAGTATTTGATTTCCAAATGGAAGACTCTTTTGAGCATATAAAGATTATAGGAAACGAGAAGTTACTAGGTCTGTCGAATGACAGCCTTGGTAATCCAATCTGAATCTTGCCGTGAATATCTTGTCAAAGTAGTAGTTGTTTGATGGTGTGTCGGCCCAAGCCCAATAAGTGCTTCTGTTTCTCGCCAAAATTTCCCAGGGATATTCTTATGTCCTGGGATGCATCTAAAGGAGACTAACTGCAGCTCTATAGATTTGCATGGGATGATGGAGAAATTCAAATTGGCCTAAGACGTACTGACAATGAGAGTGAGAGATTTTAATGAGATGATAAAGAAACTGACAACACAAATACACCAAAAAACCGGCGCCATCATCTTTTCGAGATAATTAGTTTTGAAAATATACATATTCCAAAGCGTTAACAAGGTAGCCCCGAAAGCCTGGCAAGAATTAAAACGTTTCTTGCACTTTCATCCAGGGTGTCAATAAGTCTTGCCGCTTGCCAGATTGCATAAATCTCAGCCTGAAAAACGTTGCACCAATCGGGAAGGCGGAAAGACAGCTTCGTCGCAAGCTCTTCAGAGAAAAGGCCTGCTCCTGTGCCATCTTCCGTTTTCGAATCTTCAAAGTGTTACAAATGCCGCTTTACCGACATTTTAGGCCAAAAGACGTCTATCGATATCTATGAGAGCATTACAAGTCTATCATCCATCAGTTGTACCCCAAACTTTTTTGCTATAGATTTCCGCTGCAGCTTCTGGCATATGCCCAAATGGTAGTTACCAAAAACTCTTGGTTTTCAACAAATCCAATTGAATATCAAAATATGTATGTATTCGAACTTACTCAATTACTACATAACATTGGAACATTTAACCAATTTTTGCTGCAGCAAAGAGGTCACTCGTAAGGTTGCATGTAGTTCTGCTTTTCGGAGCATTAATAACAAGCTCAATATGCATAAATCTCGTTAGTATCTTTAACTGGCAACAACTCTTTATGTAAATGCATATATATGCAACCATGCTAACTTCTCAATACCGTCAGCAACCTTTAGCTTTTAGCCAAACAAAATAGTTTACATGTTGTGCCCATACATATGTATACATATGTATACATATATATACTAAAGAGTTCTCCATTTCAGCAACAATAACATTCGAGTTGCAGCTAAGTTACAATCATTTCTATACAATGTGCTTGTTTCTTTAAGATACTTGCCATGCCTTGTCTAATACAAAATGCAATTCAGTTTTAAGCATAAAATGTTTACTGATTACAGTTGCTGCAAAAACTCTTCAACCATTGCACGGACTGTCTGTCTGACTGTCTAATCCGTGTATCTGTCTGTCTATCTGATATGCAATGACAAAACTGTCTGACGGACGCTGAACTGGTGTATGTTTACTTCTGTCGACTACTATACTACTTTTCAAACAACGCCAGAGTTGCCAGACCGCCAGACTGACAGAGTGACTGCCAGACCGACTGACTTGTCTTTTTGTCTAACTGTCAGTGTACTCTGCCTGATAGTTGCATGTGTATCTACTGACAGACGACATGCACAGCGTACATCTTATTAAGTTTCCATTACGCTGCTTGTAGCTCTCCTTGCCAACCTACAGCCCATCATCATCTTCATCCAGCAGCTATCCCAACTTATCCGGCGTTGGCCATGGCCGCTCATCTTATAAGATGCAGGCTCCGAGACCGATTTTGTCTGTGCCCAACTCATTTCTGTCGATGTCTACATATTTTAACATATGTGTCTCACACTCTCTCTCTTTATCTCTACTGCTGTCATCACTCTTCTCCGCTCCTTGGTTACAATTTAATTTAATTTTTCTTGTCAGGGACATTTGATAATGCAAAAAAGTAGTAGAAATAGAAGTGGGACAACCTGCTACGCCATCTCAAACCTTTCACTTCTTGCTGCTCTACTCCAAGTTATGCGCTGGCGCATTTTATAAATTTTTAAAAGTGCCTCTGGGCAAAAACGAAACAAAAGAAGCTCGAAAATAATGTTGCAGCAACTTATGGCTCATTTTTGTACATATTCACTTGAAAGACAAATAAAAGTGCTAGAGATGGCCGCGTGACTGCAGCACGAACGTGAGTGCAGAGTGAGCTAGGTTGTGAGGTTTTGGAGTGAGATTCAATTTTTCAAAACAAAAGGCTTTCTGTTTGAACTGTTAGTGTCTAGTTTTGAGATTAAAATACTCATAGGGTTGTGCATTGCAGTTCTGTACTATTTGTGATAGGGAGAGATACCTTCTTCTCGTTCATTTTCTTCGCGCGACTTAAGCACTAAGCCTATTTTATATGACAGGGTTAACTTTATAACGTTTCTGTACAATATATGTAATTGGAAAAAAAATTAGTTTTTTTGCCAAAATAATCTGCTTCCACAGGACACCTAATTCTCATATGTGATTTATTCGTAAACAGTTGAAGTATATCACATCAAGTTGATTAGCCCTTTTCGGTATGATGACTCATGTGAACGTTATAAACATTTTAGTGTTGACTTTTTGCAGCTACAAGCCAAAATGCAATTTTTAGTTTCAAGTATTTCTTTATATATTATAAAAAGCTATAGAAATGAGTAACAGGGTAAAAATTTTGCTGAATATTATTGTTCAATGAAATGGATTTTTCATTAAAATATTGCGATCCGCGTGAGTCTGCTGCCGCAACATGCCATCTCTAGTCTACACTAGATCAAGAACCAAACTCGGTTTGACTGGCTGGACGCATTTGTATTGTCTATTGTCGGCACATGCGTATAATGCGTTCTAATGCAATAATAAATCATGGAAAATCCATTCACATTGTCAACAGTTGTGCTCCAGTTCCAGAGTTCATGCTGCATAGAGATTGCATGTATATGAGTCATCGTAATGCCATGCCGCATTGTATATGCAATAAAAATAAAGTCTCATAAACACATTCACTGTCAAATCAAATGCTAAATACATGCGTCCTGTATTGTTGTTGAGCCTTATTAATGACCCTAAATACAAAGCCAACGCCAAATGCCAAAACAAAAACAAAAGAACATGACCGGACGGAACCAAAACAACAACAACAACCGCAGCAACAACAACTAACAGACGGCGAAATTAATAAATAAATTAATAAATTACAAATAATTTATCACGAGAGACACGCATATTGGCAGCAGCAGTAACACGCGTGAGTATATGTTCGTGTTGGTGTGACTAAATAAGTCTATTAGACAAATGAAAATAAATTGCGTGCTTTCAGGCGCTGCCAATTGCCAAAAGGACGAACGGCCATTGACTGACTGCCAAAGGCAATAGTCCACAGTCCATAGCCCATATCTAATGCATGCTCTCTCTCTCTCTCTCCTCTCTCTCTATATCTGGCACATGACAGACAGACACTTGGATAGACAGGCCGCAGTGGCGTCAAAACAACAACAACAGGAAACAATGATGGCCACATAGACAGCAACAATAGCAACTACACTGTGCGAAAAAGTTGAGAGCATAGTGATCAAATACCGTATACTGCATATTACTCAAACATACAACATTGCGAAGAGGCTTTTACGTGATTCATACTGTGTTCGGAACGACTTAATACTTCCGAGATCTGTCAGTCGTATACGAAATCACCTCACCTTATCAGTCTTTACTTCACCTCGCTTTACTACACCTTACCAGACCTTGCTTCACCTTACCTTACCACACCATACCACACCTTACCACACCTTACTACTCCTTACCTCACCTTACCACCCTTTACCACACCTTACCACACATACCACACATACCACACCTTACACCACCTTACCTCATCTTACCTCATCTTACCTCATCTTACCACACCTTAACTCACCTTACCTCACCTTACCTCACCTTACCTCACCTTACCTCACCTTACCTCACCTTACCTCACCTTACCTCACCTTACCTCACCTTACCTCACCTTACCTCACCTTACCTCACCTTACCTCACCTTACCTCACCTTACCTCACCTTACCTCACCTTACCTCACCTTACCTCACCTTACCTCACCTTACCTCACCTTACCTCCACCTTACCTCACCTTACCTCACCTTACCTCACCTTACCTCACCTTACCTCACCTTACCTCACCTTACCTCACCTTACCTCACCTTACCTCACCTTACCTCACCTTACCCTCACCTTACCTCACCTTACCTCACCTTACCTCACCTTACCTCACCTTACCTCACCTTACCTCACCTTACCTCACCTTACCTCACCTTACCTCACCTTACCTCACCTTACCTCACCTTACCTCACCTTACCTCACCTTACCTCATCTTACCTCACCTTACCTCATCTTAAGATCACAGGTTAAGTTTGTGAAATCATTTTAATACCTCTCCCTTCAATAGAAATATGCCATAAGGTATAAATTTCTAAGTTTTTGAATAAATATTTTGAGGTTAAAGTTGTAGACTCAAGTGGGTCTAAAAAACGAAAGGCTATCGAGAGAGCCAGGTACGTCACTCTGTATGAGCAAAGGAGATATGCAAAAAGTTTATGAAACCAGCTTAATATCCAAACTGGGATAAGATGCATTGAAGCTCTTCAGAAAATATCCTTACTCCTTAATAAATAAATTTTGATAGATATTAAAATTAAAACTTTACACACACAGCCGTACATTCATATATTTCAAACTTTTTATAGAAATATTTTAGATTAAATCTAGCTGACACATCTGGGTAGACTCATGTGAGCCCAATAAACAAAACATGCTTGACTTTTTCTTTCAGTGCATAACAACAGCAATAACAAAAGCTAAAATCAATTATAAATACGTTTAGCAGCAGTCTATCTGTATATATTTATGTGAGTCAACATGTCCGTCCATATGAGTTCATGCGTGTTTATTAAGTGCAAGTGATTAATTTTTGACAGACACATTTTGTTGTCTCTCATTGAAAACAATCGATGTTACTTTATATGAACAAGAGTGTACCATGTCAGTCGTACGTACAACACTCATTTGGCTCCAAAGTCAATTGTTTAAAATATAAAATTAACATTTTAATTGTTTCAAATCTCGACATTTGAACTCGTTATCTATAGATTTGCTCAAGCTCAAGTGATTTAAAATTTCGATATATGCAAATAAATAGACATAAGTATATAAGATACATAAATCAATAGCGGAAGGCAAAGAAAGCTCACAAAACTTTGGCATATTAAAGCATTAAGTAAATAAGCTTTATGCAAAGAAAAGCTGGAAGAAATAAATTACAATGCTGACTTTTGATTAAAGGAAGCGTGCTGAAAATTTGTAGAAAATAGCTGAAAAGTTGACAAGTGAAGTAAAGTCAACTAAATCGATATAATGAAAGATAGATAGATGTATCTATAGACGATAAGAAGTGCTACTTTGTTTGAGTGGGGCATGTAATGAAGCGAAATTTTGCAATAAGTAAAAATAAATTGTAATTTGTTATTATAGAGAAAAAAAAATGTAGGTGTATCTTTAAGATAGACAGCTAAGGGTGCATATACAGTTTAAAAAAATTTAATCTTAAATGAAGATTTTTAGCAGTCTTACTTTAGATTCTTAAAATAAGTCAAAAATTCTTCAAAATAAAACCAAAATTTTTAAAGAGCTTTGTCAGGACTTCGCGAAAATACTCAATGTATCTTTAAGATAGACAAAGCTTACGCACGAATAAAAAAATAGATATTAAATTAATTCATTTTAAAATGATAATTTTTACTCAGTGAAGCTTAATTATGTTTTCTGTTAAAATTATAATTTCCAATGCATTTACTTATTGTCTAGTGATGGATAGTAATAATAATAATAATTTAATTAATAATTAAAAAAATTAAATTATTAATAATAATTTAATAATTAAAAAAAAAAAATTTTTAAAATAAGATCAAAACTTTTATGATAAAACCAAAATTCTCTTTATAAGACCAAAAGTTCAAAATTTATCTAGAGTTTAGTTCATACACTGATAACAAAAATGTATCTTAAATTAAGACTTTCAACATTCTTGATTTGAATAAGATCCAATTTCTTAAGATATAAGCAAAATTCCTTCAATATGTTGAAAAATTGGAAATATGTATATCTAATGGTTGAGTTATACACTAATAAAAAAAATGTAGATATCGTAAATTAAAATTTTCAGTATTCTTGATTTGATTTTTTTTAAGTCCAATATTTTTAAAAAAAAAATAAAATTCTTTAAACAAGACCATAATACATACTAAAAATATTTAAGAGTCGATATCACTGATCAAAAAAAAATTGTCTTTAATTAAGATTTTTAGTATTCTTAATTTTAATTCTTAAAATAAGATAAAAAAGATAAGATAAGATATTAATCAAATCAAATAAAATAAAATAAAATAAAATGAAAAGGTAAAATAAAATAAAAAAAAATAAAATAAAATAAAATAAAAAAAAATAAAATAAAATAAAATAAAATAAAATAATATAAAATATAATGAAAATAAAAAAAAAAATAAATAATAAAATAAAATAAAAAAATAAATAATTAAATAAAATAAAAAAGAAATATATATATATATAGAAAAAAATATTTATAAAAAAAATCTTGAATTTCGGCAAAAATTTTTAAAAGTCCAAAAAAAAGATATACTATTTTAAACTTTTAACCTATGTCGATTCTTGAGGTGACTTATTTTTAATTTTTTGGCCTTGGTTCCATGCCAGAATTTAAACCAAAATTAAAGCTTAAAACCTTTTTGAAAAAAATACAAATTATTTTTGATGGATTAGATATATTGACAGCAACGACTATTTAAGCGTCGGTTTTTCAAATCTCCCGAGCTTTCTAGCCCAGGAACAAATCTTGTAGTACCTCTGAACGCCTACCATTTACCTAGAAAAGAGTAAGGATAATGACAAGAGTCATAGGCACAGACGCAGCATACTAGACCAGAATTCCAAAGGGTACATTCAAATTATTTTAAACATGAATAAGAATAAAAATCGTTATATACTTTATGGATGCACTGCACTTCTTAGGAAATATGTTTGTCCAGTACAAAAAAAACATTCTATGAGCACCTAGGCCATAGCTCTATTTATAATGCTTCGAAAAAGGCAGTCTGTAATTTATGACGTCATCACGGCCAACCGAATTTATAGGCTTGAGGGGTATCTCGGTCTGCCATTAACCTAAGCTAGTTACGTTTAATTTTAAGTAACTATGGAAATATTTTAAAACAATTATATATTTTTACTAAAATTTAAAAATTTTTGCATCCTTTTGACCTTACTTGTTGTGCCTTACCAGCTAATGGTTTTTTCTTAAAAACATGTTTCCAGCATAAAACACAACCATTAATTACTTTTGGGTATACTTGTATTATTTGTGGCCTATTAAAAATATAACCCAAAACGTTCTACATAGTGATCTTAAATCTAAGCCACACACACATAATCATAAATTTTTTTTTTTTTCCAAAATTTGCTGCCATCTCTTGCTTGCTGCATTTTGATTAAGCATACTACGGGTTGGTTTTCGGAAGACCCAGCTGCCCCTGGAGTACGCTCAGTTACTTAGGTGTTGACCTATAAATTTGCAACATTCTTGGCTGGAATTCTACGGGTATGTATCTTTTGCTTTTGGTTTGTCTGCGCACATCTTTTTTTTTTTTGCTTCTTGCTTATGTATTTACATAGCCCTCTTTTTATGACCCATCTCTCCACACCCAGCCTGGGGTTGTGCCACACGAAATGTGCGTTTTGGGTAAAATTATGCCATAAGCCACTTGCTACTCCGAATGTACGGCAGAAAGAGGAGCACAAAAAATCGCAAAAGCAGAGCGAATGGCGTTTTTGGGGGCAGTGGCAATGGCAAAATCCAGAGAACCGCGTGCCATAATGCAAATTTATGATCAGAATTCAATTATGTGCTTATTGAACGCAGCTGTTGCCAGAGCTCCTCCTGACTGACTCTCTACCTGGAGGCTCCCTCGGCAGCGCGGCAGTTAATGCTCTGCAGTTTAACAGTTAAAGCCAAAAAGCTATGATTTACAAACACACACACATACACATGCATATGTATATAGTACATATATATACTATGTTTATACATATGTATGTTTGTGTTTGTTTATATGCCAAAATTGTTGCAATTGGCGCCAGAGTCCCCGAGCTTGGCATGGCGCAATTTTATGACCAGACTGCCGTTGAGATTGTTCTTGTTGTTGTTGTTGTTACCAACGCGTAGGCGTCATTAAACCAGTTAACAAATAAATATGTACTTTGCGGCTATATAAACGTCACAGCCTAAAAGCAGGGACTACACTAAAAGTAAAGTCTCTTTGTGTTTTAGGCATTTCACTTTATTGTTTGCCAGCTATTAAACTTGGCGTACATTTTTTTTTTGCGCCCCAGCCTCTACAGCTCATAGTAGTGGAAGGGTATATTAAGTTTGTCCTGATGTATGTAACAGGGAGCGAATAACATGTGTGACTTTATTTAGTATGCATTCAGCGAATTAATCGGCGGGAATAGCGAAGTCAATAAAGGGTTTCCTTCTTTAGACTTTAAAATTAAAGATGTGATCATGCACCTCATAGTAGTAAGAGGGTATAAGCAGTTTGTTTATAGGTAAGAAGGAGCAGAGAGTATGTACAACTTTATATAGTATATGTAGAGTCAGCCATGCAGAGTCTACTTCGTTTCCAGATCACATCTGGACTCTTAGCAAGTGACACTGGTCATGCTGCACTTATATATTCCCTTCCTGACGTATCGATCTGCTCCAGATTAGATCTTATGATCACGGAAATATTTCATAATAAGAAATTTAGATCTCTTCTCCCAAGTCGGGAGACTTGGGCTGATAGCAGCCCCTGTGGAAACCTCCGGTGGCAACAATGGTTCACGGATTGGTCCAAAATTGAGCAGGGTGTAGGTGTTGGAGTCGTTGGGCCCAACACCAGAATCTCTATTGCAATGAGCATCTGGCCCAGCGTCTTTCAAGCAGAGAATCATGCCATAGAGATCTGCGCCCATAGTATCCTTCGCAAGGGAACTGGGGGAGCAAACATCTGTATCCACTCACATAGCCAAGCTGCTATTAGGGCATTATCATCATAAGGCATCTCCTCCAGGATGGTTAAAGAATGCCATATTTACCTCCAAACCCTGTGCTCCCTGAATAAAGTCGTGCTATGTTGGGTACCTGGACACTCAGGAGTGGATGGTAGCACGATCTCTGACGATCTAGCACGACAGGGTGCCTCCACCCTGACCACTGCCCCTGCGCCAACACACAAATATACAATCAAAACCATGGTAAACAAATGGGCTGCAGGAGAACATAGGAGATACAGGTTCTCCTTACCAGGGCTGCGTCAAGCAAAAGAGCTTGTCAAACCTTTGGATATGATAAAGACAAAAGGTCTTGGCAGAGCGGACCTGGCCACCACACTGTTAGATACCATCTACAGAAAATTGGCCTATTGGACTCTTCAGAGTGCAGACTCTGTCTCGAGGACGATGAAACGACCAGACATATGCTCTGTGACTGCCCAGCGCTGGTATGGGACAGAGCCTGTCACTTGGGAAAGGAACGGATTAGTCCCTTCCATCTTAGGTCAATACCAACAAAAGACCTACTGCTATTCAAGCGGAAAGCGGAAAGTCTTTTGCCGTAATTTATGGGTATGGTACAAAAGATCTTCTGGTCACAGTGCACCACCTCTTAGTGACGAACCCATACTGGGGGGAAAAAAATGTATGCAGAGGCCTAGTCGATATAGGGATTCATCTAGCAGCCTAGCTAACTATTTTCACGGCCTGCGTGCATAATTATTCATCTGCTTGCAACATTTCGTGAAGCGCGTGAGTCGCGAAAACAACTTTCGTGAGGAATTCGTAAGTGCTCGGTTTTAGCTACATGGGCCCCAGGCTCGAAGATCCCAAAATGGCACGTAACATAAATAATATTTGTTTTTAGTGGGTTTTGCACATTTTTCCTCCAAACCGATTTCAAGCACATAAATTATACCTCATATTATACATAATTATATGATAGATACTTTTTTATTATACATACACTCTCCTTTTTTAAATGAAAAATTATATAAACTACTGCAATAAATTGAATTCAATTTAAAAAAACTAATTTTTATAATTTTATGCACACATACACATATTTATTGCTTGTATTTATGCTCATTATTATTGGAACTAGTTCCGACTCAGTTGCGCTTTCAAGTTATTGTTCGGATTAAGGTTTGAATTTGCACGATTTTTATGATGATTGGTTTAGTAATTGGTGCAAGAGATAGTTTTTCAAAACTAAGTGTACTTCATTAGCTATGTATTATATTATTTGAAATCTCTCGCCTGAACTAAGTTCAAATTTATATAATTCTTGATTTAATGAACCATGCTTCCGAAAATGTCTGACATAAATGCATAAAATTGAATCTTCTTATAGATGACAAAATTTTTGAAACTCTATTGGCTAAATTCCTTACTTATAATTTAAGTCTTTTCTGATTGTTAAATGGTACTTATATATGAATATTTGCAGATTTAATAAAAGTTCAAAATTTTTAGCGAAATTATTAAAATGAACTTACTTAACATTTCGGGATTGAATCGTGTTGGTTTGTTGTAGGTTGGGTTGAAACGGCCGCTGGCTTAAACCAGCACACTTAGGCCTAGACTGGCCCATTGTGTTATCGCACGGATCTCTGTAACTTTTTACCCTTTTTCCTTTATGAAAAACTTAGAAGGAGCCCCAGCCTGCTGCTACGATGTAATCTGCAATCTTCCTCAGAAAAATAGTTTCTAGCTCTGCTAGATTGTGGAGGAAATAGTTTCCCAAATACTTTTTTCTGAGTCTGCTCAGAGCTTCGCAGGAACAGAAAAAGTGCTCTACCGATTTTAATTGTAAACTATGCAGATTTTGGTTATAATTTTCTGATATTTGTTCAGATAATGATTTACCATGATTTGAAGGGAATTTTAACAGAACTTCGAGCGCAATTAAAAATTTGTTTTCGTAATAATTGGAATTACGGACTCAAATCGTAATTTTTTATAAAAAACTATAAAAAAGTAAAATTTCATAATTTTGATAAAAATTGTGTCCAAGGTCTAGTTATTCGATGACCTACTGCTAGATACTTAATAATTGTTTGTCCAATTTTGTTTAGTGGATTATTGACTTTATTGCCGACAATTTAATTTAAGGTATTTTTTTTTATTTTATTTATTTATTATTTTCGAATTTTTTGAATATGGCTGTGTTCTAACATATTTAAAAAAAAATCACCAAACATTTTTTTCAAGACCGGTTATCCGACGACGGTTTCTACAATATATGTTTTTTGGTTCGCTGACTCCAAATCCGCTGCCAAAAAGTCACCGGACTGGACGGCATTTTAATAAAATAAAGAGTATTACTTATTGTAATCATTTTCACATGATTTGAGTGAAATTAATAACTAGACACGCCAAATCGTGAGTTTTTATAAAAAATTTTAAAAAATGTGAAAATTTAATAACCTTGTATATACTTATTTGTCAAACTTTTAGAACGAATTTTTTTCACAAAGTTCATTTTTTGAAAAAATTTTAATTTGTGAATATGTGAAGTAAAAATTTCATGTTAATAATAATTGTTTGTTTTGTACAATATTTTGTTTTAGTGAATTATTTTTCTTTATAAGATTAAAATTATACGTGAAATTCATTAAAATTCATTTTCAGCTAACTAGAGTGAAAATAAGAACCAAAAACACCTGTCCATACACCCAGTGCAAAGTACTAAGGAATTCTTTTCGTGGCTTAGAGTATTTCACAATCGGCAATTTGAAAGTACTTGACGTCTGCCTTTAATGTATGCAATTTTTTTCTTGTTTTTTTCTTTATAGACTCTGTTAAAATAGTTAACTACAAACAAGGATATACTTAACTAGGGAATGTACATATATATACTCTCGGCTTTTAATTGAGCCGTGCATATATGGCCGTAACTTTGGTACAGTTTTTCACATGTTCATGCGTTCATGTATAAATAATTTGAAATTAATTACATGTAACATGTTACTCATTCATTTATTTGTTTGTTGGAACTACTATTATTTGTTGTTCGTGTTGGTGGTGATGGTCTATGGTCTATGCCTGGGATATATCATCCAGTATAACGTGTTTGTCCATCAGCTGGCAATTGGCAGGAGCAAAGATATAAAATATATATACTTACATATATGCCTATATGCACTATATGTATATACCGCGCCGACTGGGAGCTACAGATTTATGGCGCGCAATTAACAATGCCGGCCATTAAGCACAACTACGTACTACAACTACACTGCAACAAAAACTATAGTAATATATGCAAAGTTGCTCATGCATATGTGTTACACATTTTATAGCATACTTTTATGGTCAAGCATTTGCGCACAATTTTTATTTGTGGCTGGCAATGCTCAGCCTCGTTTGCGACTTTGTCGTTCAGGCCATGGCTTAAATGTTTTGAATTTAAACTTATAATTAAAAAACTTTGGCGACCCAACACACTGTAGCCTTTTAATTGGCTCTTTGTTACAATTGTTGCATTTGTTGTTGCAATAAGCATTTTTGTTGCACACTGAAGAGATTTTGCAACCATTTGGCAATTTATTCGCATTGCATTTGCAATTTCGATTCCATGCATTATGTGTGTCCCTCTGTCTGGTCTGTCTGGCTGGTCTGTATTAAATCTTTCATAAATGTAAATGGCATGTAAAACATTAAAAATAAACTAACATAAAATTGTATAATTACAATTCATAATAAACGTGGCCATAATTAAGTTGCGTGCACAAATGCTGAATACGCTTGTCTATAATATTTATTAAAAATTACAAAATGATATGTTTCGGAAAATTTCAAATTAAAGATAACAAAACTTCAATACGCTTTATATTTAGAAATATAAGAAAAAGTTGACTAAACAAAAAATATGAGTGATTACCAAAAAAAAACAACTCTGTTCTTAGTTGCTTGCAAGCTTTCTCGTTTAAGCGATTTTCTAGCTAAAAACAATTATTTCTTTTTATTGTAGATTTGTGACGTAAAAAATTTGACAATCAGCTAAGCGTACAAAGTATTAAAAATATTCCTTTTTTTTTGGGAATGGGACTCTCACTTTGTATTTTCATGTTGTCCCTCAAAGTTCCTACACACTGAATATTGCAAGGTCTTAAAACTAGCTACTAGGGGATCCACCACCTGCTTGCTTCGCTCGCCAATTTTCGTCTAGCATTCCTTAATTGTAAAGATATACGAATTGGAGCAATATATATCCCATTTTCTGGGATAAACTATTACATGTGTTACAAATTTCGTAGCAAACATGTTATAGCCTCAGTAAGTGTAAATAATTTGTTTAAAAATGAGAGCAACGGAGCTTAACTTTGGAACAGTGACACATGGCCCAAAATTTGTATGATCAAAATGTTTTATATAGTTTTTGAACATATTTCACATATGACAAAGGTAATGGAACTCAATTTATTTATAAAGCAAGACCAAATGCTGTTTACAGTAATAATAAAAATAAACTTGAACAATAGAGTTGCCAGCTCTAAAAGCTTTTGGCATTGATTCATTTAAAATATGATTCAAATAGCAATTGTTCATTAAGTTGAATAAATATATTCTAGAAGTTTGCATTCGTAATTTTTCAAGAACATTTATTTTTTCAATTGAAATTTTGTATGAATATTTGTTTTTAAATTTTAAATCCAACTCTTTTTACTTGTAGTAGTATCTTCAGTATCCGATTGCAAAGTTTAATTGCATATAAGAAAACATTTTTCTTAGAAAGGAATATATAAATTGCATTTTTAGTAGGATAATAATATAATAATAAAATTCATGAAGTAATAAAATACAGCATCAGATGTATGTATACATAGATGTAAACATTATTAGAGTTAAATCTAAATATTGGGCTTATTTTGCGCTTGAAAAACTTGAGAAAAGCAGAGTTATAAAATTTTGCAAAATATATTAGGAATAAGTGGCGAATGTCAAAGTCGGGCGCAGACAAATCGATTGCATAATAAAAAAAAGAACTCAAAAAAAAAAAACTGTTGGTGAATGGGCGCTGGCAAAGTTCGATGAAGATCCACTTTTGTATCGGAAAATTGTGTACAGTGACGAAGCTAATTTCTGGTTGAATGGGTACGTGAACAAGCCAAATTGCCGTATTTGGTGTGAAGAGCAGCCAGAAGCATCGCAACAACTGCCAATGCATCCCCAAAAAGTCACTGTTTGGTGTGGATTATGGGCCGGTGGCATCATTGGAACGTACTTTTTCAAAGACGACGAAGGCTGTGAATGTGAATTACTGTGAATGGCGAGCGCTACCGTGCGATAATTACAAACTTTTTTTTGCCCAAAATGGAAGAGCTGTACTTCAACAAGACGGTGCCACATGCCACACAACACGCGAAACAATGGTCCAAATGAGTTCGGTTCGGCGAGTTCGGTGAACACTTTATTTCACGTTTGGAGCCGGTCAATTGGCCGTCTAGATCGTGTGATTTAATGCCTTTAGACTATTTTTTGTGGGGCAATGTTAAGGTTTATGTCTATAAGCACTGGAAGCCAATATTGAAGAATTTATTCGTGAGATACCAGCCGATATGTTGGAGAGAGTATGCCAAAATTGGACCCAGCATATGAACCATTTGAGGTGCAGCCGCCGTTAACATTTACATGAAATCATCTTTAAACATTCAATTATATAGATCGTTCTATCGACTCAAATAAAGATTTCATAAATTTTCCTGCAATATATGTGTTTTTTTTAAATAAAATCCGAAAGCTCTTAAAAAATCACCCTTTTTATGCTTTTCCACTGAGACCATCGAACTCCTCTTCTTTCAAAACGTATATTGTGATTATCCCCGAAATTTATTTTCGATTATAACAATGTTCCCGCATTTCGCCCAGACACAATAAAGCTGTAGCGCTTAGTAATTATTTTGGTGAGTAAGAGGGCGTGGCAGTAGTAACCAAAAATTGGAAATATGGCGGAGTACATAAGAAGTTCAAATGCCAAGTTTGGTCCGGATAGCTCTTATAATCTCCAAAATACAAGCGTTCATACAGACACTTGAAGAGACGGACATGGCTTGAAGAATTTTATTTAACTTCGTGATCATATTGGAGAAACCTTGTGGGTTCTCCGGCATCTACTTCTTTCTCTATGTTAAATACATTTTCACCAACTAATTACATACCTTACTTTAAGGTACAGTGTATAATAGGAAAACAAGGAGTAAGCATAAGCATGAGGTATTACTTTCATTAATAAGTCTCAGTGTCTCGAAACTACTAAAAAATCGTTTTTACATATATATAAAAACTGCAATATAAGAAAAAAAAAAAAAACACACTAATCTGCTTTATATATTATATCTTTCTTACTCCTATCGACGCCTCCGCTCGAAATTAAATTACTTTTCAAACAATTAAAATAATGCCATCAATGAAAAACACGACAAATGCCAATTCTTTGTAAAAATGCAATCAATTAAAAACAATTTTATCAGCTCTCCAAAACTTATCAAAACTTTAATGCATATAAAAAGAGTTGCAATGAAAAACATACAAGTTCTTAATACCACTGGCTGTACCGACTGATATCATCTATGGTTAAGCCCTATGGAGTATCTCCATTTTAACCACCATGTGTTGCATTTGTTGTTGCTGTTTTAATTAACCGCTGCAAGTTAAATGAAGACAGTAACATGACAACAACAACAACAACAAAAGCTGCTAAGGGGCTACATATCACATATGGCTCAATATAAACACGTACACATACATAACAATAATAAAAAAAAAACAGAAAAAAATTCACCGGAACTGTGAACAAAAACTAATAGCCAAACGGAAATGCAAAAATGCACATGCATATTTAAAAATAAAGCCTTAACGTTTGTGTATATGTGTGTGTGTATTATGTATTTGTAGGTATCTGTGCATGTGTGTGTGCATCTGCTTAAAGCCAAAGGAAGCGGCCATAAAGCAGACATATTAAATGTACGCGCCACTCACACACACTGACAACAAAAATGTAATTAATTTTATATGTGAACAAACCAACACAGTTGAATGAATGACACACAGATACAAACATACACACAGAGACAAAGAGAGAGAGAGTCCATTCTAAAGGCAGCTTTATCTATCTGTATTTGTGTGGTTGTATATAGTTTGTTTGTATGTATGTAAAATGGTTACCTAGCGTAATATATTGTACATAAACATTTGCCACACTGAGCGCAAAAATATATGAATATATACAGAATTGGAAATTCTTGAGTGGAAATTTTTTTTATTTCTTTAAAACCTTATGCACTTATTCTTTATAGTGAACAAAAGAAACGCATGAAAGAAGATTATTGGAAATCATTAATTGGAAATTCTTATGTCTAAAGTGGAACTCATTTTTAATCCTTTCGTTTATAGAGAATCGTTAGTATAATCGTTAAGGAGAATTGGAAATTCTTTTATCTATGGTGAACATTTTTTTATTCCTTTAAGGGGAGGTTCTTTCAAATTTGGTCGAGAAAATTGATTTGTTTTTTATTTACAAAAAATTAAAGCTACATATTCGTAGAATATGTGTATGAAAGGATTTTTCGATGCGATCGCTATTTATAGAAATAGAGCGTCTTGAACGCACCTAAAACGCACGCGCTGAGGGACGTTCTAAAAACTCTAAACGCTTTTTCTCCGAACCATATTTTTCATCCGCATTTCAAGCATAGCTCCTGATCTATTGTTCCGATTCTCTTCATTTAAATCATGTTTGAAACATCTAACGTCCACATTTCAGTTAATTTTTCGTCAAAGCTCATTCTGATTTTCTATAAGGCATAGAGAATTTAATTAACTTCAACAAAAAACATTTTTCATTTCGGTTCACTACAAGAGGCTGTAGAACTGAAATGCGGTGACGATATTCTGCGGGCAGAGGCAGACAAGAGCCGCCATTTTGAATTTCGTCGAGAGAAAAATCTCCAATTATTGTACAATAAAAATCGCATTTAACAACCAAAATAGGAATGCCACAAATAATTCCCAAACTTCGCCTTCTTTTCGGCCAAATTTGAAAGAACTTCCCCTTAATACTTGTTCTATAAAGTATATTTAAAATTTATCCCTTGTAATCATCATTTTGAAATTCTCAAGTCAAAAAGGGAATTTTTTTTACTTCTTAACATTTGTCTTTTAAACTGAACAAAAAACGCAAAAAAATGTATTTAAAATGTATCCCTTGTAAAGAAGATTATTGGAAATCATACAATTTGTTTAATTAGAAGTTTTTAAGTCTAAAGTGGAATTTTTTCTTATTTATTTAGTACTGATCTTTATAAAAAAGCTCACTTGGCAATGATAATGGCTATAGGTTAAAAATTTGATTTTACAAAATTAACTTAGCTGAACAAACTTGAAAAGCTCATGTTTATAGAGTATCACTTTTATCGCTGTATAATAAAAAAAGTTTTTTGTCGCCACCGTGCTCGTCGTCATCATTTATTTTTTTGGCGAACAAAAAGTCTTGGTACGCTGAGTATAGACATTTTTGTCTATAATACGAAAATACGCTTTATAGCACACACCTAGCAAAGCTAGCAGCAGGCGAAGCCCTCTATTGTTAGACAATACTTTGCAAGTACCATGATGTCAGCAAGTATAGACATTTTTCAGTCCCAGTTTAGCTAAAAATAATTGTATCAATACAAATAAAAAAAACAGTATGTAAAGAAGTTCTTAAATAAGTCTGCTACTTTTCTCTCAGTGCACATATAATACACGCCCACACATATGCATTTGTCCATGCTAACGATTTTTTCTATATTGACATATATTTATTTTCGCAGGTATGTTGCTCGTTTTGAGCTGGCTCGCTCTCAGCTCTCGTTTCAACTTGTGTTTGACATCTATTAAGGAATTTTTTTTTTTTTTTTTTTTATTATTTTTTGTATAATATTATTTTTCCATCAGCGTTGGCTTCTTTTGAACTGGTCCCTCTTGTTGTTTTATTTTTACGAGTCGACATTTACATAATTAAATTTATAAACATTATTGGATAGCAATGCTTTTAGCTTTATTAATTTTGTGTTGCATATGTTTTTTGGGCCCAGGGGTGTCGGATTTTGCGCTAAGTCATGTGTGTGGGTGTATGTATCATATGAGTGTGTTGAAGTGTGTATATTAATTACTACTTTATTTGAGCAATTTATGCGTCTAGCTCTGATAAACGTATACAAGCACGCACACACTCATACTAGTATTACCGTTAGCGCCGACGCCATTTTAATTCTATTCATAGCAGCTGGCAAATCAATTTGCTGTTGGAACTAAAAAAAAGCGCAGCATACTTTTGAGCGCCTACTTAAATTGCCGTTCAAAGCATATGATGTTAAGTATGTACTAAGTATATGTATATAAACAAACATATACTTGGCAATTGGCATATTTAATTGGCATTCACAAGAACCGCAATCAAAGAACGAGCTGAGTTAAAAGTTTTGCGTTGGCTTTTTAATAATTATAGTCTAATTAACAAAATGCTCAAATAACTTGGCAGGCAGTCGTGCATAGCATAGCCAAATGACAGAACCAGTGCTGGAAAATATTGCACAGAAAAGACAAGAGACAACAGACAACAACTTGACGAAGCATCTTGAAGTGCATTTGTAATTGCTTTTCTGGCCAGTTGAATGCTGCATTCCAAACAATGCACAGTGGCAACAGTTTCATCTCTTTTGAAAAATTTTCAAACAATTTCTCAAATTTATGAGTTTCTATTTTTGAGATAACAGTCCTTATTAGAGGTTATTTTACACAAAATTCTTAGACTGTTCACTTTGTTTGACATTATGGGAAAATGGCAAGAATGCCCGAGTAACGACGTGAGCAGCCTTTAAAATAAGGCATAAAGGCAAGACTGCACGACTAACGAGCATGAAAAGTAAAAAGATTGAAAGTATTGCACAGTACGATGATATCTAAGCTAACAAATAAGACAACTTTTCAGTTCTACACATCTTTATAAAAACTTCTGACAATTTTTTTGGAATTATATTATACACTTTTTGATTTTTGGCACCACTGTGCAATACTGACCAGAGGACCACATTGGATAAAGTTTTTTCTCTCTTCTCGTTTTAAACGCTATTATTGTTGTTGTGGTTGAAAATCCTTTTGGCTGCTGCTCCTACAACTTGCTTATTATTTACACATAATGCTTGTGCGGCTCAAAGCAAATGCGTAAACTATGCAAAGTTTATAATTATGCTGATTGCAACTCGGAATTGTGGAAGACTTGTAGACGACTGACAGCAGCAGCGTCAGCTGAGAGTGCTTCCAAGAAAATAGAAGTATTCGCGAAAATTAAATATATAAAATATTAGATGTACCGCTGCCAAGAGAAGTCATGAAAGCTCTCATAAGATCGACAAAACAATGACTTTTGTTAATGAGCTTTCAAGATGGGTCTTAGACTTAAAAACAAGCTTTTACTGAGGGCGTTCATAAGATAATACTAATCTCTCTCTGTTTTTTTGAAACTAGGAGAATTATTTTTCCATAAACATTTATGAATCTGTATAGACGTTAACGGAGGCCCTTTGCTGCAACTAAGAATCTAATATAGGACACTAATATAGACGCTAACGAACTGTGAGTATTCTAGACATCCAAACAGATTTTGATTTTTTCATAATAATATCGTTGAAAATTCTGGGATTTTTAAATAAAAATATTATATAATAAAAGTTGTTTATATTTTTCAGCCCTAAGGAATTCTGGAATTTCTGAATTAACGAAACGTACCTCTAGATTCAAAAACGGATTTGAAGAAATATTTCAAGACTAAGTAATATAGTACAATTTCAGTAAGGAGATATTTTTAATTTAAATAGATTTTTTCTAAGAAAATAATCTTAAATCATTATAGAAAATAAAAATATAACTTCTTTGAAGTTCCATTTATAAATATGTACTCAGTTTCATTAAAAATCTCAGTCAAAAATTTGCATAATGTATTTTGGAAGATGCTAACTGAAAAAAAAAAAAAAATGATTTCTTATTGCTTAAACATTTATCAAAGACGATTTCTGCATATAATAACACAGCATAAGTTCCTAAATAACTTTTTATATAATATCAATATTTATTATTCTTGCTTCCTTTGTTGTTGACACTTGGAATAACTGCTATTTTATTTATTGCTCCATCTAGCAGACAACTTTGGAACTTTGTCAAGTAACCAATTATTTAACGCTCTCTACCCGTCATAACATGCTAACACGTTAGTTTTGGTTGTGGCGGCTAAACAGAGCAAATGTTGCTACTGCTGGCGCCATCTAGCGAACTTTGGTTGCGCCATCTTGCGTAAAGCATTGCTTAAACTATAGTACAACACTGTTTTGTTATTTTATCTGCATCCACTTGCCGAACGCGTTTGCAAACACAATTTTGCGACTATTTTATTTATATGGCCTTCATTAAAAGAAAAAGGCATGAACAAACAATGGAAATTAAAAACGCAAAATTAAATAGTACCAAACTTAAAATCAAATAAATTTGAATAAGACATGGAAACAAATGAAAGTAGTGGAGACTTACTCTTCAACGAAAACATACCGGAGGCTAAAACATTTACTAAGTGTACTTAAGTACAGTCCACCCAGTTCGCCATTTTTCGTGTTAACTCACGGAAAGTATAAATCTTCAGAAATGCACTGCCTGACACGTCTGGCTTCTGCAGAGGCCTTTAGCTTTTATATTCCAAATTAAAAGGCTTTCGCATTCTTTTGCCACGGGTTTCATAAAACAGAAACTTATTGCTCAAATTAAATACAAGCTTGCTATAACTTTACGGCTAAAGAGTATAAAAAGTGCAATCTGAATGCACTCTAAAGTTAAGAGTTACCAATACTTTAAAAAATAGTTTTTACATATATATATATATATATACAAATTTTTTATAGGTTTGCCAAATAGCCAGCTATACAGTTATACAGCCCATTGATATGCAAATGTAATTAGTTGCATGCTAGCAGCCAACTGTAAAACGCCACACGTTGCATGCCCCAAGCACACTCTATCCACTGGCGTAACCCTTTTGTCCAGCTTTGGATTCAACGTGTTGTAAAATGTTAGCGTACCGAAACAATTTATAGTGAAAATAGAATTAAAACCACAAAAGCAAAACATGGCAACAATAGCAACAACAAAAAGCAGAAGAAATCCTGAGAGAAGATACATATATATATTGTATTCAGGGACAGGCAAAGAAAGCGCAGCCGGCTAAACCAAGATTTATATGCAAAAAAGCAATGGAAATACTAAGAGAAGCGAGTTTGGCACAGTGGTCGAAATGGTCAATATAGCTGGAATAAAAGTTTTCAAAATATTTTTTTTTTTTACTACTGCCATTGATCAATAGTAGAGCTGTCCAAAAAGTATTGGAAAAAAATTTTTTTGACGTGACTGTATGGCACATTGCCTTTGAGAGGGTTTGGTTAACCTTCAAAATATAAAATCTTATTAGTCTGCGAAATTTTAGCAGAACTCGCTAAAACGTCTATTAAGTAATACAAATAAAATTATTTAAAAAATCTAGAGCTAAACTAGGGGGCTCTGCACCCTGCACGCTACTTTTTAAATAATGCTACGAAGATACAATTTTATCTTATTCGTTGCGTAAGAGATGTTTTTGGAAGACCAGTATCTTTCCTATATAATCTTAAGTATCAGTTTTAGAATCTTGATCTATGTACAATATTTTGCTTTTGCTCCACTCACCACTAGAAATTTATTCAAATTTCGAATTTTTGGAATTTTTTTCAAAAGGTGCTGCTCTATTTCTTGATTTTTCGTAAAAAAAATCACATTTTTTTGTCTAAAGGCCCATACGCAGCTCGAAAATTTTCGCGCGGAATGACAAAACTTTATATAAATAAAAAAAACCCCAAATGGGATATCCCATTTAGGATTTTTTTATATGAAATTTTGTCATTCTTTTTGTCACTTTATATAAATAAAAAAATCCCAAATGGGATATCCCATTTAGGATTTTTTTTTATATGAACTTTTGTCATTCCGTGCGAAATTTTTCGAACTGCGTATGGGCCTTAATATAAAATTTAAAAAAAGTTGAGACCACAATAATGAAAAAAAAAAGCTTTGTCCATCAAAAAAAAAATATTTACCAAATTAAAAATCACACGTATAAAAAAAATTGTAACTTAAAAAAAAATTTTTTTTTTTACCTACATATTTTAATAAAAAAAAAAAAAAATTTTTTTTTTTTAGTCATATTTTTTTATTTGCAAGCTGTCTATTGACATCTTACAAATTTGGTAATATTATAACTTTATTTTTAAATTTTTTTCCATAAAATATATTTTTCAAACTAAGAATTATTTATTAAGAAAAAAACTGTTTATTTCAAAAATTTTATACATTAAAATTATTTTATTCAAAAATTGTTTTTTTTTTAATATTTAAAAAAATAATTTTTCAATGTAAAATATTTGTTTTTCATAACTAAGTTTTTTTACAATCAAAAACAACGTAGTAAATAGTCTTTATCTATACTATTTTATTTTAGCTAGATGAACAATTTCGACCACTGTGCGTAGTAGTGCAAAAAAGCACTGAGTGCCATACAAGTGGCAAAAAGTGTTGCATAGATTTGGAAACATCGAAGCAAAGCGAAGAGACGATGTGGACTACGAAGTCGACAACGATGAGGACGACGACGCGTATAAATTTGTAATTCTTGATGCAACCGCAACGTTTATTAATTTAAAATTCAATTTCGAAACGGTCAAGTAGACAACGAAACCAAAAACCCAAAACCAATGCAATAAAAACTACCGAATGTATTGGTGTGAGTGTATCTATCTAACTATCTAAAGCTGTCACTGTATCTGTGTTACATGCTCCACATATGCTAGTGCATGTGTTCATGTGTGGGAGAAATCAATAGATTAATGTAATAGCAATTAGTTTGATCAAGCGTCTAATTGTTTTGCCAGAACAAAGAAGGAAAAATTTAAATTGTCGAAAGTGCAATCAAAAAATGATTAATAGATGCAAATGCAAATATATTGCGTATACGCTATGTGTTCAATAAGAAAATAGATATTAAGTAGTTTGTGAACCTGAAGTTATAAGGTTTATTATTAAATTTAGGAAATTTGTAAGTAGTTTTCAGTGTAAGTAGTTGTCAGTGTAAGTAGTTTTCAGTGTACAAAAACACAAAATTGAAAATTGGCGCAAATTTAATTTTTTTTTTTTTAAAGAAACCGAACTTGCAGTTCATAACCTATTTAAAATTAATTAAGACAAAAAGATAAACTGTTTTTTTTTTGTAACTTTCGACTCGATTCTCAACATAAAATTTTTTGCCAGGAATAAAAGATTTTAAGGAACTGTGAAGCACAAAGTGTGAACTGAGTGAAAAATTTCACTTCCAAATTAGTTTTTATTTGCAAATTGATTGAAAATATTTTGTGAAAGTATCTTGAAAAGCAACAAGACCAAGTACATATATACCAGCTGCAATAAATATAGATAGTAACAAATTCTCAGACATGCTCCAGAGTATCTTTAGTTTTAATTAATGCTTTTGGACATATTTTATAATATGCTTTACAAATTGAAATTTAAACGTAATAAAATGCTCGGTAAGCACCAAAAAAAAAAAAATAACCAGAGTATTTACAAGTAAAAAAAAAAGAAAAGTTGGAACAAAAAATAAATAAATGAAAGGAAAAGAAACTATTCAGCGCAGCGCATTAAACACAACTGACAGCTGAACATACGTCACGTGGCGTTGTCGTAAAGTTTGCAGGCACGGTAGAGCAAAGCCGGAGACAATGCAGTAAGGGATGCGGCAGGAACAACATGGCCAACAAGCAAATGTTGCAATGTATGTGTGTGTATATGCTGTCTGTGTAAGTGGAGCTCACATACACACACACGACACATCGATGACTCTGGGGCATTTTTAATGGAAACTCATTTTTGAGGTTAATTGTAAGCAAAAGATGGTTCGCTGACGGGGTTCGTGGTGGTTCGTTGTTCATGGACAGCAGCAAAAGCAGCAGCAGCAACAGCAGACACCGCTTGCTCAAGGCAGCAACAAAAAAAAATATAACAGAGAGTCGTGTAAAGTCAGCAAATTCCGACTTAAAATATACACTGTAGCCTTGACAACTCACTACCTTGATCGTTTATTTCTATGCGGGTTTGACGCGTCAAGAAACAAAGCTTCAAACTTAAAAAAAAAAGATTATTTCAGCCGGCCGTGCTCTGAAAAACGAATAACGAAAACGAACCATTTTATTCGAATTCGTTTTTCCGTGCTACCAATTTCACATTTTTTCTTGTCGGGATCTACTCATATTTGCCTTACTCTTTGTTAACACAGCTCTGCAGCTTTCGAGGGAAATTATCCACGACGAGGGAAATTTTATTTTAATGCAAGTCATGGACCATTTGAGTTGTGCATGCTACTTTTTGGATTAATTCAGAAAAAAAAAATTTATCAATAAAGCCGAAAGCCTTAATAGCTATGCCTGTCTACCTCTTTGTAGCTTTATTTTTTGAAATTTAAGCAAACAGTGTTATATAAATAATAAATTTTTTAATAGCTATTTAACTTGAAATGGGCATAAAACGAATCTAAAAATATCAAAAAATATTTAAAAAATGGTTTCAGTTAAAATTGCGTATACTTTTAAAACTAACTTGCCAATTCGTTTTCAAACCATTCGGTTTCAAACCATAAAAAATTCGTTTTGGTACAATTTGGATTTGGTTTCAAAACGAATTCGTATAAAATGTTCAGGTTCGTTTTTCGAGGCACGCCCGAGTATCTAGAATTTTAAAGACATGAATCATTATTTTTCATTTTCCTAAGGAAAATCCAGTATTGAAATCTTTTTTGATACCCCTAAAATTTTTGCTCTAATTTTTGGAATGATTGTTTTTTTTTCAGTGTTCGAAAACGTTTTTTTAAACCTTTTTGTCTTATATCAACATTCAAAGTAACGAAAGTTTATAAGACCGCTCCATCTTGCATAAATTAAACATTTTTTCTCGAAATCCTTCAGTGTGTGAACAACTCTTTATCTTTCCATAGTAAAAATCATTTTTCGTCATCGTCGTCGTCATCATTTATATAAGAATATGATTTTTTGAGTTTACTATACTTCTCGCTATGTACGAAATATAGGCAGCTGGCAAGAAGGCGGGAAACGTATACATGACGTGGATTACTTTTGGACACAAGAGGAAGTTTGGATAAAAGATGCGTGGTAAAGAAAACCTAGTAGATCACCTATTTGTCAATATAATTTATATTATACATGCTATCTTATTTATTTTGGACATCAATTAAAGCGAATTTTGTTGGCGAGGGAATCGGCACTAAGTAGTTCTTTGGAAAACATTTTTTTAAGAAAGATGCGAGGTAAAGAAAACCTAGTAGATCACGAGGGCAGAGTTTTAATAAAGTTGGCCTCTTCTGAATAGATAATATTCTTGGGCTCTATAAGAGCAGTGGAGGAATTAAAATTGAGATTGAAATGAAAGAATTAAAAATACATATATTGTCTTTGAAGAATGCAAAAATAGAGAGAAGACTGCTAGTTGCTCGTTCCTTTGATCTTTTGGAAACAACTAATACTGACGGAAAAACCTTTTGTACCAAGGATATGAATTTATCGACTACTTTTAGCGTCCTGAGTCGTCTTATCTAGACATCACAAACAACATTATCTTTTAAATTTCTTCAAATACTCCTTATCTTCTTTTATACAGTGTATAACTACAAGCATACTATATAAGAAAAGCTCAACGTGTGGCATGTGGTAATGTCGCTGGCGTTGGCAACGCAGCAGATGTGTCTGATGTTGGCACTGACTGCATTTTCCATAATGAGCGGAAGGGTTTTAAACGAGCTGCGTTTTGTAATTGTTCACTTGCCCGACCAAAAGGCGCTTGCCGCAAGCAGTTGCACGTGTGTGTGTATGTCTGTGGCATAAAGCAGCAGCAAACGGTTGCAAGCTGCAGCCATATTAATATAGCTGAAATATCAGACAACAAACGTTTTTCAGGCTCAAGCAGATGTGTGATTTACGAAATGAAACTCTGAAGAACTCCATTTTGCCATAACCCCCCCAACAAAAAAAAAAAAAAACAAATTAAGGACAAAAATTGACATTTACAATAAGAATTACCTTGTCTGCTTAATGTCTGCATTAATTCGATACGATACGATGAAACAGTGATTACATATTCTTTAAGTGAGACAATGATGGGTTTTGTGGTTCCAGCTGAGTACAAGCGAAAACTGGTTAAAATACGTTTAAAACAGCAATTAATACCAAGGAAAGAGAATTAAGCCAAAGGAAGGAAAGACAATCAGTTAAAACTTGCAAAGAGTTTCCTTTGGATATTTTATGAGAAAGCTTAAAAATTGCCATGAACTTCAAGAAATCCGTGCTACCTTCGCAAAAGCTTAAAATTTAGTTAAGCTTAATCGATTAGCTTAAAATTTAGTTAAGCTTAATCGATTAGCTTAAATAATATCTACTCTACAAAGACTAAAAACAACAAATAGCCCTCTTAACTTGGCGTTTCACGATTTAAATTACTTGCAGCTGCACATGTTGTCTAAGAGTTGAGCTTATAAGCAGCTTTTTTACTCAGATTTCCATAGTAGAAGCGTGCAACAAACATGAGTCATCGTTAGCCAACATAAATTGTAATGCTCCCCTTCATATATTTTTTTATCATTTTGAAGCTACATATACAGCAGAGCATTAGGACAGGATAAGACCCTTTGCCAAAGTGATTAAGCACTGCTTAACTAACAGATTTTCTTACTTTTTTTCCCAAAGTGTATCCGGCTGGCCAATCATTGCCTTTGACTTGACTGCACTGACCCCAAATCTTGTTATCTATAGCTGCTGAAACAGCATAAAAAAAACTAAGCCCCAACATTTGCTTTCTATAAAAAAAAAAGGAAGGAAAATATGAAGTTCTCCGCGACTTATCAGTTTATTTTTATACTACTTTTTTTTTTGCTAAGCTTGTCAGTATTTTGTCCCCCACTTTGATAACTTTGACTTTTGGGGCTTTGGCAGATTGTGATGGCCCATAATGATTAGCTGGCTGGCAAACAAGAAAGTGTTAAATGAAGTGCAAAAAAGGTAGAGAGCAGCAGCAGCAGCAGCAGGCAACAAACGAAAAGTCTATAAATAAAGCAGCTAAATGCAGCAAACAAATCCTCTGCTAAAGAAGATATAGAGAAAGAGGAGCAGTAGTGTATCCTACTTACAATGTCAACTGTCTGTTGGCATTTTGCTTTTGTCGCTGCGCTGCTTATCACATATGAAATATCACATAAACTAACGCAAAATGTCAAACTGGCAGAGTTGTGCTACAAATGTCAAACAAAAGGGGTAAGTGAGTGTGTTTTCTGAAGGGGGCAGGGTTTGGTAGTACGTGTCACTTGGGCGTACCTTAACATAACAATAACAGTTGTGCTGTGTGTGTGTATGCAAAAGTGCAGGGAAAAAATGATTTACGACAGGCTATCAAAATGGCGACAGTAGCAAACAGCCTGTAACGCACAAAAGTATGCTATACTTTTTTCCGCTTTTTGTTTAAAGAAAAATGAAAAAAGGTTGTTAAAAGTTAATCAGTTGTTACGATTTTTATTGCAGCAGTCTGTATGTCAGACTTACATAACATACCATGATGAAAAATGGTCCAAACGGCTGGCTGACATTTCATTAAAAACAAAGCAACTCTCACGCATACAAAAGCAACAAACTGCCAGCAAACATGTGTTTTGTTGTTTTTTTTTTTTTTGCATGCAACAAACACAGTGTGACAAACAATGCCAACACTTATACAGTCAATTGCACAAATCTTCTCCAGCCGAAACTTTTCTGTGTTTACTGTAGCTCTAGCTGCAGCTCGATTATAATTTAATCTACTGTGGTATGTGTGACAAACTCTCAACGCATGAGACGTGCTGCTGCCGCCATTTTTCACACAAATTCCACTCCACATGCCAAAGAAAATGGCTGCGACAAGGACACAACATAGATACACAAACGCAGACACACACACGTGCTCTTAGCTGCTGCACGAAATAGAAGTGTCTGTCATTTTTATAAATAACATTTTCCATGTACATAAGTTACCCTCTGTACAGTGGCGTAGTTGGGAGGGATAGTCAATATTGAAAACAGTTCCTTACAATGAGTCTATTATGCGGATATCTCCAGTTTAGTAGTAGTTCAGTTTATTTCGATATCGGCTAATGCTAACAAAAATCGACTCAACAACTACTTTTTTTTTATATCCTATAGTGATACGGAGTGTACTAACTTTGTGCAAATGTATGCGACACAGAAAAGCTGACGCCGAAGATCTCCTCAAGTTATCTTCAGTATGCTCTCCTCAAGTTATCTTCAGTATGCTCAAGGTTAGTCCGTGTTTCTGTCCGTCTGTATGAACACCTATATCTTGTTGATTATAACCAAATTTGAGATTAGCACTACTTTTATTATGCAAGTATATCAAGTCTATTTTTTCCGCCAAGCCACCTTTCACCTCCAATAAATTTCAAAGCGCTACTTTCTACAATTTCAAATGTAAATTTTTGATGTTTGAAATGGAAAAATCTTTTGTTGGAGCTTTGCTATAATCGGAACATAAATATAATCGCAATCAAGTATTTTAGAGGCTGAAATTCGAATTGCCTCAGCGGCAAAAGCATTTACTCCAACATTTATGAAAATGTAAAAAATTCACTTTTTTTAAAAATGTTCATACCATATCTCAAAAATTAATAATAGTCTGAAGTAATCGGTAGCTCTAAAGCCTTAGCTTTAATTTGGTGTATCGTACGAGTCTATCCGATGTCAAATAAGCATTTTATAGTCAAAACCAATTAGTAGGTCGGATTTGCCCCACCTTATACTATAAAGGTAGTTGAATTGGTAGAGTTTGAAAACTTAAAGTCAGCTCGAGGGGAAAACACTTCTTTTTTTATACCCTGTACCTATAGGTACAAAGGGTATACTAGATTTGTGCAATGTATGTAACGGACAGAAGGAGGCGTGGCAGACCCCAAGTCCTTTATACCAAAATGCTTATCATAACCTCGGGTAGCGATTGAGCCATGTCCGTCTGTCCGTCTGTATGAACACCTAGATCTCGGAGACTATAAGAGCTAGAGATACGAAACTTTACCAGCTGATGCGCATATTTCCTGAGAAGATGAAGTTTGTTGAATCATGTCAATATCTTTCCCTGTTCCCCCGTAGCAGATTTTCGCGGTTTTTAGCTAAACCATTTAATATTTTAATCTTAACAAAGCGATGCGTTGTGGTTTTTACATATACAAATTTCACCTCTCCTTGCCTATAAACTGCGTCAATATTTGACTCTACGCAATAATAGTAACAAACGACCTAGAACCACCAATTTTGGTAAGCTGATTCATGTGCCTCTAATGAACAAATCCACATCCAAATTTATCAATGCAATGTTTTGTACCAACAAAAAAATTTTCCAATTGGAAATTCTTAGTAAGAATATGCAGGAATACATTTTTTTTTGAAAAAAAAGGTACAGGGTACTGCACTGTCGGGCACCGCCTCGACTGTATTACATTTTTTTTTTCGCTTCAATTCTTCTTGAAATTGTTGGTTAAGGGTAACCAAAGTCGACCAAATTTTGGTCTTTTAATAAGATAAGTGACAAAATTATATGGATAAAACTAATTAGTAGGTCGGATTTGCCCCATCTTACACTATAAAGGTAGTTGAATTGGCAGAGTCTGAAAACTTAAAGTCAGCTCGAGTGGAAAACTTTTTTTTTTTCGCTCAATTCTAAGCTGAGATGGAAGAGTAACCAAAGTCGACCAAGTAAATTTACTCTTTGTAAAATTCCGATTACTTATCGAATTACATGCAACTCCCATTAAAAACATCTAGCCACCCCTCTGCGCGAATCTAGCTACGTCACTGCTTCGTGTGTTTGTGACTTGAGCAACAGCCAAGTATGTCATTGGCACTACAATCTAAAAACAAATGACAAAAATGTCAACAATTTCTGTATGTATGGCACCGCTCTCATTGTCATAACAACTTTACATACCTTACACACACACACCATTTCTTCCCATACTCTAACTCATAATATCCAAACATATCCAATAAATTTTTGCAATTTTCATGCCAACAAAAAAAAAAAAAGGAAAAAAAGAAATGCTTGGCAGCCCTGCTATTAAACTAATTGCACACTATGACCAAGGACCAAAGAAATGCGCTGTTGTTTTTGCTGCTTTTGTTGTCATTAAGGCGATTAAGCCATTTATGCCAAGGCAGCGAAAAATTCCAGCCAAAAATTGAGCCACTTGGCATGAACTTGAAATGTGGCTCAGCTAATTAAAGCAATGCGCAAAAACCGGAAGTCACTTTGACTACAACAACAACAACCAAAACAAGATGGCAGCACAGCGTATTTGGTCATGCCAAATCAGGCCCCTAATGATTAGGCAGCCGCGTCAGCAAAGTCAATGAGCAAAGGTGGCGCACCCGGAGTGCGCGCCATGAAATGCCTAAGCCTTGATTTAATATTGTATATAGGCATAACAACTAGCTTAAATAATGCTGCACTTGGTATTTTATTTTGAGCCTGAGAATTTCAAGACTTAAAAGTGTCGAAAATTTGAAAGCGTAAGTAAATATTTCGATTTTTATTAAAGCTTTTCTAACTAAATTTTATGTCAATTGCCAATTTTGCCGCTGTCTATTAAAATACCTAAAAGCTGTCCAAATAGACAGTCTGGCCCAAAGCTAAAAAGTTTCGCTTGTTACTGTCACATGACATGAGTTTAGCCCTTAATTGGAAACAAATTAGTGAAATATAGATTTTATTTTCATATTTTATTGTGAATAAATAATAAGCTGACCATATAGAAACTTTTGAATTTCGATTAGCATTGAATAAAATAAATGAAGAATAATCGATTATTTCAATAAAAACATACAATAAGGGAGCTATAATCCAAAATAGGCAAATCATTTGAAATTTATAAAAACAAGCATATTACAGAAAACTTTCAAAAGAGCTTGAAAGCGACCATTTATATGTCACACCTGCAAAAATCGCTGAAAAAACGCATGATTGCTAAAATTTATGAAAATTTATTGATTTTAAATTTAACTCAGCATTAAATTGAATTCAAAAAATCATGAAAAAAGTTTACATTCTTGGTCGCCATACTAAAAATGAATGGTTTCGGACAATATTGAAAAAATGTATCCGAAAATGGCAGAAAAAAAATTTGTGACGTCATTTGAGTCAAGTCTGGTTTATTTTAAAATTTTTCCTGGTTTATTATATATGTTTAAAAATCAAAAATAAGTTCCTTTATAAAAAATGGGCCACTCGGTGACCCGCAGTTTATAGTTTGTCGTTTCATGTCTAAGTGTCTTATGATCGATAGTAAAAATATCGACATCGAATATTCAGTATCGAAACAGAAATTAAATATATTCTAAATATCATTTAGCATTAACATTTAAGAAAATAAATGCTTTTGGTTTGTTTATTTGAAAGCTAAGCGTCTTCCATTCTTATGCTTTCGGATAATCTCCTAGCTCACGGCAAGTACTTTCTTAATGCCCTTCAGGGAAATATTCACAACTGAAGGAATTCTTTGAAACAAGAGTATCGAATGGCACGAATTTGCGAATGAGCCCGCTGGTAACACCCAGCCCACTTACCCACTTTTATGGTTGAGAACTCTTGCTCATTTTGGAATGTGCCAGCTGCATACGTCCACCCTATATTTAAATTTACGGCATTGGATTAACCTTGATGAACAGAACGCTTTAAGACTTCTCCAGTAGGGAGACTTTTTCCAGACTGCGTTAACTCAAGATGCTCCGGAGGCCCTTCTAAACCAGTTCGAAATTGGTTTAGGTATCATTTCTCTCAAAAATACTGACTGCAAAATGCAGACTCCATTGATTAATTCTTCAGCAACTTTCGCCTAGCCTAACCGCTAGTGCTGGAGAAAACATCGATGATCGAAGTTTAAAATCTCTATATATCGATGTTGGCCAATAGAGATGTTTCTCCAGTACTTCAGCACTCATCAAATTGGTGTTTAGTAGTGCTGGAGAAACATCTCTGTTGGCCAACATCGAGATATAGAGATTTGAAACATCGATCATCGATTAATTCTTCAGCAACTGTCGCCTAGCCTAACCGCCTTATTTCAAGGTATTCTAAAACCTGTTCCCTAGCCACAATCAATCAAAACTACAAAATGACGTATAAAGTAGTACTTAAAGCAGATACTTTCATTCTCCACTTGTTTTCATAAACGGGCTTTTAAATAATCCTGGGTGCCTTTTACGCATTGTGCTTGCTTCAAAAGCACCCCATTTATTCAACAGTCCATTTAATAACTACGCATTTTATTATCAACTTAAAAACCATTTAACTACTTTTTTATTATAATCAATTATTTATAATTGTGACTACTGTTAATTATATTTTTTCATTATTATTATGTATGCATGTGACTTTTTATTTATTTATTGTATATAAATATTTAACATTTTTTGTAAGTATTATACTTTAATCATAAAAACGCAGCTACAATAAATAAAATAAAAATGTTATTACTCATTATGGTTCTTGTGATATCATTTTTTTTTTTGTAAATATTTTTTGATGAAGACATAACATTTTTTTCATAGGTTTTTCTTGGTTTGATCATATGTAGTACAAAAGTTCTACAGGTTTTGTTCTTGAAATCATACAAAGTTTATTGATACATTAAAGCGTATTGCTTAATGTCTGCACATATTTGAAAACTATATTCAGTCCCTCCATTTCTGAGTCCGCTCCTGTTTATTATCTTAAATAATTGAAAGTCGCCATTTTTAGCTCTATGAAACAAAAACTTTTATGCTCTTTAACAGATCTTTCAATTTCCATCTGGCACCCCTATAGACAACACATAAAACATTAAAGATTAACGCAATCTTTGAAGATGATAGTATTAAGACATTGTATGCTTTAACTGCAGGGTTTCCAGTTTCAATGTCTAAACCTTTTCACAACCCGCGGGTTATGCCACACGTCAAAAGTTGACAAGGGTGTTGGTTGCCGTTGACCTCCCACACAGCAGAGGCGCCACCATCTACACCACTCCTCCTTCTCCTCCTCCCGTTTTACTTACACCCACATGACATACGAGGAGTGCAAACTTTTTTATATGCAAAGCAAACAAACAAAACGAGCGAGTTCAAGCAGATGGAAAAACAGAAGAACGTGTAAGACATCGCATATAAGAACAAGGGTGAGGATGTGGGTAAGAATAGGAACAGACTGCCATTTGGCTTTCTAATGTGTGACAAGCTCAAAGCAATTGCAAAACTTTCGTTACACATGTAATGAAAAAAATAAATAAATAAACAAACAAAAAACCACAAACTGACATATCATGCGCCCTGATAAAAGCGCGTGACACAATTGCGTCGATTTACAATGTGCCAACTTCCTTCTCCTAAGCCTGTACAGTCAAAGACACGGCGAAATCCAAAAAGATACTGCAAATTTTATGCTTAAGTAGCGAATTTTTAATGCTCTTTTAGCACGTCTTATGCGGTACAATGAAGACAAATAATGACCGAAAGATAATAATTACACAGGTCTACATGGGGTCATGTCAGTTGTTCCGAAGTAATTTGCTGCGTAGAATCTGAGTTCGGTGTCAGAATTGGCCCATTACGTCAAGATTTTGAGATATTGGAGGTTATGTACCCGAAAATTGGCGTTTTTTCCTACTTTTGAGGTTATGTACAGCGTGGTCCGTTACACCAGTTACCTCGTTTAGTAGCACTTTTACCCTTAAATTTCGACTTCAAGAGATCGCAAAGTTATGGCTATTCGAAGTTACTAAATATATTCCTTCGACGTCATTAGCATTTCACAGTTCTACAAATACCGGGGTCATGTCAGTTGTTGGAAAGCTAAGGGTCATTTCCGAAGTAATTTGCTGCGTATTTTGAGGTTATGTACCCGAAAAACGGCGTTTTTTCAATGCAGCGGGCATATTATGGCTATGTCTCCGTTGGAAGAACCAGATAATAGACGCATCAGCTATTTTTGGTAAGTCCGAGTGAAGTTGACGTTCGCAGATAACGAAGATATCGTTATTGAAATTAAGATTATTTTGAAGGGACGTCTGTAGGGATGCTCTACATCCAATAACGAATTGTTTTGGTTTGTCAAAAAACAGTTCGAATGAAAAGTGTGAACAGTGCAGACATTTGGATCAATCGATATAGTTATCGACACCAAAATTAGCTTGGTGGGACACCTGGACGAATGCTCTACATCCAATTAAGATTATTTTAAGGTGTTGTCAAGAAGAAGTGGCTTACAATATTAATATTATTTTTAATAATAATTAAAAGTGCGGTTCCATCGATCAATCGATATAGTTATCGAAATTAAAATTAGACTGTAGGTACGCCTCAAAGGATGCCATACATCGAATAACGTCTTGCTTTGGTTTGTTAAGTAGTAGTAGTTTATAATATTAGTAAGATTGTTAAATGTCAACAGTGCATTCTCATCGACCAATCGATATCGTTATCGAAATCAAAATTAGTCTATTGTGACGATTCAAGAGTTGCAATACATTCAATAACGAGTTTAGATTGGCATGAAGAAGTAGTTAACAATATTACCGTGAAGTGAAGTCATTGCTACCAATCGATACAGTTATCAAATCAATATTAGCCTTTAGAGGCGACTCAAGTAACGCAATACGTTCGTTAACAATTTTAAGGTCTCAAGAAGCAATGGTTCACAATATTAGTACGAGTGTAAAATGTTAGCAGTGCATTCTCATCGACTAATCGACTCTGTATCGTAATCGAAATAAAAATTTGTCTGTAGCGACGATTCAAGAGATGCAATATATCCAGATTGTCATTTTGACCAATCGATATCTTTATCAAAATCAGTATTCGCCTTTAGTGGCGACTCAAGGCAATTTTAGGTTCTCAAGAAGAAGTAGTTCATCATATCAGTACAACTGAAAAATGTAAGCAGTGCATTCTAATCGGCCAATCAATATCGTAATCGAAATCAAAATTAGTCTGTAGGGACGACTCAAGAGATACTAAGATTTAATAACTAATTTAGATTGTCAAGAAGAAGTACGCCCAAAAAGTGTCGAATTGTGAAGTCATTTCGACTAATCGATATCTTTATTGAAATCCATATTAGCCTGGATGGAGGCCGACAACGATTTGTTGTAGGTTATTGGAAATAAGCAGTTCCGAATATTAGTATTATTCAAAAGTGCAGTCCCATGAACCAATGGATATCTTAATCTGTGGGTCAACTGGAGGGGTGCTCAGATCCGACAAGGACTTGTTTTGAGTTGGCAAGAAGAAGCATATCACAAAATTAGTACCGCCGAAAAGTGTAAGCAGTGCCATCCCATCGTCTAATCGATATTGTTATCGAAATCAAAATTGAGTTTTTTTTTTTTTTTTGTTGATCGTTTATTGGTGTAATTCTATAAAAAGCTTATATTTAACAAACAAAATAATTATTATCTAACAATAACATTACACACTGTCAAAATTGAGTTTATAGCCGTTGGTGCCGCGTACTGGAATTATAACAAAAAAATCCCAAAAATAGGAAATGACTCAATATTAGGTAACTAACATGGAAAACCAATTTGCTAAGGCGCAAATGGTCCAGAGAACGTTCTTGTAATGCAATACTCGCGTCTATGCACGTACTGTGCATAGCCGCGACAAGAGTATCCAAAACCCGCACAGATATCAAAGAGCGACAGGAACATAACAAAAAAGCAAACAAAACACAAAGAGTACAAAAAAAAAAACAAAAAACACCCAAGCCATATCTAAGTGGCATCGTATGTCAAGTCAAAGCCAAAACCAAACCAAGCCACGTCAAGCGCACAAGGTGTACCCAGTGTGTATGCTGCTCTGCTATGTATGCTGCCAACGTAGGCAGCCAGTAAAGGGGGTATACATCAGTCAATCTAATTTGCCTGCAAGGCGTACTATGTGTAACTCCAACTCCGTCTCTGGAAAGCAGACAGCCAGTCAACAATTCACATGAAATATGTTTGATTAAGTTGTAGGCATTTGCCTGTTGAAGTGCAAAATATTTCACAGCATGAAGAAATGAAAGAGAGAGAGCCTGACTTACAAACAAACACAACAAATGCTTATATAAAATTATACTTTTATTTTTGTTTATTTTTTTGCCTGTTGTTGTCGTTGTTAATTTAAAGTTGTCCCGGGCTGGCATTTATTATTTAGAAATCAAAAATATAGCCACAGACGCTTTTTGCTGGCATTGTGTGCTCGCTCGCTCTTTGGGCTGCATAACAAAGCACTTTGTGATGCAGTTGGTAAACATACACACAGTTACCCACAAGCACACAGATACTTACACACACACACAGCAAAAAGCCAACACAAAAACTGCATGACAAACAATGGAGCTATGACTACACTGCGCACAAAAGTATGCTTTAAGAAACTGCACAGTGGGGCGTTAGAGGGCAGAGAAATTATTATGTATGTATGTGTATGTATGTGTGTGTGTGTGTGTGTGTACACAATATATTGCACTATATGCAGTTAAAACGACTACAAGGCAGTGGCCCCAAATTGTTTGGTTATTGTAGAAAGTTGAGCTCCAGCGCTACAGATGAAGGCATAGGAAACCTTGCTTGGAACAGGTTAAAAGCAAAGGTCTGTAGTTTTTGTGTTGTATAAACCAACGTGCCATAAGTCAATGGCTAAATGAATTCAAGTAAATGATTGCTATATATATGTGCATTTCATATTAGTTGTAAGTATCTAAAAATAGTTTTGTATAAATATTAAACATACGTTTCAATAGAGCAAGCTCTTAAGGTCAATTTAAATATTTAGTTGTTGTATGGATGCGTAAAAACAAAAAGCCTACACAGCATCTTTAACTGCATAACAGAGCCAAGTTACTAAATAAAACTATAAGAATTTCTTGGATCTTAAATCTTTAAGCTGGACTGTGTTTATGTCTTAATTTTTGGAGCGAGCTCAAAATCCATTAAACATATTTGTATGATTGATTATTAGTTGAAATTCAAGATGACGCGAGTTTAAATTTTATTCAGTGTCTGACTGCAGAATTGGAAAAGATTTCTGAATCTTTTTGTCTTGTATTCCTAAGCGCTGCCTTTTTGTAAAAGCACTCACCAGCCTTAGTTTAATTGATTTTGAATAAAAATATACCGCAACATGTTCTACAAGTCTACAAACTAAAAAAAAACACTTTAATTTTTAAAACACACTGTTGTTAAGCGACAACACAGTACAAAAAAAAACTATCTAGTTCTACAAGTCGCTGAACATAAAAACTTTAAAGAGCTTTACTGAACACGAACAGACAACACTTCAGCTTAACGTCTTTGCATCCTTATATAACATTCTTCCACTGTCCATTGCACACATCTGCCATAAATGCCTTTCACATCATTTAGATCCTCTGCAATGCGTCAAAAACGTTTTTTTCCTAGCCCATTGCACTTGCAGCACATCGTTTACTATTATTATGATGAACTAACTCAAGTTTGTTGGCCATAAGAGCAGAGAGCGAGAGATAAAGAGCAGGGTGTGAGGAAAAACTACTCAAACATGAAATATTGCATGTAAAAATTCTAATAGTTGAGAAAGAACCCAATTTCACTTTTTGGAAGCCAATAAAAGTTCAATTTTTTAAGTCACTTCCAATTTTATTTAACGTCATTACATTTGAAACTTTAATACCAAAAAAAAACTTGCACTTCCTTGGCGGAGGGAGTGCAGGAGCAGTTGATGTGGTGTATAAGTATGTTAACTAGGTGAGGGTTAGGGGACTGCCATAGGATGCGCTTTTTTTACTCGTCCAGCGATATTTAGTAGCATGTCTATTTGAGCATAGTAAGTTTTTCAGTGCACTTTATGATGCATACTTATCTTTTAGGAATTTTCCTAAGACCAAAGAATATCTTAAACTAAAGTATGATTAGTAAGAAAACGAATCCGATATACCCGTGTCCGTCTGAGGGTATTGTAACGCCTAGGTCTCAGATTTGTTTATTAGGCTAGACACCAATTTTCTATATTATATACGTAGTTATGTCTGTAAAGAGAAATTTACTTTTATTTTTTGATATCGAAATATACAGTATTCAATGGTCAATGCGTATTTTGACAAAGTGAAGTAATCACCTTATTTTTGATTACTTTTATATTATATTTTATATGTTATTATTTACTTATTTCTTCAAAGAAATAAGCATCACACAAAATGCAGGCGAGTTTTTGAGCAACAAATAATTATAACGCATAAAATAAAAGATTGATTTATGTTTTTTTTTAGTTTAATTATGGTTATCTAGCACTATCACCCAAAATTGGAATTTAGTCTATAATTGATTGCCTTATCGTTTGCTTTGCTGATACATATGGTCATCAAATTTGGCAGTTCGTTTTTTTATTAAATTGGGTCGTTCACTACTGTAATGTTGCCATGTGTTTTTAATTCAGCTGATTTTCATTGACATTTTTCTCATGTAAAGACTTACACACTTAACACGCTTTACACTCTTATGTATTTGATCAGCTGATATAGTGAGGCTTTTTGTAAAAAATGTTTTTCGCGCGCTTAGGCCATTTTATGGAACAGTTTTTGTTTGGAACCCTATCGAACCGGTGGAAGTTCGACAACAAGATCATGTGATTTCAGACCCTTAAACTTTTTACTGTTGGTTACGTATCAAAATGTAAAAATGCAGTTCGTGGATAAGCCAGCGAAGATTGAAGCATGATCCGTGCTATTCGCGAGAATACCGTTTATTGACCAATGCCCAAATGGGTTTGCAAAAATGGATTCGTTCCGCATGCAATTTCGATCTACAGCTGAGTTGATGCCACCACGCCTGAAAAGGGTCCTCTTAAAGCCAATGAATGGCATAGAATAAGGTTCTTTTGGTCGATAATAAAGATTTTTCGATTAGCTATTTGAAATTATTGCTTTAAAAAAGATTAATGACCCTTTAACTAACGCGACCGTTAATTTCCCAAGTAAAGTGAAACATCAAATTTTAATTCCTTTTTTCGAAGCCTAAAAATAAAGATTCTCGAAATGATTTTTAAAGCAATTACAATAAAACAATAAATCGCATTAACAAATGTGATTTACAATTTTATCATAACGTCAATGATTATTGATCCATTTTTGTGTTGTTAGTGTTTAAAAAAAAACAGTATTTTATTTGACTGTTTTTACAACAAATTTAAATAATAAGATTTATCAATTTTTGGTCAGTAAAGAAGAATGAATGATTATTTCCAGCTCAAACCACTTCGAACGGTACCGTATGGTCACCAAAAAAGGTATACGTTGTCTGTTTGGTGGAATTTCAAAAGGAATCGCTTATTTTACATACGATGGACCCGTCACAAACCCCCAAATTTATCCTAAAGTGTATTGTGATCAGGGTGACAAATTGAGTCGATGCACTCATAACCGAACAGGCCGATCTGATCAATAGAAAACGTCTAGTGTTCCACCAGAGATAGTAGGAGTTTGATGACTCGACCAAAAACTTTTTGAGCTTGATGGGATGCGTATTAGCCACAGGGCCACCATATTATTCCAGTTTTTTCACCTATCGGGGCTATCACTTGTATCCAGTCTCTGCATAGGGGTTTTTGGATAGGAGGACCTTCACCTCAAATCAGAACGTCAAAAGACCAGTTGGACCATTGTTTGTTTCATGCAAGAGATCATAACCAAATTTGGTCAGCGTGGAATCAATCCTAGCTTACCCGAAAGCACTGTACCAAAGATTTGATCAAAATCGGTTGACTATGTCATATAGCTTCCATAGGACCAATCAATCGGGCAAAAAAACTATTTTTGAACAAAATTGGTTGTGTTTCGTTTGTTTGTGAAGACATTGTAACCAAATTTGGCAGTCGGAAGTTTATTATAGTTCCCAATCAGTGTACCAAATTTTATCAAAATCGGTTGACTATATCATATAGTCCCCATAGGACCGATCGGTAAAAAAAATCTTATGACTTTTATATATCGTTTATATTGTAAAAATTCTTTGTTTTACGTAGATCTATATGATACATAAGCTCTTGATTTTTATCAAACTTTTTCAGGCAACTTACAGCTTAGTACCGATAAAGTAAAAAACTATACAAAAACTTTTTTGTTAACTTAGTTATGGCCTTCAAATTTTCTGAACTTTTAATAAAAACTAACTTAAACAAATATTAAGTTTTTTCCTAAAATCGATAGTCGTTTACATAATGTTGAAATGAAAAGAATAATTTGTTTCTAGCAAAACCACTGAATTTTGAGGATAAACGAAACTCAAACCATGGATGCTACGGTTTTTGTTCAAGTCACTTTTTCAAAAAATTATGATAATACCAAAAATTTAACAAAAAAGGCTCATAAATTTTTGCCTACTGTAGTTATGATCTTAAAAGTTGGGCAACTTGCATAACAATTCTTTACTAAACAGCATCTCATTTTCTTTCGAAATCCATAGTCGTTTACATAAAGCTTTTATAGCGAGAATAGTCTGCTTCTTGCCAAAAACTGCATTTTTAAAAGCAACAGCGCCCAAAATTAATATGCATGCATGTTAGCTAAAGTTCTTATAGTTTTCCAAGTTTTAAACCAATAACGTCTACAAATTTTCTTACTTCCAAAAGCTGTGTACGGTCCTTTTTTGGTTGCATGTTCCACACACGTTACTAGTCTTAGCCTTGGTATCAATTTTTCAATTTACTTTGCAACAATTTTCTAGCCAACTTTATTTCATTTATACATATATATTTTTTTTTGCACCCACTGCACTCGTTGCTTATTTCTATCGTAGCTATGACGCTGTTACTCAATTTAAGACGTTGTCGAGGACATTGCTCTGATAGTTATGTCTGAGCTGGGAGCGTATGCGTTGAGCTGTTACACAGTCTGAAGTGCTGCTGTTGCTGCTGCGTAAGCTGCAGTTATTGCCACATCATTTTCATTGCAATTTGAAATATTTTTTGCAATTTCATCTAACATTTTATGGCTTTTTGGCTGTATATCATCATCATCATCATCAACATATTAAATTCAAATGGGCATAGATGTGTGACCGCAAATGTGTAATATCAAGTGGCGACAACATTTAATTAGCTTTAATATGTCGTCATATGAGCAGCAGCAGCATGCAGGTGTAGCCTTGCACCAACTCCCACTCTGCTGCCCAGCTATCCGCCATATTTTAAACGCAAACAGCTCTTAAGCCCTGTAACTTTCCGAGATGCACACACACCATACACACTACCCATACACTTTATTGCTTGGAGTCCTGGCGTGATCCCATGTTACTGACTCCGCCTTGGCACAGCTTGGCGCCAGCGACTGACTGCAGTGCTGCAGGCAGCCATTTTCTCGTTGTTGCCGGCACAAAAATTTCCCATTTAAACTTTTCGCTACTGTACAATTTTCATTATTAATATGACTTTTTAGGCAGCCAAGCGGCGAAGCCAACTACTGCCGTCGTCGTCATCGCCGCCGCCACCACCCAGCTCCCAGATGGCACCTCTCACAGATTCAAGCTGCTCCGCCTTTGGCCAGTTAAGCGCGCGCGCCGTGTGTATTGTCAATGTTTGTCTGTGTGCTACGCTTCATATGCGCAGCGGGGCGCTGCCCAAATGCCAAGGATAAAGTTTCCAACCAAACCGGAACCAGAACAACCGCCATCGACTTGCTGTTTAACTTTACAGCTGCAGTGTGGCCGCCATGTTGGCTAACTGGGCAACAAGTGCAGCCAGAGACTACACTACGACAAAACACAACGAAAGCGACGACATTGTCCAGCTTGGTTTTAATCAAGCACAACTAATGGTTCGGGGTAAGCCCAAAACCTAAACGTAACCACCAAAGCCGCTTATTACTATAAAGTGAGATTAATGAATTTTCCCAGCTACCAGGCAGCGGATATGCTGGTCGCTGGGCCAAACGTCGTTCAAGGCAAGGCTTTGGTTTTTTTTTTTTTTGTTTAGTTGGCAATTAATGAAATTTATTTGTGTTGGCAACGGGCAAAAACAACAAGAGCAACAGCAACAACAATGCCAGCCTAGACGTTGATGTTGACGGCTTTTTCGGCATATTGTTATGCACGTTGTTTATAGAGTAAATGGGCGGGTATGTAAAGTTTGTGCAAATGTATGTAACAGGCAGTAACAAAAATTGGGCAAGCTTTGAGGTATATACAAGGCAAGACGAGTCTTTATTGACATGCACATCTGCTGCAATCAGCTCATCTTTAGGAAAGTTGATATCTCGAAGATCTTGTAAAAGCTCCCATGTTTGGTGCACTTTGTCTATTAATTCTGCTCGAGTTACGTTGGTAGAACGGAATTGTCTCGGTCTTAACCGCATAGACGAGTGATTTAAAGTAGTCCCCATGAAAGATATTCACAAGCTGCTGTACCGCACGATCTAGGCTCTAATCGTCCAAAAAAAATTACTCTATACAAGCTGCAAAGCCTTAAAATGTAGCATATAGCTCATGTGTGTCTTTTGTCAATGGAAGCTCACTTCCCACATACTTGAATGTATGGATTAACTTCTGAAAGCCGAATAGAAAAAAATCACCCTATATAATGCGAAAAGTCATCAAATGTAGTGGACCGAAGTACGACATCATATAGGGTTTTCCAATAAGAAGTGTTATTTTGGTATTCAAAGAAAAATGTAATTTTTTGAGATTAATGATCGAATGTTTATTTCATAATAAAGAGGAAGGTATTCCGTTAATAATGAAAAACAACATCTGCCAAATGGCCACCACGACCACGCCTACAGGACCATATCCTTTTCATGAAATTTTCCATAACCAAATCGCAAAGTGGCTGCCCTATGTCCTCGATAAGTCCAATGACCCCGCCGGACCATAAACCGCACCAAACAGTCACTCGTTGAGGATGGAGAGGCTTCTCAACAAAAACTCTTGGGTTTTCCGAGCCCCAGATGCGACAATTTTGCTTGTTGACGTAGCCACCGTGGTGGAAATGGGCCTCATCAGTCAAGATGATTTTTCGATGGAAGATTTTCACCATTTTTGTAGTGATTTTTAATAATTTCAATGCGTTGTTGAAGCGTGTATTGTTCCATTTTAAGTAATGGCGTAGTTTCTACTTGTCAAAAGTCAAAGAATAAAAGTTGCAAAAGTGACAGCTACCGAAATACCGGGTGATTCAAAATAACATCTCTTGTTGGAAAACCCTATACATGGTCGCCACTCACATTCCTGAAAGTATGGATTAACTTATAAAAATGGCACCCTATATAAGCGGCAGTTTAACCAAGAAGAATGCTTTTTATCGATAAATGGACAACATGCAGAAAATATGTTTATAAATATTAAACTTTCCTGATTTCTAAATATGTTCAGTTTGTTGTGCTTTCACTCACCCCAATAACATTTGAAGTTGGATTCCCCATGGGCCTTTGGTAACATTTTCATGTAGAAGTCAGATTTTTGTCGAACTTTCCAAAATTGTGAAGAAAGCGAAAAATGAAAACATGCGCGTTTAAGTACGATATATGTTCAGAAATACAAATTTCTTCGAAACAAAGATTAAGTTCGGCCGATAGTTCCAATGGCTACAATATGGTCAAAATGTGCTTATTGCAATTATAAGCAGAGCTTATAATTTTAGGTCCACAACTTAAGTTTATCGAATTCCTGTCCAAAAGTTGGTTTTTGGGACTCCTGAGTGGTTTTTGAAAAGTTGATCAAAGATTGGACTAACTGGATGCGCTATGTAAGGTGGTCATTTTTCAGATACTATTAATAACAAATAAATGCCATGGAATTTCCCTCTAATCAGAGCAAACTTTTTAAAGAACTTATTAATTTTTGCTGTATTTCAAATTAAAGTGAAAAATCACCCGCATAGCTATCATCTGTCTTCCTGTTAATGCTCGTAACGTTTTGGAGAAGATATTAGCAGATTTTATCAGTCCATCTGACTATGTATCCCTTGGTATCTTATCTTTCAAAGGTCAGATTATATTTTAGAAACTTATATAAATTACTGGAGAGATGTTCGGAGTAATTTAAAAATGTTCTTTGTAGAGTTTTTGAGTGCAAAGATATTTCTTTGAAAAGTAAAAAAAAATTTTTTAGACATAGGTAGATACACTCATCAGTCCTACGCTTTGGCAATTTTTTTATACCTTCTAAATAATAGGTTCTCTCTGTAGGCTCTCAAGAAATCTCTTAAAAAATCTTCAAATCTCTTACCGCTTCAGATTTTTAGAGAATGTTCCGCACAAACCAAGTAAGAGTATCTCCAAGTCGTTTACTTTCGTCCTAAATGTATGAAATATTTTGCTGTTGTTTCGTGGCAAGATTTCAGAAATGTCTGCCGAGTTTTAAGCAAATCATTTGGGTTTTGTATTTAGCGGCAATGTTGATGGCGGCTGCTTTTGGTCTTGGCGGTTTTTTTGGTCTAAATTTTACATGCAATTTGCAGACAAAAGGCACCAAACAGCAACCTGCAAATTGAAGAAGGGTGTGCTTCGGGGTGTGGCACAAAGGCATAGATTAAGCAATCTCCTAGCCATTAGATGGTACGCCAAGCACTCTAAAAGACCGCATATATATAAGCCAAAATGCTGTATATTCTTGTCATAGCTAAATTGCTTCACTGATTTTCTCACATTTTATGCTGAGAATTGAAAGAATTTAGTTTTTTGTAAAAATCACTTACGACGCAGGTAAAGCAAATTATGATAAATTTCAGGAAATGAAATGATAGAATCAGTAGAAAGCTAACTTTTATAAAGTAAAAATACAATATGTTTTTATTATATTTTATTTGCTGCAAAGTGTGTAAGAGTAATATTCATTGTGTTCATTTAAAGACCGAAAAATTTGGAAAGTATTTAGAGATGATAGAAAAAGTTCCAGAGTCCAAAAATTTACTTCACTATGCAATTATACCACCTTCGATATATAGCTGAAAAGGAAAAATTTAGTGCTTACAAATAAGAATCCTTTTAAAAGCATGAGCTTTTGGTATTTAAGAGATCGTGCCTAAAAAGGCTTTCAATATATGACTATTTTTCTTTTAAACTTTAAATTATTTGGAATATAATAAAACGATTTTTAAAAACTTTGTAGTCTAGGAAATTTAAGAAAACCATGAAAGTTAAAACTATTAGGCAGCTGATGCTATTAATCTTTAAACCTGTAGCATTACATCTAGGATCTAATACGTAACTGTTGCAAACTCAAGCTTGTGAACGCACCTTGTTATTGCAAACTGTTGCAAATATTGTAGATTTTTAAATAAAAGATGGAATCTCCCGGCAATTTTAAATTTTTAGTTTATTTTTGATACAATTTAAAGAAAGAACCCTTAAATGACTGTTTAGACTTATAAAATAGTCTTTATAATTTAATAACTACGAAGAAGGTTAAAATAAGTCTGAACTTTTATATTCAAAATATCACACTGCACTCATACTTCCTAATGTTAAAGATTAAGTGAATAAATTAAAATTGAAGAAAAAAAGTAATAGGAAGACATGTGCCTAGATTTCTCATGAGCAACTGTTGCAAACTTATGCTAGTGAACGCACCTTGTTAATGCAAACCTTTGCAAATATTTTAAATTTCCCAAAATCATACGCCATTATTTGGGTCTTAGTTTTTAACAACTTCCTGTTCGCTTTCTACGTTTCTAAAATAGAAAATCTTTGTATTCTTAACAACAAGAAAGACTCGATAGATGCCTACTGTAAATCCGAATAAGCATTCTATTTTTCTTAACAAATAAAGCATTCTTCAGCCAATTTCCTTTCAATAAGCTCTCTTATATGCCCAATGTAATCCGCAAAAAACAATTCTACAAAAATTTCTGCATATACCGAGCTTGTAAATATGAACACATACATAAATCCATACATTATATATAACTGCCTGCTGGCCAAGCGCTTCCACAATTAATTGCTTCTGAGTAACAGTTGGTCATGGGGCCAGGCCTTATTGGAACAACCAAGTTGGGTATTTTTTTTTTCACTGGTTAAAGTTTAACTTTTTAGTAAGATAAATCTCAATGTAAAAAATTTGCACAAGGAGCGTTAAAATAAACACGGCAATGCCAATAAAGCAACGTGATGGTTGCATGCCACACCTCTCGAAAAAAAAATAAAATATGTATATATATCATACTTTCATGGGCGTCACCGACATCGACGCATCCATTATTTGAGGTGGTAGCCGACTGTGAAATACGCTGTATATTTTTTGTATTAAAAAGTGTCAGCTGTAATGGCGTTTCAGTTTCTAAGGCTTAAATAAGGTTACCTATCAAGTTGGAGCATCTTGCACGTAATATAAAGGGTGCTTTTTTGAAGGTTTTTTTTTTTTAGTTTTTGATGGGCAAACATTCCGCGATTTTGTGGTTAATATTGTTAAAATTTTAATTATAATAAAAATGGTAGCCAATGCTCCCGAATAATACCATTTTTTTTTTTATCAAAATATATATATAAAAAAAAGCTTCATCTGTTGTGTTGAGAAATCACAGGCTTTCCGATGCCTTCTTAAAATGATACTTCTTCAAAAAAAAAAAAAAGAAGGCTGAAATTAAACCCTTATTGGTATCGAAAAATGTGCTATAAGGGTCGTAAATATAGTTCGGTTACAGTATTATCTGCGGAAATGTACTTGTACCTTGACAAAATTAATTAAGCCTAACGTTTCGTAGACTTTCAATACTTAAGACTGAGCATAAAATTAAGCGCATGAACGGGTTTTAAGATCGTAATGCATAAGAGAAATGTAGAAACTAGTGCTGAAAGTAACATCGATGTTATATCGATATTTTTATTTCGTTTCTTCTTCTCCCAAACCCTTGTTTACCCCTTTTCTGACTCGCTTATGCTCCTCCTGAGGTGTGAGTATGCGATCTCAGCATTCGTCTGCAGGCATTTCGATCCTGGATCATGTCATCGCTGAGACCCATTCGTTGCTGATGTTTTTGCATTTGATAAAGGTGAAGTTTTTTGCACTTGTGTATGGATATTCGTTAGTTATGGACTTTCCTTTTACACCGACGGTTGTCTCCAGATCCGGTAACCAATCGCATACACTGATCTTTGGAAGATCTTTAAGATATTAAAAATGTGCCTCAGGCTCCATGTGATGGTAAGAATGCCTGCATCTGACTAGTTCTCTTTTAGGGGCCTCTTACGCCAGGTAGAGAATACCGTGGTGCTAAATTCTATTCTATAAAAAGCAAACTACAAATTTTTAATCTTTGAAAAATGTTCGAAAAGTTTAAATTTAAAGTCTATTAAACTTCGTTTCGAAAACTCATTTTCTTATGTGAGAAATGTTCTATCATTTCAACTTTGTCTAGAAGCTTCGTTAAGGATTGGAAAGCTAAGAACTTATGACACGCCTGAAGGGTATGGAGCAAAACGGCGCAGCAAGTTTGCATCGGAGACTGCTCTTGCTGCAACCAATTTCAAGACCTAAGCGGTATTGTACATCGTTTAAAGCTTAGCGTTTTTTAGCAAAGTTGATTAAAACAACACACGATATACTTTTTGAAATGGGGGGGTACATCGCGTATCGGTACATTCTTGTCTTTAATTTCTTAATTTTTTCGGTCAAATACCTAATTCTTAATTTGCATAGTCTACGCCTAGTGAAGTTTCAGGTTCAAAGCGGTTCAGCGGCGCATATTGACTGACTGCAATAGACATCCTTGGCTTAGCTGTGTTTTGGTAAATTTCGGTATGCCTAGCTCTTATGCTTTCAAAGAGCTCAGTGTTCAAAATGTTTTGGGTATACATGCCCAAACATTTGGGGCCGTTACATACAATCGCCAGACCTCAGCATACTCGTTAGCTCAAGAGTATCGGGTATAAGAAATAAAGGTGCACACAAAATGCACACAGCTCAGCGACCATGCCCCGTAGACATGCCCTAAACGCCCACATATGCGCGCGCGCCAAGCACGTTTGAGTTTCACGTGAAAGCATTTTTAATCAAAATTCCCAACAGGCTAAAGTTGCGCGAGATCAAAAACACTTGCAATGCTGTTGCTGCTGCGAAATGTATCTATGTGTGTATGCGTGTATCTGTGTGAGTGAGTATCTATGTGTGTGTGCGTGTGCTAGTGTTACTCTTATTACTTCTCACCACAAAGCCGCTACTGGCTGGCACACCTACAGTGCCGGATAGATTGCAACACCTGCAAATAACGTGACTGTGTCTCACTGACAACAGGAGTTGGGGGCGTTTTTGTGGAGCAGTGAAGCGGTGAAGCTGGGGGCGTACTGACTGCAGTAAATCCTTTTGCCATGCATTTTATATACTACTAGCAATTGCAGCGCGCGGCGTCATGCAAACAAACGCAGCAGCAGCCGCTTTAAGAGCAACAGCAGCAGCAGCATCAGTTCCAGCTTCAGCCACATCAGGCAGAAACAAAACCACCAACCAGCAGCCATGTGGTAGCTGCTGAGGCAGTGGTGAAGAGTCTGAGAAGGCCAGGGGTCGCCAGCACGAAGGACGCAGGCAAATTTTGACATGTTTGTTTTTTATGCAAATATCGAAATAAAGATTAGTTTAACGGCAGCTACCAACTGCAGCTGAAGCAGCGGCAGAGACAGCGACAGCAGCAGCAGGGATTTTCACCAACCATAGATAAATTTCCTTGTGGGTGGTTCACAATGGAATTCCGCCCTGGTTTTGTGGCGGATGCTCGAGCTGTTGCTACGTATTTATGCGCAAAACGTTTAACTAACTGGCGGTGTTAGTGTATGCGATTTAGTGCTAATGTGGCGTTTGCCTTTGCCGTTGTTGTTGTTGTTTTTGAGCCAACGCCTACACTGAGAGAAATTGTAATAAAGTTCTGGCAGTTGCGTAAAAGAGTATCTTATATATATCTATATGTATCTTCAAGATACATATTTTATGGAAGATATTCAATCCAATCAGGCGTAAGCCAGAAATTAAAATTGCAAATTAATGGAAAATCTGGCGCCTCTAAGTTTAAAAGTTTTAAGTTTGAAATCAGTTGTAATCTTGTTAAGTCCATGAAATACAAGCATTAGGCCCAAAATCATTTCTAAGATTTATCTTATTGCTTTTGAGTTTCAATATCTTGAAGGAGAAATCTGCTTTATTAAGTCTAAAGCTTTGGCTGCAATAACAATTTAAAGCTATTTTCATCACATTGACATTATTATGCTCACTATTTCTCTCAGTGTACGCTTTGTAGTTGCTTAAATTTACTGTTTACAATTTGTTGTCTGTGCACTGCTGTTGGCTGATTGCTTGCTTTCAAAATTTATTGCATGCGATAATTTTTTTTCGCTACTGTTGGGGTTGTTGTTCTGGATTTCGTTCTCGTTGTCCTTTTTCTTTTTTGTTCCATTCTAGTCTTTTACACGCTTGCTGCGTATTTATTATAATGTTGCTGCATTATTATTTTCATATTATGTAGCCGTACTGTTGCCAATTGTCTATTATCCAAACGTTTTATAGGGTGTAGAGTGCTCTAAGCATTTGGTGCGCTGGGATGTGATACGGAAATTTAATTAAACACAAAACAATGAGGTTCTTGGCCAACTTGGCTGCATAAAGCTGGCCTAGGAGCAATGCATAGGCAGTCTATGCGGCACAATATGGTAAACTAGATAAGGGGATTTTAAGTTGGCCAGACGCATTTATAGACACTATAGGCTATGAAGTGACCAATTTGAGCTCCATGCCATAAGGTGATTTTAATTGATTTCAAATTTTGGGTGAAAAGTAAACGTTTTGAATGATTGAGCACTTCTTAGGTTTCATTCAATTCGAGCTGGCAGCTTTTCTAAGTGCTGCTGTTAGACCTGACCAACTGCTTCAATTTCAAACATAGTAAATTTTGCAATATTTATACCCTGTACCGTATGGTACAAAGGGTATATTGTGTTTGTGCAAGCCGAAAATGTATGTAACGTACAGAAGGAGAAGTCGGAGACCCCCATAGTTACCTAAAGTATGATCAGAGTGACTCGAGAAGTCGATATACCATCTCAGAGATGGTAAGAGCTAGAGCAACCAAACTTTCAGATTAGATCCCTTATTAATCCATAGGAGACAAGTTAATTATATTTTTTTGATATCGGGATTACATAATATAGCTCCCATAGGGGTGGTTCAGAGGACCTCGAAAAAAATCAAAAGTCTTAGATGGATAATTCGTTTGTTTATGAAGATATCATAACCAAATTTGGCAATCGGAAGTTTTTTAGAGACCCCCAGCACTGTACCAAAGCGATATTTCATATAGCTTCCAAAGGAACGATCGGTCAAAAAAAACGATTTTTTTTACAAAATTCGTTGTGTTTCGTTTGGTTTTGAAGATATCGGAACTAAATTGGGCAGTCTGAAGTTTTTATAGTTCCCAATCAGTGTATTAAATTTGATCAAAATCGTTTGACTATATCATATAGTCCCCATAGGACCGATCGGTCAAAACAATTGTTTGTTTATGAAATTATCGTATCTTTTGGAGGTTTTAAGCAATATTTCGGACTTAATTGCAATAAGGTGGTACAGGGTATCCCAAAGTCGTCTGCGCCCGACTTTAACGTACGCCATCTTTTTATTATGAAATTCATCCTAAAAATGAAGTCAAGCATATGAGTTGCTTTACAAACAAATTGATTCGTATAATATGCATGAAAAGAAAATTGCATTTTGACTTTGGCTTAAATAACTTTTAAAATTGGCTTATACCTGGCCCCATTTATATACCCTTTAAAAAAGATTAAAGGCAATTTGTCAGACTATATAAATCATGCAAAAATATTGTCGACTCTATAAGGGAAAAGACAGAGTATTTTTGACACTATAAAGTCAAAATTCCGCATTGGAAATGCTCTGTTTCTAATAGTTGACACATATGGTAGTCAATACTTCAAAAATGAGTATCGTTTATACCTAACTTAAACATTGCGCTTAAATTTTTTAAACTATCCACATCGTAACTTATAATTACCCCAATATCTCAAGCCATCAATTTAGCATCGAAAAATGTATCTAAAGTAGCTAAGTGAACTTTGTGGCATTTGCTAGACCACAAACTAGTGTCAAATTGCCATCAGCTCAGCTGCTTGTATTTTTCGTCTAAGCTACACTAATTGCTTCCTCTATTGTATATACAAATACATATAGATTAACTTACTCCCTTAGTAAAAGTAAAGCGTTACAAGCCGCAACAAATCAAGTCCATATATACACACCCACGCATATGCCAATTACATGGTTGTGGCGCCTCGCATACACACAAAAAGCATAATCAACTTTCATAATTAACAACTAAAAATGCAAACGCTGCCTAAAGGTATCAAATATGTTTGTTGGGTTGTTTTTTTTAATACCCTAAACACAAAGGGTTAAAGGGTGTATGGAGTAAGTGCAAAAAAATGTTGAAGGAAACAAGCAAAAATCACAAACTGTACGCCAAAGTGATAAGGAAGACAAAAGAAATCGATTTAATCAAGACTGTCTATCTAACTCTATTGTCTGTTTCTGGAAGATCCAGGAAATAGGTCAAGAAATGGTCTTGTTACGTATTTCTTCCAACATCATATTCAATCTATAAATCTTCCCTTTTTACCCTTGGCTGAAAATTTTATTAAAATCGAATAGCGTTCGGACCTTAAGCTCTCCTGAAAAAAATCTTTTTTGTAAAAAAAATATATAGAGTTGACTAAACTTACATCTTAAAAGATACCACTAAACCAGTTCCCCGTCATAGTTCTTCACTTTGTACTGCTAAAATTGTCTTCGTAGAAATCCATTCCAGCATATGCTTTAAAAAGCTTTACAAGATAAAAACTCTAAAAACTATAGACGTCACAGCGTATTTTATAGTCGGTTCGTTTTCACTATTATCAACCCACTTTTCTTCTTTTTTCTAGTCTTTGAACCTTTGGCCATGTTAATTTTCATATATTTTGCGGTTCGTTCATGGTTCTAATGCCAGCATCGACAATGGCCTCATAAACAACAACAAGAGCTATAATAACAACAACAACAACTAGAACAACAAAAACAACGACTAAAACAACTAAAATATCTAGACAGTAAATTATAAGTTGAGGCCCCAACCAACTAGCATAAAGTAGTGCACATTACTCATACGCCGCGTACATAAATTTTACGAGCTGCCTTTTCAACTAGCTACTACCATGTTGGTAATTATTTTCCGTTTACAAAATGGCTGCCAAAATGGCAAACACCTGGCCAATGCTATAATAAAAACATGTTGAAGACAGCACCAGAACGTATTACTTCATATTTAGATAGTAATATATCCGTTTTTATTTTTTTTTTTTTTTTGGCAATTTATGGCTTTTGAAATTTTATTGGTTTGTTAGGTAAATATAAATGTGCGAAATTGTTTGAAAAATGTTTGCAAAAACATTTTAAGTGTGATTATATGGTAAATGCAGTGTTTTGGCCAATTGCGTAATTAATTGGCTTTTGTAAATGAATGCCAGTTTTGGCTGCTTTATGTAAAAAGCAATGGAGTTTATAGGTACTGTCAAATTTAAATACAGGTGCACACTGGTGGTAACCGCGGAAGAGGGAGACCTCCTCTGAGATGGAAATATTAGGTATCTATTGACCTGGCTAGGTTTGATATTTCAGTGCGCGGAAAGCAGAAACGACTGGCGAAGGCTTCTGGATGCGGCCAAGACCGATCCACGGTTGTAATGGTCAATTGATGATGATGAAAATTTAAATATCTTTCTACTATACAGCTGCAAGTGTTGCAAACTATCGATCGATTGTTTTTATTTTGACGCCTCAACGATATCGATACAAAAAGTCTTCAGACCAAAAAAATCAGAAATCTTGTCAAAGCCTACCTTTTGCGCACTACTGTACATCCTTCTTCCATTTCATTTTCTTCGACCTGATAGCTTTCTGATGTACACAGGCTAAAAAGAAAACACACAAACGTGTTCACTGAGAGTGTGTACATTCAAAATGTTAAGTCTCTCTCTTTGGCTTGCTTGTGTATATTGTAAAATAAATTTGAGTACAGTCGAGTTTAGTACCGCATAGCACTATACAGTACAGTGGAGTTAGACATGAATACAGTCAGGCAGACCTATAGTGTGAGTGTATAATTTGTAGAATTTTTTATAAGCCTAAGTTCTTTGGAAGGAACATCGTGTATTTTCTCAACTCAAGTAGCACATATCTACAAAATTCAAAATATAAAAGGTGATTTTTAATTCAACTTTCTTTTTGGCAACACTGTTTTTGTCAGCTCAGCTGTTTTTGTGTCTTGTGTTACTGTCAAACATGTTCAGTTTGGTCTATAATTTAACCATGAATCGACTGACAAACGAACAATGCTTGCTGATTATTGAATTTTATTATTAAAATTCATGCTCGGTTAAGAAAGTGCATCGAGCACTCCTTCCATTTTATGGTCACTTTTGGTGACCTTCTGAGGCGGCTACTTGGAATTTTGTGACTAAATTTCGAACCAAATTTACATTATTGGACATTAAACCACCAACACGCTTGCGTAGAGTGTAGACAGAGACAAATATCGCAGCTGTATCGATTCGGAGCCGATCGCAGCAATTGGGCCTCTGTTACTCCACTACGTGGAAAATTTTGCGGAAGGATTTGGGTGCAAAACCTTTTAAAATACAGCTGCAAGAATTGAAGCCACACGACCTACCACAACGGCTAACTATTGGTGAATGGGTGCTGGCAAAGTTGTATGAAGATCCACTTTTTTATCGGAAAATTGTGTACAGCGACGAAGCTCATTTCTGGTTGAATGAAAACGTGAACAAGCAAATTTGCCGCATTTGGTGTGAAGAACAGCCTGAAGAATTGCAAGAACTGCCAATGCATCCCCAAAAAGTCACTGTTTGGTGTGGATTATGAGCCGGTGGCATCATTGGACTGTACGTTTTCAAAGACGACGAAGGCAGAAACATGACTGTGAATGGCAAGCGCTACTGTGCGATGATTACAAACTTTTTTTTGCCCAAAATGGAAGAGCTGGACTTGCCTGACATGTGGTTTCAACAATACGGTGCCACATGCCACACAGCACGCGAAACAATGGCCCAATTGAGAGGCGAGTTCGGTGATACGTTTGGGCCCGGTCAATTGGCCGCCTATATCGTGCGATTTAACGCCTTTAGACTATTTTTTGTGGGTCTATGTTAAGGCTCATGTCTATAGCAACAAGCCCGCAACGGTTGAAGCACTGGAAGCCAAAATTGAAGAATTTATTCGTGAGATACCAGCCGATATGTTGGAGAGAGTATGCCAAAATTGGACCCAGCGTATGAACCCTTTCATCATCTCAAATCATTCAAATCATCTTTAAACATTAAATTATATAGATCGTTCTATAAAAAATAAAAATTTCATACATATTTCTGAATTTTATGTGTTTATTTATACAAATATGCATTTAAGTTGATTATCTGATGTATCAGATAGAGTCCCAGTCAAACAAGAGACCATAATGGGCTGTTCCTAGCGATTACGATAACGATGTAAACAGACATCGATTTAAAATTAAAAATAAAAATCATCATTAAGACGCCTTCATTATATCCACATTTCCATTATGCAAATATGCCTTTAACTAGTTGCAATTAAAACTCTTAACCAACTAATTAAGTTATCGATAAATGCCCAAGCAACTTTAAATAGAGTTAGATAAAAGATTTCCCTATTAACAAGCTACTGGCTACTTATTTAAGTAATAATTACAAACTTCCTGCAGCTAATCATTATAACCACAAATTTATACAATATTTTACAAACCACTTATCTTATACACTGCTCAAAAATTCATAGCAACACAATTGCTCATTAACTGCCAATTAAAACTCATTTAAAATATTTAAATTTCCCGTCTACACTTCATCTATTTAAAAGTTTTGTAAAATATTCCTTGAAAAATTTTGTGCGCCAAGCCGGAAAATTTGTTATTGATTTGGTCCAAAAAGGCAGAGAACTTTTTGTTACTTTATTTTTATTTTTTTATTTTTGTTGCTATTTATAATTTAGTACAAAAATTTCGAAATACTTGGCAAAAAACGCAGCAGAGCTTAAGCAAATTAGTTCAATTGCCAGCTGCCCCCTGCTTTCTTCCAGTCTCTCTCGCTCACACCGCTTATAGACATGATTAGGCTTAGGCCAAAACTTTATCCTTTGCACAGTTGTAAATAAGCAAAAGTAAATTTTGGCAAGTAATTTAAGCCACATAAACAAGCTGGCAAACAACTTTTCAGGCTCTTGCGGGCATGGGCTGTGGGCCGAGTGCTGAGGGGGCACAGTTTGCCATGTAAAGTTCTTTACCCAGTTTTAATTCAAAATCAATGTATGAACTTTGTTTACATTACGCCACATTGCCAAGAAACTTTTTGCCCAATCCCAAAACCCTTCCAACGCTCTTGCGGCTTTACAAGCTCTCTACACAGCTATCGCCTGCAATTTCGGCGTGCTGCACTTAGAGTGCGTCTCCCATAGCAAATAAGTTACTAGTTGTTGCACTTACCTTCATATACGGTTAAGGTGGCATCGGCGGAGACGGCATCTCCCACGCCATTTTCGGCAACGCACTCGTACGGCGCATCATCACGCCCTGCGCGTACGGGTTCTATGCGCATTATGGAAACGCCGCCGGGTTGTTCCAGCACCGAATAACGAGATTGGGTGCCTGCATAGGTAATGATAAAACGTGCTCGTCAGCTCATCATATAGCTAAAGTTTTTAAAGGCTGCGGCGGCTTACCTGATATTTTCTTTCCATTTTTACGCCAAACAATTGATGGCGGTGGATCACCGCGTGCCGCACAATAGAAGCTTGCCACACCGCCCACACGCACGGCCAGATTTTGCGGTTTTCTGATGATCTCCGGTGGATCTGTGAAGATTTAAAAGAACAACGCAAAAGGCTTAGTAAGTGGTTTGTGCACAATTCTGATAGCTGAACACAACTTGGGCCGGGCTGGACTGTTTGACTGGCTGTAGCTCGCAAAAAATAAAACGTGCACTTTCAACTATTGCAACAAAATGGCGTTTTTAATTTTATATACGCCATTTTATGTATCTTTTACCTGCATGTGTGCTTTGTACATACTACTATATCTGTATACACTTTAACTATTCGATCTGAGGTATACTAGGTTCCTTATGAACACTGAATTGACTAAGGACCGTGAGAAAATGGCTTTTAGTGTGACCAATCCCATTTGTGAGGCATTCAGCGACTTTTGAACTATGGTTAGATTTTAAGACATTGGTAGAAGCATGCAGGGAAAATGGAACATATGGTCACACTATGTGCACTGCTTATTTGTTAATGCAATGTATGGTCACACTATGTGCAATGCTTGCAAGCAGTTTGAACTCATATACAAAAGTTTCAATTTTTTTCATATTTAGAAATATATTTATTGATTTTGTATTGAAGAATCGAAAAAGAGAAAGAAATTGTGCCAGAATTCTGCGACAATTGGTTTGATTGTGAGAGATTAGAACAGGCATGGGAAATAAATGAAACATATGTTTACACTATGTACACTGCTTACAAGCAGTTTGGACTCAAATGCCAAAGTCACAAAATTTTCATATTTATTTTGTGTTTTAAAATTGCAAAAAAAGGAAATTATTGAAGAATTCTGTGGAATTTGGTTTAGTTATGGGTATTTCGGAGCAGCATTGAAAGTACATTAGACAGCTGTTCACACTATCTTGAAAAGTTTAAGTTTTCATATTTTCATATTTAGAAATATATTTATTGATCATGGAATTCTGGGACATTTTACAATCTAACTATACTGCTTACAAGCAAAACAATGATATACCAAAGATATACCAAAGATTCCATATTTCTGTATGTATATATTTTTTTATTTTTTGTCTAAAGGCCCATAAGCAGCATGCAAAAAAAAATCCCAAAAAAGGGAATTTTTTGTTTTATAAGAAGTTTTGACATTTCGTGCGGAATTTTTGCATGCTGCGTATGGGCCTTTAGAATAAAAAAGGAAAATATCACAAAATTGTGAAACGAATGGTCACACTATCTATACTGCTAACAAGCAGTTTGGACACAAATAGAAAAGTTTCCATAGTTAGGAACATATATTTTTTTATTCTGTGCTTCAAAATTTTTTTGTTGTTTACTTGCAAATACTCAATAAAAAAATTTATTTTTATAAATGGCATGTATCAGAGGTATGTATTGTCGCCAGTCCAGCGTGCAGCTTCAGATTTGAAAAAAAAATATATTCTGGGACATTTGTTTGGATTCTGGTAAATCGAAAGTAAATGGAACAGCTGGTCACACTATTTAAACTGCTAACAAGCAGTTTATACTCACATACCAAAGCTGCCATAGTTAGTGAAACATTTTTTTTATGAAAAGAACATTCCGCTGTCGTTCATTGTCACGACTGTTTTTCATATTTTTATTTTTACATATTTGTCACAATATGCTGTCAATACGATGTTGCATGTTGCATGCTGTTTGCACGCGCTCACACACAGTTACTGAGCAGATACATAGATACAAATACAAACCCATGCATTTATGGATACAGACAGCTGCGCCACGTTCAACAAATCTGACAAAAATCACGAATCGTTAAACAAACAGTAAAAATATTGTCAACGTGCATGTCATACAGCCAGTACAAACCCAACAAGGATGGAAGCAGAGCCCAGTTAAGTAGTTTACCCAATATATCAATTCGATTTATGATTTTTATTGATATTAAATATTATGCACATTTAATTTTATTTTGCTTTTTTTTTCGCTCACGTATGCGCCCTAACACCTTGTTCATAAGTAAACTTACGTGTCAGATATTGGATATATGGAAAATCCGAAAAATTTGCATCTGCAATATACGGCGGCAATGGATTAATATTGATTGATTGCAACGTACGCGACGAACGATATATATATTTTTTCGTTTAACGCGTGTTATTTTTATTTTATTTTTTTTTATTACGTCAGATTATTTTTGGCTTTTATATTGATAATTATGCGTTTTAATATAATAATATATGGCTAATGGTATATAAGTTAAGTAATTTTAAGCTTAGTCATTAACTTAAAAGCCTTTAAGTACGTAAAAATATAAATAAATACTTTAAGTTAAGCCTTATGTTTTTTAATATCAATCAGTAGAATTGGATATAAATTTAAATTAAATAAATACTTAATTGTTTTACTGTGATATTATTACTACATATTATTTTGCCTGCTTAATATAAGGAATTAATTTAAAAGTGATATAGTTCTAAAATATATTTATTTTCATAAAATTTTGTTTCACAAATCGGTTGACTCTTTTATAAAAACTTAAATTTTGTTTAAAAGGCACAAATCCCTTCACTCATCGATCTATACCTAGTAAAAATACCTTTTGCAGATCCAGCGTAGTTCTGGTAACTCCCGATGTTTAACAAAGACAACGATTTTAGAAAGATATTTACACGCCCTTAAGTTTGTTTTTAACAAAGGAAACAGGAAATAGGTAAGATTTTCTGTTCTTGGCTTAGATGTCTTTAATTTTAATAAAGAGAATAGTTTTTTTGGCTTTTTGATAAAAATTCAACAACTTGTCAAGGAAAAAGTAAACACTTCCATTTATTTTTTGTTAGGAGAAAGTTGTGAAGAATAATTTGAATCTCTTAATCTCTTTATGCCCTGTACCATATGGTACAAAGGGTATATTAAGTTTGTGCAAGCCGAAAATGTATGTAACATACATAAGGAGACGTCGGAGACCCCCGAAAGTTACCTAAAGTATAATCAGGAAAGACAAGAGTAGTCGATTTGCCCATGTCCGTCTGTCCATCTAGATCTCAGCGTTGGTAAGAGCTAGAACGACCAAGTTTTCAGATTAGATGTGTAATTATGTCAAAAGAGACAAGTTTATTTTATTTTTTTCGTTACCGGGGTTATATTATATAGCTCCCATAGGGTAGTTTCAGAGGACCTTGAAAAAAACTAAAAGTTTTAGATGGATAATTCGTTTGTTAATGAAGATATCATAACCAAATTTGGCGCTGTACAAAATTTTATCAAAATCGCTTGACTATATCATATAGCTCCCATAGGACCAATTGGTCAAAAACACGTTTTTTGTACAAAATTCGTTGTTTCGTTTGGTTTTGAAGATATCCTTACCGAATTTGGCAGTCGGAAGTTTTTTATAGTTCCCAATCAGTGTAACAAATTTGATCAAAATCGGTTGACTATATCATATAGTCCCCCTATATCATATAGGACCGATCGGTAAAAAAAAATTTGTTGGTGCAAAATTCGACCAATTTCTGTTTGTTTATGAAAATATGAAAATTTGCCGAATAAAATATCTTTTGGAGATCTTTAGTAATATGTTGGACTTAATTGCAATGTGGTGATACAGGGTAACCCAAAGTCGTCTGCGCCCGACTTTAACGTACGCAATCTTTTTAAAAAGGGAAGGGTTTTTGGAGAATTTTTTTTTTTTTTTTGGTAGAATGGATTTTTGGATTATAATTTTTCAAATTGACACAAAAAATTAATTTTCTGATGTTTTGTTGAAAAAATATTCCATGCTTTACATGGAGGGTACAGAATGTACAACAATTTTTTTGTGTAAAAGTCTTCGAAGAAAATAAGAACAAGGAAGTATTTTAGGTTCTTAGGCTAAAACTCATCAATATGCCAAAAAAATAAATGTATCTTCTTATTGTTTCTGAGAATATTCCATGTTAAACGAGAAATTTTTCAAATTGTCACAAAAAATTGTTTTTCTGATTTTTTGTTGGAAGAATATTCCAAGCTAAACAATGAGGACAAAAAATGGACAAACATTTTTTTATGTATCTGTCTCCCAAGAAAATAAGAAGAGGGAAGTATTTTAGGTTCTTAGACTAAAATTCATCAATATGCCAAAAAACATGTATCCCATCATTGTTTTGGAGCATAGTCCATGATAAACGAGGAGCTTTAGGTTTTTGGTTTTTTTTTTCATTAAATCGTCACTCCACGATCTAAAAATTCAAGATTTTAGGGACATCGTTTTAAAGAAAAATAATTCAGCTCCTCTTTTTTGTTATTAGAAGTATATTCCGAAAAACAACTTTATTTCAGGTTGGTCTAAAAATATAGGAAAAGATTGAGGGATAGAGAGAACTAGTTGGATGTGGTATGTGCTGGTGATTATGAAAAATTGTGGGTACCTACTTCTTGTTTTTCGTACTCAGGATGTATTTTTTAGTTCGTCTGAGCAAACAGTGGGCAACAGGAGTAAAGGCAGAGGATATACTAAAAGTATAGTTAATGAAGAATGTGCTAGTTGAGAGGAAAAAGTGTCGGAACTCTTTTAGTAGTCCAGATAAGTTTTTAGCTGCGTCTGAACCAACAGTAGCTTCAGTCCGTAGACGTTAATGCTCAATTACAACAATATTGTCCTTAAGTTAGACTTAAAGACTTGAATACTTCGAACTTTGAAAAGCTCTTCAATAGAACTGCAAATAATAAAGTTCTAGGTAGGTATTTAGGTTATGGCGGCAGTTGGGACTTAGCTTCCCAACTCACTTAGGCCAAGAAAAGGCCCGTTGTGATACCGATAATGGGAGTAAATAATAAGGATACAGAATAGACAGGAAAAATTAGGGCAATAGAAAAAGTGGAAAGAATAGGAACACGCTTTACGTGAGATTCGAATCCACAACCTCTGGGATGATAGTCTAGTACACTGCCGCTAGGTTATCTAGGCCGCTCAATAAAGATCTAAAAGACTTGAAAAAATATTTTTTTATTTTATTTATTAACATTAGACTAAGTATATAATACTAAACCTAATATTAGGGAAGAGTGCGAGCAACAAGGCCATGGAAACTGTTAACAGAAGGTAAAGCAAAAATAGAGTAGAGTCTAATTGTTTGCAACATAGTAAGTACCCTACTATGTCGGGCAGAAATGCAGAATTGCCCAAAAAATTTAAACTACAAAATATTTAGTTTCTACCTGATCAGATCTTGGTTACAAAGAGTAGGGTATATCTTGCTTTTCAGTGGAAGATCAGCAAATACATATGTATATTCATTCATATTCATATATATATTTTTAAAGGGCATTTATCCTCAAAAAACTATTCTTAAAAAAAAAACCGTGTAGACTGCTGATTGTTGTTGCTGGAGTTGTTAGTCTGTAACTTCTGCATTTCTGCAGCGTTCTAAGGGTAGCTCACGTCGTTATTCGTTCACTTTTGCACTTCTACACAACTAATTATTTGTATAAACCAAGTTAATATACTTTTTATTCAAATTGTACAACAATTTCGAGAATAACGTAGCAAAGCAGCAAAAGGAAAGGACACAATAAACATATGTATGCCAGAAAAGGCACTCCCAAATAAGTAAACCAAATAAGTAAGCATTGCTTTCCTACAAGAAGCATAGCTGGCTTACATTTTACAAAGTTCACATTAAAAGCTATTCATTTAGATAACTTGAATTCATTCATAAAGTTAAAAACCTGCCACACTTTATTAAATGCGGTCACTTTAAGATTTCCATGAGGACTAAACAATTTTAACAAGTTTACTCGTATAATACTAACAACAAGTAGCCAAGGTAACTAACAACAGCATTGCCCAAGGCCAAAAGAAATTTTTGTATAAATAATATTTATAAGGGCCATTTTTAAACATAATATTTGTAGTAAAAGGAAAAATGTGAAATAAACCAAAAAAAAAAAGAAAAGAAAATATTACTATTGTAAATAATTTAAAGTTTTGCTTTTTGTGGCTTTGTGTGTGTGTGTGTGTGTTAGGAGCAGTATGTGGCAAGTGGCAACAATGCAGCCACTTTTGGGCCAAAACCCAGCTGGTTTAGTAGTTGCTGTATATTTTTGGTAACATGCAGACAATTTAGCCATAATGCGTTGCCATTGTTGGCTGTATCATTTGGCAAGTTTTACATAAAACTTTTGTTAGACAAGTTTTAAGATTTTCTTTTTTATTTTCGAAGAAAATATTATAGTTTTGCAAAATGTACTAGACGCCATCTTAAGTGATATAAAAATGTTTTTGAGTATAATTTTAGGTTTTAATTTTTGTTTGTACAAGTTTTTGTAATGAAGATGGTATTTTTTCGGTATTTTTAGCACAGTATATAGGACAGATTTTGGTGCAATTAAAGCAGCTTGAAGTGTAATGTAGTTCATATCACACATTTCAACTTTTTTTTTTTGGTAATTTTTAGCACATTTTGTAATTTCAAGCATTCGATGGCATATGCCTCTAATGTGAGCATATCAACAGTGCAGTGAAGAACTAGACAACAAGACGCACCAAGTGGTCAAAATGCTATGTAGCTCCAGTGTGACCATATTCAACGTTCAATAACTATTTGGCAATTTTTAGCGCATTTACGTTAAAGTTTTTGCTATTTAAAGTAGTACCAAAATTGCTTCAGTAGTTTATCTTGCATGTAGCCAAGTCATAAAGATAATGCAATTTTGTGCTCATATTACATTCATATGTCAATAAATATTGATTCAATATTAAAAACTTGCTGTATTTTTGCATATTTTTTTTGTGCAATGCTCATTATATATACCAACTGTATGGCTGACTGACTAAATGGCTGACTGACTGACTGTATGACTAGCTGGTTGCCATTATATTTGCCAAGACATTCGCATCCGTCGTTTGGATTTGCAAAGCACTTGAAAGCATTTTACGCTTACGTTAACAGTTTTTATAGCCCAAGCAGCAATAAGCATATTGGTTTGTGGCTGTAATGAGCTATGTGCTGCGTTCTCCGTCCTTCTACACTCTATGGGATGAAGAAGATGGTACTCAGGCATCGGTTCTTGGCTGCCATCAAGAAGACGCAATGTAAATTGGTATGTATCTTCTGTATTTTTTTTTTTTTTTTTTTGCCAACGTTTCGCGCATTTGTTAAGTTTTATGTTTGCTTAAACAATTTGATGGCATAGCAAGTGATAGGGACAGCAGCAATAGGGAGGCGGCGGTCGTTGTAGGGGCCTCACAGGAACCTGCTGAATGCTGCCAGACACTTCCGTGACGACTCATAAAAAGCGTATCATTACGGCTATAAAACAGGGATTTCTGTTTATTTGTAGGATTGCTACCAGCTACTTGTTGTTGGTTTTACAAAAATTTAAATAAATTTAATTATGTTTGTGCTTCGGGGCTGCTACTGCTCCATGCTTGTTACAAAGATTAAAGGCATAGCAAATGAAATTTGTAGATCCCATAGATATGGACATGGATACCGCTTCCAGCTAAATGCAGCCAAACGCCAAACAACGAGTGTGGCGTGCAACATGCCGTGCAACTTTCTGCTGATTTTTCATTTCGCACGTTTTCTACGGTTTTATATGTACTAGAAATAGGAGCTATACATATATGGTGGAAAGCGGGAGTTTGGGTTTTTAGAGTTTTGAGGTTTTTAGGGGGCTGTACTATGTAAGCAGAGCAAACAATTTCGTTGTTGATATGTGCAAATTGATTTCAACGTTTGAAATGTGCAGTTATATAGCTCCCTCCCAACAAATACTAACAACAACAACAGTAGCATCGTTATATATATAATATATATGTACGCAGTCAGGCAATTTATATGGAAATTAATACTAACATTTTTACTAGTCTAAACCTAAAAAAAAATCGAATTGATTTTTTAAAATATATGCAATAAATGTAACTTAGACAGTGGCGTAGTGGGTAACTAAAATCAAAGGGGCTAACTATTAATTTGTGAATGGAAAGTTTAGAGAAAGTTTTTTTGAAGATTTGTTAAATAAGCGTAGCTTGAGATATTATAAGAGCCAAAAAGTTTTCAGATACGTTCCATGTGAGGACATCAGGCTCTTAGAAAAACTACAAGGAACTCTCTGTTTATCAATGTAACTATTACAATCATACAGAACTTAAAAAATAACTAAATCTACAAACAGCTTTCTTTTTATTAAAGCAACTTTTACAATCTTCTATGCATTTATTTACCAAAAAAATCCCAGCTCTCAATTAAGCATCATCACAATTTTCTGCATCTCCCACCGAAGCATAGAGCCTCTGCTCTCAGTAAGTAAAAAATCTTAATCTTAAGGTTTGTATGTGTGGCAGAGAGTTGCAACGGGTCATACATGTTCGCTCATACGTGAGTTTTAGCTAGACTTCGTTATGATTATGTCTGACTGTGATGATCGTGCAGTTTTGCCTACGCGCAAGCAATGTTCGAACATGGTATTCAAACTCATGCTTGCATGAGCGAAATGTTCGCTAGAAATTGGGTCGCTTATGACCAGAGAAGCAAGCCAAAGATGTCAATTTGAGCACAGCAGTAGAGCAAAATTATTACTTAGTTCAACTTTGTACATTGACAGAAATAAATTATTATATATGTCGCTATGACCAGTTGTCACCATGATATATATTTAAATATTATAAACAATGACCAAAAATTTCATTCAATATTCAGCACTTCAAACATATATGAATCAACATTTTCAATAAAAAACGTGCTGTACTAGCACGAGTTTGAACAACTTTTTACGCCATTCTCCTCCCCCTGCGCCTTCTTCTACGCCATTCTAGTTGCTTTACGACTTTTCCTCCTTCCCCAGTTCCTTCTTCTTCCGCATTCTCGTTCCTTTCTACCACAAGTCGAAAGTCTCAATGCCGCCTAAAAAGTTTTTACTTCAAAAAATTTTATTTAAAAATTTGTGTAGCATACTTTTAGTTAATTCTCTTAGTTTTTCAGCAAGCAGCTATTTCTCGGGTCAAAAAATAACAAGTCTAACACTTTTTGCTTACACTTACAAAATCTCAAAGTTACTCCCTTCGAAAGTCACAATGCCGCCTAAAAAGTTTTACTTTAAAAATAAAAAATAATTCAATTCTTTCGACAGTCTCTATTTCTTCTCCCAAACCCTTGTTTTCCCCTATTCGGACTCGCTTATGCTCCTCCTGAGGTGTGGGTATGCGATCTCAGCATTCGTCTGCAGGCATTCCGATCCTGGATCATGTCATCGCTGAGACCCATTCGTTGCTGATGTTTTTGCATTTGACCGATCCACGTATTTTTCGGTCTGCCTGCCCTACGGCCGTTACCTGGGACTACGGTAAGTATTGCCTTCTTAGAGGGGTTCTCCGGCGGTCGCCTTTGAACATGGCAATACCAACGCATCTGACCTACTTTGAGCGTCTCAGTGATAAGCTTTTTAACAAACAGGCTGCCTCGGATGTGTTTGCTCTTAATGTGATCAAGCTTGGTCACACCCGCCGTCATCCTTATGATTTTCATCTCAGTCGCAGATAATTTACTCTCGTACGTTTTGTGCATCGTCCAACATTCGGACGCATACAAGAGTGCGGGTCTAACGACTGTCGCGTACAGCTTGCCTTGCAATTTCCGTGGCATTTTCTTGTCGCAGGAAACGCTAGAGTTTTCTCGCCACTTCATCCGCCCAACACTGGTTCGATGTTTGATGTCATCATCACATGTAGCTTCGCTATTTACAACTGAGCCTAGGTACTTAAATTTGCTGCCTATAATCAATTTTTCCCCACCTATACAGACATCCGGATTTGGCCTTTCTGGATCTGAAAATTGACAAGCATTCTGTCTTTTTTACGCTTATTTTCAGTCCATGATCCGTCAATATCTTATACCAAGTTGATACAGCATTTTACAGGGCTACGATATAGGTGCTACCCAGAATTATGTCATCTGCGAAAAGGAGGGATATTTCAGTTTCGTCGCCGATTTGTTTTAACAAGTAGGACATGATGATATTAAACAGCATAGGACTCAACACACTGCCTTGGTGGACTCCCACCTTAACCCTGAATTCGTCCGAATCACAGTCTTTATAATTAACACAATTAAAAAACTGAGACTAATAACAATAGTAAGATGCAAATAATAATAACGATGAATATAATAAGTATATGCCACAACATTTTGGTACACAATTCATTTGCGCAGTGTATAGCTCATTAACACGCTCTCATTTTTCGGCCGCTCTCTTTTTGTCCAGCTCTGCTCATGACACCCGTGCCATACTTATGCACTTGTAAAAAATTTTCAGTTGCATACATAAAATGCGCGCTGACCTGTGTTCGAACAAAATAGATGTATGCTGATAATGTTCAGCTCGATCAAACATGTTGCAGCTCAAAGCGAAGTTGGTTTGATTGCATTTTCGGCAAGGGCTCAAGTATGATCGAGCCTACTTGAACACACCCGATGCAGCCCGATGAAGTTTGCTACGTGATTAAGGGAGAATGCGCTGCGAGAAATCGGTCCAAGCTACATTTTATAAAGAGACCAACTTTCCAATTCATTACTCATCTTTTTGTCTTTCGGATTCGGTCTGTTAAACAAAATAAATTATCACGGAAGGAATAAATTCATTACACGCAATTAACTAAAACTTTTGAGCAAAAATCTCTAATTAGAGTGTATAGACTCGTCAATGTGTCCTGATTAGTGGACCCTATCTACATTTACAAGTCCCATCTCTTGAAGAGCCAAAAAATAAAGTTATTCAATTTGATAAGCGGTTTCATTTTCCATTATTTTTGAGCTTTTTAAACATTGAAATATTTGAATACGAACTTAAACTACATACACCAAAAAATACGCGCAGCTGTTAGAAATTTTTTGCCAAATTTTTGCAGCTTTGCTGCATTTTAAAGCCAAGTTGCTCTGGAGTATTTCAAGAATTGAATATGCAGCAACATTCGCCCGTGCTGATTTAATTTTATGCATTCGACTTCATCTTTATTCATCAAAAATTTTAATATCCAAAATTTCAGCATGCAACCCACATGGCAACAAAAAAGATAACAAATTTTCAACTTTTCGATGTTTCTACGCTTGATTGCTATAATTGTTGCCTGATAATATTTTCGTTTGCTTGGGGTTTCACTTCAATTTGTGATGTTTTCCACAAAAGTTTGAAAATCTCGAAATGTTGATCTGGTATACCAGGACATGGTGAGTTTATCAAACTAGACTCTTGCGGGTAAATACAGAGTATATCAACAAGCATGGATTCTGCAATTTTCGAATGTTGTTAGTGTTTGTTAGCATTATATGCGGAAATCATTAGCCTAATTGTGGGTTGCTAATTTTTAGGTTTGTCTCGAGTATATGCCAGTCTGCTTTAAATGTAGTCTTCTGATTCTGAAAAACAATGCCAAGCTGAAATAATGTTAGTAAACTACTCAAAATTTTTACCAAATTTTTTGGGAACATTTACTACTACTACTATTGTCCTCTTCCCCCAGTGGGGTTTAGCGCCTCAACGATTCTCTTAAATCTGACTCTGTTGGGTGCTGCTGTGCAGATGCCATTCCACGTATATCGTGCTTCAGCTAGTTCACTCTCGACAGTTCTACGCCAGTTTTCGCTGGTGCACCAGGTCTTCTACTGCGATATAATTTGTGTGGCCTATCCACTTTCACTTAGTAATTATAATTTTTATTTTGAATACAGCTAATATTTTTGAAATACATTATAATTTAAAAAACTTTACTTTCATTCAAAAATTTCAAAAACCCAATTTATTTATTTTTATTCTTAGCCCCTTCTGCACAACAACTCTGTCTACGTACATTGTTAAATTGTACCCATAACTTGTGCCCTTGTTTCCAATATGCCAAAATGCTCATAAAAATTGACCCCGTGTGGGGCATACTGAATACTTTGGCACATATAAAATCAGCATATGCTCTATGCCGTAAAGTATGCAGCTGTTTTTTATGGCCTACCAACAAGCAAACTCCAATTCAAAGCCAAACCCATCCCATGCCCGTCTTGGCAATCTAAACCTATTTCGTAAAACTTAGGTCTGGCAAAATTTATGCCTAAAAACCGTTTTCATATGTACGACTTTTTAATAAGTGCAAAGTGGAGCAAAGTTGTGCAAAATGTTAGCCATTTTATGACCCTAAAAATAAAAATAAGGGGTAAGCTCTCCGACTGTGCGCTGTGCCAGGGCGACGTGGGGACTGATGTAATCGAAAAGCTTAAGCTGCAAATAGTCATAAGATGGCTGCGAAAGCATTGAGAGATGGTCTAGTGAGGTGGTAAGGTTGAAAGGGAGTCTTCAGCTCGTGAAGCTTGAGCTGCTGCTAAGCTGCCAGCTGCCACTGTTGACGACACAACGACAAATCATTTGGCAACACACACACACACAGAACTACGGGAAAAGTAGCTTGAGCCAAAGATGAACACCGGCTGTTCCGTCTGCTCCGGTTCCTTGTGACTGACAGCGACAATTCACCTGTCAGCATCAGCAGCATTTCGTTTTACTGAATTGCATTGAAATACGATGCTAAATTTAACGATTCATTGCATTTTGTTATCCTATCCGTACGAGACCCCTTATGCCCGCCTAAACCTTAGCAACCAAGGCAGCCCACTACTTCAAAGGCACGTCTCATTTGCTGGGCTGAAAATTGCAGCTGAGTTGCTTCAATGACTGAATGCTTGGCTTGGCTTGGCTTGGTTTTGGCTTGGCTGGTTGGCTGGCTACATAGCCCACTAGCCGCTACTCCAACTCCTAGCACAAGTCCGGCTCGAATGTTGTATTTTTAATGCGGCAACTTTGGCATTGCATTGCAAATCTGCTGCGTTTGCCGTTTCGCCATTACATTCTACAACTTGGGCTGCTGCTCCGGCATAGCTCAGAAAATAAAATATAAAGTGCAGCATAGTTTTACGCCGGGGTTTTTATAGTAATGCAGAGAAGATGCCCTGCCTTATGCAACTAAAATTTAATGTTACTTGAAAGAGTAATAAAAATAAACTTTACGCTAGCTGGGAACACTGCAAAACAGAACAAAAAGCCAAATGATTATATAGCTTTTTCTTCTAGGAACGGCGCAACCCAAGAACCCGCCAACACCCCAAAAAAGTATGCAATGTAAAATTTTAATTAAATTGCGTCGCTTCTATTGTCCCCAGTGTGATTTAGGCTCGATTTTTCAATGTGTTCCCTTGAAAAAAAAAATGTCAACAAAATGCCATCAAACAATTCATCATGAAATTGATGCCTCAAGAAAACAAAAAAAAAAAAAAAAAAGGTGGACAAAGTTAGGCCTTGGTCAGCCAGGCATATAAATGATGGGGGCCGCAGTAGCTGGCCCAGCATCATTAATCAAAATTAAAAGTGTGCCAGTTGGTCGCTACGTTGCGGCTATGGCTCTAGGGCCTGCCTAGCCAATTGCTTGGGAAATGTAGCAGAAATCCAAAATTGACTTGGCCTCATAAGTCATAAGCTACTTCCCTTACTTACTTGATTCTAGCTGACTAGATTCACACCTGTGCGGGGATTTTTTTTGGGGGGTAACGGACGAAATCTAGTCGAGTGATTTTGATATTTTTTAAAATAAACAGGTTTTCCAAAAAAAAAATTAGTCTAGTAATACGTGGCTTAAATATTACAAAAACACATTTCCCGATAAAAATCTGTGAGAAAAGTGTAGTACTTATGGCACAAACAATTAACTAGAATATGGTATAAACTAAAGTACTCGCAGGGCTTTGTCCTACCAGCATAGTTGTCGATATTTCTGTAAATAGTTTTTCAATAGTTTTCAAATTTTTGATATTTAATGTTGATTGATAAATATTGATATATTATAAAGCTATCGATGTTGTGCAATTGTGACGTCATACGCATTGCACAATGATTAGTAGTGTAAAATGGGAAATAAGTACTTTTTTCTTAAAATAATTGTAAAAATAGTTGAGAGCCATGGCATAAATTTTTTCCTTCGTTTAGAACACGTTCGTTGTAATATATGTCAAAAAAAAAACATTTTCTAGTTTAAAGGTAAGACCTCTTGACTTATTGACACTGTAAATATTTTTTTAGGTTATTGTCTACCTTGTTATTTTAAGGCTTGTACGCAGCAGTCAAAAACGCTTCCAAACAAAAACTGAAACTTCATTTTTTTTTCAGTTTCTGTAAAAGTGAAAAACTATTTATTTTCTAAGGCACGTAAATATACATAATAAATTTGTTAGTTTCATCAAATAAAAAAAAAGCGAAATTTTGTTGCAATTCTTGGCAGGAATGAGATATAATATATCCCTACTTTGATAAAACGGCGGCGTTTAATTTAATACATACTGGATTCAGATTGTTGAAGATTGTTGGTCCCTTAGCGGCTTTCATTAAATAATGAGTAATTAACAGCTTTGTAATAATTGTTTCAAAATGATTTTTCCTATACATTATAGCAAAACAGAAGAGCTGTTCATATTTTTCCTTAAAAAAAATGGAGCAACACTGTTAAATCAGGGATGTCCAAACACTGCTTATGGAAGAGCAAAAACCACTACATATAAAGAAAAACACTAACACATTTAAAGTAAACAGTTATTACGATTTATTGAGTGCACTGAAAGAAATTGTATGTGCATTCTTATAAGAGTGTTAAAAAATAATGCAAAAAAGTTATGGTACATATATTTATAAAGATCTTGAAAATTGGTCAATATCAATATGTATTTTAGTTAATGAAAGTTTTAATAATGCCTCTAAATGTTCGTTTGTTAATCGACTTCTCAATTTTTTTAAAAATTAATTTTAAGCTTGAAAACGCACATTCACCAATATATGTGCTTCCAAAAATAGATCAAGTTCGCAAGGGATTTCCCGAAAAATATCTATTTACCACCGGATTTTAAAAATATCGCGATAATAAGTGAATTGGGCTTTTTTTTTCCCGCGACCTTAACTCCGATTTTGATGAATTTTACAGACTAGGTAGAGCAACTGGCCATTAGTAACCAACGTCAATATTTTATTGATGATAATTCCGATTATTTATCGAGTTAACGATAATATTTAAAATTGCGTTTTTCTTTTTTAAGTTACTATTCTTTGATAAGCCATATCGCGTCCATCAGGATAACAATATTGAGCTGATTTTTTTTTATGATACATAACTAATTATTAAATTATTGAACTAGATAATAACGTTGGCAAAATAATGAAAAAAGATTAATCGTTTTGATATTCTAACAAATTCAATTTTTTCGATGAAGAGCCTTCATGAAAATAATGTAAAGGTCACAAAAATCGGTTGTTGCAAATATCGTTTAACCAAAGTTTTAACTATATTAAATATGTTGGACAAAGTTTAAGGACTGCGTAAAATTTTTTTTCTACTATAAAGAGAAATCAAATTAACTAAGACTTTCGAATCTTTCATGTCCGATACTAAAATTTGTGTACATGAGATACTTGAAAAATAACTGAAATAAGTGGTTCTTAGAACACTGCTTTTTCGAAAATATCTCGAAATTCGGTGTTAAGAAAAAAAAAAATGTTAGCCATTTTTCCGTTTGGCCTCGTTGGATACCCCAAATTTCCAAATTAAAAACGGATTTTTTACGAAGGTACTCAATTTCCAAGTAAACTGGTCGTAACTAAAAAAATTCGAATGACTTTGCGTAGTTCCATTTTGGCCTGTGGATATCTATATATTCTTAACAACTACTAGTCCAATATTTTAATCTTTCCTTCCATTATGAATCCATAGTTCGTTTAAGCCTGTTGCTATCTTACTGCCTTTATAGTATACACTTATCTTCAAAAAAATTTACTCAAAAATGTTTATCCTTTTAATGCCATACTCCATGTCTAAAAAGTTTATATGTATGCCCTTGACATATTTGTTGGCCTTTTTCTTGATCCGCTATTGTATAAATTTAGGGCTGCACACTGCAAATTTTGATTAATTTTTAATAATAAAACAAAATTACTTTTTTCCATTTTCTAAACGCTTAAATGAAAACTCAAAATCGACTTTTGCTGTTCTGTACGTTCCTGTATATTATACATTGTATATTTTACCAATAAAATCAAATTTTAAATGCAAACTACTACCAAGTGTGCACATATGCCATTAGTTAGTTAAAAGCAACTTTAACCGGAAATTGTGCAGACAAGCTTTTAACAATTTGAGCACAACCCGCAAAAACTTGAACCGCTCCTGTGCAGACGGTAAACAAACAGCAGCAAAAAGTTAAGTGAAATCAAGCGTTTAAAAGGTAAGACCAAAGGCAAATTACATGTTTTTCCAAAGCAGCTCTCCATCAGCTGTCAAGTGACAAAGTGGAAAATGTCAATTTTTAGAAATTTTTTGTCTACAACTTAATAATGTCCATGCAAGACCATTGAAAACTGGGGCATCCATCTATCTAACTTTTACATCTAAAAAAAAAACCTTTTCTCCTTGCCCACTCTTTTGGCTTTTATATATACATTATATGTGTTACTATATTATGGCAACCACGAGAATGACTTGCCGGAATTGTACGCTAAATGCCCACAACTAACGCCTGACAACTATTTTTACCCGTGCTAACAAAAATGTAACATGACATTTTAATATAATTAGTTTTTGTTGGCATAACGTAAAGTGCGGTATATAAAATATATATATAAATGTATGATATAAAAGAATTTCAACACGTTGGATCCCTAGCCCGGTACAAGTGGGCATGCCTTAAGTTAACTTACTTGCCTGCGGTTTTTCGGTTTTGTTAAACTATTTGAGTTGAGGCTAGCTCTGGCAGCATTTTATAAGCCGCAGCATATTTTCAAAATTGCTCCGAGCTGGGCTGTACGACCAGCTAGCAGAACCAGGACCAGGACTCTGTAAAACGCCTCCTGCACGGTTACTCTATTAAATGGGGATTTGTTGTGAACACCGCTTGCCTGCGCACAGTGGGCAAAATGCAGCACGGCAGTGCTCTATTAAGCTGAATTATGGATTCAAGACAATATTTTTTAGCTTTCGTTAACTAACACTCCATTAAAATTTTTTTTTGCTTCTAGGTACATTTTTGTTAAAACTTCAAAAAAGATTAGTTTTTGCTAAATAATCGGTTGGTAACACTGCTGTACTCTGCAAAAGTTATTGGAATGTCACTAGCCGCTTAAAAATTTTGTTTAAAAAAAAGTGACCAATATAGTAAAAATAAAAGTAAAAAAATTGTTAATATACAATTTTTTTATATTGCAAATACTTAAAATTTTTTGTTATGTAAATTTTAACAAAATAATGGTTGGCAACACTAGTAAGATCCGGGCGTATCGCCTAAATGTTTCTTTAAAAAAATCACCAAAATTGTTAAAATCAAATTTACAATTTTAAATTGGGCCAAGCTAATTTTCACTAAATAGTCGTGTGGTAACACTGGTGTTGGAATGTCACTTGTAGCTTAAATATTTTGTTTAATAAAAAAATGACTAAAATAATAAAGTAAAAATCAAAGTTAAAAAATTTCAAAATAGAGAATTTTTTTAAATTTCATAGATTAAAATTATTTGTAAGGTAAATTTTCACTTAATCATAGGTGGTGACACTAGTGGGATCCGGGCTTATCGCCCAAGTGTTTCTTTAAAAAAAATCACCGAAATTGCAAAAATCAAATTTAAAATTTTTGATTGGGCAAAGCAAATTTTCGCTAAATGGTCGGGTGGTAACACTGGTGTACTCAGCAGACGTTGTTGGAATGCTAAATTATTTTGTTTCATTAAAAATTACCAATACAGTAAAAATAAATTTTGAAATTTTGTATTCTTTTTACTATTTACTAGTGTTACCAGATTTAAAATTTTAAATTGGGCAAAGGAAATTTTCGCTAAGTAGTCGGGTGGTAACACTGGTATTCTCGGCAAACGTTGTTGGAATGTGATTAGCTGCTAAATTATTTTGTTTTAAACAAAATTACCAATACAGTAAAAATACAATTTTAAAAATTGTTTTTCAATTTACAATTTGTTGGTGTTACCACCTCTTGTTAAGTGAAAATTTACTCAAAAAAATGTTGTAATTTTTTGAATTAAAAATAGTTGTATTTTAGGAATTTAATCAAAAATAAAACATTTTTTTAAGGTATATTTTTACTAAAAAATTGCATATTTAGAAATTTTTTTAATTTCAAAAATTGTGTAAGGTTAATTTTCACTAAACAATGGGTGGTCACACTAGTGTGACCCGGCCGACGTTATTCAGCTCAAATGTTGGACTTATCGCACTCAGATTGTAAAATAAAAATTTATTATCCAAATTAAATTCAAAATTTTAAATTGGGCAAGTCAAATTTTTACCAATCAATCGGGAGATTACACTAGTAATCCACTTAGAAATTTTTTAGAACAAACATTTTAATGTACAATATACCGCACAAATGTTTTCCTTAAAAATTTCCTATATTGTACAAGTCTCATTAAAAAAAAATGTAAGAAATTATATTAAAAAACTAAAAATTTTCTTAACATAATTTCCGTAAAATAACAGGCAGGTAATACTAGCATGACGTTGCGTGAAAGTTGGATCTATTTAGATATTGTTTAGAGCTAACTTTGTAATGTACAGTATAACGCACAAATGTTTTCCTTAAAAAATGTCGGATATTGAACAAATCTAATAAAAAAAATATTTTAAAAATTATATTACAAAAATAAAAATTTTTTAACCTAAAATTTCGTAAAAATAATTGGTGGTAAAACTAGGAGGTTTTTTTATTTTATTTTTTTTCAATCACCGAAATTGTTAAAATCAATTTTTGAATTTTTTTTTTAATTTTGTATTTAAACTCTATTTATATGCTACAAAAAAAAAAGCTAAACATGTTCCTTTTTTTTTTAAGCCCCCGCATGCCGATTTGGCCCACTGTATAACGCCAGCTTTCGACAGGCTGGCTATCTATCTGTTTTTTAGCACAAAAATACAATGTATTAGGGGACAGCAGCAGTGCACAGCGCAGCGCATAGCCGCAATGTAAGCAACACTCATTATTTCTATGCAGGATTACCCGGTAAGCTGGGCCAGCTTAAAATACCGCAAACTTTATGAGACGCAACACACGTGCCTATGCCGACCGAAAAACGCCTTAGCAATTTATGATTGCCTACATTGAGGGGCACAAAACCTGACGAGAACGACGAAGACGACAACCTTGTAGACAACCTGGCAATTTCATAAACTGTGTAGACACTTGCCAAATTGCCAGGCATGGCCATTTTCTCCCCGTATCTTTTCAAATATTTTGCTCTACTCTACTTCTGGTTTACTTCTTAGTCTGGCTTTGTTTTGGTTTTGGTTCAGGTTTTGGTTGCTCAGGAAGCTGCTTTTATTTTACGCACGTAAACGCCCCAGTAAGTATGCTTTGATATTTTATTGAGCTTGTCATAATATTTATGATATGTATTAGATGTGCATGTTATATATGTAGGTATATATACCATATATATACATATATATATACATGCTACTTCTCACATGTTTCAAGACGCTAGCTACCCCTGCTGGCAGTTGGCACAGTTGCTGTTTTGTCAACTTGCCTACGACATTTTGATATATGAGCTGGTATGTGGGTGTGTGCGTGTATGTATTGACTTTGAAAACAAAAGAAGAGTGTATATATGTCTTGAGACTAAGACTGATGCAAAAACTTTGTCCTGACAAACAAGCAAAAATCTTTTTTGAACTAAAACTTTTATTATTATTATTATTATTATTAGCATTAAAAGCCTCAACAGCAGACATTGCTAGCTTTTATTAGTTTCAACTTTTGACAGAAATTATATTGACTATGTTTACATACCCACACTATATATATAGATGGCCTATATTGATGATGATCATTTGATTGGCTGTCCAGACGACTCTCGAGCAACTGCCAACAATAATAAAGCAAAAGCCTCAAAACTTTTATGTTTAATTTGCGTTATTTGTAAGCTGCTAAAACCTCTGCCAGGTGCTAGGTCGCTGGGTCTACTCTACTCCCTAGCTAATGGCAAATCTGTAGCCTAGGCAAAGTGCCACAACAGGCTACAGAAAAAAAAAAAAAAACTCTAGTTTTCTTTTCATTTTTTGTTTTAGTAAACTTGTCTAGCACTTGTAACAAGTTCAACATACGCATTAAGTCTGCCCAAAAACTCACCCTCTAAAAGTAGGCTCCAGCCCTGATTGCAGGCATTGCCAACAATAACTGCCAGCTAAATGTGCACAAAAGTAAACAGCAACACTTAAGCCGCAGCTGCAAAAACAATGGCAGTAACGCAGTTATAGGGGATGGTACTGACTCAGAGTTGGCTCTCAGACAGACAGGTAAGAAGTTGTGGATATAAGCCAAAGTCAACTTGCAGAGCAGAAGTGGAAGCTTAATAAGTTCTTAAAATCGTTAATGTGATAAACATAAGCTAAAAAATGTTTTCGAAATTGCTCACAAGGGCATGTAAGAGGAAGTTTAATGGGCATAGCAAATGCTGGGCATGCTTGGGAACTTCTTTTATGCGAGCACAAAGAGAGCTGCTAAAGTTAAGGAGCTGTTTGCGTTAAGAAATCATTAATATGCATTTATTTTTTGTTTTCTTATTTTTGGAAGAAAGTTTTTTTACAGAGCTAATATGAAGAGTCAAATTATAGAAAAATCGTCACGTAACGAAAGCGGGAGTCACGACAAATTTTTATTTACATTCTTTATGGTCGTGTTTCTTGAATTTATTTATATGCGTGCAAAATTTTGTCTCCTATTTTTGAAGCAAAGTTCCTTTACTGAGCTAGTACGCAGTCGAATTAAAGAAAAATCGTCACGTAACGAAATCAGGTGTCGAGCAAAGGCCTTTGTATTAGTGCTGGAGAAAACATCGATGATCGAAGTTTAAAATCTCTATATATCGATGTTGGCCAACAGAGATGTTTCTCCAGCACATCAAATGGGTGTTTAATAGTGCTGGAGAAACATCTCTGTTGGCCAACATCGATATATAGAGATTTTAAACTTCGATCATCGATGTTTCCTCCAGCACTACTTTGTACCTATTTATACAAAAAAAACAACATTTTCTTGGCCAATGATGACTTTCAAATTTATGACAATAATCGCTTTTAAAGCAAAACTTATAATACATTTTTAAAGAGAGCTCATAAATTTAAGATAAACATAAAAAACGATTAGTAAAACGCTTTTTAGCAAAATCGTCATTGAAACAACATCATCATCACTCCATGGCCCAAGTACAACCCCAAAGCAGGTGAAAATAAATGACTAATGTTGCTCGAAATGCAAAATCTTTGTTTCGTTGTCAACTTCAATTCATTTCAAAGCTTAGCTAAATAAGCACCACTCAAGTCTAGAAACATCAATATAACAACAATTTAAGAGTACTGACAATTTCACTAAAGAAACTAAGCCAGCAAGCTTCAAGAACTTCAAGAATGTCAAGTCCAAGAAACTTTGCAATAAAACTGTACTAAAATAATGCGATACACTACAAAGAAAAAAAAAGCACATAAATGTTTTGTCGCTGTTTTTTGCGCTGCTCACTAAGCCTACAGCCATAAAGTATGCAATACTTCTTGAGTTACTGACGCTACTGACACCTCGTACAATGTCTACGGTACCATATTCACACTCTCTTGCTGCTCTTTTTTATTGTTTCTCAAAACGTTGTCGTCGCTCACTCTCTCTTTGTTTATTATGCAGCATACGTCGTGGTGTACGGCAGCCAAACAAGCAAAGCCAGGCAGGCAGGCATTCAGATTACAAAAGGCCATAACCATAGCGGCTTTGACTTGAGGAGGTCGAGTCCGCTGCTGGAGTTGGTAACTGGTGCGAGGGTAGTCTAGGCATTTTCAAAACTTTGTCACGTTGCGTAACACGCACTACAGCCCCGCGCGCATTACTTTTAAAGAAATATATACTTATATATGTATATCCTACATATATTTACAGTTTGATAAATGTCTTTGCGCTGTCAGGGCTTATGTTAATGTGTGCGTGAAATGCTACGGGCATACTGTAAACCAAAACAGTGCTAAGAAGTTGCGTCAAGTTCTGATGCCATAGACAACTGTTGCAATGACAGCAATTATGAGGGGCATGACTGTTCAATGTATAGTATATATATGTATGTATACTTTTTTTTATGGTTTATGTATCTAATCTGTTTTGTGGCACTTAATAGTGGCTAACTCATACAGCATAAAGTCTAACAAAGTCAGCAAGTGCTGATTTTTAACACTATGTTCTAAGCAGAAATAAGCTTTGGAGCTGTTATGGCAAAGCATATATGATAGGAATTTATCCAAATATGTCAAACCAAATTTCCAGTGTTATAAGTTTCTAAAAGTAGCCATTAAATGATAAGGCCATATTTTATGAGCAGCTGTTTTCTGCCGGCTACAACTCTTAGTGATAAGCAGCACATATATATTTTTCTTACGAAAATTCAAGACGCAACATGTGCTGCTAAGCAAAACAGGCTATAGATACATATGTAGCCTATATCTATAGAGTGAGCTGTAGTACATAAAGGACATTAACGCAAAGTGACCAAAACAACAGAGTTGCCAGCCAGTGCTGGAGTCAACGATTAAGACGATAATAACAAGCGACAAGTTTATTGCTCACACAGATACTCATTCACACACACTCGCACAGTGACCACAAAACTCTTGCAATCAGACTAGTTGAAAGCAGCTCGACTGACAACAGAGACCGCACACGCCTAAGCTTTTGTGGCCTGAAACATAATGCCAACGCGCCCACATTTATGTGAATGTCCAAAGAGACATTCACACACCGACGCACTCACACTCAATAGTTTTCAAAAGATTTAGATAGGGAAAGAGTCTCGTACTTATTGTTATGCCCGGCAAAGTGTACAACATTTGCCGCCAGCCAAGTCCACTAATGCTAACAGCTGGCGACATAAATATCCAGCTGCCTGTGTATGTGGGAGTGGAGTGGAGTGCAGAGAGCTAAATGTTTTTGTTGCCAAGTTTTAGTTGTGCACACTGAGTACACTGAGCGCACTAAACCACTAAGTAAGATAAGTGAGGTCAAGCAAAAGGGGTCATGTGCGAGCATTGTTACGTCATGGTATACTATATATATATATATATAAAGATGGCCACTGGGGAGCTTAGGTGTTGCCATACCAGAAGCGACAGTGAAAGCGCAACAAACTTTAACAGCATTGGCAGCCAAGGGCGCCACCCAAAGCATACAGCCTGGGGTAGGTAACAGATACCACAAGATAGATACGTACCACCTGAAAGTAGTAAACTCATCAGCGCTTCAGCTGAAACTCAATCCAGAATGATAATGCGTGTTTTGTTGTAATTGCTTTTCTGGCTTTTTGATATGCTGAATCATGTTAAATAATTTCTGAAATCTCAACTTTTTGACAAAAACAAAGAGAAAAAAAACTAAATAATCAACTAGCTTCATTTTTCATTATCTAAGCCTGCGGGAAATTATCTTTAAAATGCTAGAACTTTAATAAGTGCGAACTCTGCGAAATGTTAGAACTAATTAATTTTTTGTTAGTATGTTTTGCACTGAAAATATACCTAAAATGCTTTGGGCTGAGTACCCAACAAAACATTCGCTGGAAAAAAAGGACTCTGTGGTATATTGTTTTGATTTTAAGAAGTCGCCCTGACAACCACATAACAAAACATTAAGCATCAAGGAGCTTTAGAAAAACAAATGCTTTTTAAGATTATTATGAAATGACAATGGAATGTTTACAACGTATTTGAAGTTTTGTGTGGTTTCTGAGAACGGCTTAAGTTAAATACAAAAGTAGCAGCAAAATGTGGTCATCTTAAAAATAATTTCTATTGCTATTTCTTGACCAGCTTATGGAACCCATTAACGGGTGCAAGTCGTTTGTTCCTTTTGGCGCTTCGGCATGCTGCAAAGGGTAAGCTGTGCGCTCTTTAAACGCTGCTGCTTCCTACTTAGGTCCACATCAAATGAACTGATGAGTTTTTCATGGAGGTTTGAAATTTCCAATATGTTTACTTTAAAAAAATGTGAGCATGAGCACCAAAATGAGGTATATCTTTCTTTCTTAAGATAATTCCCTCTTAGTTAAAAAAACAAAAATTTCAAAAATTAGTTAAATAAAATATTGTTAAGAATAACTATTTTTGAATAAAAAATTTTTAATTATATAAGTAATAAGTAAGGACAAGGATGAAAATGAAAAACTTCTAGAAATCACCATGAATAGAAGAAAAATTACAAAAAGTTATATCAATTGTGAAGATTTTAGTGAGTCCAGAACTTATAGTATTAGGATAAAGATTTTGCATTCCATTTGCCTTGATCACAAAATGACCAAATTTTGTTATAAGTAAAGGCCAATACGCAGCATGCAAAAATTTCGCACGGAATGACAAAAATTCCAAATAGTGGGTTTTTTTTTTATATGAAGTTTTGTCATTCCGTGCGAAATTTTTGCATGCTGCGTATTGGCCTTCAGCAAGAAAAAGAACTAGTTCTCGAAATGGCTCTTATCGAAGAAAAATGATTACTTTTAAGAAAAGTTTTGTCAATTTAAGAGCTGTTCTGATTAGATCCAAGGTCAGCCTTAAGATTTTGCATTCCATTTGCCTTGGCCATATAATTACAAAATGTTCTCAAATGTTGTAAGTTAGCAAGATAAAGAACTAGTTCTCGAAATGGCTCTTAACGAAGAAAAATAATTACTTTTAAAAAAAGTTTTATTAATTTTGAAGATGTTATCAACTAAACTTGTAGTTTTTCATAGTTCTGCCTAAAGATTTTTCCTACCCATTCGCCTTGGTTATTTAAAAATTAAAAAAGTAATAAATTATAAAAATTTATGTAACATAATTATCTTCTTCGGTATCACCAAGGACTATCCAGTCTATGCGTGACTCCCGCCAGGGGTCAACCTGTAACCTAACCTAATTATCTTTACTGTGTAGTCTGAATCTCAAATCTATAAATTCAATTTTTAGCTAACTTTCTTTTGCAGGAATAAAAAATATGAAACAAAAAACATAAAATTGTAAAATTTTCTCAAATATAAGTTAGCAAGAAAAAGAACTAGTTCCCGAAATGGCTCTTATCAAAGAAAAATATTTTCTCTTAAGAAAAGTTATATTAATTTTAAATTATTTAATTTTGTATTAATAAGTTTTTTATAGTTCTGCCTAAAGATTTTTCTATCCCATTTATCTTGTTTATTTAAAAATTAAAAAAGTTATTAAATATAAAATTTTTATGTAACTTAACTATCTTAACTCTACGAATTCAATTTTAAGCTAACTTTCTTTTGCAGGAATAAATAAAAATTAAATAAAAACTTAAAAAAAAATTAAAAAAAAAATGTTAAATTAAAAAAAAAAAATTTAAATAAATTAAAAAAATTTTAAAAAAATTAAGTATTGAGCTGAACTGTCTTTGTTCTTTAATTTATTCTTACTTTTTAGGGGTACGCAATATAAATATAAATATAAATAAAAAAAATTAACACAAGAAAAAAAATTAAAAACAAACAAAAGAAAATATACTAAAAAAAAATATTGAATACATTTTTTGTTATTTTATTTTTTCTAACTTTTTAGGAATATGACAAAAGATGCATTACTTTTTTCTGAAGTGAAGTTCGTTCTGGTTCGGAAGCATTTCAGGCTGCTGTGTACTAACCTTTAAAACAAAAAGCAAATCTAGTCTCCAACTATTTATCGATATGAAAGATGAGCCTTTACAATATTTGTTTTTTTAAAGTACCAAATTCTGTTTTTACATGGTCTTTTTTTACGCACTAAAAATAATTGAACTGAAATTGAATCAAATACTATAAATAAAAAAATTGTTGCCAGAAGCAAATTTTGTTCAATATTAGGCGTAAAATTAATTCTACTAATAGTATAATTTTTTTTAGATTTGTATTAAGTAAAACAATTCAATGTGCATCGTTCTGTGGTTCAAATAGTTTGAATATTTGAACATAATGGAAATTTTGTAATAGAAAAAAATGTATTTGTTAATTAAAGTTATTTTTTTTAGACAATACGAGTTTTTATAAAATAAATTTATTCGAAAAATGCACAAATAATATAAGAGCGTTCACAATGTCGTGCGAAAATGCAGAAGTGCCCAAGAGTAAGTTGCACAGCCTGTGCGACCAGTGTGTACATATTTTTTCTAATTTTTTGGCTTTATTTAGTGCATACTACAAGCAAAAATTTAACAGATTTCTGTAAGTACAACTAGTTCAAAAATAAATAATAAAACAAGTTTTTATATCTTTGTAGCCCAATATCAACAACTGTTGTACCAATTTCGTCAAAAAAGATTTTGAGAGAACTGCAAAATGTAGCTTACTCATGGCTGACTACTAAAAACAATTCAAAATTTCATTTCAATTGTTAAACTTAAAACAATTTGGTTTAGATTGAATTTTTATTATTGTTATTTGTTATTTATTTTTTTTTTCACAAAATCTAAAACAGCTGATTATGCAAAATTTCATGTATAAGCGTTACTCATATTGTAAGTCTGGCACTTTTGCATTTCTGCAACAATACACAACTTTACGAGAAATAAGCAAGTCCCAACAAGAAAACTTTTTAAATTTATATTTAAAATTTTAGAGCAATTGCTTATTGCTGTCAATTCTGTATTAAAAAATATTGCCCAAATGGAGTAATGAATTGTATGAACTGTAGTTAAACACAATTCTTAAAATACAAATATGTTTAAATTAAAACAAAAAAATCACATAAATACAACAGTCAATTAAATTATGAGCTTGTTTAGCCACACAAAAGAGATAAGCATAAACATTTTGGTATTTTAAAAATACCAAAGCTACAGCTGATTGACCACAAGTACATACTACCACAAACTAATAAGGCATGCAAAGGCAATTGACATGTTTTCTATGCCAAGACAAACTAGCATGATAAACTGAAAACTCACTTTTTGAATTGTGCCAAAGTCAATACTTTTTTTTCTTCCAAATATTACGTATACGCACACATATGTGTGGTGTAAGAGTATGTTTGTAAACAAAGCATATATCACAAATAACAGAAATATGCAAAAGGGCATCTTCAAGCAGTACATATATTTGCAAATATCTATGCAAACACATATATACAATACTTATGTACAAGTATGCATATGTACTTTATATATACTGGTTGATATTTCTAAAGATTGATGTAAAATTGATGCCTTGCTGGGTTATTGTCTGGCCCGCATAAACAACCAGAAAAAGTAGAAGTAAAACTCTTAAGCAGAATAAAAAATAAAATAAATAAAAAAAAGAATGAAAAATTTTCAATAATACTTTTGTTGGTAGATCTCGAAAGTCGTAGCCACTTCAGGCAATGCCAATGTCTGGCAATTTATGGCATATGTTACCAACACAAACACATATACGCACATATATTTTACAACAGCCATATATATGTAAATGCTAAAATAATATATATAAATACAAAACACATAGAAAAAGGGGAAATGTTTTTCAAATTGATATGCCAACATTTCCTCATGAGTGAGTAATTCACAAGTAAAATTTTCACAAACTTTTTAAATAAAATATAAAATACACAAGAAATTTGTTGACTTTAAATTGTCGAAGTTTTATATACTCTCCTTATATGTAAAAGTATTCTTGCCAAGAGTTTCAGTTTTTTTTTTTTTTTTTTTTATCTGATTTTAATGCAGCAAGTTGCTTTAATTAAAAATATACTGCTGTAAAACTAAAATGCACTCACTGATTTTATTATTTTTTAAGAAAGTTTCTAAATTTGGCATAGAAAGCAAAAGTTTAGACAAGCAAAAGTAGAAAAAAGTGATTCTCATATAAAAGTAAACAATTAATGGCTCTTTGCCAGCTTAGAACTAGAGTTAGACGCGGCAGTAATTTTTGAAAACATGCCAAAACTAGTATAAACTACTTCAAGCATCATTCTTCTTCTAAAGCTCAGTACGCAGCAGTCCGAAACGCTTCCATACAAAAGCTACCACTTAATTGCTTCAATGTGTGCCTTTTCAGTATTTTGCTGGTATTTTTTGGTTGTTTCTTGTATTCTGCCAAATTTTATTGTGTTTAGTAAATTAGTTGTTTGTTTAGCAGACGAAACTTCGCTCATATATTTTCTTATATGAAATTTATTCTTGTTCGCAAGCGTTTCAGGCAGCTGCGTACTAGCTTTAAAATAAGCCAAATCATGATCGATACATGGAAGAAATCCAAGCCACACAAATGGCTTGTTTCGATTAAAAAGTGTTTGCACCAAAAATGAAAGCGTCTGAGCTTAGGAACTTTTAATTTAGTATATTTCCATGCCAAACTCATTGCTTTCTAGAAAACCTTGCAGTAGCATTCAAAAAATTAAAACAAAACAAAGTTCAAACGCCAAAAATTATTTTTATTTGTTGTTGTTTTGAAACAGAAAATCAGGTGTACCCAAAATTCACCCACAAATCGTCCGCATTATAGACATGGCAGCGGCAGCACGACCAACCAAGAACACCGGCATGATAATGATTGAGCCTACCCAATATGCCTCAATACAGGAAGTGGTAGACGTGAATCCAAAAGCCTCCGAAATAGATTTGAATCACTATAATTTGGATAAAATCGAGCATTTGGAGAAAATGAAACATTTAAAGCGTCTTTATTTACGTTGGAATTACGTCAAGAAAATTGAGAATCTTGACAAGTTAAGCAAACTTGTGGAACTAGAACTTTATGACAATCAAATCACCAAAATTGAAAATCTAGATAAATTGGTGCACTTGGAACAGCTGGACATAAGTTTCAATCGGCTAACTAAAATCGAAAATCTAGAGAAGCTAAAAAAATTAAAAAAACTGTTTCTATGCGCCAATCGCATAGCTGAAATAAACAATATAGATATGCTGACCAATCTTGGTGCTGCTGGAGCTGGGCGATAATAAGATTAGATTATTAAAGGGTCTCGATAAGCTGGTCAAATTGCGTTACTTGTATTTGGGCAAGAACAAGATACGTAAAATTGAAAATTTGGACAAGTTGATACATCTGCAGGTAATATCTCTGCAAGCAAATCGTATAACCAAAATCGAGAATCTTGAGAAACTGACCAAGCTTGAGCAGCTTTACTTATCCGAAAATGGCATAGAGGTAATAGAAAACTTAAGCAGCAATGTGAAACTGGAAACTTTGGATTTATCGCAAAATTTTCTTACCAATATTGATCATCTGGGTGAGTTGACCAATATCGATGAGCTTTGGCTGAGTCATAACAAGATTGCCGACTGGAAGAGCATAGCGACTTTGAAAAGTAATACAAATTTATGCACTATTTATCTGGAGGGAAATCCTTTGGCGGAGGACAAACGCTATAGAGTCAAGTTGCGTGAACAATTGCCTAGTTTGAAACAAATCGATGCGACTTTGTGTCATTAGTTGGAGCATCTGATGGGGATTGCTTTTCCAGCTGTATTAAAAAAAAAACAAAATCTTAGGCCAATTGAAATGAAAGCTAATTTATGGTATTTATGGGCTGTGGGTTCAATGAATTTGCCATGTCATAACGCCAACTTTATGACAAAGTTAAATTACACTCGCTCTCTTTGTTATTGAAAAAGTGTGTAAATAGTGTTGTGCTCGAAATCTCTTGTTCGAAGAATTTCAAAACAAAAGCAAAACATCGACATCGTATGTAGGTCCAAGCTTTCAGCAAATTTCAAAGCTAGAACAGAAAACCTTAGGAGGTCTTTTATTAAAGCTTCTGAAGAACAAATTTCTTTACGATGTGTTGTGCTAGAAATCACTTTCAGCTGAATTTTAAGACTACGCCAAAATGTCGGCTTGTTAGATCTTAGCTTTCAGTGGAATTACGGAAAATCTTACGAATTTGGATTATCAGAATCCTCCCAAAACGACGCTATGTAGATAGAATCTTCGCAGAAAATCTTAGGTAGCCTTATATAAAAGCTTCTAAGCAGTAGATTCTTTTATATAGGCATGGTGTGTTCGAAATCTTTTTTAAACGAATTTTAAAAACAAAAGGACAGTGCCGGCTTGTTATATTTTTGCTCTTAGAGTATTCTAGAATATTTTTTGGAAATCTATTGTAAAAACGTCTTAACAATAAAGTTTTTTTGATGTTTCAGAATGCTCTTTCAGAAGAATTTTTAAATAAGAACAAAACATCGTCATGTTATAGTTGAGCTTCCAGCGTATTTCAGAAATCTTAAGAAACCTATCATAAAAGCTTCTGATGCTTTTTTTAAATGTTAGGTTCGCAATCTCTTGGCAATGAACTTATAAACAAAAGCAAAACATCGGCAGCTTAGTTCTCAGCTTCCAACGAATTCAAAAGCTAGCGGCAGCTGGTCTTAGAATGTTTACTCCGAAAGCTTCTGAACAACAGGTTTTTCTTTATAAGCAGTGGTGTGTCCGAAATTTCTTCGCCACAAGCTTAAGCGCAGAAAACAAAAAATCTTCAGTTATCTATTATAGAAGCTTCTGAGCCAAAAGTTTTTCTACATAAAAAGTGATTCGGCGCAACAAAAAAAATTTAGGAAAAAAAATCTTGAAAAATTGGTATCTGGTATCTCTTTCTACAAAGAAGAATTTTTTGGCAAAAGTAAGCAGTTGAGACCTATGTTCTTTTCAGAAAATCTTGGAAAGTCTATTTCAAAAGAAGAAGCGAAAATAAAGGCAAAAGCCAGAAAGTTTTTGAAAATTTATCCTAAAAGCTTCTGACCAAAAATTTTTTTTGTCGGAAATAAACAATAGCCAAGGTGGGCAGCTTTGATCTCGGTTTCAAGCGAATTCCAAAAAATCTTGGGAAGTCTATGGTGAAAGCTAATACATACAGCCGTGCTTCTAAAAACGAATCTAAAAGTTTTATTTGGTTTCGTTTTGATATCTATTGCATAAGCTTTTGACCAGTTGAAAGTCCGAAATCTTTGCCAAAATAACAACTTCCTGCGAATTCCAAGGCTAAGACCAAAAACCTTTGGAAATCCATTTCGCAAACTATTCAACAAAAAGTTTTTGTTTTAAAGCAGTAGTGTTTTTCTGAACAACAAACACAAATCTATGTCCAATGACTGACTCCAAATATAAAAGCAAATACAATATCAAAACCTAGTCTTCGCTTATCTCGAACCAAAGCTTTTGACTCACAAGCTATTCCAGCGATTCCGGGCCCATGCTCGACGCGTTATGTTGGCAACAACTATATGTTGAAATTATGGCGCACAATAAATTGAACTTTTCATAAATTTCGAAAACCAATTGGCAAAGGATGCCAAGGACTAGTAGTCAGAGAGCATACTGCTGCCGCCTGACATTGTCAATGTCTTTTACAGGCGAACGCTTTGGAGCTTGTCGTAGTAGTCTTTGGAGTCGCTTGTGGGCGGAACGGAGTTTGGGGGGCTGGGCATCTGAGACTGAAAGCGTCGAAAAATTTATGGTGCCAGCTTTTAGGCTTTGTTTTGCTGCTTATTATTGTTATTGGCACCAACAGTGACATATTAGCAGGGGTCTGTGGGTTTGTGTCTGAGCTCATTTGCTGTCGTTGTTGGTGTTGCTGTTGTTGTTGTTGTTGTTGTTGTTGGAGGCGGAGGCTGGTCGAGGCCGAGGTCGGACACGGTTCAGCTTGGCTGTCGTTGCGTATGCCGGATTATTAATATTAGAAAAAAAGAAATATATATTTTCTACTGACCGGCTGCTGTTTTCGATTATTGTCCTTGTCCTGTTGTACTAGGTATATATAGTGCATAGTGTGTGTGTGTGTGTGTATGTATTGGTGTTGGTTGTGTGCGTGTGTTTTGCCGTAAATTGTTATTGACAACGGAAGCAGCAGTGTGGCACAAATTGGGCATTGCTGAAATTTCTTTTGCGCTTATTCGTTTTGTGGTTCGGTTTTGGGTTTGTTACGGGTGCGAGTGTGTGTATCTGTGTGTGTGTGTGTGTGTATGGTACATTTATTGCGGCAGTGTGGTTGCGGCTATTATTATTATGGTTGATTTAGTGGCCACAAATTGAATGAATTGTCTTATTTACCCGAAATAAGCAATATTGTACAAGTTTAAAATCAATAATGATTCAGCTACGGCGGATCCGCTGCGCTTCAGTTCGGTCCTTCGAGGCGGCTTCCAAGTAAATGTGCGTGCTTTCAAATCAGATTAAAAGACTCACTCACACACATACACACACAATGGAAATGACAGTCACATTTTCTGCCGCTGCCGCTGCCTCAGCCGCAGCCGCTGCACAAAATGACATTCAATTCAATTCAATTGAATTAATTAATGCAAAGAGACAACGGCGTAAAATGGCTACAGAAACAGCAACAACAACAACAACTGCGTTGAGTACTAACAAATGTTGACAGCATGTGGCACGCACAAAAACACTCACACAGATACACCACACACAGCTACGCATACCCATACAGCTACACCAAATAAAATAAAGTTGTAATTAAACGCATGGCATAACTTGTAAAATGCTACCACTCACACACATACATACACGCATTTATGCACACACACTCGTTTACTCTCTTTCTCTCACATACACACGCATTTACACACTCATTTACTCTCACACACTGACGAATTGAGTTGAAGTTGTGCAACAGTTGGATAGATGAAATCGTTCAAGATGAGCGCTGAATGTCATCTGCCTCGGTTTAGCTAAGACGGGTTCGGGAGCTGCTGTGCTATTCGGGATGTGGCCACATTACATGGCTAAAGTTTAACAATTAGAAAATTAAAAGAACACTGAAAGAAATGATACTGACAGTACCAAAAAAACTACACCAAAATCTAAATGCTTTATTTGTCAACTTTTTTAGAGTGCTTCTTTTCAGAGCAAATTAACGAATTTTAAAAATATTTTTTACACGTCACTACTTTAAAAAATTGATAGTGCCCAATTTAATAAAATTTAACGAATTCTAAAATAAATTCGCTTAAACACAAAATCTATACAAAATGGGCATAAATCCAGCTTTTTTTTTTAAATTATAAAGTCTTTACATAAACATATCCGCCGTAACAACAAGTAACGACTCGCTAGAAATTGGAGAATACAATTTCTTCGTACTCAAAAATTGCAATAAAAATGTTGATGTATAAATAATTACACTTCTCCTAGTAGCTCCACTATATGAATTCGCTATTGAAGCAAACAAAACATGCCAAAATAGGCTCTGTAAAATTCAAAGCAAGTGTAGTGTGACCAGATAATCTTATAAACATTTTTTAATTCAGAATGTCACAAATATATGTCCGCCGTAACAACAAGTAAAGAAGACCCAGAAATTGACGCCGTTCAGCTGAATTTAACACGAAATATTCTGCAAGAATTGAAGCCGCTTCCAAATTATAAACACTTCTTCTAATAGCTCCACTATATGAACCCGCTATTGGTATATAAAAAATCTTACCAAAAAAAGGCTCATGTATACTTTACAATTCAAATTTGCTTGGGATGCAACTTCAAATCAATCTCCAGCAAGATATTTACTTTCAAAATATTTGATCAGACCTTACCAAGTATTTGTTCTATAGGCCAGTACGCAGCAGTCCGTAAACGCTGCCAAACAAAATCTGCAAATTTGTGGCCTCAATAACGAACAGTCTATGCCTATTAACAAAATTTTTTTTTGCATGAAGTTCATTCTTGTTCGAGAGCGTTTCGTGCTGCTGCGTACTTGCCTTAAGGCTATAAAAATGCTCTATAAACTCGCTTTGTCAATGAAGTCACTTCTTTAAATTATTTATTCATTTTTCTTAAAGAATGACTTTATTTATTCTTCAGCCGATGTAACTTTAATTAAGCTTGAAGAAATGTCAATATATTCCAGACCCAGAAGATGATATATAGCTGCTAGGTTTGAGGGAGACAATGTTGAATTTTTGGGAATGTTTATTGAGTGATTAAGTAGTATTGGAGGTGACACCATTCAAATATAGAAAAAACTTACTAATTTTTATTGCTTTTAATTTCCCATTTAATTACGTATACGTACTATTTATCGAGAAGTCGCTAAATACAACGGAATTTTGCTAAACAAGAAATTTAAATGTTGAAAACTGTCTAAAAACTATCGAATATGTGAAAAATGCGAAAAACTAAGACGTCTTATTTAAAAATCTACCCGTTACGCATATTTTACGCTACGTTGGCCATGATCAGCTGCTTTAAAGTGTTGCAAAATGCTATTTTGCCTGACAATCGTAAATATTTTCGACACTTGACAACCACGGGCACAAAGCTAAGTATCTCATAAATTTCTTTCAGTGCAGTAGCTCACAAAAGTGAAAATTGTGAGTAGATAGCTCAACGTTTTTCGCAACATAGCATCGAAAATTTGTTGCGTTTTTGTGTCGCAAGCTGTTGGCAATTGAAACCACTTTTGCCATAGCCACCACTAACAGATGGAACTGGGAACTGGAAGCTGGGAATGGAACAGCATCAACAGCGGTGTGTGTTGGCTGTCTTCAACTTTTTACCGCAGCACCGCAAGACCCCCCACCTTTGGAGTGTACTCCCTTCCATGCACAGTATAGTAAGTAGTAGCAACCAGTGTTGAGTGCTGCCGAGTGCTACGAGTGCTGGAGTGTTCGGTGTGTTGAGTGCTGAGCACGCAGGCATATTAAAATATTTAATTACCATGTAAACTTACGACTTTTGTTTTTGTTATTGTTTTAATTGTGACAACAACTGTCATAATAATGAATATGATGATGTTTGCCAGGCGGCGTCACGGGCACCACAAGCCCTGGGAGTGTGCCCGGAGAAGTATGCTATGATATGCCATTGCGTAACCAAGGCACAGACACAGACTGAGCAGATAGTGGAAAAGCGAGGAGAAAAAGCAAAGAAGATGAAGAGACCGAGTCAAGTTGGTTGGGTTGGTCGTATTTTTGGGTGCACGGTAACGTACAAAGCTTTATTACATTCTGTGTGTGATTCACGGCCGGGACAGGGCAATATGTTCCAGTAGTGGTGTAGGTATGTATGTGTGTGCAGCAGCCTTTATGGAGTGTGTCCTTCTGCCTGCTTGCTGGCTTCCTTGGCTGCTGCCCTGTCTTGTGCTTTTGTTTTCGGCGGTTTTCTAAGAATTGTCTGCCACTTTTCAACACTGTTTTTGTGTGTGTGTCTGTGTGTGAGGCACAACTTGTATGTTATTTGAATTTTAATTGCAAACTTTTGTTGCATACTTTTGGCGGGGATTTATTTTATGGCATACATAGACAACTCACTTGGCTTCCTCTTTTCTTTTTAGCGTTCCTGTACACTACAGAAGAATGAAGTTGTTTGAATTTTTAAAAAAATATGTAACGCTTTAAAGCAGAAGATATGTTTAGCGTGATTGCTAACTGTAGGGATGGTTTCTGTAGCTGGATTTTTCAGCAAACTGTCGTTGTTCGCACGCCAAACCCCGGTCTTATGGATTTAATTCAGATCATTCCGATAATTCCCCCTTTCATGATACATTTTAATGTTTCGCATAAGTTTTCACCTGCAGGATTTCAACATATCGGGGTGTAACCTAAATTGTGCACACTGTAAGAGGTTTGGCTATCAAATAGTGCAAGTTTTGCCTCAGTACGTTCACGCATACAAACATAATCGGTACCACTTTTTTTTTTAACAAAAATAATAAAATCGCAATTAAATAATTTTGGGTGGAGATTGGAGGGTCAAAAAAATCGATCGAGCCGTTTCGGAAAACGTGACACGAGAGTTCTATATATATCTAATATATCGATACAAAAAAATCCTCGTAGTTTATCGCAAAAACTTTTCCACAACAGAATTTTCAGAAAAATAAAATACAATTAAGACAAAATTTGCCTATAACGCTTTTCAAAATTCCTTAGCTTTAAAATACATTTTAACCGCTCCCTTTCTTTAGACTTGGTTACTCCGTAAAGTGTATTAAAAATGCATAGGGAAACCAAAGCCAGCGTTTTCCTTTACTTTTCTTTACTTTTTCACGGCAGTTTAATTAAAAATGCCAGCGACATCCACCACTAAGCAACTTTTGCGCACCCTGCTGCATTTTCCTGTGAAACTTGACAAAGTGCACTTGCAAATATTCTCACAGTATTTTTGTGGTCCACCAGCTTGCAAACTAATGAGGCCACTTGTCCTAGGTGTATCAGTGCGTCCTCTCAACTGCTTCTCTTCTCTGTGATGTTTCTCTTTTTTTTTTTTTTTTTATTTTTAAGCAGTTCTTTTCACATTTCCAGCATTTTGTTCGGCCATTGGAACTAATTAGTTTTTCTTGTGATGCGCTTCAACTCAAACATATTGACTGAACTGCGATTGAGTGAGCCCATCTAAGACAAAAAATAAAACGTAAACAATTTCAATTGACATTGTCAGACGTTTGAGTTTCGAATTCGAGATACTTTTTGCTGTACACTAGCCGCATTAGTATGCAGCACACAATACACATAAAACATTAATAAAGCTTGTTGTCCTTTTTAGCTTGGCTCGTGCCTTGCCTTTTTCTTAAACTGTCTGTCTTTCCGGCATACTAGAGAGCAAAAGAGAGCTCAAGCTCCCTAAGCTGTAGAAGCCCCTTGTCATTACGTATACGTAACGAGAGACCCTTACTCGTACGCATATGCTTAGCATAATTTGAAGCAGCTGCCTGACGTGCTCCTTTCTAGCACTAGCTGCCCCACTCTCCGCACCACAACAAACCCTGTGTGTGACTGTTTATGTATGCGAGTGCTGATACTTGGGCGCTGTTGTAGACAACTTTGATTTGGCCAAGTTTAAAGCACGTGGCTTAATTAAAAAGGCCATGCCACAGTCAAAAAAATCAACAACGGCAACGACAACGTTTAAAGTTTAAATTATTAACGCGACCGACCAGGTCCACTTTGTTGGCCATGGTTCATATCATAATTGAGTTCATATAAAAACTTGTCTAGCGTAAAATTAGAAACTTGGTATAACAAGAAGCGTTTGTCGCTACCATCATCAGCCATGAGTGTAATTAAAAGGTATAAAAAAAAATATATTCCAAAAAATCCTGGCAGTTTTTAAGTTGTACTGCATTGATATGCTGATGAGCCCTCTCACTCCCATACTATTTGTTGTAGTGCCCATTTTGGAAACCATTTTTTTAAAGCCAACTTTAGTGGTTTTTACGAGCTAAATTGAAAATGGCGCCGAAATCTACCCTAAAAGACTTTAAAACATCAAGCACAGTGAAACAAAATTAATGCAAAAGTTATGCAAATTTCTTTTTTTTTTAACTTTAGCTTGGCATTTACATAAATGCAAAATGCAAAACTATTATCAAAATTTCTTTCGCACAAGCGTTCTAATAAGATTTTATAAAAATGTTCAACGCAAGGATTTGTTTTAAAGCGCAACTAATAAAGACAAAACTGCAGCAGAGAACATTATAAGGAGAGACTAAGCAAAGTTTCATTAAAAATTTGGCATAATTGTTGAAAGTAAGGACTTTAGAGGAAACTTTAAAAGTTGGTGATGGAAATGAACTTAGCTTAAGTAAGTAGTTCGACTCAGGCCGAGATTAGGTTAGGTTAGGTTATGGCGGCAGTTGGGACTTATTGTCCCAACTCAGGTTAGGCCAAGAAATGGCCCGTTGTGCTATCACTACGGGGGACCGTTCACCACTCTTGCCCACGCACGAGATTAGTCACAGCCATCCGGCGGCCTGAATAAACCTTAAGAGTTATTTTGGACACTGCTCCGAGAGCTGAGACAAGTCATCAAGGAAGTTTGACTTTAGAAAGCGGAATCTAGTCCTGCACAGTCCAGGACAGTGGCAGAAAAAGGTGTTCTACTGTCTCTAGCTGCTCCTCATCGCCACAGCTTCTACAAAAGTCATGATGAGGAGAGTTAAGCCTATATGCATGGATTTCCACCAGCTTATGCCCGGTGATAGCACGGATGACGGTCGAGCATTGGGCTCTATTTAGACGGCAAAGTTCTCTAGTTCTTTTCTTGCAGTATGTCGGCCATGTTTGCCAAGATATACTACACGTGGATATCCGATTCCACATTTGGTTTGCAAAGAGATCGACGTAGTTTCGTATTCTCAGTTTGCAGCTGGCCATGGGTATACCCAGGCCATCCCTGTCTTGAAGGAGGATGCTGGTAGTTCCTTGTCTAGCCAGTTCATCCGCAATACAGTTGCCCTCAATATCCCTATGTCCTTGGACCCATATGAGGTTGATTAAAAACTACTCAGCCATCTCCTCCAGAGACAAGAGGCAATTATTCACTGACTTTATGCACAATGTCAACGAAGCGTGGGACTTAATAGCTGCCTGGCTGTCCGAGTAGATACATATGTTCTCATTTCGCACTCGTAAGTTTCTAATTGTTGTCAGACCTCCAGGAGGGATTGCAATGACTTCTGCCTGAAAGATACTGCAGTGATCCGGGCGTCGGAAAGCTTTTCTGACTTTGAATTACTCAATGTAGACGCCGCCACCTACACGATCGGCCAGCTTGGAACCATCCGTGAAAATCTCTATTGAGCCAGCTGGGCCTGGTACGCCCAAACTCCACTCCTCCCTGGTTGGGATATGAGTTTGGAATTAGTTGTAAAGTGCTCCTGCGCAGTACAGTAGTCCGTAAACTCGGGAATCAGGGGTTTCCCATGAGAATCATGGCGTGACGGAAGTCAAGATCTTTCCATTTATTTGCCTGTCTTATACGTAAAGCTGATAGAAGCGGCCGAGATTACCTCGAGGAAAACAAAAAAGAGTAGGTAAGTGAATTGGAGAGTAGAGGGAAAGGTCGGGGGAAGGGTAGTTGCTTAAAATTCGTGGTGGGCGTTCTTTCAGACTTACTCACTTTCATTGCTTGACCATTTTGACAACTTTAGATTCCCTTTCACTCTGGCACTCGACACATGTCTTCGAAGAATTGCTTGCCCCGGTTTGTTGTATGATCCTTCTTTTAAACATAAAACTTAGTAGAAATTCTTATTCCCTGTAACTTATGGTGCAAAGGGTATATTAATTCTAAGAAGAAGACGTCGGAGACCCCCCAAAGTTACCTAAAGAAGGATCAGGGTGTCTAGAAAAGTCAATATAGCCAAAAAACGTTTTGTATAGACAGCAAAAGTATTGAAAATTCGACTAAACAAAGGATGAAGAAATGCTTACTTGCTGGACGTCATACAGCAATATCTATATACACTTTTTGAACTTTAAGAAAAGTACATCAAGCTATCTATCCATAAATCAATTAAATTTCAATTTTTAGTTGCTGCAAAAATTTACAAATTTTTAGCATAGGCAGCAAAAAGAAACGAAATTTTGCTGAAAAAAAAAACTTTGCCCGCTTTAAAAATATGTAAATTTTCAACACTACCCAAACCACTGTGCACCTTCATTCAATTTCACTTTGCCAAATTTGCACATGTGCGTTGATTTTCAATCGAAGAAGATGGTCCCTTATTTTTTTTATTTTATTTTATTTATTTTTTTTTGGGCTCAAGAGTAAGGCAACCAAGTTGTTGCCAACTTTGCGGTTTTTGAGGTTGACATGTTGGCTGTTTATGGGTCTCTCCACCCTTCAACCTAGTTGGCAACAAATTCACAGACAGCCACAAACAGATGTGGCGCCCTTTTTCTGCTTCTTCATTTTTGCCGCTTGTGTTGATTATGATGACTGGGTCGGTCTGCTTTCTGCAACCTGCCAAAGCGTTGACAGGAACAACAAATCGAAAGGCTTTCCTCAAAGCCTACAAGCAAATTTGTACATGTCAAACTTTATCTTTAAAGTGGTTAAAGAAAATTTAAGGCGCTGAAAAGTCAACGCCCACTTTCAACTAGCCAATATAGAACCAAAGCAAAGACTACAAGCACAGAAAAGCACTACGAATGTCTGTAGATATGCATTTCCTGCAGGTAATTACCTGTGATTGAGGTGCGCTTTCTCATTCTCTTCCTGGGTACTACTGGTTGGGTAAGTACAAAACAAGCCGCTGACTTTTGCCATCATCAATTTCAAAGTGTTGCCAGCTAGCACCGTTCTAATTAAAGATAGACATCGCAAACCAGGTAAAAACATGCAAACCAAGTTAGGTGCTCTGCGTGGGTAGGCTGAAAAGTAAAAGCCTAACGGAAGAGAGCAGGCTCATCTATTTTTTTATGCATTTTTAATCAACGTTTTGCTAGGAATTCGTAGAAGGTCATATTCAGCACTAGCGAACATTTTGTTACTATTATTTTTATCAGCTGATTGATGTCAAAGTTTCAACCAACTTTAACATTTTGCTTAGTTTTGTACATCAGTACGCAGCAGCCCGAAACGTTTTCGAACAAGAAATTCAAATGGTTCCGAAATCTCAGTTATAAACATCTGCGTAGGCAGATGGCATATTTTGGAACAAAATGTATAAAACAGTGTTGTCCTAAAATTTTGTGGAAAAGTATAAGCTGGTGCTTAGCCTTGACAGCATAGCTAGTGGGCACTTTTCGGAAGCGAAAAATATGGCGGGTACGAAAAATCGGTTGGCATAATTTTTTAGGAAACTCGCAGAACGTTTGTGAGCCGTTTAGAAGCTTTTAAAATTCAAACAAAGTCATTCGCCGATATTTAAAAAAATGTATAAAAAAAATAAAATAAAATTTCCCTGTATTCTGAATCAAAATATTCCACAATCGGTTTTGATTTTTTGATATGGTTAGACCCAGATACTCCGCATTTTGCTGCATCAAAAAAGCCGATTTTTAGAACAAAACGAATAAATCAACTCATTTTAAATATAGGCACACACTGTTTATGCTTGAATCAATTAGAAAGCAGTTCTTGTTGAAGCGTTTCGGGCTGCTGCGTACTGGCCTTAAAGGCCTTTACATTGAATAAAGAAAATTTAAAAACAAATGTGATAATTGGTTAACTCTGCATTGCAAAAATTTTTTTGCTAAAAATAGGGTCGTATGTATACTTTAGGAAGACCAAAAAAATGACAGAACCGCTGGATACCTACTAAAAGATGATTATGTTGAGAAAAATATGTTTTTTTTTTTCGTAGATTTTGCATGGAATAACTGTTGGGCGCTAAAAGAAATAATGAGATGATAAGTGATCCCGTTTTACGCTCACTTTTCAACCCGCCCTCGCATATGTCGGCCAATGAACTCCGGAACCAGCACACCAAACCCACACCACAGTGAGTGTAGTATGTTGAGTGCCGTGTGTAATTGATTTGCCAGCACTTTGTTGTTTGCTAAGCGGCAGCCATGCAGCAGGCAATTGTGGCACGCTCGTTGGATGGAATTTAATAAATATGAAAACATCAAATTATTTCAAATAGCATGGCTGTGACTCTCTGTCTGTCCGACTGTCTGTCTGTTATCTGTCTCAAAGACTACGTCTATTGGTCTATCTAACAAACGTTAGCTGGGCACGAAAAATATTTTCTTTGGCTGCATAATTTTGCAATTTTTCCACAACAAATCGCAGTTGATTGTTTTTTCTATAGTCTGTAGTGTATGTACTACTACTACATATATGTAGTGCCGACTGGGTACTACATAACTGCAGCCGGCAAACTGCCTTAAAATATGCAACGAAAACTTTGCTCAAAGCATAAAATAAACTCGGCGCAATTCCACTTTTGCCAAAGGATCCCAAAGCTGGAGGCAAGCCGGAGTCAGAGTCGCGAACAAGCAAATAGGAAATCACTGTTTGTGAAAACAAGTACACGTACACATGCACATATACAAAGAAACACAAAGAAACACACACACACAATCGCATTAAACTGAAACGGAAATGCAAGGCATTCTTATGCATATCCTCTAAACAACTGCACAGAGTCCTAGGTCCTGAACCAGAATCACAGCCAGTGCCAGTTGTTGGCTAGGGAATTGCGCGCGCTCCTCTGCAAAAGGCAAAGGAATTTTTCATACGCAAATGAAATCTACTTCAAGTCAAAATTGTGCAAAAAGCTAGGAAAAAGGCGTGTGTGGGCTAAGCGGGGTGTTGGAGAGCAACGCAGCAGCGAGTTTTGCAAATATTCATTACATAATAAACTAAACAAAAGTAAGCGCCGCACCAACAAATCAAATTGCACACACACACAGACCAGCCTAATGTACATATAGAACCATAGAGCCAGTTATGCCTGGTATTTTGAGTTTCTACACGCTCGAGGGGAAACACCTCTCACTACATTTACCAAGCTTACATAATGTGGTTCTGGCATGCATATGAGTATGTACTCTCTACGCTAGTATATATGAGGGAAATCAATGGCATGTAAAAACTCTAATTAAACGCACATTTTTGGCGCGCACTGTTCATTTTTGGCTGATGTAGACCATAAGCCACAAAGCCCCATAAAACGGTTGTATTCCACTTCCGGACAAAGTTGAGAAGGAAGGAAAGGAGCGTATAGGTTACACAGTTGCGGTTGGGGTGCAGCTATTAGAAGAAAGTTGTTTCGAGAGACTCGGTAAATTTTGGGGCAGCAGAGATAATAAGCGCTGGGAAATGAGTAAATAGGATTTGTGGCGGTAGTGCTAACCATGTGCTGGCCCTATGTTACATATATGTGCTTTAAGTAGACATTTGAGCATCAGAAAACTTCTTAACAAAGTTTAAAAAGGGTAAAGACAGCGTTTGTTGACCATAAAATTTTGCATATTCAATTTGGGACGAGTTGAAAAAATCGCCTAAGAGGCTTTGGCCAACTGTTCGCTTCGTTCACCAATATAACACCAAATGTGATGTATATCTTAGCGCCGCAAAATTTAACTATAGTATTCAAAGAAAAAACAATTTTCTGGTTGAAAATACAGATAGCTTTTACACCATGTGGTCATCGATAGCTTAGTGGTAGCGTACTTGTTTTGTTACCTGTTGGTCGGTGGTTCGATTCCCCGCAGTGGCACTGGTCATTTGCCTAGCACTGGCATCGCTAGCAAAAATACGCTATTGGTCAAAGAAAATCTCTATTAATTCAATACACCTGCCGTTCGGATTCGGCTATAAACTGTAGGTCTCTGTTCTCTTCGAACTGTTATAAATAGGGATCCCTATGCTCCTCCTAGAGGCGAATGACAAAATAGTCAAATCAGTAAAAAAATAAATTATTATTTTACACCAAATAAAAACTCGAGTTTTATCAAATACCAAAGTTGTGGCGTTTTAAAGATCTAGTGAGGGTTTCAAAATTGAGAGTTTTCGTGAATAACAGAAGTGCGGAAAGGATGAAAAAGGACGCAGCGTAGAAGGGTTAAGAGCTGACAATTATGAAAATTTTGAAGAATGTAGGACGTCACAAAAATGTAAAAAATTTTGGTAGTACAGGTAAGTGAAGGTAAGGTATACAAAAAAAGTTAAATAGTGGATTTGAATAGCAAAAAAAAATAAGTAAAGCTTCAACATGAAAGCTAACACTGAGCTGCAAAAATGCCCAATAACACTAGTTTACAAATTTGAGGGTCATCGAGTGAACCTTCCTAAAAAAGTGTTTTTTAGGCTAATTTGGGGTCGAGAATCACGAAAACGGCAACCTTTTTTTTTTCTTAAGCACCGTTTTCGAGATATTTTCGAAAAACATGTTTTTTTTCCTGTTATTCCTCAATATCTCGTGAACGAAATTTAGCATCGACATGTAAGACGATTAGATCGAAAGGTATTGATGTGCTCTTTACAGTGATGTAAAACTATATAAAGATTAAATACAAATTAAAGAAGTTACAAGCAACCAAAGTCGAAAAAATCTTTGACAAATTTTCAAAAAACTCGTTTTCGGTATGCTCTTTATTAACGAAAAAAAATTTTGAAAATTATGTTAAGCTTTAAGTTGAAAGAGAATTCTTTTACGAACATTTCGAGTCTAAGATCTTTAAAATCGGGTAAGAACTGAAGATGCTATCGCACTTTGTACGGAAGCTCCAATCTTTACTCAGTCACAATTTTGTATGAAAAAAAAAATTTTCACTCAACGTTTTTCATTTTGCGTTCATTTACGTTTTCATGAATTTGTATGCAGCTGTAGTCGTGATTTTTCGGTCATGATCCAATAACCTCTACAGTTCCTATCTGATTTTGAAGATCTTAGACTTAAAATGTTCGTAAAGGATTCTCTTTCAGCTTAAGGCTTAACATAATTTAAAAAAATGTCTTATTTTGAAAAATTGTCGTGTAAACCAGTGTAATAAGACACACTAAAAAAAAATTTACATTTCTGCCCGACTTAGCATCTTGGCTACGAAAACTCTTATGGTATACCATACCATTTTTTTTTAAATTGAAATTGTAACTTAAAAAATCCGCAAAAATATATTGCTACGACATTTGTGCATTTTTTCACGACCAAGTGAACGCCCTCAAAGTAATCATTCACCAAACTAATGAACCAACCAAATATAATTATTCATAAAGTTTGTAACTTTAGAGTTTAACATATTTAATACTATATTATACTGCGTTACATGAATAAATTATTAATAACTGAGCAACGCTTCGATATTTAATCTTAAATTCTAATTATATAATCCATAAATTTGAATTTTTTTTAAGTACTTTAAATATTATAAAATAAAAAATACGAAAATAAATCTTGTAAGTTTGAATCAAAGTTTAAAAGGCTTTCTTAACAGAACTTTCAAATTAAAATTAAGCCTTCCAATTAAGAATTTTTTTACGATTCATCTACCTTTAAATACTTTTTTTTTTTATATATATATTTTTATTGTCAATCAACCTATACAGATTAGGTTATTATACAATATTGACCTTTAAATACTTTTTCAAAAAAATAATTCAGCAGCTATAATTTTTAAGAATGTGTTGAAAAAAGTCTTAAGGCCAAGTTGATATCTATATTTATAGCATAAAAAGTTTTTAATGTCGTGCTCATCATCATTTATTTTTCTATTTAGAGTGGCCACTAGATGGCGCAAGCAATTTGTTGCATAAAAAAGTCTTAAGGCCAAGCTGGTATCTTTTAATTATATAAAAAAGTTTTTAACGTCGTCATCGTCATCATTTATTTTTCGGTTTGGCGTGATCGCCAGATGGCGCAAGCATATTTTTGCATATTTATGTTTACAATAATACTACTATTCGAACCAAATATTAATGCTATGGAATAAATTAATTAAATTAAAAATTAAATAAATTTCATATGGTTTCAAAACACAATTAAATAAGGCAGAGTAACCTACTGGTTTTATATATTTGTGTGGTGTCTTTTGAAGAACAAAAAAAACACAACGTATAATATATAATTCCAGAAGTCTCTGGAACTAATTTATAAATATACAAACTATATATAAACATTCTAACACACATTTAAGGGTAATAAACAAATCGTTCCAAAGTAAACTTTAAAAACCTTGTGGGCTTTAAAAACTTTCTTAGCAACAACTTAAATTTTAAAATTAAACAACATTTCCAATAACTTTGTTACTATTTACCATTAAATATTTATTTATTTATCGACTTTTAAGCACGTGCCTAATTAAATTGGTTTTTATGCAGGCCCTTTCTATATGAACCCGTATATCATATTATTATCAATGCATACTATAATATTCTAAAGCAATTACTACCTTATCAACTTAACTTTTAATAAGCTCAAAAAAAACAACTGCTAAGAGTAAGCTATCAAATATTTTCTTAGCAATTACCATGCATGTGATTCCCCATTTCCATTTACATTAAATATTTATGCAAGACTCTACAACTACCAAAACAAAAACTTTGTGTCTTAAACCACGAAGGGGTTTATTCGGTACCAAACCAACTGCGGACACCCTTTCGACGTGTAATCATGCAATCAACCCGCCAGTTACACCCCCCCCCCAACTGTTCCGCTAACCATCATCATGGACATAATAATATAAATTATATTGTTTTAGATTTAATATGTTGCCATGCGTATAATTTCTTTGTTTCTTTTATTTTTGTTGTTGTTGTTGTTTTACTTTTATTTTTTTACAGCGCTTTAACATGTAAATTCGATTTTGCTTGCACAAGCACCGCACAGACACACACGAACTTCGCACACCCTAATTAAATTTCTAATTATTGTAATTAACCACATTAATATGACCTCATGCGCACCCTAATTTGCTAAAATTCCAAGGTGAGACGAAACAAGAGACGCGGCATAAAACTGTGTAGAAAATTGTCGGTAAACATTTTTACAGTTTATTTGTAGAGAGTAGCGAGAGAGTGTCCGTTAGCGGCAGCGAGAGAGCGTCGGCGGCGCCCAGCTGGACATTGGATGTGTTAAGCCAGTTACGTCTCCTCACACACACTACTCTGCACATACCTAAGCTTTGCATACACTTAGCGAAAATATGAATGACAAAGCAAAAGATTGTGTAGGAAGCCGAAGAAAATTTGAAGACACAAAAGTGATTTTAACAAAATTAGTATAAAAAAATTTATTACGTCAATTTCATTTATTTTTTTAGTTTTTCCAATAAAATGAGATAGTTACTTGAAAAACTTTTTGTATATTTTTTAGATTTTCATGCATGAAAAAAAAAAGATAAAAATTTTTTCAAGTCTGATCTTCTAAGCTTGGAAATTTAGCTTTTTCTTTTTATATCATCCATAACACCAGACTAGAGTAGTGATTCACTTGTAATTTACCTATTGGATTATAGTTTTAAGTAGACTGATTGCCAAAACAATACAATAAAGGGCTAATAATAAAAAAAGCTATTTCTTTTCCATTAAATTCAGACAAATTTATAAAACCAAGGAAAGATAATTTTGTACTTTTATTTATTTCGTATCGGGCTCTTTGGATCACAATCAATCCTGCCATTTTTGTTTTACCTACAAAATTTGCTGATTGTTATCAGACAGATTGCAAATAAAAATAGTTTAGTTATAATATTTATTTCGTAAAAAAAATGAAAATTTGTCACGTTTTCCAAGGCTTTTAAATATTTTTTGAAGTAAAACTTTTCAGGTGGCATTATGACTTTTGAAGAAAGTTACTTTGTGATTCTGTTAAGGTTAGCAAAAAATGTTAGAAAGGAACGAGAAAAGGAGAAAGAGAAGAAGCGCGGGGGAGGAGGAAAGTCGTAAAGAAACGAGAACGGTGTAGAAGAAGGCGCGGGGGTCAGGAGGGTCGTAAATTAACGAGACCGGCGTAGAAGGAAAGTTTTATTTCAAAAGCGTGCTTGTAAAGCAGGTTATTTTTTATTATAGATTTCCCAGAAAAATTATAAATTTAGAATTTTAATAGGAGACTAATTTTTATAGAAAACAAGAGATCTAGCAAGGCAATTAGATGGCTATTTAGTGTTGTTCCAGAAATCTTGGGCTGTAATAAGCGTTCAAATACTGGAGAAAAACGTTTTTTATTTTTGCGATTAAAATATGTTGAAGCAGATAAATAAATATTGAAAACACTGGCGGAATTATATTCAGATTTGGATTATATTTACATTTAGTTGTTAATTCTAATTAATTTGGAATGAAATTTGAGCTTGAAGATGAAGTAACAAAAATTATTTTCAGAAACCGGTTTAAAGTGGCTTATCAATTTTAATTTTTTAGACTGCTTTGACTTTCTGGATTAAACCTCTTCTTTCTTTTTTTAAATTTTCCGGATTTGCCTTTAAAATTCCACAAAAGTGTCCATTTATAATGGGTTTTTTGATTTTAAAAGAATTATTTATGCCATTGGAATCAATGATCCTAAAATTATTCACAAAAAAATATAAATAACTTAAGGGGTAACATATATACACTTGTGCTCGTGAAAAAAGGAACTTTTACGATTTTTTTTTGAAAAACAACACACAGTTTTTTAAAAAAATGAACGTCTATTTATTTATACATATCATAAAATCTTTCATGAAATTTTTTCAAAATAAAACATTTATAACTGGAGTCACTGCAGCCATTGTGCCAAAACACAATTTTTCCGACAACACAAGTGTCTACAACCCCTTAATATACCCTACCCTTTGGATACAGTGTACAAAAACCATTGATGCACATTTGGCCAATCAATTTCGTAACAGCTACGGAAATTTAATTTCCGCTTAGTTCTGCCCAAAAAGCGCAGGCTTTTAACACTGCTACCCCACTTTTTCTCTCAGTGTACACACCTATGCACACATAGAAATCTATATGTTAGATGTGGTTGTTGGTTTGGTTGCCTTTGTTCCTGGTCCTGTTCTGCTATTATTCTCGTTGTTCTTGTTGCCGGCGGTTGGCCTTAATGAGGTCATGTGTGTGATTGTGTGTGCTGGTGTGTGTTTTACCGTGTGACGGTGATTATGATGGCATGAAATTAACATTTAATTTGAGTTGCCCTCAACCGCAGTCACCATTGCCGTCGATTTTCGCGTCCAGCTAATTTCTGAACTCCCATGCCCATGTTTATAGTCCTACTCCACCCACTGGCTGACTTGTGAGCCATCATTAAAAGCTTTGTTGTTGTTGCTCTCCAATGGTCGCCAAAGTAGTAGACAATGGCATGTAATTTATGTTTGTCTTAGGACAACACTCCAACGCGTACAGCTGCGTGCATTGAGCCAGCTCGTGCCTTTGGTCGTGGGATTTTTGGCAACAAGTATATAGCCCCAGCCATGGCTCGTAACATGGCTAACAACCAAAGCCTGAAAACAACCAGTTAAAAGTTTTTTGTGGCCAAAAGTTTTGCTTGTCTGCGTTTAAGCTAAAGCAGCAGACACTACGGAAGTTGACCAGAAAACAAATTTTCATTCTCCCAAGAGAGACTAACAGCAAAAGTTTTGGCTTATCAATGGTAGTTCGTGCTGGTTCTTCTCTCGTTCATATTGAACACCAAAATTGCAGTCAGCCAACAAAAAATGATTGAAAAAGTCAACTACAACAATAGAGAAAGCTGAGTATAATCTGGCTTTTTGCGAAAAAAAAAAATTGGGAATCAGTTGAAGCGGCGATCGAATGTGGAATACCCTACGCCGAATTTTGTATTCATATGTCGGGAATTATAGAAAAAAGTAGTTTTAAGAGTAAGTATGCAAATGTCAACGTTTTCTTTTTATTAGGCTCACACGAATTGTTATCCAAAATTTAATCAAATATGGGTGTAATTTTTAGGGAAAGAGTTCTAAAAGAATAAAAATTTGGCCTATACCTTTGAAATCTTCATCCTTTATTTATCATCTTTTCAGAATACCAGTCCTAGAAATCGATTTGATTTGAGATTTGTAAGTCTCACAATTCTCTTTTGGGGAAACAGCAGAAGATATTAACGAGAATTAACAACGGAAAATGTGTCGTACGCAAAAAGATGCGCTTTGATGAAATTTGGTGTTCTTAGTTTATATGCTCTCCGAGATCTAGACTCATACAAACAGAGTAGGAAAGGACATGGCACAAACGCAGCCGAGATTATGATAAGCATTCCGTGTATAACAAAACTAATAGCCTACGACGTCTTCTTACGTTCCACAAATCCCATATACCCAAGACCAAATGCTTACAGAGTATACAAAAAAAAAAAACTTCAAAATATTTCATTTTTTTAACGACAGATGTCGCTGTTAAGAAATTTTGTGTTGTTGTTGTCTCTGCTTTGCCGCTGCTGCTGCTATGCGGCATAATATGCCTTTCATTATTTATTAATGAGGCTTAAGCAGCGTCTAACATTTCCAAATGGGTGGCTGGGGCCTCTGGCAATGCCAACAACAACAAATAATGCTTTTGGCCTCTTTGCTACAACTTTTATGCCCAACCCCTGCTCGATTTCCTGAACGAACCGCTACGTTCCATCAAAATATGTGCGCACATTAAATATTAATTTCCATTTCGTAACTGATAAGAGCAGTTTTTGTCTACGACATGATAGTAGTGTGAGGGATTTGTGGAAAATAGGCGTGCCCCAGGTTTTGGGACAAAGCAGGGACACTTGGGCAGTTGAGCGATTGTCAGGTCAAAGACGTCATAACCTCAATGTTGAAGCTTTATACTTATTAGCCATGGCAGAATGGTCAATTATTTTAAAGGAATGTTTACTTTGAGTTGTGTTTAGTATAGATTGTAATAGTATCAAGGAATCAGATTGATGTGATTGATGACTGAATTTTGTACAATTTTTTTTTGTTTGCAAAAAAGTGAGGTTTTTGGTTGCAGCTTGGAGAATGTGTGTATTTAAAGGAGGCTGAGCAGAATATTTTGCTGGAAATTTCTTAAGGCAATTAAATGTCTACAACTTTCTAGTCGTAACAGTTTTAATCAGCTATAGTTCTATTGGGCTCCACTGTTCAGCAGAAACTACTGCACGCGTGACGTCATTGCTTGCAAACTCTCAGCTGGCTGTGTGCAATTAGCGCTTATGCACGCCGTCAGATGGCGCCACTTCACTATATGCATAAAAATCGTTCAGACACATTAACTTTTACAATTACTGCGACAACACTCAGCATGATAGCAATCAAAGGTCTAGACAACATTTTTATTATTAAGCTGTAGTATATAGAGTTATGTAATTTATATTAACCCATAAAATGCAGACCGATTGTATCGCGCTTAGTATTGATTACTCATAAAATTGCCCAGTCATTTGTCTGATTTCATATGCTATTTATATAAAGAGCTAACTCTTTATTGACATGTGTGTAAGAATTGGGCTATGAGCTGGATAGACGTCATTACTCATCAGTATGCGTCATAAAAAACATGTCTGCTGTAGATACCTACAAAAATACAAAGCAATGCTTATTTATTATGCAACATTTCAATTACAGCAAATATTTGTCATTAATCGCCTTCAACTTGCAGCATTAAATTTCTCAAGTTTCAATAAATCTCTGCTATCATTTGTATCATCTTTTGTGCCTGTGAAATATCTGCTTAAATTTCCTAATTAAAGCGCATACCTTTCATTGTTTTGCCTTAAAGTCTCACGTTTAGCAATTTATTTCCAGCAAATTTCACTTATCTCTTAACCTCTCGTTAGATCCAATCCCAAAACAAGAGACACAATTCACTCACTCATTGTTATTGACTTTCAAAGTAACACTTCATTTTGTCATTAAGACAACAAACAAGAGAGACAGACAGACACAGACCGAGTCAGTAACAAAAAAAAAAACAAGCATAATAAAATAAAATCAAGGCATGAGTAAGACGAATAGAGTGTTGTATCCAAAAAGGTACAATGATACGCACAGTTTCTTGTCTTGGTTGTCAACCATTTTCCACAATGACAACAAAGTTCAAAAAAGACAAATTCCTGCAACCAAATGAAATGTCAACAGTAAATTTAGCCAAAAACACTTTTACTTTTGCCTTTGCCTTTGGATTTTCATTTTTGGTTTTGGTTTCCTCGGCTGATTATTTTCTTTTCTAATGCGCCAAAGCTCATTTTTCTTATTTCGGAAATTTTCTTAATGGGATTTACAAAATGAAAATGTCTACAGACGTTAACCCGCCTTGAAGCAGCATCAAGCACTAGCCGGGTGTGGAAAATGACGCATAAATATGTTGAAAATGGACTTGAGAATTTATTTACATAAAAAGGATTTTACAAATAAGGGCACAATGTGCTCCCTACTCGACTTTGACTGGCTATAAAAAAATGCCAGTGATTTGTTAGGCGGTTGCTCTCCAGTACTTTCCAACGTTTATTTTTCGTTTTTTTTCTACGTCTCTGTGTCTTTGTTTGTTATTATAAGCATGCAAGATCCTTTTTATGAGGGTTCCAAGGCGGGTTGCTTTCTTTTTTTTTCATTTTTTTCTTGTTAGACTTTTGTCAAACGTTGCCTGGTGACAAACATACACAGACACAAGCAGTTTGTTACTGGCAGAGTTCATATCTGTTACACATTTTTTGATATGCGGCTGCTTTGGACAGGGTTCGGGTCATACTCGTATTGACCATAAATTTAAGCTGCCTTCTTGCAAAGAGCAGCAATCAAAAAAAAAAATGTTGTATCAGTTGGTGTGCCTATCGACAACGAAATACACTAACCCTTATACTCAAAAATAAAAACTTTTGAGTGGTTTGGGCGAATTCCATGGAAATGCTTTGCGGTCGTGGGAATTGTTTCGAAACAACCACTTATTTTTTGTTCATCAGGCTCACATGAGTACATTTACAAAGTTTGGTGACACTAGCTTATGAAATTTTAAGCTTATGTTTAAGAACTTGCGTTTTTTTGCATAGTGAGGGGTCTTGGACATAGTCCAAGGAAATGCTTAACGACATAATTCTTTTGTTTATCAGACTTACAACAATTCATAAACCAAGTTTGGTAATACTTGTTTATCTGTAAGACTTGGAATTATCTGGCAGTAAACGGTGAGGCCCGATGCTTCAGTGGGAGACAAAGCAAATGATGATGATGAAATGGTGAGCGCTCTCGAACTATTGCATATAAATGACTATCAGACTCACATCAGTGCATATACCAAATATGGTGATAGTAGCTTTTGTATAGGAATTGAAATCTTCTGTCAGTTTATCGTTAGAAGCTCTGGGCGCTTTTCAAGGAAATTGTCAGTGTAGTAGGTGTCAACAATATTTTGTTTATCAGACTCACATCAGTGTAGGTATTGGACTTTAATGGCAATATATTAAAGCTCTTGGAATTATTTTACGTAATGGTTTTGCACTAGCGTGGGGTATAAGGCTTTGGGAGGTGTTTGATATTACTACATTTAGGTCAATTTATTTAGAAGTTTTTTACCAGAATTAAAAAATATGCTGCATAGTGTAAGCCTCAATGTGAGATGCTCCTGAATAAGCTTTAAGACCTAAAATACATCTAATTTTGTTTTTACACGGTAGATACGTTCCAGTAAAATCCGTTTAAAAAGACATAGTAAATCCTTAACCTGCTATGTATTAAAATTGGAAAAGGGAAATTCCCGAAACAAATTTCTAAAAGATTAGATTAGATTAGATTTCAATCAAATACTTTTTTAATCGTGCTAAATTGAATGAAATTTTGTGAAAAAAAATCTCTTCTAGACCGTGTTATTTCAAAACCGTGTTAAAAAAGGACCAAGTAAAAACCACAATTGGGTGTACTTAACATTCGTAAGACAAGCGTTTTCGCATAATTATGGAGCTGGCTCTATGCTCCTCACAGGAGTGACAGGACTTAAAACATGGAGCTGGAGATGCTGCAGGAGCAATAAAATTTCAAGAAATATTACCAAAAAACGACAACTCTCGACTCAGGTACACGTATAGTACCCCTCTCCTTCGAAGAAATGGAATAAAAATTAGAACGATAGAGCATTTTTGTAATAAAATGAATTTTTCCTATATAATGAAAAAAAAATTTAGAATCTCGCGCTTAAAAGTGAATGATTTGCTTTAAAAAAAAGAATTTGCTATGTCAAAAGAAAATTTTTCTATAATTAAGTGAAATTTTTTTATTGCCAGAAAATCTTAATTTAAGAATGCATGTAATTATTTGGCAAGATGTACTCTCAGAGAACATTTCGTGGATATTTCATTTTAACTGTGAGATTCAGAGTATTTTATTCGTAATTTAAAGAAAATAGAGATCAAAAATATCTTATAAGTTCTAGTGTAAAACAATCTAGTTATGATTAAATTCAACATAAAATAAGCAACAGCTTTTTTCCAAGAGTCTCACTCACAAACTCGTTCACCTGCAGCAGCCTACCAATAATCCGGTATCCTAGCTCTGGAAGACTTCAAGATCTAGGTGTTCATACAGACGAATTGATGAACTTATCAGAATCCATAAACGTGACAATGCTAATCATTTTGGTAGAAACAATGAGTTGTTGTCATCTGCTCCCTTGTATTTGTTTTTGATTAATTAGAAAAAGAAGAAAAGCTTTTAACATTATGTTCGTCTTTCTTTGAATTCGACAAGACAAGACCAATCATGTGAGGAGGCAATTTTTTACCTATGGTCTGATATGAGAGGAGACCTTTTTTGCGAAATTCTTCAGATGCAAAGCGTTGGTGAAAATCAACCTAATTTGACAAACTAGAGCAGTCTACCAATATTCCGATAGAAATTTGTGTCCCTAGTTCTTAAAGATTCTAGGTCAGTGTGGGTGTGAGATGTACTGCGACCCAAGTGGATCTATTGTAGCCCCTTCACGGCTTAGAGCTCTCCCAAAAGTCCAATGACCTGCATATATTCCATTATTTTGTTTTGACTTAGGGTACCAACGTTCTCCATTGAGAAAACTTTCGTATTCGGCTATAAACTGTAGGTCCCTGTACTCTTCGAACAGTTATTAATAGAGCTCCCCAGTCAGGGAAATTATTATTATTAATACGTTTGAGCTAAAAGCTGATTTCTATCTTTACTTTTTGTTCCTGGCGCCATCTATAGTTAGTTGCGCCATCTACATGTCGATTGCCTAAACATGCATGACTACTACACTCATTTCAAATTTCAAACATTTTGCCAACTTGTGAAGATTAGACAACCAAGGCGACTAAATATATGTGGTTTTTAAATATGAGATTTGAAAGAAAACAGATTTCAAAGTTGTTTCAGCCATGACTTAAGGCGCCTAAGGGACGAGGGTGTAGAAGGTCGAGGTTTTCTCTAGATTATTTTCACAGAAATTCACTTAAGCAAAAAATGCATTGCAAACTTCTTGGTGTCTGTCTAGATCTAGCCCAGTGGTAGGCAGTCTCTCAATTTTCATAACTCGCTTGGATGGGGCACAAAATTCTGCAGCAGCGCAGTCGGCTCACGCACGGTCCAAGTGTGTCAAGTATCTCTCTCGTTTTTGCTTGAATACGGTTCTGGCTCTCTCATGCGCTTTTGCTTACAGCGCTGCTAACTCACACAAAGAAATGTTTGTTTGTATGAGTTTTGCCAATCACTGATCTAGGTTTTCTGACGTACAAACAGATGTTCTTGGCTCTATTTATAACCGTGACATTTTAGTAAAAATATAAACTTATGGTCTGATTTTTTTTAAGTCTCTTTGAATAATATATAATTAATAAGAAGAAGCCTCAGCAGCTGCTTTAAAACTTTTTTTTTTCTTTGTTAGAATTCATTACGGCCAAGTTTAGCTGGTATCATCTTAACTAAAGGCCGGCCAAGCCTTCTTCTACCTTTAACACTTGCACAAATCTATCATACTCTTGCAGAGTATCAAAAAGTGTTTGAAAAAAAGTACGTCATTTCCCCAAAATTTTGACAAACATAAATCGAAATGCTGCCAGTTGGCACTTTTGCACGTTTCAACACTTTAGCCGGTACAGCAACCAGAGCAACTTCATTTAAAATTTTCTTAGTTCTCTTCATCTTCGAAGTAAGCAGCGTTGTCGTAGTGCTTCTTTTTTGCGCTCCCCCTCGTAATGCTCGTGCTTCTTCTTCTAAGCAACAAATCCTTTCATCCGATTTAAGTAAATGCAAACAAAATAAGTAAATAGCAAGAAGCAACACTTTTTGTTTATTTGTTTGTTGCTTTATTTTAGCATTGCTACCCAAAGGGCTTACCAACTACCGAAGCACACGCCCGGCTGCCCCTCTGCACGCTCTGACAGAACCCATTCGCCCATTCTTCAGACAGTTCTTAACGCCCAGACGTCAGCCACTTCGGCTAGGTTGTTAAAACTTTAAGTCCGTTTTACTTAACGTGGCTCCTTTTAACTGACAGTTGTAACTGTTTTCGCTTGTTTATCTTGCCCTTTCTCTCTCGCCGCCGCTGTCACTATTTCACTCTTCCACTATGCGCCATTTTGTTGATGTTCTCTTAATTATTAAGCGATGAGCCCATTAAACCCTTTAACTATTTAACACATTAGACTTGCTTCAATAAGCGCACTCTTTTTATTTCCATTACCAATTTTTTTTTTGTTTATTTTGTGTCACATGTTTAAATACTGTCTTTGACAAGAGCTCTAATTGACTTGCATTGCTCATTGCTTTTCTTTCACACAAACTCGCTCTCTTCAGCTGTATTTTTTTCCTTGAATGTTTTCTCATTGACAAGCCTTGTAATTAGTTAACTTAAGAGCCTCAGTTTTTGCTATTGACACTTGGCTAAGCGATCTCTGTTAACTTTTTAATTGAAAGATCTTTTTATTGTCCCAACGTGTCCAAAACAAGACGCTTTTAAATGTTCGTAGCTACCATTGTTTTATGTTGTAATTATATTTAAACGATATTTAAAAATAAGTACACAACTATTTTAAGCCTAAGCGAATATGTACAGGGTCTTTCAAGCGTTACGTACGCAGCTTAAAATCTCACAAATTTGGCTTTATTTTGTGATTGCAGATGTATAGCTTTTTAATAGCTACATATGTCCAAACTTTAACAGCTAATAGCTGAGATAGCACTATAGTTTTTTAACCTTTGACCATGCACTTTTTTGACTTTCTTGGCATAGACTTCAAAATTTTTTTTCTTCAAATTTCATAATTTTTGGTTTTTTACTTTTTTGATCAATTTACAATTTTGGGGCAACAATGATTTAATTTTCGTTTGGAGCCAACAAAACTAAATTTTCAGTTCTAAGAACGATTTTCGAACATGAATCTTATTTTTACGAAAAAAAATCTTAGTTTGAGATACATTTTTGGCCCAAAAGCAACATGGTCGCATTGAGGGTAAGGCTGAGTCATGGCAATAATAAAATTTCATTGAGTCATTGGGACACAAATCGTGCTCAGCAAAAAATTCTTTGACAGTTGCATGGCTTCAGAAAATTCTTCGGGTAGAATTTGTAGCCAGCACCTGTGCGGCAATATTAAAAGTTTCCATTGCATCCAGATAATCTCAAAGTTTTGTGTGTCTTCGATGGGCAGCAATCTGCTCAAAAAAATTACTTAAAAACATCTGTTTCAGATGGCTTCCAAAAAGTTCTGCGAGTAAGGTTCATAGCCAGTCTATTAAGATGAACCAGTTTTTAAAAGTTTTTATTGCATCCAGAGAACCTTAATGTTTTGTGTGTCTTCAATGGGCAGTAATCTGCTCAACAAAAATTTACTTAAAAACATCCATTTCAGATGGCAGGTAAGGTTCATAGCCAGCCAATAAAGATTCGTTAGTGGGATGCAAAGCAAGCATACGAAATTCTTGGAATTTGCCAATAATAACAACGCCACCTGGCGGAATCTAGCTTAGGATAAGAAAGATAAAAGCTACCCGTTCGCATTGTATTTTCTTAGAAACCCACTTTTGAAGATGACGAAAAATTTTTATTGGTTCAAAAAACCTGTGTCGCATATTTAACATAACGATTGGGAATGCTTATCGTGAAAAATATTTTATTTAGTAAAAGAAAACTTATTGGAATAAAAAATAATGTGCCCACTTAAAGTATCTAATCATGAACTTAATCTAGTATGCTGGGTCTTTTTGTAAAATTGTCTTTCCCAAAAACCTTTGTCTAAAATAGCATCAAATATGTATCTAGTCTAAGCAGATTTAAAGGTTCTACCAGCCACACTAAGTCATCAGACATATCCCTTTCTTCTGGAATGATCACACGTCTACCATGATTCTTTCCACCAAAATATGTATTATAAACATATATAATTAAATCAAAATAGTCGTGTAAAAACACTAATTGATTTTTGATTTTTTACGACTACTGCTTTTACACGACTAAATAAGATCTGGTCATCGAATTATTTTAGTATTCGAACTAAAATCTCGATCTTTAGATCTTGTGTCTTGTCCGTGCTCCTTTATGGCTGCGAAGCATGGTTTGTAATAGAACAAGTACAGCAGAAAAAATGAAAGAATGTCAATATCGATGTCTGCGTAAGATCTTGCAAATATTTTGGTCAAACCGAATGCCAAATGAAGAACTGTGGTCAAGAACTGGCATGTTGAGCGACAACATAGAAATTCGAAAAAGGAAGCTTGGCTGGATCGGCCAAACATTGCGCAAACCACCGAACGACAACACATATGTGCAATACAACCCGCAAGGCAATAGACGCAGAGGCCGCACGAAAATTACCTGGAGACAATCAGTCCTGAACGAGATTAACACCAGCGCGGAACGTGGCAGCACGATATGCTAATATCATCGAGCTAAGGTAGACCGCTCTACGAAGAAGACAATGGAGACTACTTGTGGATAGCCCCTGCCCAACATATCTTTCGACACCGAACAAGGCTTAATAAACAAATATCAAAATGTTTCAAAACTTTTGGGATATAAAATTTTTTTTTTTTTAGGCAGAAACATTTATAAAATAAAAAAATAGATTAAATTTAGATAAGTAAAGCACTAAGATGTGTCATCTACATCTTTTCAAATGCAAAGTTTAAAAACTTGTATAAAAGATAATAATATAGGGTTTTCCAATAAGAGGTGTTATTTTTGTATTCAAAGAAAATTTTTTTTTACATTTCATCAGCCAAATGGCCACCACAACCCCCTAGAAACCATTCTTATAAAAGAAACTTTCCGTAACAAAATCGCAAAGTGGTCCCCTTTTTCCTCGATAAGTAATGACCCCGTCGGACTATAACCACACCAAACAAAAATAGATTGAGGATGCAGAGGTTCAAAAAATTTTCAATTTAGTTATAAACAAAGCCACCGAGGTGGAAATGGGCCTCATCAGTAAGATGTTTTTCGTTGGAAGATTTTCAACATCTTTTAGTGTTTTTATTTTAAAGCGTGCAAAGTTTTTTAGTAATGCGTAGTTTCAACTTGTCATTTGAAAAGAATAAAGTTAATATTTAAAATCTGCCCTAAAATTTGTATGACTTTTGAGTTAAAACTATGTTTGCTGGCTCATATTTAATTTGCTAGAGATTTCTGGCACACCACTTATAATATCTATTCGCTCTATAAAACATTCAGCGAGCTAAAGCCTTTTAAAAAAAAAAAAAAACAATCATGCACAAAATTTAGTTTGAAAAACATTCTGCCTAAACGCAAAACAAAAGTCTTTTTACATCTTTTGGCCATGCATTTGCTGAAAAACTCGAAACCCCTTTTAAATTATCAAAGTATGCCTGCCTATATCAAAAAGTCCTAAATTTCGTGCCAAGCTAAAGCCATGTTTGCCTACCTCGGCATAATTTGAAATTAGTGCACTCAATGGCTACGGGGGCTTTACTACACTTTTTGGCTGCATATTTACATTGGCCAACACTGTACGGCCATTTTTTTAAAATGCAAAAATGCTTACGCGCATACGAGTTTTGGTTGGTACTAACCAGGGGCTCTAGTTCGAGGCCTTACATTAATTTTTGCCAATGCAGCTCAAAATATGCCGAAAAACTCAACTCAAAAAAAAAAACGTTTTATGGCAAAATTAAAGTGCGACAGACTTAAAGCTGCACGCATGTCGCAAAGTGTAGCCAGTGTTGAATAATAGAAAATGCTTAATGCTTCAGACATTTGTTATGTTGCTGCGCTGTCCCTGAAATAAAGAGGGAGCAAAAAAAAACCAAAACAAGCAGCAGCCATAAGGAGTAGTGTATAAGGTAAGGCGTAAAATTGTTGTAACATGACAGCGAACAACTGGCTAGAAAGGTAACTCAAAACGGGCTTGAAGCACGCAAACCCTTATACTATTCCTGCCTAATGTACTATATGCGTTGCTTGTTTGTGTTGACTTGCACACACTGACACTTCCATAGTTGGGCAACGTTTATCAGTCGTTGTAGTGCTGCAAAAGGCAAAACAAAAAAAAAAAAAAAATGGTGCTGAAGAGAAGTTTTTCATAATGTGTAGAAAAGAACTTGAGCGGGCTACAGCCAAGAAAAACTGTCAACTTGACACAGGCTCCCTGCTCGCGCTCTGCGCTCCTTTTTTTTATATATTATATGTATATGTAAGTCGTCTACATTATTTATGCATTTTACTCTCAGTTGCCGGTTTTTTAATAGTTGTGTGTCTACTATATATGCGTATGTGTGTGTGTGTATGCCATGTCTGTGTTTACCACACTGAAAAAGTTTTCTTTGCAAAGTGCTTGGTACATACGAGCAGATCGCGCAAATATGCCAAAAAATATGCTACACAAAAATCGCTCAAGTGCAAAGTTTTAACAATTGGAAAGTTTGGATGCTGCATACTGAAAAGCACCGCCAAGTAACGCGCCAGTACAAAATATATTCAAAAGCCTGGCCAATGCCAGTGGCGTCGACAGAGGGGTTAGCAGATATACAAGGCAACAAAGACACATGCACCACAAAGTGTTTCGAGCCACATATTGTTGCGGCTTTTAAGTGCTGGTCATGTGTAAATTTAACTCAATTTGCGAAAAACTGAAATAATTGTTGCTGAAATGGAAATTGAAAAACTACAACTAGAAGGAAATGTGGCATATGGAAGTGACTTTATGAACTCAGGCAAAGCTTTTTGTACCAAAATAAAGCCAAAATATAAATAAAGGGAGTTTTTGACGAGTCGCATAAGTTTAAATAATAATACAAACAAACTTTTCTTATTTTATTAACTAACTTAATCAAACGGGCTTTATTCCTCAAAACTTTTTGACATTACACTGTTTAAATATTACCATGACTGGCGCGTCTAGACATTCCCTGGGGCTCTGCACCCTGACACTCATACAACCTTCTTTATGGATTACAAGACATATGCTCTGCCATTTTCCTATTTTCTACAGTATTTCCCAATCGTGCCAAAACGATTCTTAAATTCCCTGTACTATTACAGGTCGCCGCTCAAATTCCCCCCTCATTATACAAAATCCTAGGAAAACCGCAAAGAGATCATTGCAACTACACTGTCAAGATAATTTAAAGTTCTTTAATTAAACACTTTTAGATCTAAGTGTTATTTCCAAGTAGTAAAGATAAGTTAAGGATAAGAAAGGAGCAACTAATATCCAAAGAAGAAAAAATATTAAAATGTTCACCCTTTCGGCTATTGACGCAGATTAGTTCATATCTATATTTTCATCGCTCTATTTTTTTTTTTCAAAAATTCAATTTTTTTAATCTTAGGTTCCTTTAAATAAATAAATAATTAAAAATTGCCCACAATAAATTATTGTAAAGTTGTTCGGATAATTAAGGCAACAATAAGTATATACAACTTATCTTTACAACTACCCAGAATTGAAAACTCAAAACCCTACCATAGTCTTTGGATTTCAATCCCATTGGAAATCCATGAAATAATTGAATAGGAGTGAGAGACTATTTACCCTAAAAATACCAATATTTCGGTTAAAAGTTTGCGAGTTGATAGCCTTTATTAAAGCCAAAGATGGTCCTAGTAAATATTAAAAGTCGCAGGCCTGCTTTCTGCGAAAATTAAAAAAAAAATAGTATGTTTGATATAATTGTTGAGCGGAAAAATATGCAATTTTTCAAATTAATTTCTATACAGAATATGAATTTTAATGTTTTTGTTATGAAAAATATATATTTGAATAACTTCTTTACAAAATGTTATTTATAAATTTGGCATCTTTTGACAAAATAAAGAGAATTTTTTTCAAATATTTTTTTTTTAAAAATTTTTTCAAAATTTTTTAAAAAAAAATTTGATAATTTTTTAATTGTTCCACCAAATCAATTTGATTCATTCCCAAATTAAAAGGTATAAAAAAATTGAAATGCACATATTAAAAAAATAAAATAAAATATTTTAAGAGCCGTATTACGCATTTAAGTTTAAAAACTGAAATTTTTCGAAAAATTAGTTTTGCCCTATGAATCGAACTGCATTAGTAATCATTATCATTACATCATTAGTTTTCAAAAATCGTTGGCGCCAGTTTCCAGAAACTTATCCACCTAGACGCTTTTGTTTCCTTACCGCTTTTTTCTAAACTTTAAATGATTCAATATTTTGAGTAATATATCTTAAAATTCTAAAACCAGACAATGGTCTTTCCTAAATGGCGATATTTTCCAAGAAAGTAAGTTCAACTTTTTTTGAGATATAACAAAAGAGACAAAAACTGAGATTATTAGTTAATACTACTTATTTGCTTTATTTTAATTTAAACATTTACTTAAGTGTTTGCTTAACTAACCGGCTGCTTTTAATATATTGCATTATTTCTATAAAATTTGGTTTATTTTAATTGCTCAAAAGAGAGATAACCTCTTTAAGTTTCGCATAGTCGTAACATAAAAAAATAGGCTGAACTTTTAAACTTTATTCGTTAGTCAATAAATTTTTACAATTCATTTCAACTTCAAACTTATAACTCTTAAGAACTCACAAAAGCATATCAAAAATAACTTCAAATAAAAATAAATATTACAGCACTCTATGTCTTTGTATACAATGCTTTTCCCTTTCGGTGTAAATTGTTGTCAAAGGCCACAAGACTTTGCCATGCATTGCAACAAAAATACCAAAAATACCAAACATAAAACAAATTCTAAACATGCCAATACAACAGCTTGACGTTGACTTTAATTCCTGACCGTTCACATCGAAAACAACAGCCTGTCCCAACTTTACCTAGCCGAGGCAGTCACTCAAGAAAAAGGAGCACAAATATATACGCTATACAAAGAAAAATACTAAAAAAAAAACAAACTCTCTCGACTGTCAGGTGTTGTCTGTGGTCCTTTTCCAACACTCCTCCCTCAGTACTGCTAGAGTAACTTTGCACGCAAGCAATGAGGTGTGAAGATGAACAGTCGCAATTGTCTAACGCCGTTATTGTTGCACATACACACACACACCAATACACATATATATTTGTAGAAAGAAGGGGGGATAAACGTAACTGCCTGCAGTCCCTGATACTAGTATATTCTCCAGTGCTGACTAAAGCAAATACTTGCTAAGGTAAAACCAAATCAAATGTGTATATGTAAGGTATGGGTAAGAGCTTGTATTACCTTTGTAGCTGTGTGTGTGTGTGTGTGTGAGAATTTGTGTGTGTTAGTGTAGCGGTAACGGTAAAAGAAATCCAACAATGTCAACTATGCAACACAAAAGCGACAATGCCGTCTCTTTGTCTGACTACCAAGCTGGGACCGGCACTGCTTTGTTGCCTCGAATTGCTATGCCACAAGTTGGCATCGATACACTGTGAAAAATTTAGCTTAATGCAAAAAAGTATAGAGATAAAGCTGCTTAATATTCTTTAAAACTTCAAATTTAATTCTGAGAGGAAATGCTTTCTTTGATGGTTTAAAAAAAAATCCCTGAAGAGAAATTCCATGTTGTCAAGAGAAAAGCAAGTTTAGACTTTATTACGTTTCGAAACTTTCAAGGAATCTCAAGAAAAAAGAGAGAGCAGTGATGCGAATTTTAGTCTTCTTCCGGGTAGACTTTTCACTGTCAAACTACCTCTAACTGAACACATAAATTTCCCTATCCGCAGATCTATCCTGTTTGAGGTTTAATTTAGTATTTTTTCTAACATATCTTAAAATTAAAAAACCTTACAATGGACTTCCTAAGCTTTATTATAAACCAAACTTTCTATTTTTCGCCTCCTTTGCTAAACGTTCCCTAAAATTAAACAGAGCGAGCAGCTTGGTTGATTTTTAAGCTAAACTGCACTTAATTTTTGGACAAGTTGTTTTTTTTTTATCTCAGTGTACCTTGAGCACACCTGGCTAACAGGCATCTCCTCTGCACTCACTGCACGAGGTTCTCAGCTCTCTCTCAATCTGCTTTTCTCTCTCTCCCTCGCTCTCTTGCTGTCTATGTGTATCGTTGCTGTTTTTATGTGCCATACAAAAATAGCTCACTTTGCCGCAGCGCAGTTTCTTTTATTTTTATTTTCTTTTTCTTTCGCTTTTTGTTTTTTGTACTTTCTTGTTTTCTTTTGCTTTATTTTTATATGCAATTTGCATAGCGCTTTGTCCTCATACTTGTCCTTGTTGTACTCAGCGGTGGCGCCTGCTAGTCGTCCTCTTTGTCGTCTTTGCACTTTTGCTTTTCTTAGCATGCTTTAAGGCGTCATTCTAAGCAGAGCAAAAGCAGCGCAGCAGCAGAGCGCACACTTTAACTTAAAGCAAAATAATGACATTCAAATGCGCATTATATTTAAACCTATGCCTGATTTGAGCGCGTGCCAGTTAACCCCTTAAGTGCCTAGTAGACACGCGGTTTGGGGACCTTAGCGTGTGCTCAAAAAAATACAATAACAACAACAAAAAACAACAACAATAAATATATAAAGAGACGACATGCAAACGTGCTCGACATACTAACAACAACAACAAAAACACTGAGCAGAAAGTATTGTAATAAAAACAGCAAAAAAAAAAAAAACGAAAAAAATAAACCCCTTACTTTGAGTTGGTTCTCGATGGTGGGATACTCTGCACCCTTTTTGTCAGCAAAACTTAAAAATAGAAGAGCTTAACATTTGTGGAAATAATTCAATTTTCTTTCGTTCGTGCTGGAGACTACGCCAAAAGGCTCTACGCTGCATCTGTTAGAGTATTCTGACTCCAAGAGCTTCAAGCTTCCGAGATATCGATATGTAAGTTTTGGTTGCACTAAAACTCATGTCTATATACCAAGTGCGTATCCAGGATTTGGTCTTCGAAGTGTATCAGATCTCGCAAAAGACTGTCAACTTTTGGGAGGGTCCGCAGCCGAAAAGCTCCCCCGTGGATTCGCCACTGCTACACACCCATTATTTCATAAAATTTCTAACAATTCTGCTTTGGTTTAAGACTTGCGCCGAAAAGCTTAAAAAAATATATCTGTGTAGGATTTTAAGTCCAGAGTTTTGTAGAAGTAAATTAGTTACATAGTTTACAGACTGGGCGAGTTCTTATCGATCGACAAATCGATTTTTGCTGCCTTGTTTTCTTGGGTTTCTGCGTCTGACATCTGGATCAAAAGTATAGTCATCTCATACTGCCTTTATATCGCCGAGAAATTTTCGGCAAATATTCTATCAATATCGTTATACAATAACCGTGTTCGTTGGATTTGGTAATGATAAATTTCCGACTATTTTAGAAACCCCAAAGACTCTTTGAGGCTACCATTTTTACCAGAGTCTTGAGCTACATGACTGATCGAAAAAGGTATTCAAAGTTAAACCTGCATCGCTCTTAAAAACTGACTCGAAGCCTGGTAGAAACTATGATATAGGGGTTTTTTACCAAGACTGCATAGCTCTATCAAATCCAGGAAAAAAAAAACTTAAAATTTGGGCTGCCTAACTCTATTCTGCAAAGAAATAAAAGACTTAGCGAAGAGGGCACTAAAAGTTATGCCTACAACGATTTTATCAACTGATTCGAAGGCTAGAAGACAAGGTGACATGGAATGTACTTTAACAATGAACACAGTTCTCCTATCTCTAATCTTTGATGAGATGCAAGTCTATCGAAGAAGGCACAAATATTAATACCTGCATTGATTTTAACAACTGATGAGAAGACTAGAAAAAAAGGTAATAAAGGAGTTTTACGTATTAAGGGCGCAAAGCTCGATTAATTTCCAAAATTATTGTAAAATTTTGTCTTACGAATCTTCAATAATATACGTGCCTTACCAAAGAAGGCACTAAAACTGATCCGAAAACTAGATGAAAAGGTAACATAAGTGTCTTTTTTAACAGGAGTGCATAGCTCTATCTAGTCTCAAATAAGAGACAAAACTAAGTGGAGAAGGTACTAAAAGTTAGACCTGCGTCGATATGAACAACTGAACCAAAGTTTAGAATAAAAGGTGTTTTTTTTTTTTAGTGTCGCAATGGTTACAATTGGTCGTCTTTATACTAATTTTCAATGAGTTGACTAAGAGATCAGGCCGGCATTGAATACCAGAAGAAAAGCTGGCTTTTTAATAACAACTTTCGCTAGCCTTATTGATCGAGACTAAAGACTGACGAGGCGCTCTTCTGCAATCTGCTGCTGAAAGACAGAAAGCGTCTCTAAGACGTCTCTTTGTGCGCAGAGTCGAACAATCTTGTCTTCATTTACTTAGCCGAATCATGCTGCTCAATACACTTTTATTCTGAAAAATACCATACTATGACATAGCTTACGATAAACTTAATATACCCCACACTTTTACACTATAACTAAAAACAATCGTGAACAACACGAATAGTGACGTCCAACTACTTCAGCTTTATGGTCTCTGCCATTGACAATTATTAGGCAGGAACAACACGGCTACCACGCCCTTTGGCGTGCTCATAAATTTGTAATTATGCATGTGTGCGTGTCTGTGCATGTTTGTATGTGTATGTGTGTGTGTGTTGTTTTTGACTGCCTGCGAGCTGTTTGTACAGTAGCGCCCAAAAAGTATGCAATGAAAATTTCATTTAGTCATATGCGCGAGCCTACTCTGCCTACTAATTGATTAATGTTAAATTTTTGCAGCCCTTGTGCGACGCATACAAATTAATTAAAAAATTTTCTTTGCCTGCTTTTAGGCAGCAACCACAAAGAAATAACATAAAAGCTGTACATGCGTGTCTTAGACTTACTTTATTATTTTTTTTTTTTTTATATTTTTTTTTTTAAGGCCTTAAAATAAATTCTACTTAAAAGGGCTGACAATGGCGGCGGCGGCGGGGAAGCTCTGGCAAGCGCAGCGTCAAAGCCTCTGGATAATGTGGCAACTCTTGAGCCGCAGTGCAGCCATAAACATTAATTAAAAGTTTTGACCCTTACTGGGTAGTAGGATGGTAGAGGGCAAAAAGGGGTGTAGTAAATGCGTTGGCTGCATGGCTCATCAGCTGCAATATTCATGTACACACTTATACACATTCATATATAGTGGTAGTAAAAGTAGCAACAACAATAAAATGCACTCAAATTGTTGTTGCCACTAAACGGCTGGCCTCAGTGGCCTTATTTGCACGTAGCGCTAAAAATTACGAGTTAAGCACTTTTTGCTAGTGGCACACACACACACACAGGCTTGTTTTACGGTGCATACACTGCGAGAAAAAACAGATTCAAGAAGTGTTGCAAGCTTTGCATGAAAAATTTTTTGACACTCTTTGATAAAGTTTAAGCCGTAATATATTTGTGAAATAATTGTGGTTTATTTATGAAGGCTAGTTTAGACACATTACTTTTCACCAAAAGGTACATAGTATAGTAATCAATAAAGCCCAATAAGAACTTTTTATATCTAAGGGGCTCAACGTCGATATAACTAAAAGAAGCTCCTTCTTAATATGAAGAGAGCTAGTGTTTTAATGTGATTTCCGTATCACTTTCACATAGAGCTTTAAGTTGAACACATTCGATACTTAAAGCCCAACCCTTAGATTGACTTTTAGATATTTTACTATTCTCAGTTGTGATCAAAACTTTAAATTGACTTCCTAACGATGAGCTATACATGAAGCTAGTGGTTTTTATATATATTGGCAATACGCCGATACAAGTTTGGCTATGATCCAATATTGAGGAAAATTAATCGCTACACAAAAATATATTATAATTTAGTGTGTGATAGGGCTTAAATTACTCTATACATATTTACAGATTTACACAATATTTACAAAAACAATAGATTCGACTCAATCAACTAAATATTCAAATGCCCTTAATCTGAGAGAGCACAGGACAGCGAGTTTTATACATCTTTAAACATTTCCTCATAATATATAGATAGAAAGCTCGAGCTACTATAGCGATTTAGATTATATGGCGTCTTTTTAAAATCTATGACTGGCCAGGGCGCGAGCAAGAGAATTCGGGTGGGATCGTAAGCGATCCGCGTATCGTTCGTTTATTTAACAAGTCACCCACAAAAGGAATGCCTAGATCCTTGTAAAGCTTGCGATTATGGATATACCATAGGGCATCAGCAATTTTGCGCAAAGCTTTATTTTGCAAAGTTTGAATTTTTTTCATATTGGAATTAGACTTTGATTCTCTTGAAAGATATTCAACGACTTTAAAGATATTTTTGGCACATTGACGGACTTAGGATCGGTTTGAAATTAAAATATTTTGCCTGATCTAAAATTTAACGTTTTTTTATGACTAAAAACTCTAACATGAAAAATTCAGCCGTGAATTCAGGCATGATTTCATGACTAGTTCAGGCCTGAGACGAACTAAGAGGAGTCTGCTATCTCAACTTTTTCTCTCAGTGTGTTTGAGAGCTCTCATGAATCATTTAGTACACACACACACACATTTGCAACAGCACATACACAAAACTACGCCAAAAAAAAAAATGGAGAACACAAACTTTCCGTTTTAAATGAAAACTGTGCAAAGCTTTTTTCTGCGGCTTGTCGAAAATTTTTACAACCGCCAAACAACAAACAAAATATGACATGACTGTTACTTTCGAGGCTGTGTGTCAGCAGTTGCATATATTTATTGCCGCACATATGCTACATGTTATATGGTCTGGTCTGGTCTGGTCTGGTATGGTATATGTGGCCTGCTTTTCGGTCTCCTAAGCGGTCAAACAATGCCAATTTAGTTGCCACAGTTGCTGCACAGCAGGTGAAACTATTGTGTCTAGTTGTTCAGAGCAAATGAATAACGCCATGGAACTGACAAACTGTTGGATGCTCAGCATTAAGTTCTTGTCTAGTGCAAAGTCAGCCCCTATCAGAAAAACGTTTTAAAAAAACTCAACCAAGCATTAAATTAACATTTTTCTAATTAAACAAGCCAAGTTTTACAGCAGAGTAAAAAAAAAAGAATTCCAAAACAAACAAGTATAAAGTGTACAAGAAAACAAATAAAACAAAACTGATAATGGTTTGGGTAGTAAGGTAAAAAGTGGCTAAAAGTTAAGTGCGCCATATTTAAGCAAAGTGGTTCAAGATGTTTACATTTTGAGAAAACTTAAAAAGGACTTAAAAATGCTGCCAAGTCGAATATGCTTATGGTATAAGTTTTTGGTAAAGTTGATCATTATCATTGCGTTAAGGATTCAAAAGTCAGCAACTATTAAGCCAAATGTACTCGTTTAAGCACATTTGAGTTAATGAATGAAAGTTAATTGAACAAGTAGTAAGAGAAACTTGAGTAGGTAAAAATTTTACGAATTTTGTGTCTTAGAATTTAAAAATTCTTAGTTTTATATAGATGTTTTTCTAAAAAAGCAGACCTGCATGGCTTGATATACCTAGAGCCATGTCCTCGCTGCTGTTTTGTCATTTTATGGCAATATGTATCTTGTAACATTACCTTTCACCGCAAGTAAAAAAAAAAACCCCCTCGTTGAAATGAGCTCCACCTTCTTATACACTTATCAAAAAGTCAAGTTGTACATTACACGGCTCGCCCACCATTTTGTATTTCCGCTTTGATAGAGACAGCAAGAACGATAAAAAAAAAGCGAGACAAGCAGAGACTGTTAAGCAAATGAGCGGACGTCATGAGGCAAATGTGCGTGTGCTTTTGCGCTTTGTTAATACCGCATATCATTACATCAAAAAAAAAAAAAAAAAAGTAAATATATAGTATTTTGTATATAGTATGTAAAGAGCATCTATCTTCGCTATGCATCTACTCAACAATAATAATGCGAAAGCATTTATCACACTTTTTTCTTTATCTTTGGTGTTTCTAAGTGAGCAACAAACCGACTCTGCTGACCAACACTAACGGCTGCTGCTCTCTAAAATTTCCACAGCAACAAATGAGCGAGTATAAAAAAAAATAAATAAATAAATGTAGCAACAACAAAGCGCAAAGCGCCATAAATCTAAATAACAAATTTTTACGAGAAATGACCATAAATAAGATGTTGCGGCCTAGTTATAGTGGCGCACTGACAGCAAAAACAACAAGCCCGAAACTGGCTAGAACCATCCCTTAGCAACAGCAACAATTCCTAAGAGTTGTGTTAATTTAATATTATTACTTTTCATTACAAGTGTGTGTGTGTGTGTGTGTGTGTATCTCTGTCTGTGTATAAATGGCCTAAAATGGCTTTGTTAGTTTTTTGTGGCATCCTGAACTCCCCAAGCGTTCTCAACAAACCAAATGTCAACACATTAAAGTGCGGACGCTGCCTTTTACCATACCAGCCCTCTTTCACTTGTTTTTCCATATAAATCAACATTTATCTGAGCAATATATCCGTCGCTTCTGACAATTGAAAATGGCGCACCACAAACACAAAATGGCCAACGTGACGCATAAAGTTGTGGCATTACCTTGACGCCAGACCCGCCTAATTACTTTGTACCACACACTCTCTCTCACGCTCTCTCTGTGAGAGCTAGCATAGATTTGAGTGCCACCTTCTGCCAGTGCTGCTCAATCACCAAAAGTTGTAAATTTCAAATTACTTTTGCCGGCAAATGGCAAAAGGCAAACTTATGGCCAACTACTTTGGCTATATTTCATCACAAACAAACACATAGACACACACACAGACACACATATCAAAGCAAAGAGAGTGTGAGAGAGCGTGGGCAGCGCTTAGAGATGAGCGCGTGACCTCAGTGAATACAACGTCAGCTTGTTAGTGCATTAGATATGCTCTGCAGCAGCGAAAATGACTGCGATCTTTTGTTAAATTAATCACGGTTAAGCATTTGTAAAATATTTATCTCAAAATTAACTTTTGCAGAAATTAAAATGTCTGTGATCTCTTGATTTTTGTTTTAAGTCACGGTAGAACACGTGTTCAATATCTTAATGATACCTATGCGCCGTTGCGTGGAGGATTTGCAGAGGACAATTCGATGACACACGTTCAGTGTCACGGTAATGCATTTCTTTTGGGTATCTTGCAGACTCTCTTTTTGTAGTGTATTCACTGGCTACGGAAGTCTGGTGGACTGTATAAATATTTTATTCCTATCAATTTTCTTCCACCAATAGGAAGATATCTTAAAAGTATTGAGAAAATGTGCAACATCTAGAGAAACGCTGGGTGAAGAGGCATAAAAAGACACGTTAAGCTTTGACCAATGCGAAGACTTAGAGACCTCATAGAAACAAGCTTTATCTTTGAGCCAGAAGACATTGTGCGTCATCTTAAAAAGCACTGGGGGTGTGATTTAGAAAGACAAAAAAAGCATTAACCAATGGCAGAACTGAGAGACTTCTCCCGAACAAAATTTATCTATAAATCAAGAAAGAATGTGCAACATCTAGAGAAGGGGGATGAAGTAAAGAAAGACACGTTAAGCGTTAACCAATGCGAAGACTTAGAGACTTTTTTAAAACAAGCTTTACTTTTGAGCCAGAAGACAGTATGTGTCATATTTAGAAAACGATTGAGAAATACATAAAATAAGCATTAACCAACGGAAAGACTAAGAGACTTCTTTTGAACAAACTTTATCTTCAAGTCACGAAATTATGAGCTAAGCACTGGGGATGAGGTTTAAAAAGGCACAATAAACTTTAACCAATGCGAAGACTTAGATATTTTAAAACAAGCTTTATTTTGAACCTGAAGACAATGTGCGTCATCTTAAGAAAAAATTTGGGGAATACAAAATAGGCATTAACCAAAGCACAGGTTAAGAGTTTTTAAAAAAAAAAAAAAAAAAAAAAAAAAAAAAAAAAAAACTTTGACCAATGCGAAGACTTAGAGACCTCATTGAAACAAGCTTTATCCTTGTGCCAGAAGACATTGTGCGTCATCTTAAGAAACACTGGGGGTGTGATGTAGAAAGACAAAAAAAGCATTAACCAATGGCAGGACTGAAAGACTTCTCCCGAACAAAATTTATCTGGAATAAGGTTTAAGAAAGACACGTTTAAGCAACATCGAAGAGATAGGAGGATGAAGGCAATAAGTATCATCTTATAAAAAAGACACGAAATTAAGCGTTAAATCAACGCGAAGACTTAGAGACTTTTTTAAAACAAGCTTTACTTTTGAGCCAGAAGACAGTGTGTGTCATCTTTCGAAAACGATTGAGAAATACATAAAATAGGCATTAACCAACGGAAAGACTAAGAGACTTCTTTTGAACAAACTTTATCTTCAAGTCACGAAATTATGAGCTAAGCACTGGGGATGAGGTTTAAAAAGGCACAATAAACTTTAACCAATGCGAAGACTTAAGAGACTTTTTTAAAACAAGCTTTATTTTTGAACCTGAAGACAGTGTGCGTCATCTTAAGAAAAAGATTTAGAAATACACAAAATAAGCATTAACCAACGCAAAGATTAAGAGACTTTTTTTGAACAAACTTTATCTGGAATGAGGTTTAAAAAGACACGATAATCTTTAAACAACACGAAGACTAAGAGACCTCTTTGAGCCAGAAGGCAATAAGTATCATCTTATAAAAAAGACACGAAAATAAGCTTAAATCAACGAAAAGAATTTAGTGACTAAGTGTATTAAAGCAAAAGCTGTTAGAAATAAGAAAAAGATTGACGCTTCAGACGTCACACTCAAACATCTCAAAAACATAATTTTAATCTTAATATAGTTTATTAAAATTTGGAGACACTCATGTTAAAAGCACAGCTAGCGCAAGTTATATTAGAGACCATAAAGAAACAGTAAACTTTTCTTAAAAGATGACGACCTAAAAGAATTGCTCACGCACTCATCTCAAACGACAGCGATAGATTTCGAAAGAGAGACTGAGCCAAGGGCTTAGTAAAACTTTTTCTATATGTTAATTATGGCAGTGAATTTATTTGAGGCTTAATATAGCATGTCCTACTCATATATAGTTTCCCAGTCAGACAAACAGAGAGCCACCAGCGAGTGGGCAAAAGCAAATGATTTGGCGTTCCTTCAGTAGCTTCGGTAGCTTCAGTTGCTCCAGTTTTTGCCGCTGTCTAAGCGAAAACTTTTCAAATTATCGTTGCATCAACTTGTTCTTGTTCATCTCGTTTTGGGGTTTTTTGTGTATGTTTCGTTTTCCATCTCTTACTCAGTAATATTGCCGCTGTGTAGTTCTAGCAAATTAATTAAAACTTGTTACAAAAAAAAAAAGATGAGAAATACCTTCACACTACAATGTACAAAATATATATATATGTATATGCAAAAAAGCGAAATTAGTTGCCTTTGCAGTGTTATTTGAGTTTTGAGTTTGGGTTTTGGCATTGGGATTGGGATTAGTAACAATTGTCGAGCGTTTGAGCGGTTCAGTGACTAAGAACGGCTTTGCGTCATAATTTTAAACAAACGACAAATTAGTTGGGCAGTAAATGTTCCTGATTCCTGACTTTTTATGCTGTTGGGTTGGAGCAGGAATCGAACAACTCTACAAAAACAAAATTTTTAACATTTACATGCTATAGAGCACTAACTATGGCAGACAGTTTTGCATATGTTGTTACATTTTTTGTTGCCTGGTTTGTCGGCCATGTTGGCGGTGGTGTCTAACGTTTTGTCGCACTGTCAACGCCTATAGCCAAAAGCCGCCACAGCAACAACAAGCACAACAACAATTCCTAAACGAGAGTTTGAGCTGCAGTTGTAGAAACATTTCACGCGGCAAAGTGCCGCATAAATTTCAATTTAATGGCAGTCACAAAAAGAGGTGCGACAAAACTTTACATATGTATATATATGTATTAGGGTACAAAAACTCTGACCAGGATGTGCAATGCCATGTTTGTAATCCTGCTGCTTCTGCTTCTTTTTTTCCCCTGTATGGCTCTGTCTGGCAGCTTGTTTATGGGCCTTCATAGTGCTGGCAACACTGCCACAACTTAGAGTTGCAGCAGAAAAAAAAATAAAAACGCAAATATGACTCACATTTGAAAATGTTTACAAAATTTTGATAAGAATTTGCATGATTTTGTGGAATAGCAGTGTTGGGAAATGTTTGGATTTAAATAGAGATTTCTAAATTCGCTACACTGCGAAATCATCATCTTTTTGTGCAGATCTAATATCTTTTTTATGATATTATTTTCAGTACATTTTTTACATTAATCTTTTTATTTATGACGATCTTTTTCATCATTGTTTTTATGATCATCTTTTTCATCATCTTTGATGATGATATTTTTTATTCTTTGATGATGATCTTTTTTTATCATCTTTGATGATGATCTTCTTTATCATCTTTAATGAAGTTTTTTTATCATCGTTTTCATGGTGATCTTTTTTTATATCTATAATGATTTTTTCCATCATCTTTGATGATGTTTTTCATCATCTATGATGATCTCTTTCATCAACTTTGATGTTCTCTTTCATCATCTATGATGATCTTTTTAAGATCACCATTTTCGTCATCTTTTTGTGCTAATCTTTTTTATAATGATCTTTCCACAAAATTTGTTACAATCCTTTTCATCATTTTGTTTATAATCATCGTTATCGTCGTCTTTTTTATGATAATCTTTTTTATCATCTATTTAATTATAAACTTTTTTTGAATCATCTATTTCATCTACTATCTTTTTTTGTCATCATCTTCTCTAAATCCTCAACTGCCCATACAGGAAATGGTTCATCCAAGAAGAGACGTTGTGCAAGTAGCTATCAAACGTCAGAAAAGAAGTACTGAGAAAGCGCTGCCTGGCTGTGGTTAGTGATAACGAACTGATCAAAATCGTTCTTATGATGCTTTTCATCATCATTAATGATGATCTAATTTGTCATCTTTGATTAGGGTCTTTTTTATCATCTTTGATGGTGATCTTTTTCATAATCTTTGATGATCTCTTTCATCATCTATGTGATCTTCTTCTTTTTTTAAGATAACCATTTTCATCATCTTTTTGTGCTTATCTTTTTATGATCTTTCACATTTTTACAATCTTTCTCATTTTTTTATAATTTTTATTATTTTTATATAATTTTTATTTTTTTTATAACTTTTTTGATCTATTTCATCTACTATCTTTTTTTGTCATCATCTTCTCTAAAACCTCAACAGCCTATACAGGAAATGTGTTAATGCAAGAAGAGACGTTGAGCAAGTAGCTATCAAACGTCAGAAAAGAAGTACTGACAAAGCGCTGCCTGGCTGTGGTTAGTAATAACGAACTGATCAAAATTTTCCGTCTGAAATAATATGCTCTCAATTTTTTATGAACATACCATAAAAAACTTCTTTAACTTTGAGTGACCTTGACATTAACACTTAAAAGCCTTATATATAAACTTTTTTACAATTTGTCATCTGGACTGCAAATACTCCACTTTTTATTTGAATACATGGGAAGTCTTAGATAATTGAATTTTTTGCAGTGTTTTATTTGAGCACACAAGAAAAATTCTGCAATTAGTTAAAATCTAGCATTGTAACTTTTATGTCTAATTTATGCACCTTAACCCTTATACGCACAAATATAATATTTTTGAAGTGGTCTTAACAAGTAAACTAAACTATTTTGCCAATAAATAATAATAAAGATATTGTCATATAAAACGGTTAAAACTGACATTTTGATTGCAAAGTCTTGATATAGACTTGCCTAACTAGTAATAATTTATTGGTATAGACAAGTTGAACCTCAAAATCTTGATTTATATGAAAAGACTTATAAAAATAAGTAAAGACGTTTGTCATAGTTTAAATTGAGTACATAAGAAAAATTCTGCAGTTAGCTTTAGTCCAAAGAGTCGCAGTGCAGCTTTCCTCAATAATATAAGGCCAACCCTTAACCCTTATTATTGACACTTATGTAAAGGAGAGCATAATTGTTTAAACCTATTATGACTTAAATTTTAAATCTTTCCATCTTACTATGACTGCAAATTTGTTCATGTTAGACTAAGGGTTAAAGCGTCTTTCTTAAATAATTTTCTAATCTTACGCAAATTGTTAAAACCAAAAGAGTCAACTGACTGGTTTTTATAATAAAAGGGTTTAAGCTTCTTCCTTAAATAATTTTCTAATCTTACGCAAATTGTTAAAACCAAAAGAGTCAACTGACTGGTTTTTATAATAAAAATTTGTTTTAAAGAGCTAAACTATATTTTTTTATGAATTAAATGGGCAGACTAAAGGCTAAATATATTTGGCAGCATCTTCATTAAATTTTTCTTATTTTTCTGAATTAAATGTGCACACTTAGAATTCTATAACTTAACCCTCACTCGTGTCATTTCTGTTGAAGATTTTACCTATTATGAAGTTTCAAAAAACCTCTCAACTGACTGAAAATTCTTCATATTTTCCTGAATTTAAAGAGCGAACTAAGATTTATGTATTTTAACCTTTCTTATCCGTAGCATTTGTGTTGAAGAAAACTGACTAGAAATTTGTTTGCAATTTTTCATCTGACTGCAAATTTTTCATAGCATCCTAAAATTCAGTGTGCAGACTAAGGGTTAAAGGGTATCTTTTTTTCAAATCCTCTGCTTATTTTAAATCCAAAAAGAGTCAACTGATTTGTTTTAAGGAAAATAATGTCTTAAACTGCTTAACTATATATTTTGCAAAATTTAATGTAAGAATTAAGGGTTAAAGATGTTTGGCAGTGTCTTTCTTAAAACGCTGCAATTATTTCAAATCCTCTGCTTATTTTAAATCCAAAAAGAGTCAGCTGATTTGTTTTAAAGGAAAATACTGTCTTCAAACAGCCTTAACTGTATTTGTTTTTTTTTGCTAAATTTTATGTACGGACTAAGTGTTAAAGATGTTTGGCGGTGTCTTTCTTAAAACGCTGCAATTATTTCAAATTCTCTGCTTATTCAAATCCAAAAAGAGTCAACTGATTTGTTTTAAGCAAAACATGTTTTAAACAGCTCAACTATATTTGTTTTATTTTGCCTAAATTTCATGTACGAACTAAGGGTTAAAGATGTTTGGCGGCGTCTTCATTAAACGCTGCTAAAACTTTCAGTCTTAAACATATTTTTTAAAGTCAAAAGATTTAACTAATTTGTATTTTTTAAAAATTATGCTTAACTCTATTAAGAAAGAAAAATAGAGTAAATTTATGGCTATATAATAACTTATGGTATATAATATAAAATGTAGCATATAAAATGTATTCTTTGTACTCACGGACTGCATCAACGAGCGTGGGTGTCCAAATAAGCAACACTATAATTGTGGCTGCAACAAAACTGGCTGCTGCTGCTGGCAAAGCTGCCATCTGCAGACCCATTATTTATATACAGGGATTTCTTTTGCTTGTGTTTTGGTTTTTTTTTGGAGAGGGAATAAAACTGAGTTGGTGTTGGTGAGCACGCTTAAGTAGTGGTAGTAGTAGTTGCAGCAAGTGCTTTAGCGTAGTGTAATAACGACAACAACAATATATATATATATATTTTTTTATAATATGTACACACTGCAAAAGCTGCGAAGTTGCTAATCAGACTTACTCTTTGGCTGAACAAGAAGCGTCTCTTCTTAAAGCAACTTTTTCAATAATAAGCGTTTTGAGCCACGCTTCAAATACTAAAGAGCACGCAAAGCGCAAAAATTGCAGAGAAAATGAGAAAATTTTGTTGCGGGTCAATTGCAGCAGTTGGACAGTTTGAGGGTTAAGGTTGTCGTCATATATAGGAGAGCGTGTAAGTGTTGTGGGTGTGTGCGTGTGTGTAAGTGTTTTGTTTTTGTTTGCACGTTATTTAAGTTTTTGTGGTTTTTGTATACGATGTGTATACGATGTTTTTTTTTTGTTTTTTTTTTTGTGGGGTATTTGTTGTTAAGCGTTCGTTAAATGATTTTCAATCATTCGTTAAATACATTTTGGCAAGCCGAAAATCATCGGATATAACAAGATGTGTTAGTAAATGCGATGTCATCATCATTATTGGCATGATAGCGACATTTGATTTGTACGAAATTTGTTGTTCACGTTGTCGTTGTCGCATGTGTCACGCAAAACGTTGTTGTTGTTGTAGTTTTTGTGGGCGTTGGCGCCGTTTATACATCGATGTTAGTGGTGTTGTTGTTGTTGTTATCGTTATCGATAGCGGCGTTGTTGACATTATGAGTGTGTCAAATATGGCGTTTTTTTCATTTTATGCGTTGCGTTGTTTGCGTGATATGCAATATTCGGTTGTTATTGTTGTTGTTGTTTTTGTAGATTACCAGGATACCATGTGGAGGGAAGCTGTTGTTACTATACGAAAAATTTTACCTGCTTAATTTGGACTTAGATTACATAAAACTCTTATATTTATATATATATATATATATATTTATACATATGTATCTCGCTATATAAGATATGCAGTTATAATATGCTCATTAGTTAGCATTTAGTCAAAATTAAACGTTCTAATTTATTTTATTATTTATACATGTAAATTTATTTGATTTATGCTTGTGCCTTGTTTGTTGTGGCGGCTGCAATGAAATAAAAAGGTAGCATATGTTAAAACCTTGGTCACACTGCTGCATATGTCGGCTTAAGTTGTCAGGCTCGTAAACGGAAACTCCCATGTATATATATATATATACCATATATATGTGTGTGTGTTTGTGTTTGTGTGTGCTTTGGGCAGACTGTTAAAAGTGAAAATGCGGCACAGACAAAAGTTAAAGGTAAAAGTATGTAAGCAAATAACAAAAGAAAAAGGTCTACAAAATGATAGCTTAAGGTATAAAGAAGCATTTTATATGCAAATATATAAATGGTACCCAACAAAAAAAGAGTTGACAGCTTTTAAAAGACCTTGAAAACTTTGCCAGAAATTCAAAGCTCAGGGAAATGGCAAACAAAAAAGTACAGCATACTTTTGAGCGTTCACTTAAAAGCGCAGTAATATTAAATGAGCGCTATGTTTTAATTATATAAAAAAAAACCCGAATTGTTAAAATATGCTGTTTTACGTGTTTTGAAAGCTACCAGAAAAAAGAAACCATAACATTTATAAAATAATTGCAGTTTTGTAATGCATAGCAACACAAAGTGTTAACAACGGCTAATTAAATAGACCATTGACAGAAGCTGCTTTAATTGTGTGCGTCTATTTTAATGAGCTAATCAAATTGTCGAAAAAAAAAAACTCTAAAAAAATAAACGCATATTAGTTTATTCGTCAATCAACCAACAATTGTTAACTTTTAAATGCATTGACATGCAAACTTTTTTGTTCGACAAAATAAATTTGCAAAGATGGCGTACCTTTAAGTCAGGCGCAGACGACTTTGGGATACCCTGAACCACTGCTTGCAATAAAATTCGGTATATTGCTAAAGAACACCAAAAGACATTGGATTGTCAAATTAGGTTACGATACCTTAATAAACAACCAAAAACAGACGAATTTTGTACAAAAAATGTTTTTTTGACCGATCGGTCCTATGGGAGCTATATGATATAGTCAACCGATTTTGGTCAAATTTGCTTGGGTACTCTAAAAAACTTCTTAATGCCAAATTTGGTTACGTTATCTTCACAAACAAACGAAACACAACGAATTTTGTACAAAAAAACCTTTTTTGACCGATAGCCAACAATTGTCAAATTTTTGATAAAAAACTTCCGAATGCAAATTGGTAACGATAACTTATAAACAAATAAACGAATTTTGTGCTCTGCCTTGGGACTTATGATAGTCAACTTTTATAAATTTGGTAACTCTAAATTACGAGTGCCAAACTGGGTTATGATATCTTCGAATTATCCATCTAAAACTTTTTTTTTTTTTTTTTTTGAGGTCCTCTGAAACACCCCTATATAATATAACCCCGAAAAAAAAAGTAAAATAAACCTGTCTTCCCTGACATAATTAGTCAGCTAATCTGAAAATTTGGTCGCTCAAGCTCTTACCATCTCTGAGATCCAGGCGTTCATACAGACAGACGGACATAGGTATATCGACTTCTCTAGTCACCCTGATCATACTTAAGGTAACTTTGGGGGGTCTCCGACGTTTCCTTCTGTATGTTACATACATTTTCGGCTTGCACAAACTTAATATACCCTTTGTACCATACGGTACAGGGTATAAAAAAATATATATATATATGAACAAAAAGGGATAAATAAATAAGCATATATCTTTTATGTTAATTCTTAGTTTGTAGCTTTAATCATCATTGTATCAAGTAGGTGTGAGCACAAATATATGTATAGACAAAAATTTAAGCCTACGAAATAAAAACCCTAAAAAGTCATAATAACATTAGCTTAAACGGAAAATTCATAATTCTTCGAGTGTTCTAATACCTACAATTGGAAACATATCGCCCAAAATGTTGCACAGTGTTACCTTAAGTTTAATGTGCACCCTATGCCCGCACGGGTCGTAGTTTCTTCTAGGCCAAATTACTAGACCAAAACTTATAAGCGACAAAAAGCAGCATTAAACTCCCTACAGACACATACACGTTTTTGTTTGCCTGACTTAGATAGTTATCTGTTCGCATGCCAAATAACTAAAATAGATAGTTTGTTTGAAAAAAAATAAAAGATTTTCAAGAATTTGTGATAACAATCAAGTTGTTTGACTTTACAGTTGCAATAGTTAATGCTTTTAGTAGGGGAGCCCCCTATAGAGCAAGCCAACATTAAAATGAAAAAACAGCGCCATATTGAGAGCACAATGAACTGAACTGAACTAAAAATTGCAACAAAACGTTGAACATGCTCATTTAAAACGTCAATCAGGACGTCAAACAATTATCAACTAGCAGGTTGGCAACTCAACAAGCTGTAACCACAAGCGACCTAGTGTTATGCTAAACCGAAAGGACCAAAACCAATACAAATAGAAATACAACAAACACACAGTTACACACACACACACATACGTACAGTAGTAGCAACATGGCCGCAGACACAGTTAAAGAGCCGGACAGACACGTTGCCAATTTGCACTCAAAAGTAAATAGAAGCCACTGTGCATTGCATGCTACTTTGATTTCCTTTTTTTTTTGGGGGAGAGAGAGAGTGGAGAGTTTTTTGTTTTTATACCCGCCGCCACTTTGTTTACTTCAACTTATAAACCCACTTAACAAAACAGTGGCGGGGGGGCAGCTGTAAAATTACCTCAAATGCCTGCGGGCGGTGCTGCTTTGGCCTAGGCCTCGCCTTATATATTGTAGTACATACTATATGCACTTGTAAAAATCAATTAAACTTTTCAAGTGAAGTTATAATGACTGGCAACCCTTTTTTTTGTATTCCTGGTTTATATTTGAGCCTGACAGAAACAGAATCGGCCCAGAAGGAGCCAGGAGGCAGTCAGTCAGTTTTCTTATTGTTTTCCAGAGCTGGTGCTGGTGCTGGTACCTTGCATTGTGCTCGACTTTTGTAGCCGCTACGTTGTTTTTTTTTTTTTCTGTTCCGTACTTGTTTTTGTTGTTGCCGCTTGCTGTTGCAGTTGTCAAAAGTTTTAAAATAATTGGATTTTTTTGCACTTGCTGTAAGCACACAGCACGAACATTCAACATGATGATGATGATGACGACGACGATGAGAATGACGATGAGGATGAGTATGGGGTCAGGGTACGACGCTGGAGTAGCAAAGTACTAGAGTGACGGGCAGCAGCATTGGCGGCATGTCGGTACACAGCGGCGTTCCATAAAAATTAAAATTTGTATACCCTATACTTGAACAGGCATAAACAGGTATCTTAGGTTAGCTACAAGCATATGTAACAGGCAGAAGCAGGTAAGATTTTGTGTCTGGATGTCTGCAAAAATCGGCAAGCTTAGCTGCACTAAAGGTTGCGATATTTTGATTAACTTGAAATCGTGTAATGGGATTGTCAATGATTTTGTTCCATACTTGAAGAAAAGTGATACAAAGGTAGTTTGCCTGAATGGTACCTTCAGTTCCTATAAAGCTCTAAAAGATAAAAGTGCATACAAAAAACTGGCTGGAAAACCCCATATTTGTTCCGAAAAATTATGTTGAACTTTTTTTAAGTACCTTTAAGGTCTATGTATTTCCGTTGTCTTCCGTCGAGGATCACTATTTAGGACAACAGGGCAATTGAGCTTAGTTTAGGCTTTACAATGAGTTAAAGTTCACAACTTCCAAGTTAAGTTTGTTAGGTTTGGTTTTACAGACGTAGGCCAGAAATACTTGAGCCAGGTGACTTTGCTGAAAGGGATTTTTATAACTGTTACCTTCTTGTACTCAAAGGCGTAAAAGGAGCCCAAATAATATTAAATACTACATACGAAAAATCTCAAAATGTTTTGAACTTTTATTATTTTTGAATTACAGATTCGTTCTTAAGCTTAAGTAGCTTTATCTAAAGGGATTCAGTGGGCTAATTTTTGATATTAGGTTTTTAATGCAAATATGATTTTCTTAGTATAGGCTGGGCCATCTGTTGGTTTGGTTGTTAACATACCCGTCCGAAGTGGATGCTCTTCGATATATATCAAGCTCGAAACTACTCAAGTTTAGTCAGGGATCGTTTAACAACTGAGCGCGTAAAAATGGTATAGGAGTACCATGATAATGATCGTTCTGTGAAAAAAACATAGTTGAGGACAGTGGAGAGCGGACGCGCCATCGTTCACAAGAATTACACTTAGCGTTGAATTTAGAATGTGAATCTGCATTTACTCGCTTACAAGATTCAAATGACGCAACAATTGAGGCCCACGGACCATTATTTGCGTCGCATATTCGTTTAATGGTCAGGAAAAAGCCAGATAAGTTTTCGTGAAAAAAAAGTCATCGAAAATGACGATGTCCGCATAAGGGCCTGAAGAGCCAGCCATTATGGTCGATATTATTTTTCATACATAAATGAGTAGTTTCAAACTTGCATATGGTATATACAGTTGACCAATTTTGTTGGAAAATATACGAATAAAATGCAATTAACAAACAGATGGCCCACCCTATACATCAAATTTCAAGCCTGTTTATTTGGCAAAAAAAAAAGATTTTATAAATTTTAAATGACCATTAATACATGCCAAAATCGCGAGTGTTACAAAACTATCCCATAACAAAATAAATCTTTAATTTCGAAGCATAAATTTAATTTATTTGGAGTAAAACTTCATTAACCAAAAATTGTGTCCGAAAAATTGAAACAGAAATCATGAACAAATGCTAAGCGAAAACGCTTTTCGTAGCATTCAAAAGTAAAAAAACTCAAACATTTTATCAGCAAAAAGCTTATTCAATTTATTTGGAGAAAATCTTTTTCAAAAAAGGAAACTGTGTTCCAAAAACTGAAACGGATATCATATGAAACGCTTTGGTGAGGGAACCAGCTAAGAACAGGCAGAGCAGCAATTAAAAAGATGAAATTCAAAAACGAAAAATCAGCTGTCTTTGTAAAAATTAACTGTACCCAAAGAGAGTACTTCAAAGGTTTAACGGCTGAGTAAAGAGATATTTATGTACTAACTTTTTAGGAATTTGACTATAGAGATATTTTAGTTCTTTTTTAGGGATATGTCTTTTCTGTTGTACATCTATCAAAGTGAAAGTTTTGGCATCAAAAGTTTCGATTTGTTCATGAATTCTTGTGTTCTTCTATTCTTAGACAGTGACCTGTCATATGAAGATAGAGATTACCCAGAGATTCTATTGATAAGGCTATACCTATAAAGCTTGGATGAAAAAGATCAAATTTATTTATGGGTTCTTCTCTTCATTTATCCTTATTTTTTTTACAGCTTTGCCATTATAACGAAAATATTACTATACATTGTAATCAAATTCTACTAAAACTACTATTCTCAAAAAAATTCAATTGAAGCTCAGAAAATATCGTTAAATTAAAACTATTTTCTAGTTGGAGACCATCTAGTGCCATACTATAATACTTCCCTTAACAATCATTTTAAGTTCAGAGCATCTCCTAGTCTATATTTTTTAAAACGCTTTTACTTTTCTTTGTTTTTCTATAAGTAAAAAAAAAAACAAAAGGAAACACAAACTCCCCTACATCCCCACACACACACACACACACACAGATACATTGTTACAGGCATACTTAATGTGCTGCAGTCAGTTTTTACCCAATTTCCATTGAAGTTTTCAACACCAATTGTAAACGTCAACAACAAACGTGGAAGGATGGTGGTTTTTTTTTTTGTTACTCTCTGCCCAACCCAAAACCGATTCGTCCGACAAGTTTGAGTGGCACTTCAGAGAAGGGTACCAGATGTTTTTTACGAGGGGTTGACTTGTCCACTCACGCACGCCTGTTTGCCAGTTGATTTAATAGATTATTTTTGTATTTACACGAAATATTAATAAAGTTACGCACTCTAGATGAGATATTACTAAACCAGGCATGACAAATTTAATTAAGTTAATGGCAATAATTAGCTAATCATCATTGCTCATTATTGATAATAAACAAAGGCGAAGCAACTAAGTAAGAAATGTTTGATATGGGCACACAACTGGCCCACACGACGTATGCGTGTTATTAGTTTAAAGTTGAGCAAAGTTACAGGCGCACTCTCTCAGTCTCTGCACTCTCTGGCTTTGTTAGGAACAAGTGACAAAAATCTGTGTTTGAGGCATACCAAACGAGGGGTTACGTACCAAAATACATTCTACGTTATCGCCAAAGACCCTCTAACTATTTCATTCTATTGCAGCACGTGGCTTTGTTTGTTGGTCGACTTTGTCTTTCGACTGGGGCTGACAAAAACAGTTGGAACGAGCAGCACCAAAGTATTTGTGTGCGTGGGCGCATATGATAGCCACACACACACACATACATATATAAGAGTCTCTGTATGTGCTGGCAAGTCCTAAAATAGGCAAAAGTGCGCAGCTGTCGTCTCAGTGTTGCAAAATTTCTTTTTGACCATTTTTTTCTGGTTTTTCTATTTTGCGGCAGGCTAATAAAAACACTTGACACCAAACAAGAGAAACAAGTTGCTGAAACAAAGTGCTCAAAATGGGTTATATAGCCTGGGTGGTGCCAAGGCACTATGCTGGCCCCAAACTTTTGCAGCTTTAAGTTTTTAAAGCTGCACATAGTATGGCAAAGAAGAGGCATAATAAAGCTAGGCCATAAAGCTGTACATTTCGGCATTTCGACTAAAAGCAAAGAAAGGTTTTTTTTGGAGGGAGAGGGAAAATTATTTACAAATGGCCTGAAAGTAAGTTTTGTGGTGCAAATTACCAGAGCTGAAAGTGAGGGGGGAAAAGTAACTATGCGAACTGTTGTCATATGCTGTCAAATTAAGTGCGAAAAAGTGTTAATGGCCAGACGTTGTGTATGCCTAAATGAAAAGCAGACAGTTGAAGCTTATTTCGAAATCATTGCATACTTTTGGGGTTTCAATAGGTGGGATATTTTGCAGTGCAGTGTTGAAAGGGGCTGGCAGGAAAGTCTGAAAAAAATTCGAAAATTAAGAAACATTCAGTTGGCATACGGATGCCTATCTGCCCACTAGTTTTCTACAAAAAATTATGTTTTAAAAAAAAAAGTTAAATCAAAAATTATTGCTTATCCTACGAACAATGCTCTGGGTAGCTACTATTTTATTATATTGTTCAGACATGAACATAAGACGTCACATCGGAACCCTTGCAGCGAGCATTATAGGGATGGTTTATGACTATTCTTGCTGTGTAGGCCTCAAGTGGCCTGCATATGTATGTTGGGATCGTGTATGTGGCACATAAACTAACAAGGGATAAGCGGCCTGCATTGAATGCGATGTTGAGCATTTGATAATGTATCCTAGGTCATATCACTTGTTCCCATTGATTAGACGGTACTTGACATTCTTATTACAGTTTATATACCTGTTTTAGTACGCTGCTGCTTACACACGGCGTTATTATGTAACTTAGAAATAAGTTATTTGAATAATGAAGACCACTCGCGGGTGGTTTTAACCAACATCCAACGCGTACTGTGTGCGCCGATCATGTGCCGCGGCAGTACAATAACTTGCCTGTCTTAAGTTATTTTGTACAATATCCTATACACTTTAAGTGTAGATGATGTTAAAGAAAAGTTAAATATGCTTCAAGTTAAATTGTACTCCCAATTTATATACTACATATACATAAAATCACTTGTCATATTTCTATCGCCTTATAGTGAAAGAAATAAAACAAGAGCTTGAAATTATGAAACTTTTCTTAGCAAAAACTTTATCAGTCAGCAGAAAAATGTTTGCAAATCCCAGTTACGCGCAATATAAAGAGAAAAAAAAATCAATCTTCAGCTATAATAAACTTATTTTTATTTTAAATTTATGCTTTTCATGGAAATTATGGCTCAAGGCTATCGAACAAAACCAATAAAAACCAATAGATACATTAGCAATTTATTATTATGGTAAAATATGCTGCGTATTTTATAAAATAACTTAAAAAATTTCAACTTTAAGCGGAAATTTGAAACTAAATAACACTGCAACTCAGTTTTAGCAAAATTATTATTTTGTAGGAAGTTAAGTCAAAATTTAATTATATTTCGTAAGTTTTTTTTTTGATTTATGAAATATATTAGAGAATGAAATTTCTTTCTGTATTAAAGATGATGCTTTAAATAGCGTCTACTGAATCTACTTCAACTTTCTTAAGCTAAAACGATAGAGGTCAGAATCTTTTATATCAAATATGACTTGGAAACTTCAAACCTGTTAGACTTTTTGGAACCCAAGGACCAACCCTTAGATATGCAGCTAATAATGCAAAAAGTCATTTAAAGTTACCAAAGTAATAAACTAACATAGACAAAAACTGTTCAGTTTTTAATTAATAAAGTCCAATTGAATGCAAAAAAAAACAAAAGCTATTTTCTTCACTAAAAAGCTTAGTCCAATGTCTCTATCCAGTTGTGAGCTTGTTCTTGACAATAATACTATATCGTGGGAAAGCTCGGTTAAATACCTTGGAATACATCTAGCTGAAAAACTTATTTTCAACGTACATATAAGCAAAACTATTGATAAAATAAACAAGACCGTTTATAAATCGTTATTCGAAAATGTCTGCTAAAAATAAATTTTTAGTATATAAATTAATTTTTCTACCCACTCTTTTATATGGTTCAAAAATTTGGGGAAATTGCGCTCGTTCGCATATTAGTAAGTACAAACTTCTCAAAACAAGATTTTAAAGATGATTTTCAACCTTCCCTTTTACTTTTCTAACATTAAGCCGATTCATAACCTCATCACTCGTAACAAAATTAACTTTGAAATCAAGAAAAAATCCTGGTTGCACAATCAAGTGCGGCAGTAACTTCACGATCTAGTCATGTGTAGTAGCCTTTTAGTTAGTAAGTTAGTTATAAGTTAAGTCTAAGCTCTTTTGCAAGATTTTTCAACAAATAATAAAAATTAATTGTAATATTACTAAACTACATATATAATTTTTCAGTTGTTAAAATTATACAAGAATCTAATCTCTGTTATCATAAATGCTAGCTTTAAGCAAATATTATACTTGCTTCGGCAATAAAGCATACCTTTGAATTGAATAATTAATAAAGTCTGACGGAGTCTATAGATCCTACACAAATAACTCAAAAACCAAAAGTTTACTCAAAATTTCTTGTTCAACAGATTGATTTGGTTCGCAAAGAATTTTTAAAGATTAAAACATTAAGGTTCACTTTGTCAGAATGCAGCAGTGCTCAACAAACGACGTGAACAACGCTAACAACTGTGCAAAAGTGCCAGACTAGCGACGTCAGCAATTGTAACAGCGATGCACAAATGCAGAAGCGCCAGACTAAGCAACAAAAATCAGCTTTTTAAGAAAATTTTTTATGAAAACCATGCGATTTAAAAGAATAATAGCCTGAAGGCCTTCGTTGCTCTTGTTTTTTAACTACTGTGTTCCATAGAATTAATTCTAAGCTACAATGTTAAATAAAAAAATAAAATAAAAGAATAAAATATTAAGTATTAGATATTCGTCAGTCTAATGTATATCTTCTACTGGAAAAAAAATTAAAAAAAAAAATTTTCTTAAATTTTTTCTTAAAAAAACTTTATTTTTAATTTTTTCTTAAAAAAAAAAATTTCTTTAATTTTTTCTTAAAAAAAAAATTTCTTAAATTTTTTTTTAAAAAGCCGGTGTCACTCCCGCTGCGCCAACACACAAATTTTATATTATTGCTTAATAAAATATACACATTTTTAACAAAAAAAAAAAAATATATTAAATTTTTTTTAAAACAAATTATTTATTAAAAAAAAAAGAACGAATTTCTTTACGAAAAAATTTTCTTAAATTTTTTCTTAGAAAAACTTTTAATTTTTTCTTAGACAAATTTTTCTTTAAAAAAATGTTTAATTTTTTCTTGCAAAAATTTTTTTTTAATTTAATTTAAAAACAATTGTTATTTAATTTAAAAAAAATTGTTATTTAATTTTTCGTAAAAAAAATTTTTTTATTTAATTTTTTCTTTAAAAAAAAATTTGGAATAATTCATGGTTTTATAGTATACAAGCAGCTATTTAGTTTTCTATCCCACTTAAAGCACTAAATAATACTCCACGGCAGATATTGGCGCATTTTACAAAACAGTTTTGGGGCAAAAGTGCCTCGCTTTTTTCTTAGCCTGGGTGGAGCAGAATTCAGGAATTTAATTATTTTTATTTGTATACAGTAGAAATTTATTCTGTATTATGCAAGTTTTGTAGCCAGAGCAATTTAGGCCTTCAGGCTGAATACAGTAATTTGTTTAGTGTGCTTGTTGGACAATTCCGCATTTCTGCCTATCCTACCCGAAAAAGTGCACTACTACGTTGTGTTTAGTTTGTAAATTTTGGAACTTGGGATCTTTTGTAAACTGATTTCAAAATAGCAAGTTTAGTTAATAAAATGCACTCTAAAAGATTAGCATCTTTCCATAGTACATTCATCTTTTGCTTCCTAATCAAATTTGGCTTTTTGTGGAGCAATTCTGCATTTCTGCCTTTCTGCCCGACCAAGTAAACACGCTATTTGTGTTTCGTGTTTAAATATTGTAGCAAAAACCGAAATTTTAATAGTAATGATAAACACTTGTGTCAAAGGAATTGAAGCCATTATACGTAAACTCAAATTGACTTTATACGGACTACGCAGTCTATGTATGACTCCCTCCCAGGTGTCAGCCGGTGTAACCTAACCTTATACTACTACTACTAATTTGGCCATTACAACCGGTTTTCGGTCTTGGCCGCAGAAATTATCCTATTCTGTCCTGTGCTTGCTGGCGCCAATTGGCAATTTCAAGGTACGAAGTCCTCGTTGCCTGATCTTCCCATTTCGAGCGGCGTCCCTGTCGTCGTCGACCTTCCAGTGATTTCTGCTCGAATACCTTCTTGACTGGAGCATTTTCATTCATTCGTGCAACATGACCTAACCAGCGCAGACGTTGTAGCTTCTTTAGGCGAACTAAATCATGTCGCCGTATAGGTCTTTTACAGCTCAGTGCTTCATTCGAATACGAAAAGATAAACTTTTGTCAACTAACTCTATCTTTAGCTTAATTAACTAAATTGGAAATGGCTCCAGTTTCGCAGTTGAATTTCTTCTTTAGAAATGACTTACCTCAAAATTTATTCAAAACTACTTTTACTACAACACAAAGAATTAAGAATTTTAAAGTATCTGCAACCAATAAATTTATTATTCAAAATATCGTCAGATTTGGAACAACACTACTAGCCTTAAAACAGAGTTATAGAAATATCTTCAGGCATGAATCCTAAAGGTGTACAAACATCAAAGCATTTTCAGGTTACGTATTCCACAGACCTAGGCCTAGTGTCGTGTAACTTTATCAATTCGAGACAAAGAAAGCCAACATCTGTTTATAGCTTTCACTTTTTACAAAAAATTGGGATATTCACAGATTTTGATAAAATTTTAGCTTTCTCTCGCACTTGGTCTGCTCACTTTTACATTTCAACACTGCAGCTTTAATGCATTCACACAAAAATAGCATTCACATTTAATCATCACAAGTTCTCCAACACTAAATGGCAGATGAGCATGAAAATGAAGTGCACTTTAAAAGCTTTTCATTAAGTTCACAATAAAACTGCTAATACGTTGGGGATTTTGAGTATGCTACAAATGTTACAGATACATAATACTTAAAAGCTTTTTTGTTTTAATTTAATAACAATTCAAAAACAATAAGTATTGCTATACAACACTAAAAATACAATATCTTTAAATATTGTGTAATTGAGTTCATTTTTAGTAGAATTTTAATGCAATTAAATGCATAACTTGCATAAAAATTTGTTTTTCAATGCAATTGGCTTTTTTGACTAATCCACATCAAAAAGCACAAACACCTTTTATTATTTCTGGTTTAAGAAACTATGCGCACCTTTAATTGAAATTTGCTTAAAACAATTTTAACAAAACAATTTTAAGCATTTAAATAACACGGCAAAGCAAAGTGCACTTTTTGAAATACCAAAATCCAATTACACTTAAATTTTATAGCGTTTATGTTTCAATAAACTTCAAAACTTTTGCTTTAACAAACTCTTGACCATACAAAATTTATTGAATTTTTTGTCCAAAAACTCAACGAGATTTTATGCAAAAACTCATTTAAATTGTGAATTTTGAACAAATCGATTTTAACAGCAATCGAACTCTAATAATAACAAAGCAGATGGTTTTATTACGAACATAATATGGAAAAAAATTAAAGCTGAATTTTCATTTGTTGCAAAATCAACAACAAAACGCAAAATATGTTACTTTTGTATAACAAATTTGAAGCTGAAAAAATGTATTTCTAATTAAGCTGTGATTTATTCGCTAACAAATAAAGCTTTTTGATTATTCAAACAGTGTCTGCTACTCTTTTGTCATCTACACTTTTTTAATATAGTTTTATTTTTCTACTCTCAATAAACTTAGTGCTTTTCAACAAGAACAAGGATGTACCCTTAGCCATTCTTTAGCTTGAGATTATTAACATTTGTTGAGCTTAATGTTTTGCCTTTTATTTTAATTAATTTAATTCCGTTTTTCATACTCTCATACCTCAAGATTATATTCTTTGATGTTATTCGAAAGTTTTACAAATAAAACATAATTATTAAAGGGCAAAAAAACTAACATAGAGCGTAAAATATTTGAGATGAAGAATGGCGCAAAAGATGAAGCATATTGAAAAAAGTGTTACCATCTTTAGATTATTTTCTTCGAGACGATTTAAAAAACTGTCTTTGTGACGACTAAAAATTAAAGGCTTAAAGACTGGCATAGAGCATAAAATATGTGAGAAGAAAAAGATGAAAAATTTCAGATTATTTTTTAAGCTGAAAAGGTGAAAAATTTTGCAAATCTGAAGATAATTTTTGTTTTTGCGACTTAAATGGTTGTGCTAATGCCGACAAACCATTAAAGGCCAAAAACCTAACATAAAGTGCAAAATTTGTGAGATGAAGAATTGCAAAAAAAGATGATAGATTTTGAAAAAAAAAAACAAGAGTAGTATCATTCTTTAATAATTTTTTTTTCGCAGCATTTAAAAATTGTGATTGTGCTTATGCCGGCAAACAAAGGGCCCAAAGACCGAATTGCGAAATGGATGATAAATTTAAAAAAAAATTGATAATCGAAATATTTTGATTTTTGACAATCTTTCAAGTGCTTGTACCGACAAACAACTAAAGGCCCAAATAAAACGTACATTTCGGAGATGAAGAATTGCAAAAAAGATGATATATGTATTGGGTATGGTATTAATCTTTGATTATGGTTGAGATTTAAAAAATTGTGCTTGTGTCGACAAACAAAGGCCCAAATACCGACATGAAGCGCATACAATTTGTACGATGAAGAATTGCAAAAAAGATAATAAATTTGTAAAAAAGAATAATTATTTATTTTAATAATAATCTTAAGATTTATTTTTTTTTGAACGTATTGGAATAGACAAATTAAAAGCCTAAAAGCTAACAAAAAGCGTAAAATTTGTGAGATGAAGAATTACGAAAAAGATGATTTATTTTGAAAAACTTATATTAAGCTTTAGACAATTTGTATTTTGAGTTATTTGACAAATTGTGCATGTGTCAACAAACAATTAACGGCCTAAAAACAAATAAAAAGCGCAGCCGTTTTGTCAGATGAAGAACTGCGCAAAAATGAAAAGTTCAATTTGTGAGATGAAGAATTGCGAAAAAGATAATAAATTTGGAAAAAAGAATAATAATTTTTAGATTTTTTTTTTTAATAGACAATTAAAAGCCTAAAAGCCTTAAAGCTAATAAAAAGCGTAAAATTTGTGAGATGAAGAATTGCGAAAAAGATGATATATTTTGAAAAATATACATTAATATCTATATAATTTGTATTTTGAGTTATTTGCGAGATTGTCATGTGTCGACAAACAATTTACGGCCTAAAAACAAACAAAAAGCGCAGCCATTTTGTGAGATGAAGAATTGCGCAAAAGATGAAAAGTTTGTACAAAAAAAAAAAAGAGTGATGTTTCTGTTGACAGAGTCGTGGCAGACATTTTAATAATAAATTATAATTAAATTTCAAAGTTTTCACATCTTATTTTCAAAAACCAACAATACTTTGTCATGCCATAAATTTTGTTATATTCGAAAATGCAAAATTTTAATTTTTCTTTGAAAAATTCATTTGATTTGATTAAAAAGAAAAGAATCTTTTAAATAAACATTGTTTAGTCAAAAATAGAGCCAAGTTAAATTTATTATAAATTTCCTATGCAACAACAAAAGACTAATCTTTGTTTTTAAGAAGTCAACTTGTTTATCAACAAGACAGTATTAAAGAATTAAAGAATTAAACAACTCATAAATAAACAATCATTGTCTGCCAAAAGCCAAGTCAGCAATCACTTTTGCATCTAACATATATAAGACTTATTGTTCTTTTAATAAGTTCACTTGGCGTGAAAGAATTGCAGAATTTTAATAGGTATTATCTATGGAAAATAAAGCCCATCAGAAAAAGTTTTTTTTTTTTAAATTTAAAGCTATAACCAAGGCATGAAGAGGTAGACACAAACATAAAATCCGATTTGAATCAGTGACGTCACCAACAACTGGTATTGAGTTCTTGCGTGAAAAATTGCAGATTTTAATAAGTTTCTTGAAATATTCGTTCTTTGGGCTGGACTGGGAATGCGGTCATCAGAACATAGAGGATAGTTGAACTATTTCTTCCAAGACTGTAAAGTGTGATGATCTATGAAAAATAAGGCCCATCAGAAAAGGTTTTTTTTTTTTAAATCAAAAGCTACAACTAAGGCAAGAAGGAAGTGGACGCAAACATAAAATCCGATTTGAATCAGTGACGTCACCAACAACTGGTACCAAAACTAAATTCAATTGAAAAAGTTATATTTTTTCCCTGTACTTTATGCTACTCGTAGCGTTAAAGCATAGAAGCAGTCTGCCTTTCTTTCCCTTTTATGTATCAGCCAAAAGGAACTTCTAGCCAGAGAGCCTACGTAAGCATGCGTTTGAGTAATCGGCCTTTTAATTAACCAGTTTTCGAAAACTCTTATACCATACAGTATTCGTATTATCAGCATTCGTGTTATCATTTGAGAGATGAGTTCAATGTAGAACATGAAGTGCTCTCATGGAAATGTCTCTATAGAAAATTTTAATCGTATATAGCTTGCCTTGGTATCCGCTGTGTTGAGATTTTTAGCTACTGTTTTTGGGCTTACGTCTTTATAAATTCATCTCAGGCTATTATAAATTCTTTTCAAAAACCATTTATATACAAGGCATACATACAAGTCTATCGTTTAGATGCAAAATGCTCAATATTTAAGCCTATTAACAATTGCTTTCATTTTTTGGAATATCTTCTAGTAGTAGACGTTTTCTGGTACAAATTGCTTTCACACTTTTCCAACAGACTTTAGTCAGTATCTAAGTCGTTCGCAATAAATTAATCTGCTTATCAATTAAGGCTTAAATGTCTCCAATTGCCTTCACACTTCTTCCAAAATCTTTTTAGAGCATGGAAATCGCACAAGAAAAATTAATTTGGTTAACACTGCTTTCACTCTAACGAAAAAATCTTCTATAGAATGCAAATCGTTAACGTGTTTAGCAGTTAAGATACGACACAGGTCTTTACATCTTTAAAATTATCAAATCTCGGTAAAACAAATACTACACATTCACTTTGGTTCTGCATTTGTTACTTAAAGTGCTTTCTTTTAAGCGTACGTATAGCCAGAGCCATACACATAGACCATAAACCATGGAAGCATTTGCAAAATCGGCCTTTAATGTTACCAATTGCTTTCACACTTTTGCGAAAAAGAAAACCCTTTTACTGTATCCAACAAATCGTTTCGCAGTCTGTTTGGTTGTGTGTGTATTAGTAAGACAGGACACAGATACACATGTGAAAACCGACAAACCCATCACAACATCCGTACACACACACGCAGGCACTCACAGATACAGCTACAAAACAAAAGCAGCAAAAACTGCAAAACTGCTAACGGCACTTTAAGCTAAAAACGAAGCTACCAAACAAAAAAAAAAAAGGAGCAGAAACAAAAAAAAAACCAAAGCATAGTAGGGGCAAAATAACACTAACAAACAGTGCTCGTAAACCCGAAAATGAAAATAGATAAAAGCGTGTAACCAGCGACTTCATTTTGTAAATCAATTGAATTTTCAATTGTGTGCGTGGCCAGCACAGAAGCGCAAGGAAAAAAAAAAGGTAACATAAAAGCGAATGCCGGGCACATAAAGGAAACGACACTATTACAACGTACAATGACACACACAGGACACAGGCGGCCAAAACCCGCTGCTGGTTTGCAACTAGCAGTCAAGTTGTACGGATACGCTTTGCTGGCACTTAAAGATTTCAAATTTACCCTACGCTATTTTTTCAATTTCTATAAAAAATTTTTTATTAAGCGTCTGTTGGGATTAGCCAGCCGGAGAATGTAGCTTCGGCATCACGGCTTATTGCATAACCCAGCAAATTAAGGCAAACAGCAATTGTGGTGGCCTGCCTGGCTTTGATTGTATTTATTGTCATTTGCAAAAGTTTTTTGCCTCACTACACTCGCTGCTGCCTAGCCCTCCTCCTAAGCCCAAGCAGTACTACCAACGTAAAGTGTGTCAGTGATTTCTTGCCGTAATTCTGGGTCAACGCAGCCTGTGACAATAACAGAGACCTACACACACACACACATATATACACCTATATATATACAGAGAGATCTGTTTAGAGCCAACTAAGTTTTGAGTTTTGTTTGTATGTTTACCAGCATATCGATTTTGAATCCGGCCATAAGACCCATATAAAATGGTATATTACAAAAACCAGCGAAAATATAAAACCCTTTCTTTGTGTAATTATATGGTCGAAATTAGCATACGCGACGTAATAATAGCTACAGCTCGAGCCGGTTTGCCTGTAACTTGGCACGCCACGTTTTCAAAGCCTTCACGAAAGACCTGAACAAATCGCGTAGCCGCCAGGTTGTACGAACCTGTCTAAACGATTCACAGCCGACGACGTAGCTCCATAGCGTCGTCTATATTAAGCCGCACACAATTTTTAGCTACAACTTTTAAAAGTTGTTTATATTTCTTTTAATTTTTTTTTTAAACAAAATTTTACACTATTTTGTTTTTTTTTTTTGCAACTAATTTTATAGTTTACACTCTTTGTTGGTTTGCCTTAACTTTTTTTTTGATAAATTTTTTTTTAAGTGATTTTTTTTATTTATTTATTTTATTTATTTTTTGCTTTTTTTCGTTACGTGCCAGCGCGCTTGTTTCTTACACGCTCGTTACATCCTGGCAAATCCCGAAATTGTACTAAATACGTACAAAACTTTTACGATTGGCTAAGGCTAAGAGCAGCCGTTCGTGTCTTTTGCCGCCTGCGAGATGCGTCCGTCAGTGTTTGTGAGTGTGTGTGCACGACGAGAGCCGAGCGAAATCTACGAGCACGATGCGACAGAAGCCTCGCTGTGGTGAGTTTTTGAATGTGACTCCAAAGAGCAAGCCACAACAGTTATGAGCTTAACTAAGGCAAATCACTCAAATTACAAGCAAAAGCTAACTCAAAAGAGCATAAGATTGCCAGTTGCAGAGTTTAAACAACATTTAACTAACATTTTTAACTCACTCTAAATTGAGCCAAATGAGCACCGCCTTAGGAGTGCAGCATTTATAAGCAGTTTGAACTCACTCAAAACTGAGCAGCGGAAAATGAATTTTAAAGCTCAAAGAGCGTGCGTTTTAAGTCTTGACTGTTCAAGAGAAACAGCAACATACAACTGCAGTGTTGAACTCACTCAAAATTGAGCAGATTTAAGTGCAAGACATTAAATTGCTGCATTGAGCATTGTCGAAATTAAAAGAGACAATAGTTTTGAGCTTAATGGCGGCTTTGAGCTTTACGGCCCAAAGTGTTAATTGCAGTTTTAACTCATTCATATTTGAGGAGATTTAAAAAAACGCATTCAAATTTTAAGCAGTTGTTTTAAAGACCATTTTAAAGGAAATTTGTTAAGTTTAGTAAAGTAATTTATTATTTTATCGCTGTTAACACATAAAATTTTTTAAATTTACAAAAAAAAGTTGTATCTTTAGATGATCCACATGACTTGGCAAGGCATGTCCCAAAACTTGTTTGCCTTTTCTACTGCAAACGGAAACTCTTAAAATAAAAACGTCGATAAAATTAATCCATGAACTCTAACTCAATAATAATATCAGCACTTTTTACTTCAAAAAATATTCACATTATCGAAATCATCTTTCAATTCAACTGGAAATGCATTTTATTAACTTGATCGGTAGTTGGATTACTATACATTCAATTGAATGTATAACCCAATTTATAGCTCAAATATTTTTTCCAACATAAATCTCCCAAAAAATATAATTCAAAATCAATTCAGGGGCACTAAAATAAAAAGGCAATTAGACCAACTTTGGGAAAAATTAAAACAAAACAAGAATTAAAGAGTTTTCAGAAACTACGATATAAAATTCTATATTAAAATTTACTCTTAGAAAAAAAATTTTAAATTATGAAAATCCGGAATTAGGGTTTCTAAGAATTTTTCTTCTTGCAAAAATTTTTCACACCTTGTAAAGGCATTATTGGGGATCCAGAAGTAATAAGAATTCTCGTTAAGGCATTAGCGGCTACGACTAAAATTTAAGTTGGTCACAATTAATAATTTTAATTATTTCAAAAGTACATTAATTTTCCTGCACAAATTATTGAAATTGATCCAAAAAATATGTTACCCAAAATAAGGCATTTAAATTTTGACCCGAACAGTCTAAGGTATATATAGAAAATGGTACAAAACACACTTATTTTTAGTTTAAAATTAATTCACTCAATCAAAAAAAAAAAAAAATCGGGAAAAAAATTAATTTTTTTTTAACTAGATTTTTTTTTTAATGTAAAAAATGAAAGTCTGTAATGCCGTAAGTTAACATTTTCAGGCTGTCAGAAAATTTTTGGTTATTAAATAAGTTTTAATTTCTTTAAAACTTGGCCAAAAAAGAATCATATTTTCGGCGAAAATAGTTGAGACCCAGCACAATAAATTAATTATCGTTAAAAAAAAATAAAAATTTTTTTTGTTGTGTTTAGCAGTTACATATAAGATATCAAATATTGTAATTTTTTATAATTGGTAATAAAAAAAAACTATTTGAGTGTGAAATTTACAACTGCACAAAATAAAAAGGATTAAGCGCTGTGAGTTGGCATTGAAAGTAAAAATGTCAGTATTGCGCTTAACAATAAAATAAAAAGGCATGCATAAATCTACATAAACATTAAGTTCTAAAACCAACTTAAAAGGCCTATAAAAATAAAAATTAAAAGGTCTATAAATTTATTTCAAATAAACTATTCAGCTCAGTGCATTTATATTTGCAGCAGCAACTGCATTGAGTGACGGCAAAAGTGACTCAAAGAGAAGTTAAGCGCTTTGAAAACTGAGTCTTTGGTTAAGTTGGTTACGCTTAAGCACTCAAAAAATAATGTAGAAAATTTCCTCAAAAGAGTACAAAAATGTTACTCCAAAGCACAACCTTAACACACACAAATAGCTCGAAAGAGTAAACAAGTAATGTTCCAAAGCAAAAATCAAGCACTCAAAAAATGTACGCAGAAAATTGCTCAAAAGAGTAAATACGTAAAACTTCAAAGGAAATCTGAAAGCACTCAAAATATGCTGCAGAGCAGAGCTCAAAAGAGTAAAGACATAAAATTCCAAAGCAAATCCTTTGCACTCAAATTGTGCTTGCTTTTCAAAGCGACTCAAAAGAGTTGGCGAGTGCGCCCAACAAATGCCGCTCACGTATTCGAAGAGTATTTGGAGTGAAGTAAGCCAAAGAATTTACACTCAGCCTAGCTGCATTTTTGAGTTGAGTTAGCTGCAGCAAAGAGTCTAGCTGCAGTGCCAAGAAGTCAGCCATGCTGTGTTTGCTGCACTCACTCAAACTGAGCACAAAGAGCAACGCATGTTGGCGCTTACTCACTTTAGTTGGAGCTAAATTTGCCTAAACAAAGCTTTCGGCTTGGACTTCGTCATTTTGCGCTCGTCATTATCCTCGCTCGTGGTGAGTTCACGAAGGCAGTTTTGCCCACGCACGAATGACAGGAATACAAGCACAGACATTGACTTTGACCGTCAGTCTACGTTTGTGCGCCGTGCTGTGTGCTAAAAGGCAGCGCTCTCAAAGCAGCAGAGCCTGCTTGGCAGCCAAAAGTGTTGCGAGGCTTTAATTGTGAAGGAAACATTTTGGCGCGCGTTGAAAAATCAACGTAAAATGTCAGGAAAAACACGGAAACGGGTGTTTTTAGTGAGCTTGTGTGTGTATGTGTGACGGACATACACTGTGACTGTGTGACAATGACAAGCAGTGACAGTTAACATTTGAGCAGACAAAACAAAAGGCAGAAATAACAAAAACAAGGTGAAAAAAAAGAAAACAAAGAAAAACAAAAACAAAACAGAAGGCACAGTGGCATAAGTTTCGTTGTACGTGGCCCCAGGAGACATTTAACATAATAAAAACGAACGTGTGTGCGGCATTGTCGTTGCCAAGAGTTCTTTTAGGTGTGTGTCTGTTTGTTTAATGCTAATATCATACACACAGATACGACACACACACACAACACACAGAGCTACTACATATTTTGCAAATGTGTGCACACAAGCAGTTGGCAAAAGTGTCGTAAATCGTTTAGACGGCGAACGTGTAGCCAAAGCGTAGCCAATTCCAGCGAAGAACAGCATCCTGAATCCTGAAATCCGCACAGCCAGCCAGAGCGATATGTAAACGACAATGCGCTGCCGTGGGAAAAAATCTTGGTAGCGTGTGGGTAGAGCGTATACCAGCCGGAAGATATCGTGCCACAATGAGCAGTTGGCCGCAGCAGCTAAAGGCGTATGCTCGCTGGTCCAAGGACTGACAATGTGTGAGTATCGCAACAATAACAACAAAATGAACTTCATAACGATTTTAACATGGTTTTTTTTTTTTTGTTGCTTTACGCGTTTTTATGAGATTTTAACGCAAATTCGAATGGTTGGAATTAAGGGCGGGCTGCTGTTGCTCAGAATTAAAGCAGGGCGTGCTAAACTTTTATGTGTGATTTCTTTGTATGTAAAAGTGTCTGTATGTGTGTGTGTGTGCGTGCTAATCATATGGCAAAAGCGCCAAGTGCAGCTACGAAAATTAGCCGGAAAATATCTAAAAGGTGTAACAAACAATTAGGGCGGAAAATGTTAAGCAACCAAGCAGCTGAGTAAAATAAACACACAGGACTCTCGTTTGAAATTCAAGACTTGAATGCGCTTGAAAAAAGAACCATATAAGCGTAAAAATGCTTTGTGAAAATAACAAAGTGTTTTGATATGTGATATTCGATAGAGTGATAACAATTTAAATTGTCAACGGCTTCTTATTGAGCTTTTAAGGCATGAAAAAGGGGAAACTGGCAACAAAAAATGAATAAAAACAAAATAAGCATAACAAAACATATACAAATAAAAATTAATATATAAATATTTATAAATAAATATTTAATGTAAACAAAGACACAATAAAACAAAACTATAAAAAATTAGTGAACAAAATGACAAAATGACATTTGGACAAAAAAACAATCCTATTTTATTTAAAACTATAAAAATCTATCCTAGTAAGCATAACAGAACAAATTTTTAAATTATAAAAAGCTAATTTTAAGTTATTGGCAATCAAATTTAACAAATTTTGTATATTTATGAGCTTTCGCGGAATTCCCAAGTAAAAAAGGGGTCTACGCAGTTTGAAAAATTTGCGGATATGATATAACTTCAGGAAAAAAAAAATCCCATTTGGGCTATCACATATCTTAACGGTCTTTCAATTAGATTCGAGTCGTTAAACAGCATTTTTTTTTTTTTGTATTATTTGAAAGCTTCATATTCGTAGAATACCTCTGTCTAAAACTCGATTTTTCGATGCGTCAAAATTTTTATAAATTTCTACAGCGTCTTTAACAACACAATGTAATTCGCTACGCGTTCTCGGAAAGGGAATTTCGTATCTAAAAAGTGAATTTTTAAGAAATTTTTCTCAGGAGCAATTTTTTTCATCCGCATTTTTTAGCTGCCTAAAATTATGCTGTTAATAACGATTTTTTTCAAATTTAAACTAAAGTTTGCAAAGGATATAAATTTGGAAAGCTTTATAGCATACTAACAATGATGCAAATGCAAAAAATGTTCTAATTTTGTTATTTTTTTTCTAAGCAAGGTTAAAAAAGCATGCAAAAAAAATTAAAACAGTTAAAAACAGTTGTTTAGTGATGTCCTCATTTCAGTTGATTTCTTCGTCAAAACTCAATCTGATTTAGGCTATAAGGCCCAAAAACATTCAATAATTTTGATAAACGAAAACCATTTTTCAATGTTTCGGTTCCCATATCTACCAAGAGGCTGGAGTATGGTCAAATGCAGGGCGATTTTCCGTTTTTTTTTTAAGAGGCAAAAAAAACCCCATCGTTTGAGTTTCGTTTAGAAAAATTTTCCAAATTTTGATCTAGATTATCTGTATCTCAAAAAAATCGCAGGAGGCTTTAACATTCAAACCAGAATCATTTAGAAACTCGTTTGCAACATTTCATCACACTAAATCCAAATTATTATGGCATGATTTTTGGCCAAAATTTGAAAATCTGGACCTTCCTTAAGAAGTTAAAAAAATACCATAACATGAAAACTAAAAAAATAAATAAGTAAGCATAAAATATAAAAAAACAAAAACTAAAATGTAAAAAATCAAATTTAAATTATTTAAAATTAACAAAAATAAAATATAAAAAACAAAAAATACAATATGAAAAACAAAAATAAATTAAAATAAATAAAAAACAAAAAATAAAATAAATAAAAAACAAAATGTGCAAAACAAAAAAAAAAAAAAAAATAAAATAAATAAAAAAAAATAAAATAAATAAAAAATAAAATAAAAAAAAATAAAATAAATAAAATAATAAAATAAATAAAAAAATTAAAAAAATGAAAAAATAAATAAAAAAATATAATAAATATGAAAAATTGTCTCAATGCCAATTTGAATTTTCGAATTAAGTGATTTTTTTTTTCTATATAAAATTTTACCTTATGCGAATAAATTTCTTTTTTTTTTTTAACACTACAATGGTTGTGTTTCAATTATTTCAATGTAAAAATTTAACTTACCTAAAAGAACAAATCCCTAAAATTGTTGCTTCTATTTCATTTCACGAGTTTTTTTTTTTTAATATAAAAATGTGCCTTATTTAAGAGAATAAATCTCTTTATTTAAAAGAAAATAACAGCGTTTTGGAAAGTTTACTCATATAAAGAAAACACATTTTTTGTTTGTAAAGAATAAAAAGAAATACATTTTTTGTGAAACAAATTTTGCCGTGAGTTCATAATATTTCGTAGTGTTACAAAACGTGAAAAATGGCAAAACCAAAAAAGCAATGCCAATCGATTTTATTACTATTTTTTTGTTTTATAGTATATATGTATATAGTTATAATTTAACTTAAAAACTAAAGATAACATTTTGAAGCGCTGGCAACGTTGGCCTTCGGCTATATTTTTTATTACTATTATTTTTTAGAATTAGTTTATTTAATCATTTTATTTGATGATTTCAGCTTTTTATCAAAATTTTGTGAATTTTGTTTATCTACCGCAAACAAAACAAAATGTTTAATTAACAATAACAAAAATGACTAAAATAAATCATCAATCAAAAAATCGCATATTCAATAATAATTATAAAATTTGTTTTATCAAACAGAAATTGTAAAAAAAAAATAAAACTTTTATACAATTTTTATTAAAAATATATAAATTTTTTTAGAATCGATATTTCTTGCTCGATAAAATTAATTTGACACATGAATGCATCACTGGAATGCATCAATTAAGCACTTAAATATTGACATTTCTCAGATATATTTATATAGCAATATTTTAAGTTAGTTTTTAAACAAACACATAAAGATGCAAGATTAAAAAAGTCAAATCAAGGATATTTCATTTACAAAGTTTTTTAAATTTTGTGCAAGTTTTGAAAAAGTATTAAGCACAGATTTTTTTTTTAAACAAGTCAAAAACCGATAAAAGCAATAATATGTATAAACATAAAAAAAAGAAATTAATTATACAAATTAAAAAACGTAAAAATTTTATTTTTTAAACTTGTGCGTTGAAGTTGGCACTATTTCTGGCGTGGTGTGTCAAAAGACGTAACTTAAAATTATTCCCTTAGTTTAATCATTAGTAAAAAAATATTTATTTTTTTTACTTTTCAACCAACTATATATTGCTATATGTAATACAAAACACAAAAAAAAATTATTTTTGATAAATGTTTAAACTAAGATAATAATGTTTAATCAAAATTTGACAGGAGTCTTCTGACACATCTTGGTAGAAATAGTATTAAAAAATACTAAAAAAAAATTCAAACTATATACACAACAAAATTTTATTTAAATTGCCTTTAAAACGCCAATATAAAGCAACAACAATTTGCAAATATAATCAATAAAAATGCAACAAAAATAAAACTAAATAAAGTTTCATTATAACGACAAAATTATCTGACACTTATCAAAGCTAAATAGATAAATATTTACCATACATTAATTAATTATTCCAATTTGTTATGCTTAATTAAAATTCGCATTTATTATAATTGCAATGAAAATTCTTATAAGTTATTCGAATGCATAATAAAAAAATGCTTTAAAAATCTTATCATTTTCTAATTTTATTATTTATTTATATAAAGCTGCAACAAATAGCGCATGTTTAATATAAATATGCTGTGTAACTTATTTAAGCGAAAGTTTGCTTAAGTTTTTAAAAAAAATTTATTTCATTTTTGTAGCCATGCAACATTTGGTAAATGCAATATGCAAAATATTGTTAAACAAAGAAATAAAATAAATAAATAAAAAAAAATTCTTTAAAATATGCCATAAATAAACGAAACATTTAAAAACAATTGATAACATATGCAAAATAAGTTTAAAAAAACATTTTTTTTTTGCTCTCGACTTTAAAATACTCTCTCTTTAAAATTGACTTTAAGCAAAAGTGTTACGCGAAGGTTACAATTTTTAAGATGTTATGATATATATTGGCTTTGATATTTAACATAACATGACATAACATATAATTAAAAAATTATAAAAGATATTTTTCAAAAAAATAAGTGGGGGTATCTGTAATCCGAAATTTGCGACTACCTACAATACAATATAAACTGGAACCTGAACAATTCATGACAACTTGAGCTCTCACAGCTTATAGTCGATTTTGCAGCATATTAGAAATTAGGTTTTCAACATCGAGAATATTTGGGCTTCGAATTTGAAAAAAGCTTAATTCAATATCGGGAAATTTTGACAATTAAAATATCCAGGAACCTGAACAAGTCATGACAACTTGAATTTCGATGTTGATTAGGTTTTAAAATTTGTATTTCAGATATTTAAGTGTTTTAAAAGCCAAAAAAATAAAATTCTTCGCAAAACTGCAACATTAAAGTATATCCTAGAACTCGAACGTCTACAGCGCACATTTGATTTTAAAGCATATCAGAAAATTGGTTTTCAACGTCGAACATTTTTGGGTCCAGAATGAAATTGACAAAATGTGAAAAAAAATGTAATACAGTCGAGGCGGTGCCCGACAGTGTAATACCCTGTACCTTTTTTTGTCGAAAAAAGTTTTATTCCTGCATATTCCTTCTAAGAACTTTCCAATTGGAACATTTTTTTTTGTAGTTGCAAAACGATATTTATACCTATAAGTTCCGCAAATTTTAACCGATTTTGATAAAAATCGAAATTTACGTCAAAGAAGTTATTTAAAGTATATGGGATAAGTTTCAAGGGGCATATCCCTTGAGGGGTCTGGGAGCAAAACACGGTTAATCGATTGCGGGGGCTGGGGGCCCGCATTGATAAAATTTGGATGTGGATTTTTTCGTTAGAGATGAATCAGCTTACCAAAATTGGTGATTCTAGGTCGCTTGTTACCATAATTACGTAGAGTCAAATATTGTCGCAGTTTATAGGCAAGGGGAGGTGAAATTTGTACATTTTTGGCTATAACTTTTGTTGTATTTGTCCGATTTTGTTTATTTTTGGCACACAGATGCATGTAACAACAAGGCTTTGCTCAGTTTCAGATTAAAATATCAAACGGTGTAGCTAAAACCGCGAAACTCTGCTACGGGGGAAACGGGGAAAGATATGGACATGATTCAACAAACTTGATCTTCTGAGGAAATATGCGCATCAGCTGGTAAAGTTTCGTATCTCTAGCTCTTTTAGTCTCCGAGATCTAGGTGTTCATACAGACGGAAAGACGGACGAACAGAGAAACATGGCTCAATCGCTACCCGAGGTTATGATAAGCATTTTGGTATAAAAGACTTGGGGTCTGCAACGCCTCCTTCTGTCCGTAACATACATAGCACAAATCTAGTATACCCTTTGTACCTATAGGTACAGGGTATAATTAGATGGAGTTATAAAGGGTAGGGTTTTTTTTTTATAACTCACGCGTGAGTACTGTCAAGTTGCCATGTGATTTTTATTCAGTTTTCATTGCCATTACATAATGGAAAAACTTACACCCGAATAACGTTTAAAAATCGTACAATTATATTACGAAAATTCGCGTTCTGTAAAAAAAGTTTTTCGCGCGCTAAGGCCATTTTATGGAACCAATTCGGTAATCAATTAATTTCACGCTCCAGACCGGTGCATTGGCCAACAAGATCGTCTGATATCACACCGTAAGACTTTTTTCTTTGGGGCTACGTGAAGTCTAAAGTGTTTGTGGATAAGCCAGCTTCGATTGAAGCATTAGAGGCCAACATTATCCGTGTTATCCGATTATGCTCGAATTCGTCATCGAAAATTAGAATCTCCACATGGACAAGCTGCGTCGCAGTTGCCGCCAACATTTGAAAGGGATTATCTTTAAAAAGTGAATGGAAACAATAGTTCTTTCTTTTGTTAATAAAGATTTTCCGATTCATTTGAAGTTTTTGTGTTTTTTTGCATTTTAAAAAAAAAACCTCAAGATTCAGTACCCTTTATGTGGTTTCATTTCTATTGATAATAAAGATTTTCCGATTCATTTGAAGTTTTTGAGTTTTTGTGCAATAAAAAAAAAATACCTCAAGATTGATGATCCTTTATGTGGTTTCCGTTTCTAGGCGAAAAACTTTTAGTTTTAGACTTTGTTTCTATTATCCTTAAAAGTTGTATGTCATTTATCTCAATTTTTATCAAGTTTAAAGACTTTTGCAGGAAAGGGAGATACGTAAATTTTAGGAAATTATAAAAAAAAGTTCCTAGTTCTTTTAGTCTTTAAGCATCTGACGTTTCAGAAAGACGTATAACATTTTTTTAGGTTTACCGGGTTCCTTCTAGATGTTAGTAACTAAATTTATTTTGTTTTAATATACTTTTTATATATGGTAAAGGGCATACAAATATACATACATATTTTTTTACAATGAAAAATATTATAATCATAATTAGGTAATATTATGCAGTCATAATTACGAAATGTTATTCATATACGAGGTTTGTTCAAAAAGTATCGCCAATTTTGAAATTTCGCGGACGACGGATGTTCGATTTTTGATCTTTTTGTGGCGTTATGTTGGAACTCAGAAACCTACTTATTTTGACAATCTCGGCCAATTTGAATGTTCAGTCAGTTTTTGACGGCTATTGTGCGTGGACGTGTTTTAGCTTGTCTTCGATTTTTGTCTAGGCTCATTTAAAACATAATTTTCTAATAAAAACGCAACAAAACATTTATAACAATTTAAGAAAATTTAATTCCATTTAAAAACAACCTTGTTAAAATTAAAAAAAATGTACATATATGTATTTATTCAATTTTTTTTCTGCTCTCATTTCAGCTTTTCCTACAAAGAAAAAAATACCCAAAACTCAATTGTTGATTTTAAAAGCCAAAAAACCAAGCAATCCTGTGATTTCCATTTGATGGGGGCATTAAAAACAAAATACGTGAAATACTCGACGGTAAGTTAAGTCAAAGAAAACATTAAAAGCACCTCAAACAGCTTTAACTTTTAATTGGGTTCATACAAGCATTTTATTTTAACTTCAATCATAAAGTCAAACCGCCCACTCGACTTATTAATTAATTGGTATACGAAAAGAAAGCGCATTTTAACAATTGTATTTATTTTTTAAGCTCTTTTTTTTTAATTTATGATTTATGCAACTGACAATCAATCCTTATTGCGTTCTTCGTTCTTAAGCAAACACAAGTGCATTCTTAATACGTATTTAAGCGTTTTATTTTATTATTTTTCAGCTTCTTAACCTTTTTTTCTTTGAGCTGCTTCATATTACTTGGAGCTTAATTTTTTTTATTATTTGTGTACCTTTTTGCTATAATATACTTAAAATATATGTATTTATCGTAGTTTATTGTAGAAATTAGTGGACTTTTCAGAACGAAGTCGTATTTATTGCAGTCCCTTGTTTCTTGTTTTTAATAAACCGAAAAAAAAATTCTTCGGCCAATTCGAAAACAAAATCACGTTTTTAGAGCGATTTCACAAATTCTTACCCAAATACAAAAATACGGTTTAAATTAATTTTTCTAGTTAACAAACTTTTTATTTATTTTAGGAAACTCTTACTCACAAATATTTAATATTGAACCTATTTTTTTGTTTAAAACCTCTTATTTCTTAATTTTTTATATTTTTTAAGAGCACAGAGACAAAATAAAAAACATAATTTATTCTATTTGCTTTTAGTGCTCAGCTAAATCAAATCATTAAAACTATTTATGTTAAAAGGAATAATTCAGAATCTTGTAAAGGGTTGAGGTTTTTTTTTAAACAAAAAACACCAAAATTTTAGGTGAATCTGAAAATCTTTGTTTTCAATAGAAAGAACTATTCTTGCAATTCACTTTTTAAAGATAATCCCTTTCAAATGTTGGCCTCAACTGCGCCGTAGCTCGTACATGCGGAGGTTCCGATTTTCGATGACGCGTTCGAGCATAATCGGCGGTATCTCGCGAATAACACGGGTAATGCTTTAATCGTAGCTGGTTTATCCACAAACACTTAAGACTTCACGTAGCCCCAAAGGAAAAAGTTTAAGAGTGTGATATCACACGATCTTGGTGGCCAATTCACAGGTCCAGAGCGCGAAAATAATAGTTCACCGAACTGGTTCCATAAAATGGCCGAAGCGCGCAAGAAACATTCTTTACAGAACGCGAATTTTCGTAATATAATTGTACGATTTGTAAACGTTGTTCGGGTGTAAGTTTTTCCATGATGAAATGGCAATGAAAACTGAATAAAAATCACATGGCAACTTGTGTACTCACGCGTGATTTATCAAAACAAACCCTATTGAAAAAAAACCTCTATATTGATGACCCTTTATAAGAATATATTTGAGAAAAGTTCAAGTCGAAAAATAAAGTAAATTGTCTCAATATAAGTTTATTATATTTAAAAAAAATTCAGAATTCGCTCAAAATGTAACATGGTTGCAATTAGAAAAATTATGAATAGCTAAATTAAAATTTAGTCTAAAAAAATCAGCGAAATTTATCAAATAAACTAAATATTTACTTATTATTTTTCTTCTTCTTTGTTCCATTTACTTCTAGTGGAGCATAGGGCCTCAAAAATTTATTGGTTTCGTTCATCAACTAAATAATACCTACTGTTTACAAATTTCAGTAGAGACACAATTCATCGGTGGCCTGATCTTTGATCTTAAATCTATCCCCTTTATTTAAAGCCAAAATGCTTAAGTCAAAAGAGAAGCTAAAAAAATCGTAGCTGGTGCACATATAGCATGATGCAACGAATTTTATAAGGTGACGCAGAAAACTAGTTCAATTTTTGTATGGTAGCTATATGAAATAGTGGACCAATTTTGATCCTTTGATCCTTTAATGTCGTCCTTCTGAACGTATTCTAAGTAGCTTAAGACGACCAGCGTCGTCCGCTTGTCTATGTTCCATACATTTTCACAAATTTAATATAGCCTTTACCTTAAGATACTGTATATATAATAAGGTAAATTTTATTTTATATCCAGCAGGAGCTGGAAATTTTATACCAATATTATATTCAAAAATCACATGGGTTTTGCTCCCATCGAAACATGTTTTTTTTTGTATACCAACTCCTATATAACATGAAAAGGGTATGATTATCTGGGTAGAATGATTTCCAAACTCTCTTGGCGCTGAATTGTTCAGAGGCAAAAAGAGTGAAAGTAAAAGTTTCAGACATAGGAAAGGATAATAAATTTCTTAAAATTTCAGAACAGAAATTATTCAGTTATTTTTCAATATCTCGTGCATAATAATTTTGATCGACTAAAGCCCTAGATACAAAGGTATTGTTTGTTCTTTCCAGGCATATATAATTTTTCAGATTAAAAAATAAAAAAGTTACAAGTACCCAAGCTATTGAAAAATAACTAATTAGTGCCAAAAATTTTCTCGACAATTCTCGAAACAGTGGCCGACTTTAGTGTTTCGGATGCAGTTCCACCTTTGGCTATTTTAAACAGTGTTATTGAACTGCCCCATCAAAATTGTTTTCAAGGCATTAAAACAAAAAAAAAATGGTATAATTCTTTTTTATGAACTCTCGCAACGAAGCAGTGACATAACCCGTAACTAGTCTTTCTAAGACTTATTTTCAACTATAATCCGAATGTACTTGTTAGATTATAATACCATCACAGCCCCCCTGTGCTTGTCGTAAAAGGCGACTAATCTAGGGACCAAGACGGCCAACCTAGGAAGAGGCCAGTGTCTATTGTGCACTGGTCTTGGAATAGGATGGCCAATATAAATTTCTCAAAATATCTTAGCAGGGGTTTTTAGAACGTTAGCTGGCTCCCCAAAAGATACTAGAGAACATTTATTTCTGGGTCACCAACCTTTAACTGCTTGGGGTTTAAATTGGAAGTGTCTTATGGCACAAAGCCTGACCAGAGGTAATCTGGTACCACGGGCGGTCAGGAAAGCCACACGGGCTTGTTCAGAATTTTCTATGAAAATTTTGAGCAATACTGTGCCTGACCGATGGGTACGGTTTAATACCAAAATGCGGGTAAAGCTTTCGGGCTTAATACCCAAATGGCGTTGCGTCAAGTTCAACCGGGTGTGGTGACCCAGAGATCGACAGAGGTTTTAGATAGACCTCGACTCATACCATGACCAAGCAGATGTGTTCTCTGTTTGGTACTGGCGGAAGCATTTCCAAAAGGCCGCCGTTTGTCGTAAAATACAAACCCATGTGCATGGGCACCGTGTCTTTATAACTTTACAGTGAAATGGCACGTAAGACCTCTTTGGCTTAGATCCAACGACTCTGTACTTGTTAGAATTCTACCTAATAGCAAAAGCACTATAAATAATCAGTTTATTAGCTTCTAACAAATTTTTGAAACCTAAACTAAACTTTGTCACAAAGTTCACCGCATAGCTCTAAAACAAATCAAAGCCCAAGTTCACATAAAACTAGTTAAACTGACTCCCCAAAAATTAAAGAGCTTCTCACAACCTAACCCTAGCTCTTTTATATTAGCAAACACTTAAATTTTTGACTGCCAAACTCTTTTGGCCAACAATCTGTCACTTTGTGGCCCTAAACATAGAAAGCTGCCATAGATAAATCGTAAAAATTCGAATGCAACAAGCAAATGCACTCAAACAAATCTATAAAAAATATTTGACAGCAGGACGTGTCGATGATGAGCAACTCTGAGAAAACCCTCGCCCGCCAAATGTTGAGAGCTGCAACATTTTCGTTTTTTACGAGTTCAGAGAACCAGAGAGAGAGTTAGTAGAGTTGCCATAAAATCAGAAAAACTAGAAATGATATTTTAGGTGAATCCCCTCATTTTGATTAGCATAAATGCAGGCGCAGACATGTAGCCAGTGTTGTGTAATGTGTAGCATACTTTTGCGCGTTTGCTAATACTAACTCGTATTAATTTGCAAGGTTAGCCCGCATGACGTGAAGACGAGCTGTTACGGCTGCTCATTATGCATGCTTGTCCGCACGTAACTTGACGCTTGGACAGGAATCTTCAAGTGGGTTGGAGTTTGAAAGAGGTAGACAAATGGTTTTGTGGGCCTGACAACGGGGCGGCGGCTGTAGCTGCAACACTTTTGCCAACTTTTGCCAATTTCATTTTCAATTGACTGTAGACCAGAGCACGCAGACTACAACGGCTAACCAACGGCAATTGAGCGTATGAAACGAAAACCTCAAACCTCTACAGCAACAACGGGAGATCTTTACTATTTATTGGCAGCCCTCACAAAAGTTTCCCACGCACACACAAACAAAAGTAAAAAAGTTTTTGTAAGCAGAGAATCCTTTTCTTTCATTTCGTTACGTTTTCTTTTCTTTTGCTTTATATGTATATAGTATATTATACTACTTATTTTATTTCAAGCGGAAGGACGTGTATGTATAGGATTGTGTCGAAGTAGTGTGTCGATATATGCTCGTATTTGTCTAGCATTTTGGTGTTTCTTTCTCTCCCTCTCTTAACACACACGCTTTACAACATTTGCCAAGTTTTCTGCGAAATTACGCAGCACTGCTTCAGAGAGAGCAGCTACGCACAATTCATTTGCAAATAGTACAGTTTAATTTGTTGCCTTTGTATGAAAACGATATCCTTTGCCGTCTGTGCACACAAAAGCAAAGTGAAATCAACTTTGCCCACTATCAGCAAAAGTTACTCAAAAAGGCTTGGCCCAGTGTCTATTACTACCAGCATATAAGTTATACAGCAAACTGGACGACTGGCTAGAGATTTGCTTTATTCTACAAAACTGTTCCAATGATATCCTGTCAGTGTGTAGTAATTAAGCTCTGATAACACAATTGAGTGAAAAGCAAACAGTAGCAGCAAGAACTCTCTATTGATGATTGTCTAGACGCTGGAAAATCTGCGTTGGATTGCCAAAGGCACGTATGGACTGTATGCAGCATGTCATGTAGAAAGAAAAAAAAAAAACGCACAAAAACCGTAAAAAGGATTTGGGCGTTATAGTAAGGAACACACAGTAACATTGAAAATGAACTAAATAAAAAACAAAAGTGATGGCAGATATGGCAATGTTTTACAAATTCACTATTTGAAAGACGGATTGATGAAAACCATTGATGAAATCAAATCTTTTAAAGGCAGTAAGACAGCTTGAGTCATCAAATTAATGACGTTTTTTTTCAATTTTTTGAAGGTAAATTGAATTTTGGGAACAAAAGAAACGAAACTCAAACGAGTTTAAAGCAAATACAACAAAAAGAAGCGTAAAGGAAAGGTGATTTGCATAGGTGAAGTTATAGAGCAGTGGTCGGCATGGCCCTATCCCATGGGCAGGTTCACCTAATTTTTAGACTTCACTACAAATGTGTTTAGTAGTATGAACTCTTGTTGGACACATAATCGATAACAGCACAGTTAAAAAATGCATGTCTGCGTGATTTTTGTACTGAAATTCTCTCAGCCTGGCGTTGCCACGCTCTTGTAGCAAAGCAACAGACACGAAGTTTCTTGTGCATGACTTCGGCTCTTGCTTAGAGAGCGTGCTTGCTTTTTTACTCTCACAAAACTAAAGCGCTCCAGCATAAGTATGCCGTGGCTTTGGTGCTGTTTGGCAGAAAACACAAAATCAGTCTGCGTTTAGTTGGCTACAAGCTTAGATCGCGCTGCTCAAATTATTTTAATTCCTTTTTGAACATTTTTTTCTTTCTAAAATTTTGTTGTTAGGAAATGAATTTCCCTTGCCTTCGGCAAAATTTTGCAAATTTAATACGCATAACTTTAAGCAGGTAAATTCAGTTTGTAGATGTGACATTTAGTGGATTTTGTTAGGAAACTAATTTCCCTTGCTTAAATTCACATTACTTTGAGCTAGTAAATTAAATTTTCAGATGTGCAATTTTTGGGATTTTCGTTGGGAAATGATTTTCCCTGGCCAAATTTTGCGTATTGAATTCCCATAACATTGAGCTAGTGTGAGCTAGTGACTTCAGACTTTAGTTAGAAACTGAATTTTCCTTGATCGTGAAAATTTTGCGTATTTAATTTCGTATTACACTTGAGACATGACAATTTGTGAATTTTCATTAGGAATTTAATTTTCCTAGTTTTAATTTTGCGAATTGAATTTGCTTTCAGTTTAGAGATGGAGATTTTAGTCACTGAATTTGCATAACTTTGAGCTAGTCTTGTCCGTTTGCAGACTTAAGATTTTGCTGATTTTCTGTAAAAATTGATTTTTCTTGCTTTCGGCAAATTGGTGTGGATTGTATTCGTATGACCCTGAGATAGTGAATTTCACTTGCAAACTTAAGGTTTTGTGGATTTTTGTTTGAAAATAAATTTTCCACGTTTTCGCCAAAATTTTGCAAGTGAATTCAATTAGCCTAAGTGAGTAACTTTAAGCTAGTGAACTCATTTTGAGGTTTGAATTCACAAGATTTTGATTTTTAATAAGATTAAGTTCACATGATATTTAGCTAGTGAATTGAAATGATTTTACATGCGCCTAAAAGAATGAAATTATCTGAATTGTTTCGGCTTTAGAGTATTGTGCGGAAACTAATTTTACACACCATTTTTGATTTTCACTCTTTTTCGGAAGTTTGCGCAGGAGAAGTGAATTCAATTCGCTTACGTTTTAAACATTAAATTTCGCATAACCAACAATACTGTGAACTTAAAAAGATTTAAATTTTTTTAAATTTAAAAAAAAAAAAGAAAAATTAGGTTTGTTACTAATAAATATTTTGTGTTTATTGAATATTTATTATATTATTATTATTATTATAACGATATTTTGATTTAACAATATACCTATAAAATTATTTCGACCATTTGACATTGTACTACAAACATGACTGAAAATGTATTTATTATACCCTGTACCGTATGGTAAAAAGGGTATAATAAGTTTGTGGAAACGTCTGAGACCCCCCAAAGTTACCTAAAGTATGATCAGGGTGACTTGAAAAGTCGATATACCCATGTCCGTCTGTCTGTATGAACGCCTGGATCTCAGAGATGGTAAGAGCTAGAGCAACCAAATTTTCAGATTAGGTGCGTAATTATTTCAGGGGAGACAGGTTTATTTTACTTTTTCGATATCGGGGTAATATTAAATAGCTCCCATAGGGGTTTTTCAAAGGACCTCGAAAAAAAACAAAAGTTTTATCATAACCAAATTTGGCACTCGGAAGCTTTTAAGAGTTCCCAAGCACTGTACCAAATTTGATCAAAATCGGTTGACTATATCATACATCTCCCATGGGGCATATCGGTAAAATAAACTTTTTTGCACAAAATTCGTTGTGTTTCGTTTGTTTATAAAGATATCGTAACCAAATTTGCTTTTAAGAAGTTTTTTAGAAAACCCAAGCATTGTACCAAATTTGGTCAAAAAAAATTTTGTGGTTGACTATATCATATAGCTCCCATAGGAACGATCGGTCAAAAAAACATTTTTGGTTCAAAATTCGTCTGTTTTTGGTTTTTTCTGAAGGAATCGTAATCTAATTTGGCAATCAAATGTCTTTTGGTGTTCTTAAGCAATTTACCGGATTTTATTGCAGGCAGTGGTACAGGGTATCCCAAAGTCGTCAGCGCCCGACTTTAACGTACGCCATTTTTTGTAGTTGAATTTTTTAAAATTTTTTTAAATCTAGCAGGATAAGCAACAAACTGGTCTAACAATTTTTAAGAGTTATTAACGTATATCGATTGATGAATTGAAAAAAGAAATTTTGTATTTAATTTTAACTTTTTTTTAAATCAACAATCAAATAATTTTTTCAAAAGAATTTTTTTTTATGTTCAATAGAATAAAAAAAATTATATTATTTTATATAAATGCCAACTTAGATTACACTAGTTTACACGAAAAATTAACCTTCGTAAAAGAGTTTTAGGGTAATTTGGGGTCGAGAAACACGAAAATGGCAACCTTTTTTTTTCTTGAGCACCGTTTTCGAGATATATTCGAAAAACATGCTTTTGGGCACTTATTTCAGTTATTCGTCAATATCTCGTGAAAAATCTTGTATCGACATGAAAGATAATTAGATCGAAAGGTATTGATGTGCTCTTTACAGTGATATATAATTATGTATATATTGAGTAAAAATTATAGAAGGTACAAGCATCCAAAGTTGAAAAAAATGTAATTTTTGACAATTTTTTAAAATTATAAATTTTCGGTTTGATTTTTATAAACGAAAAAAATTTTTTTTAAATTATGTTAAGCTTTAAAAAAAGAGAATTCTTTTACGAACATTTCGAGTCCAACATCTTTAAAATCGGATAAGCATTGTAGATTTTTTTTGAAAGTAGTACTTTTATTACGCAGCTCCAAGAACTCCCGTGGGTTTTTAGTAGTTCGAATGCGATTTTCTTTTTCAGAAAAAATTAAGTAGTTTAGGTGAAAATTTCTAAAAAAAAAAATGTTTGATCTCTGAGCGAAAGTATGAGAACAAAACAAATAGCAACTGCATTCCATATATCCTTAATTCGGCAGAAAAAAAAGGAAAATATTTGAAACCAGTTCGCAAACATTACAAATACGTTTTCGTTGTCGCATTTTAAAGTGAATTGGCGTACATCACGCCCAGATTTGTTATTTATCGATAATTCCGCGTTTTGGGACCCTATGTCAGTTAGATAGATTCATTCATTCAACCCATTCGAATCTTAATAAAACGATCTTTTCTATGTTCAAATAGGCACAACAATCCAAAGCTCAGACATATAACATTTAAACAAGCACTTACTTTTCGAAATTGATAAAAGTAAAATTTGTTTATTTTTATTTTATTGTCATACATAACATTTTTTTTTATTTATTACCACGATTTACTTGTTTCAGCACAAAATTTATTTAAACTTGTCGAATAGTTTTTTTTATATTTATTGTTTATATTTCATTTTTGGTCTCAACTGCATATCTATATAGAACGTTTATTATTCGAGATACATACAATTTATAAGAGTTTTAAATAATTGCCAAAACTAAATAAATACGAATACTCACGTTATTAAATTCTTTCATTTTGCAATTTTGTTGTTGTCACTCCAGTTATCTCCAAATACATAAAGTTTATAACAATATTTCACAGTTTATCTGTAAGAGAAAAAATTAAAAAAATGTAATCTTAAATATTGTGAGCATTTAAAAGTCGTAGTAAATAAAAGCTAAAGATTTATATCCCTTGGTTTCTTTGCAGCTACCTACATTTAAGGACTACGTTCGACTTATTCACTTTGATGGCTGTGTGTGCACATTTAAGCAAAAATATGTTATTTATATTTAAGAAAATTTTATATACATTTATGTCGAGCAATAAATATAAAAAATTGTTATAAATAAACCAATTTAACATAAAATAAAAACCCATACAGTCAATAAAAATAAACCCAAGTGTGTTTCTTTTTGGCATTTATTTGGCCAATGAAAAAAAAAAAAAACAAAGAAGAAAGAAATCTTTGGCAGAGGGATGAAAAATATGTCCAAGGGTAGCTTATAATTTTTTCTGTGGCAGCATTTATGGGCACAAAATGATTGTTATTATACCTGCGTCTTCTGCTGCTTCTTATTCTTCATCTTCTTGTTGTTATTATTATTATTGTTATCAAAGCCAATGTCAAGCCAAGGCACAGCAGGATCACAAAGCTGGCTAAAAGTCTGACGCAGGCTGGCAAGCTGGCAGGCATAAAGGCAGTCAGTATGGCCGGAAACGAAGTCCGGGCAAGAAACGTGCACGGCATATGAGCCGTACTCCTACCACATAGCAGCGGAGAAACAACAAGGAGCACAAAAACAACAACCACGTACTGTCATGTGGCTGTGTGCAAAAATTTATGTTTTATTTGTTTATTTGTTTATGCAGTGCTTTGTATGAGCCTACCTGCTCTTGGTCTGCTCTGGTCTGACTTCGTGGAACTTGCTGTTCGCCAGTGGCGCAGCCAAGAGGGGACTTAGGAGATCAATTCACTTCAAGATGCATTTTAGCATTATTAAAAGAGTTGAGTGTTGCTCACTAAAATAGTTCCAAGCAGTGGAGTGAACTATGGAACTATATCTCATCGTGCAGTTCCATTAGTTCCCTAACGTTTTAGACTTTTTACTTAAGAGCGCTTGTTGCTTGAAGATGAAAAATATACATCTGATATTCTTGTTCTCAGTAATAATAATCAAGAACTCTTCCGCTCCAGAAGAGTTTGAGGGGTCAGGATTTGGAAATGAACTATTGAGCTATATTTCCTATTTAGTTATTTCCCTAAGGTTTTAGACCCTTAACTTAAGAGCGCCTGTTGCTTAAAAATGAAAAAAATACATCTCAGCATTCTTATTCTTAGTAATAATTATCAAGAACTCTTCAGAAGAGTTTGAAGCATCGAGATTGGGAAGTGAACTATTGAGCTAAATTTCCTATTTAGTTAGTTTCCTAAGGTTTTAGACTCTTAACTTAAGAGCGCCTGTTGCTTAAAGATGAAAAAAATACATCTCAGCAGTCTTGTTCTTAGTAATAATTATGAAGAACTCTTCAGAAGAGTTTGAAGGATCGGGATTTGGAAGTGAACTAATGAGCTATTTAGTTCCATTTATATATAGAGTTATATAGAAGATGTAAAATTGAACCGATGTCAAATTTCATTAAAAGACGCAAATGGCGTTAGATCGGCCACACTCTTCGCAAAGAACCATCAGAAGTTTGTCTCCAAGCGTTTGCCTGGAATCCGCAAGGCAATAGAAAAGGAGGGCGGCCTAAAAACAACATGGAGCAGAACGTTGAACAGCGAAATAAACTCAACAGGAAAATCATGGAGTGAGCTGAAAGCAACAGCGCATAATCATAACCTATGCTCCACAAGGAGATAAAGGACACAACAACAACAGTTCCATTAGTTCCTATTTTTACCTTAAGTGCATCTGTTTTTTCTAGATCAAACGAGCTAGTTCCATGCATTTAATGCTTAATTGAGGAAGACTTAGAAGATCCTAAAGTTGGAATAAAATACGCTTTAGAAGGGTTTCCAGGTTCGGGTTTTCGAAGTACTCTTTTGAGCTAGTTTTCCCTTTTCAGTTTCTTCAGTTCCGACAATTTTAAAAGTCATTTACCTTAAGATCACATGTTTCTTGAAGATCAAAATAGTACTCTTATTTAATTATTTTCTCTATTTTAGTCACTTTAGTTCCGAGACCTTTATAAAACCTTTACCTTAAGTTAATATGTTTCTTGAAGAACAAAAGAATTAGGAGCAAGCAATTTGATCAAAAGATGCATCTAAATGCTCTAGATCTAGAGCAGTCTAAGGGTATCCTCATAGGGCTTACAAAAATTTAAAACATCTAATATTCGAGTTCTTAAGGAGATTGATTTCTGCGTTACGTTTTACAATAGGTATGTTAATCTGTTCCAGAATATTTTCTAGGATCGGGTCTTGTAGTTATATTTTCCATTTTAGTTACTTTATATTGTTTAGTTTTTTTACTCTGATGTGGGCTTAGGTATACATTTTTTTTTTTGTTTCGAATCCACAAGCACTTCAAAATTGGATGGAAACTTCGAGAAATCATTTTAAAAAGAATCTGGAGTTTATGAAAACTGGGAAATATAAAATCGGGTTTTAGGCAAAAGTTATCGATATATTGATACAGAAAATTTGTAAGAGTCCTGACGATTATTCTTAAATCATGGATCTTTGGACTTGCGAAGCACGAAAATATATTTAAAAAATGTTTAGCCCGTTTAAGGCATGGTCAAATATGGAGCAGACAGAAAATTTTTTATGAAAATTATTTTCATGTGACGATCCATATCCATTTATAGATTTTAAGATTATTTATTTTTTTAAGAAAATTTTTATTTTTTAATTAAGTAATCATTAAACCATAATTATATTAAAAGAATTATATCGTTTTTTAGACATAAGTCATTAATAGAATATTGAGCTGACAAAAAATTTTAAGAATTCTGAAGATTATTTTTAAGTGAACTTAATTTGGATTTTAAGATAATAGATCTTGTAGAAAGAAGATTTGCTAGTCCAAAAAATATATGAGTTAAGTTAAAAATGTGGAAGAGCTAAGATTAAGGCACGTAGAATCAATGTCAATTCAAGAAAAGCAATGGTTGTCCAGAAAAACGTCTCTTAAATAAAAATAAATTATTGGTTGTAAAAAATCTATATCCAATCCGTCAGTCACCCCTAGGTGGAGCAGTTGGGATCTCTATTAATAACTGTTTGAAGAGAACAGGGACCTACAGTTTAAAGCCGAATCCGAACAGCGGTATCTTGAATTAATAGAGAATTTCTTGGGCAAATAGCGTCTTTGAGCTAGCAGTGCCTCTGCGGGGAATCGAACCACCGACCATCGGGTTACAAAGCGAGTACGCTACCATCGATGGCCACAAAAAACCCATTACCAGTAACAATTTCTACTTAAGGACAAAAGGACAGAAAAAATAACTTTTGAAAATTTTGTAACTTCATCATATTCCACCCCATCGCCAGAAACCTAACTACGTCACTGCTCTCCGTCACCACACATGACTTCAACCGGCAGTAGCTCATGCAAATTTATACACTCTGCTTTAGTGGGTCCGCCAGCCCACCACCCCGTCTGCCATAATAAATATTCACAAAAATATCTCATTTCAACGCCTTTTGTCTACTCCGCTGGCTTTACCTGCTTTTCTTTATACCATCGTTTTTTTTTTCTTTAACTTGTCGCACATTTTATACTTCCGCCCCTCCGGCCGAAGTGGCGTTTTGTCACGTGTCGGCATCATTACCACACGTAGCAACATTATTTATACAAAATATCTAACTTCAGAACCAGGGAGTGTGTTGGAAAAATTTAAATCATCAGTTGGGCCAGGTGACTGGCCTAAGCCTCCAGCAGGCAATGGTTGGGCGTGCGGCATGCTGCTAATTGTTCAATATTTGTGACCAGCTGCTGCTACTCGGAACCCCCTTTGGGGGCTTTGAATTTACGACGAATGTGCAACACCAGAGCCTAAAACTGTGCAACAACAAAACGTGGGAGCGTTGGAATACATAAGAGTTAATTTGTTGACAGCATAGTCGTTTTGGGGCGGCCGAGAGGGTTACGGAGCAAGCAGCTACGCTAGTTCCTTGGGGATTACAAGCAAGGCATGTAGAGTGTGCAAATGACCAAAGTTCGTTCCGGGAGGATGGGGTTGCAATTAGTGGCTAGTAGAAATAGTATACTTTAGTAAATTCATACATAAATGAGAGATTTGAAAAATTGCTCGAGATGATAGAGCAGGAAAATTAAGCAAAACAACAACAGCTGTTTGTACACGCTTCTAAGCTCGAATATATTTTATAATAAATTATGTTGGAGCTTTAGTCTCTAAGGATCATATACAATTAGCTGCTTTATAAATGTAAGTACTAATGAATAGTAAGTAAGCTAATTAGTACAAAATAGATATCTGAAATCAGATAAGGAATATAATCGTTAGAATAATTTGTTTGGTTAATGACGCAAGTAAAATGAATACACTGCTTAGATTCCTGGATCTGTTGGTTAAGTTTTTCGACTCATTAGGTTTCTATAGAGTTTTACTTTTCTTTAATATTTATGGAATTTCTGTTATTGTTCTCACTTTGTGAGAACATGCGGGCAAAAATGCAGATGTGCCAAACAAAAATTGAAAATCTGCATTTCTGCCCGACTCAGAGCCTAACTGACTAAAATAAGTATCAAAACTGTGTTGTAAATGGCAGCAAAAACTATCAGTGTGTACACATTTTTAGACTATTTTTGGTATTTTGTAATGCTAGTAATATAATAGAAAACTACCAAACTGTATGTCTGGCACTTTTGCATTTCTGCCCGAGAAATGCTGAGTTTTTAAAATTTTTTCAGTGTATTCGTGTTTTATCAAAGCATATTTTGTTTATTTTGCAGACCAAACAGATATAATTTTTAGAGAACATACTTCTTGGTAGCGTTAGCCCAGAAAATGAATGTTAAAGTAAAAATTCGGCAAAGCTTTACTCCGATTTCATATTTTTAATAACACTAGTTTACAAATTTTAAAAAATTTTGTTATCCTCAACATGTTTTAGTCATTTCCATACAAAAATGGCTACGCTTAATCTAAAAATGAAGTCCAACAATTTTTTCATGGAACGTATTTCGAGATATTTCGAAAAAGTGTCTTTACTGAAAAGCAAATATCTCGGGTTCCACCAAACCCATTTTGACAATTTTTTTACTAAACTATAGATAATTGAATTACCTATCCATTATAAATGGAACATATTTTTGTCAAATTTACGGTTTGGACGCTATTTATGCATTCATCATAGGAAATTTTCGTAATTTTTAGCAAATTTTTGAAAAAATTCTATTTCGAACGAAATTTAAAAAAAAAAATTTCATACAGTTTTTTTCATAACTCGTAAAGTTTGATTTCGAAGAAATTGAGTGGTTGTTTATCAAAATGGGAGAAAAAATTTTGAAATATCAAGTATTTTTGTAAAAAGTGAAAAGTGTAAATTTGTTTGAAAAAAACCAAAAGTTTTAGATGAATAACGCAGACTAACATGGGTTAGTTGTTGGAAAGCTAAGGTCTTTTCGAAAAGTAATTGGTTGTTTATCAAAATCGGGCAGAATTAAAATTTGGAAATATTTCAAGGTTATTTACCCGATGTTTTTCCCCTTTTGGGGGTTTGTAAGGGTGCAAAAATGTTGTAAATCTTGTTACATCATTTAGTCATTAACCTTTAATTTAAAAAAGTTTTAGTTACGTAAATCCTACGTGATAGGCCCCCTATATAATTCATTTATTTATAAAGAAATCGTTACCAAATTTGGCACTCGAAAGTTTTTTAGATTTCTCAAGCTCTACACCAAATTTTATCAAAATTAAAAATTCGGCAAAGCTTTACGCCGATTTCATATTTTCAATAATTATTCAACACTTTGCAGTTTCTTATATTACGGAATTACGTGCCGCAGCCAAGTAATGGTAAATCGAGGGTCAAAACATAGGAAAAAGAAGGTCTTTGTAATTTCTGAAGAAAGTCGAAAGTTTAAATAGCTGCAATTTATTATTTTCTATTATTATCTACTATCGACGGGACCTAAGCGCACAACTTTTTCTCGAAATACTTAAAACTTTGATTTTTTCTTGACGATTCGGTAGCAAGAAATGTTTCAGGTAGGTAGGTTGCTAGCCTCCTCCCAAGCTTGGTCATAGAATCCCTATCTGCACCTCCAAGCAAGAGTTTTATCTGTTTTGGTCCACGAGTGGTATTTTATTTCCCACTAACCCTGCTGGTGCCGAGCATTCCCATATCCGCCACCTGGGGACGCGTCCGATGGGAGACAGACAACTCCACACGGACGCCCTATGCTCCAAATAGGATTTAAAGAAACGCATATATATATATATATATATATATATATATATATTGATTTTTCTTAAATCTATGGGTCCTTTTAGAAAACTTTGAGCTCATGGGAATACCCACGTTATCCTCACTCCATTGATAGACCTAGCTCTAGGAGGAACGGCAAGCAAAGCGTAAAACGTCAGTGAATTAAAAGACAACTCCTAAAGCGCCTATCTAAACATCATAAGATATTTCTCAGAAACGAGAAACTTTTGACGAATTAAGAGATTTCTCAGAACAATATTTTGCGCCATTTTGAACTTTTTCACATAGCATATAAGCTCCAGCACAAAATGTATATATCATTCATGTCCAGCTGTCCATTTCACATGAAAACAGCCAATACCCGAGGCCTGGCAATCTAAACCACATATATTGACAGCTATATATTTATTTTTTATTTGATTATCTATTGTCAGCGGCGCAACTAAGTTGGCCCCCCACATATAGCACACCTTTATATATTATGCCCTCCCCAAAAATTTATTTTTTTTTTTTGATAAATACAATTTGGACTTCAATTTTCAATTGGTTTGGCATTACAACGTCAGAATCGTCAACGTCTTCTCGTCATCGTCATCGTCGTCAACTAATTGGGTTTCAGAGCTGGTTTGTCAGAGGAAAAAAAAAATGAGCTCGGAGAGCACTAAAAGAAGTCAACGTAAAAATAGCAGCAGGTGAGGGAAAAAAAAAAAGGAAAAACCAAACGAGAAAAAAATAAAAAGATTAAATTTCCTCGTTACGACTTATACAAGCTCAAGAAAATGAGAGTAAAAAAAAAATAAAGTAAAAATGAAAACGACGCACGAAACGCCAAAGTGAAAATAAATATTGAATTATTGATATACAATATTTGATATGTGTATATAGGGCTCAATGTGTGCTCTATATAGAGCGGCAACTTGGCGGGGTACTTCATTCAGCGTACCTTGAGGCGGGTGCTGGACGTGACAAAAATTTCAAAGGGTTGCCATGACATCTCTGACATGGGCTCAGCTCATTTAAAATGTAGCCTCTGACAATTTCTGCTTACTACGCACTAAAAACACGTTTGTATATGTGTTTATAAATAAATTTTTGATAAAACTCTGAAATTTATGTTGATTTATCGAATATACTAAATCGCTCCTGTACTGACAAATGTGAGTATCTCTTATGGCTTCGACTACCTTTAATTCATTTTTTGTTGACGCGCACGGCTCGGCTTATTGTCAGCGTAAATATTTGTTTGTTTATCTTTTGACGTAAGACGCAAGAAGCTAACGTAGCACACAGACACAAAAGACGCAAGAATTACGTCCCAAAGTTGACTACTATGGCGCAGCATGAGTGCGCCGGAGCTTATTTCGTTTTACGAGTACTACAGCCTGGCAATATTTTGCATGTTTGCATACAAAATATCATATTTGCTGAGATTGTTTCATTACAAAAAATAAAAAATAAGGCAAAGAAAGCAGGTGCTGTGTGTGTACGTTGCCTACTTACAGGGGCAGCACAGTGGGCGAAAGAGCAGATGCAGCAGATTTAAATTTAAGCTATAAATTTTTCTATTTAATGTATTTATTTCGAGTTTTTTTAAGCATCGAAATTGTTGTATTTTTACAATGCCTCAAATTAAATATGACCCAAAGTTGCAATTAGGAAAATAAAAAATAAAAATAAAAAAACCAAAAAATCTGTCTTTATTAGTTCGTAGTATGCTAAGACTAATCTGCCAAAAAGTGGAAGCAAAATTTAGAAAACATTTTTTCCAAAAGGAACTAAGAATTCAATAATGAAAAAACGAGGTGTTTAAAATAAAATCATGTTTAAAGGCCCATACGCAGCATGCAGAAATTCCGCACGAAATGTCAAAACTTCATATAAAAAAAAATTCCCTTTTTTGGAAGTTTTGACATTTCGTGCGGAATTTTTGCATGCTGCGTATGGGCCTTAAAACAAAACAAATATATATATTTTTTTGTACAAGATATAGGATTCAGCCATACGCAGTTCGAAAAATTTCGCGCGGAAAGACAAAACTTCATATAAATTAATATTCCAATAAATCTTATTCCCCAAATGGGATTTTTTTACATGAAGTCTTGTCATTCCGCGCGAAATATTTCGAACTGCGTAGACCCCTTAAATCTTAAAGTAGTATGAAGTTTTATCAAATAAAAACAATTATATTTAAAAAGAAGGAATCCTTCAAATTCAACAGAACTTAGCCCGAGAAGAAAGTAGAAGGATATGTAGCTAGCAAAAAAAAAACTGGAGTAGGGCATTCACAACAGTTTTAAAAGAATTTCTTGAAATTGCACTGTATTTTGCATTACTCTAAATAAATATATACCTATCAAAATAAACAATAGTTTTTCCAAGATTTTTCTTTATCTTTATCGGAATCCAACAAAAATTATAGTTTGGCAGCCCATTACATACTGACTTTGGTATCTTATAAGAAAAATGGTAGTACTTCATCAAAATGTAATTAATATGCCAATAAGAAAATTATTGTTTGGCCAAATGTTCAAATATTTTATGTGCCGTGCTCCAAAAAACGAATCAGAACATTTCATTCGAATTCGTTTTGAAACCGAATGTTTAGTGCTCCCAATTCCACCAAATCGTATTTTTTATGTGGTTTGAAATCGAATGTTGCAAGAGGAATTAAAACGAATCGGCAAAAAAGGTTTAAAACTTATTTTATACTGAAATAATTATTTAATATTCTTCGATATACTTAGCTTATATTTATGCTAGGAAAATTTATCGAAAAATTAGGGAAATTTTCGACTTTATCGAAAATAAAAATGGAGCACGCAAAACCAAATCCGAATAAAATTGTTCGGTTTGGATTTTTCGTTTTCCGGAGCACGGCTGTACATATTTTTTCAGGAATATTTATTTATTTACTTATTTATATAATTTTGTTTGTAGCCAAAGCAACATAGGCCTTGACGCTGCTTCAGGGATAAATTATTCTAAGATTATTATGAAACCGTCAACGAAGCGTCATATATGAAATAGTTTGCCAAACAATGTCGAATTTTAAAAATATTTTTTTTAATCTTCAAACGTTTTTTATTGCATTTTTGGTAACACTATGACCAGAAAGTGACAAGCACTGGACTGGAATCCACTAGAAAGCAGACGCAGAGGGCGGCCAAAAACAACTTGGCGAAGAACTCTGCAAAGAGAAGTTGAAGATAGCGGAAAGACCTGGTGTGAATTAAAAACTCTTGCTCACAACCGGGATCAATGGAAAAAATTCACGATGGCCTTATGCTCGACTAGGAGATAACAATACATAAGAAAGAAGAAGAAGAACGAACAGAAATAAACCAATTTTTAACAATAACTTGATTCTAGATCGGTCCTTTTTGGGTTTAAGCTGCCTGATAAGCTAATCATTCTTTGTAAAAATTGGAAAAACATTTTTAAGGCTTCTGTTTACTACACAATGGTCTTCTTATGTAAACCATTCTTGGTTATTCGTTTGTTCGCCTATCATTCTTAATATGAGATGATATTCTAAGCAGGTCCTAAAGCTCTTCACAACGATTTTGACAACACTCTGTCAAAAAAAACAAAGAGTTTTGAAGTGTATGATAAACTAATCGATCTTTGTGCAAATGGAAAATATTTTTTTCTTCTCTTCCCTTTACTACAGTTGGTTTTGGTAATAATTTTTCCAAGAATTAAAAATTTTCTAAATCATACTTGATTAGTTTGTCAATGCACAAGCAAAATTTGACAACTATATGGCAAATATTATCTAAGCACATCTAAAACCACTGTAAATGAATTTTCACAATACTATCACAATAAGTTCATCAATTAAACTGGAATTTTGAGTACCTTCTCCATCGTAACTAAAATATAAACTTTTATGCAAACTTTTTAAATTTACAACTTTTACAAATTTAACTCCATTTTTGTCTTTTGCGCCCACTGTGGCACGCCTTTGGCAGTATGAGTATTTGTGTGTGTGTACTACGTGTTTAGGTTTAGCACCTACGCACACATATGCACTCATACGCACTCACACACGCACTTACACACACACACACTCGCTCACGCACACATGCTTGTGGCATAAAACCGCCATATTAGAAAAGAGCGGCACTAATGTAAGCTTCTCTGCACATAACTAGGCTAAGAAAATTGGTTTTTTTGTTATAGAAAAGTAGCGAAAGTTTTTGAACTAGTTTGGCATGCCAAACAGGTGGGCGGAACCCCTCTAGGCACATTATAGGTATGTATTACATATGTGGAGGATAGACCTGCACTTGTTACGCACATAAAATTTAACCATTTTGGTTAGTTAAAGCTCAATGCATTGGAAAGTCATAAAGCCCAAAAAAGTATGCTAGCATTTTGTCGTAAAAAACACAACGTGCGTGTACGTAATTGTATAAAATGCTACGGTTGACGTAGTTTTGACAACTTGACAGGTAGTTCGGCAAAGAGGCAGCCAATATATATAGAACTACATGAAATGCTAAATTATATAATGCTAAGCTATTGTACAGGTAAAAGTTTTCCAAAACGCCAAAACTTGACAAACCTTTGGTTTTAAAAGTTAATTTGAGGATCCAGTTGATACAACATTGATTTAAAAGATATGCGCTCGAGGCGTAATTAGAGCCAAAAATATATAAACTTGAAATTGGGCAAGTTTTGAAGATTTTGTTGCATGAGTCATGTTTGCGAACTTCCAAGTCTCGGAGAGCGTACGAGCTGAAGAGTTCAAATTTTGCCAGAAGTTGCGCATTCTAATTATGCAATGTCTGACATCTCTCCCTAAGAACCTAAACAAATTTCCACTTATTTAAGCATATTTGCATATAGTACGTAGACCTGTGAGCCAAATAAAAAAATTCATGTTGACTTTTTTATCAAAGTAGCCAGGACTACATTAAGCGTTTTATAAATGCCAAAATATGGCACAGACATTTACTTTTATTGGAAAAAAAAACGTACAGGGTATACTTCTTACAAACTTAAGAAAGTTTGTAAAATTAAGATTTGGAAAAAAATTTATATTTTAACAAATCATCGAGGATTCGTATTTTAAATAATTGCGGTACAAAATAATTCGCATATAGGAAAAGATGCATGTAGTGCTGGAGAAAACATCGATCTCGAAGTTTAAAATCTCTATATATCGAAGTTGGCCAACAGAGATGTTTCTCCAGCACTTCTGCACTCATCAAATGGGTGTTTAGTAGTGCTGGAGAAACATCTCTGTTGACCAATATCGATATATAGAGTTTTTAAACTTCGATCATCGATGTTTTCTCCAGCACTAGATGCATGTTCCCTATCACGATTTCTGTCGCAGCTGTGGAGGAGATAGAAAGCTTCCAAGCTACCTGCGACTGTCCTGCTTTTCTTGGAAAACGTCTAGAAAAACTTCCCTCGGCGGACCTGACTCTTTTAATCGAATCCTCAAAATGGTTTAGCAAGGAGAAAGATTAAGGTGATTAGCAGCGGCCACAAGCTACTCCAACCAAACTAGCTCGCCTGCCTTCCCTTTTTCCCCCTCTGTACTTCGCAGCTAGTCCACCCAAACTAACTCTCCTGCCTACCCTTCTTTCCGATCATTATTTTCTGCACTTCCTAGCTATGTCAATCAACCTACGTTCCCTGCCTACCCCACTTACCCATACTTCTTTTCCTTGCTTACCTCTGCTCTCTGGCTGATCTTGGGCTTTATCGAGCAGCCCTTCAAACCTAACCAAAAAAATTGTTTATTTTTAATTATTCAACAAAATTAGTGTCGCTTTTTTATATCAAAGGACGTCTGAGCCTCTCAAAACATTTTCCTTTTATTTAGAGAAATTCTTTCTTACAGTAAAGTAAACAATTTGCAAGACAACCGCCATTAATTAATTCTTTGTTGGTCTAAATATCTTTCAGCAATTTACAAATCAGTTCTCATTTGACTTGACATGCTAAATAGATAAGCACATTCCACCTGCTATCCGCAAAGCCGTCAGAGTCAGTCAGGATGACTATAAGATAGCACGGCCTTAACATAAACCCCACAAACTACCCACGTGTTTTTTTTTTTTCTTTTTTTTTTTGGGAGCATTTGTTTCGTTATGGTCCACACGTAAGACTGCAAAGTTACTCAATTATTTCGTTGACATTAAGCACATAAAAATAAAAATAGATGGCATACAGGAACAACAGCTGGAAGAGCAATGCTGGGAAGAGCAAAGAGAAAAAAGGGACCACAACGAGTTGTTATAATGTGCTGGGTCTTCTCCGGTTTCAGGCAGCGATTTGTCTAGGAGCCTTTTTTGCCTATTGCCAGGGTCTGAGCTGCACGCCTTTTATCGCAGATTAAGTGTCGACGTTGTCCTTGTCGTCAGCCTAGTCCTTGCTAGTATTCGTTAGTTATATTGTGTTGAAATGTGCTTACAGCACATTAATTTCTTGCACCTGTTATTAAGATAATTGTAGCTTTTGTTTGGATAAGAGATAATCTACTACGCATAGCAGTTAGAGAAAGTGAGATTATTAAGAGCAAGTATAGGTTGCTAAAGTGCATAAAGTTAAAGCTTTAAGCAAAAGGATGCGGAAATACTAAGAAAAGAAAAAAACTATTTTTGATGGATTTCTTGGTTTATAGATATGCGTTTTAACTTTTTAGTGAAAGACAAATTTTGTTATTTTCAAGCGCTACTTCAGATTTCAATTGTGTCTAGCTCCACCAGGTAACTCACGCCAACCCAAATTAGCTGCAGCATCGCGTTATCAAAAACTTAAAGATGCTCCCCAAAAATTAATCAAAAACCATGGGAGCATATAACCGCGCAAATTTAATAAAACGAAATCAACTTTTAATGGCTTTGGCCTTTATACGGATGGTCTGGGTTCTGTGGTTGGGGGACAAGCTCTTTACTTTGAACTTTGCTCGAAGTCATAAAATCCCACACACACACACAAACACTCACACACGCAAGCAAAAGCAATTGCGTGTAATTTAATAACAAAATAATAGGAAGCAATGACTAAAAAAAAAAATGTAAGAAAAACAAAAGCGCATTGTCCTGAATGTCGTATAGAAAATAGGCAAACAAAGTGAGGCAAATTTTTAGGGTATGGGATGCTACAACTTATCAATTTGTTCCACCGTGCGTGTATGTGCGTGTATGTGTATTGTCATAAAAAGTAATCATAAATTATATGTTGCTATTGTATTTAAGTACAAGTGAGTGGATGATTGGGTAGCAAGTGTGAGACTTACCAAAAGCAAAAAGAAAAAAAATCTATTGCCTACTTGTGGGCGCTGTCACGTTGTGTGTTCCACTGTAATGTCTGGACATTGGCAATTGAGATGCTTTGCAGACACGCAGCCATTTTAAAACAAAAACAAAAATAAGGCATACAGAATATGGAATACGACCACAGCCACACGGCACTGACAACGCCTAAAAGCAGACTACACGCCGCTTAGTAATTGCTTATGAAATATGCAAAGGCGTTCCGCACCCAGCTCCAGTCCGGGCAACAATCGTTCAACAGCCCGTACGCACACCCTTTTAGCTAAAATCTTTGGCGACTGCCTTTTGCGGTTTGGCCACAGCGGGTGGTTGCGGGCAACGTCTCTGGCAACGTCTCCGTCCGCGCCCATGGAACGGGGCCATTGGCATGGACCTAGCCTAGTATGACATTGCCACTTAGCGGCTACATTAATGGTAGCAGTAAATGGTATCTGTATATGTGTGTGTGTGTGTGTACTGCGCGAGGGCAGGGTGAAAAGTTAACAATGTTAGCAACCATTTGGTTTCTTTTTTTTGGTTAGAATGTTGTATAGGGTGGGCCATCTGTTGATTTGGTTGTTAAACACTCATAATTCGGAACATATCTGTCCAAAGTCGATGCTCTTCGACATATGCCAAGTTCAAAACTACTCAATTTTATTTAGTCATAGATCTTTTAACAGCCGAATAACGCTTAAAAGTGGTACAAGCGTACTATGCAAAACGTCGTTCTGTGAAAAAAAGCATAGTTGAGGCCAATGTCGACGAGTCGCCGGGAAAACATCGAAGCCCACAACAATTGAAGCCCACGGGCTATTTTCAGCGTCGCTTATTCGTTCAATGGATAGAAGAACAGCCAGATGAGTTTTCGTCAAAAAAAAAAATTTCGGTGAAAATTATGAGGCTCGCATACGAGCCTGTAGAGCCAGCCGCGGCAGCCATTTCGGGCGATATTACTTTTCATACATAAACCAGTAATTTCAAACTTGCATTTGGTATATACATTTGCCCAATTTTGTTTGAAAATATACGAATAAAATGCAATAAACAAAGAAACCAAACGGATGGCCCACCCTTTACAAGCTGTTTGCTGAAAAATTTTTGATAGGAGTCAATAGGCCCTGTTCTATTAGGTATGTTATGGATGAAAAATGAAGACTGTGCCTTAGAAACGAGAGAAGAAGAAGAGTAAAGGAGAAGATGAAGGTAAAGTGAAATTAAGTCAAGAAGGCAGGAAGTAGAGAAGGAGGAAAAAAAGAGAGATAGGAAGACAAGAAGAATTGAGAAAGGAGAAAAAAGAGAAAGAAAGGAAAACAAGAAGAATTGAGAAAGAAAAAAAGAAGACAGTTATGTCAAGTATGCAAGTCAGCAGCAAGCAACCAGTGAGAGAAATAACCAAAGAAAAGGTATTGAAGATTGACCAGCAAAGCCAGCAGAAGCCGAAACACCCTAGTTTTTAGGAAGGCAACAAAAATTAAAGTTCCACGGAATTACTTAAGCCTTTCGCGTTGAATTTAGGACCGACTAACTCGTGAGAAACCACGAAAACCATCAACACTTCAGTCCAAAACGTAGCAAATAATTATTAAATAATATAATAAAGATAATATAGTTTTTCCTTTAAATGAATAAGTAAAGAAATGCCTCATTAAAGACAATTCTTTATCAATTAGGTGTTTTGCTAAAAAAGAAGATTATTTTGGAACGAAAATTAACACGTTGAAAAAACTAGTAGTTTGAAAAAGAAACTGCTCTCTTTCAGGCTAGGCCAATTAATAACTTTCAAGCCTGCCCTCGTATCTATGTGTATGTGTATCTGTATGTATGTGTTTGCAAACTGAGCGTGTAACGGTAAATAAACTAATACAAACGGCAGGCGGCATAAAAGCATAGCATACTTTTGCGCTTTGCCAGTTGATGGCGGAGTTGTTGTTGTTTTTGTAGTCATATGAAGATGTACCGTTATGTTTTTGGTTTTTTTTTTCTTTTTGTATATATATATCATGAATATTTAATGTTGACATGTACAAAGTATTGCAATATATATCCAAACTTAGAACTGTTTACTCTTGCTCTACATCAGTAACACAAAAAAAAAAAAAAACGCCAACAAGAAGAATTACAAATGAAACGTGAAAGTTCGTCAGAACTTAACTGGCTTGACCTTGTACATGGCATAGTATAAAAGCTGACAGAAGACTACAACTAGTTGATTTTGAGGAATTAAGACAAGCTGTGCGTGACATGCACCGAAGAGATGTGCGTGGTACAAAGAGCAGAGTCATTTATAAAAAGTGTCTGGGCGTTGTCAAGAAGTTCCAAGAAAAACCCTATTCAATAGCATGAAGCGAAGTTAGGCATTTAGCTGGATTAGATTTGATAGATTCCACAAATTGCATGCATAGATATAACTGGCATACTGTAGTCAGCACTGAGTGTTCACTAAGAAACGGGGAAAGAGTCAAGTTTGTTCAATGGATTTTTAATATTTAATTTTTTAATAACTAATAACGAAATTAAAATATATTTTGTACTTTTAAACAGTACAGCAACACTTCATCTTAGGATCAAGCATTAGCGCCCCACTTTGGGCGCCAAAATATTATCATGAAAATTAGCATGTGTTGATTCAACACTTTGAGCCGGCTAGTTCAGTGGGTAGAGCATGAACTTACATCTCAGAGTCGTGGGCTAGCGCCCTACGTGGGGCACCACATTATTGTGCATGTCAGTTGGCAAGTTTTGATAGGTGTCAGCTTTGAGCTGTGAGTAAAACATAAATTTAGCTGCAAAAAATAATACATTCCAAAAGTAGTTCTCAAAATATTCGCAAGCACAAAATTTTTGTAATTGTTTTCATTACCAAAATAAGTACAACTTTTAATGCAGCTCTAATAGAGCCATCAAACCCATCTGGCAAATCCCCGGTCACATCATTAGGCGTACATACAAACTGAAATTATTTTAACCTGCCGCTAAGCGTCGACCAAACAAGAACAACTGAAACAATTTAACGCTTTAATGATAATGATGTATGAACAACTAAAGACAACAAACAAAAGTTGCACGTGTGTGGGTTAGTATCTGTGTGAGTATCTGTGTTTGAGTTGGCCACAACTCAACGAAGTTGCTTTGGATTTTTAGGTATGAGTTACCCCGCGTGCACGCTTAACAAGCTAATGTGCTTTTAATGGTCTCTCTCCCGAGCTGCGCCCTTTTACCCAACATGGGCATGGCTGATTATGTCCAACAACAACAACAACAGAAGGTAGAAGTAAAATACACAAATAATTAAAATTAATTATCTTGCAATTAGTTTACGATTTACTCATTAAACAGCAAGGCATTTACATTCAGCAATTGCTGCTCTGCTGCCTGTTTCCCCCAAGACATTGAGACGCACAAAAAAAAAAGTTGAAATACATATAGATATATAAATAAAATCGGTGATGTTCCATAAATCTTTTTTTCAAACTAAAAGCTTGTCAAAATTAATTTGCAATGTTATTGTTTTATTTTTTTTTTTGTGTGAATTCATTTCCCACAATTTATGGGAAATTATGCATTCATTAAAAAAATCATAAAGCAAATGGAATTATTCTTTTTTTTTTTGCATAATATAAAAAAATATGAAAAAATTATTGAAAATGAACGCATATTGTTTTTTTTTTTTGTTTTTACGGACTAAAGGAGTACTGCGTTTAAAAGCAACTGCGTTTGTAAGCAAGCTCCATTTATGAGGCGTTCCTGTGTCGCCATTTTTAAAACAAAACACATCTGAGTTGGGGTATGGTATAATTTTGAACTCTGGTAACACAGACCAGCATGGTTTAGTTGTTGGAAAGCTATGGGTCATTTTCGAAGTAATTTGCTGCGTAGAATCTGAATTCGGGGACAGAGTTGGCCCATCACGTCAGGATTTTGAGATATTAAAAAAAAATACGTTTTTTGGGTACATAACCTCAAATATCTCAAAATCCTAACGTGATGGGCCAATTCTGGCCCCGGATTTGGATTCTACGCAGCAAATTACTTCGAAATGACCCTTAGCTTTTCAACAACTGACATGAACCCGGTATTTGTAGTCCTGTGTAATTAGCTACTTTGCGCATTGGTTAGCCTTACTTTTGGCTAGTTGAATTTCTTCTATACTAGAGTCCGGTTTTGGGAAGCCCGAAAAAAATTTAGCAATTTAGAACTTTATAAAAGCAACAAGTTAGTTGTATCACCTATACCTTCATAGAATCTTAAGCTTACTTTAGGTTAAAGCTTCAAATACCTACGGTTATTGATTGACACAGAGACATACTCTCACAAGGATCACGCCAATATAGGAATTTTGGTGGGCAGTGCACCAAATAGATAAATTATTTACTTGTTGAGCTCAGGGTATAATGGAGATTATGCATTTTACAATTATTTAAGTAGTTACATCATTTAGTTTTTGGCCATGACTATATGTCAAAAAAAAAATTATTGTATTCAAAATCCTAAAACAGTTTCGTTAAAATATATTTTATTAAAAAAACTTAAATCCAAAATTCGGAATTTTTATAAATTTTTTCAAAAAAAAAATAATTCTAAATTAAAAATAGCTTTGCAGTAGATACTTCTTTTCGGTTGCAAAAAATTTGCCTTCAAGTAAATGTATTTTAAAAACAAAATATACAAAATTCTTAAACGCGCGAATTTTAATTTCCTATGTAGGCTGATATATAAAAATCTTAAAAATTTAAAAAAATGTGTTTAAAATTCTGAAAACGCGTGAATTTAAATTACTCCTTTAAAATGGCCATGACCATATGTCAAAAAAAAAAAAGTTGTATCCAAGATCCCAAAATAGTTTCGTTTAAAATTTTTGCAATAAAATTACGTTCAAATAAATTTTATCGAAAAAAAAAGAAAAAATTTAAATCCAAAATTCTGAATTTTTTTAGAATTTTTTAAATTTTTTAAAATTCTGAAACGCGTGAATTTAAATTACTCTTATAAAATTATACAAAATCATTTTGAAATGTTAAAAAAAATTGCCATTCGTTCTAGTTGCAAAAAAATGTTATTTCCTTTTTAAAGGCAATTCGAAAAATTTCGCGCGGAATGACAAAACTTCATATAAAAAATTTGGGATTTTTTTGCAACTAGACCGAATGGGAATTTTTGTCACTCCGCGTGAAATTTTTCGAACTGCGTATAAGCCTTTAGAAAATTAACGAAAAAAAAAAAATTCCCAAATTCCTTAGAAAAGAATTCCCCCGTATATCGTGCTCCTAAAAAGTATTGAAAACTGAAAATAGAAAATATTAATCTTAATTCTCGTACTTGGCTTTATTTTTATTTAAACTACTCAAAGCAGGAATCTATAAAATATAAGTTATTTAGAATTCACTCTAAACATTTTTTGAAAACATTCCAAATCAAACGATTTGAGAATCGTTAAAAATTTTTTAGAAGACAGCAAACTCAAAGGTGTATCAGAAAACGCTGGACAGTTTTGCTTCAAAATGCTCCCAAAATTTATTTGAAAAATTCGCAGCTTAAAGAGTCTATATAAAATATTTCCAAAACTCTGTAGCATATTTTTAAAGCATCAACGACAGTGATGTCAAGAATTGACACAGATTGCTGTTGGGCTCAAAATTGGTTTGAAAAGATTTCTGTCGCAACACTACTTAAGTACATGCCTCTTGTTGCGCACAAAAGTATGCAATATTCAATTGTACTATGTAAACTATGTGCCTATATTTACCTTTTGTTTTCTGGATATGTACTAAGTATGTATAGTATAGTTTGAGTATAGGACTATGACAATATAATTATGCTATAAGCGCATCTAGCTTTTCAATTGAGTTCTTATTTGATTTATGTGCAAAGAAGCTACGACAAATGCTGGGTTGGGGTTGGCTACACCACTAATGACATTTATTACGCATACGACCCGTGATCGGTGTCGATGTCGGTGTCACTCTCAGTGTACATGTCAGCAGCAGGAGGTTTCCCACTGGCCTTGCTTGTTTTATTGACATTTAACACACTTGTCAACAATAAACTATGCGCTGCTATTATATTATTTTCCTTGCTTTAATGATTTATGTTCAGGGAGGCGGCTGTTTAAAGTTTCGCCCAAACAGCTTAACACTTCATTGCCTAATGGGCAAAGTTTCAAGTGTTTGAATTTTAATTTTTTTTCACAGCAAAAAAAGAAAAGCAGTGAAAAACCAAAAATTAACAATTTCAACTTGAGCGGCTTTTTGATATGCCTGCTAAGTTTTACTTTGGTGCCTGCTAAGTTATTATTAAAAAGCTGTTTAAGTGGTGGAGTCAAGTTAATTGAATTAACTTTTTAACCCTTTGCCGCCTACATTTTGGTTGTTGTTGTTGCTGTACTTGTTTTTGTAGCGTGAAAAAAAACTCAAAGCACAAAAATAATAATATTTTAAGAAATAACAACAACAAAAAAGGCAAAAACAAGTTGCGCTAATGTTAATAAAGTGCCACGAACTCAAAGAGATTTTACAATATTTTACCAGAGTTGTAGCCTTGGCTGGGGGTTAAGGTGCGTACACAAAAAAAAAAAAATGGCGTACGTTAAAGTCGGGCGCAGACGACTTTGGGATACCCTGTACCACCACATTGCAATTAAGTCCGACACATTTCTTAAAACCTCCAAAAGATATTTTATTCGGCAAATTTGGTTACGATATTTTCATAAAAAAAAAGAAATCAGTCGAATTTTGCACCAAACAATTTTTTTGACCGATCGGTCCTATGGGGACTATATGATATAGTCAACCGATTTTGATCAAATTTAGTACACTGATTGGGAACTATAAAAAACTCCCGACAGCCAAATTTGGTTCGGATATCTTCAAAACCAAACGAAACACAACGAATTTTGTAAAAAAAGCGTTTTTTTGACCGATTGTTCCTATGGGAGCTATATGATATAGTCAACCGATTTTGATCAAACTTGGTGCAGTGCTTGGGTACTCTAAAAAACTTCTTAATGCCAAATTTGCTAACAATATCTTTACAAACAAACGAAACGCAACGAATTTTGTAGAAAAAACGATTTTTTGACCGATTGGTCCTATGGGAGCTATATGATATAGTCAACCAATTTTGATCAAATTTGTAACATTGCTTGGGAACTCTAAAAAACTTCCTCTTGCCGAATTTGGTTCCGATATCTTCAAAACCAAACGAAACACAACGAATTTTGTAAAAAAAACATTTTTTCGACCGATCGATCCTATGGGAGCTATATGATATAGTCAACCGATTTTGATAAAATTTGCTACAGTGTTGGGGATCTCTAAAAACTTCCGACTGCCAGATTTTGTTATGATATCTTCATAAACAAACGAATTATCCATCTAAAACTTTTTTTTTTTCGAGGTCCTCTGAAACACCCCTATGGGAGCTATATTATGTAATCCCGATATCAAAAAAATAAAATAAACTTGTCTCCTATGGATTAACAAGGGATCTTATCTGAAAGTTTGGTTGCTCTAGCTCTTACCATCTCTGAGATCTAGGCGTTCATACGGACAGACGGACAGACGGACATGGGTATATCGACTTCTCGAGTCACACTGATCATACTTTAGGTAACTTTGGGGGGTCTCCGACGACTCCTTCTGTACGTTACATACATTTTCGGCTTGCACAAACACAATATACCCTTTGTACCATACGGTACAGGGTATAAAAAAACAAAGTTAGTCTGAGGACAGCTTAAATGCTCTGACACAGTTTTTATTTTGCTGCATAGTGAAAATTGCTGCAGTGCTAAGCAATTTCCCAGAAAGCCTGTTAAACTCAAAATGTTGTTTTTTTGAACCTGAACTTCTAGGAAAATCTTGATTACAAAAATCTCTTAGTACTGTTTGCATATTCAAATCATTTTTTGTTTATACCCTTATTTGAGAGAAAACAATAAAAAGCCTGAAACGGAGCAAATATCGTTGCTGTTTATTTTATAATTTATTTGAATTTATTTTTTAAGTTTATATATAATTTTGTTTTAAATTTTGCTAAATAGAATTTTTTACTTTGAATATGTTTAAATATTTTATTTTAATTTATGTTACGAATATTCTTGCGAACATATGTAAGCAACAACTTACTACCGCCATCTAGTGAAAAAACAACTCACTAGCGCCATCTAGTAAAACAACTCGATAGCGCCATCTAGTGGCCACACTAAACAAGCGATTTACAGGCCTGTTCTAGATTTCGACTCGTTTTGAAAAGTCATAACGAGTGCATTCCGACAAATGGTGTTCTAGATTTCGACTGAGTTCGAATCGATTTCGAATCGTTTTCATTTCGAGTGCTATCGATAACCTTTTGTATTGAACAGCTGTGCGATATCGATAAGTTCACATTGTAGAGTTGCCAGAAGTTTTCAAACAATTAACTTAATAACTTATTTTTTCTTTTTGCCAACATTTTTCTAAGCGAGAAATATTTTTTATTTATTTACAAATTTTGTACAATTTATTTTATATATATATTTTAAGCCATCCATTAATAAAATTATCTTCGAATTTACTTGTGCAACACGACAACACATAACTTTTCGAAGTTCTGTTTTGTCTAAATCCAGAACACCTTACTTTCATTCCACTCGTTTTGGTTTTACATGTACACACAATTTTCATAGACATTTTTTGTAATAAAAATATATAATGAAAATTAACCTTGATTAGTTCAAGTGAGCACATCTAAATTTTCTTAAAGCATTCAAAAATAATACAAAATGAATTTTAGTGGCATTAATGCGTTTATTTAAGTAAACAAAGCAAAAAATTTTTCATTTCGACAGCTGCGAGCCAAACTTTTCAAAACGAGTCGACTCTTGTCGGAATCGAAATCTAGAATCCTAGGATCTAGAATCCTGAATATTTTTTATTTTCTAGTTTGAGGAATCTGGTTATGTATATTTAAAAAAAATTGTGTTTTAGTTGTAGGCCAATTTTTTCACTACAATTCTTTCCTTAAAAAGTAACAGGCATCATCGGTTTTTTTTTTACCGAGTTTGCAGTTTTAGAAATCAGGATTTTCACATATAAAAGAGTTTTATTGTTATTTTAGCTGGTCTCCTCATTTTTATTTGTTCATGTTTTAAGTGCAGATTCAGAAGAAAAATAAGAAAAAAATTGAAGTTTTTTTGAAAGAACATGCTCAACGAGAATTTCAAATTTGCCAAAAAATTTAGACTTATGATTTCATCCCAAAGCTCAGTTTTAACAATATTAACAAATTCGCAGCAACAACAATTAGTTTTAGTTACTGGACTGCCCCAAACAGTCTCAAGATTCCATAATGCCTAGTTGATTTTAGGGACAACAGCAAAGCGACCATCACCATGTCATGCAACACTCTTAACTTGGCTATCGGTTTACGCGCTATGCTTCGTTAAGTGCATTTTGAATTTTTAATACGCGCTAAATTTGCGCAAAAGCATCCTCCAAAGAAGGCGTTAGGAGGTTCTTCGCGAGCGTAGCATTAAGGACGATGAGCAAGTGCTTTGTAACTGCTCTTCAGCTCTGCTTTTTAAGCGCTGATTAATTCGCATTATTAAAAAAACATACGCTGGCTGCGTTGGGTAAAGAATTTTACAAGAAATAAAATTTAGCACTTGAAATTGTGGAAAAAAAAAACACTCTTGTTACAAAATGGACGCAGCTGCTGTTGCTAGACAAATAAAGAAATTGAAATTATATGTATATTAAAATTAAAATAAAATAATCAACACAAATTACGCGCGGGTTATTCTCGTGAGCATTGGAGCTGCTTGCCACAGCACGCAGGCCAATTAATTTTTAATCTTTACTTAACATTTCAACAAATTGGACCTAACCAAGTATCTGCTAGATACAAGCTGTGGAATAGTATAAGATGTAACTTTGGTTTTTTTTTCTTGTTAATCTTTTGGAAAAAATACACTAGCACAAGCTATATGCATTTTTTTGGAATGAATGTGAAGCTTGGAAGATGCCAATTGAAAGACTGTCGAGGTACTCGTAGTTCTGTACTAAAGGCGCCCAAATTGGGGCCACTTTACAGATTGATATAAAGCAATACTCGAAGAGCGTAGAGAAGAGAGAGGTGTTTCAAAACCAAACGAACTTTTAGCAGGATTGCATCGTGATGGGACAAAGATAGAGTCTTTATATAGGGCTTTCCAACAAGAGGTGTTATTTTGAATCACCCGGTATTTCGGCAACTGTCACTTTTGAAGCTTTTATTCTTTGACATTTGACAAGTAGAAACTACGCCATTACTAAAAATGGAACGATACACGCTTCAACAACGCATTGAAATTATTAAAATTCTCTACAAAAATGGTGAAAATCTTGCAGTCACAGTTCGCAAAACTAAAGCATTTTTGGGTCGTCGTGAAGCACCTTGTCCGACCGCAATACAGAAATTGGTGGAAAAATTCGAGCTGTTGGGACAAGTTAGTGATGTGAAGAATAAAACCCGTGCACGTCGTGTTGAATAAAACTCAGGTTTGTCCATTCCTCGTCGTTCTTTGGAATTGGGCATTCCACAAACGTCATTACACCGTATTTTGCATAAAGACTTGGGTCTTAAGGCTTATAAAGTTCAGTTAACACAAGAACCCAAGCCGGCCGATCATCAACAACGTCGTGTCCTTGCTGATTGGGTCCTTGAAATGCATGAAAATTATCCGGAATTCCATTGAAAAATCATCTTGACTGTTGAGGCCCATTTCCGCCTCGGTGGCTACGTCAACAAGCAAAATTGTCGTATCTGGGGCTCGGAAACCCAAGAGTTATTGTTGAGAAAACTATCCATAATCAACGTGTGACTGTTTGGTGCGGTTTATGGTTCGGCGGGATCATTGGACCATGCATTTTCGAAAATGAGGTTGGATCAACAGTTACGGTGAATGGATTGCGCTATCGAGAGATGATTAATGATTTTTTATGGTCGGAGTTGGATGGTATTGATCTGGACAACGTTTACTTTCAACAAGACGGCGCTACGTGGCACACAAGCAACGGAACCATTGCTATTTTACGGGAAAAGTTTCCGGACCGTGTTATCTCTCGAAGAGGTGATCAAAATTGGTGATTTAACACCTTGCGACTTCTTCCTTTGCGGCCACGTGAAAGATAAGGTCTACGCCAACAGCCCAGCGTCGATTCAAGACCTCAAAGATAGAATTCGTGAGGCTATCGAGGACAAAGAACAGCCACTTTGCGATTTGGATATAGAAAATTTCATGAAAAGGATATGGTCCTGTAAGCGTGGTACCGGCGGCCATTTGGCTGTTGTTGTTTTTCATTATTAACGGCATACCTTCCTCTTTATTATGAAACATACATCCGATCATTTATCTCAAAAAATGACATTTTTCTTTGAATACCAAAATAACACCTCTTATAGGAAATCCCTTTAGTTCCTACCTAGCGAAATGTTACCGAAGCCATGGAGGCTATTGAAAAAGAAAAAAGTAAAAGGGATCAGTTTCTTATATTTTTTTCGTTAGGTAAAAAAGTGCGGGTGATCTGATATTCTCAAGGAATCCGTCTGAGTAAGCCTTCTCCAGCATCTGCCCGCTGTTTTCACATTATTAATTAATTCGTTGGAGACATGAGTAAAAATCTACAAAATAAAATTATCTTATTATGGCTTTTTCACTTTCAATAAAAATACCGCAAAAATAATGGAAAATACCATAAACGCAAAAAAAAAAAAAAATACCACAGAAAGAAAAAAAAACTAGAAAAAAGACTATATTTCAATTATAGAGAAGCACGAAGCAAAATAAGTCACCCTAATCTTTATTAGTTATAGTATTGTTATTGTATTATAATTAATATTTAAACAAACATTAAATGGCTTTTTATACGGATTTAACAAAATTTATGATAGTTATCTTTTTCCGTTCAAAAGATTTCAGAAAATATTTTGTCTTTCATGAGTTCGCAACATAATTACGTATAAATTGAAGCTAATTGTTGAGGTATAACTGACGCACTGCTTAAATAGTTATCCATTGACATATTTGCCTAATTTTGCTCAGACTTCATGTAATCGTTCGCCCAATGGATTACAGAAGCGTATGCGTTCATAGCAATTTGTCCATCCCTCTTTGCTTTTTAAACATTTTAACAACAAATACATATAATATAAAGTAGTAGTAGTATAAAACGCAATAATCTTAATTATATTAATCATTCATATTCTTCCGCATCTTCAAGAGTATATAAAAATTGTGACTTTACAAAGTCAGTTTTACTTGGTCTTATTACTCGTTGTTTTTGTCTTTAGCCATGATTTGCAAAAGTGCCAACACCAGTGTAAAGGATTTTGCCAAGCCGAGGGGATTAATAAAAGGATTACGTAGCGGAAAATGCCAGCTGTGTGCCAGTACAGTCTATGTATGTGTGTGTGTGTGGAGTCCTGCGAGTGTAGGGATAGCTGGCAAAGTGCTGCGATTGAGTGCCGCAATAGCAATGCTGATGGCAATTTGTAGCGGCAGTTGCCAGATAGTCATAAACAGTAGAGTAGAGTGTTGCGGGTGTAGAGTGTTGGCAACACTTGCAGGCTAATTGCGCTACGCCTTTTGGCTGCACTTTTCGGCTAGCTATAACAACATGGTAACACTGGTTCGTTGCCTGCTTGTTTGGTTGGTCATATATTAAAAATAATCCATTCGATATCTGTTTTAATACGCAAAATTTATAGCTGAGTCGAGTCCTACGCCCGCAACAACAGTCAGGCAGACATTTTGAAGGGCTTTTAGCTTGATATTTTATTGCTTAAAGGATGCGGTCACACACAAACACACACACACACACACACACTAACTCATATACACTCATACACACATGTACAGCATATGGCAATTACGTGCCTCTGTTATATGCTTTTTTTTATTTTTTAATATTTATTTATGTAAAGCCGTCAACATGGCCGCCACCGCATGCCATTTTAATAATAACATTTGTCTCGCTGTGGTTTTTTTATGGCTTTATTTATTTGGTTTTCTGGGTATTTTTTTCTCGATTTTTGACGCTGTGATTTGCTTACAATTGACATAAAGGCCACCATATTTTGAATTATGTTAGCCGGGAATAAGCCAAAACTCAATCAGCATAAAAGTATGCTATGTGTACAAAAAATACAAATCTAGAGAAGGATTTGGCTTAGTCATAAATACCATAAATATTTTTTGCTTATCTTTTACTATCTTTTATGTGGTTAGTAATAAAATTGGTTACATTTTTTAATAAATTCATCAAATATTACAAAAGATATTTTCGACATGTAATTCTTTGAACTCGTTTTCAAATAGAGCATTGATTGCAGCTTTATATCGTTTCGATGAATTGTTTACACTACCTACAAAGACATATATTTGCCAAATTTTTCACAAACTAGAAAACAAAAAATTTCGAACTTGATTCTTGAAATTTTTTTTAAACTACTATTTTTATACGTGGATGATCCATAAATGTTTGGAGTGCTCAAAACTACGTGTAAGTATAGTGGCAAAGCACAATCCGCTTTCGGCATTTGGGTTTTTTAAATTCTCCAAATAATTCAGACAAATAAATGTTTTATGTGCCATTCAGAATTACCTTACTACGTTGCTGCAATGGAAAATTTGTCACATGACCACAACTTTGGTTGCATTCATATCGTTTTGGATTGGGCGCAAATAGGTCGATACATAATTCGTCACCGGTTACATGTTTTAGGTGCCTCGGTTGTACTTTTCAATAATCGAAAAAAATCGACAAACCGATTTTACGGACAAAATTTTCCAAGACAGTTAAAAAAAAAAAAGTTTTAATTGCGCCTGAACCTCTTGACTTAAAAAAATGCATAATTAGGAGTAATTTAAATCAACCTTAAGAAATTCACACCTCAAAGGCAACGAAAGTTAATAAGTAGCTATAATAACACTACTCTACAAGGTTTTTGCTCATTAAAGAAATATTATTGCCTCAGTAAGAAAAGTCGCGCTAAGCAAGTAAAAATATTAAGTAAGTACTTAACAATTAAAAGCTATTTTTATGTATAATTAAAAGATTTAAAATTGTTTTAAAAAAGTAAATCTACCCGATTATACAGATTTTTTGCCTTTGACGTGTAATACGAATAAAAACAAAAACCAATAAAATAACAAAAAAAAATAAAAAATTGAATGTAGGCAAATAATAAAAAAAAAAAACAAATAATAAAATAAAAAATAAATAATAATATAAAAAATAAATAATAAAATAAAAAATAAATAATAAAATAAAAAATAAAATGAAAAACAAATAAAATAAAAAATAAATCATAAAATAAATAATAAACTGAAAACAATTAATAAAATAAAAAATAAATCATAAAATAAAAAATAAATCATAAAATAAAAATAAATCATAAAATAAAAAATAACTAATAAACGAAAAAAATTGATAAAATAAAAAATAAATCATAAAATAAAAAATAAATAATAAAATAAAAAAATTAAAAAAAATTAATAAAATAATAAAAAATATAATAAAAAAACAAACATAAAATAAAAAAATAAAAAAATTAGAATATAAAGAAAAAAAAATGTAAAACATAATAAAACATCAAAAAAATTATAATAAAATAAGAGATAATAAAAAAAAATTATTATCGAATAAAAATTTATAATAAAATTAAAAAAATTATAATCAAATAAAAAATTATAATCAAATAAAAAATTATAATAAAATAAAAAAGTTATGATAAAATAAAAAATTTATAATAAAATAAATAAATTATAATATAAAAAAAATAATAATAAAATAAAAAAAATATAATAAAATAAAAAATTACAATAAAAAAATATTTAAAAAAATAAATAAATACTAAAATAAATAAATATAAAAAAATACTAAAATAAATAAATATAAAAAAATACTAAAATAAATAAATAAAATATAAAATAAATAATACAAAAAATTTAAGTTCAGCATGCTAATTAACACTGCAAAAATTTCAAGCAAACATTCAAAAAATTATTTCAATCTTGTTTATATAAGTACAAAATAAATTTTAATAATCAAATTTCTTATTCATTTGTTGACAATATATAAAAATTATTACTTTTTACTAACTGGTGCAAGATTTAAAACTTATTAAAAAAAATTTCCAACAGGATTGTCGAATGTCCGTCTCATAAAGGATTGATCCCCTAACTCCTTTTTTCCTTTCTCCCAGCGCACAGCAGTTGCAGTTAATCACAGTTAGAACGCAATGGCCAAAGAATATTCATCTAATAAAAAGTAGTAGACTAAGAGAAATCCCAATTTAGCAACACGCACGCATTTAATTAAAGTAAAAGCTTCAGGTTTTTATCTTTCTTATTACTAGTTTTTGTAGTTTGTGCTAAAAAACAAACTTGCTAGAAAAAAATGTACGCGTCAAGGGATGCGTTTCCAAGGATAATGCCGTGCAATTTATATGCGTGCCACTATTTTTTAGAATGCTATGCTGCATTTGCCAAGCTATTCAGGGTGCGGGGTTGAAATTGTCACAAGAATAATTCACTCATTAGCTTATATGAAAAACACTCAACAAAGGAGCACATTTGAGTGGGGTGGTTTGAGTATGTAAAGGTAGAACAAGAAAACCTTGCTATTTTGAGTGAAGGGGCAGTTCCTGTTCATTCTATGAAAAAGGTTTGCAACTTGGGAGTTCTGTATAACAGTTGTATAGATATGTGTGATATTTATTTTAAAGGGGCTGACTGTGCTAATTCTACAAAAGAACTTGTGTTCTATTATTATTGCAAAGGGGTTGAATTTGTATAAAAATGCAGAGTCGAGTTTTTCACTCGAAAAAACATAACTTATAGCATAATGTTTCTCAAAGATAAAAAAATAGAACAGAATATGGCACTTTTGGGGATAAATTACAACTTGAGTTGGAATAAAAAATAAAATCTTCAAATTTTTTTGTCGGATAGTGTTAAGTTCTCATAGGAATTTCGTCGTCTTGAAGCTTAAAAGATAATGGCTACTAACGCTCTAAGATCTTAAGCTATTTCTAGCAACTTTTTATTTTTGTTTATTAAAATCTGTTTAAAAGAATTATCTGGCACACATTTTTTCGTGGAAATTCATTTGAAATAAATTTCTGGCTTACCAGTAATTATTTTCTCAAATATTCTGCATTAATTTCAAAGCACTTTTGTATTCAAAATTTCTGAAAAATTGTTTCCGCTGCGAACTAGTGCAGTTAACAGGCTCCTTGAGCCTTATACTGATTTTCTCGATTCGAAAATGCGATGCCCAGCTAACTTGTTTTTGGTATAATAACACATAAAAGCATCAATTCGTAGTTTTACTTTAGATATTCAAAAAGTATCGTCTGTTATAGAATGCAGACTGTTAATATAGCATCTTAAATGTAATATCATATCAAAATTATTATAAGGTTATAAGGTTTGTACTGCAAATAATGCTTCACGTTAAAATTTGAGGGCAGTTTTTTTTGCAAGCGTTTTTGGTCAAGGACAACTTTGGCCGCTATTATTTCTGTAACGAACTTTTTTTCAACTAATTTTTCCATATTACGAATTTTTTTCAAGTATTTTCTACAGTTAAGAGCCAAAATTGTGCTCCCGTGCGAATCGCTATAGAGACTATAACAAATATGACAAAACTAAAGGTTTTGTTATTAGATATACATATGTGTGTTATTAAATGTAACAGACTGTATAACAAAATGACATAGTACAATGAATACTATGCTGTTATATTTAAAAATATATATTACAATAGAATTGAAATCGTATAAGACTTTGATGTTAATTTTCAATTATAACAAAAATAGAAAACAGTTAAAAGGCAGTTAATATTTTAGATATAGAATATTACACTTTTGCGAAATTCTGTAATTGAACATTTATAACAACTTGATGGCAAGTTCGCTGTTATAATTTCCTATTATATTTCAGAAAAAGGCAAAAGGTGAATTTGCTACTAGAAAAATGAATATAAAACATTTATCCTCAATAGAGATACGAGAAAATGTTTATGTCTGTATACGAGTTTTAATATGCATATAACACTATCCTATACCCAATTGGTTTTGGAACCGACTAAAGTGTAATACAAATAAAACAAAATAGTTAAACTGTACTAAACAAATTTGTTCTACTAAGCTAACATCAAAGAGTAATGTTAAAAAAGGCTGCATATTACTAACGCCAACTGTTATATAAGTATGTAAAGTAATTTTACAATATAAATTTATAATAGTAAATTTTCGAAACCCGATTTTTAACTAAATGTGTGCAACATCAGATTTCTTTAGAGATACACAATTTAGTGCACATTTTAGAAAAAAATTTCTCTTCTCTTACAAAGAATTTCAAATGAGCACAAGACCTAGTATTGAAACTTAATAGAAAAAAAAGGTAACATCATCGAATTGTCCAATAGTTTCATAACAATAATACAGTCGAATTGTCGTATAACAAACTTGCCATGAAGTATATTTCAATCTTCTCCAAACGAATTTTTCTGTATTTCCTAACGAAACATATAATATATATTTTGGGGGATTCCCAAAAATTAAATAAAGTCGATGAAATTAAAAAATAAAGTACCATAGTTAACATTATTATTGTGCGTTGACATGGTTCAGAAAAAATGTATTATAGTACCGAAATAGTCTTCTCTCTTTTTCGAACATATCTGAAGACAAGTAGCAAAAAGAAAGATTTTTTTGAGTAAGAAAAATGAAAAAGTGTAAGCTAAACTAATATTGCAGATTTCATAAAATAAACTTATAAACTAAAGACGTTATTATTTTATAGTTAACTTTAAAATCTATACATAATTGTATACATAATCTTGTGCAAATAACAGCACAACAGTAGTTCAGATATACTCCCAAGCTTTAAAATAAGGGTAGTTAGACTTCAGTGCAGCTTCTTGCAGTTCCTTCATGTAGTGCTAGTTTAGAAATGCACCTTCAGACGCAAAAAATAGGGGTAGTGACAATAGCAAGGGTGCTAGCTATTGTTCAAAACATAGGCTATCAAAGCCTACAATAGAACACAAAGGAAAGTTATAATACTTCAAACTCATTTGAATTGAAATAGTTCAGACATGCTCTTGAAGCACAACTTAGGGGTTGCTGCAATAGTCAAGTTTCAGAAGTGCCTACAATATTCCTAATAACACTGCAACAGTAGTTCAGATATACTCCCAAATGTTAAAATAAGAGTTGTTAATGGCTTAGAAGAGTAAGGAAACTTTATTTCCTTAGAAATGCACCCCGTAAAATAAGGCTACTTATAACGGCTAATGTTCAAAATAAGGCTTATCAAAGCTCACGATAGAACACTACGGAAAGTTTCTCAGCACATCTTCCAATTGAAATAGTTCAGACCTGCTTCTACTGCAGCAAAAGTTTAGATATCATTCCAAAGCTCAAAATAAGGGTAGTTGTAGCACAGTCATAGCACAGTTAAAGTGATAAAAATTAGGTCTAAGTGTTCTACATAAAAAGCTACCGTTGTTAAACATGTGCTTTAAATCTCTACAAAATGTGCGCAAAGTTTTTTTTTCTAACAAACCCTTAAAACTTATTAAGCCCAACAAGTTTATTAGCGGTATAGTAAAAATTTATGGCAACTGCTAAAACATAGAATCTTTTAGTACCAAACCAAATATGGCCTTTAATATTTGTAACTTGCTGAAATTAAAGTAACCAGAAAACAGCATTGCCAAGTTGGATATGAGCCATGACAAATGTTGGTCAAATCTTATCAATATGAAGTCTTTGAAGCAAATGAATTTCTCAAGTGTCACGACTTAAGGGCTTTTGCGTAGGAGGAACGCCTTATAGTAGTAAGCCAAAAATTGAGCAAATAAATAGATAAGAATTTTGACTAGTAGCCAAATTTAGTAGAGCGTACATAAGTTAGTCATGATTGGTTATGTATATGATATATAAAATGTGTCAACAAAAAAGTTTTTAACTTTTGGTATTTCGTGAAAAAATAATTTCATGCAAGGTGTATTTTCGTTGGAAATTATTTAAAACATGCATCATAGCCAAACACAGAGTTGATTTAACTCAAACTATTTCCGCCAAAAGTCGATAGATTGCTTTTAGCTTCAAATGCGTTCGAATGGATTATCTGACAAAATTTCGTATATTTGTTGAGTTGACATTCAATTGAAAGACATCTCTGGCACTGCTTCACTCAGTGAGACACATTTTTAGCAGCTGTGTAAACTTTTGAAAAATCAAAGTCGCACATTTTGCTGAATTTTGTATATACATATAAAAAATGTGTTTAAACCAAAGAATATTTGCTTAAATTTGGAAGAAAAAAAAAACTTAAGAAAAGTTTACTTCCCTTTATTGGGTTTTCATATTTAAAATTGAAAGCAGCTAACAAGCGTAAAAACTTTAAGAATAGATAAGAATTGTAGAGATAACTTAAAACGAACGAAAGTATGATAGTTAGTCTAATAACAGATGATTGAATAGTTTCCATATTTCGAAATCAAGCTGTTTAGTATTTAGGTAAATTTTGAAAATTTCAACAAAGATGAAAGAAAGGATTACATTTTATTTAAAATACAGGCCAGTCACGACTTTTAAGCATATTAACATTTCAGTTGAGTTTTATATAAGAAAAATAAATTGTATTTTACAATCATTATACTCATTTGTATCTTTAAAATAACTGATCCGAGCCAGCTTTAATCTAAAAATCAAGATATCTCGCGAGTTTTTTGGTACTTTTAATAAATTGACCTACTAGGTAGCTAATAATTTTATCAATGTTAAATCTCTCTAACAAATACATTAAATTTGGAGTCCGAAAAGTTTCTTTTTTAGAAAGCCAATAAAGAAGTTGAAGAATCAATACTTTGTGCTCAAAACTAATGAAAAATGTTGTCGTACCCAGATTTAAAATCATATCTTTTTTTATATACGTATTTACAAAGTTAATATAGGCTGGGCCATCTGCTCATTTGTTTGTTAATTGCATTTGTTTCAGGCCCCTATGCGAACATTTTCGAAGACCCTTTTTTTGACGAAAACTTATCTGCCTGTTCTCCCATCCATTGAACGAATAAGCGCCGCTGATAATGGTCCGTGGGTCCTAGCAAGGGTGTAATCAACTATGTTGTTTTTACAGAACGACCTACGTCTATACTATTTTTGAGCGTTGTTCGGTTGATAAACAATCTATGACTTAGCATCCACTTTGGATGGGTATGTTCCTAATTATGTGTGTTTAACAACCAAAATAACAGATGGCCCACCCTATAGAATATCATTAAAACATAATTTTATGGAGTTTTGTTTTTCCTATATCTTTCGTGTATGTCGGTATCTTTCTAAAGTTAAGTTAGGTATCCTTATACCCACGGAAACTGCAGTCTCTGAAGGGGTACTAGATAAATTATAAAACCATGTCACTATACCTCAACTTATTATGTCGCTGCGGCTAAATTCCTTAAAATATGGTGTCAGAATGACCATCACAAAAGAAACAGATGCGGCTTTCTAATCGCCTGTACAAATACATCTTCCTATACAGACCATTTCGCAATTTAAATGTCTTAATCCCAAAAAGGCGCCTAATCTGGACAACATGAGTACCAATGTAACCAAAGCTCTTCCAACGCACCATTTAAAAATGCGCCTGTATGGACATGATTTTTAAAAGTTGAGTAATTTAGTTGTCTTAATGCCAAAGAGGCGTCTATTCTGGAGAACATGATTGCCAATTCGTTCAGCGCAGTGATGTATATGCATCCGTATGGAAATGATTCTTAAACTAAGCCGTCGGGCATATGTCATTATGAGCAACCTGCCTGGTGGTTTTATTCCTTTTTGAAGACGTCAATTTTATTTTAAAATCGAACTTAAATGACATTTGACGCATTAGTGTGATAATCGTTCGAGGTACCAGGTTTACATATAGATCTTGCTTCTTTTTTTACAACTGTTGCTTATACTTAGTTCATCCAAATATTTGAAGAAAGCATTCCTGATTCTTTTAAATGTAGTATAAGAAATTTGTCGAAAATCCCTGGGGATTGGGATCTTCCGTTTTTTTCCGTAAGTAAGGCCTCACATATTTTGGAACAATGCATTATTTTTCTATTTCTAATTACTTATTTTTTTTTTCTTTTTCATCACAAAAAGTTCATAATATTTATGCAACCTTCCCAAAATCAGGCATGAGGAAGTGGATCCCCTGTATTTTCGAAAGTTGAAGACAATCCTAAGACCTTATTTTTAATTTCTAATTACTGATTATCTTATTTTTCATCAAAAAAATATAAATAGTATTATATCAACTCGAAAAATTAAAGTGCGCTAGGTTCCCTCGATAGTCACAAGCGTTTCCCAATTTTCTATCCAATTCTATCAACGAATTAATTAGCACGTATGGCCATGTGTTTAGAAATATTTTCATCTATCGCACAGTCTTTCTCTGTGATCTTGGAAAGCATTTTCACAATTGTTTTAGCAGAAGAAATTTTTTGAATTGATTCGATTTTTGTTTCAATTTTTCACAGCAGAATTACGCGATTTTGAGTCGAGCACCTAAATCTGATTAGAAACTTGAGAATTACATCTTAACCTGTATACAACCTTTTCTAAGTATTAAAGTAAGTGAGAACACGAATTGTTATACCCTGTACCTGTATGGTATAAAGGGTATATTAAGTTAATGCAAGCCGAAAATGTATGTAACATACAAAAGGAAACGTCGGAGACCCCCCAAAGTTACCTAATGTATGATCAGGGTGACTAAAGAAATCGATATATCCATGTCCGTCTGTCCGTCTGTCTGTCTGTCTGTCCGTATGATATATTCTATAGCTCCCATAGGGGTGTTTCAGAGGACCTCGAAAAAAACAAAAAGTTTTAGATGGATAATTCGTTTGTTGTTTGATCAAAATTTGTTGACTATATCATATAGCTCCCATAGGACCAATCGGTCAAAAAAACTTTTTTTGTACAAAATTCGTTGTGTTTCGTTTGTTTTTGAAGGTATTGTAACAAAATTTGGCAGCCGAAAGTTTTTTATAGTTCCCAATCAGTGTACCAAATTTTATCAAAATCGGTTGACTATATCATATAGCTCCCATAAGACCAATCGGAAAAAAAATTTTGTAGTGCAAAATTCGACTGATTTCTGTTTGTTTATGAAAATATCATAGCCAAATTTACCGAATAAAATAAGTTTTTGAGGTCTTAAGCAATATGTCGGACTTAATTGCAATGTGGTGGTACAGGGTATCCCAAAGTCGTCTGCGCCCGACTTTAACGTACGCCATCTTTTTGTATTGGAAAAAAGTTCGGGGTATTCCGATGATGGAGACAGTTAAGGGCATACAACTTTATAACATTTTCAAATATTCTGTTTAATCTATTAAAATTTTAAACTCGAAGACTTAAAAAATGTTGCTTGTAGAATTTGGTATAAAACACAGTCGAACTTCTCTATAACAAACTAGAGCAAATATTTTCATACTAAATACTTGTAGTACATTTTTTTGCAATTAAACTGCGTTAATTATGAATCATACTGTAGTTGTACTCACTGGACTTAACTTTTTCTTTGATAGATTGTAAATTTAATAAACAAAAACTATTTTAAGTTTTTCTAATGTATTCAAGACTTTGTGTTTATAATTTTTCTGGGACTCTCCAAGCTGAGCAACCCAAGAAAATTCGCAACAAAAACTTTAAATTAATTTCAAACATTGACAAATAATATCCATTCATTAATATTTATATCAATTCTAAATATAAAATGAATTTTCGTCATCATTGACGTATTTGGCGTATTCTCAAGCAAAATAAACTTTGCCTTTCTATTTGAAAGGACATTTTAGATACAATGTAAAACCATCTCCTCCTGTTTCTTCTCAATATTCCCATTTGTATTCATAATATTAGCAATGACAGCAACTAAGACAGTAATTAAAGCCAAGTGTCATGGCAGCCAGAAATGTTCTCTTCTGCGTAGAGCAGTGCGCGTAACTTTGCCAAAAAAAAAAAAAAAAAAAACACTGAAATGATGGAAATGAGCATTAATGGCAAATTTTCAAAGCTTATTGATTGCCTCTCTTAAGACCATGCACTTGCAATAAGGAAATTAGGTCCCATTACAGTGACAAGCTATTTGGCATAATGCTCATAATTGCCATATAACGAGACTTCCAACAAAATTTCAATTTAAAGCCTGAAGAGAGCTCTTGAAACACTTTAAAAGCGAAAAACTTGACAATGATAAAAGTTTATTGCACTGGAAACGAAAGGAAGTAAAGGAAGTGTGGCAAAAACACAGCGATGGTAGAGTGTGGCAGCAACAAGCTGAGCCTAAAAAGTTCTTACGGCAATTAACTTGCCGCACATTAAATGATAAAATAGAAGACGACTTACAAAAGAAAAAAGATTCTGTGCTAGAGTCGAACGGTTCGAGCGGACGGTGGAAAATTTAAACAAAAGCCATAACACCAAAAACAATTTTGCTTGGCAATGCAATTTAGGTCAACACAGTGGCGTCAATAGGGGTTGCATTTTGGGGCTTCAATACGCCAATAGTCTGTAATATTGACAGAATTAATAGAGTAGTAATTTGTGAATCTAAGCACGCTTTCCTGAGCATTATAAGTAGTTGAAAATTTGTTCATACCAATTTTAAAAGTTTTTTTAGGTGCGAATAGCAAATTATCACGGCAACAGAATATTGGTTTTTAATGAAGTAAGTTCGTTATACCGACATTCGTTATAGGTAGATCCAATCAACTGTCTACTTCATACAAACTCTTAATACGAAAATATTTCTTGTAGAGGTATTCGTTATACAAAAGTTCGACTGTATATGTATGATATAGTCTGAAATTTGGTTATACTTATTCACAAATTCTAAAATGTTACAAAAATCCAGTCCTTGATCCTAAGTGCCTGATAATAACAGAATACAATCAAATTTTTGAAGAAAATACATTTACTTCTAAATTCTTTTTTTACTGAAAGACTTTCCGTCCCGAAATTAAGAAACGAACTGAAGTTTATTTACAAACTAAATTTCCAGAGCAAAAAATGTATTATAAAACAGCCCAGAAATAAGAGATATTATGTAAGCAACCTAATTGGATCCCGAAGAAGAGGTAGAGTTAGCTAGAGGTGGCTAGATGACTCTGAAGAAGATTTAAGGAAGCTACGCGTGAGCGATTGGAAAAGCTTGATATCGGATCGAGTCAGATGGCAAAAATTGGTGGAGGAAGCACTGGTCCACCCAGGACTGTTATGCTAAGAAAGAAGAAGAAGCAGAAATATTATAAACTATGGCTTCCTTATGAATGCTTTTTGAAGCGGAGTTCCTGCTTTACGGTGCTTGTAGATAGAGTAAGATAACGAAAAAAGTGTCTTAAAAAAAATTTGTATTTGGATCTTGTGCGGATTTGTTCTTCAAATATTAAAAACTTCTCCGTGTTTGCGATCTTTAACTCCAAGCGCCGAGCTTCAGCTATTAATGTATAATTTGGGTCTTAGCAGATTTCAAAATTATGAAATCAAATGAATAAACGAAAGGAACTGCGTTCCTACTGGTAATCCCCCGACCGCATCTAATTTTTTTTTCTAAGTACTTTGGTTTTAATATGTTTTAAGTTTTTCTTTTTTTCTTCAAAAATCTTATAGTTTCTCATCTGTGTTGCATTATCTTTTTAACGATGTTCCACCTATTATCTATTATTGTCGTTAAGCAGTAGTTAATTATTGAAATTTTTAACCTTTAAAGTTCAGCTACTTGTGAAAAAGTGTTCTATCCCATTTAAAAAAATAGATTTGTCTTAAGTCGCTTATTTGAGTCTAAGAAATCTTATCTTGTAGATAGCTTTGAAGATAAAAATTAAAAAAATTGCGCACTCATTGAAAGCATAATAAGAGAATCAGAATGAGAACATTTTCTTTTCAAACAAAATTCTGCATGATATATTACACTCATCGTATCGTTCGAATTTCATGAGGATATTCTTGCATTCTTCTGTTTTCTTCAAACTAGTGAAAAGGAACTATTTCTTGAAGCCAAACTAATTGTAAATTAAATTAGGTAAGATAGGTAAGGGCAGCTGCTGGCAATCATCTATCTATCTATCCATAAATTTGTTTACTCGACTAATTGGCGGAAGGAACATTTTTATATGTAGGAAATGGGAGTTTAAAGTTTTTACGAGGAAGAATTTTCGTTCCTGAAGCTGCTTCAGCTGCCGATGGAGCCGCTAAGAGTTATACATATGAATGCAAAGACAAGGGAGTTCAATGCGTCTGGTTGGGTAGACTTCACCGGCAATTTTAGCGCCGTATAAAATGTGTCAATCTGTCAGTTTAGATGTATATTCATAGGTACATTTTTGAACAAAGGCTGTTGAAGGATCTCGACGAAGAGTAGTCGGAGAAGTGTTTGAGAAGACGCTCTACATGTGGCTTAAAAACGATAACGTTTTCTTTAATGACCAGCTCAGACTATCATAGTAGGGATTTGTAGTATTCCATTACTGGATTGTTAAAGCCTGTTCAAACTACTATAGCGCCCGCAAAGGAACTAATTCGATTGTTTTAATACACACCTGAGTAAATAAGGTAAAAGTATCCCATTATTCCATTTTTTATAAATTATTTTTTGCTGATTTAAAACGCATTCAATGTTTCAACTGCAACTACTTTAAAGATATGACATTTTATTAAAAACTTTACAAGCATCCAACCCAAAAGCGCTATCTACGCCACTGGTTCAAGCCAAAAGGATAATGCGGTTCGCGGCTTCTTCTGCCACTGCACTCACACAAACTCACAAACACAGATACATGAACACACAAAAAACTTTAGTTTCTATCTTTTGATGCACTTTGGCGTTAGTTTTGAACCAAGTTCTTGGGTCGGAAGGTCGGTCGGTTGGGTTTTTGTGGCAGCAGCAGCAGCAGTGGCAGCATTGTCAGTGGCAGTTGGTACGCTGCACAAATTCAATTAGAACGGACTGTTGCTTCAACTTTTATTTGTATATACGAGAGTATATATTGAGTTTGGGGCGCTGACCAAACTGTATCTTGTTGCAGCTTCAACCAAAACAGGCTTCAGCCCACCTACGCATTATCAAAGCAGCGCAGCCAGCAGCAGACCCGTTCAACAACAACAAATTATCGTGGTAGGTGGGACGTCGGCGTCGCTGCCGCTGCACACACATGTTAAACTTTTTGTTTTGTGCTGCTATTGGCAGCAAACTTTAACTAATTTGTTTTGTTTAAATGGGAGCACGACTTGTTTAAAGCTGCCTTAAAGCGGCTTAATTTAATATAATTAAAGGCAAAACTTACAAACGAATCGATTTTTTTATTTGCACACTCGCACACACACTCACAAGCACATACACACGCACGTTAAACCGTATAAAGTTGGTGTGCGTGCGTAAAAAAAACAAGCTCAAAACGCCGACGAGCGACTTGTGCAACAACACTTTGTTAGCGCACAAATGACGACATTTTATAATATTTATGTTTTTACACAAAGCACATGGTTATTTGTTTAACTACACATTTAAATGTAATTTTTAGTAAATTTATTTGTTATTTTTTGTGCGAAAACGCAGAGCGCAGTGTTTGTTGGACGAAAATACAAAACAGTGTGCACACAACAGCAGCGCTGCGATAACACGGCGGCAATATATCGATTACTACTGCTAAACAATGTTTATTTAGCGGTTATTGTTATCGCAAGCAAATCGATATGTAAAAAAATTTGCACTGAAATAAAATGCATTTGAAAAAACTGAAATTAATTATAAGTAAAAATTATTAAAACAGCATGAACAACAACAAAAAAGTAGGCAAACTAACGTAAATGATTTAGCACTGGCTTTATTTAACAAAAACACTAAACCAACGCTTTACTATACCAGACGCTTTAACGCCGCTGCCGCATTTGTTTAAACAAATGTTGTTTAACCTCTTTTTTTGTTTACTTATAAACTTATAAACTGCTTGCGTTTATTACTTACTTATATGCGGCATTTAAAGAGCATAACCAACGCTGCGCTCCTCTGTACAGGCGTATATACTCGTTTCTAAACTGCTAATTTATGTTTACTTTTTCTTTGTTTATAATTTATAACAAATTTTGATTAAAACTCTTTATTTATATTTTTATGCATTTAATATTTGTTTTGCACACTTCAAGGGGCACGTCTTTGTGCCTTGCACTTTGTTTTCATTGGGTAGAAATCGATTTTTTTGATTTTGGCTCTAGAAGTCACACACAAATTCGCTTTAAATATGATTTAAATTTTATTTTTGAGGTTTCTCATTTAAAAAAAAAAAAACCTTTTGCTGCGCAAATGCAGTCTGGTCGAAACAAAGCATAAACTAAACAAATTTGAACACTAACATTGTACATACACACGAAACATTTAATGTGCCACAGAAATCAGGCTCTAAAATTAAACAAATTGCTAGCCAGAGCAAACACTGGGGAGCGCACGCTGTCAACTGAACTAAATTCCTTTATAAAGGATATATTGGCTACTTTGCTTTACAAAAACTTGGGGGTGGCTGGTAGGCCACGCACTCACGAGCCAGACCATTCTTTGACATACTCAGGACATGCGCACTACTCATCATACATAGTACATTAATTTAAAGTTACCGCGCTTCAAATGCGAAAACTGTGCATTGGACGACTTCTGTATTATCGGTGCTCCACTTTTAATGGGTATGATAACAATTGGCGGTGTACCAATGGAATTCGGCTCGGCGATGTACATATATAATTGTAGATATAATCTATTGTGGGTATGCTGGACCTCATTGTTGACCTTTGTAAGAGGTCTGGGTTTCTTATCAAAATCAAAAAAGCCACATTGTTTGGTGGCCACCGGCGAGAGATTATCCTTGTTCTTGGTGCTGTAAATGATATAAATATACGAGTAAGAGCAGCTTTACTCGTACTCAAAACTTTAACTCACAATGCTTGGTACATGTACTGATAATGAGATTGGACGGAGGCGGAGGCATTCAGTGACTGCATGCGGCAATCTAGTGAAAAGCGCATGCGAAACTCCTTCTTAGACAGTGCATACGAACATTTCTTTGTGGTACTCCCGGCGCAAACGTCGTGTTAGAGATTGCGAATTCGCGGAAGCTTTGGGACACTGGGTACACTGATACGGTCTCTGTTTGTTTTTCGCGACTGATGTGAACTTGCATCGGAATTACCTTCGCTGTACTCGCTGCCAGTATCGTCATCTGCGTAAGCATTGCAATCATCCTATTCAATTTCATCCAAATAGTGTACCTCTGTTAGTGTTTGGCGCGGCAGCAGCATGGTACGTTCCTCATCTAATAGTCCAAACTTAAGACGCAGAGCATATCCATCAATCTGCTCCTGCTTGGGCATGCTTTGTAATATACAATACAGCTTTTGCATGCGCGTAATGCGTTCCGAGAAGTTAACCAAAGAAGTGACCAGCGGGCACTCTGTTCACATCATTTCGGGTAAATCATGACCGCGGGTTAACTGCTGAAAGAAACAAGCTATCCGGTGGTTTGTTTGAAACCAAATATCTCTTAAAACCCGTAGGTGCAAAATCTTAAATTTAATTTTTCGGACATTTTTTTCCGAATGTATACGCTTTTGCAAAGAGTTGCTGCTGCTCAAAATACAATTAAGTACATTTATTTAATTAATTGTTTTTCAACAGTAACCACAAAATTTAATTCTTTATTACAAAAGACGATAATTTACAATATATTTTGCAACATTTGCATTCCATTTGTACAAAATAAATTTGAATATTTCTCACGCCTGCATGAGTTTGCAGGATAACCGTGCCGATCGGTCAAGAGCTGCCCTCAGCGTTTTGAATGACTAAATTTGTTTGATTACATTTGATAGAAATATAAACTAGTTATTAAAATGCCTATTGCGGAATAATTAGCCTAATAGGCCTTACAAAAAATCGCTACAAGGCTGTATTTTATATCGTCCAACAAAGGTTGCAATTATATATGAATTGCGCGGCACACCTGCGCTAAACAAAAGAAGTGAAATTTTAATACAAAACAAACACACTGATGAAAACAATTAAGTTATTCTGATTTTTAAAAATTTCCATATGGTGTTGTGGCTTTTTTCTCCATAGGTTGTACAACTGATATTTCGAGCTTAAACTGCTAAGCTATTGACATTCATAACCATTCCATACATTGCCACCTTAGAAGCAAAAGAGCACTTAATTCGTCACACTTCATAATTACAACTTAGTCAAATTGAAAATTTTATAATTTTTTCATTTTAATTTAACTCCAAATATATCTATTAATATGTCAAATTAAATACTCCGAAATATTATTATTTAGTCCAACAACAAGGTGGCAACTCCTTAGCTCAGAATGGCATATTTTCCAGATTTAGTTAAAATCATGAATTAAAACATTAGATTTATTAAATTATAGAGAAACAGATAAATCAGAAATTGAATTATCTTTTAAAATAAGTAACACTTTAATTGGAATTGTAGAGAAATTTATGAGAAATTGTTTTCTGTGTCACCTCGTATAAAAGGTATTTTCTGTCTCTGATTCTTTTACATTTATTATCTTATAACTTTAAAGTAGTAAGAACGAAATCCATTTAGTATCAGCTTCTGACATACGCGGTATATGCGTATTAGTCCAGCTTAGTACAATAATTTCCATTTGCCGCTTTTCTAATAGTTAACCTGAGATGTGGACTCCGTGGGACTGTTGGCTTTTATAATTGGTGCTCCACTTTCAGTGGGCATAGTTATAATTTGCTGTGTACCAAAGGAATTCAATAAAAGCTTCTTCTCCGCTGTGGCTGCCGTTTGCTTTAGTATATGATTATAGATATTATCTATTGTGGATATGCTGGATACTGTTGGCGCTGCCGTCGTGTTGGTCTCTGCCTCTGCGTCATTAACCATGTCAACTTTAATAGGTTTGGGTTTCTTGCCAAAAGCAAAAGAGCCACTTTGTTTGGAGGCCACCGGCGACAAATTATCATTGTTCTTGGTGCTGCAAATGGAACAAATGCAATAACAACTTTACTAATACTCGATTTAAGCTAAAACTTACAATGCTTTTAGCGCCGCCAGATTTGGTATATTCCGATTTACTGTCTTAACACCGCCTGCTGCTTCCTGCGCAGCCAACTCCTCAGGATGCGTCTTTCTCTTGTGTGTGCGACAATTGGAACCAGTAGCAAAGGTGCGCTCGCAAAAGTCACACGAGTAAGGCTTTAGTCCGGTGTGTAATATCAAATGATTCTTAAGTGCCTTTGCTCTTTTAAAAGCTTTACCGCAGTAATCGCACTTGTGTTGCATTTGGTCTGTGTGCACCAGGCGATGGCGATTAAGTGTGTCCCTGGAGTTTAGCTGCATGCCGCACTCGGAACATATATGTTTGTGAGGGTCATGAGTCTGCTTGTGACGCTTCAAACGATGTGCGCTTTTGAAGCACTTCTTGCACTCATCGCACTCGAAAGGAGTTTCGTCTGTATGGCACAACATGTGCTCTTTAAGCAACGAAGTGGTGTGCACTGAAACGCCGCACTGCTCGCAGATAATAGGTCGTGCTGGTCGTGTATCCTGATGCATGTAGTGATAATGATATCGGAGGGAGGCGGATCTGGTAAACTGTTTGCCGCATATTTCACATGGATGAACCTTGGGCACGTGGCTTCGCATGTGGCGGTCAAGCGCAAGACTCGTGCGAAACTCCTTGTCGCACTCCTTGCAGTTGAACAACTCTTTGGTATTTTGGTGATCAAGGCGAATATGTCGTGTTAGAGTTGTTAGATGTGCATAAACTCTGGGACATTCGGTGCACTGATGTGATTTCTCTTTGTGGTTCTTAGGACTTCGAGGCCGCTGTTTTTGGTTGGCAGGCTTTTGACTGCCATCGGAAGCAGCACCGCTGAACTCGCTGGCAGCATCATCGTCTGCAAAGGCATTGTAATTATCTTCTTCAAGTTCTTCGTCCTCCTCCAACTGCTCCTCTGTATCCTCATCCATCTTAAATGCGTCGCTTTTTGTCGTAATACCTTCATTTTGGTTGGGCAAGTAGGGACTAAGAGGATTTTGTAACTCAAAAGTATCCTCTAGCAGGCCCTGCTCGTTGAGCTTAGGCTTTTCGTCCACATAATGTCCCTCTGTAAGTGATTGGTTCTCATCCTGGATACCAAACCTTATGCGCAGTTCATCGATGTTAATCTGCTCCTGCTTGGACATGTTTTGTAAAACATAGTACAACTTTTGCACGCGTGTAATACGTTTTGAGAAGTTCACCAATGAAGTGACTACCGGGAGGCAGTCGGTGCATATCATCTCGGGCAAATCCCCGCCATGTGTTATCTGTATAAGGAAGCGAGCATGTATTGTGGACAAATTTTTGCCAAGTTAAGTTACTCACATTCACCCAAAAGTATTTACCAATAGCCGTGGCCAAGTCCAGATCACTTCCAGCAGCAGCACTGCTAAAGGAGCTCAATGCATCGCCTGGGAATTGCTCATTTTTGAGAAATACATTGATGTTACCTTTTACGTCATCCTTGGCGCACAGTCTGCACCACAAATGCCAGTTACTGGCATATTGCTGCGCCATTGCTAAGAATAAACAAATATTTATGCTTTATTACAATTTGATAGCAATTACAGCGTAAACATATTGGTGGAAATTATGATAGCGTTGCCACCCAGTTGCACGCTAAAATGTACCAAATATAAAAGGTGGCAGCTTTGCTTTCTCAGTAAGCAGTGCAGCCCTGGTTAAAGGTAAATAAAAACAATTATCAGCTGTCAGTTGCTTTGTTTTCTATTGCAAGTTGCGAAATAAAAGTCAATTTTATCAACATGCTGAAGGCACGCCTAAGAGAGACCCAGCTCCTTAACGCACGCGGACGATGGGTTTCCTCAACGTTCAAGAAATTTAAGTTAGTGAGTTAGCGTACATTCGCAACTTTTTCTGGCGTGGAGACATTTGAGTATGCCCTTCGGCACTTTGACGTTTGGTCACAGGGCAATAGGCAAAAGAACACGCCCCGAGTGACCACATTGCCCAAAAATCAAGCTTTTCACGCACTTCATTGAGAAAATGCAAAAGTCGAATTATTACGGGAACAGAATTTGGATCTGTATGTGGTAAATTCGTTATAAGGAGATCGAATCAACTGTGTACTTAAAAAAATTCGTTGTAGAGAAATTCGTTATGCAGAAGTTCAACCGTTTGTGTATGATATATATAGTCTGGATTGAAGGTTTGTTATACTTATTCAATTTCGATCAAAAATTGAAAAATAAGTTTCTGTACATTAGTTTTGTTTGTGGCGGCAAAACAGAACATCTGTTGTTCTCCTGGCGCCCGATACATGGCTAACTTGTGGCATCAAGAAACTAAAGGAGAAACACCTCTGCTTCTAGGTATCACATGATGAAAATGGTTGTGACCCAACATTTGGGTGCGTTTTTTTTTTATGAAGTTTTGCTTATGGGCCTTAAAGCGGCCTCATTTTATATGATTAAAGGCAAAACTTACAAACGAAACGATTTTTTTATTTGCACAGACACAAGCACATATAAACGCACCGTATAAAGTTGGTGTGCGTGCTTAAAAAAAACAAGCTCAAAACAACGACGAGCGGCTTGTACTTTAACAGCGCACAAATAACGACAGTTTTTAGTATTTATGTTTATACATAAAGCACATGACTATTTGTTTAACTACACATTTAAATGTAATTTTTGGTAAATTTATTTGTTATTTTTTGTGCGAAAACGCAGAGCACAGTGTTTGTTGGACGATAATGCAAAACAGTGTGCACACAACAGCAGCGCTGCGATAACTCGGCGGCAATATATCGATTACTACTGCTAAACGATGTTTATTTAGCGGTTATTGTTATCGCAAGAAAATCGATATGTGAAAAAATTTGCACTTAAATAAAATGCATTTGAAAAAACTGAAATTAATTATAAGTAAAAATTATTAAAACAATACGAACAACAACAAAAAAGTAGGTAAACTAAGGTAAATGATTTAGCACTGGCTTTATTTAACAAAAACACTAAACCAACGCTTTACTATACCAGACGCTTTAACGCCGCTGCCGCATTTGTTTAAACAAATGTTGTTTAACCTTTTTTTTTGTTTACTTATAAACTTTTGCTTAAATTCTTACACAGACAGCTGCTTGCGTTTATTACTTACTTATATGCGGCATTTAAAGAGCATAACCAACGCTGCGCTCCTCTGTACTCGTTTCTAAACTGCTAATTTATGTTTACTTTTTCTTTGTTTATAATTTGTAACAAATTTTGATTAAAACTCTTTATTTATATTTTTATGCATTTAACATTTGTTTTGCACACTTCAAGGGGCACGTCTTTGTGCCTTGCACTTTGTTTCATACATTTTATTATAAACTAAACAAATTTGAACACTCACATTGTACATACACAAGAAACATATAATGTGCCACGGGAATCAGACTAAAATTAAACAAATTGCTAGCCAGAGCAAACACTGGGGAGCGCACGCTGTCAACTGAACTAAATTCCTTATAAAGGATATATTGGCTACTTTGCCTTACCAAAAATTTGGCGGCACTCACTAGCTAGACCATTATTTTACATACATAGAACATCATATATAGTACATTAATTTAAATTTGGCGCGTTTCTAATAGGTAAATTGTGCGTTGGACGACTCCGTGGGATTGTTGGGCAACTGAGCTGCTACCTGTATTATTGCTGCTCCACTTTCAGTGGGTATGGTTATAATTTGCGATGTACCAAAAGAATTTGATAATTGCTCCTTTTCAGCTGTGCTCGACGTTTGTTTAAGTATATGATTATAGATATTATCTATTGTGGGTATGCTGGACACAGTTGGCGTGGTTATCATTGTCGCCGTGTTGGTCTCTGTCTCTGCATCGTTGTTGACCATTGTAGTTTTAAGAGGTTTGGGTTTCTTGCCAAAAGCAAAACAGCCACTTTGTTTGGTGGCTACCGGCGACAAATTATCCTTGTTCTTGGTGCTGTGTAAATGATATAAATATAATTAGAGCTATACTCATATTCAAAACTTTAACTCACAATGCTTTTAGCGCCGCCAACTTGGGTATGTTGCGATTAACTGGCTTGCCACCGCCTGCTGCTTCCTGTGCAGCCAGCTCTTCTGGATGTGATTTTTTCTTGTGCGTGCGACAGTTGGAGCCGTTGGCAAACGTGCGCTCACAAAAGTCACAGGAGTAAGGCTTCAGTCCGGTATGTAATATCAAATGATTCTTTAGCGCCTTTGCTCTTTTGAACGCCCTACCGCAGTAGTCGCACTTGTGTTGCATTTGGTCTGTGTGCACCAGACGATGGCGATTGAGCGTAGTTCTAGAGTTTAGCTGCATACCACACTCGGGACATATATATTTGTGCGGATCATGTGTCTCTTTGTGATGCTTCAAACGACTAGCGCTTTTGAAGCACTTCTTGCATTCATCACACTCAAAAGGAGTTTCATCGGTATGGCACAACATGTGCTCTTTGAGGGACGCATTGGAGTGCACTGCCACGCCGCATTGCTCGCATATAAAGGGTCGCGGTGGTCGGCCGTCTTGGTGCATGTACTGGTAATGAGACTGGACGGAGGCGGGACTGGTAAATTTTTTTCCACATTTGTCACAGGGATGCACTTTGCGCCTCGGCATGGGCAAGTGACTCTGCATATGACGGTCTAGTGAAAAGCGCGTGCAAAACTCCTTCTCACACTCGGTGCATACGAACATTTCTTTGTGGTGCTCCCGTCGTATATGCCGTGTTAGAGATTGAGAATTCGCGTAAGCTTTGGGACATTGGGTACATTGATACGTTCTCTGTTTATGTTTTTTTCGACTATAAGGCTGATGTTTTTGACTGGCAGGCTTTTGACTGGCATCGGAATTAGCTTCGCTGTACTCGCTGGCAGAATCGTCATCGGCGTAAGCATTGCAATCATCTTCTTCAATTTCATTGTCCTCCTCCAACTGCTCCTCAGCATCATATGGGTGTGCAACATTGCTGCCCATCCTAATGTTCTCATTTTCATTCGGCAAGCAGGGCGTTAGTGGGTTTTGTAGCTCAAAGGTCTCCTCAAGTAGGCCTTGCTCATTGAGCTTGGGCTTCTCATCCAAATAGTGTACCTCTGTTAGTGTTTGGCGCGGCAGCAGCATGGTGCGTTCCTCATCAAGTAGTCCAAATTTAAGGCGCAGCGCATTTGCATCAATCTGCTCCTGCTTGGGCATGCTTTGTAATATACAATACAGCTTCTGCACGCGCGTAATGCGTTCCGAGAAGTTGACCAACGATGTGACCAGCGTCAGACACTCTGTGCATATCATTTCGGGTAAATCCTCGCCGCGGGTTATCTATTTAAAGAAACTAGCTACAGTGCTAAAAATTCGTTGCCAAGCTAAGTTACTCACATTCACCCAAAAGTATTTACCAATAGCCGTGGCCAACTCCAGATCACTCGCCGGAGCAGCATTTTTTAACACGCTCGCAGCATCGCCTGGGGATTGCTCATTTTTGAGAAAAACATTTATGTTACCTTGTATGTCATCCTTGGCGCACAGCCTGCACCATAAATGCCAGTTTATGGCGTTTTCTTGCGCCATTACAGAGGCTGCCATGACTATAATAAACAATTATTTATACATAATTACAATTCGACGGCAAAATGCAGCGTAAACATGTTGATGAACTTATGATAGCGCTGCCACCAGGTTGCAGTTGATGGTAAAATTGTAGTTGCCACCTTTCTGTAATTTCTACCTACGAAAACATTTTTTTTTGTTTAAATTCAAACAAAAATTATTAACGGTATTGTCTTTTCTCCGATTTTGATGCGGTTTCTTTTATTCGCTCGAAAAGTGAAAATTCAAAATACCATATTTTATCGTTTCTTTTTTATTTTTGATTTTTAGGCAGATCTGCAACAAATATGCTTCAAGGTTATTTTTACAAACTTTTTGCATCAAATTGGCTGAACACAACTATTTTCATTTTGCTGATATAAAGAAAACTAAATTCCAATTTTTACGTAAAAATTAAATCAAAATTATAAAATTCATGTTTATACTTATAAAAAAAAAATACTTCCAAAGTATCTTCCAAATTAATGCTGTCGGTATATCCAAATATAAAATCAGTTCAAATGGAAGTTCTTAAAGCAATTATTTCTTTTATTTAAACATAAAGCTGCACCACATGTTTGGCACTCTATTTGGGCGAAACCTTTGCAATTTGGATATTTGCATCGAGTCCTCTTCTTATTTGTCCATACGGGAAAATGACCGAACTGATCCTGGCGTACTATTTGATTCGGTATGTGTTGTGTTGCGTCATGTGTCTCTTTGTGATGCTTCAAGCGACTAGCGCTTTTGAAGCACTTCTTGCACTCATCACACTCAAGAGGGGTTGCGTCGGTATGACATTTGTCACAGGGGATGCACTTTACGGCCTCAGCATGGGCAAGTGACTCTGCATGTGACAGTCTAATGAAAAGCGCTTGCAAAACTCCTTCTCACACTCGGTGCATATGAACATTTTTTTGTGGTGCTCCCGGCGTATATGCCGTGTTATAGATTGAAAATTCGCGTAAGCTTTGGGACATTCGTTACACTGATACGTTCTCTGTTTATATTTTTTGCGACCATACAAGGCTGATGTTTTTGGCTGGCAGGCTTTTGACTGTCATCGGAATTAGCACCGCTGAACTCGCTGGCAGCATCATCGTTTGCAAAGGCATTGTAATTATCTTCTTCAAGTTCTTTATCCTCCTCCAACTGCTTCTCTGTATCCTCATCCAACCGCTCTTCTATGGTACAAGTTGAATGCGATATTATTCGCCGTAATAACTTCATTTTGGTTGGGCAAGCAGGGGCTAAGTGGATTTTGTAGCTCAAAAGTATCCTCTAGTAGGCCCTGCTCGTTTAGCTTAGGCTTTTCGTCCACATAATGTCCCTCTGTAAGTGATTGGTTCTCATCCTGGGTACCAAACCTAATGCGCAGTTAATCGATGTTAATCTGCTCCTGCTTGGACATGTTTTGTAAAACATAGTACAACTTTTGCACGCGTGTAATACGTTTTGAGAAGTTCACCAATGAAGTGACTACCGGGAGGCAGGCGGTGCATATCATCTCGGGCAAATCCCCACCGCGTGTTATCTGTATAAGGAAGCGAGCATATATTGTGGACAATTTCTTGCCAAGTTAAGTTACTCACATTCACCCAAAAGTATTTACCAATAGCCGTGGCCAACTCCAGATCACTTCCAGCGGCAGCACAGCTAAAGCAGCTCAATGCATCGCCTGGGAATGGCTCATTTTTAAGAAATACATTGATGTTACCTTTTACGTCGTCCTTGGCGCACAATCTGCACCATAAATGCCAGTTACTGGCATATTGCTGCGCCATAGCTAAGAATAAACAAATATTTATGCTTTATTACAATTTGATAGCAATCGCAGAGTAAGCATATTGGTAGAAATTATGATGGCGCTGCCACCCTGTTGTAGTTCCTAGCTGCAAGTCAGTAGTAACAATATGGCTTAAAATTAGGTTTTTAAAAGTAATTTCATTAGCAAGCGACAGGTATATTTAAATAAAAAACCTTAACAAATTTTTTATAAACAAATATTTCAATCACTTTAAAATGCACCAAATATAAAAGGTGGCAGCTTTGCTTCCTCAGTTAGTAGTGCAGTCCTGGTAAAAGATAAATAAATAAATAACAAATATCAGCTGTCCGTTGTTTTCTTATATGTTGTCCGTTGTTTTCTTCAAAATTATCGATGCACTGCGGGAAATACTTAAACATCACAAATAAGTTTGCAGAGGCTTAAGGCTAGTAATTAGCACAGTAGATCCTTAGAGCCGCAGAGTAGTTTTTCCAAAAACATTATTACGATTTGTCTGTCCCACCTCGTCCCAGGGCCGCCTTGTAGACTTTTATGTCCTGGGACTAAACGTGTATGGCTACGGGAAATACTTAAACATCACAAATAAGTTTGCAGAGGCTTAAGAGCCGCAGAGTAGTTTTTCCAAAAACATTATTACGATTTGTCTGTCCCACCTCGTCCCAGGGCCGCCGTGTAGACTTTTATGTCCTGGGACTAAGCGTGTATGGCTACAAAATTCGCTAACGTGTGAAAAGAATTTAAAATGTTAGCCTCCATCATAAATGTCAGTTAATAGCGTTTGGACATGAGAGATGTTTTCCCAAGCCGCCCCGATTGCCACCTTAAGTTCGTCCTTTTCGTTGTATTGTCGACCATTTCCGTGCACTGCGTTTGCCAAAAGTCCTCAAACATCCTCGATAATGTTCATATCTGGTGATTTCTATGGCCAATTGTTGAAAAGATTGATTCCATTATCACGAAAAAACGCTTTTGTCGATCTGGCCGCATGAATCGGTGCATTGTCTTGATGAAATTTCAAGTCCATACCAGCGCCTTTAAAGCGATGTACTGGAAAATGGGGTCGAATCATTTGCTGATACTCTTCCGCATTCATTCTTGTGGAAATGAATGCTAATAGCATATTTTTGAGGTACGGCGTGAAAACAATTTTTTTGGTTCGGTACGCAAATCGTGCCAATAGTAAGAAAATCCGTCTGGGCCATCCAATTTAAACTTTTTTTTCGTCGTAAAACTGTTGGCAGCACTTTGGATTAAGCGATGCTTTTGCCACTTCATCATCATCGATGGTCGGGAAGCTAGGTAGTTTTTTGAATAATTTTGGCTATATCCTAGAAAATTTCGGACCATATCTTTGCTGGGACCAATGTCCTCAGCTATTTGACGATTTGACCTTTTATTACAATCTTTTACTGTGGAAATTATAGCTTTTTCGGCCCTATTAATAGTTTAAGCTAAATTGGTCGAATTTCTAAGGACAACTGCGTTATAGATAATATGAAATTGACTTACAGACTCGAGAAGGTGCTTAAACACAAAAATTTAAACATCATTGGTTTTCGCTTGGAAAACATCAACCTAAAAAAAAATTTGAAAAAAAAATTTTATATTTTGGAATTTTTTTTTAAATATACGTTGAAAGTAGTTACTAAATAAGTACCTAAAGTACCTAATGACATCTAAAAATATTTGCAACTTTCCGAGTTTTATTAAAAAGCAAGTGGCTTTAACTTTTTTTCGCGCACTGTATATGATTATAGATATTTTCTATTGTGGGTATGCCGGATACTGTTGGTGCTGCCGTCATATTGGTCTCTGCCTCTGCTTCATTGACCATGGTAACTTTAATAGGTCTGGGTTTTTTGCCAAAAGCAAAACAGCCACTTTGTTTGGAGGCCACCGGCGCCAGATTATCCTTGTTCTTTGTGCTGTAAATGGTACAAATACAATAACAACTTTACTAATACTCGATTTAAGCTAAAACTTACAATGCTTTTAGCGCCGCCAGATTTGGTATATTTCGATTAACTGTCTTAACGCCGCCTGCTGCTTCCTGCGCTGCCAACTCTTCAGGATGCGTCTTTCTTTTGTGTGTCCGGAAATTGGCAGCAGAAGCAAAGGTGCGCTCGCAAAAGTCGCACGAGTAAGGCTTTAGTCCGGTGTGTAATAACAAATGATTCTTAAGTGCCTTTGCTCTTTTAAAAGCTTTACCGCAGTAATCGCACTTGTGTTGCATTTGGTCTGTGTGCACCAGACGATGCCGATTAAGCGTGGCCCTGGAGTTTAGCTGCATGCCACACTCAGGACATATATGCTTGTGCGGGTCATGAGTCTCCTTGTGATGCTTCAAGCGACTAGCGCTTTTGAAGCACTTCTTGCACTCATCACACTCGAAAGGAGTTTCGTCTGTATGGCACAACATGTGCTCTTTAAGCGACGAATTTGAGTGCACTGAAACGCCGCATTGCTCGCAGATAATAGGTCGTGCTGGTCTTGTGTCCTGATGCATGTACTGATAATGAGATCGAACGGAGGCGGGACTGGTAAACTTTTTTCCGCATATTTCACATGGATGAACCTTACGACTGAACATGGGCACGTGGCTGCGCATGTGGCGGTCAAGCGTAAATCTCGAGCAAAACTCCTTGTCGCACTCCTTGCAGTTGAACAATTCTTTGGAGTTTTGATGCTCACGGCGTGAATGTCGTGCTAGAGTTGATAGGTGTGCATAAGCTCTGGGACATTCGGTGCACTGATGTGATTTCTCTTTGTGGTTCTTAAGACTTCGAGGCCGCTGTTTTTGTTTGGCGGGCTTTTGACTGTCATCGGAAGTAGCACCGCTGAACTCGCTGGCAGCATCATCGTCTGCAAAGGCATTGTAATTATCTTCTTTAAGTTCTTCGTCCTCCTCCAACTGCTCCTCTGTATCTTCATCCAACAGCTCTTCTGTGTTACAGTTCTTTAATGCGTTTTTATTCGTCGTAATAATTTCATTTTGGTCGGGCAAGCAGGGACTAAGTGGATTTTGTAGCTCAAAAGTATCCTCTAGTAGGCCCTGCTCGTTTAGCTTAGGCTTCTCGTCCACATAATGTTCCTCTGTAAGTGATTGGTGTGACAGCAGCGTGGTGCGATTGTCATCCTGGATACCAAACCTAATGCGCAGTTCATCGATGCTAATCTGCTCCTTCTTGGACATGTTTTGTAATACATAGTACAACTTTTGCACGCGTGTAATACGTTTTGAGAAGTTCACCAATGAAGTGACTACCGGGAGGCAGTCGGTGCATATCATCTCGGGCAAATCCCCGCCGCGTGTTATCTTTGTAAGGAAGCGAGCATGTATTGTGGACAATTTTTTGCCAAATTAAAATACTCACATTCACCCAAAAGTATTTACCAATAGCCGTGGCCAACTCCAGATCACTTCCAGCAGCAGCACTGATAAAGGAGCTCAATGCATCGCCTGGGAATGGATCATTTTTGAGAAATACATTGATATTACCTTTTACGTCATCCTTGGCGCATAGTCTGCACCATAAATGCCAGTTACTGGCGAATTGCTGCGCCATTTTTAAGAATAAACAAATATTTATGCTTAATTACAATTTGATTGTAGTTACAGCGTAAACATATTGGTGGAAATTATGATAGCATTGCCACCGAGTTTCACGCTAAAATGTACCAAATATAAAAAAGGTGGCAGCTTTACTTAATCAGTTAATAGTGCAGCCCTGGTAAAAGGTAAATAAAAACAATTATCAGCTGTCAGTTGCTTAGTTTATATGTCGCTTTGTTTGCTATTGCAAGTTGCTTAATAAAAGTCAATTTTATCAACATGCTGAAGGTACGCCTGGGAGAGACCCAGCTCCTAAACGCACGCGGACGATAGGTTTCCTCAACGTTCAAGAAATTTAAGTTAATGAGTTAGCTTACATTCGCAACTTTTTCTGGCGTTGAGACATTTGAGTATGCCCTTCTGCGCTTTGACGTTTGGTCAAAGGGCCATAGGCAAAAGAACACGCCCCCAGTGACCACTTTGCCCAAAAATCAAGCTTTTCACGCACGTCATTGAGAAAATGCAAAAGTCGAATTATCACGGGAACAGAATTTTGGATCTATATGTGGTAAATTCGTTATAAGGAGATCGAATCAACAGTTTACTTGAAAAAATATTCGTTATGCAGAAGTTCGACCGTATGTGTATGATATATAGTAGTCTGAAGGTTTGTTATACTTATTCGATTTCGATCAAAAATTGCACAAATTCGAGAATGTTACAAAAATCCAGTCCTTGATCCTAAGTGCCTGATAATTACACAATGTATTCGAATTTTTTAAGAAAATACATTTACTTCTCATTTTTTTTACTGAGTACCTCTCCGTCTCGAAATTAAGAAACAAACTGAAGGTTTTTAGCTAACTGAATTTCCACAGCGATATTATATAACAGCCCAGCTATTAGCTATCCTAAGAGATGTAAATGTACTATGGCTTTCTTATAGATGCATATTTAAGCAGATTTCCTCCTTAACGGTGCTTGGACTTAGAGTGAAGTGATAGAAAAATCGACACGTAACGAAAAAAGATTGTCGGAAAAAATTTGTATTTGGGATCGTGTGCAGAGTTTTATGAATTTCAAAGTGATTTTTATTTAAAATATTCAAATTTATCCGTGTTTGCGATCTTTAACTCCAAACGCCACACTTCATCTATTTATGTATAATTTGGGTCTCCGCTTGGCATTTTTTGCAGGGCAATTAAGCAGATTTCAAAATTATGAAATCAAAAGAGCTGCGAACAACAAAAAAAATAGATAAACTAAAGTAAATGATTAAGCATTGGATTTATATAACAAAAACACTAAACAAACGCTTTACCATACTAGTCGCTTTAACGCCGCTGCCGTATTTGTTTGAACGTATTTGCTTTTCCTTATTCTTTTAGATTTATTATCTTATTCCTTAAAAGTAGTAAGATAGAACAAAATCCATTTGGTATCAGCTTCTGACATATGCGTATTAGTCCTGCTTAGTACAATAATTTCAATTTGGCGCTTTTCTAATAGTTTAACTGTGAAGTGGACTCCGTGGGACTGTTGGCTTCTATATTTGGAGCTCCACTTTCAGTGGGCATAGTTATAACTTGCTGTGTACCAAAGGAACTCGATAATAGCTGCTTCTCCGCTGTGGCTGCCGTTTTCTTTAGTATATGGTTATAGATGTTATCTATTGTGGGTATGCTGGATACTGTTGGTGCTGCCGTCGTTTTGGGCTCTGCCTCTACTTCATTGACCATGGTAACTTTAATAGGTCTGGGTTTTTTGCCAAAAGCAAAACAGCCACTTTGTTTGGAGGCCACCGGCGACAGATTATCCTTGTTCTTTGTGCTGTAAATGGTACAAATACAATAACAACTTTACTAATACTCGATTTAAGCTTAAACTTACAATGCTTTTAGCGCCGCCAGATTTGGTATATTTCGATTAACTGTCTTAACGCCGCCTGCTGCTTCCTGCGCTGCCAACTCTTCAGGATGCGTCTTTCTCTTGTGTGTCCGACAATTGGAACCTGTAGCGAAGGTGCGCTCGCAAAAGTCGCATGAGTATGGCTTTAGTCCGGTGTGTAATATCAAATGATTCTTAAGTGCCTTTGCTCTTTTAAAAGCTTTACCGCAGTAATCGCACTTGTGTTGCATTTGGTCTGTGTGCACCAGACGATGCCGATTAAGCGTGGCCCTGGAGTTTAGCTGCATGCCACACTCAGGACATATATGCTTGTGCGGGTCATGAGTCTCCTTGTGATGCTTCAAGCGACTAGCGCTTTTGAAGCACTTCTTGCACTCATCACACTCGAAAGGAGTTTCGTCGGTATGACACAACATGTGCTCTTTAAGCGACGAATTGGAGTGCACTGAAACGCCGCATTGCTCGCAAATAATAGGTCGCGCTGGTCTTATGTCCTGATGCATGTACTGATAATGAGATCGAACGGAGGCGGGACTGGTAAACTTTTTTCCGCATATTTCACATGGATGAACCTTGCGATTGAACACGGGCACATGACTCCGCATGTGGCGGTCAAGCGAAAATCGCGAGCAAAACTCCTTGTCGCACTCCTTGCAGATGAACAATTCTTTGGAGTTTTGGTGCTCACGGCGTATATGTCGTGTTAGAGTTGTTAGGTGTGCATAAGCTCTGGGACATTCAGTGCACTGATGTGATTTCTCTTTGTGTTTCATAAGACTTCGAGGCCGCTGTTTTTGGTTGGCAGGCCTTTGACTATCATCGGAAGTAGCACCGCTGAACTCGCTGGCAGTATCATCGTCTGCAAATGCATTGCAATTATCTTCTTCAAGTTCTTCGTCCTCCTCCAACTGCTCCTCTGTATCTTCATCCAACAGGTCTTCCGTGGTATAGTTCTTTAATGCATTACTTTTTTTAGTTATAACTTCATTTTGATTAAGCAAGCAGGGACTTAGTGGATTTTGTAGCTCAAAAGTATCCTCTAGCAGGCCCTGCTCGTTTAGCTTAGGCTTCTCGTCCACATAATGTTCCTCTGTAAGTGATTGGTGTGGCAGCAGCGGGGTGCGATTGTCATCCTGGATACCAAACCTAATGCGCAGTTCATCGATGTTTATCTGCTCCTGCTTGGACATGTTTTGTAATACATAGTACAACTTTTGCACGCGTGTAATACGTTTTGAGAAGTTCACCAACGAAGTGACTACCGGGAGGCAGTCGGTGCATATCATCTCGGGCAAATCGCCGCCGCGTGTTATCTGTATAAGGAAGCGAGCATGTATTGTGGACAATTGTTTGCTAAGTTAAGTTACTCACATTCACCCAAAAGTATTTACCAATAGCCGTGGCCAACTCTAGATCACTTCCAGCAGCAGCACTGCTAAAGGAGCTCAATGCATCGCCTGGGAAATTGCTCATTTTTTAGAAATACATTGATGTTACCTTGTACGTCATCCTTGGCGCACAATCTGCACCATAAATGCCAGTTACTGGCATATTGCTGCGCCATAGCTAAGAATAAATAAATATTTATGCCTTAATTACAATTTGATAGCAATTACAATGTAAACATATTGGTAGAAATTATGATGGCGTTGCCACCCAGCTATAGTTCCTAGCTGCAACTCAGTAGTAACAATATGGCTTTAAATTCGTTTTTTTAATAGTTATTTCACTAGGAAGCGTCATGTATATTTAAATTAAAAATCTTAACAAATTTTTTATGAACAAATATTTCAATCCCTTTAAAATGCACCAAATATAAAAGGTGGCAGCTTTGCTTTCTCAGTTAGCAGTGCAGTCCTGGTAAAAGATAAATAAAAACAATTACCAGCTGTCAGTTGTTTTGATTATATGTTGCTTTGTTTGCTATTGCAAGCTGTGAAATAAAAGTCAATTTTATAAGCATGCTAGAGGCACGTCTGAGCAAGACCCAGCTCCTTAAGAAAATAATCAATGCACTGCGGGAAACACTTAAACATCACAAATAAGTTTGCAGAGGTCTAAGGCTAGTAGTTATCACAGTAGATCCTTAGAGCCGCAGAGCAGTTTTTTCAAAAGCATTATTATTATTCCGATTTGTCTGTCCCACCTTGTCCCAGGGCCGCCCTGTAGACTTTTATGTCTTGGGACGAAGCGTTTATGGCTACATAATTCGCTAACGTGCGAAAAGAATTTAAGATGTCAAAATAAACCACAGATTTCCGCCTTATTTTGCATTCATTATTTTAACTTATTTGTTTATTTTTGAGAGAAACATTTACGTTACCCTGTATGTCATCCTTGGCGCACAGCCTGCATCATAAATGTCAGTTAATGGCGTTTTATTGCGCCATTACATTGGCTGCCATGTCGATAGTAAACATTTATACATAATTACAATTTGACGGCAACATGCAGCGTAAACAAATTGATGAAATTATGATATCACTGTAATTTCTACCTACGGACATTTTTTTTTTCGGTTAAATTCAAACAAAAATTATGTAAGGTACATATTTTCTTTTCCTGATTCTTTTACATTTATTATCTTATCAAAATCCATTTAGTATCAGCTTCTGACATACGCGGTATATGTGTATTAGTCCTGCTTGGTACAATAATTTCAAATTGGCGCTTTTCTAATAGTTAACCTGAGATGTGAACTCCGTGGGACTGTTGGCTTCTATATTTGGAGCTCCATTTCTAGTGGGCATAGTTATTGCTTGCTGTGTACCAAAGGAACTCGATAATAGCTTCTTCTCCGCTGTGGCTGCCGTTTGCTTTAGTATATGATTATAGATATTATCTATAGTGGGTATGCCGGATACTGTTGGTGCTGCCGTCGTGTTGGGCTCTGCCTCTGCTTCATTGACCATGGGAACTTTAATAGGTTTGGGTTTTTTACCAAAAGCAAAACAGCCACTTTGTTTGGAGGCCACCGGCGACAGATTATCCTTGTTCTTTGTGCTGTAAATGGTACAAATACAATAACAACTTTACTAATACTCGATTTAAGCTAAAACTTACAATGCTTTTAGCGCCGCCAGATTTGGTATATTTCGATTAACTGTCTTAACGCCGCCTGCTGCTTCCTGCGCTGCCAACTCTTCAGGATGCGTCTTTCTCTTGTGTGTGCGACAATTGGAACCAGTAGCGAAGGTGCGCTCGCAAAAGTCACACGAGTAAGGCTTTAGTCCGGTGTGCAATATCAAATGATTCTTAAGTGCCTTTGCTCTTTTAAAAGCTTTACCGCAGTAATCACACTTGTGTTGCATTTGGTCTGTGTGCACCAGGCGATGGCGATTAAGTGTGTCCCTGGAGTTTAGCTGCATGCCACACTCGGGACATATATGCTTATGCGGGTCATGAGTCTCCTTGTGATGCTTCAAGCGACTAGCGCTTTTGAAGCACTTCTTGCACTCATCACACTCGAATGGAGTTTCGTCTGTATGGCACAACATGTGCTCTTTAAGCGACGAATTGGAGTGCAGTGAAACTCCGCATTGCTCGCAGATAATAGGTTGTGCTGCTCTTGTGTCCTGATGCGTGTACTGAACATGACATCGAACGGAGGAGAGACTAGTAAACTTTTTTCCGCATATTTCACATGGATGAACCTTGCGACTAAACATGGGCATGTGACTCCGCATGTGGCGGTCAAGCGAAAATCGCGAGCAAAACTCCTTGTCGCACTCCTTGCAGATGAACAATTCTTTGGAGTTTTGGTGCTCACGGCGTATATGTCGTGTTAGAGTTGTTAGGTGTGCATAAGCTTTGGGACATTCGGTGCACTGATGTGATTTCTCTTTGTGGTTCTTTAGACTTCGAGGCTGTTTTTGGTTGGCAGGGTGTTGACTGTCATCGGAAGTAGCACCGCTGAATTCGCTGGCAGCATCATCGTCTGCAAAGGCATTGTAATTATCTTCTTCAAGTTCTTCGTCCTCCTCCAACTGCTCCTCTGTATTCTCATCCATCCTGAATGCGTCGCTTTTTGTCGTAATACCTTCATTTTGGTTGGGCAAGTAAGGACTAAGTGGATTTTGTAGCTCAAAAGTATCCTCTAGCAGGCCCTGCTCGTTAAGCTTAGGCTTCTCGTCCACATAATGTTCCTCTGTAAGTGATTGGTGTGGCAGCAGCGGGGTGCGATTGTCATCCTGGACACCAAACCTTATGCGCAGGTCATCGATGTTTATCTGCTCCTGCTCGGACATGTTTTGCAATACATTGTACAACTCTTGTACGCGTGAAATACGTTTTGAGAAGTTCACCAACGAAGTGACTACCGGGAGGCAGTCGGTGCATATCATTTCGGGTAAATTTCCGCCGCGTTGTATCTGTATAAGAAAGCGACAATTGTGTGTGGACAATTTTTTGCCAAGGTTAGTTACTCACATTCACCCAAAAGTATTTACCAATAGCCGGGGCCAACTCTAGATCACTTCCAGCAGCAGCACTGCTAAAGGAGCTCAATGCATCGCCTGGGAATTGCTCATTTTTAAGAAATACATTGATGTTACCTTGTACGTCATCCTTGGCGCACAGTCTACACCATAAATGCCAGTTACTGGCATATTGCTGCGCCATAGCTAAGAATAAACAAATATTTATGCTTTGTTACAATTTGATAGCAATCGCAGAGTAAACATATTATAAATTATGATGGCGTTGCCACCGTGTTGTAGTTCCTAGCTGCAAGTCGGTAGTAACAATATGGCTTAAAATTAGATTTTTTTAAAGTAATTTCATTAGCAAGCGACAGTTATATTTAAATAAAAAACCTTTACAAATTTTTCATAAACAAATATTTCAATCACTTTAAAATGCACCAAATATAAAAGGTGGCAGCTTTGCTTCCTCAGTTAGTAGTGCAATCCTGGTAAAAGATAAATAAAAAACAATTATCAGCTGTCAGTTGTTTTGATTATATGTTGCTTTGTTTGCTGTTGCAAGTTGCTTAATAAAAGTCAATTTTATCAGCATGCTGGAGGCACGCCTGGGCAAGACCCAGCTCCTTAAAAAAATTATCGATGCACTGCGGGAAATACTTAAACAAAGCACACTCGACTGCTCTGACTCCGGCATGCAGGTAATACAACAGAATAATCTTAAAAAAATATTGGTTTAATGAACCATGCCATTTAGCTACAGGCCATGGATGATTCTCACGTTTCGCTGGTTGCGCTCTCATTGAGCAGCGATGGCTTTGAAAAGTATCGCTGCGATCGCAATGTTTCGCTAGGTCTTAACTTGCCCATGCTGGCTAAGGTCCTTAAATGTGCTAATGGCGAGGATGCAGTTACTATCAGCGCCCAGGATGAGGCTGATAAGGTGCGCTTCGCTTTTGAGTCTGCAAGTAAGGAACGCATTGCAGACTATGAGCTGCGCCTGTTGAATCTGGAGCAGGATCATTTGAGCGTACCTGAAACGGAATATTCTTGTTTAGTCTCAATGCCAGCCGCAGAGTTTTCGCGCATTTGTCGTGACTTGGCCATGTTTAGTGAAACGGTTATGATTGCCTGTGACAAAGAAGGCATTAAGTTTTCAGCAAGTGGCGATGAGGGTTCGGCCAATATTAAACTAGCTCAAACCATTGATGATTCGCCAGATAGTGTTAGCATCGAGGTGAATGAGCCCGTCACACAAAGCTTTGCAGTGCGTTATTTATCGACATTTACAAAAGCCGCACCTCTATCGGAACAAGTAAAGCTGGGCATGTCTGCAGAAGTGCCATTGTTGGTGGAATATGGTATAAAGGACTTTGGGCACATACGTTATTACTTGGCGCCCAAAGTGGATGAAGCGGAGGCTTAAGAAAGCGGCAATTTAAGTGCAATATTGTGCAATTATTAATTTTAATAACATTTTTGTTTTTATTCGCAATAATTTTTAATTGTTAAGTTATCTTTAAAACACAAAACATTTTATTTTCCAAAATTTACCAATTTACTTGTTTATTCTGTCTATTTAAATTTTATTATTGTTTATTATTGGTAAAATTTAAATTCTAGGTAAATATTAAGATTCGCCAAAGATATAAAAAAAAGCTGAAAATAATCTAAATATTTTTTAACGCATTTATAAATTACAATATGTTTAGAAAATAAATTATATACAATTGCAGTTGTATAACAAATTAAAGAGTAAAACTTGCTTATGGAATTCTTTGGGAGTTACTTTGAGTGTACCATTTACATATAAAAAGATGGGATAATTTGGCAACGTCTGAACTGAAAGATGACGTTCAAGAAACTGAACTGTTTGTCCCTGTGGATTAAGTCGTGGACACATTTGAATATACCCTTTTGCGCATTGACATTTGGTCTCAGGGCCATGGGCAAATGACCACGTCTTGTACCCAGTGACAACATTGCCCAAAAGTCTCAATTTTTCCGCACGTAATGGAGAAGGTGCAAAAGTCTACTCGTGACTCTGCATGACGTATGAACTTTCAAAGGTTACGCAGACGAGCGATCTATACTTTACCAGACAGATCTGGTCACGTGCCTTCCTCCATTTAAATTGTTTGCGCAATAGCTTAATCACCATTGGACCTATTTCGTTATATCCACGGCCCTGGCCTGAGCTTCACTGTGACATTAGCAGACACACCACAAATAAGTTGAAACGCGAAGAGAAGAGATCCAAATAAAACAGAGACTACATCCATACAGTGAGCCTAAGGCAGGCAAGACAGTTTACGGTTCCTATAACTTGCGATAGGCTTAAGACAATATACCAATTGGTGCAAGAACTCCATTAAGATACTGACTAGTTAGGTATGGACAACTGCAGACTAAGGAAACACCAGCGCAATAAGCACATCGTGAAATCGGCTCATGTAGGTTCTGTGAGATTGGGGAGGAATCCTTCCATCACAAACTGACAGAGTGTGACGCGCTTTAAACAGATGGCTCTCTGTCGTATAAAAAATCTCCTTGCACCATGTCATTCGACTGGAACCATCACAAATAAGTTTGCATAGGTCTAAGGCTAGTAGTTATCACAGTAGATCCTTAGAGCCGCAGAGTAGTTTTTTCAAAAGCATTTTTATTATTCCGATTTGTCTGTCCCACCTTGTCCCAGGGCCGCCGTGTAGATTTTTATGTCCTGGAACTAAGCGAAAAGATCTTAAGATGTCAAATAAACTTGAAAGATTTCCGTCTTTTATTGCATTCACTATTTTAACTTGGGGTTTAATATATGTACATATGTATTTCGTCATCAATTGATTGAGACTTCTTGCAGGAGCTCACTTATATCGTAACTTATCGAACGTAATCGTTTATGTCCAGAGCTCGCAAATAACTGTTGACCGTTTTTCGTTGTCCAAAAATAACTCTTATTTACTGACTCTTTGAGCAACATGTCAGAGATCAACCGTTCGCATTGCTCTTTTAATGAATCGGTCTGCGCTCAACCAATAACCAATTTTTTTGTTTCACTTTTGCTCTGGTTATTCGCCAACCGTTTTGTCGCGAGCGAAAAAATAAAGGTCTTTTGCGTTTGTATGCGTGTATGTGAGTGAGGCGTCTGTTTGGGCCTGTTAGTAAGACACACACACACACAGCGCAGCATTCTCAACCAAGCAAATTGAAACGTAAAAGACCGATTGCGCTGAGCATTTAATTTTTTCGGTCTTTTGCTGATGCTTATTGTGCGAGCGCTCAATCGGTTCGCTCTCAATAAGTTGTTATTGAAAGAGCGTAACAAGAATAGCTCAACGGAAAAGACTCAACTGAAAACCGAAATGAAGAGAAGCGAAGTGTTGTGCTAGAGAGAGAGAATGGTTTTTCGGTTATGTTGTTGGACCGAAAAGGAAAACGGTCAGTTTTTCAGTCTGTTTATGTCATAAAATCTACTATAGTTCAGTGAGTCAATCATTCAGTGACATGGAATAAAGAGCACCAGCCATAGCCCACACCCACTGAAGTAAATTTTGTGTTGCTTTGAGTACTCTCCAACTACTTCCGACTACGTTTTCTGTAGCTAAAGCCCGATAGAAGTTGTCTGGTTACCTATCCTTGGCCTCACCAACGTTGGGTTCATCTGGCATTGCATTAGCAACCTGTTGGCTTTCATCACCAATTTTTCACCTCGTAAAAAGCTTTTAGTGAGAAATTGCGTTTTACGGTTGGACGCTTTGATGATAACAAACGCTTTCTATATACATATGTACATATTCGTATTCTAAATAAAATTACTTATTGAGCTGCAAAGCTACATTGGAATCAGTTGAAAACATAAGCTGCTATGGCACTGTTCCTTACGTTAATTGTGATCGCGGTGCCCTTATTGTATTTGGCTGGACGCTGGAGACATGGCTATTGGAAACGTAGGGGTGTACCACACGATCCACCCAATTTTCCGACCGGCAATTTCGGGGACTGGCCCAAGAAACGGCAGATTTCCATGATCTTTAAGGATACATATCTAAAGTTTAAGAACAGTGAAGGACCCTTTGCGGGATTCTATTTTTACTTCAGCAAGGCTATTATACTCACCGACATAGAACTCATAAAAAAAGTTCCTTTGTCGGCTACATTGTTCAGCATTGAGGGACAAAAATGGCGCCAGCTGAGACACAAACTAACGCCCACTTTTACCTCGGGTAAAATGAAATTTATGTTGCCCACTGTGGTCAAGGTGGGAGAGGAACTAAGCAAGATATACAAAGAAAAGCTGCAGGGTGCCAATGGGCGCGTGCTGGAGGTGACGGATCTGGCTGCGCGCTTTACGGCAGATGTAATAGGCAGCTGCGCCTTTGGCATCGACTGCAATAGCTTGAAAGATCCCTCAGCGGAATTCGTGAGCATGGGGAAACGTGCCATATTGGAACGCCGCTATGGCGGCTATATGGATTTTATGTTTTTTGGCTTTCCCAAGCTGGCACGTCGTCTACGCATGAAGATGACGCCGCAAGCTGTGGAGGACTTTTATTTTCGTATTGTTCGTGATACCATCAGCTATCGCATGGCGCATAAGACAAGACGCAATGATTTTATGGATATTATGATAGAAATGTATCAGAAATATGAGAATGGAAACGTAAAGGAGGGTTTGTCTTTCAACGAGTTGGCTGCTCAAGCAGTTATTTTCTTTCTGGCTGGCTTTGAAACCTCGTCGACTACCATGGGATTCGCGCTATACGAAATAGCGCAACATGAGCAAATACAAAACAAGTTGAGAGCCGAAATTGAGCAGGTGCTGGCCAAGTATAAAAATGAATTTACCTATGAGGCCATGAAGGACATGCACTTTTTGGAGATGGTTGTCATGGGTAAGTTTACTTATTAGGTTTCATAGTGCGTCTATTTTCACTTACAACCCACAGAAACACTGCGCAAATTTCCTGTGCTTGGTAATTTGATTCGTTAACGCGATTGAGGATTATCCAACTGGAGATCCCAAGTTCGTTATAGAAAAAGGCACAGTAGTAACCATTTCGTCGCTGGGCGTGCACTACGACCCGGATATTTATCCCGAGCCGGAAAAGTTTATACCAGAACGCTTTACAGAGGAAAATATTGCTTCAAGGCCTGCTTGCAGCTGGCTGCCCTTTGGCGATGGGCCCCGTAATTGCATAGGTGCTCGATTTGGACTAATGCAAAATATGGTTGGACTAGCATACCTCATCAAGGACTACAGATTTAGTGTAGCGCCTGAAACACAAATACCCTTAGAATTGTTGAATGAAAACTTTTTGCTATCGGCCAAAAATGGCATCCATCTAAAGGTAGAAAAAGTTTCACCAATATAAATTATGAATATTATTTAATCGCATGGAATATTGTTAATCAGTTGGGTTTAATTTGTAAAATATTTATTTGAAATAGCTTGGATGATCTTCGGTACTATAAAACATATTATTCATAAGTTTGATAGTACGCATGGGCTGATAGCAGGGATACCCCTAGGTATTTGTATATGCTGTATCATAAGGTACAAAGAGCTTGTGATCAACCACCGTATTCGCCGGATTTGGCCCCAAATGGCTTTTTTTTTTGTTTCCAAAACTAAAGGTGCCACTCCGTGGAACCCGTTTCGACACAATTAAGGCCATAAAAGAAAATTTGCTGAGGGTGCTAAATAACATCCCGGCCGACAGCTACTGTAAACAAAGTTCTAGTTGACAGATCGTGCTAATTTTTGACATAGTCCTGCCAACTTAAGAAAACCGAAATTGCTGGAAAGTATTCAGCACGGGCAGTTTTATTAACAATTTCCGGAAACTCTCTGGTCACAATGTAAAATGCTGAGGATAGTTTTTCTGTGAAGTCTTGCTCTTAGGCGAGTTGTTCCGAGTTGTTCATACCGACGGACTGACAGGCCTAGCTCATTTGATACCCAAGGTAATAATCGTTTTGGAATAGCGCACTTAGGGTCTTCCACGCCTCCTTTTGACTGTTAAATACCTATATTGCTTAAATCTAGTAAATGTTTAACCTAATGGGTACAGGGTATGATCCAATAATTAGAAGATCACGCAATGTGCAGTTCCTTTATTCGCGTCTCTCAAAAAAAGGGGGGGAATTTTTTTAAAAAAACACATTTTTTTAACTCATATGAAAAGATATGGTAACAAGCAAAAAAATATTTTAAAATTTTTTTTTTTTTTTTTATATATTAAAACAAAATTTTTTTTTTTTTTTTTTTTTTTCCGGCTAAACATTTGTATGAAGTTTGAATAAATTGGGTCTACTATTTCATATACATAGTTGACATACAAGAACTGAACCAGTTTTCTGCGCAGGCAAACTCGCGCACTTCTTTGCGTCACCTAGAAAAATTCATTGCATAATTTGTACTGCTTATACAATTTGTTTGTATTAACTAATATGAAAAGATGATGATTTTTCCAATTCACTTCTTATTAAATGTTTTGGAGACACAATGTTCACGCTTTGGTTCCTTTGTGGTTTTGAATTGAGAAAATCGCTCAACATGACTTTTTATAAGTTTCCACTGGGTCCTTTATTGTAGCAGATTCAGTTTGCTCTCTCTCTCTCTCTTTGTCTCTAAGCATGCCAGCCCTAAATCAGCTGTTCGATAATAATAATAATACTCTGTATTATCACCGGTTTTTCACCCCGTAGATTGGCTTTATATTCGCGTTTTTGTTTTGATATCTCAATTCTTGTTTGCGCTCTGTCATGCTGACAGTACCAAATAAAAACTTGTTTATTGTTTATATTGCATAAGAAGCCGAACAGGTCTATCGTGCTCCACAACCAGAGGCGAACATTAGTCGAAAATTTTAGCTCAGATGGCGCTGTTCATTACTTTGATAGCAATCGCTGCGGCTCTGTTGTACTTGGCTGTGCGTTGGCGATACGGCTACTGGAAGCGTCGCGGTATACCACACGATCCTTGTACTTTTCCCACCGGCAATTTCGGGGACTGGCCCAAGAAACGGCAGTTTTCCATTATCTTCAGGGACACATATCAAAAGTTCAAGCATAGTGATGGTCCGTTTGCCGGATTTTTCTTTTACTTCACCAAAGCTGTTGTCGTAACCGATCTCGAGCTTATCAAAAAAGTTCTCATAAAAGATTTCAACAACTTTGAGAATCGCGACGCATTTCATAATGAGATCGATGATCCTCTGTCGGCTTCGCTTTTCTTTATTGAGGGACAAAAATGGCGCCAACTAAGACACAAATTATCGCCCACTTTTACCTCGGGTAAAATGAAATTTATGTTTCCTACTGTGGTCAAGGTGGGAGAGGAACTGAGCAAGATATACAAAGTAAAGCTGCAGGGTGCCAATGGGCGTGTATTGGAGGTTACAGATTTAGCAGCACGCTTCACAGCTGATGTTATAGGCAGTTGTGCCTTTGGACTTGACTGCAATAGTTTACACAATCCTTCAGCTGAGTTTGTGCAAGTTGGCAGACGTGCGATTATGGAACGTCGCTATGGAGGATATTTGGATTTCTTGCTCTTTGGCTTTCCCAAATTGGCACGTCGCCTACGCATGAAGCAAACAGTGCAAGATGTGGAGGACTTTTATATGCGTGTTGTGCGTGAGACTATTAATTATCGTATGGAGAACAAGATAAGACGCAATGATTTTATGGATATTATGATAGAGATGTATAAGAAACATCAGGATGGTAACGAGCAGGAAGGCTTATCCTTTAACGAGTTGGCTGCGCAAGCTTTTATCTTCTTCTTGGCTGGATTTGAGACCTCATCGACCACCATGGGATTTGCGCTTTACGAACTGGCACAGCATCAGGAGATACAAAACAAATTCAGATTAGAAATTAGGCAGGTGCTGGACAAGCACAATAATGAATTTACCTACGAAGCCATGAAGGACATGCACTATATGGAAATGGTTGTAATGGGTAAGAGTACTTCATAGACATCTGTGTGTATTTTTGTGTAACTATATCACTCAATCTTTTCACAGAAACATTGCGCAAATTTCCAGCGCTAGCCAATCTGGAGCGAATGACAATCGAGAACTATTCAACTGGCGATCCCAAGTACTATATAGAAAAAGGTTCTGTGGTCATAATTGCAACTCTGGGCATACACTACGATCCGGATATTTATCCCGAGCCAGAAAAGTTTCTACCAGAACGCTTTACAGAGGAAAATATTGCTTCAAGACCTGCCTGCACCTGGCTGCCTTTTGGCGATGGTCCGCGCAATTGCATAGGCTCTAGGTTTGGACTTATGCAAACTATGATTGGACTGGCATATCTAGTCAAGGACTACAGATTTAGTGTAGCGCCTGAAACACAAATACCTGTGCAGTTGCTTAAGAAACACTTTTTGCTAGCCTCTGAAAGTGGCATCCATCTAAAGGTGGAAAAGGTTTAGTCATCGTTAAGTCGATTGCTTATTAAATTATAACAATTTAATCGCACTTTGATTGTGATAAGATATATTTGGAATGTTTAGGATCTTCTAGACGGCTGTATGAATCATGCTAGGTCGGTGCTGTTTGTTTAGGTCTACAATATCTACAATTGTTTATGGTCACGGTCAGTGATAGTTTTATTGGCCCAGCCCCATAGCTGATTATTTATAGGGCAGATAATATTAGGAAAGCTTGCCCTAGCTAGACATTTATATAGTGCAGCTTTCACACGTACGAGAAAAGAGCTTTTTGCAGTAAAAGACCGTCTCGTACGTGTGAGCTAGTTTTACAATGGGACGCAAAGCATAGTGACATGTCAAAACACGAAAGAGCACGGACTCTGTTTATATTTGGATTTTGTTGGTCCTTAAAATTTGCGAGTCTGACTGGCGTCATATGAAATAAGTAATGATGTGAGTAAGTCATATTTTTTTGTAGGTAAGCCCCTGATCGACACGATCGCGATCCTATCCGAATTTTAAGGCGAAATCGCTCTGCTCAATGTGCAGAGTAGAGGTGGGATACTATCGATGGCACTATCGATAGTATCGATAGTTTCATTTTACGGGTACTATCGATGGTTTTGTTCGATATATCGATAGTATACTTTTGTATGAAAACACTTTTTTGACAAATCAACGGACATAAAATTGGCAACATGTCAAAAAGAACACAAAATCAGTGGGAACACTCGAACCTATTAGACCATCCGACGCTTTTAGAGCCAAATCCGATTGGCACCATAAAAAATTATTTAAGTAAATCAAATTTTTGTAAAAATTCTTCGCATAAAAAACCAAAAATTGTTAGCCTTATTGATGCCACAGACGTCTAGCATTTACGGATAGTTGACGACTTTGGCTTCCGAAATTTCGAATTTCATTAAATTCGAGTTGCAACAGAAAAAAAGATCTCTAAAAATTATGTAGCAGCAATATTTGACATTCCACATTATTTGGCCAGTTATAAGGACTCGACTGAAAACTAGAAATGTGGACATGTTGGTCTTCTGCCACAAAAACAAGCTACTTGAAAGATAATTTTTTTATAATTGCTAATTGTTGAAGGGACAGTTTTTGTTTTTTTAAGATGTAATTTTAAAAGGATCTCTTTTTACAATGTCATAAACAAAACGCTTCTGTTAAAAATTTTGAAATACTCTTTTTGTAAGTGTTAGAGTTTTTCCCACTTGCTTTATGGTACTTATTTAAAGAATGTGCCTTTTTTGTGTGACATATTTCACTTTTTTCGATATAACTATCGATAGTATCGATAGTTTCAACTATCGAAGTCTAAACTATCGAGTGGTGGCACTTTCGATAGTATCCCACCTCTAGTGCAGAGTATAACATATACGTCACGCATAAAATAAAGTCAATGATATTGCCGAATTTAATGACAACTATGTCAAAAAAAAAAGATTTGTCCCATTGTACCTTGGTCTTTGCAAAAGCTCTTTTTGTTTACGCACACAGGGTCGAGAAACACGAAAATGGCAACCTTTTTTTTTTCTTAAGCACCGTTTTCGAGATATTTTCAAAAAACATGCTTTTGGGCACTTATTTCAGTTTTTCGTCAATATCTCGTGAACAAAATGATCGAAAGATCGAAAGGTATTAATATGCTCTTTACAGTGATATATAATTATGTGCAGGTTATATAAAAAATATAGAAGTTACAAGCAACCGAAAAAAGTATCACATAGAAAATAACTTAAAGCCGGAGGTTTTTTATTCTAAAAATTTTTTTTTTAATATTTATTTACATTTTTAATTATTTTACAGAAAAAAAGAAGGGGTTTTTTGTGCAATTTTTCCCTAAAATTGAATTAAAAAATTTAGATTTGTTTTTAATTTCGATTGTATATAACGTAGTCTAAGCAGGAACGCCTAGTCCGTAACTCTTAATCTATTAAAAATGCTAAGATCTCACCCATTATACTACCAAATTAAAGAGAATAAAAATTAAATTAAATTAAATTAAATTTATACAAAAAACCATTACCATTTATTTATTTATCTATCAAATTCGCTTTTAACAGTAGGCTTTTCTTGGCATACTATGTATTCAGTAACAAGCCTTTGCGAAGATTGATTAATCTGACGATTGTACATATATAGCTTGGTAGCCAGACGCGCGCGTTCGCAGCTCCTTTCGAAATTTGGAACTTCTTTTCACATTTTTATCTATGGATAGAAAATGATTTTAAAATTTTTTACAAAGTTGAAGGCCTACATAGATATTTTCTGCTGTACATTTTTCGTCTTCTTGTTCCCCATTAACAACATCTGTAATCAAACTTATAATTTCATTTTCCATTAGAATATCGTCTTTAAGCATTTCGCCCAGATCGTCTTCATCGAAATTATCGAAACCTTCACCGCCGATGCCACGGGCTAACGAAACGATTTCAGGGAGTGTTAGTTCTTCGTTTTTAATTCTTCCCAATATGGAAGTGAACATAAATTTTACATATTGTTTTTTAAAGGCAGCAATTATGCCGAAGTCTAGCGATTGAGTAAGGCTTGCAGTGTTTGATTTATTTATAATCAGGGGTTTTAATATTTTGGCTCCAGAAGCATTGCTACAAAGTAATAAAGTAACTCTATCTTTTGTAGCTTCAAACTCACTTTGGCTAGGCATTTTTTTCCAAAATAAGCCAGTCTCGTCAGCATTAAATACCTGATCCGGGCAATAACCACCATCTTCAATAATCTTTGCCAAAATTTGAGAATAGTTTCTGGCCGCTGTTTCCACCGATATCTTCAGATTATGAAGTGCGTGACGTTTTACCAATCCGGCTAACCATCCATTGCTTGCAGAAAATTTCGCGCTTCCAATGAGAGACAATGAACAAGAGGGTTCTAAATCCTTAAGCTGATTATAAAAGAGTATGGCTTTCTCTTTAATCATCGCTCCATCAACTGGTATTCGTTTCTTAGTTATGTGTCTTGAGTACGATGTTTGTTTAGCTCTTTCGGTTGTGGCATATCATATCATATGTTCTTTTTTTTTATTTATTTATTTATTAGAAGATTAACTTATAATTAAAATTTATAAGAAACCTATATTTTGCCGTAGCATCAGTGGCCTTCAGCTTAATTGGTATTTACAATGATTAGAATTTAGTAATACTTATGAATTAAATAATTATAATTATGCTTAGAGATTAAATGAGTGTATCGAATTATTTGAGGTTCTATATTTAAATTAGGTGGTATATGTTACACTTTTTTATAAATTTAATGATATTTTTGAACGCATCTGGGTTAGAGAGGGCTAATGCTTCAATTGGATCAGAGGTATTAAAGTAGAGGTTTCTGTTAGTTGCAAAGGCAGAACATTCTGAAAGTATGTGGTGGATCGTGAGTATGGCGTTGGTATTACAAAATTGGCAACATCGTCCCCTGGCAGGGTCGTAGAGATAGGAGTGGGTAAGTTTTGTGTGGCCTATGCGTATTCTGGTGATCTTAATGATATCCAATCGTCTTGTATTGGCTAGTTTGTATTTGTTCAAAAATTCAACAACTGTGTTTCGTTGGTGAACTTGTTTGTACCAAGTGGAGGTTTTAGATAGCAAGCCCAGAAATTTTTTTTTATATTCGAATTTGATAGCTCTTTTTATGTCGTGATGGTTAAAGTTTTGTGTTGTAAACAAAGGCTCTTTGCATGCTTTATATGTTCTATTTATTTCACCTGCACGTTTTTGAATACGCCTTATGGTAGATTCACCTAAACCAAATTCTTTTTCAATAGCTGTGGCTCCTTTACCTTTGGCTATTCTTTTTAAAATTATTTTCTTGGTTTTTAAGCAAATAACATTCCTCTTGGTTTTATTTTTAATCATTTTCTGGATAGTCTGTAAAATTAAAATAGTAGTTCTAAAATTTTATATCTAAATTACAAAGTTACAAATCTACTTACCTTCAATATACGCTTTGAAATAAACCACTTTCACTATAAATAAACTTCTGCCACCTTCGCGTAAAAACAATCAAAAGAGAGTGAGCATTAGGACGATAACACCGTATCATTTCATGGACTGACGCAGCATTTATCTTATGCCATAAAAGCGCATAAAAAAAAATCGCATAAAAAAACCCCAAAAAATCGCACAAAAAAACCGCACATCATTAAGGGGCCATACCCGAAAATGTACCTAACTTACAAAGGAGAATTTTTTAACCCTGTCCGCTGCTAACCGTCTGTATGAACGCCATACCTCAGAGATGGTAAGAGCTCCCCAGTTCAATAGTACGTTTTATGTCTTTATATTTTTAAGATAGGGATATACGTAAGTATAAAAAACCATGGGGTTAAAAGTTCAACAAACCCCAAAATTGAAAATTCGATTGTTTAGAAAATGTGCCACCTTTACAGAGAAGTTATGTGCAGCCCCAGGATAAGGAAAAAACCAAAAAGGTCATTGTACTAACGTGAAAAAACCTAGACCCCCGGGAATTCAAAGATAGTAAAATTTTTATTTTGACCAAGCGTGGTATTTTCAAGACCCCCTCCCCCCCTAAACGGTTCACGTAATTTGGGTATGGCCCCTAACTTTATTAAGTTAGTTTTAAACGTCAAAAGATGTTGCTTGATAGGTCGGCAAATTCAAAAAGACAACTTATCAAACTACCCTCGCACTAAGAACATCATAAACTTTATTAAGTTTTTAACGTTAAAAGTTGCTGCTTGATAGATCTAGTCTCTCTTCCGTGAAATTCGAAAAAACAACTTATCAAACTACCCTCGCATTAAGAACATCATTAACTTGATTAATTCTCTCCATTAAAAATTTACTCAATCGATTAACACACTCTCTAACGTTAAAAAATGTTGCTTGATATAGTAGAAATTTCCCTCGGGAAATTTAAAAAGACAACTCATCAAACTTCCCTCGCACTAAGAACATCATTAACTTTATTTAGTTAGTTTTAAACGTCGAAAGATGTTGCTTGATAGATCTAGTCTCTGTCGGGAAATTCAAAAAGACAACTTATCAAACTACCCTCGCACTAAGAACATCATAAACTTTATTAAGTTTTTAACGTTAAAAGATGCTGCTTGATAGATCTAGTCTCTCTCGGGAAATTTAAAAAAAAACTTATCAAACTACCCTCGCATTAAGAACATCATTCACTTGATTAATTCTCTCCTTTAAAAATTTACTCAATCGATTAACACACTCTCTAACGTTAAAAGATGTTGCTTGATAGATCTAGTCTCTCTCGGGAAATTTAAAAAGGCAACTTATCAAACTACCCTCGCACTAAGACCATCATTAACTCGATTAACATACTCTCTTACGTTAAAAGATGTTGCTTGATAGATCTAGTCTCTCTCGGGAAATTCAAAAAGACAACTTATCAAACTACCCTCGCACTAAGAACATCATTAACTCGATTAACATACTCTCTAACTTTAAAAGATGTTGCTTGATAGATCTAGCCTCTCTCGGGAAATTTAAAAAGACAACTTATCAAACTACCCTCGCACTAAGAACATCATTAACTCGATTGACATACTCTCCATTAAAAATTGACTCAATCGGTTAACATACTCTCAGAAGTTTATTTCTTTCCGCGTATAATGATTATTGAACAGATTGTTGTTGTTGTTACCTGATTGTTGCTTTTATATTATCTCAAGACAGGTTTGCGCTTCAGCATGATAATGCAAAAATATTTTGTATATTAGCTGGTAGCTTGCTTTGCAAAAATATTATGGTATCACTCGCAAACGGTTGCTCTCATGGCGCTGTTCATTGTTTTATTCGCGCTCGTAGTAGCTTTGTTATACTTCGCTGGACGTTGGAGACTCGGCTATTGGCAGCGCCGAGGCATACCACATGATCCCCCCAGTTTTCTGGGCGGCAATTTCGGGGATTGGCCAAAGAAACGGCAGTTTACTATAATTTTCAAAGATGCTTATCAAAAGTTTAAGCACATGGGCGTTCCATTCGCAGGATTCTTCTTTTATTTTACAAAAACCGTCATTATTACCGATCTGGAATTAGTTAAAAAAATTCTCATAAAAGATTTCAACAACTTTGAGAATCACAATTTTTTTCACAATGAAGTTGATGATCCTCTTTCGGCAACATTGATCAGCATACAGGGACAAAAATGGCGCCAACTAAGACACAAACTAACGCCCACTTTTACCTCGGGTAAAATGAAATTTATGTTTCCCACTGTGGTCAAGGTGGGAGAGGAATTAAGCAGGATATTCAACGAAAAGGTGCAGGGTACTAATGGAACGGTGCTTCTAGTTTCGGATCTGGCTGCCCGCTTCACAGCCGATGTAATAGGCACCTGCGCCTTTGGAATCGAATGCAACAGCTTGCGTAATCCTTTAGCTGAGTTTGTGCAAATGGGAAAGCGTGCCATAACAGAACGTCGTTTTGGAGGTCACTTGGATTTCTTGCTCTTTGGTTTTCCAAAACTATCCCGCCGCTTACGCTTGAAGATAACAGTGCAAGAAGTGGAAGACTTTTATATGCGCATCATTCGCGAAACTATCGATTATCGTACTGCCAATAAGATTAGGCGCAATGACTTCATGGACATTTTGATTCAAATGTTTCAAAAATATCAGGATGGCAACGAAGCTGAGGGCTTGAACTTTAACGAGTTGGCTGCACAAGCTTTCATTTTCTTTATGGCTGGTTTTGAAACCTCATCGACCACCATGGGATTTGCTTTGTACGAACTGGCACAGCATCAGGAGATACAAAACAAAGTGAGAGCCGAAGTAAATCAGGTGCTGGTCAAGCACAATAATGAATTTACCTATGAAGCCATGAAGGACATGAGCTATTTGGAAATGGTTATCATGGGTAAGCAAACTAAAAATATTTTATTTAAAAAAAAAAATTAAGGCATTATATATTGTATACTTCAAATTTGTTTAGAAACGCTGCGCAAATATCCAGTACTTGGACAAATGGATAGAATAACGCTTGAAGATTATTCAACTGGAGATCCCAAGTACTACATAGAAAAGGGCACTTGGGTAATAGTTTCAGCGTTCGGCATACACTACGATCCGGAATTTTATCCCGAACCGGAAAAGTTTATACCAGAACGCTTTACAGAGGAAAATATTGCTTCAAGACCCGCATGCACCTGGCTGCCCTTTGGTGATGGACCCCGCAATTGTATAGGCTCCAGGTTTGGACTAATGCAAACTACGATTGGACTAGCCTATATGCTCAAGGACTTTAGATTTAGTGTGGCGCCTGAAACACAAATACCAATACAATTTCTCAATGAAGGTGTTTTGCTTGCCGCTAAGGATGGCATACATGTGAAGGTGGAAAAGGTTTCCTCATAAAAAGTTGTTTATATTATATACACAAAAATAAAACTTTTGTACATTTTTTTGAAAAAAATTTAAAGCAGCTTTGTCAAGCTTATATTATATATATTATTTGTGTGTGCGAGCCACTCCAGCCTAGATTATAAACAGATGTATTCATTATTAAATAGATTGATAGCACTTGAAAAGTTCGTTATCTTTTTATAGTTGACCAAAATTATGGCATCACAATGACACAGAAAATTATTATTTTTTTGGCCACACCCCAAGAGCTTTTTATTGATATAATTTGAAATATATTAATATATTATTATATATATTATGTTTTTGTTTATCAAACAATTTAATTCTCACGATTTCGCTTTCTGTGTTTAGTACAATGCTTTGTTTTTGGGTGTACTCAGTACGTTCTTAAAGATTACGACTATTATGTCATTCTCAGTCTGCCGTCTCTCTCTCGTATCTCTTTTGTAGCTATAAATATGTAAAACTTGTGTATACAACTTACTCAGCAACAAAGCAAGGCATTAATATAATTATTTAATTACAGATACTTTGCTATAGTGCCGAAGACGGTGCGGACAATGGCGGTTCCTCAACTAGCCTTTAACTTGCTGTCAATCATTGTCAGCAATTATGTTGTTCTGGGGTTCTCATTTCAAGACTGTTCAGACGTCTTCATTTTCTGATTTAAGCCATAAATCAGAGATTTTCAGATTTTAGCAGACCACAAATAATGTGAATTAAATTCAAGTTTATGTTTTAAAAAATTCTTACTATGTACATATATGCATACTTAGGTACTCTAAAAATTTGTTCAATTTTTTCCCGAGACCTGTTGTCCGGAAATATTTTTTACATATATTTTAGGCGTCGCTAGATCAGAATCCGAGGTCAAAAAGGCTTCTGATAGTAAAAAAATACTTGTGGCTGTTACTTATGCTACTTACGCAGCCGATGAAGTCTAAGAAAAACTATCGATAGACGTAGAGTTGACAATTATTCGTATGCATTTTGGGAGTCGCAGTTTTGAGCCAAACTTGCAGCTGTTTTTCGGCCAAGAGAAAGAAATTGTTCATGCCACGATGGATAAATACAAATATTGGGTACACGTCCCGATGGCATTTTTTGGTAACTTACCCAAGGCATACACTATACAACGTGTCGTACGATAGGTCTGTTTATCGAGCTGTATGTGGTGTATACAAACGATACAGCAGACAGTACAACCACATTTTAAAATTTCACTTGTAAACAAAACGTTGTGAGCTGAGACGGAGTCAAAAATAATTGCATGTGCTATAATTACAAGGAGTTTGACCAATATGATGAAGAGGAGGAGCAAAACCAAAGGCCAGGAGTAAAAATGAAGAAATTCGTCTAACGAAGCCAAAGAAATACGGAAAAAATTTTGTGAAAAAATAAAAAAATTTGAATGCAATAAATTCTTCATGAAAATTTAATATTTTTTGTTTTATTTTTTTCATAATTGGAGTATTCTTAGAATTAGTGAATATGTAATAACAAATTAAATAAATCAGTTCTCATAATTGGAGTATTCTTACAATAAGTAAATATGTAATAACAAATTAAATAAATCAGTTCTCATAATTGGAGTATTCTTAGAATTTACAAATTTTCATGTGAAATATTTAAAAGGTAGTATTGAAATTTTGAATTTTGTGAATCAAATGATATCAGATATAGTGCGGCACTTCTATTGCAAATGTTAATTCATTTAAAATTTTTCAATAACAGTGACAAGATTGAAAAATTTAAAATTAGTTAGCATTTGCAATAGAAGTGCCGCACTACATCTGATACCATTCGTTTCACAAAATTCAAAATTTCAATAGTAATCATTTAACAGGTCTGCTACACTGCCGTAAATTTTTCTGGTGCCGCTGGATTAGCAAAGGTTGTAGCAAAAGACAACGGTCCGCTTGCCAAAAATCTATCAGAGTTTGGGTTATGATGAAACGATGTTACAGGTGCCGCTGTCTTTGGAAACGCATTAGCGAAGGTTACAGGGCCGCTTCTCATGAATTGCCTTGACGTTGAATCATCATTGAAACAGACGGGAGGAGCGCCAGCTAAGACATGGGGCTGCGAGCATTGAAATGATTTTGATTCGTCCGTATATATAAACGAGTTTGTATTTGTTGAAAGCTGCTGTCGTCTATGAAAGATTCCGTGCTTGACAGAATTTCACTGACGCTTCTCACTTTATAAATCGTTAATGCATTCAATCGTCCGACCATCAATATTTCGTCGATTACGCGTTTTGCCAGCAGCTGTTGTTCCTTCTCCATGCTCCTGTACATATGCGCCCATCCGTATAAGAATGCGCTAGCTTCGTCTTCATTTTTTGGCATTTTAGCTGGAGATTCCAGGTGCTGTGCTACTGATTTAAAAAAACTGATCCTTGCATCAGCAACACATGCCTTCCTAGACACCCTTTTCGAACGCTATTTGTGGAAAAACAACAATTTGTTTACTATGGGTTATGAGATTTGTGTTTTTAATACATACCACATTCAGAGAAGCAGCATCTTCATCTGGACTAAAACTTGACCGCCCAGGCAGCGGGAGTTCCAAATGGCGCAAAAATTCAAATTCATCAAATACCACAGATTCGAGACATACACGTCTTCGGCAGCGGCTCCAGACCGCTCACTTTTCAAAACTTTCTTTAATTCCCGTTTGTATGATGTGCGATATTTGCAATTTTCTTTCTTAAGTCGTCCATTGTGGCATCACTTTTAATTTTTTTTATACTGTTCCATTAAGTTAAGATAGCACTTGTTGCGCACATATTTATTTTTATAATTGGCACTTTTGCCGTTTCACAATTCTGGCATACTTTTATACGCTTCAATGAAGCTACGCATTCTGCAGTGTCTTCCATTTTGCTTATTTTAATTTTATAAAGTTTTAATTTGTAAAATATTGCCGGCACAATGCGCTCAATTATTTCGATAAACTCAAAAAATAATTCCAATAGGCACATACACGATGCGACCGTCTGTACGATTAGCCAAAAAAATCAAAACTTTTTGATTTTTCGTACGACCGTCGTACGCCTTCATACAGCAGCACCACACACAATGCAATGGAAATACAACGCGCTCGATAAACAGTCTCGCTGTACAGCACATTGTATAGTGTATGCCTCGCTTTAAGTTTAATTTTTAATTTTAAAGACCTTCAAATATGGCTTCAACTGTTTTTGCATATCGATATACATTTCACCCATCGATAAATATGCCACCTGTCAGCACTGCATGGGAAACAGCTGTTAATTTTCCACAAGTTGGCAGCCTCGTTTCTATTAGTTACAAATTATGCTTAAGGCCAAGTGTTTGTGATTTAATCAATAAAAATTAGGTAATAAGTTTCTAAATTATGTTTAAGTATCTAAGACAACCTCTGCGCGTGGCTGCCAGCAGCTTAAATCGTTATGTCAGCGGCAAACCTACAGCCACAGCTGCAGGAAGCAATCAATTGATTGAGGTGACCAAAGCGTTGAATGGCTGGGAGCGTAAACTCAAGGACGCTGGCGTCGAGGACACTGAATTCAATTTAAAATGCATAGTATCACGCGTGCTAGAGCGCAAATTTGTATGTTTCATACATCATTAACGTGTCAAGCCTTTAAACTAACCTCACTTTTGCAATCCATACAGAACACCGTGCCTGATAACTTTGCCAATGTTTACTTCAATGACAGCCAGTTGCGTGACTTTGAGCGCTTCTGTGAGGCACGATGTGCACGCATGCCGCTGCAGCATATCATTGGCGAATGGGATTTCATGGACATAACACTGAAAACAGCTCCAACTGTGTTTATACCCAGACCGGAAACGGAAGAGTTTGTGCGTTTGGTCATTGAGAAGTATAGCCAGGAAAAGGATCCTGTGAACATGCTAGAAGTAGGTTGTGGTTCCGGCGCTATGTCATTGGCCATACTGCATGCGCTGCCGCATATTAATTCTACCGCAATTGAGCGCAGCAAAGCCGCCACTGCCTTAGCCTGGGAAAATGCCAATATGCTGGGCATGCAAGAGCGTTTTAAGGTCTACAATCACACTATGGAGGAGAACCAATACATGCCCGAGCAGTTTAAGGATGCTAAGTATGATTTGATTATAGCCAATCCGCCTTATGTAAAGACCGAAGAATTTCAGTATTTGCATCCAGAAGTTGTGGTGTAAGTTTGTGAAGATTTGCTGTAGTTAAATATTACATGTCCAATTTCTCTTTCCGTTGCAGTTATGAGAATCTAAACGCTTTGGATGGCGGTCCGGATGGCTTGCGCGTGGCGCGTCTGGTCTTTGAACTAGCCTGTCGTCATTTGCGTTCAGGCGGCAAGCTCTGGCTTGAGCTGGGCAATGAGCATCCGCCGCTGGTCAAGACCATCATGAATCTAAAGTATGAAGGGCGTTTGCGTTTCTTGGCCAGTTATTATGATCAGTATAAACGTGAACGTTTTGTTGAAATTGAAAAGGTTTAAGCCAGATGCAGACATACCAGCAACGCTTGAATAATTAGTACAATTAGTCTATAACCAATGCACTTAGTCCTATATGCATTTAGCTGTGATTTTGACCTACACACACAACCAATGGATATGGATTTAGACACACATAAACCTTATTGCCCAGAGGCTCATTAATATATGCAAGATTTATGCTCATATACAATTATGGTATGCAGCGCTTTTGCATGTATGCATATACAATTGTATATGAGTTTATGTATTGTACCTTTATGTGATTTGCAATTCGCTCGTGGCACTTAAAAAGTATACCTAATTTTGTAGTACAACAAAGTGAATTAATGCACTTAATTTTATTGGTTTTCATAATTCGTGTACTACAAAATCGATAACATCAGTTGGGACTTTGTTGTGACTGCACAGTGGTTAAATTGTAATTAAAATGTTAAAAAAATTCTTAAATACTTAAAAAGTTTCAAGTGGCCACTTGCAGTTAAGTAATTTAATAAATTGTTATTTATTAAAAATTTAGCGCAATAAAAAGTAAAGTAAAAAATAAAATTTGAAAATTCAGATAAAAAATAAAATAATTAATGAAAATTTAAATTAAATGATTGATTAATTTAATAAATTCTTATTAAATCAATTTTAATATAATACATATTTGTATTTTAATAACTTTTGTTTTTGGAAAATATTTTTTAAATAATTTAATATCTGTAATATATTGATGATTATGATACATTGGTGCGGCAGTAATGACTTTTAAACAAATACGAGGAAGTTTTGGATATTATCTTCAGCACAATCTGTAAGTATATTTTTCGTATCAGTTTAAAATCTATTAAAAAAGGCTATGATTTTTTTAATTTAAACTTTTTTTTATTAATAAGTACATACCAAGATTTTGGTTTAAAAAAACTAAAATCATTTATATTCAGTTTAAATCTATCATAAAAAGATTTGTTCGAACATTTTTTTAGAGTTTCAAAATAAAATTCAAGCCAAAACATGCTAAAATATTCTAATACCATTTGGTTAGTACCAATTTGGTGGTTGCTACTCTATTGTTGCAAAAGCTGCAGAATGACAACAGGCGCCGTAGCCGGCTCAGAGTCGGAACAACAACCAGCACGGAGATCAAAAATAAAAAGATAGAATTCTTTATAATTTTGAGTTTAAAATTATGCAAAATCAAACGTTTTTGGTAAACTTCCAAAAGTTATACAAATTTTACAAACTTATTCTTTTTTTGGGAGCAACATTTTCAGCCTTTACGTGATACTTGCCGGGATGCCATAGCGCCAATTACTACGGCTTTTGTCTGAGATGCTGCTTTGGAGCAGCTAGTTCTTTTCGAATATTTTCAAGAAATTCGCGAAATCTATAAAAATACCCTTGATTTACGAACATTTCATTTGCGTATACTTAATATAACGAAGAAAGTTTTTAAAACTGAAGTTTCTTAACTTAAGAACTGTCTTTTTCGTAAATCTATAGTTTCATCTGGAAATAAATACTCAATGGATGAAACTGTCGGTTCTATTAAACTTAGAGTCATGATTCAAAGATCGATATTGTTTCAAATTGCTGGAAAACTATTTATCGTAGAAAAGTGATGGAGGACTTATTTTGTAGATAATTTCAATTACTTTAAGAAAATATATGGGGAAAATTTCCGAAAAAACATACTTGTTTTGAGATATTTGCAAATTTATTAAAAATATATAAAAATGTAATGTATTTCATTTCAAAAAACTTAAACTTATTGAATTAAAAAAAAAAATTCCAAAATATTTAGCAAAATTCACAAATTTTAAAAATTTAAAAAAGATTTAGTAAAAAGTATGTTAAGTAATGTTAAGGCTTTTGACAAATTAGACTTATTTACTTAAAAAATTAAAAAAATATATATTAAATTTAAAAAAAAATTTTCAAAATATTCAGTAAAATGTACAAATTTCATATATATTTCTAAGAAAATGTGATAGTACAAATTTTTTTAAGATCCTTATTAACAACTTAGATTCAAAAACATTATTCAAAAATATTCAGTGCAATTAAATAAAAACTTAAAAATTTTATTTTTGAATAAATTAAAATTTTTACGAGGAAGTTATTTTTACCTATTCTGGGCTCAATAGGAAAGTACCTCCTCTTGAATACAACTTTTGGGGTTTTTGTCATGTGGGCTGGCACTACATTTTTCGTTTTAAAATAATCTAGTTGGATAAAGTACTAACAATGCAGATCGATTCATTCATTCATAAAAAAAAAAAATTATTTCCCAAAATGTTTGTTTTCAAATTTAAAAAATAAAAACGCGTTTTTTGCACTTAAAGGCCTATACGCACAATGCAAAAAAATTTCGCACGGAATGACAAAACCATATAAAAAAAAAATCCCATTTGGATATCCCACTCTGCCTATAAGGAAAAGGAATTAGAAATTATCTATTTTTTTTTATTTTTAAGTCATTTATTTTTGATGATATCTGAAAAACATCAAAGTTTTCTAATGTTCAGGGTATTATCAATAATAATAATATTTCAAAACTTTGTTGCAATATTCAAAATTTTGTTATCATTGTTTTTGTTTACACACGGGGTTTTTGATTCCATTATTAACCCCTAGCCCCTATTTTTGAGACTACCTCAATAATAAAGTCATAGACTCAGTCAACAAAATTGGGTCTCCAAGCAAACCATAAATTTTGTTATGTTTAGATAATTTGCAAAATAACCAATTCTCATCACCTCTACCAAACCAGTTTTCAAATTATATCTTATCAAAGAAACGCCAGTTTTAGTAGATGATAAGAAATTCTCTTGTTGAAATATACCCTACTGGGTATATGTAGGCCTATTAAGTAACCGATATGTGAACTAAATATTATTTAAATTTAAGAAAAATCTTGTTAAAACGTTTTTCCAACAATTTAGCCGGCAAGGCGTTCATTTCGAATAAAAAAATAAATAAGGCCTTTTTTTCAAAACCCAAAGATTGAATTCCACAATTTTGTAAATAAGTTTTTTCTAAGTTTTCTCAATTGAATTGATTTCAAGCCTTATTTAAAAAAAAATAGCTCTAAAAGGACTTGGTGTTGATTATTTCAAATTTGAAATTTTGCGTTTTTAATTTGTAAATTATTTCGAACTATTAAATGAAATTTTCAAAACTGATTTTTTTTATCACGAACTTTTTGGAGATATTGTTTAAAACAATGCTTCTTTCGAAATCAAGTAACTCTTGGAAAAGAATTTAGTCTAAAACAGTGGTCGGCAAGTATACACTCACTTTTTTTTTTGCGTATGTATTGTACGTTGCTAAGCAACAGACACGCAGTTGATGGTGCGTGGCTTCGGCTCTTGTTGTTGTTGTTGACGTCGAGCAACGTCAGCGTCGCAGTACGTCACTGCGGCAGTGAAAATTTCAGTACAAAAAGCACTCACACATGCATTACGTGTGTCGACGTCGCCTTAGCCTATGCGCTAGGGATAGGGCCGTGCCGACCACTGGTCTAAAATTAAATTAATTGTAGGAAAAAAAAACTGGGAAATTCGATTGCGCCCATCTTTTTCCCGTCTTTATCCCATCACAACTTGATCATTCTACAGTTTCAAAGGGATCTGCGGGATCACTGTCTTAATCGCTTCGGTTGGCCCTATTATTCTGCAGGGATTTGACATAAGAATAATGTACCTTGCTGTCTAGTGTTATAAACCATTTTAATACTTACTAAAAAAAGCTAAAAAGAGTATTTCACAATTTGGTGAAAGACAGCGATTTGCTTATCTAATCAATAATTATAAATGCCCAAACTCATACATTATGTAAAACCAAGCTAAACAAGCTAATCATTAAATTGATAAACAATAATTATATATTTATTTTTTTTTTATAAGCATTTTTTCATGGTGAAATCTTTTCCACCTTTAGATGAATGCCATTCTCCGCGGATAGCAAAAAGTGTTTTACGTTCAATTTCATGGGTACTTGTGTTTCAGGCGCTACACTAAATCTGTAGTCCTTAATTAGGTAGGCAAGTCCAACCATAGTTTGCATAAGTCCAAATCTGGAGCCTATACAATTGCGGGGTCCATCACCAAAGGGCAGCCAGGTGCATGCGGGTCTTGAAGCAATATTTTCCTCTGTAAAGCGTTCTGGTATAAACTTTTCCGGCTCGGGATAAATATCCGGATCATAGTGTAAGCCCAGAGCAGAAATTATTACCCATGTTCCCTTCTTTATAAAGTACTTGGGATCCCCTGTAGAATAGTCTTCGGATGTCACACGATCTAGATGACCTAGTACTGGATATTTGCGCAAGGTTTCTGTTGGAATTTTAAATTGTATTGCTTGCTACAGTTGCTTTATGGATCTCTGAAGTAGACTTACCCATAACAACCATTTCCATAAAGCCCATGTCCTTCATGGCCTCATAAGTTAACTCATTTTTGTGCTTGCTCAGCACCTGCTCGATTTCTTCTCTTAGTTTGCTTTGTATCTCCTCATGTTGTGCCAGTTCAAACAGCGCAAATCCCATGGTAGTCGATGAGGTCTCAAAGCCAGCCAAGAAGAAAATAAATGCTTGTGCAGCCAACTCATTAAAGGACAAACCCTCCGCTTGGTTGCCATCTTGATGTTTTCGATACATTTCGATCATAATATCCATAAAATCATTGCGCTTAACTTTTTGCTCCACGCGATAATCAATGGTTTGACGTATGATACGGAAATAAAAGTCCTCCACATCTTGAACAGTTTGTTTCATATGTAAACGACGTGCAAGTTTGGAGAACCCAAAGAGCATGAAATCCAAGTAACCGCCATAGCGTCGGGTCACAATGGCACGTTTTCCCATGCGCACAAACTCCGCCGAGGGATCGTTCAAGCTATTGCAATCAAGTCCAAAGGCGCAGGTGCCTATGACGTCAGCTGTAAAGCGAGCAGCCAGATCCGTAACCTCAAGCACTTGAGAATTAGCACCCTGCAGTTTTTGGCTGTATATCTTGCTCAGTTCCTGCCCAACTCTGACCACAGTAGGCAACATAATTTTCATTTTACCCGAAGTAAAAGTGGGCGTTAGTTTGTGTCTTAGTTGACGCCATTTTTGGCCCTCAATGCTGAACAAGGTCGCGGATAGAGGATCATCTACTTCATTGTGAAATGTATTGCGATTCTCAAAGTTATTGAAATCTTTTATTAAAACCTTTTTGATTAGCTCCAAATCCGTAACGACTACTGTTTTGGTGAAGAAAAAGTAAAATCCCGCAAAGGGTCCTTCACTGTGCTTGAACTTATCATATGTATCCTTGAAGATCATAGAAAACTGCCGTTTCTTGGGCCAGTCGAAATTTCCTTTTGGAAAACTGGGTGGATCGTGTGGTATGCCACGAAGCTTCCAATAGCTGTGCCTCCAGCGTGCAGTGAAGTACAACAAGGCCGCAACAAGCGCGATCAAAGTTAGGAACAGTGCCATCGGAGCTGAAATTTTGGACTGAATCGTATAAACTTCTAGGGCTGTGTAAGTGGCTAAAGCTTATTATAGTTAAATATACAAAAAATTATATACAAAGCTTTTCGGTATCAGCATGACGCAAGCCGGTTATGAGATATTACGAATTGTTTTCATAGATTACTTGGGTCCAACATGGTCGTTACTAACAAGGGGGTTGGCTAGAATATCAAAGAATAGGTACAACTTTTTGCGCACGTTGAAAATGATTATAAAATCGTTTGCAAAGTTTACATCTCCAAGGTTAAAATAAAAATAATTTATATCTTTATTTATATTTTTACTATAGCTTTTTGATAAAACTAATTCATTTAAACAAACTCCATTTTATGTTGAGCGTCTTTGTACTTTGATATTTTGTCATAAATCCTTCAAACTTTGAGCATTTCGGCCGACAGATATGTCAAACCGGATATTCTATTTTAGGCCTTCATCAATTTGACATAAAATCGAGATTCTACAAACAATTTTTTGTTTACGCCCTAAGATGGCGCCAGCAGTAACACTATGTGTTCTGTTTTGCAAAAATAAGTTTGAAATGGTTTACTGAGCACTCGTCTGCCCATTAAACGTTGCTAATAAATTGTTATAAAATTACCTATCAACTGCCGTTTAAACTTAATCAATATTACGCTCTAAAGTTAAGATAGTTGAAAAAGTTGAAAAAATATTTATTATAATTTTAAATATATATTACTTCTGGGAAATTTTAAAATTTTTGATTTCCGAAAATCGTGAGGAATTACATTTTCTTGTAAAATATATAACAAAATTTATAAAATTTAGAAATTTGTTTTCGATCAAATATCGACTGGTAGTCAGAAGTACCTTTAAAGCAGAGCTCGCAAATAACAGTAGAACGTTTTTCGTTGTCCAAAAATAACTCTTATTTACTGACTCTTTGAGCAACGTGTCAGAGATCAACCGTTCACATTGCTCTTTTAATGAATCGGTCTGCGTTCCAATTTTTTTGTTTCCAACCGTTTTGTCGCGAGCGAAAAATTAAAGGTCTTTTGCGTTTGTATGCGTGTATGTGAGTGAGGCGTCTGTTTGGGCTTGTTAGTAACACCACAGCGCATGCATTAGCTTGTGTGCCAGCTAGTATAGGGTTCTCCAATAAGAGGTGTTATTTTAGTGTTCAAAGAAAAATGTCATTTTTTGAGATAAATGATCGGATGTTTATTTCATAATAAAGTGAAAGGTATGCCGTTAATAATGAAAAACAACATCAGCCGAATGGCCACCATGACCACGCCTACAGGACCATATCCTTTTCATGAAATTTTCCATAACCAAATTGCAAAGTGGCTGCCCTATGTCCTCGATAGGTCCAATGACCCCGCCGGACTATAAACCGCACCAAACAGTCACACGTTGAGGATGCAGAGGCTTCTCAACAATAACTCTTGGGTTTTACGAGCCCCAGATGCGACAATTTTGCTTGTTGACGTAGCCACTGAGGCGGAAATGGGCCTCATCAGTCAAGATGATTTTTCAATGGAAGATTTTCACCATTTTTGTAGTGAATTTTAATAATTTCAATGCCAAATGTCAAAGAATAAAAGCTTTAAAAGTGACAGCTACCGAAATACCGGGTGATTCAAGATAACACCTCTTGTTGGAAAACCCTATATTTTTGCTTGCTTCTCTCTCTCTCTCACTTTTTTTACTCTCACAAAATTTATGATCTTAATCAGAGCTGGGCAGCCCATAGCCCAAACGGGCACTTTTTGTTCGTGCGCTTATGGCAGAACGCTCTCTTTTTGCCCAGCTCTGATCTTAATAAACTCTCTATTACTCTACCATGTTAATTCTACCATGACCACAACGCAGCATTCTCAACAAAGCAAATTGAAACGTAAAAGACCGATTGCGCTGAGCATTTCATTTTTTCGGTCATCTGCTGATGCTTAATGTGCGAGCGCTCAATCGGTTCGCTCTCTCGGAAAGACCGTAACAAGAATAGCTCAACTGAAAACAATCAACTGAAAACCGAAATAAAGAGAAGCGAAGTGTTATGCTCAGAGAGAGAGCAAGCGTGCATGGTTTTTTCGGTTATATTAGCGTGTAGACCGCAAAGCAAAAAAGTTTAAAGCAGTGGCGGATCCACGGGGGTGGTTTTCGGGTCCGGATCCCCTAAAAGTTGTAGAAATAGGTTGAAAGTCTTTTGCAAGTTCTGGTATATATACACTTCGTAAGTTTGTTAATTCATAGCAAAATCTCTCCTCATATCCACTCTGGAGAATTTCATGGCTAACACTTACACTATTAAAGCCAACCACACTTAGAGATAGCGCCAGGAATGACCTGGTTTGTATCGAACGCTCCTTTAAAACAATTAAACTGATACTTATAAGGAATATCTTGAAGAAAATCACAGCACAGAGCCTTCATACATCCTAGAACATTAGGCTTTAGCACTGTCTGACCTCCGCCTAAAATTTCTTAAATCGAATCAAAACTAAAAAACATGTAGATTTAAATTTCTCAATCCTGGTAACTTCAAATATATAACCTTAATTAATCAACAAGCTGAAGCCAACAAAATTATCAGGTCGACTTATGTGAGCCTAATAAGCCAAGCAGTCTTGTTCTTCTAAAAATCTCTCATTTCGTCATGCTTCCTTCAATACTCTTAAAATCCTCAAGCTATCAATGCAAAATTTGACGCAAATAAGTGTTTTTTTTATAAAGTGTATTTGGGACGTGTCCTACAGTTGGTGGGACAACATCGCATATTTTATTTTATTAGAACTTCATTTTTTTTCCCCATTTTTATTTACAATCTGTTCAAAAACAATCAGTAAATTGTATAAAATTATTTAAACAGTGACAGGAGCAGCTTGTCTCCATTGAGACTAGGTGCTGTATGCGTACTAGTTAGTTATTATAAGTATAAATAACAAAAAAAAGAAAATTCCGAATAAAAATCTACTTGAAAGATCAAGCACAAGAAATCATTTAAGTCTTCCGTAGATTTGACTATTATTGTTAAATTTAGGGCTAGATTACTGCTATGGTCCAATGCTAAATTTGCTGACTTCTTTAACATAGCAAATGTTCAGATCCTTGTGAATTTCGGCATTTGAGGAATTTCAGATCCGCATAACCGATCCGATGGACACTTCCCTTTTCTCAAAGCAAATGTAGTTTGGACGGATTTCTGCGAGCTTACTACCATCTTCCATTCGGTTAACCATTTCTCTAACAAACTCAACTGAGACTGCAGATGTTGAGATGCTTCCACAGGATATGCGCTAGAAGCAACAATCGCTTGAAATCGGCATATTGGATGTGATTATAGTGTAAAGTACTGGAGCCAGTACACGTCCTTGAGGAACTCCTGCGTTTATACAATGAAGCGAGGATGAATCACATTGTTTTTGGACGTAAAACCTACGACCCTTTAGGTATGATTTTATTAGCAGGTAGAATGGAGCAGGAAGCCAAGATTTTATCTTATATAACAGGCCATTGGGCCAAACCCAAAGCATAATTGTTTGTTTTTAAGAGAATCCGTAATAATGTTGACTATTCGATGACATTGTTCAATAGTTCCATGACCTTTCCTGAACCCAAACTGATGTTCCGGTATGATGGCTAGTTCGTCCAGTGTTGGTAACATTCTTTTCAAAAGAAGTTTTTCAAATATTTTCGAGAAAATTGCTAGCAAACTAATCGGCCTATATGAGGAAATTACATTATAAGGTTTTTTCGGCTTCGGAATCATAATTATCTCGGTATATTTCCATTGAGTAGGGTAGTAATCCAGACGTAGCATAGCGTTGTAGATATAAGTTAACAGGCGGATGCAATTTTGGGGAAGGTTTTTAATTGTTATCCCATCAATTTTGTCAAATCCTGGCGATTTATTATTGTTAATACATTTTACCATCAGAAATAGTAATTCTACGAATTGGTAAGCTCATCTGACAAGGCTTGTCTAAAAAGCTGTCGACGACATTTTCTACATCTGAATCTCTTATTTCATTAGGCTGAAACGTAGACTGTAAGAATTGTGCAAAGCCTTAACTTTTTCATTCAAAATTTGGTTTTTACTTAGTTTCTTAATTTGTTTTAATTTTTACACAAGCCATAAACAATATGACTTGGCTTTATAATTTGGTTGTTTATCGAAAAATAAAGACATATATATATTGATTTGTTGTACAACCATACAAAACTTCATACAACAACCATATATACGCTGCAATCGATAACCCGATCGATAAAAAACCAAGTTGTACAAACAATCGTGTAGTGTATGGCTTGAGTTATATAAGATTTGTAGCCCCAATATTTCCTATGATAGGGAATTAAATGTTTTGTTGTTTTTTAGTTTTCTTTAAATATAAAAAAAATTAATTTGAAAAAAAAAATATTTTATAAAAATTTTATAATTTTATTTTAGAAATTTGCAAATAAATAAAAAAAATGAAAGTTTCAATGGCTAAATGTTTTCAGATTTTAAGCCTCCGAATTATTTGCTCAAATTATTGTTGCCTTAAAAAACCCACGGCGACAAAAATTTGAAAGTGTTTAAGAAATTTATAAAATTTTTATATTTTTTATTGCCCTCGTAGTATGCAAACAGTCAACAGCTTCTTTTGCTTGAAATTTTGCTAAGTGTAGCATAGTTGCGTTCTCCAAAATTTTCTGCTGCAATTATTTTAATTAGTGACCACTGTACACGTGTTTTGTTTGGAATTAGCTAAGGTTTTCGTCCATACAGTTTCGCTCTCTCATTGATGCAGCTATTGTCATAGCTATATACATATCACATAATATATATCATATATATTGTATAGATATTAACTAGTAACAAATTCCAGTCCCCCGCAACGTTGACAGACCTTGTCGCCCAAATTGCCACTCAAAACGATGCGCACATGTTGAGCGCCTTGTCCTAGAACTCTGCTTGCACACTTGTCGCGCATTAATAAAACTTTCAAAAAAAAACAAGCAGAGAGCGTTGCAGTTGGCGTCGCTGCTGCTGCGCTGCTGCTACTTCACTCATGTCAATTATTTTTTTCAGGTATAGAGACATTGACCAGCACACCAACAACAGAATTGAGCGCGCGCAAAAGCCACCCACGCAGCCTCTTGTGCTCTCTGTCTCTCGTTCTTAGGCTAACTGGCGCTTGTAAACATTCCAGTGAGCTTTCACTCAATTTGCCGAATGGATGCTGTGCGCAGCTTTCGTGTGGCCAAAAAGCTTTTGCTGCTTGTTGTTGTCTGTGTCTGTGAGGCTGTGTGTCTGTGTCAATGTTTGCTTGTATGCGTGTGAGCTACTCCGGTCCATGGCCGTGTGAAAAGCTGCGTTGAGCGCATTAAGTCGTTAGGGTACAACGAGTCAGGACGCCATTTTGAATTGACGCGGTTAGTTTTTTGCGTGTATGTACCGTTAGAGTGCCCAACAATAACAACAGCGACCAAAAGCGCAAAAGATACAAGATACAGCATAGATCAAAAAAATATATACACAATAAATGTAAGCAAAAGTTTCAAAGTAAATTAAAAAGAAAGAAATTCAAAGAAATTGTGAAACTTGCAAAAATTCAAAAAAAAAAAAAAATTAATAAAATAATTTACGCGTTGTCACGGTGCGTTTGTGTGTGTGTATGCGTGTGTTGTGCTGTCAACTTCTAACTTCATCTTATTGCTATTGCCGTCTCTCAGTGCGTGCGAGTGCGTGTGTGCGTGTATGTGTGTGTATGTGTATGCTGTGCATGTGTATTAGTTCTTTGTAAAAACTTCAATTCAGTGTGTTCACAATAACAACTACAACAAAATCACAAATATTAAAGAAAAAACACAGCAAATTTTAAAGCACATACTTATATATATAAAATACAAATACACACAAGAAAAAAATTAAATTTTTAAATCAATAACTCTGCATATAAATTAAAGGCTTAAAATGTATTTATAAAAAGGTAAACATTAAACTCTATTTTTATAGCATTTAAACCATATGTATATAGTTGCTTAAATTTTATTATGTTTGTATATCCTTAAAGCCTGCAGTTCTTGTGGCTGTGCTTTGGCTTTGTGCAACAGCTTAAAAGTATGCTATGCTTTTTTTTTTTTTGTTTTTGGGTAATTGTTGCGCTTATGTGCAGTGTGACCAAACAACAGCAAAATGAACAAAAATACAAAAAATAAAATGGAGTTGTGCCAAAAATCGCAAAATTATTTTAATTTTTATGTTATTGAAAAGTTAGTGTTCATGTGTTTATTTTATGATAAATTTTATTAATCAAGCCTTTTTAAATTTACACAAAATTATTAATAGTACAATTAAGCTGCGCTAAAATTCTCTAGAGTTTGTGTCCAAAATTTGCTCTTTAAATATTTTTATTCATGTGCTTTTGTGATAAATTTATAACGCTCACAAAGAGATATTTCTGGCTCTTTAATGAAATGCTTTTGGACTAAAATTCGCTCAATATGAAGCCTAATTGTTAAAAAATATTTAAATCTGGACAAAATTTCTTGCCGTTGGATAATTATAAATTTTGAACGCTGACCTGTTTCTGAGCTGTCAGCATAATATTTTAAGGCTGAAATTATATTACAAGAAATATAAGTCTTCGACGTGTTTTCTACAAGTTTAAATTCGTTACAAAGAGATTTCTGGTACACCACCAAGCTGCTTGCACGCTCTTTGTCAGCAAAACTAGCTACAGAGTGCAGCAAATTTAATTTAATTAAATTTAATTATTACGCACTTAAAATGCTATAATTTGAAATATTTTCCAAAGCTTTGTCCAATTGTTATTAGGATATACATATTTGCAAAGCTGGCAAAAATATTTCTAGCTTATCAATGGAATGCTTTTAAGAATATGCTGCTTCGCTCAAATTCGTTTGAAAGAGAACTCTGGCACGTCACTAAATAGCTACAAGCTAGCTACAAAAAGCTACTAATTTTATTTGGCGTTAGTTTTGGCTCAATTTGAAATATACTTCAAAGCTTTGCCAAATTGTTTATAATGGTTTGGTATGGGATTTTGTTTTTTTTTTTTTTAAAAGCACATGCGGCGTATGTGTTATATTTATTGTGCTAGGCAAAGTGCCAGCTGTACATAGACTGTTGCATCTACAGTGGGACTGGGCGCAATGAAATGTGCATGAAAATATTTGTATGTTTATATTTATGCCTTACTATTTGTATGAGACCCAGTTGTAGAGGTTAAATAAACGAAAAAAATGAATGAAAAATATATTTTTTTTAAATTAAATTTTTTTAGTCTTTTTTTTATTTTTGCTTTATCTGGTTGGGTGTAGAAGCGACATGATTTTTTTTTTTAAATAATTTAATAAGATTTTTAATAAGTACAAAATCTTTTTTTTTTGGTTTCTGCACAAGTTTTACTTATTGCAAAGATTATAGCATTAAATAAAATAAATTTTTATTCGATTTTTAGTGGTCTATTACAAAAATTAATCAGAAAATTGTTAGAAAACAACTAGGCGATAAATTTGAACTTTTTGAATTTAGGTTTTCACTCAAAAATTTTACTTGCTTAAACCAAAAATGAATAAGAACTTTTTAAAAAAAAAACAAGAAAAAGTAAAAAAAAAATAAAGCGATTTTTTGTAATTTTTTTTAATGAGCTGACATTATTTTAAAATTTATTTTGTGGTATTTAAAAAAAAAAATAAATAAACTAAAAATGCAGAAGACGAAAACGGCGAGAAGGAGGAATTTAAGTTTTACATACATGTTTTTTTTGTTAAGTTTACACAAAATGAATTTTCTGGTGTTTTAAAAAAGTTAAAAATTTTCTATATACACGAGACACCTTTGATCATTTTAGTTTCTTAAAACAAAATGGAATTACAACTTTTCAAAAATAATTTTTTTGTAATTTTCTTTTAATGATCTGACATTGTTTTTGAATTTAGTAGTATGTATTTTAAAAAAGTGAATAATTTAAAACAAAAAAGGCTAAAAGACTTGTTTTTTTTAAATTTTTTTTTGGCTATAAATAATAGAAGCTGAAATAGTTGTTTGCAAATAAAAAAAAGAAATTACGAAAACTCATAAAAAATCTAAAAATTGCCCAAAATAATTTTTTTTTTCGCGAGTCGTAGGCCATTGTTGCTAGAAGACTAGTTCTTAATTATATTATGGCATAATATATAAATTAATATATTTAAATTAATAAATAAAAATAAACAAATAATTTTTCCCTATTTTGATAAGTTGTATCATGTAAAATGTTGAAATTCCAGCATTTGTTATAGATTCTAAAATTTTAAAAAAAATCAAGAACGTACACATATAATTTTTTTTTTTTTCATTTTTATAAGGTCTATCACAAAATTTTAGGTCCAGCATTTTTTAATAATTTTATTTTAATTTTTTTTTGCAAAAATGATGTCAATATGTCTTAGATAAAATTTTCATTTTTTTAAGAATAAAAATAGCTCAAATAGTTTATTTTAAATAAAATTAGCCTTTTTTACGTCAGGATTTTGAGATATTTGAGGTTATTTACCCGAAAAACGGCGTTTTTCCTACTTTTGAGGTTATGTACAGGGTGCAAATACTTTTTGTGGTCCGTCACTCCAGTTACATAATTTGCCCTTTAATTTAAAAGTTCAAGCGATCATTTACGATTTTTTTCTCAAAGATATGGCTATTCAAAGTTACGAAGTATATCCCTCGATACAGCAAATTACTTTGGGAATGACCCATAACTTTCCAACAACTAAACCATGTTGGTCTGTGCTATTGATATTAATTATTTTGAGCTCCAATCATCTTAGTTTTAGTTGGCTTTAAAACTTATTTTCAGTCCGTTTATACCAGAACTCAAGCAATATATCTTGAAAGAAAATCTATTTGATCTATTTTGATAATTTTATATTTTTGAGTTTTTTCAGAAAATTTTACTGGGTTTAATAAAAATAGTTGATGGTCTTTAAAAAAGTTCCCAAAAAAGGAAAATGTGTTTTTTGAGAGTGGGTATAAAGCTGGACAATTTTGACCATAGGCTGAACGTCTCTAAAATCAGCCGTGAACATTTTAGGGAAATCACTTTTCACACATATCATTAAAAAAAATATCTCTTTTTAATTTGCTTTTACTCTGCTGCGCCTGTATTGAAACATTCTATACAATACCCTTTTTTCAAACGTGTTCGTGACTCACGTTGCCATCTCTAACATATATGCTCGCACTTAGCTAATAAAGTTTTAGGCAAACAACACGCAGTTTAAATGCGTTTTTAAAAGCGCGCGCCAATTTTTGGAGCTTTTAATAACATTAAAATACAATGCAACAGTGTTGCACTAACACACTTATAAACTTGCACAAATACACACACACACACACACACACACTTACATACATTCCATTAATGCTGCAATCATTTGTGGCATATATGTATTTACGTATTTTTCAGCAGCCTTAATTAAAATTTAATTTTGAACAACTTTAAATTGCAATTTCATTATTTTGTTTTTATCCTGTTGGGCTGTTATATGAAAAACAATGCACTGCGTGAAGTATTTTTGTATACTATAATACTTGCACAATAAAAGAGTATATAAGTTTTATACCGATGTATGTAACAGGCAAATGGAAGCATGGTAGATCCTGTGCAGTATACAGAAAAAAGTGCGGTGTCCCTTTTTGACCAAAGGAAAACAGATTGAACTTTTTTGAAGGTAGGGCTGTAAGTAACCTTTTGCAAATGAACATTTAATTACAAATAGGAATTGGCTTGTTTTTTATTTAGTAAAGAAATTCAGTTAACCAGAGTTCTTTTGAACCTATGCAATAAGGTGAAGGTACAATTATACTTGAATACAAAGAATGTACATATTGTATTCTGCTGTTTTTATGAAGGCGGAGATCTCGGAATTCTTCAAAAATTTAGGTCACTTATAGTTTTGTGCATAGAATTTGAATTCATTAATAGGTTTCATTCAAAAAAAACGCAACATTTTTAACAATTGTTAAGAAATTATCGGCTGCATTTTTAAGAGGTTTGTTTTGTAAATAAAAGCAGTATATGAAGTTTATTTCAAAACATTGACAAAGTCTTCTTAAAAGAAAATGCAATATTTTCACTATTTGAAATCTACTATCGGGTGTTTTTTTTTGTAAAAATTGCCATAATGACAGCTCGCAGCTGTTCAGTTGTCATTCAAAAGTCGCCTTCCAAAGAAATCAATATTTTCACAATTTTTAAGTTAATATCGGAATGTTTTTATAAGCTTTCGTTGTAAATAAACGCAGCATATTATATTTGAAAACAACATTGAAAGTCTACTTACAAGGAAGGAAACTATTTGTTTTTTTAAATGTGTTTTTAATTTTATAAACGGCTTTTTGACTGCAATTCTGACAGCTCTCAGCTGTTTGGTTTTCATTGGTTAGTCTCCTTCCAAGAAAAATTCAATATTTACTCAATTACAAGCATATTATCGGGTGCATTTTTAAGAGATATTTTTATGTTAATAAAATTATATCAAGTTTTTTTTATAACATTGATAAGCCTCCTTCTCAGAAAAACTTTATATTTCGACAATTTTAGAGTTACTATAGGGTGCTTTTTAAAGTTTTTTTTTTTTATTGGCAATAAATTCATTTTAACTGCCATTTTGACAGTTCTCAGCTGTTTTATGTTCAGTATCGGAGATATTTCCATAATTTAAATGCCATTATAGGGTGCTTCTTTAAGAGGTTTTTGGCACATAAAAGCGTTGTGACTGCCATTTTGACACCTCTCAGTTGTTTTGCCTTTAGTATTGTTTATCATTACACCTGAATGCTTCCAAGCATAAATTTTTTTGTCAAAATCGTTTCTAAAAAAAAAAAAATGATTTCATGACGTAAGGGCGAAACACTAGATTTGTTATTTTATGAGTTCGGTGACAATAATATACCTTTTTATACCTTGACCATCAAGATATTGTAATTTGACTAGACTTTTGTATGTGAAAATCTCTGAAATCTTTGTTTTTATACCAATTGCTACCTTGAAACACAACATCAAGAGCTAAGGAAACAATTATTAAAAAAAATGTACGCAAATTCTATATTGAGATTTTTGACTTAGTAGTAAAATCGAGTAGTAAAATAGTACTTCTTAAAATTTTGTTTAAATTTTCTAAAATTACCGCCCGGACCACCACGATCTTCACACTAGGTACGCTACTGTAATCCAAAGCCCAATTTAATCGTTCAGTCTTAGGCACATAGGCACAGAAAAGCATTCCTATGTTGGATCCAGGTTGTATTCGAGTAAATTTTCAAACAGAACAGACAAATTTTTTTGCCTTAGCTTTCATTCCATATTTTTTACCAAAGTATACCAAATTCGGTTAGTTCCAATGTAAGCCATTTTTTATTTTTTTTTTTTTTTTTTGCGGCTACCCTGCCAGCCATAATTGAGATTTCCATATATATTTTGTAGCGGCCACTGCGGTTTTTAACAGCGTGAGTCCGTAGGATTGTGCCCGAAGGGAGAGTTTGTTGCACATGCAATTAACATTGCGTTGCTATCAATCAGCTGTACTCACATGAGGCAAACTTTTGTTTTAGTTAACAGCATGGCGTATACGCCCCCACATCCAGCTTGGTAAAGCAAGCTTTTGGCTAACCCCCACACAAACACCCAATCATTCAATTTCGCTTGCCAAACAAAGAGAAGAGAACTTTTTCCAACTCCAAACATTCTGTTGTGTCTAAGTGAGTGTAAGTGTTACTATATACTTATATATGTACGCTGCTGTATGTGTCTTCATGTGTGTGTGCTGCGTTGAGTGCCAACTTATGTACACACGCAGATTTTTCATCAATCATTTTGCTTGACTACGCCTAGTTCACACTTGTGTGCTTGTAGTTTAAAATGCTTCAAGACGTCAACAGACAAGTGACATGGCCGAGGGGCTTAGTGGGGCTGGCCCCCAATTGGGCGCTACACAATAGTGCAATTTGACAAAAGAAGTTTTTAAAGTGAATGTTCTAAATAAACTTCCGTTTTAATAGATCCTTTGCCAACGTCACTGTTAATTCATTGTGAAATTTCGGATGAAAATATGGCGCACGGAAGTTAAAGACATGAGAAAACAATTAAACAATGTCAGCAACCCATCAGCAAAGTTCTGTGAAGCGCAGCAATTTTTCACCTGCCTCAGCAAGGTGCTTAAAGTTGGCGAAAATAAGTCACTCTTTTTAATGCACTTGGAAAGAAAAAGGTTTTACTTTAATTAATATAAACATATAGGTATAGTATGGATATTAAAATGACTTTTGGTCAGCACAATTTTATTTTCTCAGCTATCGAAAATGCAACAGCACATTTTTTTTAAAACCTACTTTTCGGGTTCAAAGCAAACTTTATTTAATGGAAATTTTTATTTGGCTTGAGGGATGTACCAGAAGTCTCTGGAATGCTGACAGACTTTCTCACGCTTACATTGATAACTGTTACTTCTATAGATTGATTTGAAGTTGTAATAAATATTCATATGTACTACTGACATTCTTTTACCCTAAATAACCCTGAGCTACAATTAATAAAAAGTATTATATTATTATTAATTCAATTATAAAGTATAAATTTATGTCTGAAATTTCCATTTAGGGATTTGCCCAAAATTTTTTTCTGCCTTAAGGCCTTAAACTTCATATAAAAAAAAATATCCCAAAAAAGGGAATTTTTTTTTTTATATGAAGTTTTGACATTTCGTGCGGAATTTTTGCATGCTGCGTATGGGCCTTTAAGCTTAAAGTCGGCCACAATTTTGAAGTCTTAAAGATATAACTGAGACATAAATAAATTCATTTTGGACTAAAATAAATCTCTGAAATAGGTACTGATGGAAAGCTTTTAGAATGCTGTGTAATCTAACAATTATTCCAGATATTTGGATTCTCCTTTTTTGAAATCCAAGTCTTTTAAACATATGTTAACCTTTTGTTAGGATAAAGCTTATCTCCTAACCAGCATTACCGAATCACTTGCACTTAGTTAACCTTTTTTTTAAGACCGCTTCTTAAGTTAACCCTTGGCTGCTGGTGTTTTATTGGACCTTGGCTGCGGCTCAAAATCCATTTGGGTATCCCTGTCACATTTAAATTTCTAACCACTTTTTTTTGTGTTCTTGTATTGTTAAAAAAAAAAGATAACAGCAGATAAGACTAGTCTACAAATTTTAGGGTTATTGAGTGAACCTTGAAAATAAAGAATATTTGGGGGTTAATTTTGGGTTAAAAAACGCGAAAATGACATAAATTTTTTTTTCTTAAGAAGCGTTTTCCTGAATTTTTCAAAAAAAATTGTTCTGGATACAGTTTTCAGTTATTCCTGAATATCTCGTGAGCGAATTGTTTTACGACATAAAATACCATTAGATCGAAGGTATTATCACCTTTGCGGTGATATACGATATGTGAAGATTGAGTCAAAATTATTGAAGTTACAAAAAAGTTACATTTTTGAACATTTTTGAAAATTACAAACTTTTAGTTTGCTTTTTATTAAAAAGAAAAATTAAAAACCAATTCTTTTTAAGCTTTGAGCTGAAAGAGAATTCTTTTACGAGTCTAAGATCTTCAAAATCGGTACACACCTTTTGACGTTTATAATTTTTTTTTTTTATTGTATTTTTATTTGCAATCTGTCTTAGAACAATCAGCAAATTTTACAAGGAATAAAAAAATGGCAGGATTGAATGTGCTCCAGTGAGTCCAATCAATATAGAACAATACTATTTGCTAAAGGTTATTATACAATGATTATACAAATCGATCTGGAAGGTGCAGAATATGAAATCTTTTCAGACGTCTAACATCCATACTATTTATTACTACTAGAAAGTCTCTCTAAATATCTTCTTGATGTTTTGCTTATTTTATCTTTGACGTAAGGAACATTCAAGTCCTTGTGTATTTCTTGGTTGCTTACATACCAAGGAGCGCCTGCAATGTGTCTTAGTGTTATAGATTGATATCTTTACAAGATTTCAATATTTGAGATGCTCGCCGTCCCCCACAGCTGCATGGCATACGTCCAGACTGGCTTAAGGACTACCTTGTACAGCCGAACTTTGTTTTCTAGGCTGAGTTGGGATCGAGGGCCTAAAAGCCAGTACATCTTTTTAGTTTTTAATTTTCGCTGCTTTTGTTTCGCTTTTATGTGGGCCTTCCACGTCAGTCTTCGATCTAAATGTACCCCGAGGTATTTTACGGTTTCACTTTCGGGGATTGATGGAGCCATTTAATAATACCGAGGGACAGTTGCCGCCTCTTAATGAGAAAGTCATTTGAACAGATTTCTGCGTATTCACTTCTATCCTCCATTTCTTTAGCCATTTTTCAACCATAGTTAACTTTTCCTGTAAGCGCAGTGAAGCGTCATTTCTATTGTCGTTTGTGGCAATGAATATTGCCAATATCATCACCATATGTTGCAACCATAGCTACATTGGCAGTCGGTAGATCAGCTGTAAATATTGTATATAAGACAGGACTTAGTACGCTCCCTTGAGGAACTCCAGCATTAATAGAGTACAGCTCAGATGTTGCACCTACTTCATGTACATAGAACTTTCTATCAGTTAGATAAATGATAATTATTTCTAGTAATCGGACGAGTTCGGGAAAACAAATTTGAATGCATATTTTCTTCTGAATATTTTATATGGTTTGAATGTGGTTTGAATCCAACTATTGTACTTTGTTGCAGTAGGTTCATAAGTCCACGTAATATAAGCTGAAAAATTTGTTGTATACTCTTTGATATTCATAGATTCTATTTATGCCAATTTCAAGTTAGATATTTATGAATAAATATAATAAATAACAAATTATTGAAATTTTTTTATGAATTAACCAAAAAAATACCATGCATAACTCAAAACGATTTTTTGGTATATGTTTACACAGACAAATATGGTGCATATCTCGCATAAAAATGGTTCATGTCTTGCATACAAAAATTTCCCTTTTAATAAAAATAGGTAAACCGTGGTTAATTTATTAAATATTATTGCTAATGTAAATTTATTTAAAAGACAACTAGCAATAGTTAGGGAAATGTCAGGGTATTCCCTGGGGAAATAAAAGATATCGATAGGTTTGAAGCTGTGTTAACAAAGAGTTAGGAAAATGTCAGGGTATACCCTGGGGAAATATAAGATATCGCTAGGTTTGGAGCTGTGTTAACAAAGAGTTAGGGAAATGTCAGGGTATTCCCTGGGGAAATAAAAGATATCGATAGGTTTGGAGCTGTGTTAACAAAGAGTTAGAGAAATATCAGGGTATACCCTGGGGAAATATAAGATATCGATAGGTTTGGAGCTGTGTTAACAAAGAGTTAGGGAAATGTCAGGGTATACCCTGGGGAAATATAAGATATCGATAGGCTTGAAGCTGTGTTAACAAAGAGTTAGGGAAATGTCAGGGTATACACTGGGGAAATAAAAACGAATAAAATTTGTTCGTTTTCGTTTCTTGTTTTCCGCAGCATGATTGAATATCTTAACGAAATGATTCGAAATTAAATGCTCTGAAAATCAGAACCCGAAAAATTTTTGCAAAAAGTAAGTTCGATTTTAGTCCCAAAAAAATTGCATCTTAAAAAAATTTTTTTTTATGTTTTTTGCACAAAAAGTTTAATACAAGCAATCAGAAATAAGTTCATTTTGAGATTAGTCCATCCACAAGTTTTTGTATGTTTTTTTTATCAAAAGAAACAAACTTTCTTAAAAAAAGTAAGAAATAGGCTTAATATCTAATTTTATAGATATAAATAATCTGTTTTTTGTTTGTTTTTTGAAAAGTAATTTTAGAGGAATTTTTATTTACTTTATACTTTGTTGCTACGGCCAGTAAATATCTTTTCATGTGCTTAAAAACATACATCTAATACTTAGTTTTAAATGTATAAAATTTCAAAGACCCTCTGCGTCTACCAAATATTACCTATGTACATAATATGCTCATACATCTAACAATAATTCAAAAAAGACTGCAGCCCAAGTTTGGCTCAAAGTAAAGAGACAACCCAAACTTTTCACCTTGATTGCCTTACTTTCTTGCTTAATTAACACACTCATGTTATATGCAAATATTAAACACTTGGTTACTCATACTCGTTTATTCTCTCGGTAACTCTGGTAGAAAATTTTCAAGTTGTTATTTTAGACAAATATGAAATTTGAGTTAAATATTTTGAATTGGCAGCCAGTCAGTTGTTAGCTGACAATCTGGACCTAGGCCTTGGCTTCATTAAAATACGTTTAGTATGAGGTTCAAGTATGGCTCAGTTCAAGCCATAACATGCTGTTCTGGCAGTCGGTCGCGGAGCTGTCAGTCAGTCAGCCAAGCAGCCTGATAAACGACAGTGTAGACATCATCAAAAGTTTTATATGTACATATCTATCTACCTAAATGCTAAAACACAAATTGAAAGCAAATATATATGTATATTCACACACACACACACACGCATAGACACATACGCACATGTACAAGTCGGCCAAATTGCTTCACTTTATGTACAACAATACATAACACATTTATGCGTATGCGTGTACGTGTTTTGGTCTATATGTATATATATATATATATATATCTTGCTGTCTGTCTGTATATCCATACAGCAAAAACACTTAAACATAAACACGTTGGTTGCTTCTCGGCTTCGGATTTTTCTATGCGTCGTGTGTGTGTGTGTATCTATGTTTGTATCTGCGTTGCGTCTACGCACAATATGTTTCGTCTTTAACCCACCCACAGCAGCCAGTAAAGCCCGAAAAACAACCCAATTCAACTCATGTTCACCCCGCTCATCCACAATCCGAAATCTCCCCCCTCCCGCCACCATACCCATTAGCCGTGCTGCTGCTGCTCTCTCAGTCAAACCCCCTTTTAACCCGCCTATCTCCGCAAGCCACCGCAGCCCCCTCACGCATACTTGAAAGCATGTTGCTCGCTTGCTCATCGGCAGAAGTTTTAATGTGATTTTTCGTATTAATTTCGACATCGTCATCGTTCTTTTAGCTCCGACTCTGGCTCTGGCACTGGCACTGGCTCTTTTTCTATTTTTCCTTGCACGCACTTTTATTGCTCGTCTTACGTTCATTTCTATTTTATTTTAACAACATCGTCGTCTTCTTTTTCTTCGTCTTTCTTGTCCTCGTCGTTGTCTTCTTGTCGTTGCTATTGCCATATCTTCGTCGTATAGCAACAACTGTCAAATTCTGCTTAGCTTGGCGCTTTTACTTTTGCCTTAACCTTTTCCTTCATGTGTCTACAGTGCGTATACTTAACAAAGTATCTATGTGTATGCGTTTTGTTTGTTTGTGTCTCGACTAGCTTCACATTGCAATATATCTATATGCTTGTTTGTATGTACGTGGGCAGGCTGAAAAGTAAAGTTTTTTCGTAAAAACAAATAATTTTATTTCAATAGAATTTTCTGAGAGAGAACAAAAGAGAGTGATAGTCATGTTCGTCCATCTTTTTGTCTCTCTCTGCATCCGAAGAACGCAAAGATTATACAAGATTGTTCTAGGATAACAAAACTTGACACCTGGACTCCTCGTATATTCAGACAGATTATATTTTTTTTCTGCCCCTTTCCACCCCCTCAAATATTTTTAAAGTTTCATGTTTTCTACAGTTTTAAAAATCTTTCGATTATAACTGAAACTATGACACTGAAAAAAGTTTTTGGTTTTTTAGGCCTACAGATTCCTGTCATAAAGTTTTTTTAACATGCTTTGGTTCAATAATTCCCTCAGAGATTCACTTCGGGCCCAAAAGTTCTCTAAAAGGCCCAAAGATTTGAAAAATATTTATATTACTTAAAGCTTTATCCGAAAGTTGAAAAAAAATTAGAGGATCTCACAAAACTTAGAAACATGGGATAGTTTCTCCATTTTGTTATTATATATTAACCCTAAAACTGAAATTCATACGCTTAGATAATGACCGGACTATCGGTCCAGCGGGTGCAGCAATACATTTTTCTGGAGAATTTTTTGCTCGAAGATTGACATATCTTTTTTAAAGCTTTATTCAATTTCGATAGTAATTGTCGAAAATACATCCTTATGTCTATAATTGGACGTATTAAAAGTTCAAAGCGATCTTCTAATTATTTTAAATTTTAATTGCGAATTATTTAAAGAAACGCACTTTATATCCTTAGACATCTAACATCTAATTAAAAAAATAGAATATTCAAAATGCCTACCTGACTAGGCCAATTACTTTTCAGCCTACCCAACTAGCTGTATATATGTACATTTTATATACATAGTCTATACTAAGTATGCATAGAGAGTTCTTATTTTTTTTTGTCATTGCTATTGCTTTTTATGTTCCTCATATGAGACGCGACTTTGTTGCACTAACTTGACAATTTACAACTTTCTCCTTGTACGGGGAGAAGTTGCACAGACACATAGACAGATAGCTAGAAATACAGATAAACAGATAGACAGATAGACACCAGGACTTGCAGCAAAGGAATTCTTTTACCTGCTGTGCCATACAGAACGGATTTAGGTAAAGGTAAAAGATAAATACTTATACCATAAAAATATATTGTAGATACTTAGTTGTAGTTCAAAAGTGTCATTGAAATATCAAAATTTATAGCTCTCAGGGAATTGCCATAAAGTGCTGTAGTTTCGTCGATAAGCGGGGTGTATTTCTTTTAAGGAGGTTTTAAGGAAATCATTTTTATTATTTTCAAATAGATAGAATACATTTTACTAAGCCAAATATTTTGAACATTTGTTTTAAGGCGTCTTAAAATTGCTTCAAAAGTTTTTTATGGCAGGCCATTGAAAATCAGCCATTTTTGTAATTTCTTGAGAGCCTTGTTTCGACTTATAGACACTATAAATCTGTGAACATTTGACAAAAGGCTAACTAAGTTGAGTTTGGAAAAAAAACAGAGATAAGTTGATTTGACGTACTCGATAAGTTTTGACCCAGAACGCCTAGAAGGACCCCGATAAGACAGAAATATTGGGTTTCAAAAGTTATATTTATAACAAAAATCCTGGAACATTTTCCTGTCTCGAGATAAGTTTTTTTGTCAAATGTCATTTTTTGCAATCATAAACATATTTCTAAAACAGCCTGAAGGTCTATGTTGTTCTGGCTACAAATCTATTTTGTATTTTAGAAATAATAATTTAAAAAATAAATACTTTCAAAAAATTAAAAATAGAGTGCTACAAATCTCTAAAAAAAAAACTTAATTTTTTTTTAATTGGCCCATAATGGTTTCGCACGATTGAGAATATTTTTTATATTTTTCTCAATTTGTCCTGCGAAATTTTTTAAGAATATAACCGCCGTCCGATTTAGATACTGATTAACTTGAGACGCAATTTTGGAAATATTTCAGGCGGTGCAAAAATGATCCCAAATGGGATATTTATTTATATGCGTAAATTTTCACTCTGCGTACAGGCCTTTAATTTAAAGGCTTGAATGTATTGTCAGAGGTTTGGAAATATCACTAAAAAACATTCCTAACATACTAAATTGTAGGAGCTGGTGATTTATTATTTTTAAAATTTTTTTATGTGTTTCTAAAGTGTGATCAAATATTTTTTTTAAATTTGTTATTTATTTCGAAAGTATGATCAAAATTATATCTGAGTAAAACCGAACATATATTAGTTTTTCAATTTATAATCAATTGTATCAAAAAATTGGAATTCATTAATCAGTCGATAAGTAAGCGGAATTTCGCAATAAATCTGACGTTGTGAAAATTGGTAAGGATCTTCATGGAATCTGTACAAATAGCCCCTTATTCCAAGGAATTGAATCGGAATCATTTTCCAACAAAATTTTACCGATTTCCTGATTAATATTATGCAAAGAATGTTATTTTCCTGAATTTAATAAAAATTATTGGCAAGATGTGTGTTCGAAATAGTTTTCCCATATGTTAAACAAAAACCGATCTTTTTTTGATAAGGATATAATATTTATGTAATTTTCCTTAAGGGGAGGTTCTTTCATATTCGGCCGAAAAGAAGGCGAAGCTTGGGAGTTATTAGTGGCATGATGATAAGACATACAAACTTCCTGTTTTGATTTGTAAATGCGATTTTTATTGTACAATAATTGGAATTTTTTTTCTCGACGAAATTCAAAATGGCGGCTCTTGTCTGCCTCTGCCCACAGAATATCGTCCCCACATTTCAGTTCTCCAGCCTCTTGTAGTGAACCGAAATGAAAAATTGTTTTTGTTTATTAAAGTTAATAAAATTCTCTATGTCTTATACTAAATCAGAATGAGTTTTGTCGAAAAATTAACTGAAATGTGGACGTTCGAAAAAAAAATTGTTTTTTTTTTTTTCACTTTTCTTGTGATTTGACCTTGCTTAAAAATAACAATTTATAGTATTTATAATTTTTAATATTTATAGTATAAGGCATACAAAAATTAAAAAATAAAAATTATATCCTTTCAAACATGGTTTAAATGAAGGGAATCGGAACAATAGATCAAGAGCTATGCTTGAAATGCGGATGAAAACATGCTTCCGAGAAAAACGCGTTTAAAGTTTTTAGAACGTCCCTCAGTGCGTGCGACTTAGATGCGTTCTAGACGCTCTTTTTCTATAAATATAGATCGCATCGAAAAATCCTTGCATACACATATTCTATGAATATGTAGCTTTCATTTTTTGTAAAAAAAAAAAAATCGATTTTCTCGACCAAATTAAAAAGAAACTTTCCTTAAGGGCCCATCCCATTTGGAATTTTTTTTTTTAACATGAAGTTTTGTCATTCCGTGCAAAATTTTTCATTCTGCGTATGGGCTTTAATTCAATAAAACTTATCGGCAAGATGCATTCTAGTGAAAATAGCAATTTGTACTTGGTGAAAATTGGATAGAATCTGGAAAAACGTCCAAATACGAATAAAATTATCGAAATTATTTTTCCATTTGTTTACAATAAAAAAACGATTTACTATTTAATCTTTTCAAAGGAAAACAATTTTCCTGAATTTAATAAAATTATCGCAAGTTGTGTTATGCTAAAGACAAAAATTTGTACTTGTTGAAAATTGGCTAGGATCCCATAGAATCTGTAAAAACGGCCAAATACGAAGAAAATTATCGAAATTATTTTTCCATGAGTTTAAAAAAAACCCGATTTACTGCTTAATCTATTAATAGGAATACTGTTTTCCTGAATTCAATCAAATTACCGGCAAGCTGTGTTCGAGTATAGAAAATAATTTGCGCTGTACCATGTGAAAATGGCTAGGATCTCATAGAATCTGTATGAATTCGAAGAAAACAATCGAAATTATTTTTCCATATGTTTAAAAAAAAAACCGATTTACAGCTTAAGCTTTGGTAGGAATACAATTTTCCTGAATTCAATAAAACTATCGGCAATATATGTTCGAGTAGAAAAAACAATTTTTGTCATACTTGATGAAAATCAGGCCCAACGAGAGGGAGGGGGGAAAGGGTGATTCCCCCGGGCCCGGTGTTTCTCAGGGGCCCGATGTAATTACTGTCGTACTGTCGTGAGTCAAGCTATAAGTGCAATAGAGAGACCGATAAATTTTCCCCACGGGCCCGGATTTTCTATTTACGGCCCTGCATACAATTTTTAAAAACAGTCAAATTCGAAGGAAACGATCAACACTTTTTATTCATCCATACGTTTTTTCAAAAATATAAACCGGTTTCCTGAATAATCTTTTGCTGAGGACAAAAGTTTTCCTGAGGACAAAAATTTTCCTGAATTTATTAAAATTATCGATAACATCTTTTCGAGTGGAAAAAAAAACCATTTGCAGGTGAAAGTTGGTTACGATTTTTATAGAATTTTTAAAGAACAGCCGAAAGAATGCACCAAAGTATTTTAATCTAATAAGTAGCCGAGATGCTGAAAAATCTTTTGCTAAGAATCTAATAAAACTCGATCAGTTAACATTGAAAAATATTCTCAACATTTTTTTTACACATTATCATGACTTGCCAAAATTTAAAGTAAGAAATTGACAATTTTTCTATAGAACGAATTTTGAGTTGTTGGAAAAATACAATTTTTGAAATTTTAAAAAGAAAAAAAAGAATTTATATAATTTTCAATTTTATAGAAGATTTATCCAAAGCGTTTAAATAAAGCTGGGAAGCAAAAAAAAAACACAGCATATTATATGTTATATAATTTGAAATTTAAAAAAATCAATATTTCGCAGTATCCACAATTTAAACTGCTTATAACTTTAACCAAAAAAAAGCATATTAAACCATCATGCCATTTAAATTTGAAATGTTTTGAAATTTGAAAAGCTTAAGTGCTCAAACTTATAAAATATTCTTGTCATTTCCACAAGCATCATAAATAATAATATTATTTATTGGGGTAGCCCTTTGCGCACAAATGCCAACATAAAATTCTTTCCACGCTTCGGTCACTTGATAATCGCCTTAGTTGGAATCCGGGCATCCCCCGGAGGTTCAATGTCAATGTTTTGTTGTCTCATGCATTTGGTACTTGGTCAGCCAATCTCTTACAATGTACAATCAATAATTCAATCGATGATATAAGGTACTCAAAGCGAACTCGACATAAATGTAAATCAATCAAATAATCAAAGTTATTTTGTAATGTTATCAAAGTAATTTTGCAAATTACATTTTGCAGTAGAACGACCATTGAACTCGCTTCGACTCAATTATTAATTAAAACGCAATCAATCAATGTAGTACTTACTAATTACTGTGATAAATTAAGTGGAAATCGCATTGAGTTGTCATTTCAAAGAATTAACTAAGTTTTACTTACTGTCTGCTTGTGCATAAGTAGTTTATTGCAATTTCAGATGAAATCAATCTAAATTATCATTTAAAAGAGGGAGTTAGGGTGGACCAAATAGCACAATGCGACTACTATTATTTTGCATCAAAAGATGGCTTCAAATATAAAAGTAATTAAAAAAAAAATGATTATCAATTATTAAAGAAGAAAATTTGTTAGGGTGAATCTATTTTAAAAATGTTCTATATTTTGCGACAGCTTCATAATTTTTACCTATATAAACAGGCATTAAAAAAAAAAGACTTAATAAATCTAAATTTTTTATTAAGAGAGCATTAGAGTGAACCAATCAGTAATTTTTTTTTTATTTTGTGAGAGGTGCGTATTGTTACGTGTTTTAGCGTGAATTTTAATAAAAAAGTTAAAAAGTTAAGAAAAAATAATCTAAATTATTAATTAAGTGTATTAGGGTGGACTTATTTAGGAAATTTTGTATATTGTTGCTTTATTAACAGGGACTTAAAAAAAAAATTTAAGAAAAAAATCGGTCTAACTCATTTAAATTGTGTATTAGGGTGGACCAAATTCGAAATTTGTTGTATGTGGTGAGGGCTGTATCTGGTTGCCTTTTACAACACCATTTAAAAAAGAATAAATAAATCTAAATTATAAATTACGAGTCTATTATTAGGGTGGACCAATAAGATTTTTTTTTTATTTTGTGAGAGGTGCGTATTGTTACGTGCTTAAGCATGAATTTTAATAAAAACATCTATTTTCAAAAAAAAATATTGTAGATTATTAAATAAGTGTATAAGGGTGGACCTATTTCGAAAATGTTAAGTAATTTTTTTTATTTTGTGAAAGATGCGTATTGTTACGTGTTTAAGCGCGAATTTTAATGAAAAAATTATCTTTGAAAATAAATAATCTAAATTAATAATTAAGTATAAGAGGGTGGAGCTATTTAGGAAATTTTGTATATTGTTAGCTTTATTAAAAGGGACTTAATAAAAGAAAATTTACGATAAAAATCGGTCTAACTTATTTAAATTTGTGTATTAGGGTGGATCAAATTGGAAATTTGTTGTATGTGGCGAGGGCTGAATCTGGTTGCCTCTTTCAACACGATCTAAAAAAAAATAAATAAATCTAAATTATTAATCAAAAGAGTGCATTAGGATGGGCTTACTAGTAATTTTTTCATATTTTTTAATAGGTGCCTATTGTTACGTGTTCAAACGAAAATTTTAATAAATAAATCAATTTTGAAAAAAAATACTCTAAATTATTAAGTGTATTAGGGTGTAACCTATTTCGAAAATTTTTTATTGTGTAGCGTTATTAGCAGGGACTTAAAAATACAAAATTTAAGAAGAAATCCATCTAACTTATTTAAATTTAAGAATAAGGGTGGACCAAATTGTAAATATGTCATATGTGGCGTGAGCTGCAGCTGAGTGTCTGTAATTACACGTAAAAAAAGGGGTTTGGAAAGAAATAAATCTTTATTATTATTAAGCTTTATTAGGGTGCATCAATTTGAAGCATTTAAACACATAAAACATTTAAAAGTAAAAAAAAATTAAAAATGTAAAACATTTTATTTGACGGATGTCAAAGTTGGCTGTCCATGGGGGACGATGGGGGTGTATCCTTAGTAAGTCTTACTCACTACGAATAAGCATAAGGCAACGCGTTTTTCCACGGTCCTTAATAATTCATATCAAGCCGACTCGAAGGTTCTGCGGACCCCCTTGCTAGCAAGAACACCTCCCCGTGGTGTTCCCTGGGTACCCTTCGTGTAAACGAAGTGGTAGCGAATTCGAGCGACGCTTTCAAAGGTCTTACCTCAGACAATAAAAAGGTTGCGTTGGGCTAGTAGCCCGACCGTAAAACAACACTTACTCAAGAAACGGAAACATGCCTCGGATTTTTCCGCCCTATGCTCCACCTAGGGGCGACTACACGTAAATGCAAAACTAAGCTCTACGGTAGTCTAGGAATACATATATATCTAAAGTTGGCTCTATATTATTCTTTTTTAAAAATCGCTTAAGTCTCTAATAGAGGAAAAATCTAGTTCTGAAAAAATTGTATTTTTAAAACGAATATAAGTAAAATTTAATTCCTGCGTTTATAGAACCCTCAAAAATTGTTTATTTTTATAGCGCTAACTACACATTACGTTTTAAGCTTATCTCATGAGCTTGTGTTTATTTCGTTTCGAAATCGCTGCAGTTAGTCATATTTCGTGCACATATCCCCAAAGGATTTTCCAGCACAGACAACAATTTTTTGCGTAGTTAAAAAAAAAGTAAAAATTTCCATAATGTTCCATCGCACTCCTGCTCTTAATGCAGTCAATAACCGACACCCGAGAGCAACACACAGTTAAGCGTGCTCGCTCCCTACACCTCGCCCACCACCAGCACATGTATCACTCTAGCTGCTCTCTCTCTCTGTCAGTCTCTGCCACGAGTCTCTAAACACATTTGTTGTAATTTTTTTTTCTTTTCATTTTTTCGTAATTTTTAAAATTTTTTTACGACAAGGCGAGTTGCGTGCTGCACTGCGCCACTTTGGCACTTTGTGCGCTGTGGCGGTTGCAGCCACAAAAAAAAAAAGAGAAAAAAAATAATAAAAAAATAAGGAATCCCTCGCATATTGAAATTTTATATACTTTCTCAGTAAATGGGCGCTAGGAAGAGCGTCAACGTTTTGCGGCACCCAATCAAATTATGTACAAAAGTTTTTAATTGCTCATTATGTTTAATTAAGGTTGTTGCAGTTGCCACAAAATGTTGTAAGTACATGGGCGTGAGTGTTGAGCAACGTTTTCAGTTTTTCGTTACACGATGCCTTAACAGATTTTCATTAATAGGCGCACATATACACCTACGCACACACACACACACACAAAGTCTCTCTAAAACGCATACTCTCTCTCACACACACACATCAAAAGCATTTCTAATCAGCAGCAAAGCAAAAGCAAACAAGTTGAAAGTTTGTGTTTTTTTTTTTGCCTATTGTCGTCCTCGTCATCATCGCCATTTTTACTGATTGCTGCCGCATGTGTGTGTGTGTAAGCCAGTGGCGTAGCTTTTTGGGGAATAGGATATATGACAAAATAATTATATCTCTGAAAGTTATACTTTTTAACGTCGATTTTTGATGTTTACTTTTAACAAACAGATAAGGTAGATAATGTAGCGATATTAAATAAAACTAATCACTGTCTCTACATAGACGATTAAAATATAATTCTAGTTTTCAAAGATACTTATATAACAAAGATTATTGAATGATTATAAGTTGTACATAAATGATTATATTGGGAGTGAGCTGGCAAAGTCTTTATTAAAAGATCTTTTAATACAGGGTTGCATTTAAGGACGACGTATAGCTCTGTAAACGTTTAGGTCGAAATATTTTTCAATACATCTGAAAACTAGAAAACTTTTCTAAATGAAAAGGGGAGAAAATATCCATGAAAGCTCAGAAAGTGTGAGTTCTTAGCTCTTGCGATTTCCGCATTTATAAGGAGAGACAAAACAAGGCTATATGGACTTGTTTATTAATAACCATCAATTTGGTATAACTTTATAGTATTTTTCTTTTTTTTTTTTTCATATTTTGTTTAATTTTGTTCAACTTTTTACTTTATGAGTAAACTTAATAAACTTATAAGTGGAAAAACTGCACTGCACCCCTAACAATGTACGGTGCTACTTACTAGTCCGAAAGCTCCTCGATTAATAGTTTCTCGAAATAATCGTCATAACTTAGGATGTTTCTAGCAGGATGACATTGAGCATTGGGATCCCAAGTCTAGCAAAGCCGGAAATCCTTGTTTTGGCTAGATCGACACTCTTAGTATGTATATGCAGGGAGGAAACCACCTCAATTCCAATTACAGACAAAATTTAGAACGCATGCCTTCTTAATTTGATGTAAGACTGCGTGATGGACAACTGGCTCAGCTATCTTCATGGTCTTTTACCATGAAGTTAGTAACCCAAAAAGTCACCCGAGAGCATTGTTTACTAATTGTTAGGTTTTCTTAAATCTATTTAAATTTTAGGAGCCGAAGAGACTCGTTTCTCGTCAGCTTATCAAAAAAAAAACACATTACCATATATTTTCAACTGCAGTTAAACTCTTTTTGTAGACTCTATCTAAGCCCCCCTTAAATGCGCCCTTGTTGCATGAATGTGTTTGTGTGTGTGTGTGCGAGAATTGGAGCACATAACAGTTAGACACACATACATATATACAGACAGACAGAGGAGTCGCTTAGCTGCTCGTTGAAATCATGTGCCTGTCATAAAACACTTAAAAGACAATTTGAGGCCTTCAGATTTATGGTCGTTTCATAGTGCCAAAATACAAACGGCAGCCCTGGGTTAATTAAATAAAACGCTATGACACTCAGCAGTAGAAAACACAATAACAACAACAACAGCAAGAGAAATAACAACTCGTTGGCTTAATAAATTTGTATACAAATGCTACAAAAATTGCTTATACATAAATATTTGTATGTATGTGTGTGTATCAGGCTAGAAGCTTTTGGTAAGCAGTGCGCAGAAGGGGTCAATAACAAAAAAACAACAAAAAGGTACACAAGTTGAACACTCGAGTTGGCTGCTTTTTTTTTTTTTTTGGTTTTTTATATTTTTTTATATGTATTTTTTTTCTATTTTGACTGTTTTTTTTTTTTTTTTTGCTTTTTTCAACAAACGTTTGCAACAATTGGCAGTCGTCGTACTCTCTATGCTGCTGCCTTTCCAAGTGTAAACACAAAGTCTGGCGGTTACTTCCAGTGCTACAAAGCGCCTTAACTATGCCCGCACTCAACTCAATTGTACAAACAAGCAAAAAATAAAAAAAACTCAACTCCATGTTGTGTATTTCACTCAGACGCCAATTTGCGCTCAAACTTCCATCAATGGGCGCTGAGTTTTCTGCTGTGATAACAGCAAGCTGCACTCACACACATACACAGATAAAGCTGTTTAAAAACATGTAGACCCCCCTGCAACTCCTGCGCTTGTAACAAAGAAACAGCCAAAAAAAAAAGCAAAGAGAGAAATAAATAAAATAAAATACACATGTACACACACAAAAAAAAAATAAAAGAAGAAAAATATGCGTAACAGCGCGGAAAACGTTTGATAACGCCGCGCGCACAAAAGTATGCTATAGAAAATTGAGTGCGTGCGTTTCTGAGCTGCTTTCTAGTTAACAGATTTTATATGTGTGTGTGTGTTGTTGTAAATAAGGCGAAAGGCAAAAGCGGAAATAAAAAAGGCCAGTGAGTAGACAAGACAATGAAATTGTCATAAATAACAAAGCTGCAACAACAGCAGCAAGAACAACAACAGTAACAAAGACTCTTTTGGGGCAGGCCAGTTGCTCAATCTTTTTTTTTTTGTCTGCAGGTGTAGCTTTGTGGGTGTGCTTGTGTTGTTGTGTGGACCAGTTAACTCTTTTTATACTCTTTTATGCAGTCAAAGAAATAGCTATGTACTCTATCAAGCTGTTTGTTACGCCTTGAAGCAGTCATCTTGAAATTTTCTAGGAGTGCGACAGCTGCCTTAAATTTTTTTGAGAAAGAAAGCAAAGGCAGTTAAATTTTTATCGGCTGGCTTTAAAGTTATTCTTCAAAATAGATTTTTTGATTTTTAATTCAAGAATTTGAGTATTTGATCAAATCTAGTACTTAGGATTTTTGGGAATTGCTAACAATCGCATCCAATGCTTTCTTGTTATTATGCCTAAGGAAAAACTATCCCTAGATCTGGTAGGGTTCGATAGAAATCTCATGTTCTTGTCTGGACAACTTTGCCTTTGGAAAATTAGTTGGTGCCTTTTACTGTTTATATGTAGTTCTTGTACTTTGCAATACCATTTTGAAGTGTTCTATCGGGTTTTGGGTCATTAAAAAGTGACCATTCTACGACATAGTGGATTATGTTTTAAAACGATCTCTTCGATTTTTATGATTTTTACATATGTGCCAATATTCACTAAATAGTTTTTTTTATATAATTCCGAGTATCCATCAAGTTATCGATAACTTAAAATTTAGTTTTTTTAAGGTCCTATGCTCCACTGAAAGTCAAGGATAATAGAAGAAGAAGCCTTCGAAAACAAGGCAAATCTAAACGAATAGAGATATTTGAATTACTTTTTCAATACTTTGAAAAAAGTTCAGGTTTTTTTAAAAATATATTTTTTTATTATTAAACTTAAAATTATTATTAATATTTAAATTTAAAATTAATACGAATTCACTGAGCACTTATATTTTTGGGATGATGGCTGCAATGGTTCTATTGCTTACAAATAAGCATAAATACTCAGAAGAGAAAGATAATAAATTAAAATTCAATTCAGGATCGCATCTTAAGATATTCAAGGTCAAAGTCAAATAATCGATTTCTGAAAACAAACTATAGAACTGTGCGATTAAAAACGAATAAAGCTTATCGATAAAATATTGTTGTCCAAAGTTGTTAAAATTGGACTCATAAAAAGACGCGCATTTAATTTAATTTTTTACGAAAATATTGTTTTCAAGTTATCACATCTGACCATATTTAGTCCAAAAACAACTTGCTAATGCAGCTTTTAGAATTGTTTTACTTGCTCCCGAAATCTAACAGACATATCGTACTTCACTTACAGTGCAGTGTATTTCATCTTCGTTACTCAGCACTTTCACTTCCTTTAGCCTTTTTGTGTTCATTTGTGCGTCATCTCAAAACGGAAATTTAAATGTTGCATTTAAGATGACTTTTCTGAACTCTTATTTGGCCCAAATAGTTCTAAATGCTCAAAACGTTATATTTAACACTAATGTTGACTGCTTTGTACGCTGCTCTCAACTTTTGTCTGTGTTTTTGGAAAGCTTCAACAATGGCGTGAAGAGACAATGAAAATTGGCATTTTCTATTGAATTAAATTTTCATTTCTATGACAGTTTTAAATATTACAAATATAACTTCTCGCCGTGTTGTTAACACTAATTGTTATTGCTGTAATTCATGTCTGCCTGGTATCCGTTTTATTATTTATTGTAAGTGGCAATAAAGTATGCTATATATAATATTAAAAAAAACAGTTGAAGGTTTTAAGGTTTTAAATGAGTTCTTCTTCTTTTTTCCATACGGAAAATTAAGTTCAATTTGTAATTGTATATAAAAGGGCAGTGACCTCTTATTGATGGTAGAATCGTTGAAGCAGGCGAGATGACTTCGTTTCAGTCTCTTAACTAATTAGTTAAGGTAGGTAATTACCATCTTTATACCCTATGCGCAAGCTAGATTTTGTGAAGTTTTCGGCGGACTAGATTACACTGAAACATATAAGAGTACCAATGTAAATGATTTGAAGGAATTTTTTTCTTCATCGGCCCGACCATTACTTCAAGGGCTCTTCTTGATTTCTTCAATGCAGGCCATTAGCCAAAGAAGACGTATAAAAATAAATTTCTCTCGTACTACTAATATAGTCATGTACAGGATAGAATCAAAAACGATTAGAACTGAATTAATTAAAATTATGGGCACAAATCCTAAGTAGTCCTCGAAACAGCACTCTCTTGCTTTCATACAATGTGTATTATGCGATTCCTAATGCGCGTACGTCTTGTGGAACTGGAAGGAGATCCTCCTCGAGAAGAAGATGCTGTCACGACGCCTTGAACGTCTTGTGTGGAGCTTATCCTACCTTATCGTTGACAAGAGGAAGAAGTCCGGCGGTGCATTGTGAAACATACTTTTTGAACCTACCCACCTAAAAAATTGAAATTTCCAATTTGTATTAAAAGTTGATTAGTAACCGAATGAAGTTTGTTGATTTATATTGAGACACTTCCAATCTTCCGGAAAAGACGCACCACAAATCTTCATTGGCAATTATGTTCCAATTTCAGATTCTTGCAACTACAAAACAAGGTTGCACTTTTTCTACATGTATTCACATTAAATTAAAATATTGAAGTTTTATCTGGCAACCCACAAAGCTGTGAACTATATGGCAACCTTGCTATCGATAACGATTGCTGCACGTACTGCACTTCTAAGTTTTTACTCGAGTCGTTCGCAACTTGATAAACATTATAATCACCAACTATTATTCAAGCATAAATAAATAATTATTAAATACGTATGTCAGTCAAAAAAAAAATAAGAAAATAGATATATTTTCTGTTTTATTGCAAAAACTGAGCAGCAGAGTATGCCACCATTAAATATTAAAGAGCTATATTTAATTGTTTATGAAATTAAAGTGCATACACGTTTTTCCTCATTAAAATACCAGCAGCCGTGTAGTTCTCGCTGTACACCTCCTGGCAGTTGCAATATTAATGCCATAATACCAGGACAATGGATGCAATCTTTGTGGCAGTGCTTAAGCCTGCCTTAACTTTGTATACAATGCAGCTGAGCGCACAAGGAACGCAAATCGCCTCACAATCTCAATTTAATGCTTAATAAGTCTTTGACTTGGACAGCAGGCAGAGGCTGCTCTGGTCAATAAGCAGATTTACCAAGAGTTTACTCTAAAACAATGAAATTTGCATACACAATGCAGACCTAAATTATATTTCCTAATATTGAAGCTGCTTGTTTCTTTATTTATTCAGAAACTATTCAGGTTTTACCCGGACTGTTATATCAGTTTTCGCAACTCACTAAAACAATTGCTAATTAGGATAATTAAGAAGAAACTTGTTTTGTTAATATTTAATTTTCACACTTATCTGATATTTATGAGCAAAATACAAAATTTGTACCGATTGGCAATTAAACCTTGGTTTCGAGCTGGCTTTAAGTTTTGAGGCTAACACGTCACAATGGACTGAAATGAAAAATTTTTGCTAAAAAAAAAGATTGTACAGAGCTGAAACTTGGTGGATTTGATAAAATATTGTAGCACGCGAAGCATTCGCATAAGATTTTTGATAGATTTATTGCTTCATTGCGTATACGTAATTTTTTTTTAAATCTCATCATTTTTAATTGCCACCACAAAAATACAAAATTTTCTTTTATATTCAAACACAACTGTAATACATTTAATAATAGTTACTTATAATATTCAATTCTGTTGGCGATTTAGTCTTAATAGGGTGGGCCATCTGTTGGTTTATTTGTTAAATGCATTTTAATCGCATGTTTTCCATCAAAATTGGACAAATGTATATACCAAATGGCTTTCGGCAGCGTAGTGGTAGCGTACTCGCTTTACAAACCGAAGGTCGGAGTAGCACTGGTACATTTGCCTAGCACTGGCATCGCTAGCTCAAAGACGCTATTTGCCCAAGAAAGTCTCTATTAATTCAAGACACCGCTGTTCGGATTCGGCTATAAACTGTAGGTCGGTTATTTATAGAGATCCCCATGCCCCGCCCAGGGGCCACTGACAAAAATTGTCAGTCAGGGAATTATTATATTATTATATACCAAATGCAAGTTTGAAACTACTTATTTATATATGAAAGGTAATATCCCAAAAATGGCCGCCGCGGCCGGCTCTACAGTATGCGATCATTGTAATTTTCGATGACTTTTTTTTGACGAAAACTTATCCGGCTTTTCTCCCATTTGGTTCATTTGAATCTTGTAAGTATGTAAATGCAGATCCGCATGCAAAATTCGACGCAAAGTGGTCCTAGCAAGATTTACTTCTTACGATCGAGATGGCGTGCCGATGTTCCCGGCGACTAGTAGACACTGACCTCAACTATGTTTTTTTCACAGAACGATCATTTTCATAGCTTGTATACCACTTTTTGGGTAGTTTGTGTCTTAACATATGTGGAAGAGCATCTACTTTGGACAGTAGTGCTGAAGAAAGCATCGTTGATTGAAGTTTAAAATCTCTATATATCGATGTTGTCCAATAGAGATGTTTCTCCAGCACTTCTGCACTCATCAAATGGGTGTTTAGTAGTGCTGGAGAAACCTTTTTGTTGGCCAACATCGATATACATACAGAGATTTTAAACTTCGATCATCGATGTTTTCTCCAGCACTATTGGACAGGTTTGTTATGAGTTATGAGTGTTAAACAACCAATCCAACACATGGCTCACCCTATATTAATATAAATGAGCGTTAGTAAGAACTTACTTCCAAAAAGGAAGTAGATTTTGCTCGATATTGTTATTATTTATAATTCACATTTATTTACAAAAAAAATCTTCAAGGGTTGCATAGGAACAATATTTTTTTCAATTAACTATATTTTTTTAACTTAATTTTTTTAACTATTATTTTTCTAACTATACCAAACCATTTCATAACAAACATATATTTGAATTAATTTAGAAATGTATAAATTAAAGATAACCATGCATATTAATAACATTTTTAAAATAAATACTCATATGCTCAATCTTTTCTCTCTCTCTTTTTTCTTGCCTGCCCTCACGCGCCCCTCTATACTCAACTCACAGCTAAATGCAATTACTTTTATAAAAAAAAAAAAATTGTTCATTACATAAATGCCAAATTGCAAATATTAAAAAAAGTAGTTCAATAAACAAAAAAATAAAACCAACAAAATATTAAAATATTAATTTTAAACAAAAAGCTAAAACCAAAACAAATAACAACAAAGTGTTCATAATTGTAAAAAAATATCAAAAAAAAAAAAAAAAAACATACATAGTTTAAAACTAAACAAAAGAATATGTTAAATAGAAACTGTCAGCTAAATAAATTAAATCATACAATTTAAATATCCCAAAACTAAAAAATAAATAATAAAAAAAAATGCAAACCCAAAACCAAATACCAAATCGAGTCTATCAATCAAGCAGCGCACAATTAGGCGCTCAATCATCAGCTGCAACTGCCATTAAACCATCATCAAGCATCAACAACTACAACAACAACAACACACAGTTGCCACAGCTGCACCAACAACAACAACATCAACTACTGCAACAAAAATAAATAAAGCAATATATGTAATTAAATGCACGTTATTTTAAAAAAGCGCATAATAAAACAATTTTAAAGCTTAAAAAAAAAATTAATTATAAATTTAGTTAATTTTTAATAATTATGGAACATTCATCAACATTTTTGTTGTGTTTGTTCCATCAACAACAAAAAAACGAAACGGCTGCGGTTGCTTGCTTGCAGCTACAACAACAACAATTAGATACAGCAGTAAATAAGTTATATACTGAAACAACAACAGGAGCTACAACAAAAACAACCATTCTACAACTACAGCAACAACACCAACTACAACAACTGCAACGCACCGAAGCCGATGTATTTGCTGGGTAAGTGTTGGAAAACAATTTTTTTTCGAGTGTAAGAAGATAAAAGATAAAAAAAAATACATTTATTAATTATTAAAATTTTTGCTTAAATATTCCTACTGACTTTCGAAAAGTTTTTTATATTTTGCTTAATGTCGTTCTTTAATTGTCTCAGAAAAAAATTGAAAAAAATATTTTTTTTGTGAGAATTTTTTTATTAATTCAATTTAAAAACAATTTTCTGGGGCAAAATGCTTTGAAGTGCGCAGCAGGAACCAGCTGAGTAGAGTAAAACCTTCAAATGGTTTTGTGTTTGGATGCCAGATTATTTATTTATATTCACTTAAAATTTTTACTAACTAAGGGGCTTCGCCGCCTGGTCGCTTCGGTCTGCGAACCATACCTCTGGCTCTCTTCGCTTAGCGGTTGCTCCTGACAATTTATTATGGGGAGATAAGGAGAAATGCTAATTTTACTAAGACACTATGATGACGAACGATGATTTTATATAGTGAAGAGAACATTTTTTCAAAATTGTGTAAGTAAAAATTAATACACAGATGCACAGGTTCTTAGTTGTTCAAATTTCTAAGCCGATTAATTCCTTAACGCCGATCCCTACATGATCTTTCGCACATCGATACCACTCTATTATCGCCTATCGTCCTATCCATATAGCAAGCAGTAATTGTCTGTGTAACACCTTTCGTAATAAATAATAAAACTTGCTGTTTTACGAATTCTTCTTTTCCTTTGTTATTTGGGCCAGTTTTCTTCACTTTTTTGGGTTATTCTATTATTGAAAAAAACAAATTTGTGGTAGATATAGAGGTTGGTTTGGGTTGAGTATCCCGTATATGCGGCTATTAAAAATTAGGGATAACCCATGAGCTGCAGGAATCTTCAGATCTTCGACTAGCCTTCAATCAGTTCATTATTATAATATCTTAATGGCAATAAGTGAATAAGGAATAATCATCATCAAATTTTGATTTGGTGCGCAACTAAGTTCTCCCGGTTTTTTTTGATAAAAATGTAACTTTATTGCAAAAAAATGGTTACCAATGACTTATTCATTGCTAGCTACAATTTTTTCCCATCTTTCTGGCAGAGCTTGAATACCTTGACGGTAGAAGTGTTGGCCTTTTGAGGCACCCATATGAGTGGAACTGCTGTTCAGCCAGACCATGCGCCATCGAGCGGAACCAGTAATAATCGGACGGTGCAATATCTGGGCAATATAGCGGGTGGGGTAGGACCTCCCATTTGAACGTTCCCAAGTAGGTTTTAACAGGATTGGCAACGTGAGGCCGAACGTTTTCTTGTCGTGCCTCTGCTCGTATTGTGGCCGTTTTTCGCGCAGTGCTCGGTTCAATCGCATCAATTGAGTTCGATACTATTCACCAGTGATGGTTTCGCTCGGTTTCACCAGCTCATAATAAATAACACCGACCTGGTCCCACCAAATGCATAGCATAACCTTCGCAGCGTGATTATTCGGCCAAGCCGACGACGCGGAAGCATGACCGGGAAGTCACCAAGATTTTTACCACTTTGGGTTGCTGTAATGAATCCATTTTTCATCACCCTTCACGATGCGATAAAGAAAACTCTTGCTTCTTTGTCGCTGGACCAATTGTTAACAGGCGAAAAAAGAACGCTCAAACGACGCCATTGGCTTCAAATCATAAGAAACCAAAGTTCCTTGCTTTTGAATCATTCCCCAGCTCACGAATCCTCATCGAGCAATGCCTCCAAATCAGCGTCTTCGAAGGTTTTTGATCTTTCTTAACGTGGACGGTCGTCAACACCGTCTTTCAAGCAACGGAACCAACAACACTTCCCGCGAATGATGGTTTTTTTGACACAAAACTCGACATTTTCACACAACCAAAAGTATATAGTGCAGAAAAAAATTCACTAATGTTTCAGAGCGGTTTGTTTACCATATGTTGAAGCTTGGTTCATGAAGTTTTGGGTCTGTCAAAATCGACCAGCACTTACTGCTATAGACAGCGAGAACTTACTTGCGCACCTAATAGGTTGAGGAAGATTTGTTAACTGATCACCGATACAGTTACTTTCGACTTGGGGACGACTACATAAAAGCTAGAAAAATAGACTCACCAAAGGGGGATTAGGTCGAGCTGCTTTAGCATGATAATTTGTTTAAGATCTAATCAGAGGATCGAAATTGCGGATGAAGTAATGGGAAGTATCATGACTGAAAATTACGGATAAGCGTGTTGCTTAAGCCAGAGGTCCTGCGGTGCCAAAGAACACGTAAATAACAAGACTTTGCAAGCAATCCAGTAATCACTAAATAGAGATAAAATATGTGAAGAGTACGAATATGCAACCATAATTACTCTTTGCAAATAAAATATGGGAGAACACTATAACTGAACTTTCATCGAAATTTTCGAAGTGAGATCGATGAAGTTAACGAAAGCGACAGTCTAGGAAAATTGCATAATTTAATACGACTTAGATATAAAGTACTCCTTGTTGCCTTATTCTTAATCTCAGACAGTTCTGGTTTTGCTTTCTTCTCTGGCTATTTTGAGCATTTTATTCTTCTAAAAGGTGTTTTTTTAAGTGTCCGGATTTCCGAAAGGGATACCTCTGAAACCAGTTGTTACTTTTGACAAATTTAAATTTCATTTTATTCAGTAAGGACTAACAATTCATCATGTTAAGATTTACACCACAACAACGTCTTCAAATCTGCGAGATTTCAATCAAAATCAGTGTTCTGTTGTAAAAACTTATAGAGCTCTTCGTACAATTTATGGACCGAATAATCGTCCATTAGAACGTGCTATTCGTCGTGTTCTTGATCATGTACGAACTTATTTGACATTCCGTGATGTCTGACCACCAGTGAGAATGAGAACAGAACGGTTCGAAGAAAATATCGCTGTTGTAGAGGCCAGTGTAGAGGAAAATCAAAATTTATCGATTCGCAACGTGTTACCGTCAATGGTGATCGATACAGAGCAATGGTCAATGAATATTTGTTTCCTTTACGTGACATCGATGTCGAAGAGTTCTGGTTTCAACAGGAACGTGCCATACGGCGACCGCAACCATTGATTTACTGAAAACTCAATTCGGCGAGATAGTTATTTCAAGAAATGCGCTCACCAACTGGCCGCCGCTGTCGTGTGAATTGATCCCTTTAGATTATTTTCTTTGGGGACACGTCAAGTCGTTGGTTTATGTAGACAAGCCAGCAACAATTGACGACTTGGAAATCAACATTATAAGTGTCATTGCTGAAATACGGCGTCAAATGCTCGATAGTGTGGTCAAAAATTGGACCCACAGGATGCGCTTTGTAACTCGTAGTCGTGGTGGTCACATGCCAGAGATCTTTTTCAAATAATGAGTGATACGAAATGATGTATCTAATAAAACCATATTTAAGGTCATTTGAAATTCGGACGCGCTTCAAAAAATACCCTTTATATTGTATGGGCTTATATGGTTCCTGCGTAAGGAACAGGCGGGTTTTCGGCCCAGTTAATAAGTGCAGATCACACTAATACACTTCGGGTCTTAATTGAGCAGTGAATTGAGTATAACAGCCCACTATACATGCCTTTTTGTTGACTTCGAGCGTGCTTTCGACACAGTTCGCCGTCCAGCTCTTTGGGAAACTCTCAGCGGTAAAGGCATCCCCGACAAAATTGTGTCAATGATACGCAAGCTTTACAATGGTGCCCATTGCAAGGTCCGCTTTAAAGGCGTGTTAAGCGACGGATTCGAGCCTGGTACTGGGGTGAAACAAGGTTGCGTCCTTTCGCCTACGCTGTTTTTGATCCTGTAGCACGGTGTAATGGATTAGACAAACCGAGACCTAGCCTATTCTATGTTTTATTTAAGTTTGAAATCCGGACGCGCTTAAAAAAAACACCCTTTATGTACCGCGATTAAGATAATCAGTATTCTTTCATACTTCATTTCTGGTTAACTATATTAAGAAACTTGCTGTCAGCCGCTTCCATTACAAAAGCTAGTTCAAGATTTTAATCCTTTTTAAGCTAAATAAGATCACTATTATAACCAAACTTTATTTAAGCATACCTTAGGTTCAATCATGACCGTTTGCAAACAAAACAATCCAATTAAAATCTTCTTTTATTTTATTCTTATAGCTACCAAGCCACTCTTACTCTCTTGTTTTTTAAATATAATCAGCTTTCGTTGGTCTAAGTTAAAAATATATAAACTTTTTAGGTGTTTTGTTTCATAAACTCGTCAATTTTTCAGCATTATAATAAATATCACCAAAGAATATAGAACTACATACATAGAATGCGCATCTCGCCCAACTTCATTTTAGCGCTTGTTGGTACGGGCGGGCGGCAGCAAACGAAACGAAATGTTGGTTCTATTTTTAGAACAGTCACCGCTTGTTGGTACGGGCGGGCCGCACCAAACGAAGCGATATGTTGCTTCTATTTTTAGAACATACAGACTCGTTAATTTGCAAAGTTGTTGTCCTTCGAAAATGTACAACAGACTTATTTTAACATAGGTTGCAAGTTGGTGTTGATGGGTCAGTGGTATGCGTGCCTGAATGGCGTGAGATTATTTTGTGTTCAACTCCAGGGTTCGGATTTTTTTATATTTTTTGCTTTTATTTTTAATATTTTTTGATCGGTTTCACATTTTTAATTTTTGATTTTATAGGCTTTATTTTTTATTACGTAAAAGAAATTTGTATTTTGCGGTCCAAATAAAAATTATATTTTATTTTTGTGGTCTCTACAATCAACAAAGAACAATTCGGGAATCGTAGTGTGGCAAAGGTGAACGATGATATGTATGTATGTATGTTGATTTATTTGTTATTCCTCTGGTTATTTCTTAAAGCAATTGTGAAAAATAATAATATGTCTTTTTAATGCTTCGACTAAAGAATAGGAAGTTGGAAAGAGCCTACCGAAATCAGATTTAGAGCAATCAATTTTATAAAATAAAGGGCCCTATGCTTACTCTCTCTATCATTAACTGCATCAGTTGTGCACACACAAGAATACATGTAAATTCAAGTATTACCCTGCAGGAAAAAAAACTAGTCCCGAACTGGTTCCGAACCACCCCGACGGTGAAACTGTGTGTCCCAAACCTAGTATGATTGCATGCGGCTAACTAGTATATTTAACATGGGCTTGTCATAGGAAGCAACCAGAATTTTTGGGTAGGATGTTCAACTGGTAGCAAACTGGTTCGCCTGCATATGGAACAAAACTAGTTGCTTCCGTACTAGAATATAATAATTCGTTTGGGTATGCTCTCGTTCTAGTACATTTAACCCAAATATTGAACTAGTTTATATTGTTGTATTAGTTTATTTTATTTAATTTGTAAACATTTTATTCACTTATAAGTAACGTATTATCAAACATTTACAATTCTTAAATTATAGGCTTAGATTGAAAATTTACAATTTTTTTAATTATATACATGTGCTTAACTTAAATGTTCATTAAAAAGTAATGTTAGGAAACTACGTTTTTTATTTGTTTTTATAAAAATAAATGACAACTAATTTCTTATATTTAAGAAGCTGAAAAAAAGGCTAGTTATGAGTTACATGTACTTATAGAACGAAAAAAAAATAAAAACAATTATTTGTTATAAGTACATATTAAGCTGAAAAAAAAAAAACAGGTTATTTAGTGTACATACATATGTATGTACATACATAAAATTGAAAACAAAAAAAAACAAGTTATCTGTTTTATATATAAGCTGAAAATAAAAAATCATAGGTAACTTGCTAATATTAAATTACTCCTACAAAATATTGTTTTAAATATACTAAATAACAAAATATTTATCACTTACCAAATTCGCGCTTGCTTACACATGTCAGTGCAAAACTAAAAACTATTTTGTGCAGCAGCATTTATCGTTGTTATACATTTTTATGTATACCCAAAATTCATCTCTTTTCACAAAAAACAACAGAATCACTCTCTGAGAGAGCGTGAGCATTGAGCGGTACAAGTTTGACAGAGAGAGCGCTCTCTTTTACCATTTTATCCTATACCGCGGCAGTTCTTTTTTTAACTATTCAAAAACTAGTTACGTTCAGAGTAGTTGAGTCCACTTATATGACACCGAATTCCTGCAGGGTAGTGTTTGTGTATGCATGCGGAAAAACCCTTGAACAAATTGGAAGTCGATAGCAAAATACCCTTTTTCGCATTTTTCTCCTTTTCACATGCATTTGTTAGTGTGAAGCCAAACGTGGTAAGGAAGTGTCATAGCAGACACATTCCCCGAAAGGGCATGGATACTAAGAAAGTAAAAATTTACATTTTTTGCTGAGGCTGAAAATATGAACATTGCCGACAGCCAAAAACGAAGTTCAGAGCCGAGATCAATTGCCAGCGCTCGTGAAATGCCTGTGCTATTTTTAGATTTTCGCTTTTGCTCTGCCTGCCGGGGTAAACAAGAGCTGTAAAAATTTTGCGCACGGAAATGAGAATGCAGTTTGTGTGTATACGCCGAAAAACTATTCAACAGTATGAGAATCGATAGCAAAATACTCTTTTCCAATTTTTCTCCTTTTTTACATGCATTTGCAAGGGTGAAGGCAAACGTAGTTATGAAGTGTCATACCGGTCAAATGCTTCGAAAGGGTATGAAGCTCAAAAACTAAAAATTTACAAATTTTGCTGAGGCTGAAAATATGCACATTGCTGGCAGACGTTTGTTCTCTGCCCGCCCGCACCATAGAGCTCTAAAAATTTTGCATACACACCTTAGTATGTATACTGTCATTGGGAAAACAGTTGCAAGAAATACACACTCATTTCGTCTTGTCGCTACCTCCTTATTATACCTCACAAAAGTGCGTATTTTACTATGAAATTAAATGCATAGAAAGCGTACTGTACCTGTGATGATATCAAAATACGAAAATGAAACATTAATTTTTTTACGACAATAAAAAAAATAAAAATATTTAATAGAAAAATAACAGAAATTATGGAAAATAAACAAAAAAAAAAACAAGTTAAATCTAACCATCTTCTTTTGAATCGAACCTCGACACATTAGACTGTGAGTCGAACACGCATTCCACTAGGCCATTGCCACTGCGCGCATTTCGTTTTCAAAATTTCATATTCAAGCAAATGTACAAATGCAAGCAATATTTTCTGTGGGGTACTAATATCAGTACCCCACATAGTAAAATATTTTTGTATGAGATGCGCATTCTATGTAGTTCTATATTCTTTGATATCACATAAAAATCTGTATTCACTTTAAAAAACCTCAATCAAATAAGTGTTGCATAAAAAAAGAAACCAAATCACAGTAAACTAAATTTCCTAGCAATTTTCAGTGAACTCGATTTTCGAATGGCTAACAACTTTTAAAACCAATCAAAAAATGTTGAGTTCAGCGTTGATGTCAGCCAGGCAGCTGGACAAACCGCCGGAATAGATACCAACAATCAGAGATGCAGTTAGCCATCAGCTAGACAGCGGAACAGTGAGCCAGATGGCTGGCCGAAATATAAAATGGCGTAAAAGCAAAAAAAACTGCAACGCGAACTTTGGCTCTTATGAATTTCATATAACGAGCAAAAATCCAATAAAAATCACAGAAAGCAATTTTCGGTAGTTGCTCCATAAAAAAGAAAAAAAAACAAAATAAAATGAATGAGAAGCTAAATGGACAAGATGCAGAATTGGCTAAAAAAAAAAACACATACGTTTTGGAAAAATGCTCTCTCTTCTTACAGCCAATGTGTACATAACAAGTGCAATCACAATAAATGGTATAACGCGACTATGCAGTATACTGCACTATCGATAAGTCAAAATAAATATTTTAGCTGTTATAAAAAAATTTTTGTTGTTGCCCTTTGCCATCAGAACCAAAAATGAAAAAAATCTTAGTATGAAAAATTTGGAGTATTCACGGTACCTGTTGACTTGAGGAGTTGCAAAGTTGCGCAAAAACTCAACTGACTCCAAGCGTGAACGCACTTTTTGTTAGTTTATCAGTTGAGTTGTTGAGTTTGTGCTTCTTTTTTTTTATATATTTGTTAATTTTTAATTTGAACCCCAGAAGAGGGTGTGGGTTGAGTAAAATTTGAGTTGAGAATTGAAACTCAGACTCTACAACTACCCTAATTAATTCTTATGTGACTTTCTGTATGGGTCCTGACCTTGTTGTAACGAGACCGAGTAACCCTGGGCACACATACCAGGTAACGAATATATATATATAAGTAAGAGACTTTGAAGCTTTAGAGATTATGGCGCAAAATAGATCTCTAGGCAAGCAGTGCAACCTTAAAGTCTCCTTTTTATTATTTATCTAATCGCACAAAAAAAGACAGATTTTCGGGTAAAAATATCAGGACATACTTCCTGTACATTTTACTTCCTGTACATTTTACTTCCTGTACATTTTACTTCCTGTACATAACAGCAATGTTTTCTTAGCTATCTTTCAAAACTTGTATTAGGCAAAATGCTAAACTATAGCTCACTTCAATTCTTCGCTCATATCTTCAGCTCTGCGTAGTAAAAAGACGTGGCCTGCCGGCCCTATATCTAACACTTCGAATATAGAAATATGTCAAATGGAAGGTAGGGGTTTCAACAAAAAAAAAAGATTCAAGCACTTAAATTAACTTTTAAGTTTTGGCAAAAGTTTGTTTATACATCAAGTATTGCCTTGCCACTACTATCACTCCAAAGTTGAACAAAACAAGTAAACATTAGTTAGGAATACGATCGTGCAACTAACGAAATTTTGGATTCAAACAATAAATACTGAAAAAAGACTAATTTACAAATGGACGCCATTTCCAATATAAAGGATATCACTACTAAAATGTATTTCCGCAAGATGTTTTGTCATTTGCTTGAGCATTACGAAAAGTTAATTAAAAAATCACGTGCCATAAGGAAGGGAATAAGGGACAGAGATACCACAGAGGCGATCCTTATGTTCAAGACTTATTCAATGCTTAGAAATGAGCTTTGGGATATAAAAATAGAAATTAAAGCGGAAATCGGAAATACGCTATGGCATCTAATGCAGCTGAATGACATAATAGCCAGCAAAATCAATACTAAGGACGTTTCCATGCAAATGCAAAGCACAGCAGAAAAGCTAAAGGATCTACAGCAGATTATGCAAGATGATGATTGCGAGCTTTTGGCTACACTATCGCCTGCTATGAGGAAAAAAGAGCTGAATGACAAAATAGCCAGCGAAATCAATACTAAGGACGTTTCCATGCAAGTGCAAAGCACAGCAGAAAAGCTAAAGGATCTACAGCAGATTATGCAAGATGATTGCAAGCTTTTGGCTACACTATCGCCTGCTATGAGGGAAAAAACAGCTGTGCATACCAGCTACGTCAATAATGACGTCACACTGTTTTAAGAATGTATACCAGCTGTATTATGACTTGGAAAAAAAAGTAAAGTATTTAAACAGGTGTTGCGTGAAATTCGGCTGAAAACTATGGATTACGCTTATGTAAGTGAGGCCAATTCGCAATCAAAGGAGCAGTTGAAAATTGTAGATAAAATGCTCGACTATGAACTGCTGTTTTGCAGACAGCGGCATGAAGAAAATTTAAAAAATGTAATTGAAAGCTTGCGCAGAAGAATTTGTAAAATTTGGCAGTTAACTTTTAAGCCACAAAGCGAACGTAATCTGTTTGTAGATTTCGATAGTGAAAATTTTAGCATGGAACTACTGAAAGCTCACCAGCAGGAAATAGAGCAATTAGAAAAAAATTACCGTCTGCAGATTTTAAGGCAATATTGTATTCGCTTTAATCTTGTTAAAGAACTGGACACGCTAACTGATAATGCTATCAAATATTTTGATTACCTATTAAAAGATAAACTTAAGCAAGAGAGACTAATTAACAAGATTGTCATAAATGAGCAGAAGATTAGCAGATTGCGTAAAGTCTTTTGGAAATACGGTGCATATGTCTTTTCAGTTCATGGCAAAAACGACATTCTTAAGTTTATGTGCAATGATGAGCAAATTTTGTACAAGCGCCTTTTGAAACGCTCTTAGCAATTATTTCTTTAATTTTTATTTTTTAAGAAAGTTACCAAACTGTGCACTTTACTTAAGGAAACAAACGAAAACTAGTTAAATAAATTTTCGATAAGAACCTTTGGAGTCCACCCTAATTAAGAATCCGAAATTCAAAATTGAATGTTACATCATACAAGTAAAAGCAAAACCAGTTTAAATAAATTTTCGATATGAACCTTTTGAGTCCACCCTAATGAAGAATCGGAAATTGAATGTTACACCATACAAGTAAAAGCAACACCAGTTTAAATAAATTTTCGACATGAACCTTTGGAGTCCACCCTAATGAAGAATCCGAAATTCCAAATTGAATGTTACATCATACAAGTAAAAGCAACACCAGTTTAAATAAATTTTCGACATGAACCTTTGGAGTCCACCCTAATGAAGAATCGGAAATTGAATGTTACATCATACTAGTAAAAGCAACACCAGTTTAAATAAATTTTCGACATGAACCTTTGGAGTCCACCCTAATGAAGAATCCTAAATTCCAAATTGAATGCTGCATCATACAAGTAAAAGCAACACCAGTTACAACATAAATTTTGAGTCCACACGGCTAAACAACACAAAAATCGCAAAAAGGATATTCACTGATAGCTTTGGGAGAAACGTATTATCAACGAGCATATGGTCACTGAAGCAGCACGTAAATGGCGCCTTAAACCCAAAAAGGAGAAAAAAAACTGATTACTTTAGAGGAAACGTATTAGAAAGCTGAAAGATATACAACTGCTTGACAATATCAACAAGCTTATAGTCACTGTGTTAAAAAGTCAAAAGATTCAGGATAGTTTATAAGATACGACACTGCTTGAATAAGTCATGGTCACTGAAGCAACTCATAAATGGCCCTTTCACTGATACCTTCAGAAGAAACGGCTAAGAAAGTTAAAAGATTCAAGAAAGTTTGAAAGATACGGAACTGCTAGAATATGTCAACGAGCTTATGGTCACAGAAGCAACTCATAAATGGCCCTTTCACTGATACCTTCAGAAGTAACGAGTAAGAAAGTTAAAAGATTCAGGACAGCTTGAACATACCAAAGAGCTTTTGAACTGGTTGTCCACTATAAACAAAAATCGAGCAGATGTTGGATCGTGCTATTCTAAATCGAACGTAAGCCTTAACACAATCCCAAAACACAACAATGAGCTTTTGATCAAAACCATCAATTATGAAAAAAAAGGAGCAGCTGTTGAATCGCGCTGTTCTAAAACGAACGAAAGAAAGTCTTTCAATTTTCAGTGATATACGCCAATCTATATGTTTCACACAGCAGAACGAACAATTAAGGTGTCTCAAATTGGATTTTCGCTTATAGCTTCAGGTGTAGTACAGACAAAAGCTGATAGATACACAACTGCATGAACATCAGCTTTTGATCAGATGCGATCACCATGAAAGAAATGAGAGCAGCTCTTAAATCGCGCTATTTTAAGAAGAACGTAAGCGTTATCCGTTTTTTAACACTCCAGAAGAAAAGGAAAAAAGTTTAAAGAATCAACACTGCTTAAACATAATAACGTCTAGAGTTCACACTGCCGAAAAAATAAATTTTAACGTAAAAAAGCTCATAGATACACAACTGTTTGGACATAAAAAAGTTACTTTGGATTTCGTGGCAAAATTTAATGTAAAACCTTATTTTAAAGTGCACACAAAAAAAATGTTGAAAATTTTTGGAATTTAAGTTAAATTGTAGCGAATTTGTTGCCGCATATGTTTGAATTATTTTTACCCATGAAGTGGAAGTTACCGAAGCAAATGATTTTTGAAAAGATGCGTTTTAGATTGTCTATACGTCTTGCTGTCGACCTTGCAGCAAGTTATTGTTAATATAATTTTCAATTTTCAATTTTTTGGAATTAATTATCCAAAGGTATTTATCTGCATCTTAAAGAAACATTGCTGATTATTCTTGGTATGTAAAAAAACGTAGAAATTACAATTATTCTAATGCATCTTCCATTGCAGACGTAATTAATTATCCGTATGATGTTAGAGATGATATATTCGTCTTGATATCGACCTTGCAGCAAGTTATTATTGATAAAATTTTCAATTTTCAAGTTTTTGGAATTAATTCTCCAAGGGTACTTCTTAAAAAAACGCAGAAATTTACAATTAATCTAATGCATCTTCTATTGCCCTATGCTCCTCAAGGAGGTAAGGGAATAAAAGAAGATCTTCTATTGCAGACGTAATTAATTATCCGTATGATGTTATAAATTATCTGATTAATTATCCTTATGATGTTATAGATATTCTATTCGTCTTGATATCGACCTTGCAGCAAGTTATTGTTGATATAATTTTCAATTTTCAAGTTTTTGGAATTAATTCTCCAAGGGTACTTCTTAAAAAAACGCAGAAATTACAATTATTCTAATGCATCTTCCATTGCAGACGTAATTAATTATCCGTATGATGTTATAGATGATCTATTCGTCTTGATATCGACCTTGCAGCAAGTTATTATTGATAAAATTTTCAATTTCAAGTTTTTGGAATTAATTCTCCAAGGGTACTTCTTAAAAAAACGCAGAAATTTACAATTAATCTAATGCATCTTCTATTGCCCTATGCTCCTCAAGGAGGAATAAAAGAAGATCTTCTATTGCAGACGTAATTAATTATCCGTATGATGTTATAAATTATCTGATTAATTATCCGTATGATGTTATAGATGATCTATTCGTCTTGATATCGGCCTTGCAGCAAGTTATTGTTGAAATAATTTTCAATTTTCAAGTTTTTGGAACAAAGTCTCCAAGGGAATTTATCTGTATCTTAAAGAAACAATGCAGTTTATTCTTGGTATGTAAAAAAACGCAGAAATTCACAATTACCCTAATGCATCTAATATTGCAGACATAATTAGCAAAAAAGTCCTCGAGAATATTTTGATAGACAAGGCAATTAAAGTACTATGCAACAGTAAGAACTAAAGATAAACACAATAAATACTTGTAAAGAACCTAAATTAAGCATCTGAACATATTTTATTACTTTTAGAGAAATCCTAAGTTAAATTATTTTACAAAATTTTGTATACTGTTTTGTTACATGTTTCTTTATTTATTATCCATTTTATGGATAGATTTATATAAAAGACTAGGGGTTTCGGATTCTATCTGCAGAGCTTTTCGCGCTTTAGTCCGCCATTTTCTTCGTTGGCCTTTGATCGCCAATCAGTTAGTTAGGTCCAACAGTTTTATATATATATAGATGATCTTATAAAAATCTTTTAGCTGACAAATATCTAAAAATCTTTGATGTAATTTTTGCACATTTAGATTATTTTTTACGATTTTCTTTATTTATACAGCATTTTCCGAAGCAACGTTTACGAAATAAAAGCTAAAGAGATAGGTACTATAAAAAAATTTAAGCATCCCCTTTAATGATAAAAGCTTGTACGACAAATAAATGTAGTTTATTTTTAAGCTAAGCAACTTTCAAGGAACTACTATATAAAGAATTTTTACTCTACAAAGATTGATTTTGAAGTACGCAGCTTTTTCGTACAAAATCCGTGTATTTTGATTTCTTAATTACGAATTTTTATATAAATGATTTAGCGTCTTTTTTCCCACCCATCCACATATGCACTTGAAACCCACATCATATATGTATATCGGCGAAAATAAGTGAAGCGGACCATTTTGCCCCCGACCTTCTCCAATTTAGATGATTTTTACATATTAGGTAGAGCTACTAGCCAAAAGTAACCACGTCAAAAAAATTTAGTGCAAAATTCCGATTAATTATCGATTTATGGATAACTGAAAATTGCGTTTTTCATTTTTAGACTATTCTTTAAAAAGCCATATCTTCTAAACGAATAAAGATATTGACGCGATTTTTTTTTCCATGTTGGATAAAATATTGAATTTAAAAAAAAAAGAATTTTATTTATTTTTAAGATTCTTTTTTTATTTTTTATAATTTTTAGTTTTTAATTTTAGAATTCAAAAGTGAAAGTGGTGATGTCACAAAAAAAAGTTTGTAATTCCTAGAATTGTATTGGGACAACGGTATGCTAGACTGTAACAGCAAAATTTCCATTTTTACGGATGGTTCTAAGCTCAATGATCAAGTGGGAGGGGGTGTCTATTCGAAACCGTTGGGCATAAACAAATCCTTCCGTTTACCAGATCATTGTAGTGTTTTTCAAGCACAAGTCATAGCTATAATGGAAAGTATTAAAATCACTAAGAAGCGCGTATTATCCGACAGAGAGATTTGTATATGTTCTGACAGTCGGGCCGCTTTCAATGTGATGGAGTGTAACGAGCTCCTACTAGATGTTGCAGAGTTCTTTTCTATTAATCTGCTCTGGGTACCTGGGCACCGAGAAATCGTGGGCAATTGCAGGGCAGATGAGTTAGCCAGGCGAGGCACTACGTTACCACTTCAACCTAACAAGGCGATGGTACCATTGCCGCTAGCAACGTGCAAGCTATTTATCGATAGTTATATCACTAATGATGCGAATCATAGATGGGTTCAAACTGGAACCTGTCTAACTAGCAGGAAAACTTGGCCCCAAAGAAGCCTAAATAGAACAAAGCCGCTTTTAAAACTCAGTAGACAGGACGTAAGAGCAACGATAGGGGTTCTTACTGGGCACTGTCTTATTGGTAGATACGCTAACAGATTGGGGGTGTCTCATTTTGTATACTGCAGAAGTTGCCAGGAAGTAAAAGAGGAGGAAACAGTGGAACAGTCTCCTGTGTGGATGCATGGCACTATGCAGGAGAGGACTGAACACACTGGGTTCCAAACTTATTGGGAATGTTACTGAATTCGCAGGAATCAGAATGAATAAGATTAATTCGTTTATTAAATCGACAGGTTGGTTCAGAGAGGATCCAGGAGAGTAGAGAGACTATCCCTTGTAACATCACAACGGGCCTTTTACAGGCTTAGGTGTGTCGTAAGGCAACCACTTCTACCTACCTACCTACGTTGAATTGTAGACATTATGCTTATTTTAGTGATGGCACCTCGCTCGTTCGCCACAGTAAACAGTACCTCGAAAAATGAAAAATAAGCATAACTCCTCGGAATTCAAAGATAAAAGGTTCAAACTTGACACGAATATTTGTTTTGGCATTCTTCCATAAATTTAAGGTCAAAAGTCACAAAAATCGGTTTTTTGCACTTTATGTGAACTTAGATTAGTGTAATAATATGCTTCCTTTTCAGCGAAACTAACTTAATCCAATATCGCAGACCTTCTGAATCCATCAAACCATGTCATTTGTTTCCTGTCGATTAGTCAAAAAACTACTAAAAAATGCTTAAAATAGTCTGCTTTTTTGTTTTTTTTTAAATATAATGCAAATAATGCAGTAGTCTTAAATACGGATAGCCTATTCAGCTTAAGAGGCTGGAACAATATATGATAGGATACCTATGTAATGGATTTAGATTTAGCCGACTTCATTTTTTTGGGAGTACATATATGAAGTTTTATAGAGCAGCTAAAATGCTAATTTTTTTCTTCAAAAAGCAAAGCATGCCTTAATGGGCTGCCTTGTTAGTGCCAGGTAATGTTTACAACATTTAACCTCGAAAAGCTGACGTAATGGTGTCAACCGGATTGGTTGGAGGAAACCATTTTTCGATTTTTTTAACCACAGTTGTCTGAAATTATGGATTCGCAAAACCAGCCTGAACCATTCGAAACACCATTGACAGCTCAGTTAGCTAGTCTTATGGCCAATTTTGGACCTCAAATCACTCGTTCTTTATTATCTTCTGATTATTGGAGTAATAAGTTTTTGGTCGTTTTTCTTTTGAGCCTTCGGATAGAATGGCCTTTTGGCAGATTTTTCGCCAGCCTATTACTTCTGAATACGTAAACGATTTGTCCGAGTCTTCATACCCCAGATTTGAACTGCTGCCTAATGCATATAAACCTAGATTTTTATTTAATTTATATAAACAAATATTTTCACATTATGTATTTCCAATTCTTTCAACCTTATCAAATATTACTGCTAATTAATTATAATTTAATTTTATTGTTTAAACAACAACCACATATTTGACAAGCCAGAATTCAGCTGAAATATGTGCAAATTATTATTTGAAAAATAGCAAAATATCGTCAGGGTGGTAACATTTAATTACATAAAATCAAATATCATATATTTCGCCTAAATGCGTATATTTTAGTTACTGCATTAAAAAAAATGATTTATTAGTTAAATTTAGTGCATATTGGCGCTCTGTAGTCTAGCACTTACTCAGCGCATATTTGCGAATGCCTATTAAAGCCAATCATTTGCTATATCTACTGACATTTGTCATTGCAAATAACTACAACCAAACAAAAACTCACAGATACACACACACACACACATACACACACATTGAAACCGCATGCAAATATTGCCATGCGCTGGCATTAAAAGTCATTTCGCAAAATACTGCAGCATACTTTTGAGCGCATGCTTTCAAGTGCGGTTATTGGCACTCTTTAAAAACATTTCAAAACGCCCAGTTACGCCCGCACCCCGCCGTGGCTTAGGTTCCGCTTTTGTTAGCTGCAAAAAGCCAAAACAACAAGTGCTTTGTGATTTCAGCAACAACAACAAACAACAACAACAACAACAAACTGCAGCGGCATTTTCAACGCATTCCAGCAGAGAGTTCAGTTCAGTCAAGCGTCAGACATTGCGCTGGATGCAGCCTTTGTGCAGCAAACTGGAGCCGCTGCAGCAGCTTTAGTCAATAAACATTGAGCATATTAGTATCCCACAATTTAGGTCAGACCAGAGCAGCAGCGGGGCTTTGGGATTGGGAGCTGGGACCCCGCTGATCAGACTACATTATAAACCATTTTTTGTAGCTAACTATTGACGCAGTTTAATTGAAATAGCGGCAACAAAATATTTTCACTTCAATTTTTTTTTCTATTCGATAGGGAAATAAATAGCTGGTCTTTATTTTTCTACTTTTTGATGCCCAAGTTAATTTCAAGTCTTTGGCACCCTGGGGTGTCCAAGCAACACAAGACATGCAGCCAGCCAGTAGACAACAACAACAACAACAATTACAATATTTAAAAGCAAATAAAAAGGATATGAATTGCTTGCCTTCGGTCCAAGAAGTTTTAATACCCTAGAAAGCCCTTTTGGGGTTTTGGTGGATAAATTTTTCGCTTTCTGTTGGAAGCGGTCAAGCTATTATTGATTTGTTTGAGAAAAACAAAATAATGAGAATGCACTTAAACACAAGAGCCATGTTCGGAGCTCACAGCAGTTCAAAGGTTTACCAAAAGACTCGTGCCACTATATCTACATAGTTTAAATCTGACAATAATCCAATGATCAATAATCATTGAAATAGGAAAAAAAAAATTTAATAAAATAGCCAATCCCAATTTAATTTCGAATTTTAATTTCGAATTTTCTGTTACAAGTTTTTTTAATTTAAGAAGTTATCGGCCGTGCTCCGGAAAGCGAAAAACGAATAAATTTAGCTCGTTTTCGTTTTTGCGCCCTTGCAATTCTTTGCTGAAATTGAGGATTTCTGTCTTATAAGTTATACTAAATTGATCGCAATTATTCTTAAAATTTTTCTTCACATTAATAATTGCCTAAATAGTGTGACTTTTTTTTTATATGAAGTTTTGTCATTCCGTGTGAAATTTTTGCATGCTGCGTATTGGCCTTAACTCCAAAAAACGCTCCTGAAATACGAATTTTACTCTCAATACGAGAAAAATTACTCTTGGCGTACTTTTGACGTCACATAGTTCTTTTTTTGGGGGCAATATGCTAGCCTTTGAGCGCAATATATATATATTTTTTCAGTGTAGGCAAGATGGTGTGAATTTTGTGTCAAGCACAAGTGAACAGCTGTTTAAGAAAACTGGGCCATAGATTTTTTAAAACTAAAGAAGGCACCTTATTTAAAGATAAGAATCAACATATATTCATAATTACCAAATGTATTTCTATGTATTTCCTTACTATTCCATCCCAATCCATTCCATTCCATTCCATTCCGTTCCACCCCATTCCAGTCCATTCAATTTTTAGACTGCGTATAAAAAGTTACATCCGACTTAAGATTTCAAAATATATTTAATTTACATATTTCAATAATCTTAATTTTTGTTAGAATTTTGATGGTGCAATAATGAATATTCGGACTCAAATCGTAATTAAGAAAAATATTCAAAAAATATTGAATCTTTATTATTCATATTTATTACTCCTATTTTTATATAGTGGCTTGCACTTTTATCCAAAGCACTTTTAACGCTTTGATTTTTTCAACCTCATAACTCTTATTTGCAATCCCTGGTTAAAACTAAATAAATATCATTTTTTGAGGCAAATTGTCAAACTTTTGGAAAAAATTCGGAAAATTCATGAGCGTATATTTTGTAGCTATATTTTGTAAACCATGCTCTACTCATCCCAGGCAGCTTCAACTGTTCCGCAAACTTTTTTTTTATTAATTGAACTTCAGCTATAAACTACATTTTTTTAAGTTATAAATATTTTTTTCAGTTTATTTCCTTAGAAACAAATTATGCTTATTAGTGACATTTACAGGACAGGTTTTTGGTAGTCCACACACCCATTTAATATAAGTTTTTTTAAAATTTTTTAAATCTACTATTGAGCAAAAAAAATTGGGACTACCATTTTTTTAAATCTTTCTCCGGGTGCTTTTAAAAAAGTTTTTATATTAAAATACAATAATGGTAGAAGATTGATTGATTCTTGGTAGATTTTGGAAAAAAATGGCTTTGTGAAACATATTAGTTATCAGCCTGCCCTTTAAGCGGCCTTCTCAGACTCAACCTTGAATACAAAAACTTGCCACATGCCTCAATTTCTTTTTGTGGCTTAATAAAACTAATATTGCTTTTGTAAAGGTAGTAAAAATATTATGCCAAAGGAAATGGTATAGCAAACAAAGCGAATGTTAAAGACAACGACAGCGACTAGTTTTGCGCACTGGCGCCCCGATGCATGCAACAGGACGCCAAGGGGTGGCTGAGGCGGGTCAGTAGACAGAGAAATTAAATTGGAAATGTTGTTGTTGCTGCTGCCACTGCTACTGCTGCTGTTGTTGATAGCAGACAGGCCAAAAGGAAATAAAGCAAAGTAAGGCAAAGCAAAGAAGAGTAAAATAAAAAAACAAAAAAACCAGGAGTAGAAAGAAATAAAAAATGGTGCAACAACAAGTGGCTGAGCACAGGAAGCAACAACGGAAGTACAGCACGTTGCTACAGCTGGTTAGAGAGACAAAGGACGTCAGTGAGCGGCAGAGGAAGAGTGCGAGCCGGCCAAGCTTGGTTGCTCTGTTGGGTTATTATACAAATGGAGCGGCTCTTATAAGTTGGAAATTGTCTCAGATATGGCAAAAAGGAGTTGTATCCAAGCAAAGGCAAAAGCAGCTGAAGCTGGAAAAGACAAGTATCGCATTGACGGGCGTGCTGGGGGCTTGAGTGCCTATGTGGCATGCAACATTATTTGGGTTTAATCAGCAAAGCAGATTTGCATGGGACAGTTTGGTTGCAATGAAATAAACCAACTGGAATTGAAAGATAGTATGTATATATGTAGCACTAAAGGAAACAGGATCTGGGAGCAGGACCTACAAAACATAGCGAGAGACTGACTAGAAAAATGGCAAAATCTACAACAAAACATCAAATAAATGAGGGCCGATGGATTTGGTTTGCACAAAGGCAAGATAAAAAAAAAAAAAAAAAAAAAAAAACTATTATAAGCTGTTGACAACTGGGGAAATGAACTTTTCAACCAAAATGACAAACGCTGCGCAAAACTGACTGACTGACTGTGTTGGAAAATGCAAAAAAAAAAAAAAAACGAAAGGAGAAAAACAAAATTGTCAACCATGGGCATTCAAATGTCCAACAACACTGGCATTTAAATTGCTGAAGTTTTAGGTTCTAAACGACAGGCCAACAAAAAAAACAAAAAAACCTCTAGGAAATTTCAAAGCGGTTTTTTGTTGCCAAAAGTCAGTTGAAGAGCTGTTTTTTGAGCCAACTAAATAAATTAATTAATTATTTAATTTTATAAAGTCAGCAAAATTCAATCAGCAAATTGCAAGAGTATGTTAGCTAAAGGGCTGACTATGCAAATGACTTGGCCAAAACAGCGCTGAAAGGAATTTTTTATATGTTGTCACTACGAAATGAGTTTTAGAAGTATTCCAAGTGTCATCTTTGTCATTCAACTAGTGGCAGTCATCATAGTTAGGCTACCACGACTGTATATGAAGCCCCTGTCACATCTTAAAGTGGTCAGTTTTGTTTTTTTAGGTTTCCAATGCACTTGTATGTCCTTCGTATGAAAGTGTATGATTTGAAGTGTTGACTTTTGGGCACATTTGTGTACCTACACTGGCGATGGGGTAGTACGCAAATTTGAACGCATTTCGCCTGTCCCATTATACTGATGAATATACATTTTTTTTTTTCCCCTTGTAACTCCTCTTGGGAGCTTAGGGCCTCTACAAGAGCTGTCTTTCTCTTGTGTCGGTTTCAGTAATCGATTATTTATTATTTTCATTCGATCCGGTGGTTGGCCAGTTGCGACTTATCCCTGTGGTAGGGCTGCCATCTTCCCAAGGGAAGAAGCTCATCCTCTGAATTAGCGCACTTTTGCTCGCAGATGTCATATGCGCTTGGAAGCCGCGCCATCTATTGGCGAAGATGTAAACAAAGATGGCAGCGGCATGTGTCCTCGCTGATCGCAGTGAGCTTTTTACAGCATCACTTTTTATTCTTCCTTGGAAAGCTGTTTACTGTAGAAAGGCTTGCTGTAGAAGTTGCGGTGTTTTAGTGGGTTTGTGTGGGGTAGGAAATATTGGAAAAGTTGGAATAATTAGGATGTGCCGCTGGACGGTTTGTGGGTTCGAGCCAGGGACCTCTGGGATGGGAATGCAGCTTTGAATTTCGATATGTCGATTTGAAAATGCAGTTTCACATTTTAATTGCAATTTTATAACGATAAAATGTACTACTGAATCGAAAAATTGGTAATGAATTCGAAAACCAAAGCCAAACAAAAAAAAATGTATATACGAGCTTAAAGACGGATCATGTTCAGCACATATTTTTGGGGATTCAGCTACCCCACGAATACAAAGTCATACAACCCCAGCACGTCACGACATTGACCTAACCTTCAAAAAACATAGATTTATCGAAATTCGTGTTTTAATAACTTTATATGAGACGGGGCTACTCATATGCATTTTGAGCCACTAAATCAAAACCCAGTTTCGAAAATGCCAACTCCCAAAGCACCTTAGCTAATCTCAAAAAACCACTCTGCAGAATTTTTAATTATTTGTCATTTTAACAGTTTTTTTTTTGTAGAAAGTATGAAAGAAATTGTTAATGTCTTAAATCACGTAGACCTTCACGGAAGTTCAAACCTAGTTGGTTGCTTCCTTTTCCCCATCTCCCGTCCGTCCTGTATAAGTTCACTGTCCTCATATTCTCAAACAAATGCCAGTAAAGTCTAAGAAACCTTCAATTTAAATTATGAGTGAAGAAATTCCAAGTCGCGTACTTACCCACAAACATAGCTAGTTATGCTAATAGAGGTTTAGGTGATTAAAATGACAACCACGAAAATGTTCCATATATATACATACTTATATACAGTTGCGGTCAAAATACTAGCACCGTGTGTGGTCAGTAGAGAACTGGCGGAATGTGTTGTGGGTTGATATGAGTAAAGTTATGTTGTATGTTGTGATAGGGTTCCGAAACTATGTGAGATGACCACGAAACAACGAAACGAAACCGAAATACACACTTAAGACAATTAAACAGGATGGAGGTTGGCGTCGACATCATTCATTAGATTAAAACTATTTTGGACCATCACACTTATATGCATATCTTTAAAAACATCATGTTTCCATATCTAAGGACATTATACCTTTGGTTTCGGTCATGCTAAAGGAGAATAATCCAAGAACATAAGATAGAAGGCAGAGAAATGGTTTTTATATTATGATGTGCAGACAACTGACTTAAAACCTATTGAAATTGTCGTCGAATATTAAAAAAATTATCCAAAATTTGGGAACTTTAGGAATGCACCCTACAAGGATGGGATATATGTGTATAGTGTTGTCATATCTTTAAAATTCAGTGAAAGCCTTAGATAACGCCGTTTTATAAGAATTTTATCAATTATCAATACATATTTGAAAATTTTTAATCATAGAAGCTGCAAAGTAATGGAACTCAATATGTTTTGTTGAATCAGTGCTCTTTTTTTATGACAGACTGATTTTGCCATATGCTCAAAGATTTCATTTCTGAAAAAAAAGGAATCAGTTTAAGCGTCCTTCGGTGAAATAATTGTATTTTACCCCAGATGGATAGCCTTCGTCGAATCGACGACGATGACTTTGTGGTTTTCTTTTTTTTTTGTGCCCATTGTTTTTGTACAGCTCTAGTTGTTGCTAAGTAGTTAAAGAGAGCATATGTGGAAACTAGGCTTCGTCGTTGTTTCGACGAAGGACAATTTGTGTGTAATTTGTAAATAAAAGAGTATGCAGCTGATATCGTAAGTGCTTATAATTTAAAGCGCAGCGTAATATGAAAGTTTAGTTAATGTACATACTTCTAAAAGGAATATTTTACTGTTTTTCTGTTTGAGTCGTTTGTCAAAAATTGCTTCACATTTCGTATAAAAAAGTTTTGAGACTTAAATTAGCTAGAAATTGTTGAAGTTTGGTAACATTTAACTTTTTGTTGCATCAGGCTGAATTAAATAAAAGTTGCTGGTGGCATACAACAAGTTTAACCCAAGACGACAACAAAAGAGTGTTTAAAGACTCGTGAAATTTTGCAAAATTAATTCTTAATAAAACAAATGTTAGTTCGCAGTTAAAGTTTAACTTATTTTAAAGAGTTGCTAGAAGTTTGCTTCAATTTACGTAAAAGTCGCATAAGCTCAGCTTTTGCTTGGGAAGACAATGAAAATGCACTTTAAAGCCTAATTGGAAATTGTGAAACATTGTGTAGCAAGAGTGCGCAAAAATGTAGCCAACTTTTTGCTTTGGAAATCGCTAGAAAAACACCTAACATCCTTTAGCTAGGTACGACAAAAAACGCCTCAAAGCTAACATAGTGCGCTTTTAGGCACATAAAGTGAGTTCATTTGATCAGAAATGTGCACAATAAAAAACTAGTGAGCTGGTAACAGACAGAGACATCTCGACTTTAGTATGCTCTAGACAACACATTGCACCTTGGTAAAATTCATTCGACTTTAAAGTACTTCATAAATAGATTATTATTATTTTTGTACGTTTCAAATATGTGCTAGGTCACATATCGGAATTGGTTTTTAGCTTTTTTTTTTTAAATATATTTATGTTACAACCACGGATGAGCTTCTTACTGTTTTGAAATTCAATTTAAAAGTTGCCACACTGAAAAAAAATACAATGCATTTAAAAAACTAGCTGAGAGTATTGAAAAATCAACGAGGCAATATCGATATATCGATGTTTTTACTTTCGATAGTGCTTGTATAGCGTCACTAAAAGCGGAAATATGTTTAAGTACATAAGGCACTCGGATATTTCTAATAAAAAAATCAAAAAGTCATAATTTCAGTTGGTCTAGATAGTTGGCACTATCGATGTTTTTGCAGTCGTTGTAGTAGCTCAGTCGCTCTTAAGGTTTTTAAATGAAAAAGGTTTTTAAGTCAGTACGGCATAAGGCTCTTCTTCAAGAATGAGAATAACATGAGTTTGAATATAATATGTACATACAATACATTAATTTCTTAAATAGGTAATTAGAATAAATATCTTGACATATTGCGATACTTATCGATAGTCGCTGCCAGCGATTTTTTTTTTTGCAAACTTTTGAGACTTTCTTGATCTATTAGTAGTTTTTGAGCCTGACCAACGATCGAACAGATAGATATGGCTATATTGCATGTCAATCTTCTTCCTGGCAGACAAAATACATATTTTAAACATACATATACTCTTTTAGTTCAGTAATAAAGGGCACACGAAATGTGAACAAAGGTGTCAGTGAAGTGTAACAGCTGAAAAAACGCGCCAAATATTGCTATGCGCGTTTTTAGACGCGCCTAAAACTTGCTTTTTTTCACGCTACTGCCCTTGTGCAGCTTTTTTGACAAACTATTAATACCTCAAAGTCTCGGTCATATTTGCTTTTAAGAATTTGGCTTCATGGTTTGGCTTCTGGCCAAAATGCGTTCAATTTCAAGGCTCATTGTGTTTGCCATGAATGAGTCCCAAAGTTAACCACTCGCTTGCTCACTCTTACACTAAGTTTGACACTCATCATTAGCGAAGCATTAAATTGACTTTAAAACTTTTTACCTGCCAGCTTATGCCAGTTGGTGCGCCAAACAAATTGCTCCCGACTCTCTTTCTTGGCTAGCGAGCACAAAAACTAAACTTGAAATTAATTAACCACGACAAGGGCAAAAGCAGCTGACAGCAACAACAAAAACAACAGCTGGGGCGGTAACAACTGTAACAACAACAGTTACAACAACAGTTACAACAACAGTTACAACGAAAGCTACAACAACGGTAACAAACAAGCCCTACTCTCAAAGCAATTTAAAATATTTATTTTTTTGTTTTTTTTTCTTATGCTATTTTTCTCTTTTGCTTTGCTCTCTCTCACACTCTCCTTTTGTGCTCATAACTCATAAAGCTTCTAATTACACAAACAGCTGACGCTACCAGCCAAGTCAGAGACAAACACGCATACAGCTACTCACACTCACACATACATCCACACACAGATACAGCTACACACACCTACACAGCTTGCTATATGAATTAATGTTATTTGTTATCTGGCTAAAGCAACTGGCGTCCAAATTAGATGGCTTCCAAATTGAAAAGCCCGTCCAGGTCGCAACTCGGCTCTCACACTCGCTCTCAATCTCTTTTTTTCTCTGGCAAAGCTGCAGAGAGTGTAACTTGTTAACAATTATGGCATGGGTGTGCGCCTGAAAGCCAGCTACTATTATTTTCTTTCTTTTTTTTTTTTTGCTGCCAATTCTATTGTTTTCTTTGTATACTCTTACAATTGGTACATTTTCATATATGTGATATACCCTTATGGTGGAAAAAGCAGCAGATGCGAATTTAAAATACCAAAGTTTTGCACCAATCCAAAAATTATTAAGCCTCTCACGATTGCATAAAGCGAATTCTTGGAAGCCACATGTACGTCGAAAAACTGTAATCGGAGCACTCTCTGATGCAAGTCGTTAAAACAGTTTGAATAAGAAACATTTAAGCGTGTTCATACACTGTACCTTAATATAAAGGGTATATTCGTTTTGGTTTTTTTTTTTTTTTTTTTTTTTATTTTTATTTTATTTAGTGTTTTCCTTAATTCTAATAAACAAGAAGCTTTATGTGATATTATTTATACAGTGTCTCTATCGAGATCTCGAGTATACTTCAATATTTATAATTATTATCTAATGAAGGAATCTGATAATTATAATAACATAATATAATGTATAAATATATTGAATTTCACATGAAAAAATTTACAAAAACATGAGTCTAATATTTGATTTTTATAAAATAAGAAATGTTGGAATCAAGTTCCGTTTATATCTACAACCACCAGAATTTGTTGTTGTTTAAGATAGCATCGTTTTGCGCGATGCTCGTACTAAATCTGAGATTTGGTTCTTGGTTAATTTGGATTTTTTTATCAGTTGCTCTTCTATATTGATGATAGAATATAGGGATTCCGTTTTGGCTTTGAATTAAACCCCTAGTATCTAAAGCAATGAACGCTTCAGGAGGGGGAAAACCGTTTTCTAGACTTCTCAGAAGGTATTCCTCATTGGTATAGTATGGCGCTTTGATGAGATTGTTTTCTTGATCAGATGTGCATTGAAGAATATGTTGCCTAATAAGTTTTATAATATGGTTGTCAATTCTGCTTATCTTGGTTGAGTCATATAGCACCTTATTTGATATGAACTTTATATAATCGCTTTTAGGGTCCCTGAAGCACATAGTGCAAGCTCTCAAGCATGATCTTTCAAATACTCTTATGCGTTCCATGTAAGACGGCGAGATATTAAACCAGATTGGGCAGCCATAGGTTATAATAGGACGAACTAGTGTTTTGTACATAATTATTTTTGTTTTTTCCATTATCGATCTTGAATAAAATAGTTTTTTATTAGCGAAAAAAGCTTTTTTCGTTTTGGTCGAATGTATTATATGTAACATAGAGAAGGAGAGACCAACCAAAGTTATGTTTTAATATGGTAAGGAAGATAAAAGAAATTAAAATAAATAATTTCGTCCGAGCGCCCGTCTTTATGAACGCTTGGATCTTAAAGATTAAAACTGCTTGGATAAACCAAGTTGAGATTTGGGTTCCTTATATGAATAGTCATGTTGTTAAGCTTAAATAGTTTCAAGGAACTATTTATCATTTTAGTTTTTATAGCAAAAATGCTTGAAATAACAAAATCTTTCGATTATTACCAAGTAAGGAATAGGAACATAATTATCGAAGATAATCGAAATATATATGGGTCTGTAAAATCAGACACCCCTTGCTCACTTAAATTTGTAAGATATGCCGTATGGTGAAAATTGATATTTTAAAATGGCTGAGCTAGAATAGCCGCCAATAACTACACAATTTAAACTTAAATGTAATCTTACTCTTAGAAAAACATTATTACAACCCTTGTTATGTACTATTCTAATACTTTTTAGGTAAAATTTTAAAATGGCGAACCCAAGATGGCTGCCAGAAAGCAGATAATGGCACGAGTTTGGTTCGCAAGTATAGATTTTCGGGGTCGCTGATCGCGAATTTGGGGTTAGAGTCAAAAAATTTCAAGATGGCGAGCCTTATATAGCGGATCTAAGATAGGCGCCGAAAAGTAGTAAACATATTGGGAAAAAATAATCATAATAAAAAGATGGCGTACCTTAAAGTCGGGCGCTGACGAGTTTGGGATACCCTGTACCACCACATTGCAATTAATTCCGACAAATTGCTTAAAACCTCCAAAAGATATTATATTCGGCAAATTTGGTTACGATGTTTTCATAAAAAAAAAAGAAATCAATCGAATTTTGCACCAAAAAATTTTTTTGACCGATCGGTCCTATGGGGACTATATGACATAGTCAACCGATTATGATCAAATTTAGAAAACTGATTGGGAACTATAAAAGACTTCCGACTGCCAAATTTGGTTCCGATATCTTCAAAACCAAACGAAACACAACGAATTTTGTAAAAAAAGCGTTTTTTTGACCGATCGTTCCTATGGGAGCTATATGATATAGTCAACCGATTTTGATCAAACTTGGTGCAGTGCTTGGGTACTCTAAAAAACTTCTTAATGCCAAATTTGCTAACAATATCTTTACAAACAAACGAAACGCAACGAATTTTGTAGAAAAAACGATTTTTGGACCGATCGATCCTATGGGAGCTATATGATATAGTCAACCGATTTTGATAAAATTTGGTACAGTGCTGGGGGTCTCTAAAAAACTTCCGATTGCCAGATTTGGTTATGATATCTTCATAAACAAACGAATTATCCATCTAAAACTTTTGCTTTTTTTCGAGGTCCTCTGAAACACCCCTATGGGAGCTATATAATGTAATCCCGATATCAAAAAAATAAAATATACTTGTCTCCTATGGATTAATAAGGGATCTAATCTGAAAGTTTGGTTGCTCTAGCTCTTACCATCTCTGAGATCTAGGCGTTCATACGGACAGACGGACATGGGTATATCGACTTCTCGAGTCACACTGATCATACTTTAGGTAACTTTGGGGGGTCTCCGACGTCCCCTTCTGTACGTTACATACATTTTCGGCTTGCACAAACACAATATACCCTTTGTACCATACGGTACAGGGTATAAATATGGCGAGTTGGGTATGTTAATAAGTATTAAATATAAGGTTTAATATGTAGTCGAGTCAAACTTTCTTATTTCAAGCAGCTAATAAATGGTAAAATGCCTTACACGCCCCAAAACCGCTTTATTTACCAATGAAACAGTCTTACCCTATATAGTTTTTAAAAATTTTTCAAAAATTTTTGCTTTCACATCTAAAGGGTCATCAATCTTGAGGCTTTTTCCAATAGGGTTTTTTCGATAAATCACGTGTGAGAACTGTCAAGTTGCCATGTGTTTTTTATGCAGTTTTCATTGCCATTTCATCATAGAAAGCATTACACCCGAATAACGTTTACAAATCGTACAATTATGTAACGAAAATTCGCGTTCTGTAAAGAAAGTTTTTCGCGCTTCTAAGCCATTTTATGGAACCAACTCTGTGAACAATTAATTTCACGCTCCGGACCGTTGAATTGGCCACCAAGATTGTGTGATATCACACCGTTAGACTTTTTCCTTTGGGGCAACGTGAAGTCTAAAGAGTTTGTGGATAAGCCAGCTACGCTTGAAGCATTATAAGCCAACATTACCCGTGTTATCCGATTATGCTCGAACGCGTCATCAAAAATTGGAAGCTCCGCATGGACGAGCTAAGGCGCAGTTGCGGCCAACATTTGAAAGGGATTATCTTTAAAAAGTGAATGGCAAGAATGGTTCTTTCTATTGATAATAAAGATTTTCCGACTCATTTGAAAATTTTCTGTTTTTTTTTTGCATTTAAAAAAACAACCTCAAGATTGATGACCCTTTATATACAGATATACGGTTGCTTTAGGCTGTATTGGTACAGGGTATCTCAAAGTTAAGCTTGCATAAATAAAATGTTTTTTTTTTTTTTGAAGAAAACCAGTGTGACCCCACAAAGAGTATACCAAAAGGATCAGCGCAATAAAATTCAATAGTTCAGCCGCGTCCATGTGAAGTGTTCTTAAGAATTTAGTTTTTGGGCTATGACATACCATTTTTAATTGTAATGTCTTCCATAACTTTTGTAGTGTATAGCAGCTTCGTAGTTTTAAAACACGTATTTGCTTCCGAGTGTTGTTGTTTACTTTTTGTAAATGGCAGTGCGTCGCAATACGCAGCTTGCCGCATGCCGCATGTATTTCAATTACTGCATTTCTCATGCGGCATCCAGCGCCTACTGCAAACCCACGCTTCATATACACAACACCTAGGCCCCCTTTCCCCCACTGTACGCCACGCCTTGTTCAATGGCCATTCGCTTTTTCATGCCTTTTTAATTTGCGCAAGGGCCGCCATTGTTGTTGCTTCCGTTTTTTGTTGTTGGCACGGTGGTATGTGGCACGGCCGTGTTCGAGCTTTTACGCAAATTCATTGTTTTAATTTACTCAAGTTTGTTGACCGAAAACAAAAACTAATCAATGTGGAAGCCCCGAAAAGAAAAATATGATTTTGATGCTAACTGCAAGGCACCTTGGGAGGTGACAAAGCACAGGAGAGCAGAGTTGAGCAGGGCTGCGCAGACTAAATTGAAGTTTGGCAACAGAAATGAGGTTAAAATTTATAATAGGGTTAACGGTTTATTTTGTTAATTAAACATTAAGTCAACTAAACTTTTTACTCGCCGTTTTGTGGTTTTAATTTTTCCGCGTGGAAATTTTTTTGAGCGTTGTTTTTTTTTCTCGTGGTTTCATGATATAAGCCAGAAAATTAATGCAAGCAGAACTTTTAAATTGGCAAACATATGGCATTAATAGGAGTGCAGGGAATACTACAAGAAAATGATTCAATTAACAAAAAAAAAAAAAAGGAAAAAACAAACGGGCAAACTTTCAAATTAAGCAGATAAAAATTTTAACGCAGGTGAGGCTTGGTGGAAAGGGGTTTTAAGGATAGCACTGTGCTGGGGAGCTTTAAATAACGGAAATGGCAATTACTTTAGAGCAAATACTTCTAGCTATCAAGGCGCAAAATATAACAAACGAGAAAATATAATTTCACATGTCCTGCGTATAAAGGAATCATTTGCTTTTTGTCTTATAGAAATCCATTGCTGATTAGAGCACGAATAATAACTTTCGGACCAACGTCCAAACTGCCTAAAATGATAAGATTGGTGGGTCTTATGTTCTTAAAAAAATTCTCAAGACGTCAGTCTTTCCCAAAAAAAGAAATAAATGTATCTTTTGAATTATATACTAGTGCTGTTTTATAGAATGAGTGAAGGGGCCTAATCAAGACAATTATATAATACTTGGTACTCCATGTGTACCGGGTATAATAAATCATATTAAGGCCATCTTCTATACACACATGGTTTTTTTTTATGGCGGTTTTTTTTAAAGCTTTAGCATAGAAAGCGTAAAATGGCTATGTACAATACATATTCAAAGTATCTTAATTTTTTGTTCAAATTTTGATAAGCTTACAAAATCGAAGACATTGACGATGACAAACTAGCAAGAAGTATTGCAAAACTTGTTTGCTTTATCTTTTTAAAGGTCTGTACGCAGCAGCCAAAAACGACTCCAATGAAAACAATGCATACAAAAAAAAATTCAGATATACATATGTACGTGTGGTTGTAAGCTTGTTTTGCATCATTTGTAGATGTTGTAAAAAATCAGTGTTGCCCCATTTTTTTTGAAGAAAAATATGAACCGAAGACATTGCCGATGACAAACTAGCAAAAAGTATTCCAAAACTTGTTTGCTATATCTTTTTAAAGGTCTGTACGCAGCAGCCAAAGAAAACAATGCATCATAAAAAAAAAAAATTCAGATATATGTAGATGTTGTAAAAAATCAGTGTTGCCCCATTTGTTTGTAGAAAAATATGAACAGCTGTTTATACCCTGTACCTATAGGTAAAAAGGGTATGTTAGATTATAAGAGCTAGAGATACGAAACTTTAACAGCTGGTGCGCATATTTGCTGAGAAGATGAAGTTTGTTGAATCATGTCCATATCTTTCCCCGTTCCCCCGCAGTAGATTTTCGCGGTTTCTAGACACACCGCTTGATATTTTTAACTGAAATTAAACAGAGCCATGCATCTGTGTGTCAAAAATAAACAAAATCGGACAAATAGAATAAAAGTTATAGCCAAAAATGTACAAATTTTACCACCCCTTGCCTATAAACTGCGTCAATATTTGACTCTACGTAATTATGGTAACAAGTGACCTAGAATTAAAATTTTTGGTAAGCTGATTCATGTGGCTCTAATGAACCAATCCACATCCAAATGGTATCGATGCGGACCCACTCCCCGCAATCGATTAATCGTATTTTCTCCCACACGCCTCAACCCGTCGACTTGAAACTTACCCCATAACCTAAATATGACTTCTTTGATGAAACTTTCGATTCTCATCAAAATCGGTACAAATTTAGGGAAATGTCGTTTTGCACCGACAAAAAAATGTCCCAATCGGAAAGTTCTTAGAAGGACGCAGGAATAAATTTTTTTCCAAAAAAGAGGTACAGGGATTACACTGTCGGGCACCGCCTCGACTGTATTACATTTTTGTTTCTGCCTTTTAGTTAAAACTTATGTGCTGCAACTTAATTGATATGCGAAATATATAGCGGGTAGAGAAAAATATATATACATATATTTATTATTTATATTCAGGCAATTAAGGCCACACAAAACAAACGTCCATATTTTTTTTTTTTAAATGGCCGGCTTCTGTTTTATGCCCTCAAGTTATTTTTATTTGTATTGCTAAATTAATTTAATTGAAAATATTACATTGCTGACCAATATTCTTCGCTGTGCTCTGCGTTTAATAGGCGGATGGGTTAATGGGCTTACCAAGATACCACGCCTTATGCAGTGTTACCATTATCAAATAATTGTTACATGTTCGGTAGAGCTACTTGCTAATACTAACCACGTCAAATTTTATTGCAATATTCCGAAAATTCGAGTTTTTGGTTTTCAGCATGGCATACACTATACGGCGTTTATCTCCGAAAGGAATAAAGCTATCATAACTTCTCGGAATTGAAAGATAATAAGTTCAAACTTGACATGAATGTTTCTTTTGACATTTTAAAATGAATTTTAAAAGTAACAATGAATGTCATGACCCCATCCTCCAGGTATTTAAGGTCGAAGGTCACAAAAAAATAACATATTGCTCGTGCCTTAAATTTTTTTTTAATGTCTTAAAAAGTTGTAGGCCTTAAAATACACTACCTATTTTCTTATTTTCGAAGATATATGTTCTTGTTTTATTTATGGCGTTTTGACTTAATGCTTAGTTAAATAAAGCTAAACAATACCACAAAAATTATAATAAAAGCGAGACACTCTGGACGTTCTTGAAGCATATTAAGTTGTCGTTTGTGTTTGTAAGCGTTTTTTGTCTGCTGCGTACTGATCTTAAAACGATTTTATCATGAAATGAATTAAAAAGAAATTTTATTTGTATACATTCACAGCAGTAGCCTAGAAGGTTACCAAATATTTATACAAATTTTCCACGTTTTTCGCCTAATCTGTAGATGAGCAGTAATCTGTGAACGGCTTTAGTGACTACCCTTCAGTTCGGTTCAGGCCTGAATTAGTCATGAAATCATGCCAGAATTTTCAGTACCAGCCATGAATCTACGCATTCATTTGTCACTGAATTTACCGTATGCATGTTCTAGGCGTTCAGGCCTGAACCTTAGCCGTAACAATCAGCTATGAATTCAGTGCTGATTGACTTTCAAATGTCATGCCTGAAATCATAGTTGAGTGATTAATACACTGCAACAAATATTCTTCATATGTACATTTTTAACATTATTAATAACAGTGGCTTGGTTGCAGCCCTAAAATTGAGATTTTTGTGGAACTTCATTGCATTCGCAGCTGTGATTCCACTGAGCTCCAGAGTTCGCTGTAAACTGGTATTGATTCTAAAATCAAAAACTTTTTTTATATATTACAATACCCATATTTTTTGACCTACCAAGTCAAGAGGTATAAAATTGCTTAAATCCTTTCAAGGTAACCTTTTTTTGCACGCCGTCACTGTTGGCACTTATGAGAAAGGCATCAATTAATTTTTTTTGTCTTCCTTATAAATTCGTCAAAACTTTGCAAAGTTATATTATATTTTTCCAGTTGGCGCAAACTCACGCAGTTGTCTTTTGCATCATATTGGCAATACCTTTCAAATTATTTTATAAAGAAAAAATAATGCTTTAAATAATAATACAATTTTAAAAATACTTACCAAGAAATTAAAATTTTCACAGTAAATATTCTTTGTGCAATAAAGAAAACGTCAGAAATAGCTACGCACACAAACGCAGATAGAAAGAGAAATTTTATATTTGTCCTTGTTTCTCTTACAAAGCCATGAGCATTCGCTTCCTTTTCATGCCTGAATTCGGGACTGATTTTTTCAGGCCTGAATGACCAAAAAGATTGTATGTATGCACAAAAAGATTAAAATTATGAAAGTTACATTATTTTAACGCATTTACACCTATTTAGGCAACTTTTTAGATTAGTTATTAAAACTGCATTTTATTTATTTAAATTTAAGCTTAAAGCTGCGCATTTTTACATAATTTGTGTATAAAAACCATAATTGCTATTGTTCGAACTTTTGAGGTTAAATCGAGCACGCATGAAATTGGATTTGAGGTTTAAGCACGTCGGACCCACGCGGTGACCCTTGATTCGTGGAAAAAGTACGCGGCCCTCGCTTACGTTAAATTGATTTTTAAATGAAATTTTCATTTGTACTTCAAAGTGAAAGCAGATAATTACAATGAAATGACAATTACCAAACAATTTGTACTTTAAAGGAAAAATAATGAATGATTTTCAAGCAATTCAGACTAAAAAGAGAAATACAATAGGTTAATGTGTTTAATGGCTGTGAGCTTCAGAACAAAGTTTGGTCGAGGGGTTTTATTAAATGGGTCAGTCTTTTAATAGATCTGTAGCGCCAAAGCAGATTGTTGGTTAGCTAGATATATTTATAAGAATTTTTTGAAATTTTCGCGCCTTGTTTTTTCAAAGTGCTCTGACATGTTTTTAGGGACACTGAATCTGAATCCGAGGATAGTTTATCCATATTACGTCAGCCACGTACCCTTTATATATATTAAGCGAGCAAGAGCAGGGCAGCAGAAGGTAGGCAGCAGAAGGTAGGCAGCAATATGATTCAACCAAGGGCAAAGTCTCAGTACATAAAGATATACAAAAATCACAATTTCTTAATTTATCTCTCTTTTTCTTTTGCAGCTAACAATTTACAACTCAACGAAACAACGATACTTTATTCAGCTAGAATAAACAAAACTACAACAACTGCTACCTAAGGTTTCTGAAGCACTAAAAAAAAAAAACACAAAAATAAATATCGTCAACAACCTAAAAACAAGTGCAAATTATGTAAATTATATATATAAAAAAAAAGCAAACAATATATACAAAAAAAAAGTACACAGAGAAAATACTACTAAGTGCACACGAACGCGAAATGCGTGCTAAGGAAACCGGAAATTAAACCTGACAACTGACAGCTGCACATAACCTCAAAGGCAAAAAATAAAAAAAAAACACCAGTGCACAAATAAAAAAAAAATCGCAAAAAAAAAAATACGCAGAGGCAACCAAACGAACCGCTGCCCCACGCGTGCCAAATATTTGCTCTTCAAAAACGAAGAAACGAAACCAAAACCAAATCATAATAAAAACGCGCGCGCAAAAATTAAGAAATTCACTAAGCAAATGTTTGTCCAAATTAAAAAGGGACTGGGAGCAGAGCACTAAAATAAAGCAGCAGCAAATCCAAACTCGGAAAAAATTGCAGTGCGTAAATAAATTTTTCCATTTCGGAGCATAATTTTTGCGTTTTACTTTTTATTTGTCAACCACAGTGGAAAACAAATCAAAGCCATAGCCAAAAGCAAACAGACCAAACCGCAACCAAAAAAACCCAACGCGAAACGAAAAGCAAAAAAATTTCTTTTTAAATAAATATATAGAAGAAAATATAAAAACCAAATCGTTACAATTGAGCGCCAAACAGAGCTACAAGGCCAACAAAGCAGTGCAAATCAGGCAAAGTGCAGAGAGCGAGAGCTGAGAGCAAACTTTGGTCTGACCGGCGGCCATTGTTGACATTCTGCCTACGTCAGCTGCGCTGCTGAACTCTAAGCCTCTATTACTTGTTTGTCTTTTGCTTGGATTTCGTGTTAATCATACGCACCGTGCGCGCAACTACTTAAAACAGAGCGTCAAGTTTTGCAACAAAACAACGCGGTCAGGTGGGACAAGGTGACGTCAGGCGTAGTGTGGCTTTGTTGCAGCCAGCCACTCTTACTTTTAACGCTTGCAACAAATAGCGGCAACAACAACAGCAGCAGCAGCAACAGTGGGCACAACATTTACTACATCAACAACATCTATTCAGGCTAAAAACAACGCTAACAACAAACCAAGGACATGGACTCCTCATCGTTCACGCTGTTTGTCGTGTTGATCTTTCTTGTGATAATTAAAGGTAAGTGCTCATTCATTTATACTACATATATCATATTTTTTTTTTTTAGTGTAATGTGCCATTTGTTTAAAAACTTTAATTAAGTAACTTAACGTAAAGCCAAGTTGGCTTTTTTCACTAGGTAGCTGAATCTTTTTAGCTTTTTAAGATGTCCTCTACAGTAATGGAAAGTATATGATGGGCGCTTGATTCTTACCGGAACCAATGTGCTCTCCCATAATTTTGAAATATTTTTATAGGAAAAGTCAGATTTTATTGGAAAGAATTATTGATAAAAGTCATTTGGTTCTTAGCTGATCTGGGCACCTAAAGCAATTGGGAGGAGAGACCCAACATGCTCTCTATTCTAGGATATATTCTTACTAAGAGAGAAATGTTTGCTCTCTAAGAAATATTGTTTAAAACCACTTTACAAACTAATTTATATAGGCGTTCGGAGTTACAGATGCCCCAAATGTTGCCGGATCTTGATTCATTGGCTGCATTAACCGCAGTGCGCATGGACTTAAACTCGCCAAAATGTAGCTTTTTGGAAAATTTTCTCTATAAGCACTAAAGCCAGCATTACTGTATGTTCATGACTTTACCCTTGTTTTAAAAACTGCTCGAGACCTTAGGTGCAAATGCTGAATATAAAGCTTTTTCGCCAAACGCGTTTCTATAAAAATAAAACTAACCACTTTTTATCTTAATCTTCATTTATCTTATCTTTATCCCATATGCAGTATGAAAAATTTCGCACGGAATAACAAAACTTCATAAAAAAATCCCATTTGGGAAATTTTTCATTCTGCTTATTGGCCTTTAATTATGAAAGTAAACTTTTTACATTGATATACGTACTTTTTAAACAGTCAATTATCTTGTTTCCAAAGAAATTACTCAATTTCATCTTCTTTCAACTTGAACTCATTTCATTTTGCGCATTTTCCATTTTGCATTTCTTTTTACAGTCATTTCTCATTTGGTCTGCAATCAGTATTTGCATCTACTAAAGCCAAGGCATTATGGGAAACAAGTTTTCATTTTCTTCATCGTGCTTAGTTTCCCAACGTTTAAGCATTGCAAGGGGCAAAAAAAAAGAAGTAACAAATGAAGCATTTCATTGGAATTGCAGAATCTACTTCAGAAGTTGGCTATCGAACCGGGCTGCAAATCAAAGGCATGCCAAAATGACTCTTAGGCTGTTTCAAAGCCAAAGGTAGAATCATTGAGAGTGCATAAATGTCGATAGTTTTGTTGAACTTGCAGTCAGTGAACCGAAAAGGCAGATGAAGTAGAATACTAATTGGAAAAACCGACAATTCGTACAAAAAGCAAAAGAAAATTAGCTACCAATAAAACGAAATTGTTTTCGAAAATTTCAGTACACTTTTTTGTTGCATTTTTGGAGCTGAAAAGTAAATTTGGCTGACGTCATAGAAACAACCAATTCAAACATTTTCGAATTTCAGTTTTCGAGTGGGTTTTGAGAATTAACTTATAACAATATATTATTTAATTTAATTTAACTTTTTATAACAATATTTTTTTTTTATATTATATATTAGCAGACGCCTTATGCAACGTCATGTACTAGACATCCCTCTAACATATTGTACATGTATTACATATAAACTTATTTTCTATCAAAAAATCAAAAATAATCATGAAATCAATTTTGAGAATTCATAAATAGTTTGGAGTTTTGTTTTCGAAAAATTTCCAGTATACTGAAGTAATACGAAAACAAAGTAACTTGATTTGGACATGTCCATCCTAGCCTTCCGTAGGCTTCTTCTTTTTCTTGAATACCAAAAGTGTAGTAGTAATTTTGTCACTAGATGGCGCTTACGTTCTTGTGCTTGTCAATTACACTGACCTTTCTTTTATAAAAACGCATTTTTGTTTGATATCCTATTAAAGTTTGATGAAAGCTTTGAGGCTCTTTTTTTAGTCTATCAATATCAGATCAAAACTGTAGTAATAATATTTAATAAGGAGTCCAATTCAATCAAAATTTCGCTATTTTATCAAATAGTATTTTTTCTGTTGATTAATTTTATTTCCTGTGCCCTCTGGCGGATGAATTTGGAACTTGGGGATGGCTATGAAGCTTCTTTTTTTTAAGACTATCTTTCAGACCAAAACTGAGGTAATAATATGTAATAAGCAGTGTTATTTAATCCAAATTTCTAATTAAATCAAAAAGTATTACTCCGTAAATTAATTTTATTTCTTGCGCCCTCTGGCGGATGATTTCCAAACTTGGTAAAGGCCATAGAGTAACAATATTCAATCAAAATTTCTCTATTATATCAAAAAGTATTTTCTCCGTCCATTAATTTTTTTTCTTGCGCCCTCTGGCGGATGATTTACAAACTTTGTGAAGTCCATAAGGCTTTTTTTTTATGTCATATGGAGTCCTATTTTATCAAAATTAAGCCATTATATCAAAAAGAATTTTCTCCTTCAATTAAATATATTAATTTCATCCTTTGTTGGCTGATTTCGGAACTTGGTGAAGGCTATGAGACTTTTTCGATATCAGACCAAAACTGTGGTAATAATATTCAATGAGGAGTCCTATTTAATGAAAATTTGTCATTATATCAAAAAGTATTTTCTCAGTCAATTAATTTTATTTTTTGCGCCCTCTGGCGGATGATTTCCAAACTTGGTAAAGGCCATAGAGTAACAATATTTAATCAAAATTTCTCTATTATATCAAAAAGTATTTTCTTCTCCCCTCTGCCGGTTGATTACGTAACTTGGTGTGGTCTTACCGATGAAAAAGTGCAAAAAGCATTGATGAAAATAAAAGTGACCGTAATTTCAAAAAGAAGATTGGAAAATTGACTCTCACATAAAAATCAAAGTAAACTGGAAATAAAAAAAATATAACATAATATTTCCGATTCATTTAAAAAGAAGAAAAATCGAAACATAGAAATAAAGAAAAATAAATTTCTGTAATGTTTGTATCAGAGAACTGCAACCGTTAACTTTTTTTTATTCACATCGGATCATTGACTTGAATTTTGCGTTGTAAGGCGCTATCAGTCACTATGCGGTCAAATCACTTGCGTTCATGCGGTAAAATACGGTCAGTACCGGCTGTGATTGGTTTGGTTTTGCGGTCAGCTGGCATGGGGTATGGTATTGCAATTGACCGATTGGTAGCTCTGTTTTTTTGCGGTAAGGTATCGCAATTGACCGCTTAGCAGCTCTGTTTTTTGCGGTAAGGTATCTTTGTATACATTGGGACAAAAAGAAGAAGTCTAGATTTATAATAAATACTAGTCGCGAGATTGCAAGCAAAGCAAGCAGTGAGCGGATCTCCTAGTGGTATTTTAAGTACTAAATATAGCATAGGGTCAGACAAGTATAGCCAACTTCTAACATCTGTAACAACATTTCCCATAAGTCATACCAAAATCCACATAAAATAAAAACCGTCTTAATTGAAACTAATTTATAATTCATTCGGAAAACAAATGCTGTGCCGCATTGCCGCAATTGCCCATTTAAATTCTAAATGTTATATCTATAATTTTTCTACCAAAATTTAGTACTATCTGCATGCCATTAATGTTTTAAATGTGTGCGCCGACAGTTGGTCCAAAGGAGCGCATAAATTTTCATGTTATTTTTCTAAACTTGCCACATTGCGTTCGCCTTGGCCACATTATTCAATTCCATTTTGTGATTTTTCAATTTCTTGGCCACGTTGTCACGGTCCTTTAAGCAGGCCAAAATGCAAAAAAACAAAAAAAAAAAAGCAAAAGGCATAAAGCATGGTAGTTAGACGCTAGAAGAGCTGAGACTGTAGCTGGGGAATCTGGGGACAACGCGCACATAGCAGATATAGATGTAGATATGAATGATATATACTTGCATTTTATATAGTTGCTACATATATGAAATTCCCACGCAGCGCGCCATAAATTCACATGGACGCCATTGTCACCATGGAGCACAAAAATTGCCCATAGCATAACGTAAAAACTTTACTCTTGTTTTCTTTCTTTTTGTACACTGTACGCAGAAAAGGATAAGGGTATTATAGATTTGTGCAATGTGTGCAACAGAACAATAAGAGGAGGCGCGGTGGACTATAAGGTCTGGTTTTTTTTCCCAACTATCACTCGGAGTCTATAGGAGCTAGAGGCTTTTTTTTTTTTTTTTCGAAAGTTGCATATAATTCAGAAAAGGATCCATCCCATTTTGATTAATTTCAAGCATTACTTTGACATTACGAAAGCTGTCTGTTTGTTTTTTCTAATAGGCAGAATTTTTTTTAAATCGTTTAGAACTTTTAAAGGATGTACTGATTTAAGACACCTTTCTCTATGAGCTAAAAAAATGTATACTCTCCACAGATATATATGAATGCGATTTAAATAATGTCCTCTAACAAAATGAAGCATGAAATGTCACCTTTAAAACAAGCTATAGCATTGCCATATGCAATTATTATTACCACGGATTTCAGAGCTATCTAGCGGCAATTTGTAACCTATTTTTTTCGATTAGGTACCCAATATGTATGAAGCTCTTTGTCCTACAGGAATTAAAAGAGAGATATAGATACATATGTATGTATGTTAATAATAATAAAGGCTAGTGCTGGAGACACTCTTCTCTATGAACTAAAAATAAAATTATACTTACTCTAGATCAGTTGTGGGCAAAACTCATACAAACAAACATAACTTTGTGTGAGTAAGCAGCGCAGTAAGCAAAAGCGCACGAGAGAGCAAGAACCGCAATCAAGCAAAAACGAGAGAGAGATTGTGCCGTGCATGAGCCGACTGTGCTGCGGCAGATTTTGCTGCAATAGACTCGCGTGCTATGTAAAATGAGAGATTGCCCACTACTGCTCTATATACATACATATAAGCAAGAGCCTTTAAATTTGGTATGCAGACACATGTGAGCCTAACAAACTAAACAATATTGACTTTTTTAAAAAGTACGTTCTATTGTTACAAAACTTTTCGCATATTAACATTTTTTTTGTAGTGTATCCCAAAGTCGTACTTCATACCGCCTGTTGCAAACTTTTTTTCTTATTTCTGTTTTCTTGGTATTTTTTTTTTTTTTTGTGCGCATTGCGTGCTCATGTAATTTTTGACATATTTTTTTTTTTAGTTTGCCAAAGTTTAAAAAAAATAACACGGCAATGAGACAAATATTCAAGTGGAACAAAAACCAATACGAACACAGAAGAAAAAAAACAATTGTCCTAGCAAAACACTTCCTCCCCCATCCGGGAAAACCAGTCTCCTGGGACTGATACATACGCTTTTTCAAGTTCCATTGCATATAAGCATTAGCTTCAATTTTCAGCTCCAACTCGCATTTTTATTTGGCATTGAGCTGGTTTTTTTTTTTTTTGTTATACACTATGGATATTATATGGATAAAGGGGATTATTTACATGGTGGATGGTTGTGTGTGTAAGGTAAAGCAAAAAGACTTTTTTAGTCGGAAAATGGTCTCGCAGCATGGTAGCTAAAAACTAGATAGGCTTATTGCCACATAAAATACAAGTATTGTGAGTTTTTATACAAAAACTATGAAATTTAAATGGCAATAAACTTGAGTTATATTCGTTCGTTCAAAGGTGTGGTTTTTTATTAAGTGGGTTTACTACTACTCTTGCGTTTTTATAACTCGATAACTAAACAACAGTGACGTAACGATAAATCGTGAGATGATAACATGTCGGGAAGCTTTCAAATAGCTCTGATTTGCTATTGCTTTTTGGAATTTATTATTTTTTTTTTTTTAAATAAACGTAAGTCCATTACATGACTTCTACTTTTAACTCTTGCTTAACAGTTTTTTTTGGTTCCCTCTTCCCATAAATTAAATCTGATATCCTTTAAGCAAGCTTGCGTTCTTATTTGAGACACCGCCGAATTTTCGGTAATGCTAGCTGGGAATTGATTAATTCTGATAATTTCAATTTTATTAAATGATGAATTCCGATCTTTAAGTATATTTATAATTTTTCAAAGTTAATCTTTAAACTTAGCTTTAAAACGCTGTGGTTATTCTTAAAAATTAATTGTAGAAATGCGAATTAGTTTATTTCTATTTGATTATCGTTCTGCTTTGTTTTTTGAATTATTTGTTTATAAGCTACTGTCAACTGCGCTTTGTTTTATTCTTTGAATTAAAAAATAAGAAAAAAAAAAAACAATAAATTTTTTTCCTTTTTGCCTTCGCATGGGTTTCTTGCAAAGAGGTGGGGTTTGACTAGCTCTTTTGCTTGTCGCTGCCCCGGTAAGGAGAGCCAGTATCTCCCATGTTCTCCTTAAGCCCATTTGTTTACCATGATCTTGATTGTGTACCAACCAATACCACGGAGGTATACCCAACATAGGACGACTCTGTTTAGGGAAGACAGGAGTTTGAAGTAATAATGGCACAACTACATACATTGCATAATGTTAGAAAGTAATACAAACACTACGAAAATCTAGAAAATCTATTTTGACTATAAATCCCTCCAAAAGAGGTTATGCCAAAGAATAAAAATTTGACAAGCGCCTAAGAAGTGTATAGTCTCTTGGCTAACCATAAATTGAAACTGAAATTAATGAATGAATAATTTTTTCACCAAGTTTGAGTGTACACCTGTGTATGCTTTTTATTATATGGCAACACTTGAATGAAGAAACTATAAAAATTATTTCACATTGATTATGGAATATATATTATATTTATTCGCGAAAATAAGTGAAGCAGGCCACTTTTTTGGTCGACCTCTCCGATTTTTCTGATTTCTACATATGTGATAGAGCTACTGGAGAATAGTAACCACGTAAATTTTTGTTCCAAGACTCCGATTATTTTCGAGTTATCCATAAATGAATATTAGATCGAGCTATCGATAACTGAATATTGTATTTTTCGTTTTTAGACTTTTCTTTGACAAGCCACATTTCCTAAATGAATAAACATATTGACGCACAATTTTTTCCACGACAGATAAGGTATTGAAAAAGAAAAATTGTATTTAAGAAATTTTTTTTAAATCTTTCAACAATATTTTTTTTAAATTTTAAAAAGAATAAATAGTTAGTTACTCCTAGAATTGAACATTATCTCGAAAAATTACAAATAAGCATAACTCCTCGGTATTGAAACATGAAAGCTACCAACTTGACATGAACGTACGTTTTGAAATTTTAAGATTAATTTTAAAAGTAATAATGAATCTCATGACCCCGTCTCCTGATATTTAAGTTCAAAGGTCACAAAAATTGTTTTGTTGAAAATAATATTTGACACCTGCATTAATATTTTTCCAAATGTTCTAAAAAGTGGGCGTACAATTCTCTACAAATTGACTTGGCTAGTAGCTTATCGAAGTCGAAGAGGTCGAAAGTGGCCCACTTCACTTATTCTTTTAATAGTAACAAATTATAAGAGTTACGATCCCTGTTTAAAACTGAATGCCTTTAAATCAGTTTACATAACTCGCGAGGCTATTGCACCATTATCTGCCGCAGCGCAGTCGGCTCACGCACGGGACAATCTCTCTCTCGTTTTTGCTTCATTGCGGTTTTTGCTCTCTCGTGCGCTTTTACTAACTGCGCTGCTTACTCACACAAAGTTATGTTTGTATTGTCTGTTGTTGGTAATCTGTAGTTTTGACCCATCTCTACTTTATTTGACAAATTTTTGTAACTTGGCTCCTATAATAACAAGAAAAAACTAGTTCAGTTTTTAGATGTTTAGTCAGAAAGCTCAATAAGGATTAAATTTATTTTCACTAAATTAAAATTTTTTTTTTAAATTTTTAATTCGTTCTTAATTGCGGATTTTTTTTTTTTTTTTCAGGAAAAAATCTTAAAAATTATTAAATTCCATCTTAATTGCAGAATTTTTGTTTATTTTGAAGGAAATCCGACTCACCGTATTTTTGACACATTTTTTTTAGTCATGCTTAGTTTGGCCGCTAGTTGGCGTTGGCAAGTTCTTGTCGTTAGATGGCGCTAGTAAGTTGTTGAATATTTTTGTTTACAACTAACATTTTATTGTAACATAGGTTAAGTTAAATCAGTAGAACATCCCTATAATAATAATAATAATTTCCCTGACTGACAACTTTTTTAGTCACCCCTGGGCGGGGCATGGGGATCTCTATTAATAACTGTTCAAAGAGAACAGGGACCTACAGTTTATAGCCGAATCCGAACGGCGATGTGTTGTATTAATATAGATTTTCTTGGGCAAGTAGCGTCTTTGAGCTAGCGATACCAGTGCTAGGCAAATGTACCAGTGCTACTGCGGAGATTCAAACCACCGACCTTCGGTTTGTAAAGCGAGTACGCTACCGATGGCCTCAACATCCCTATAGCGAACTCAAAAGTTCTTTGTATTGATATTTTTTATAGTGAGTTCAGCGTATTAAAAAAAAACTACGTATTGGAGTGCTTTATCATAGGAAACTTCGACGATTTTATATAGGTAGAGGTGTAAGTTAGTGAGTAAAAGGAGCATGGGGTTTTCAGAAATACACGAAAGATACATTATAGAAAAAACCGTGAAAAAAAAAACTATTTAAAAAAGATATGAAGTAAATCCTTAAGCTGCGATTAAAATAAATTAGAAAGGCGTATCCCAAACTAAATTTTTTAAAGATTATATTAATAAGAATAATTTTCTTTAAAATTTCAATCAAATAGCTAAACAATTTTTTCATGTATTTCAAAACGCTGTAAAAAAGACCGTGTAAAAACAGAATTGGGTGTACTTGGATTTACATCGAAACGAAATACATAAGTACAACAAACAATATAAATTCCTCAAAACACTTTTGAACAGATTTTTCTTGATTTCGAGTAAACAACTTTTGAGTTTATTTTTTAGTGTATATGCATAGTCAGGATAAGTCAAGAAGCTCAATACACTACATTACTCCATTCACTTCGTTGCACCAACTTATCTTAAGTATGTCTTGTTATCTGTATTGTACTGAAACGTATTGATAGCACTCACTCCCCTTATTTTTTGTGTTATGCTGCTGCAGGGTATTTCCCAGTCCTGAGCCCTTATATAAAGCATTTTTCTCTTGTTATTTTACTTTTATACTCTCTGGTGCCATACTTTTGTCAAAAATAACAAGCTGCGACTCTCTGCGACTCTCTGCCAACTTGTTATTTATCTTTCCGCTTATTGTTTTAGTGTATATGTGTGTGTAGCTGTGTGCGTCTTAGCCAAGTTATTACTTAAGCAGCGCTTGGGGAATTGTGACTAAAGCGCTGCTGACTTTTGGAGCTCGGCTGGCATACCAACTCCCAGCTCAGCCCAGCCAGTTGTTGACTGTTGATGGCCTACCCATCAGTTGATTTGTAAGAAATTGCCAAAGTTGTTGCATGCCCCACAAATCAGCGCTGAGAAAATTGGCAGACAAAGACTAATGAAGCCAGCAAAGAGAAATATTTTCAATAAGTTTGATGTTGTAACAAACTGCACACTGATTGAAAAATCAGCAGTTGAAAATTACAAAAAAGCAACGTATATGCCGCTTGGATATATATCTCAGCCGTATTTTGTCAACTTTTGGCCATTGCCTGTTGGCTATTGGCCATGGGCAACAGCGCAAACGCATAAATTTATTGCCAATTCAGGCGGAACTGAGCTGTAGCCAAAGCTGGCCTATATGTACGTACAAACTACCTTGGCAGACTTAACGTGTTTGTTGTTATTGCTGTCGTTGTATATAAGCATTAAAGGCCATATATTTTGTTTTAAGGCTCAACTCGAAATTTAAATAACATAAATTTCTATTGGATTTGCATTGGCAAAACGAAATGCAGAACGTTCTCAGCATTTTCAACTTTAATTTACATCTGATGTGGGTTTTTATATGAGTATATATGTGTATATGATATTTTATGGATATCATTCAATGTAAAGCTGTGCCCTCTGGCATACGCAAAGTTTTGCACCACTGAGAATTGACTAAGCTTTAAGTTTAGTCAGAATACTGCCAAGAAAAGTGACAAAGAAATTTAATACGGCAAGGCATGTCAAAATGTATATACAAAAAAAAAAAACACTCAAAGTGCTATTAGCTAGCTTTATACTGCAGGTAAATTACATTTCCCAAAATAAAGTATGATTTTTTGCATTAAATATAATAGCCTCAAAAGTCAACTAAATCAATTTTAATCTTTCAACATAACCCCAACTATTTACTGCGAAAAAAATATTGAACTAAAAAGAATTTAATATAAATTAAAACATACTCGTATAAATATATATATATTGGGTGGGTCATCTGTTGGTATGGTTGTTAAACACTAATAATTCGTAGCATGCCCGTTCAAAGTGGATGCTCTTCGACATATGTCAAGCTCAAAAGTACTCAATTTTAGTCAGTGAAAATGCTCGTTCTGTGAAAAAATTACTAACTATTTGTAAAGCTTTTAAGTTTCACAAAATTCAAATATAGGCACTCGACCCATAAATAGATATTTTCGTTTAACACAAAATATGTGGCCATTTTGGTTGGAAAATCAGCAAATTGTGCTCTATTTTAAGCACACACGGACTTAGCAGATTAGTTGGCACTTCATGAATCATCATTCATCGTGTTTTGCGGTTTTTTCAACACGAATTTTCGAAATGCTGTACAAATTGCTATACAGTAGCGTACAGTAGCTTAAATGCTTTTTAAATATATGCACAAAGTCAAAAAAATTTATGTTTTTGCCAAAAAGTTTTTAAATTTGCTTTTTATGCAAACTGACTGCATAAATTTGAATAAAGTATTTTTTTTTAACACATTACCAAGCTGATCGATAGCTTCTTTAGAAGTGCTCAATAATTTCGCACAATTCTCATTTCTACGGGGTACTGTCGACGCAGAAATTCATTCATGTTGCCAAATTGCAAATGGCAAAACTTTGAAATTTGTTTGCCTCTAACTGAGGCTATCTAGTGCTGGCCGCAGGGGAGTGGGCTGCAGGTAAGAGCAGCTTGCAGCATTTGCGCGTGGCTTCAACTTCCGCTGCGACGCCAAGTTGGCTCTCTCTCTATCTATCTCGCATTCAACCAGCCATAGTTCAATGTGGCATGCAACTTTCAAGGCCGTCAGTGAGGCATTGAGTCAGTGAGCCATCTAACCAGCCAGGCGTAAAGCAAACTGAAGCTGGCTGCAGCAGTGTGAAAGAAAAACAACTTTTAGTTACGCGTTTTGCACTTCCGTGGCGGCGGTCAGGACGTCGCCGCCGACAACCACCCCCTGGCATTTCATTGGTAACTGTGGCATGTTGCAGCAACCTTGCCCCAGCGTACGCAGCTTTAATACTCGACCAACCAAGCGACCGACCACTAATGGTATGTGAGCTGGCTTTTAGTGTTGCCTACAGGTAGTAGGCGCTGCTCTTTAAGCCATAAGTCAGTGGCTTGGTAGTCTCTGAAAACTTTACAAATAAGCATTCTTTATTTTTTTTTTTTTTTGTTTGGGAATACCCAGAGCACTCATAAAGTGCGCCCAACTCGGCAAAATCGTAAAAACTTAAGCACTTCGCCTAAATAACCGTAAACAGTGCTCAAGGGCGGTGACAATAAGCAAAAGATACTACAACAACAGATATACGAAAAAAGAACAAGAAACTTGATAGACATAAATTTAATGTCATTTAAAAGTAAAAGAAGAAGCAAAGCTCGCCCACAATTGTTCGCCAGTTGACGGTTTCATTAAGACAGCGCAGAGAACAGGAGCGGATCTTAAAAAAATTTGTGGCCGATGCAAATTTTATTCAAAAAATTTTTAAGCAACAGATATTTCGAGAGCTCATAGCCATATGGTCAGCGCTTTTGGCTGTAAGCAATTCGTTTCCACAAAAGAATGAATCCAGGAGCGGATTTAAAAAAAAGTTTTGGAGCTCATTCAAACTTCATTCGGACTAAGCTTAAAAAATACTTATGAGTCAGTTTAAAATTTGTACAAAACTGAGACATTTTAAAGGGTTTCGGATTCCCTCGTAACTTACCGTGGCTCCGCTCCTGGCAATGAGAGTAGAGTTTGTTGTAGAGTGTTGTAGAAGGTAAGCTTATACAAGGGCCGGAACCACAAAATAGTTAATTGGGACCCCAAATCTTAAAATGTGTGATAGAGAAGAATAAACACTTTAGAAATGTTCAACATCTCTTATATTACCAAAGGTTTTGAACCACCCGTCTTCTATCCCTGGCTTGCTTTGAAAGCGAGATATATATATCTAGAAAATATGATTTCAAATTTCATTTGCTTTGAAATTGCTCCCAATTCCCAATTCATAACACAGGCCTACAAATACCGGGGTCATGTCAGTTGTTTGAAAGCTAAGGGTAATTTCCGAAGTAATTTGCTGCGTAGAATCCGAATCCGGGGCCAGTATTGGCCCATCAGGATTTTGAGATATTTGAGGTTATTTACCCGAAAAACGGCGGTTTTTCCTACTATTGGGGTTATTTACAGGGTGCAAAAAGTTTTTGTTGTCTGTCACTCCAGTTACATCATTTAGTTCCACTCTTACCATTTAATTTAAAAGTTCAAGCGATCATTTACAATTTTTTTTCGCAAAGTTATGGTTATTCAAAGTTATGAAGTATATTACGAAGTATATTAAGCCTTTGAGACAACAAAACAGGCCAACTGGTTTAGTTGTTGGGAAGCTAAGGGTCATTTCCGAAGTAATTTGTTGCGTAGAATCCGAATCCGGGGTCAGAATTGCTCCATCACGTCAGGAGATATTTGAGTTTATGCACCCGAAAAACGGCGTTTTTTCAAATATCAAAATCCTGATGTGATAGGCCAATTCTGGTCAAGGATTCGGCCTCTACGCAGCAAATTACTGCGAAAATTACCAATAGCTTTCCAACAACTAAACCATGTTGGTCTGTGTAATTGGTAAAAAACTCAGATATTTCGGATATTCAGAGAAGATAATAATTTGGTTGAACATAGCCAAAATTTGTAGAACAGCCAGTTATTTCTAATGGCTTAAAGCGCACAGGATGCCGGCTCTGGCTTAGCTCATGCCTGACATGTATAGAATGCATTCAAAGCAAGTCAGTGGCGGATCCAGAAAAAATTATTCCGAATTTCATTTGCTGTGTGATTACTGACAGAGGAATTATAAAACACGACAGAGCAAGTTCAAACTCTGCCAAAAAAAATTAACAGAGACGGTTTCAAAAAATTTTAACAAACTGCAGAGCAATTTAGGAATTTCTAAGAAATTTAAAAATTTTTCGAGTGTCTCACGACTCCCAGCATCCTACTTCTTAAATCCGCTCCTGGCAAAGAGCGTAGAGTTGCTTGCAAAGAATGTCATAAAAGCAAAGCATACTTTTAGGCTGCTCTAGCAAATATATTAAGCGGAGTTTGTTTTACGCTCTCTCTCACGGCTCGGTCTTTTATTTGTTTTTATTTTTTTGCATAAATTAAACATCAAATTAAAAGTAAAATAATGAGCAGCTGCTGCTCTGTAACTTCAACAAAATGCAGGACACTAAAAGCAAGCAAAACGTTCCACAGTAACAAAATATACAAATAAAAAAAACCCTTTAGTCGAGGCGGTTTACGACAGTGGAATACTTTGTACTCTTTTCTGAAAAATTATTGAACTCTTAGCTTTCAGCATTAAATGGGAATGTTCACTTTTTTTTAAGATTTGCAGTGGTTCATAATAGCTACTAGGATAGTAGATCAAAGTAAGTCAACAGAGAGCAGGCCGAAACTTGGCAAATTTTTGTCTGATGTTTTTTTTTTAATTTTTTCAGTTCAAATTAATTACGAAATTTTTTAATAATTTTCTTTTTGCACTGTTAAACTTAAAATTAATTGCAATAGAATTCTAAAATAAAGAATTAAAATACACCTTCGTCGCAATTTGATTACCGTAAAGAGGATTTTTAAAGATAAAGCATATTTAACGTGAGCACCTACCGTAAAGGCTCAATCTCACGCTGCCAAACACAAGATTGATATCGTCAATCAACAAAAAAGGGCGACATTTTCATTTGGTTTTGCAATTTGATTGTTACTGCAGATATACAAAGAGAGTCACATGTTTGTATCGCCTTCACTTTTAGATCACGGTTACACTAAGCGTAAGTCGAAATAAACATGAATGAATTTGATTCGTTTTTTTTTCTAAAAATCGTGAAATAAAAGAACAACTTTTTTTTGGTAAATGTTATTTTCTAAAAATATATATATCATGTTAAATAATTTTTTAATTAAAAACAACTTTGCTTATGCGAATTGAACTGTGATAAATCTGGCTAAGTAATTGGTTTTGGCTATAAAATGCTCATTTGACATCGGACCATTATTAATTTTTTAATTAAATTCAATTTTCAAAAATGGTGGGGTAAACCCGACCGCCTATATTTTTGGCTGATTTACTACAGATATGAAAATGGCTTTTCGATTATAAATCAAAAGAGCATGTTAATGTTTTCCAAAACTGAATGTGTTTATTGAAAATAATCGTAATTTTTAGAAAATATTAATCGAAATGGAAGTTGAATAATAAAAAAAGATGAGAGTATCGAATAGCTTAGTAACTAAACAGATTTATCTGATTTGCTGTCCAAATAGCTTGCTGGCGTATTTTTGGTTCGAGCTGGACGTTTTGTTGGACTTACCATTTAGTGGTCGGATTTGCCTAACTATGTCATTAAAATTAAACTAAATTTCCAAGCTAAATTACAAGTCACTAACCGATTTTTCGATCACTTTATTTAACCAACAAAAATTAAATTTAAAATTAAGTAGGTAAGATGTACCTACTTTTTGTCTTTTAAATATATAAATATAGACTGACAGACAACTGTCATGCTACCATTTTGGTTATTTTTAATGCTCTATATGAGCTCGCTCAGTATTGCCATTTTTGAGCAACAGTGGGAGGTCGGTTTTACCCACACTTTCGGGTTTTCCCCACCTTACTCTTTGCACATATTTTACTTCGAATTTTATTATTAAGAAATACATTTTCACTGAATGGCACAATGCAAACCAGAGTACCTGCGAGAAAAAATTGGCGTGACGTTATTTTTTCTGCAAATTTAAGGTTTTAAATGAAAAGCATTTAGCAAATAAGAATGACTATTTTCTACTTCAGTACATTTAATTCAGTAAATTTCAACTTTTCGAGAAAAATTTAATAATAAGTGAAAATGAGTGTAAATCAATTTTACTTTTTTTTTTTTAATGTCTGTTAGTTACATATGCTTGCACGAACTTAATATACCCCTTCACGCTATAAGTTTCAGGTAGAAAACAAGAAAAAACGAGTTGGCAGCTCACTTTGAGCACATGCGGCATAAAAGGTAGAAATAATTGTGCCCAAGGCGGCTACAAAACGAATTAAAGGAGGCATAGGCGCTGCCACACAGACAAAGAGAGACCGACAGACGGATAGACAATCAGACATTGAGCGCCATAATGTATGCAACAAAACGCGCCCAAAAATGAAAGTGAATGGGCCATGCTGGTTTTGCTGTTGCTCTCCAATTGTTGTTGTCGTTGTTGTTGTTGTTCCCAACCAATTGACTGACGAGCTTTTCTGTTTCTCTAGCTGTAAAAAGTTTAGGCAGTCCACCTCCCAGAACGACCCCCTGCAGACACTGCCATCCCCACCAGACCGCTGTCTGTCCCGCAAGTAAGAGTAATATAAAACGGTATGCAAATTCAATGCCCCAGCGCTTGAGTTTTACTTTGTTGTGCTGCCGCACGCGGCATTTGCATAGCCTACAACAGGGGGCACACACACACACACACACACGCACACGCACGCACACAGACTAAGATACATCTCCATGGTGACATTAACGTTGTTGCGGCGGCGCCAGCGGCAGGTGGGCCAGCCGGCATACTCCAGTTTTTACGCATCGCTTCAACAACAACGACGTCGACCCAATGACTGACTTTGCCACACGGTCACACCAATATACACTCAAACACTCTCAAATAGCTTGAATGTATGCCTGTTTGGCTACCGTTGAGTTATTTTGCCATAATGAATTAAAAAATCTGGAAAGCTTTTTCTGTGTTTGTGTATAGCAACAACATCCAGGCTGTTGTGCCTGTTCGGAGTATAGCATTTTTCAAGGATATTCGGGGATGCGCATGTTTATTCCCGTTTTTTGACATTTCTGCTCAATTCCAGTGAGATTTACGTGCTCTCTCATACACACACACACACACAGCATACTTTGTCGCTCTTTCACTCAAAGCGTTCCCATTGAAGATGAAGCTTTAAATGGTCCGTGCCCATGCCCATGCCCATATCCCGACCTTACGCTCTACTCCCAGTTCTGTTTGTTGTCTTGTTTGTATATGCTTGGGCTGCCTGTTCATTCAATATATTTGCGTGTGCTTTAGTTACAACACACATATATATACATAAAGTGCTTATATACATTATATACCTTTAGATAGCATCAAGTGTGTATTTGGTGTTGCTGGCTGCTGTTTGTTCGAGCCATAATTGACAGACAGTTGAATTTTTTATGTGCCTTCTGTCTGCGTCTGCAGCGTCCAGTCAGTGTACTTTAGTTCCTTTCCGTTTCCCTTTCACTTTTGTCTGCAACTTACAGCTGTCAACAACTAAATTATGATGGTAAGTTTGCATGCCACTTGGAGCAGCAGCAGGGGCAGCTGCAGCAGCTGCAATTGTTGGCAAAGTGCGTTACTGTGTTTTCGGTGTCTTAATTGAGCCAAAACGGCAACGTTTTAATTAAGAAATATGCACGCACACACACAGACATGCAGAGATCTTGCAATTGTCATGGCAGCCCACCACAAGGATGTCAAGGATGTCGCCAGGTTGCAAGCCCATGCTGTGCACTCACTGCACTCTGTGCCCTGTGCTCCTTGCTACTATGGCACTATGCCACTGACTAACTATGAAAGCCAAACGAGGCTTGTCATATCAGCTGCTCGTTAGTCGTGTTAAGGTTACCCATAGTCTATGTAGAAGGTGCATGCAGCAGCCAAGCGGGAAGGGGCTTATATATAAACGACGACAGGGCTACAACGTCGCCGGCAACTGACTAAATGCAAAACAATGACAGCGCGCAAAACTTTGACAATTTGACTCGGCCTTCATTGTTACTTTGGTGCGCTACATGACTGGGTTAGGCGAATTAGTTATGATGAAAAATATGAATTGGATTTTTGAAAATTTTAGTTAAGTGAACTATAAAATTATCTGAACTCATTTGCCCCGATTCGTATTTCAAACGCACTACTAGCCCGAAACCGATGTTTTGCATTCCATTATTTTTAAAATGTTCGTTATATACATATTTGAATTCTTTATAATGAACTTTTGCATAAATTTGTTTGAAAATGCATGGATACTCAAAATTGCTAAAATTATCCAAAACTAAAGCATTTGCATGGTCTTGCATAGATAAGCCGATAAGGACTTGTAGCGGAATTTAATTTTTCAGAAAAAGTTGGCGGTTGGTGCGATGAAAATGAACTTAAAACTTTTTTTCCTTGTTGTTTTTTTTTTTTTCAATCAGAATTTCCGACTTTAAGCAATATTGCACCACTTTCTGTTGTTTGAGTCAATAAGTAACTTCTGGATAGATGTACATTTAGAAAAAAAACACAAGTACATATAAGGCCACATTGCGTATACGTAATTTTGTTTTACAGTCTCATAATTTTTGATTGCACACTTGAAATTTTGTTAAAGAAATACAAAGGGCAACACAAAAACAATTCAGAATAAATTTATTTAACAAATATTTTTTTTGCAATTCAATTAAATTTTTATTTACTTAATCGTAAGCATTGCAAAATATATGTAAAGTAGAATGTTCTTAAAACAAAGAGTACAGGCTTAATTGAATGGCTTTTTTACTTAGTTATTAAATTCTAAAGATTGTATAGTGTATATGGCAATAGAGTCATAAGAGGTGGGCAAAATATTTACAAAAAACCCAAGAAAGTAACTAATAAAAAAGTAATATATTATTTTTGTTATTAATACACTACCATTTCATTTTCCATATTTTCTTAAATTTTTCGGTCTATACGAAGCAACGTTTTTCTAAGTTACATGTTTTTATGGCGTAAGCCACCAGCTGGTTTTTGTTCAGAGTTTGCATCATCATCGTTTAGCTCTACAACCCGGGGTGGGTTTTGGCTTTTTCTATAATCTTCCTCCATTCGTCTCGATCTTGCGCAAGGTCCTTCCAATTTCTTATACCGATTGTTCTAATGTCATCTGTAATACAATCGATAAGTCTTTTTCGTTTATATTCTAATATCATTCTAAGAACGTGAGCTATCCATCTTAGCCTTTGAGATTTTATAAATTTAACAATTTCTTCGCCTTGTAATAACTCTAGCAATTCGGTATTGTATCTTAACCTATATCCGCCTCTTTCATTACGCTTTGTTCCGAATATTTTTCTTAAGATCTTTCAGAGTTTGCATGCTTATCGAAATTTTAGGGCTGTCATCACATTATTTATACTATATTTATTTATGAAGTAAGTACATACAGCTATGAAATTTACGAATATACGAATATAAAAATATTCGGAAATGAAATTTTTTCAATATGCAAGCTCCATTAAAAATTTTTTAAATTTTCGCGCTAGGTGTGAAGCATAAAACGTGAAAGTTTTATGAAATTCATATTTGCACTCGCACTACAATGTGCGCCAATTGACATTTAATCATTTTTAATGGAAATATTTTGCATTCTCTCTATATTATGGAAAGCCTCTCATTTTAAGGCACTAGATTTTCAATAGTTTAAATGTTGTGAGCTCGAAAGCAATGCATACCGACCATCGGGTTATAAACCGGGTAGACTGTATATATTTAAAGCCTAGGAGGAACATAGGGCTGTTACAAAAAGTTTCCATAGGGGTTTCACTCCAACTTTTTCCGGAGCTTCTCAGTTCGGACTCAATCTGCCACTTCCAGGTGTTGCGCGGGCGGCCTTGTCTTCGGCTGCCTTGGGGATTGAAGTCTAACGTCAGCTTTGCTAGATCGTTTGCCGGTTTCCGCAGAGTATGGCCCAACCATTTATATTTTCGGCATAGAATGTCTTCTGCAATAGCAGGATGCTTAGTTCTGAATCATAGGTCATTGCTTCATATAGTATTCGGCCGGAATATGCGAAGAATGCGCCGCAGACAGAACTCTAACTTTCACTGCCAAAAATGGTAGATTATATAACAAGGAATAATTAAATTATTTAAATAAATTTCGACTTTTGCTCATACTAGTGGTGGCACAAGTTTCTCGTTCAACCATACAAAAAGTCCAATCAGCGACCCTACATACGTCGCAATGGATTGTACAACCTACTTGTACAACCAATTGCATCGTGTATGGCTTGGGTTAGAAAATTTGCTGCAAACTCTCTTAGTATCGATACATTTTCAGTGTTGTAGTTTTATTTACTTATCGCTAACCGCAACAACTGCATCAAACAGTGCCAAAAATTACAAACAGTTGACAGCCCTGGTTTGAAACTAACCTTCACTTTCAATTCGACTAAAATACATCAATGCACTCACACACACCCACACACAAACACACGCGCGGCAACGCACATTCTGCAACATTGTTGCATTTCAGGTACATAGATTGCTTTTTTGCCACTCTTTGTGACTCCCTCCTGCCAAAACGACTGCTATAGTTGTTTTAGTTGCAGGTTGCAGCTGCGGCAGTTGTTGCAACGTGTAAATGCTGTTGTTGAAAAGTCCTTGTTGTAATTACATTTTGTGTTGCTCGTGTTGAGGTTTTGTTACATTTTTTGTAGTTTCACACGACGACCTTTTTTGCCACATAACCCCAAACCCCCTCTTACACACACATGCAGACCGCTCGTATTTTTCTTTGTGTGCAACTTTTAGTTGTTTATGCAAGTGTTACAGCGGGAGGAGGGAGAGGTGCAGGCCTTATAAGGTGTTCTGGACATTTCTCGCTTGGTTCATTGTTCATTGTTATGTGAAAGTTCGTGTATACCCATGAAATTCATGCGTGATTTTTTTATTTTTTATTGTTGTGTTGTGTGCACATAAAATAATGTTTATGCATGTGTACAAGTATGCGTGTGTGTGTACATGTATACATATACCATAGCCACAATAGCAACAAGTAACATGCTTTTTGTCATTGAATTCTGTGCCATATACGCCATCGACCATGACTACAATTTGTAAAACTTTATTGAATTTCTAGCGCTTTATTGTGTGTAAAATTTATCGTTTCAATTATTCAAAGGCTGGAGAGAAAAGAAAGAGAAGAAAAGCAAATCTGTATTGCATACGCATGAGATATTCATTTGTATTGGTATTGAAAACGTCTTTCTCATAAAAACCTACATATGTAATGCATGTATTTTGTATATTTTATAACAACTAAACCTTGACTTGTGCTCTTCAATGGAAGCCCTTGTAACTAACTACATTGACTTTGACATTTATAGCTAGCATGGGATAAGATTTCACAAAGAGCTTTATGACCAATGGCACTACGTGAATGCATCTATAAAACTATTAAAATATAGCGAGCTTAACTGGAGCAGAGTGATATACTTATGTATATTAGTGAAGTTTGAGGTAAAGAGTTTAAGGATAGTTACATAAACTATGGTGCTCCACAAATAAAAACACAAAAAAAAAAAAAACAAAAACGCTTCATGTTTACGTAGCCCGCAACAACTGATATTACTTTAAAAATTGGGCTTTATTTTTTTTCGCGCTAAAAGAACTTTATTAACTTAAATTACGACCTTATTTTTTCGAATTTAATATCAAGAAACCCATAGAATTTCTCTGTTTGAGACACTGAAAAAAATGTGCCAGCTAAAATTTTATAATTTTATTTTTTTTTTTAATGTGCAGCTTGAATAAGCTGCCTTCTCTAGTCAGTAGGAAACTAGATTGCTTAATATTGGGTCGTTCACCAAGTAATTTCGTTTGATGACAACAGCTGATCTTATTGAATTTTTTCGCAGCCAACTTCACACTTAACCGCTTTACCTTTATATATTTGAACAGCTTATATAGTAAGGCTTTTTTGTAAAAAATTTTGCAAAATTTTTTGGAATAGTTTTTGTTTGGTGCCCTATCGAAGATATTTTACTGTTTTACTATCAAAATGTAAAAATGCAGTTCATGCAAGGCGAAAATTATGTGATGTGTACGGAGAAGATGTGTTGACCGAACGCCAATGCCAAAATTGGTTTGCAAAATTTCGTTCCGGCAATTTTGATCTTGAGGATGCACCACGTCCTGGAAGGCCTATTGAAGCCGGTGTGGACAAAATAAAGTCGTTGGTCGATGCAAATCGTCGAATAACATGTCGAGAGATTGCTGATAGATTAAATTTGTCTAAGGCGACCGTTCACAAGCACATGAAACGTCTAGGATTAATTTCGAAGCTTGACATATGGGTTCCTCATGTTCTTACAGAACGAAATTTGCTTCGTCGTATTAACGACTGTGATTTGCTTATCAAACGTCAAAGAAGTGATCCATTTTTGAAGCGCATTGTTACTTGCGACGAAAAGTGGGTTGCTTACAAGAATGTAAAACGTAAGAGATCATGGTCTAAAAAGGATGAAATGGCTCAAACCACTTCAAAGGCCGATAGTCACCAAAAAAAGGTTATGTTGTCTGTTTGGTGGAATTTCAAAGGAATCGTTTATTTTGAGCTTATGCCCGACAATACCACGATTAATTCTGAAGTGCATTGTTAGGCCAGAATTGATCAATAGAAAAGGTGTAGTGTTCCACCAGAATAATGCGAGACCTCATACAAGTTTGATGACTCGCCAAAAGCTTTTGGAGCTTGAATGGGATGTGCTACCACACCCACCATATTCTCCAGACTTGGCACCTTCGGACTATCACTTGTTCCGGTCTCTGCAAAATTTTTTGGATGGGAGAACCTTCACCTCAAATCAGGACGTCAAAAACCACTTGGACCAGTTTTTTGCCTGCAAGGATCAAAAATTTTATGAGCGTAGAATCAATCTCTTGCCCGAAAGATGGCAAAAGGTATTGGATCAAAATGGAGAATATATAATTTCATAAAATGTTTTACACAATAAAAAAATCGTGTTTAAATTAATAATAAAACGACCCAATAAAATGAAAATAAAAAATCGTAGCATACTTTTTGGGGCTGCCTTGAAAATGCTTAGTGCGTATAATTTTAAGATTGGTTAACAGGTTTTTTTTTTTAAAAGCATCCGAGCTTTAATTTGAAATACAACAACAAAAAATTATTAAATACAATTAAATTTATTAAAAACCTGAGTTGATGGGCTCAAATGGACGGCGAATTAAATTGAAAATATAGAACAAATAGGAGGAAGTATTTTTTTGTGTGCCCATAAAATAAATGAATTTAGAAGGAGTTCTGTGGAGCATATATTAACAAATTTCATAAAATGCAAAGAATTTAACTTTAAACTGATTTAGAAAAGAAAATTCTAAGATATCTCTAATTCACCAGGAGGATTGGCGATTTCAAAATAAAACAAATGCAATTTTAAAATCTCGCAAAATTAAAAAAAAAAAAAAACTGATCCTTATAATGGAAATAAAAAAGAAAACACAAGCTGTTTTGATCTTAAAAATCGCTAAGAACGAGCAACAATCGTATGAACTCAGAAATTGTACTCTTATGTACATATGAGTTACTGGGTTTGATCACAATCTGAAGAATTGATCTAAAACTTACAAAATAAGGACAGTAACTTAATTTCTTTTATGACATATTTTTTGTAGAGAAACGATCTGCTTAGAAGTTTGCAAAAAATCTTTTGTTTAACAGAAACAACAAAAATAAGGAACATCATTAAACCGAGATTTTATTCGTTGTTGACCACTGTGCCATAATTTTAACTTGGAAGATATTTCACAAAACCAAAAAGAATAAAAAATAAATAAAAAATTGATTAAAATTTGTAATTAATTCGCAAAAATGGCTTTCACTTCGAATTGGAATCAGCCCACATTCAATTTGCTTGCAGTTTAAGCCAAAAATTTCTTTAGAAGCGCCAATAAAGCTTATGATCTATTATGAAGCAATAGTACAGTCTAACCTCTCCATAGCAGACATAACGAACTACAAAATTTGTTCGAGTTCACAGTATTCTGTTTTTTTTATAACGAATACAAAGAATTTTCTATGTTACGAATCTTTATTCTGGTCGAGCATAAATTTGCTATTGGAAAATGTCCAAAGTTGTTCAACCTCGTCTAAAAGAGATAGATCTATATACCTTTAAATCAGTTTCGTGTGTCTCAGAAACTTGGTTTCTTGTTTTATTCCTGAGGTTTTTCTTGGACTTCACTTAGATGACCAGCTTAGCCTTTTCGGAATATATTTTTAATATTCAATATTATAAAAATTTGCATAAAACTGTCTGTTCCTTATTGCATTTTCCCAAAAGACTGCATTCGCTTTCAAAACTTATCCTTAAAGTGCCAAACTGCTGCTCTAGCACGTCATGGCGTCATATTGTCTACCAAATCTTCAATCTATACAACTTTCCATATAAAAATGCCTTTTGCCTTGATTTATTATGCACAAAGGAAATTATTGGGCATTTCATGCATAAACTTTCTATATAACGCTTAACATTTTTCCAACTTATTGAGGTTTCTCTACAAGGCTTTAAATCCTGATTTCAAGTTGATTGCCACTGACAGTGAATACACTTAATCCCCTTTTGGCGTATATTGGATTGCTTAATGCATAAGACAAACCAATATACATTTTTTCGTATCGTACAACTGTTGCTTGACCTACTTATTGACCTGCATACCTATGCCCAATTGTTTGTCATATAAAGCCACCGAATTACCAGACTTGCCAATTCATCTCCATCTTTGCCCTACCCTTCCCTTCAGTTTATGGCTGCGCAATCAAAAAATGCGCTTGAAATTTTCTTCACTCAAAAAGCGCACTATCAATATTATGAGATTTCTCTTGTCGTTGATGATTTTTTCATATGTGTGTGAGTGTGTATGAGTATGTGTGTGTGTTGGGTCAACTGAAGTCATTTTAAGCCGACTATATATATACCTTGTAATCGTAATTAGTTTTTAAAGCTTTTTGAATTTTATGCCCATGGCTTTTTTAGAGGCGCCTTAAAATATGGTAGTCAGAAAGAGTAAAATACTGGAGTGCAAATATTTTATTCTTAAGTTTACATGAGCTCAGATACCGTTTTTGGTTAGGTAAAAATACTGAGTTCACTTCCATGCGAAATACCAACAAAAATACCACATTGCGTAACTACGCTTAACTAAGCACAGACTGTTTCTTCTGGCAAATATTAAGTTTAAGTGTTTGTACGGAAGCATTTTTGTCAGCTGCGTACTGTCCTTAAAAAACTGCTTACGAGGTATGCCTGATAAAAAAATTAGGTTTAAAAACTATTGATTTGGCTTTCAAGAATTAGACGCTCTAGATTGATGCTTGCACAAATGGACATACCAGATTATATAGGTGTATACTTTTTGCGGTATCTTTCTTGATGCTGCAACATAACTTTTTAGGCGTAGCCCTTACTATTTTGTACATAGGGTATAAAAAAACAGAAAATATTGCAAATGTAATATGGCTGGTTGGCTGCAAGGATAACCCTTCTAGCCTCAGTAGCCCGCCGCTGTAGACTTGGCTTACTTGTTACTTGCGCGCTTTTTGCCTTTGTGCGGCTTGCAATTCAATGTTGGTTCTCTCGTGTTTTTTTTTTTTTTGCTACACTCAAGTAGACACTTGTCGTTGGCTACGTATGTAAATGTGTGTTAGTGTGTTTGAATGAATATGAGTGAGTGTGTGTGTGCTTGTGTGTGAATAAGTGTGCATGTGGTAAGCTATAAAAAAATGGCGGGTAGCGACGGTATTCATACATTTTAAAAATTGATTGTAAATGCCAAGCAAGGCGGTGCTTGAAGTTGATGCAGACGCACGGAGAGCGGCTAAGTGTGAAAATATTTCGCGCACGTTGAACCGTTGACTGACTCACTGTGTGCTTGTGTGTGTGTGAGTATGTTTGCTGGCAATTTCCGCTTCTACATTTCCGTTCGTTTTGTCACGTAGTTTATGAATGAATTTAACTGCTGTCGCTATGACGACGACGACGACGTCAGCGTCAACGTTGACGTCTGCTGAAGCTGCAGCTGCAGCTAAAGATGGCGGCTGCCATATAAAGCTTGTTGATATGTTTTAATGAGTACTTTTTACGTACATATAATGCGCGCTCTCGCACTCTCTCAATCTTTGCATGTGTGTGTATAGCTGTGTGTATCTGTGTGACATGCAGACATTAAAACAAGTGAATGACACTTATTGCATATCAGTAGCATGGCATATTTCTATCTAATCTCTTTTTTTTTATACTCTATGTTTTAATATATGCAAATTCGAATGTAATATGTATAGTTATTGTATTTAATTTATTTTATAATTTAATAATAGCAAAGTTGACACTCTCGGCTTGTTTTGATTTTTGCAAAAATTGCGTTTTTTTTTTTAATTTTAATTAAAAGTTGCTTTTGTATCAACAGAAATAATTGCTTTATTTATTTGTGCTTTATTCACTTTAATTATATATATGCGCGCTGTGGATTTGGATTCAAATTCCAACTTGTGGATTTAGTAATGCAGTGTTTTTGCAATAAACTGATTAAAAAAGATCGATATTCAGATAATGGTACTTAAGAACGATTTATAAATTTCAACATATGCTTTACAAAAGCCTTTATAAAGCACTAATAAAAGCATTTCATAGATTAATAGAGAACGAAAAATTGTCATTAATTCTAGACTGGATAACATTGTATTTTAAGCAAATTCGAAATTAAATTCAAATCCCCTGTATTTTCTAAGCGTTTTTTTTTGACTCTCAGGTCAAGGGTATAGGGTATTTCTTTTTCTTGAAAGTAAATGAATCGAAAATTCAGAATTTTAAATTCTTAGCAATCCATCTGGAAGATAGCGAGATCTTCTGCTTAGTGCTGGAGAAACATCTCTGTTGTCCAACATCGATATATAGAGATTTTCAACTTCAATCATCGATGTTTTCTCAAGCACTACTTCTGCTTTTGGTAAAATACACGGCATTGACTTTAAGAGGTTTCCATTTGTAACAAATAGTCTTTTTTCAAACTTATATACAGCGTATTTTTTATTAGAGGCTTTTAACTTTGAGTTGGCAACACTGCTTTATCTGACAACCCATTTAACAGCTAATACTTGCTTTTTGTTGAGTTTGGTTTGACATTTCATTATGAATAGACCCATACCAGTGCAACGCTTGCAAATTGTTGAAATTTTTTATCAAAATAATGTCAAATAAGTCAAACTTGTTTAAAATTCAAAATTTTTTTCTCCGATGAAGTTGCTTGAATGGGTAAAAAAAGCAGAATTGTCACATTTTGAGTGAGAATAATCAACAAGCTTTTGTCGAAACACCATTACATCCACAGAAAATTACTGCCACTTGTCTACGTCGAGAGAGACCAGAGACAATTGAACACCTGGAAATCTACGGAAATACGGCCGCAAATGCTGCGGAAAGTTTGTGAAAATTGGTGTTCCAAAATTCGCCTTCATATTTAAACATTAAGGTCATAAAATTTTCTATCCAATAAAGCCCGTTACTCTAAAAAAAGCACCCTTTAAAGCATAAAGAGCTTTAAACAAAACAACGGTGACAGAAATCAATTGGAATCTAGCTTTATTTTAAAACTACGTTCATGTCAATTTGCGCAACATTTTAATGACAGCCTTGACTTCGCTTGCAGTGCTTTTTGGCTACACTCCGGCTTCCAATTAGCGAACTGTTGGCATTGTCTATGCTTTTCCGGCTTCGATTTTGGGCATCAGCAATGTAAACTGGGTTGGCTCTCCGACGATGCCCGATTCAGCTTGTCGATGTCGAGTTGACATTTCTGGGCCTTCTTTGATACTGGTCGCTACTGTGGCTATGTTTTCTTACAAATCTCTGACTAGTTATTGGTTTAAGGCCTAAATGTAGTCGAGGTGCAGCTTTATTCTTCGCTCATTCTTTTTGGTGCGATGTCATTGGTACCTTGGACAGTTTCTAAAAAGTAACAATTGGAGAAAATGCCATATAAAACAATGCTCTACATATATACCTTGCTGTATACTACAAATTTTGACTTGTTTATTTGATGGGTATTGATTTGAATACATACATATCGCAAATTTTCTCTCAAAAATCATATTTTTCCATAAATTTTCATTGTTTTCTGAACGCGCACTTTAAAAAGCAAAATTGTCATAACTGAGCTTCGCGATTGAATTTTGAGCATGCTCATCAGGATTTTGTGAACTATGATGTGGTCAGTGGTTACCAGTGGGTGCTATGTTATGCTCAAAGAGCTGCTTTAGCGAGAAATCGTTATCAGTTTTTGTGGCCAATTACTGCTGATGTGGATATTAGTGAAATGTGACTTCCTGGTATCGCCTCTTCTTGCTATTTCATTAATTGGTTCTACCTAAATGGCAACGTAGTTCTAGCGATTTTGCAGCTTTTGGATTTTAGAGAATTTTAATAACTATTTTTACAGTCGACAATCAATGAAGCCCTGAAAACCCAATTTCGAGCGTGAGCAAAGTTTTGATGAAAAATTACGTTTAAAAGTTTGCGAAACATTTTTAATGAAAACATTTTATCGAAACTCAAACGAAAATTTTATTCGTAGAATGTAAGTTAATATATACAACCAGCTTTGTTGCTTTGGTTTTGCGCCAGACAGTATATAAAATGTAGTTCATACAATATTCGATGCCCACAAATTATATCCGACAAAACATTTTTTTGGTTTTAGCAGCTTTACGCATTTAAAGCTCTTGCAAATTGCCAACAACTTAGGCAATGCTTAATTTTCAGCTGATGACAAAAGATTTTGCCTGTCTCGAAAACTTTTTAATTACAATTTTCATTTCCTGCACGAAGCACATTACGTACACGCAATGTGTGTCACGTTGCCAGTTGACAGTTGAAGCAATAAAAATGGCCCCACTGCAAATTCGACAAAAATTGCTTATTGGCATTGGCAAAGCCACGTTGTAATATCCTTTAACATATCCTGAATTTATATATGAGTGTGTAAAAGTATCTGTATATGGCAAAACGATTTAGTTTGCTATCCTTGTTGTTGTAACTTCTGTTGTTGTCTTTGTAGCTGGGTGACTAACTGCTCAGATACTCGATATCTTGAGATTTTCTTATACTTGACCAGCAAGAAGAGAGTAAGCCACAAAAGAGAAGGAAACGCAACAAAAACATCTAAGCAACAAAACTGTCAATAACAGTGTTTCCAATATGGCTGTGCCATGTGAGACCATGGGCCATAAAATTTGCGAGGGCTGCATAAGAAATTCTTAAGCAGCTTAAACTATATTTTTTATGTAGTTTCTAGTTGTTACATATGGTTACAGCAAACATTCTGAACATGGTTTTTGATCAGCTTGCTAAAATATGTAAAAGTATGCTGGCAAAGTTATGGATGAGCTTAAAAATATAATTCAAATAACATTTAAAGCAACTCTGAATGCTGATCTTGTTAAGAAACTCTACAATGGAAATATATCTGCTAGCCATATGTTTCCGCTCAAAACACTTAGAAGTAGCTTTGGGAAAAAAATTCTGTCAGATACGTTTCATAAAGATACATGCGTATAGAAACTATGATTTTTATTATGTACACAGGACATTTTTGCAAAAAAATCAATGAATAGTAATATCCTAGATAAATGGAATCAAAGATGATTAAAAATCCTAAACTGGGAGGAAGCTGCAAAGGATAGAGACTATTGGAGAGATATTGTTCAAAAGGCCAAAGCTGAACAATAGCTGTAGCGCCAACGATGATGATGACGAATATCCAATTAAATGATTTTTCATATAAATATGTTAAAAGATCGGACAAATTAAAATAACACCCTATTTATATTATGGAATTTTTATTACGGCGCCATTTTGCATAAATTATGATAGAAGTAAAATCTTAACAAACAGTAAACAATAACTAGGTTGTGCTCTGGGACCTCCATAGTAAAAGAATTCCATTCTGTTTATTACTTTGAAGGCAATTAAGTAAGTTTCCAAAAATGTAAGAAGAAAAAGAAGTATCTCGATTAAGAATCGAATTTGGAACTCGGAGCCAACTTTTGGTTTTGAAAGCAGCACTTAACCCATTTAGCTACCCTAACATACTATTGCACAACGATTGTTTGTAGTCTACTCTTACAGCGTACTGCATTTTGTAACGTTTTTCTAACAACTTAGGTCTAAAAAATTATTTTTTTAAGGTGTCGTAACACCGTATCTTAAATTCTGAAACATTTTATTCTATAGCTTATTTAACACAAAGAATTAACACTCTGCTCTGAAAACAGATTGAAATTTGGTATAGTCTCACTGTTTATCGAATGTTTTTTGAACTATTTGTTATCGAATGAGAACACATTCTGCATTCGAGCATTTTTAAAGCAGTCGTAACTCAAAATTTTATTTCAAAAATATAAATCAAAGTACCATCGTTATTATTTTTATTGAAAAAAGAGTTTTATTATATATATTTGAAAAATTGCGATTATTTATCGAGTCATCGAAACTTAAAAAAAAAAAATTCATATATAGTTATTATGAATATACATAATGCAGTTGGCCTTTTCAAAAAAAGATTAACCGATTATTATGTTATCGATAACTCGATAATTAATCGAAATTTTGAAAAAAAAAAAACAAAATACATACTAGAGTTATACTAGCTAGTACCTCCATCACATATAAAAAATCATTACAATTAAATGGATCGATTTGAAGAGTGGCCCGATTCATTTTTGTTAGTCCATAAATAGCAGTCTGAATTTCAAAATTTCGATGGAATCCTTTATACTGTTTTCCGGCTTTGTGTACTCAATTCTCGTCAAAATTTGAAGCTTAGAAGATTCTTTAACTGAAGCTAATCGCAGTTTTATTTTAATCGAAATACCGAAAAAAAATAATGAAATATTTATTTATTTATATAGAACAAAAAATTTGCTTGTTTTTTCAGTTTTTAATACAAATAATTTTCTGTTCAAGAAAAATCTCGACAAAATTTAAAATATATGAAAACTATTTGTTAGCCACGTTTTTTTTTTTTTTTTGAAATTATTTAGATACCTTGTCGTCGAATTAAAAATTGATGTTTATTGAATATAATATTATATGTATGTATAATATGTGTATGTAATATAAACACAATGCAGCACTCAAAATGTTCTCTTAGTTTAAATCGCTTTTACCCTCAGGAAGAAAAATTTTATAGCTTATTTTTATTAGAATTTCTCATTTATTATAAAAACCATCAATTTGTTAACATTTAGTTATTTCTTCCTGTTTTTTTTTTTATTGAATTTCAACAAAAACTTTTTTCGTTTAGTTCTCCAACCGTACACAAAGCTTTATATTAGATTTTAGCCGGTCATGATTGATTGTGATTGAAGTCCCCCATAGATCTTTTTTGAAGCTACTCTCTGACACAGCTACAATAGTTACTTTATCATTTTTCTTACTACCCACTGCTTCAATGCAGTTGCTGGCCACGATTTTGATGTTGTTTTTGTAAATGGAGCGGCAAGTACTTTGCCGAAAATCCATAGACAACTTGTAGATGTTAGAAAAATGGCTATAATGTCAGCAAGGCAGCCGCATAGCGATTTATGTTTTGGCCGCTTTAAAGCCAACAGTTGTGGCTAAAATGTTGCGTCTTTAAGCTCCAGAGCACTTGGTTTGATTTCTCATTGCTCGCTGAATGCGATGCGACGGATGGAAGGAACAGTAGAAACAGAAGCACACGTAGATGGAACTATGCCAGCGGCATTTTACTTAGGAGTGTCATGTGTCGCAAATCTGTGCAACAGCCAGAAGATACATTGGCATCCTACGGATACACAGATACACACATACATACAGCTGGCTGGCTGGCTATTTTCGAGTATTTTTGGCTCTGACACCCACACAGTGTACATAGTGGCAGTAGGCGGTGGGTTTTGTTGGGGGTGGAGTGGATTCACTGCGACTGTCCTACAACGCTCAATGCATGTCAATTTGCGGTTTCGACTGCGAGAGACCAGAGTTTCAGCCTCTGGGGGCTTATGTTCAGATTTCAGGAATTTTTTGGTAGCGTTTTTGTTTTTTTTGCTCTTTCTTTGGTCCGGCAATGCCGTGAAAATCGTTTATGACCCTGCGCAAAGCGTTGAGCATTTGTAATATTAATGCCATTTGGGCCATTTAAATGCGGGTAAGTCGTAGTCTGTGTTTTTGGCCAAAAAGCTACGGGTGCCGCCTTTGTAATACACTTGAAAAGATTTTCAAGTAAGACAAACTACAAGATGATGCAGTGAGTCGAGTAAGGCTGGGGGTTCCTCTTCGTTCAAGCGCATTGCTTGTTGAAAGTTGCAAATTTATTTGCGTTTATCTTTTGTGCCAAAAAGTTTTTGGTTAACGTGTTTGCCATTGTCAACAACTTTGTTGTGGTGCCTGCTGCTGCTGCTGCTTCTACGCCATGTCATCATGGCTGATGCGATTGCAATTGCTTTTGGCCAAGTTTTCCTCTGCTCTTTGTTGTTGTTGCTGTTGTGGTTGTTGTTATCTCAACCAAATTGTTTGTTTTGTTTGCGCGTGCGGCTGCCGTTTGCTGCATTTTGAAAACAAATTTTTTATAGCCTGCTTTATTTTGCTGCTTGTTTCCTTTTTTTTTTTTTTTTTGTCTGTTTGTGGCAGCCACAACACAATGCAACACTCTTTGCAGCACTTTCTCTCTTCGTTTTGCATGTATGCGTCAATATTTGACTTGCTGGATTGTCGTTGACAATGCTGCCATCAAACGTTGTCAACTTACCACACGCACACACACACACACACACACACACAAGCACTGACACAAGCATATACAGCTACAAAGATACACTGGTAGATAGTACGAGGGCAGGCTGATAAGTAATTGGCTGAGCACAGAGTCGAACAGATTTGGGCGAGTTTTCATACTTTAAGTTTATGAATTTGCTTTATTTTGAAAAGACATTTGTTTTACTTAAAGTTTGGCACTAAAATATTAAAAAAAAATTATTTTAGGAAAAACATTTTTTTCGTATTTCACTCAAATACTGACATTTTTTAGAGGCCTAAAACAAAAGTTTTAAGGAGAATTGCAGCCGCACCTTATTTTATTTGAAAAATACTTAATTAGATATCACACACCTTCAGTATAATATCTACCGTCTCCTCTTTTGCGACATTGTTAGGCTTGAGTTCCACTTAGACCACATGTAGGTAAGCCTGAAACTACCCCTAAAGGGCTGCTGAAGCCCCTCGAACTTCCATTTAAACTTTCCAAATCACCTACCGTAAATTTTTTATTGACTATCCCTTTTCAAGTGAGTTAAAGGGAAATAGCTAAAAATATGTTTTGGGACTTTAAAAACCTTTTCGTACATTTTTTTTGACTATCCCTTTCAAGAGAATGGTTAAAAATATGATTTGGGGCTTCAAAACAAAAACAACATCATTTTCAATTACACAGCCACACAAAAAAATCGAATTTCGCATCCAGAGCTAAGAATATGTTTTGCCTATGCTTAGGTAGTGGCTAAATCTGAATCCGAGGACCAAAAATCGGCAAATCGTTAGCGTTCTGACATAACCTCAAAAATCAATAAATTAATTTTATCGAGACAGGTTCTCTGTAATGTTTTGTATTTGTTTTTTTTTCTTGCTCAATATTGGATTATAACCTCATTTACGTATCGGTTGATTGGCAATAAAAAATTTATTTTTGGGATAGCTGAATCAAAATCAGAGGCAAAAAAAAAACGGTCTGACCTCGGAATCCGACCGGATGATGTGACATGTTTTTAAATGCTTTTGGGGTCGTTGCCGGGATACCACTTCGTTGTCGGGATAAAAAAGATCTTTTTGTATTTGCTGAAAATTACCAGATTTCGGTTAGCGAAAGTTTGTGTCAAGGATATCCCAAAAAACTGTTGCTACTAACCTAACAGACTTGCCATGGCCTTCTTGTCAGACGAAATTCGATGCTGAGACTATTCCTTGATCTCTGTTGCATTTTGATGAAAACAAGAGTCAGCCACAGCAAGAGTCAACCACTCCATCACATCTTTTTATCGACTGTGAGCTATGCCGCCACCGCTTTATTTTTTAATCATTTGCTTAAGGAAGTCGAATGACGTCACGATAGCATTTTTTGCATTTGCGCCCAGCAGCCTCAAACTTTAACACAAAAAAAAACCCCTAAAAGAATTGCTAGCTTACTTTCTTGGCCTTGGCCGCCTTTTTTCCGCCTGCCCTCGTAATATACTTCCATACTGCTATGGGCATATAGTATTTAAGTCATGTGTTAAATGCTTTTCCATGCTCGATTTTATGCCAAGCTGCGGGCCATGCTACACTGCTGACAAGTGTCTTGCCGCCTTGCCACACCTGGCGCCATGTATTTGGAATTGGTTTGCTTAAAATGCGTCCTATAAAATGCCAAACAATACAATCAATACTCAAAAGCATCCACACGTTGTATGCATATAAAACAAGACATACAATACTACTAGTTATACATGTCTTATATTTTGGTAAAACTTTTCTTTATGCAGATATGGGTCGATAACAAACAAAAACTAATTGCTTTTAAATGGTTTGTTTGGTCTTAGTTGGTTTCGGCCCAGTGATTTGCCTTGTGATCTGAGATTTGGCAGCTGTTTTGCATGAATTTCTGGCAATTTGACTGAGCCTTAAGTTATGCCCAGAACTTGGAAGTTTTCTATACTCTTTAGCTTGTGGGCAATTTAATTGATTGAAATGGTCTGCCAAAGCTTTGATAAGCTATAGGGAATTATCAAAATAATGCCTGAAAATGAAGCCAAATTGAAGCTCAAACTAGTCATCAATAGCCCTATGCATGATTTATGGCAATGACAAAGCTTTTAATATGCCTTATAATCATAAATAATAAAGTTATATATAGAGACTTATAGTTAATATGCTGTCTGGCAAGCAAATACTTAAAGTGGCGCCCGATATGGGGCGCAAGTAAAGTGCTTGCAAAAGCAAGCAATGGCAAAACTAATTTAATTAATTTTGTTAAATGTATGAGCAATTAAATAAATACATAAATAAACCAACGCAATTTTGATAAACTATTAATGCTATGGCATCCTAAAATAAAGGCTTGTAAATTGTAGAATGTAAATAAAACGTTTTCTCAGTAAATTTAGGCTGGACAAGTGGACTTATATGTTCTAACGCTGGCGTATTGAGTTTCTGTAGTAGACTTTGCAATCAATATAAACAAAATTGTAAAGCATGGTATAGAAAATTAATTTCTGTGTAAACAATTGTTGGGCAGAATATATGAATTATTTGTTTAACTAATGTATTTAATTAAATTAGCAATCAATAATGGCAAAGGTTTAATTTTAAAGCAATGGCTGCAAATACTTACAGAAATTTTCAATATTCATTCACTTCATAAACATTTTTTTTTTTCAAAATTTCGATTATTTTATTAAGGTTTCGATAACTTTTTATGTTGAGTTTTGTAACAAGTCATATCTCGTATATCAATAAATTTTCGAATATCAAACCTTGTGCTTGAACAACTTGAAACATGAACAAAAACGTTAAATAAACAACTTTTTAGTGTTACTAAATAACTATTGTTGTAATACAAAAAAAATTCTGAAGCAGTATTATTTCAAGAAGAGTTAAGTATGAAAACTTTACTGATTGCTGCATATTTGCTTTAAAACTGCACTGAAATGGAACAATGCTCATACTTAAGTCAAAAAGCGAGCAAAAGTAAAAAAAAAAAATATTATTCTCAACTTATTCAAGCGCTGCCTTAATACTAGACAAGCTGGCGACCCCTAAGCTACCACATTTAAATTCTTTTAATCGTAAATTTAAAATTTAATTCAAAAGCATATTGATTGTACATTATCATTACGTACAAAGCATAAGTTAGAAAATAAACGACGCTGCAAAACGTTAAGCTTCATTTGTTAGTGGCGCCCAAATTGGGGCCACATTATGCCAAGCTTGATTGAGTTTTATGGCAGCAAGACGTTACTACATGATAGTTTTAATGCTATAAACTTAATGCCAAAGATTTCATGCTGTCTTATGTTTTTATGATAATAAGCCTTAAGTTACTATAAATTTCTAAGTACACGAAACTTGATATTTAATCTGCTTTTATTTAACTCTTACTTACAGGTAAGTCCGCACATGCTGTCAACTTTAAACTGTAATTCGTGTCGCGAAAAGTTCTACACAAAATGGCGCAAGTTTGAGTAAAAGTACGTTGGCGAAATGTAATGGTAAAATATCAAAAGTAATAAAGAAGAAAAAAAAAACCTTGACATAAACCTTAGAGATATGAGAAAAAGTATGCACATAACGCACAAGAGTCTAAGACACACATACGCATACATTGACACATAAATGCCAGCATAACAATAACAAAAAACTTGTTACTAAAGTTAAGTCAGATTGCCTGCGTGTGTGTGTGTGTGTGTGTGGGTGTATATGTGAGCCAGCCTAGGCAGCTGTCAAAAATCAACGCAGACGTCAACGTTGAAAAGCTGTAAAGACACAAGCATACAGTAACACACACACGCGCACTCACACACACTAGACACGCCCACTACACGCACAACAAGCAGCAGCGAGTGAACAAGCTGAGGTTTGTAGAGTAGGGGGCGGAACACGCTGTGTTGAAAACGTCAAAAAGTAGGCAACATGTTGTGTGCAAGGCTGTCGTAGTATCTACTGCCGCTACTCTTGTTGTATTTAGATATTTTTATAAGTTTACACACACACATACACAGAAACAAACACACAAACTCATTCACATAAGAGCCTGGCCATAAACATGCATGTGCTAGGCTGTGAGGCTAACAAGGCAAATGAAAAAAAAAAATCGGAAGGTCGTTTTTGGCCAAACAAAAAAAGGCTAGCAAAAAATGGCGGGCGTGACCGACTTTGACATACCTGTTACTCAAGATGTTACCAGATGATGGGGCACTCTGCACACTTAGGCACAGAAAAAAAAAGATTTATTACTATAAATGTTTAAAAAGAACTTAAGTTCATACATTAATCTTCAAAAACTACAGGGTGAGAGTAATCAGCTGATAAACAATTATTACTAAAAATATTTATAAAATTCTTTCAATTTAAAACTGTCTCAAAATTCAAATTGAAAAAGCTTTAAAAGTTTTTTGGCAGGTTTTAAACACACTCACCGATTATGATACTTCAGCTGCAAAATTACGCATCCTTGTAAAAGGCCCTAAAAAAAAAACTGAAACTTTTTGTGCACAAAAACCAATTTTATGCTTTGCGTTTCTGAGCAAGCAGTGCCGCCCATTTTTGGCGCTAGATGGCGGCAGCAATTTGTGATAGATGGCGCCAGCAGTAACAACAGATATTTATGTTTTGTTTTAGCAGGCGGATTTTGTGAACAATTCTTTAGATAAAATTCCTAAAACTCTCCATTTTATAACTCCATGCCGTCTTGACACAACATACAAGCACTATCCTAAGGCCTTAGAAATTATAGAACGTATAATGTTAACGAATGATGGCTTTATGATATAAATGTATCATTCACTAAAAATTGAAACAAAGTTTAACATCATCGGCATCCCATAAAATGTCGTGATTTTGCTGAACCGATAACTAATAGCTTGTCTTGCATAAATCTGTGTTCCCAACAAAATTGATTCGAATAATTATGCGCAGCTATTTCTGCTAGAGTCCGATGTCCCTAGCCCCTAGCCTTTAGGGTCTTCAAGATCTGAGCGTTCAAACAAACGTCCTTTCTACATCCACACGGCACTTCAATATGTCAATTTTATTTCTTCTGCCTGTTGTAGCCATTCGCTCTTTAAGTAAAGTGTATAAAAAAAAACCCAATCCCCAGTAGCGTACAGTTTAAAAGCCATGGCTGTCAACTATTCCAGTAAAAGGCGTTCATTGATTTTTATGGCTAACGCCTTTTGATGGCAGCTGTTAAAATGACAAAAAAAAAAAATATATATATATATATAACAGTGGCAACTTTTTAAAGAGCGAGTATATCCTCTGCCGGAGGCACTACCCCAAAAAGTATGCAACACTCTTTTTCTTAAATACAAATACAAAATGCGTGTAAAAGTTTTTTTGTGTTGTGTTGACTTTTTGATTATTTGGCTTTTAGTTGATTATAAACAGGGCAACAGCACACACACACAGAGACACCACACACACAGATACAGCAAAACACAATGGCGTAACCTCCGTTATGTTGCTGCTGCCTCTTGACAGACAAAGGCACACGGCTAAAAGGAAGTGTGATAAAGGCACCGCACAGGCTACAAGCAGAGAAGTAGTGCCATATAAAAAAGAAATAAGCACAAAAAATTTACAAGCAACTCTTTCTTTCAGGCTTTCTTTTATTCTTTGCCACAAGCCGCCATCCGCTTGCCACATGCCACCCGCTCTGCCTAAGCTTTAAGGCTGCCTGGCATCCCTCGTTTACCCCTGCCCTTCTTGTTGCTGTTGTTTTTGTCTGGTAATTTAAACAACAAACTCATAAAAACCGAGAGGGCACAATATCGTTTTCGGCTCTGCTGTTGCTCTTCTGTTCAATTTTACGCACGCACGAGTTTTTCCTGCCAAATCATAAAGAAAATTACATTGGAAAACTATCGAGCAAGTTGCTCGTAACGTTCGTGTCCTTCGAGCACTCTGGTACATACATACACGTCAACATTGTTGACTTTAAACTTGACATAGTTTTTGGCTAAAAGAGTTAATCATGACTGAAACTTTGATTTCATTTAATAACAAGCATTTTCAAAGCTGATTGCCAAAGTTCAAATAAATATAAGTTGAGATGAGCCAAAAGTTGCACTTATGAGTAATGTATGGTTGATGGAATGCTTCAAATTTGAAGCTTTTGGGTTATTCAAAGTCTAGGTATAGTCAATAAACATTGAGGTAGTTTAAGAAACTTTGAAGTTTTAGTTAATATTTGAAGCGGCGCTTAGTATGCAACATGTGATAATCAAGTGCAGCATGAGCTATGGGCTGAAAGAAAGTTAGAATAAAGGAGGGAAGCTTTTATAGCTGCTTTGAAGTTTACTTTAGTAAATCCAAAAGTCAATTTAAGAAGCCATGGCATTTATTTGAAAATGCTGTGAAACACATTTTGTGGAAAATTGTTGGCACTCATTAAGAATATTTCCATTCTGACATGAAAGAAAATATTCTTGAAGAAGTTAAAAAAATTTTAAAAAAATTGTTCTTGATGAACAATGCTATATTTTAGTAATTAAGACTCAGAATAAAATTTTTTTTTACATCTTAATTACTTTTAAAGTCCTATAAAAAAAGCATTACCAGTTTTTCAAACATCTCATATTGTTAAAAATTTTTTATTTTTAAAATAAAAAATTTTGAAGAAATTAGTTCTAAATAACATAACAAAAATAAAGGGCTTGTCATAATTTTCACAAAATTATTAATTATTATTTCAGGACTTTTCAAATTTTTATTTTTAATATTTTAATAAACCTTAAACTTTAAAATAACCTATAACAGAGAATAAAAAATTTTTTCCACATCTCAAAATAATGAAAAATAATTTTTTATTAATAACTTTCAAAGAGATTGAAAAAGAAAGAAAAACGATTTTTTGAGAATTAAATTTAATATTGACAAAGCCTTATTTATAAAATAAGATTTGTCACTTCTGATTAAAAATTTGCAAGGAATTTAAGATGGTCTAGAAGAAAGTCAGTTCAATATTGGCAAACTAAAATTTTAGTAAATTAATTCAAACGACTTTTTATAGATTTTTTTTTTTAAATATTTCAATTAATTTTATATATATATATATTAATGGGTGTACCCCCTTCCCGGCTCAGAGCTCTCCCGGAAGTCCAAGGGCCTGCATATAATCCAGTATTTTGATTAGACTTGGGGTAACAATGATCTCCGGTGAGAGAACGTACATGTCCAGAAGCTTGTTTCTTTTTGTTGACGAGTGCTATGGATTCACATAGTAAATGCACTGAAGTTTCTTCCTCCATGCTACAGAAGCGACGTAGTCCACTATCCGCAATGCCAATTTTATTATTTATTATTATTATTATTATTATCCCGTCAAGAGGCCCGTCAGGATCCTCACGGTATTTTTCCCGTGAGTTATCATGAGTTTTAACCTTTTGCGGTTGTAGTTAGAGAGGAGGACTTTTGACTGCTTGAGTCCTGGTGGCTGTGCCCCAGTTTTTTAAACATCTCATAATATTCACTATTTTTTTATATTTTAAAATTTAAAATTCTGAAGAAATAAAAAATAAAAAATATTCATTATTTTTTTTAATTTTAAATCAATTTACTATAAAAATAAATTGATTTTTATAAAAAATTTAAAATTTTGGAAGTCTGTTCAATATCGACAGTCAAAATTAAGTTAATTAATTAAAAATTTTTAAAATTTTTTAAATTTTTTACAATAAAACAGAAGTTTTTTAATGAATTTTTGTTTTATTAAGAAAAATTTACAAAAAACATAGATTTTTATAATTTAATGCTTAAAAAGCTATATTTTAGTTAATTAATTTTGAAGAAATTTTACAGATTTTTTTAAAATCAATATTTAATATTTTCAACTTTAAAAATTAAAAAAGTATAGTTCTGCTTACTTTCCACTAAAAAAAAAATGTTTCGTTTCTGGCTAAATAAAAATTATAATAATAGTAAAGATTCTTGAACAAATACGATTCAATGTATCTTAAAAATTTAATTCAGAAGATATTTATTTTCTCTAAATTGATTACCAACAATTTGTTAAACATCTTTTTTAAAAATTAAAAAAAATATTTTTTAAAAAATGAAAAAAAAATACTTTTAAAAAAATGAAAAAATATTTTTTTTTTATATTTAAAAAAAAATTATTTAAAAAAACAAAAAAAAATATAATAAAAAATAAATAATACAAAAAAATAAAAAAAAATAATTTAAAAAAATAAAAAAAATATTTTTTTTTAAATATTAAAAAAAAAAAAATTCTATAAAAATCTTTTAAAAACTTTTCTTAGATTCAATGGATATTTCACTGTATAGAAATATAGCAATTATTGACCCACGTTGCGTAGGTCGATTAGTTATATACTTTTTCAAAAATCGTTAAATATATTTTTTTTGTATCCAGAGCAAAAAAATAACCTGAATAGAATCTTTGGATATTGCATTTCATATAAAAAAATTATTATTGAAAGGGTTTGCGTAGTTAAGATCAGCCATATACTTCTTTAAAAATCGTTAAAACATAAATTTTTTTAATTTGCAATGAAAAAGTTTTACTTTCACTCTTAGAATCGTTATCCATATCAAGAATTTGGCATATTTAAGAAAAATATTTTAGTCCAATGATATTTTTGCAAGATATAATGGTTTTCCTTTGCCAAATTAGTACTTAACAATATTTTTATAGGGCATCAACCAATTTAAAGAGCTCCAAAACCTTTTATTGTAATCCAAATATCGCATGCAAAAGGTTTTGTTTTTCATAAAAAGTATCATAAAACAGACAAAAGATATTCAAATATGAATTTTTATTTAAGAACTCAAAAGTACTTAGCTTTTACCAACTTCAATATCTTAAAGCCTTGTCTATAATGTTGAGAATTTGTGAAGTCTTCCAATTTTAAGAAGCTGATTTTTCTCAATTAGATTTGCCTACCTTTTGGTATTGCGTTTTATAAAAAAAAAAACAAATATCTACATGTATTAAAAAAAACCAAATCCGTTAAATTAAGAATTAAAATTCCATAAAAAAGTGCTCTAAAACTCATTGCAATTGAAGACAGAATGCTGCTGGAGTTTTTCAGCCTAAGTCAACAAAGATTGAAGCATACATGTATCTGTATATAGACATTTACAAAAAAATTCAATCTGCTGAAAAGGAATCTTCAGAAATTTTTGGCAAAAAACAAAAAAGCATTAAAAGAAAACAAAAAGTATACGAACGAAAGGCATAACAAAGACCTAATCTTTTAGCATCAAACTAAAGTGTGGAAATAATAAGCCAAGATAAGTGCAAATAACCAAAAAAAAAAAAAACACAAAAAAGGAAGTGTAGAAATTGATGACAATCTCATCTTGATTTCCATTCTTTGGAAATCTCATTTTCTATTGGCCTTACCTATTGAGATTACTAATTCCCAACAGAAACAAACTGGCTGCCAACTCATCATAGGGTCGGGCCCACTCGTCAGTTGTCAAAAAATTTGTCAAAAGCATTTTCCACCAAAATGCTGTATGGCAAGCTAAACAAAAGTTAAAAGCTACCACACGCATCATGTCCATGCCACAGCAACTTGCAACCTCCTGCTGCACGCACTCTCTCTCTCGTTCCATTTTATCGTTGAAAACAAAAGCCAAAATGGCAGCAATGGCTGCTGCCTAAGACACTTGCGTGTTGGTTTCCAGCTACGAATTGGGTTAAGCAGCAGCCCGCAGTGAGTGTGCGTGTGTGTGTGTATGGATAGTAGTGAGTGTATATAGTGTATTCACTATGTGTGTGTGTATGTGCTTAGCCCAACTAACTCAAACTCAATTGTATGTAGCTTGTTGCCCTTGCCAACTTAAACGATGAAATGAGCATTTGTGCCAAAGTATGTACAAAAAAAAAAAAAAAGAAGAAAAAACTGAATAAAAGAAGAGAAACAAGAAAATAACACATAAATTATGCTTTTGTTTTGGCATTCTTCTGCACCCGTTACGTTGCGCTACGTTACGTTACGTTACGTTACTTGTTACGTTGAAGATGCCCTTGAAAACAAAGTACATGCAATTCTCATTTATACTTGTTACACTTGTTGGAAATGAAACCAAAGAATTTTTTAAGGGTCTTTAAATCTGTAGGGAAATCAGTGTCTTAGAATTTTTATACATATTTTATTTGTACTCCACTATAATTTTCAAAAGGTGCTATAGGGTAACAAATACCTATACAATGTGAGCAAACAGAGGGTCCAACTGATTTATGAAAAAATCCTTAATTTCTATTTTATTTATGAAGCAATTCAAAGAGTTTTCTTAAATTGTGTAACCTAACGTTTTTAAGGGACAATTATTATGATATTATTACAATTATTTTTTATTGTTATTTTTGACAAAATGAACTTATAATTTGAATTGGTTAGCTTTTTAAGCCGTAGCATCAAAGGCTTGCAGCTTAAGACTCTTAGTTAAAATTTTAATCAATTTATACATATCTCTATTGAATATTTTCTATTGCATCAAATTAAAAAAAAAAAGTTTGTCATATAAATTTGGCAAATAGTAAACAAGAAAAGCAAAAAAAAAAATTGGGTTCCGATCGGAGTAATGTTCAAGCTATAACGTATACGTAATACACAGAACCTGCCATAAAGGCGTAAAATTTTGGAATCCCCAAAATCTCTTGTCAAATTTAATTGAAAGCCATAGAATGATCAAGAAAAAAGAATATTTTCCGATTTCGTCAAAACCTTAACAAAGCTCAAAGTTTCTATTAAAAATCGGATGAACTTCCTTTTTCAAATCGTTGGAATTTTTTTGTTAATTTGTTTGTATTTATTATTTCCTTAAATTCCAAGCCTTGTAGTCTAATGCTCTAAATCAGTGGCGGATCCACGGGGGTGGTTTTCGGGTCCGGACCCCCCCCCAAAAAAGTTGGAAAAATGGGTTGAAAGTCATTTGCGAGCTACATACACTTCGAAGTGAAGAACCCCTCCACCCCCAAGACCAAATCCTAGATCCGCACCTGCTCTGAATACAAGTTCTTTTTTTTCTATATACAGTGAAGAGCTATTAAGTATACGCAAAGTATTTTTAAGCTTTAACTTGCTATAAAGGGCTTACAATCTAAACATATGCAAAAAAAAATTATATAGAAAAAGATTTAGGAAATTTTTTTTGATTTTAAGATTATTTCTCGATCCATCTGGATATTCTCTTCAGTGACACTCCTGTAATTATGATAAAACATTGGAATTTCATTTTGGTTTTGGACTAAACGTTTAATATATTGGTGGACTTGCATTAACGGCAAGTTGACGTTGTGGCTTGAGTTTCCTTGGGACCCTGTATGCCAGAATTTATAAATTGGCGGTAAATATTTCATATATAAGGTTTGGATAGATAAACAATTTATTATGGATATAATTTATGAAATGTCATGATGATTATGGAAGGCGTTAAGGGTTCTTACCAGTCGTCCTACGAAAGATATTTTGCGTTGAACGTGATCGTCGTAGGGTTAAAGATGTTTTCCAGTATTTATTGATTATTTATTTGTTTGAAATATTCAGTCCTACAAAAATAGTTGGTTAACAACAAAATTTTTTTTTTCGCATAAATATTTTATAGAGCATCTTATATTCGCCGCCTCAAGTAAAGCTCTCCTTTTTGTATGTTTTTTGTATGTACATATTTAGGTTTTTTCTTTGTTTTTTTTTTCTTGCATTTAAATTAAGTCTAAATGCCGACAAGCGACGATTGTTGTTGCTATTGTTTTTTTTTTGTTTTGCTTGTCTTTTACGCTTGAATGCCAGGGCTGTCGCAGCTAAAGGCAGAACATGTCGTTTTATATTTTATGTTTTTTATGCCATATTTGTTTGAATTGCAATGATGAGGAGGTATACGGGGCAACAATATTATTTTCTCCAGCTTCTTAAAATTTTATTTTTTTGACTTTTTAGCACAAAAAATGAAGAACATAAGTGCTTAACATTCGATTGAGCTGCGACTGTGAGAGTGTGGCTGTATTGGTTGGCTGCTGTTTGCTGGCATTTATTCTCAATTTAACCTAAATGTTAGGCATGTTGCATGCCACTGACACATTTGTGGCAAGCTGCAGCGCAACGAGAGAAAAGGAACCACAAGTATTTATATGCTGCTCGAGTTTCGTGTTTAAAAGAAATTACCAAGTTGATAAAAAAATATTTTAAAACGTAAATAAAAATGCGCATAATAGCAAACTTTAGAAAATGGCGGCGCCACATGCTAGCCATGCTTATATACACACGTGCTGTCACACTTATCTATAAATTATGTTGAAATATGTGCTTAGGCTAAGGCTACTAAATTATGTCTATGTGCGTTTTGCTTACAACACAAATGCTCATACAAACACATAACAATTAAAGTGGCAATAACGACTTTAGAATACCCTTTAAAATCAAAAACTAACTTTTTGAATTTCATTAACAACATTAGGTTATTGTTTAAAGTTAAAAGTATTTGTCAAATTTAAACTTTCTAGTCGGAAACGATGTGAGCGCTGAAAAACTGTTGCAAGGCCTGGAGGTAATTGTTTCCACTTTTAAGCACAGAATTTCCAAGAAACAAGTTTTAAGGAATATATTTATTTATTCAGAAAAACATCGCATTGTTTCACTCTAGAACTCAGAAGAAATATTTTGTTGTCTATTTTCTTTAAATTTAGAGTAAATACTTTTTAGAACAGTATGGCTGATTTTTAAATAATACCCGCAAACTACATGTACCCCTTACAGTGCATAAAAAAAGCATTGCCTACTTTTGCGCATGGCATCAAAATTAAGCTAATTGCTTGCTAAGGCATCAAAAGTAACAAGTACAAAAACAACAGCAACAAGCAGAACAACAAATGGAATTGTTAAGCATAAAAAAGACTTCGACTTTGTCAGCATTCAGAGGTTTTTGGCCTTGAGCTGCCATTCAAAATGGCGTCTGCTAACTTACCAAACACGCTCACTACCCCGCACAAATACGCCCAAGATGGTGCATACTAAAAAGTGCCAACAATTATTTAACTGTATATAATTCATAAATATTTTATGACTTGCATGTCACAATTTGTAGAACATAAAATAAAATGGAAAAAACATGGCCCCCCGACAGCCAAGCCATGGCCAAAAAGTGTTCATTTAAATTTTAATTGCTTTATAAATGCTAAAAAGTCCTTGAACTTTTTACGTAAGAGTGAAAGTGGCAGCTTCAGAGCACAGAATATGATAAAGCCAAGTGAGCAACAGTCGCCACCCTCCACAGCTCAGCTGCCCTTGTTGCAAGAACAACTGAAATAAAATAATAAAAACAAGGCGCTAGTTTGAAGCACTGAAAAAAAATTAATAAAATTTTAACGCGCAACTTTGTGTTAAAAAAAAGATAATAAAACAAAGCACAGCAACAAAATCAAAATGGCTAACAACAGCTTTTTAGTAACAGTTGTAGCTGGCAGGCATGCAGACAAGCACAGGAAGGACTCTGCCTAGGCAGACTGCACAAAAGATAAATATATGTACACACACACATGTATGGCATACACAAAATGATGTCCGGTAGGTATACTTGAGAAATTTTTAAGTGTGTGCAACACTTTCAATCCCCAGTGCTTGGGCGGGACATACGCTGTTGGCGCCATTTCCGCTCTAAGCAGCAAGACGCATCCGCCATTTTGTTATGCGCTGCATACAAAGGAGCATATGAGATTTACTGTGCGTTTTGTTAATTTTGTGTGCAGCTTAGATAAATTTTGCATAGAGCTGTGTGTGTAAGATATATATTTAAGTAGAGCTGCTCTTGTTCTCTTTAAATGAGCGTTGAGTTTGAAGACTTATTTCTACAAATTCTCATTTTTAATTTAATTATTATGAATATTTTAATATAATTATACTATATAAAATTTCACTAAAAGCCCCCGCTTTGCCTTCTCCTCTCTCCTCTTTTATTGTGCTAAATTTTAATAGCAGTTCGTAATCTTTTATTTAATATTCGCTTGTGGTTAACATAACAATAATCTATTTAAATACATAAAAGATGCCATCCAAATTTAAGCTACTTGCGTACAAATTATTTTATGTTCCTCCCAGCTTGAGATGCTGTTATGCTGATAGAAATTCAATTATTCATACTACCATTTACATTATGTATTACCCAACCTATATATCTACTACTATCTCATCATCATCAGGACAAAAATCAGTTTTACAGCGCATTCCTGTCCCAACAAACTGAAGGCATTCCTATTTTTGCTCGAGAAAATTCTGCACGTTGTTTTTACTATGCCGTTTGTTTTCATTGTTGTCGTTAACTGTGTTGTTGCTGTTGTTGCTGCTGCTCCTGTTTTTAGCCTAGCGGCAGTTTGTTTTAATGAATGAAGCAGCCATTTTGTGTGTCTATGCATGAGTGTGTGTAGCTATCTATGTGTGCGTTTGTGTAGTATGTGTTAGTGTCTGCTGGCAGCTGAAGTGGCAATTAGAAAGTTGCTTAAGAACAAAAGCAGCTCAGTTAGTTAGTTAAAGCTGCCCGTCTCGCTTAGCCAACGCCTCAACAGTGCCTCCTCTCCACTCGAAGGACTCAACCCTTCATCCATACATTCAAGGTGATTTATGCGCCAAATGCAAGCGCCTTGCCTAAATTAGCCTTGGCGTTGCATACTTTAAGGCTCTTTGTTTCACTATGTGTGTTATGGGTGCATGGGTGTGAGTGTGTCAATATTAATTATGTATTGTAAAAGCTAAAAGCTTCTACGCGCAATGCCAGCCAAAGGTCAGCCTGCAGCTGGCCGCACCCAAAAACGCAAAAATTCAATTCGATTTGCGGCGCCATTTTCTTAACAATGTTGTCAGCATGCTACTATATGGGTGTAGGTACACGAACACTTCGCGCCATTTGCATAGCGCACTTTAATTTATTGCGTTGCAAAGACAGGTTTTTTTTTTTTAAACTAATGAACATAGGCGAAAGACTACAAAAGAGCACTTTAAAAAATTTAAGTCAAACTCGAAAAAAAATTCTTAAAAATTTGTCCTTTAAATTAAATAATAACCATACATTTTTATTCCACAAAATTTATTTATTTTCTAAGTGATAGAAATAAATAGAATATGAAAATGATGAAAACGACGAAAATTATTATAAATTGACGGAAATGATGAAAACGAAAAAAATTATAAAAATAATGACAATTATAAAAATAATGAAAGTAATAAAAATAATGAAATTACTTTAAATAAAAAAACTAATATAAAAATAATGAACATGATAAAAATAATGAAAATGAAAAAAAAATTATAAAAATAATGAAAATGATAAAAATTATAAAAATAATAAAATTATAAAAATTATAAAAATAATGAAATGATGAAAATAATAGAAATAATGAAAATGATAAAAATTATGAAAGTGATGAAATTGGTAAAAATGTAAAAATTATGAAAATAATGAGAATAGTGGGAAAAATTATAAAAAAATGATAAAAATTATAAAAATTATGAAAACGATAAACATATGATAATGACAATGAAACTGTTGAAAATGGTGAAATTGATGAAATTGACAAAGATTATGAAAATGATAAAAGCTTATGAAAATGATCAATTAACAAAAAAAAAAGTACACTGGTCGACAAAAAACACCTTTTGTGATTAACATGAAAACTTTTATCTAGATATGTTAAGGACAAGGATAAGGATAATAGAAATAAAATTAGGATGCTTCAAATACGAATAGTTTTTTTACAAACTTTTGTATCGACATAAAAGACAACTAGATCGATAGGTATTGATGTGCTCTTTACAGTGATATATAATTTTGTAAAGATGAAATAAAAGTTATAGAAGTTACTAGCAACCAAAGTCGAAAAAAAGTGTAATTTTTGTCAATTTTTCAAAATAACACATTTTCGGTATGCTTTTTATTAACGAAAAAAATGTTTTAAAAATTATCTTCTTTCGATCTAATCGTCTTTTATGTCGATACAAAGTTTCGTTCACGAGATATTGAGGAATAACAGAAAAAAGTGCCGAAAAACATGTTTTTCGAAAATATCTCGAAAACGGTGCTTAAGAAAAAAAAAGGGTTGCCATTTTCGTGTTTCTCGACCCCTAATTACCCTAAAAAACACTTTTTTAGCAAGGTTCATTTTTCGTGTCAACTAGTGGTATTAGAAGCAAAGCATTCTATATTTATATATTTTTTCTTAAACTTAGATTCCAAATAGAACGAAATAAAAAATTTTGACACATTTTTTTTTAAAGAGTTTGGCTTAAGTTTTGTTGGGATATAAAGTAGACCTTAAGAATAAAGTCAAAATATACATATAGCATCGCTCGATATAGACATCTTATTAACCAGCTCAAAAAAAAGATCACGTACGATTTGAAAGGTAACGCCGACATGTTAAGATGACATGTGGAAAAAGTTCACTCTCGCAAAAAATTCACTTTTTATAGAACGATTTTATTTGTCAACGACCATCTCAGATATGATGTTTTTATTTGGGAACATATATCCTTAACAGTTAGTTAGTTTCTGAGTAGGCTATAGAGGCTGCAAATATTTCTGTTGATTGCATCCTACCCAAACTAAACAGAGCTACACATCGTGACTATATGCATCTGAGTCTTGAAAATTAACAAACAAAACTTATACTCAAAAATTATCTTATATAATCCAACTTGTCGACTTGAGATTTTGAAATGTGGAGAAACCTACATGTTTCAGTTGTATGGCCAAAAAGTAACATAAAACAAAGGAGCAATTCGTTTTAAACACATTTTTCGCATTTTTAAGATCGCACTTCCTCCATAAAAGCATCTTGCGATGTACGAAATTTTTAATTTTATCGTCAGATGCTAAAAGAAGTAAGGGAATGGTTAAGTTATTTAATATATTCAGGTCCCAAACACTCTAGGATCGGATTTATGATGTTTTATCGTCATAGTAAAAGCAAGAATGAGGATCGTTTCACCACCAAACGCTTTCCACCACATATTTTTGGTTGGTTCAGACTTTGAAGCATGATAACTATCAAGCCAACAGTCACAAGATCCAATAAGTTTAAAAGTTGTAATTCCAAAACTTTTTTTTATTATAATTCAAAATTTTTAATTATTTTGTTAAAAAAACGACTGAAAGAATCTGATTCAGTTATCGATAAATCAAGAAATAATCGCAATTTTGCAAAAAAAAACGTTGCTAATAATGGCTAGTGCCTTTTAGATATATGTAAAAGTCATAAAAATTGAAGAAGTCGATTTAAAACTTGGCGCACTTCGCTAATGTTCACCGATAATAGATTACCGCAAAAAAATTAGTTTTTCAAACTTAAACTTCGAAACTAATAGCTACTCCTCGGACAAGAACCCTATACGAGTGTTGCCATTTATATTTCTGACGTGATAGTGAAAAAGCTATCAACTATCACTGGCTTTAGAGCTTTTCGAAGTATTTTTGCATTGCAATTTTTTTGTGTACAAGCTTAAACCAATTTTTTCTGGAACTTTTTCAATTCGGAAGTGGATATCTCTAAAACCATCTTTAAGAAGGTTTCAACTGGCTCTCTTGGTATTGAAAATTCATTTAAATTGATATCTATAGTTGGAAAGAAACAGCAGCCATTAGTTACTTAATCACGACTGTATTGCGGAATATCCATTAATTTCAGTGCTCACTTTTGTTTGTAAGCTTCATTTTTTCTCAAAAAACATAATCTATTAGTTTAGTTATCATGGTCTTATAAATTGAGAAAAAAAAATTATTGACAGTTCTATTCAAATGGCAGCGAGTGTATAAGTTTTTATTTAAGCGTGTATGTGTGTGCGTACGGGTGCTCAGAGTTGCGGCCGCATATTTACTCTCTTTGCTGCTCTTTTATTATGTGTATATTTTTCTTTTTTATTGTATTATGCTATGTTTGGTTTTCGTTTTGGTTTTGGTTTGACTTTGGTTTTTCAACTTCGTTTTACGCTTCAACGGCATAAATATATAAATTATTAACTCGCATTGTGTGGGTGTGTGGGTGTGTGTGTGTGTGAGAGAGGGTGTATCTGTGTATGTGAATTTATGCGCGTGTATTGGCGTCTGTTTGCCTTGGCGCCAGTTATTGGCCTTAGCCCTTTGGTTTGCTTTCTTTATTGTTATATTTGTTATTGTTTTTGTTTTTCAATTTTGTTGCTGTTGTTGTTGCTACCTTTCTTTACTTTTATTGTTGTGCATTATTTCAAGTTATTTACTTGCTCTCTGCTTCCTTTCCGACCATGCAGTCACTCACACACGTACAAGACGTAGCTTGCCTGCATATACATACTAGTGTGTAGCTGTGTGTTTGAGTGTATACATATGTGTCTACATGATTTATGATCACACATTTATAGTGCTGACAATTGAATGATATTTTTACGCTGCTGTCAACCGCGTAGCCTGAGGCGGCAATGCACTAACATTGATCGATGTTGAGTGCGTGAGTGAATTGTGGGGATTTTATATCATTCCTTACGATACGTTACACGAGCTGTATTTGTGACCTCACACAAATCTCATATGTTTATATTCACGCACACTGTTGACCGAAAGGCGCCTTGAGGTTTATTATACCATAAATCTCATATGTGTATAAGGTTTGAGTTGGCAGCCATTGTAACTTGAAAATGTAACGATAAAATACATAACATTAGAAATAACTAGCACTTGGATTTTAGTTTTATTTACATATATTTGTAATCAATACTTTTATTGAACTAACAACGAATTTGCGATATGTGGCTTGACATAATAAATAAAAGTTTTTATGAAGTTTTATATCTAAAAAAGAAAATCAATTAAGTCTAAAAAGGAATTTCGAGCACTTTTCCAGCAGGCAATTAATTACAGCTTATCTATGTCAATATGCAAATAATAAATTAAAATGAGCTGAATTAATTAAAATTTCAAAAAACCAAACTAACTAGTTTTATATATGTAGTTTGCAGCATATAGACTTTAAAGACTTTGTTGCATTTGTGAATATTTATAGATAGTGTTTTTTCTTTTGAATAAAACCAAGCAACGCTTCCATAGAGCTAAACCTTGTTGGGTTTGATAACGAAAATAAATTGTGTCAATATAAGTGGATATTGCGTATACGTAATATTGATAAGAGTTTTTATAGTTATTATTTGCAGGAGTAAAATTCAGAAACTATTTCAAAGAGCTACACCTTCATGGATTTTATAATGATATTAGTTCGTTTCCATATAAAGCCATATTGCGTATACGTAATGTTAATTAGAATTTTCATAAATTTTAATTGTTCTTTTTTTTTAAATAAATTTATTTAAATATTTAAGTTGAAAAAGTAATTTATTTTTATTTTTTTTTTTTTGGTATCATTATGGGTCTTTACTATACGGATGCTGACCAGCAAAAGCTTTACAAAGAACTTTAATTGGCAGCATTTATAGACTTCAATAGAAATTTAACAGAGAGTGCAAAGATATTTAAATTTATTGCAGTGTATTCTGTTTTGAGCATTTATGCAACTTTTATAATTTTCATTGAATATCTGCATGCATCTATCTAAAGTGCTCCCAACACGCCAGACAGAAGCAACAAAAACAAAATTTATATATGCATACTATAGTAGGTATAAAGATACTTATCAAAATGTCATTAAAAAATCACTTTGCGAATGGTCTGAAATGTCTGCTCCCAATGTGAACTGCCAAGTCAATGTCGAAGCCTATGTCTTTGTGCCTGTTACAAAAAAGATACAACGAATGCAAAAAGTTCTACAAAAAAAAGATACATAGATAGTACTGAGGGTGGAAAAAAAAAAAACACAAGAAGCCAGCGTCTAGCGGCCCAAAATGTTTGTTGTTTGTGCAATTTCAATTTGATATAAAATGTAACCATTGGGAGGCATAAATGTCATTTCAGATAAATGTTGAAATTGCCATTTGATGTGTTTTGTATAAAATTATATACACAAAGAAACACATAAGCAACAGAGCATAAAAAAACACACATACACACACAGAAATCTATATAAACGCCAGAGGTGGCAGAAAAAATCGAGCGCTCAACGTGCACCATACCAAGCCACCTGGCGACAGTAAAATTTAATCAATTGTGCCGTCCAAGGATGTAAAAATCGCCAACCTCCTGCAACAGGAACAGCTGCTATCACTTGGAATAATTGAAAAGCAACAAAAGTTGCAGCTTTGATGATTGATATGTATATTGCTAAATTGTTGCTAATTTGCATAGAGCAAGGCTTTTAACAAACATCCGGTGTTTATAGAAGCAAAAAAAAAACTGTCTAGAATGGAATTTTCCGAAACTTGAACGGTTAAGAATTTAACCTTTAAGCAAAGGAGTCGTCAAATTTATATAAATTGATTATTATTGTAGGTTTTCATAATAACGATTTTGTTGTGTTTTACTGTGCTGTAGCCCGTCGAAGCTATTATGGCACCTACTGTGCTTAAGGCTTATTATGAGTTCTTTACTTATGAGAAAATAGTATTTTGAATGATTTCCAAAGGGAAACACCGCGATTTTAAGCTTTATTCTTGTAGTGATGTCATATTCGTTGCTTTGGAAAAGGTTGCAGAGTCTTAAGCTGTCCAACTTCCCAGGATCTTCTTCAATTTGTATAGTACTACAATTTCCAGTATTTAAAACAGTCGGTAGCCATTGGCAGCTACTCTGCTACCTCATCTAGAGGCCCTACTTCTAAAAGAGCTTATTATTATTTTTAATGATTCTCAATGGATATACTTAAGCCGTGAATTTACACTATGGAACATTCTTTTTATTGACGTCACACTCTTTGCCTGCATGATAGGAACATTTTTTTCTTGAATAATTCTCACGAGATTGACTTAAGCGACGAAATTCAATTATATATGAAAGAAAACCTCTTTCATCTTGAAGGGACGTCATATTCTTGATTTGGGAAAAGTTCCAAAAACCTATTTCAAGTATTAGTATCCATAATGTCCAGTTTCTTAACTTTTCCTCCGTTTTACATAGCACAATACTTAGAAGGCAAGACATAATATATTTTGGTTATTCTTTCCCAAAGGTAACTTTGGAACGACCAAGACCGCAGATAATGTCACCTATTTTGCGTAAACTCTTTTCAAATTCCCTTATAACACTCTATCTTCTCATGGCACAAAAAGTGTTCGGTCCTCTTTGATTGGATTTCTTGTGAGCTTCTCTGTAAGTTCATTTCCAAATATTTAAATATTAACAGAAAAGAATCTGTGGAGTTTTGGAATTGGCTGTTCATAGGATGACGATAGTCCTATTTCATTTTTTCAACAATAGATTTCTTGTTTTGGTTATATTTGAATAGATTTATATTATGTACCGTCTTTAGGGCATTTTAACATGGACGATGCTGGTACACTTTGTATTTCTTAAAGATTCGGATAAGCGCCTTCTCGTTTTCAAAACCCTAAGCCTAAAAAGACTCTTGGAAGGAGATTCGTCTCTATAGTAAAAGCTGATACATATACATAGACTTTTTCTTCATTCGTTTCAGTTTTAAGCCTTAGAAGACGCAAAAGTCGAAAAAAGCATACTACAATTCAACATTTTTATTTGAGATTCCAGAAATTTTTGCTTTTTTTTTTTCTTGTTTTGGAACTATTTTACAAAATTTTTGTACTCCCGGAATGCAAGTATGTGCGAAGAGAATTGATTGAGTTAGAAAAAAGAATTTTATTTGATTTATTTATGAATAATTTAAAAGTATCTTAAAAACGAAACTTATAAGATAAGATGCTTATTTATAGAATATTTTTTTTTGATTTGAGCCAAACTAAAACTAGTAAGTGGATATTAAAGAAGAAGACAAAACAAAGTGCTTAAAAAAGATTGAAGACTAAAAGATAGATTATCTTTTGTTTTCAAATGTCATTACATACTTTTGTTTTTCAGAAAATTCTCATTAGTTCAAAACCTATAGAACTGTTTCTTTTTGCACTACCTCAAAGATAATAAAGAACTATTTTGCTTGAGCTTTTAATTAAGCTGAGAATGCTCAATAAATGCCACTTTCTTAGCATCTTCAAATAGAAAAAACACAATCATGCTAATAATATAATACTCATACTTAACAGCATGTTTGCAAAAGCATGACATTGCTATATAACAACAACTTATATAAACCTTACCCATTGGGCACATTTATATTAGTTTCTATTTTTGTTCTCTCAGTGTAGGCATTTCTCAAAGCAACTCTGATTAACACACACACACACACAGACACGAGCAGAAAGAAAAGATAAGAACTCGGACTGAGTTGGCTCTTTATCATTACAAAGTCGTCAACATCATCATCTTCAGTAGTAATAAGAACAACAAAAATAACAACAAGAGCTATACAACATTATCATTAAGACGCGTACAAAAAAAAGAAAGGAAAAACCAGTGGAAAACTACACATATACATATATACCATATGTATATATGAAAAATGTTTTATTACTACACGCTGTACATTTACAGTTACAAATGGGACACACACACGGATACACTAACACATACGCACTCACCGAGAGCGCAGAAGAGTGAGAACAAGCGGCCTACTGGCTGCCAAACAGACAGTCCTTATGCGTGCCTCTTTGTCGCTATTCACAGACACTCACTATATATTCATATGTGTGGGTGAGTAAATATAAGTAGGTGTGTGTGTGTGTGTGCGTGTGTGTCATGGCGTCGGTCGCCATTGTGTTGGACCCCTCGTACACAAACAAACACGGCAATGCACACGGAATTATTGCTGTTGTTGTTGCTCTTGTCGTGTGTTGCAGACAAACACAGCAAACAGCAAAACCCGCAAATAGTCCGGTCGTTGAAGAGACGATTGCGGGCGTGGGTAGTCGGTTACAAAAAAGCATACAAAAGTGAGTTATGAGATGTTGACAAGACATTTTATTGTACACAGACATAAATCATATCAAGTACACACACACACACACATATGTGCGTGTGTTTGTGTTTATTAATACGCCTTATGGTAGGCTACAATTGCAAAACCCCTTATTTTTTAAGCATAACACTAAAGATGTCTTAGTATTCCATAAAGTGACCAAACCAAGCAGATCAAATTGTTTTAAATGCGCATTACGTCGCATAATAGCGTACTATCTTGCGTATGAGTAATGCGCTGGGACGCAACAACAAGTGTGGTATATTGCTCATACGCCGCATATGCAAGCCTATGCATAGGAATTAGAAATGCCTTAACGCACTTTATGTTTGTTTTGATTTGATATGAAGTCAAATTTAATGCAAAGTAATGCCTGGTGTACATTTTCACTTGCTTAAGCCTTTTTGCAAGGACTGTGTGAGGGCAATAAAACTGAAAATATCCTGAGTATGGGCCATAAAGGGACAGCTGGCTTATAATTTCACATTTTTAATATTGCAAGCTGCTAAAGCAAAAATAAAGCCTTTATCAAAGCTGAAAGAAATTATATATGAATAATAAAGCATACGCAGCGTTAAGATTTTCTTCAATTTTTTTTTGAACTGTCTGGAATTAAATTTAAATGAGTAACAAAGACATTTTTGCAAGCGATTTGTATTAGGGTTGTTTTGAATATTTTTGGTCTTGGCTGTTCTAAGTGCTACTAATCGGATTTTGCATTTTTAGCTCAAATTTATTACTAATTTTTAGTCCCCTTGAACCCCTGTGTACCCAACGAAGGCATCATATTTCTATCATCCATTAAATGCCATCAAAGTTCATATGGTAAATTAATTAAAAAATTGTATTTGCAAATATTCGTTTTTTATGCAATTAATCTTTAAATTAAAACAAATTTTTTTTAAGCAACATCTTTATTTTAGAACAACAAAAAAAATTTTTGTATAAGCCAAAAAAAATATTTTTTCATTTCAAAAAGCTATTGTGTTATTGAAAAAAACAAAATTAGCTTAACTCATTTTATTTACAATACAATTTTAGCCGTTAATATTTTTTTAATGAAAAGTTACGCAAATAAGCAATTGAAAAAATTAACGCTAGCAGCCGAGTAAAAAATTCTTTATAAAAAATATAAAAAATTTGCCTTGAAAGATAAAAACAGTACGCAAAGCTTCAAGGCAAACAATTTTGCAGAGAATTTATTAAAAATTTGTTCACTATACTAGATGACAAAAACCAAATTGCTTATCAAATTAGCAGATTCACAGCCAAGACACTGCGAAGGTTTGCTTATTTACATAAATAGCACGTGTCGCTCCACAGATTTTTTAATTAAATAACTTTGTAGTGTCAAGACAGCTGTTGAACTTGTCTTAATTTGTTTTTTAAACGCGCTCTAAAGCAGCCTTTTTAAAAGAAATTATTTTAAAAGTACTTTTCTTCAAAACCGCTTGCAATATCTTTGAGTGATGTTTACAAATAAGCTGCATTTCAAAGTATCCTGAAAGCTGCATCCACTTCAATAAAAATTTCCATTACAACTGACCTCTTAGTGTCAAGAAATTTCTCACCATTATATACAAAATTTTTACTTATATTCAACTGAGTGCTTTGTAAGTTTCCTTCCTTTTATCTGGCTGCTTTACTGGCATTAAAATTTCTTTACTTCTTTATATTTTCATGGCGTTAACCTGCTATTAGCGGTTGGCTTGTTTTTGCCTGGTAACTTGGATGCAAGTATTTTCATTCAACCTTTAATGGCTAGAAACTAGGAAGGAACTAGCAAGAGCAGTTCCAGCCAAGGTCTTGTAGCTGCTGCACCTTCAACCAAGTTTCTCTATTTCTTTACGTCTGATTAATTTTGTCTAATTTTTTGTGTAAAAGCAAACGCAATCAATTTAACAATTTTCTTCGTTATATAAATTCAGAACATGTATTCAATATAACACTAAATAATGGACTAGCCAGACGTTGTTCCGCCGTGACGTAAGCTACCCTACAATTTGTGGGCTTAGGTAAGGTTTTATGGCAACGAGATTCCATAAATTTGCTGATACTTATAATTTGACATTTTATTTAATATTTTTGAAAAAGATGTGACTATAGCCTAAAAAATATTTGAGTCCATATATATTTTTATAAATCATCCTAAAATTCCATTGAAATCGAATAGAAAATCGTATAAAATGAGCATTATTCAAATAGACAAACAAACAATAGTAATAACAGCACAAATTAAAAATAATATTATGTATAGGCACCTCCTATGAACAACTTTTGTAGAAGATTTAATGAAAATCCTACGAAGTCGTTGGTTGCGTCCTAGGGCACAATTTTTGAAATTTTCAAAGCATTTTTTTTTGACGTTTGTTAATTTATATTTTAGTTTTTGACGATTTTCACACTTTTCCGGAAGAATTTTCTAGGTAGTACGTAAAATGGAAAGCCCGGCCTTGGCCACAACTAAAGAATATGGAATTCTTTGTCACAACATAAAAAGTTCCAAGCAAATCGGCTGCTTTTGAGCCATGCAAATAAAAGTATAAGTATTACGCGACTTTACAGGCCAAAAAATGGGATGCACCTATAAATATTGAATATTTACAAAGGATTATATACAAATGTATAAATCTGCTTGCTCTGGATTAACAATATAAATTTTTTTTTTAAATTTAAACATTTATTTTTTTTAAACATTCTAATTCAAATTTATACTATGTGTTAAAAAAAAAGGTTGTCTTAAGAATCTGCAAGCATGCAACATATTTAAGCCATTTAAAATATAAAAAAAATTTAAATTTTATTTAAAACCAAAAAAAATTAATTGTTTAGAATATTTTTGTTAAGAAAAAGTAGTGGCAAAAAAAAAAAAATTTCTAGAATTCTTAATACAAATTTTGATTAAGATACAAAAAAAAATATAAAATAAAAAAAATAAAACAAAAAGGTAAACAATTTTTGAATAAGCCTCAACATATTAAATTTAATTTTTTTTTTTAATGTTAAAAAAATTAGTTTTTTTTTTTTAAATTTATAATAAAAAGTTTGAATAAAATAAAAAAATATAAAATTTCAAAAAACAAAAAAAAGGAATAAGTGCTTGAATAATCCTAAAAAATGTGTTTTTTTATATATACTTTTTTATTGACCGATACGAATAAGGTTATGATCCAATATTAAGTAAAAAAAAATATAATTGCTACACATAAAATATAAATTAGTGTGTGTAGGGAAAAAAAAAAAAATATTCAGTAGCTTAGTCGTAATTACATAAAAAGTGAAGACTGATGTTTTTTTAATTAAATTGTGACACGTTGTTTCAAAACTCGATTTTTGGTAGACCATAAACCCTTTTAGGTTTTTGTTGAAAAATAAAATTATGGTTAAAAAAGCGAAAAATTTATTTTAAGTCAGCTTATTTAAACATATTTAAAAAATATTTCAAATATAAATAGTACAAATCGAGTTTTTTAATCAAGAAATTTTAGGTTTAAAAACTGAAATTTTCATAGAACATACATGAAATTTAAATTTTTTAGAAAAAGTCTAAATATGATTTTTTTTTAAAAAGCTTAAATATGGTTTTTTTTTAAGAAATTTGTCCGTATAAAATAAAAGTTAGAAGCAAGTTTTCTTTTAATTAAGGCGTAATGCGTTATTTTGACACTGAAATTTTAATTTATGTTCTTAGAAATTTTTTTTTATACTTCAAAAATTTTTTTTAAATAAAGGCCCATACGCAGAATGAAAAATTTTGCACGGAATGACAAAACTTCATATGAAAAAAAAATCCCCAATGGGATATCCCAAAGATTTGCCATTCTGTGCGAAATCGTGCATTCTGCGTTTCTAAAAACTTAAGTATAAATATAATTATAAAAAATTTTGTTTCCAAATATCATCTTTTTCACAAATAAAATATTAAAAAACAATTTTTTTTTTTAAATAAAATTGAAACTAGATTTTTTTAAAAGTATGAATAATAAAAAAATGTTTTCCAAAAATATTCAACAGCTTTGTGACAGTGTTTTTAACTCTTATATTATAGTTTTTTTTTTTTTTTAATCATAAATAAGAAAGCAAAAAACTTTTACCAAATAATAAACAAGTTATTTTTTTTAATTAAGCCTTAACTTCTTAAGTTAAAAAATATAAGTTTTTGCATTATTAGTTTTCCAAATTCGTTGGGCTCTCTTTTTGGTGCCCCTCAAACTCACTCCCCGAGGTAAATATGGAACCCCTCGAACTTTTCGCATACGCCTCTGCTTGCCGCTCTTGTTGCAGTTCGCGGCTTTTGCACTAGAAATCTCATTTTGTTGTCTGCTTTACATTTGCAAGCAAAAAGGTGACCCCAGCACTTTGCTTAACCCGGGATAAAAGTGCGCGCGCTTACGGATTCAAATCCGTGCACAAAGGACCTTGACACATTTTTGGGGGATTTTCAGCTGTGTTCGTTGCTGTTTTTGTTGTTGTTGGATTTTACGCTGTTGCTTTGGCTCAGTTGCTTTCAACGCTGGAGAATTGGCGCTGTGATTGTTTTAATTTTATAAACAGCAGTCACTGGGGTTGTTTGGTTTTGTGTTGAGGGCTGCTCGCGGTAGTTGTTGTCGTAGTTGTGCTCAAAAGGCTCTGAACGTTTTGGCTATATTTCTGTTGGCAAGGTATTTGCATTTAGTTGGCCTCTGGGGGTTAAGCTGAGTGCTTCGAGTAATACAGAGAACGACAGAGAGAAAAAAGATTGAAAGAAAGATCATGGTAAAGGGTTTACAATACGTAAAACGTTAGCTGCCAAGTTCAGGCAGCAAATTAAAATGACCTTCACCCAAAAAACACGCGCTGACGAGCAGGACACAAAAACCTCAACACGTAGTGAGACCCTGCAAGCATGCAACAAAATGTTGAACCCCTTAAGCAATGGCAATAGCAAAGGCAGCGCCAACCTGCAACATGCAACAACACCCGGACGAGTGCCATCAAAGTGTCGACGTCGACGCCAGTGGCACTTAAGACATTTACGGCATGTTACATGCAACACATTTCCAAATGCCAGGCCCAGTCACGCCATGTCCTTAACCCTACCCGCTACAGCACCACACTCCCCCGCCAGAGCGACCTGCCGCATTCATTAAAGTAATTGAAGTGCGAGGCAGAGAGCGAGTGGGCAACAAAATTAGAAAAAGACCAACAAACTGAAGGGGATACAAACAAAAAAAAAAAAAAAAAAGGAAAAAAGTGGTAAAATGACAGCAATATGTCTATGCTTCGTTGAATTTTTCACAACATGTTGCCCGGCATTAAAATCATTGTCAAATTGAAGGAGCCCTGCAGCCGGAGGACAGGTGTGGCAACGAACCAGCTGCCATGTTGTGTGCATTAAACCCATCAATTAACGTTGAGTAAAACTTGTCCTGACACTGCACTTGTAAGTGTGTTGGTTTTTATTTCTTTCTTTCTACGGAAAAGCAGCATGAAAAAGAGCTAAACATAAAAAGAAAAGTTTAAGTCGGAAAAACGTAGAACTAAGTTTAATGTTGGAAATCTTTAGAGATGTGGTCATAAATTGATGCACAAATCACTTGTACGCGACAGAAAATCAATAGCTAAAAATGGCAAACGAAATCAAATATTTACGAGCAATAAGCGTAATAATACAAATAATAAAATTCGCTTTAATCGAATCTCAAATGCTCTACAGCTGAAAATGATTTTTATTCCAAAAAATCGTTTTTTATATAAATTTATATATATTCAAACAATTGCGTTCCAATTCTAGAACTCAATTGCTAATGTAATGTTGTGATTGTAATGTTTTTTATTCTAAAAAAGGTTAGGTTTTAAAACTTTTTATCATACAAAAAAAAAATATGAAATTTCTTGAACGAGTTCTGGATCTCAAAAACTCTTCAGAAACTTTTTATTCTAAAACTCATTTTTTATACTTACAACTTTTTTGTTTTAAGGCCCATACGCAGAATGAAAAATTTCGCACGGAATGACAGAACTTCATATAAAAAAAAAATCCCAAATGGGATATTCCAAATGGGATTTTTTTTTATATAAAGTTTGGTCATTCCGTGCGAAATTTTTCATTCTGCGTATGGGCCTTTAATAAAAAAATATAGTTTCTTGGACGATTACATTTCACTGTATCAAAGCCAGTAAGAAGCACGATGATTCCAATTGTGGGTGATAGCACTATGATAGTCCCAAATAAGTGTTGTTAAACCCTAAAAGAATTTGGGGTTCTAAGCCAAACTTTTATAGGTTCTTTTTGGGAATTTCTTAGATAGTGCTCTTTTGTTGTCTACAGTTTGAGTCACTCCTAACCGATAAGGATAAAAAAGATTTCATCGTAAAATAACTAAATATATTTTTCCGAACTTTGTAAATTAAAAATTTAGAACCTTCACAGTGAGAAAGTGTTCGAAAAACAAAATCTAGGCTCGTTTCAGCTCTAAAGTGTTACAAACTTTTCAAAAAAACAAATAAGACCAACTTAATACACTTTATGCAGTGTATTAGAAAAGCATGAAGAAAATAAGCGTAAAATAAAAGCTATAAAAGACAGTTCATTGACCTTGTTGGACGTTGATGAAAATGGCTGGATACATCAGCAGCAGAGCAGCAAATGAGGCAGCAGGTGTGGTTAGCGGATATCGTATATATTTTGGCCATAAAGTTAAGCTGACCAGCATCAGAGCAGGAAAAAAAAAACAAGACCATAAAAATGGCGTTCAATTTCCGATGCTTAATGATCTAAAAAGCAAAAGGAAAAAAAAATACCACACATACACAGACCATATACAATCTCCTATGTGAGGCACACTCAAGGCAATTAAATTGTAATGGTTATAGAATCAGCATCGCATATAATAAAGTATAACACTCAATAGTCACGCGTGACTTGCTTTACTCACGAATTTGCTTACTTCAATGAAGCAATACAAATGATATTTAATTTGATTGCATATTAATATATCAAAATGCAATAAGAGAGCAACCAATCAGAAAATAATGTTGTATATTTGATTATCAGAATAATGAATACTAAAGTTTGCAATTTTGAGAGTTTTAACTTAACACTGGTTATAGAAGGATGCTATCGTAGCAATTTTTAACACCTGAGTGCTTCACTTTGATTTTTGTATCAGGCTTTGAGGATTTATTTGATTTTTAAATCTAACTCCCTTAAATTTTCACCACTTAAGTGTTTGACTCAATCTTTTGGGATCCAGCACAACTCAGAAGATGTTATATTTGTTTTTTTACCTTATACATATAAGGGTATTTGGTATGTATCTAGTTAACATTTTTCGCGGTAGAGGGCGCCATCAAATTTTTGAAACAAAAGCGTTTCCAGCCTCGGCTTTCAAAAAGCAAATAAATTTATTGTACTTATTTATTAATTTTGAATTAATAAATTCAATATAAATGCCAAAAAAAACTTAACACAGGTATTTTTAAAATCGCTATACATAAAAAAAATATTGTCAGTCTGAAAAAAAAAACATTTAAAACCACCAAATTATAAGTGAAAGTGTTAACGAATTATACAAACGATAATAGTTGTCGAAGCATTAAAATTTGAATCAAAAGCAATTAATTTTAATACTCAAATATAAACATATATTATTTCTATGAAGAGCTTGGCTTCACTGTGAACTCATTGATGATAGTGAGACATATAAAAAAAGCTTATTACGGTTTTAATTAATTGAAAAATTTTCATACCAATAAATTTATGAGCCATAGTTCAAAGCTATTTTAAAGTAATTGATACCGTGAATATTAAATAAAATAAGTTCAATAGCTATAACGATTAAAATCACTAAAAAATTGTAATATTATAAACATTTATAAGTACATTTTCTAAGTAAAAATATTTTAGTTCATCTTAATATCTGAAGTCAAACAGCTGTTTGAAAATGTTTTCAAGAAAGTAATTTTGAAATTATAGCTCGTTTGCCAGAATTTAAGGTAACATCTAAAAAAAAAGTACAGGGTGGCTGATGAAAGCCGCTACCAAAAAAAATTGAATAATCTTTCTTCTATTTATCTAATCTGTTTGATATTTTTTTTTTATTTTAAAGATTGATTTTTAAATTTAATGAAAATGGATAATTGGGATACTGAGACAAGAATTTGGATTCTCTGGCGTTATCACGCACTAGAGTCCGTAAAATTGGTACAAAGAGAATATAGGTGCACGTTTAGCGGCACTCCTCCGACAAGGAGGCACATTTCGATCTAAACGGCAATTTGAATAAACAAAATTTTCGAATATGGAGTGATTCTAACCCACAGATACTCCATGAGACGGGACTGCAGTTTCATGGAGGCGCATTGTCGAGCCTTACTTTTTCGAAGAGAATGGTGTTACTGTTCTGGTCACTGCAGACCGATACTTAAAGATGTTAAAAGAGTTTTTTTTTTGTCCAGAACTACGCCGAAAGAGAATTGCTTTTAAATCAGTATGGTTTCAACAAGATGGTGCAACTCCTCACACAGCCAGGCCTGTTATGACAGAATTGCATCGAAAATTCTCTCTTGATTTCAAGAAACTCCATATTCCGTTGGTCCCCCAGGTCTCCAGACCTTCCTTACTGCGCCTAAATTTTTTTCTTTGGGAATCTTACAGAGTAAAACCAACAAATTTGAATGATTTAAAGCCAGCCATGCGAACGACAATTGAGGCAATTCCCGCTGCAATCCTTCAGGCAGCCATGAATAACTTTTTGCTAAGATGTCGCATATGCGTCACTGAGCGTGGAGGCCATTTAAGTTTCATTATTTTGAAGACACATTAAAAAAAAAACTTAATAAAATTTAATTATCTTTTAAATGAAACTAGGAATAAAAAATTACGTGAAGTAAACAAAAAGTTATTCGAGTTTCTTAATGTAGCAATATTCATCAGCCATCCTGTATATATGGCAATTGAACTATGGGAATTTTCAAATAATTTAAAAATATTTAATATTCACAAATAGCTGAATTGAATGAATGTTTAAATTTCGAAAGGAGTTCCGCTTTGAGAATTTTACGGGCTCTTGAAAACTTAAATTAAACGTCTCTTCCCTGAATGCATTTCAGGTATATTTTTACTACTCACTATATATTTTGTAATACTTTTAAACATTTAATATAAGCCTCTTAATTATGCAAAAAGTCCAACTTCTATTCACATTTTTGTAATCACCAATGCTTCAAAAACTATTTGATTCCAAGGCGTGCCAGTGTGACTTATTGCCAACTATTTACTGCCCCATTTATTGTCGAAAACGCAAAGTGTGGCAATAAAAATACAAATGAAATGCTTTGCCACTAGTAGTTGCATATAAAAAAGAATCTGCTTAAATATAGTTACTCATTTTTTTTTTTTTATGGTCAAACTTTAGCAAAAGTCTACGCCCTTTGTGGCACATTTGCTACAGAAAAACTTTGATCAAAACTTTATCTAATTATGCGTAAGAATTTCTCAGAAGTGACCATAAAAAGGGGCATGAGCAAAAGCAGCAGCAAGTCATAAAAAAGTAAAAGGTTGCGGGGGCTTGTGGTCGCAGTCGTTGCCATTTTAGTTGTACCAAGTCCTGTGTCCTGGTCAGCTTCATCTAGTAGTACTTTTGCCGCAGCATAAAACTTGAATAACTTTGACGCCATTAGTATAAGCAACGCTGCTGTAGCTGACGCAGACATTTTGGTGTTACAGCAAAATGCAGGCTAAAATATTTGCAGCTTCTTTAACAAATGCGTGTCAAGCTAACTTTTTAATTACGTATAATTAAGAAAAGCCAAGCCAACAACAAAAACAACAACAACTATAGTTATTAAAAAAAAACAATTACAACAAAGCGCTGAACAAAGGCAAAAGTTAGGTAAATAAATGCACAGCTGCCAATGGGACGAACCCTGAAAGTTATGCTACAATTAAGTTCAAGTAATATTAAAAAAAAACAAATTAATGCAATTAAATGAAATCTGTAGAAGCAAAAGTATTAAATGGAAGTGCAACTAAATGTGCAGCAAAATGGCCAAAAATAAATCCAAAAATCAGACATGAGTAAAGCAAGGCAAGCAACAATTGTCGTTGCTCTGCCATAGAACGTATACGACATGTGGCCCAACAACAGGCACACAACAGCTCATTGTACGACGCAATGCACAGTGAAACAAGATCTCTCGACATATGATTACAATATCAAATCCGATTTCTTTTTGTGCTGTCATTGGAAAATCAACTGTAAAACGAAATTGGATACATAAGATACACTGTGCACATAACTTGTTGGTTAAACATGTTTCTTTTATGGCGTATACTCGTTAGTTTCTCAAAGCCAACCTTTACCATATATTGTATATGACAAATGACAAATAAACTTAAGCAAACTTCTTCAGCTGTTTTCTGCCTAATATAGCTTTTTGCATATTAATTTGGCCAAAAAAAATGAATTCGCGCATTAGCAACAAATTTGGTAGCTTCAGCTCTTTTAGTAGTAGTTTCTAATATTGATATAGTAGTACTCTTGCCTTTTTATGCAGATCAAAAATTCACTCACTATATGAGGTCGTTAATGTCTTCTTCCACTCGGTTTTGCCCTCTTGTACAAACTTTATAATCGCTTTTGTTCTTTAAGTAATCGATAAAAGCAAAAAAAAGTCGCAAGCCAAGCATAAGTATTCAAAGTAGCTCACACTAGCTAAGTTTTTAAACTAAGAAAGTCTTCATTAATGGCCTAACAATTAATTATCATACCCAAAAACTTAAAAATTTAAATTAACTATCGCCTACGTATAAGTTTTGGCCCACTGTGCCATGGCGAGCTGTTGCTTTTGTCAATGGCTGCCGCTCAGTGTTGCCAGGCTGTATCTACTGGCTTATGAATGGGTACAAAACGGACAACATCATTAAATTGTTTTCCCTAGCTGCATGTAACGGTAGACGAACGACAACGGCAACAAAAACAACAAAAACAAGAGCAACAACTGACTGACAGTTGCCAACGTGCTCACATAGTGAGAACATGAGCATCTGCTTGTGTATCTGTGTGCGTGCGAGAGTGCGGTTGCTGTGTATCTGTATGCATCTGTATGTATCTATGTGTATCTCACTTTTGCAGTCACTTAATTTTATTTGTGTGGCGCTTTTCAACATTTTGCTCACGAAATTTGCTATTGAAAGCAAACTCGACTTGCAGTTGGCAATATAAATGCAGCGCGGTAAAGTAGGCAAACCGACTTACTATGTATAAGCAAGTGGGGGGCATGTGCTTGAAATCACTCTTGCCACATATATAGCCATAATTTTATTTTACAAATGAAATGGTAAAATAACAAATAATGTAAATTAAGTGGAAGAAATTTGCTTGTACGAAATTTGGTTAAGCTTCATACAAATTTCTGTAGATGGTAAACATATTTAGTACATTTGTGGAATTTTTTAAGCAGCTGGGATATCACAAGGTAAGAGTTGAGCAGGGAAAATAATTAGTTTCGTTGGAAGCCGTCATATAAACAATACTTAGCGTTGCAGCATATGTCGATGATACAGCTTTTATTCCCACAAGTGCCTCCTTAATGATGCATCAAGGCACTTACAAGAAAAGCTTGGAGTTCTTCCAACACTTAGAATGCGGCAAAGGGCTTCTTAGCTTCATATTATACAAAAGTGATATGGTTTATTCGGTTTAATATCTCGGGGTACGTTTGGTCAGTAGACTTACTTGAAAGACGCATAAAAATCTGAATACATTCGTCCCAAATCAAAAACTAGGCTAAGCAAAAGTACTAGCTTTTAGGTCCTCGTTTGCAACTCAGCCTAAAATAAGGCTTTTAAAGGCAGTCCTCAACCACTATAGAAATATGTTATGCATTTCTGGGGATCGTCAAGCATCTCCAATATAGAAATCATCCAAAGTTACTAGTCTTTAACACTAAGAGACGTTGGAGATTTTTTTTGTCTGGACGTTAGATATCTCAAAAGATACATTTTGGACCTTCCGCGGGAGCACAATATTTATAAAATTTGTTAATTGCCATCTGACAGACATGCATCAATAATAAAAATGGCGTACGTTAAAGTCGGGCGCAGACGACTTTGGGATACCCTGTGCCACCACATTGCAATTAAGTCCGACACATTGCTTAAAACCTCCAAAAGATATTTTATTCGGCAAATTAAAAAAAAAGAAATCAGTCGAATTTTGCACCAAACAATTTTTTTGACCGATCGGTCCTATGGGGACTATATGATATAGTCAACCGATTTTGATCAAATTTAGTACACTGATTGGGAACTATAAAAAACTTCCGACTGCCAAATTTGGTTCCGATATCTTCAAAACCAAACGAAACGCAATGAATTTTGTAAAAAAAAGCGTTTTTTTGACCGACTGTTCCTATGGGAGCTATATAATATAGTCAACCGATTTTGATCAAATTTGCTACAGTGCTTGGGTACTCTAAAAGACTTCTTAATGCCAAATTTGCCAACAATATCTTTACAAACAAACGAAACGCAACGAATTTTGTACAAAAACGATTTTTTGACCGATTGGTCCTATGGGAGCTATATGATATAGTCAACCGATTTTGATCAAATTTGGAACAGTGCTTGGGAGCTCTAAAAAACTTCTTAATGCCAAATTTGGTTACGGTATCTTCACAAACAAACGAATCACAACGAATTTTGCACAAAACACGTTTTTTTGACCGATTGGTCCTATGGGAGCTATATGATATAGTCATCCGATTTTGATCAAATTTGCTGCAGTGCTTGGGAACTCTAAAAAAACTTCTAAACGCCAAATTTGGTTACGATATCTTCACAAACAAACGAAACACAACGAATTTTGTACAAAAAAACATTTTTTCGACCGATCGATCCTATGGGAGCTATATGATATAGTCAACCGATTTTGATAAAATTTGGTACAGTGCTGGGAGTCTCTAAAAAACTTCCGGTTGCCAAATTTGGTTATGATATCTTCATAAACAAACGAATTATCCATCTAAAACTTTTGCTTTTTTTCGAGGTCCTCTGAAACACCCCTATGGGAGCTATATAATGTAACCCCGATATCAAAAAAATAAAATAAACTTGTCTCCTATGGATTAATAAGGGATCTTATCTGAAAGTTTGGTTGCTCTAGCTCTTACCATCTCTGAGATCTAGGCGTTCATACGGACAGACGGACAGACGGACATGGGTATATCGACTTCTCGAGTCACACTGATCATACTTTAGGTAACTTTGGGGGGTCTCCGACGTCTCCTTCTGTACGTTACATACATTTTCGGCTTGCACAAACACAATATACCCTTTGTACCATACGGTACAGGGTATAAAAAAAGAGGATTATTAGTAACAAAACAAGGGTTAGCTTTAGGTCCCCTAAGGCTGTGTTTTCTCGTTCCACAAAATAACTCCGTTCATCATTCATCATTGACACCAACTTGCTACGATTATAAAGGGTGTTTTTTTAAGCGCGTCCGGATTTCAAACTGGAATGATCCCAAATATGGTTTTTTTAGAAAGAGAATTTCTTATCATTTAATATTTAAAAATGATCTCTCGAATTTTTGACCATACTTTCGAGCATTTGGGGTCGTATTTCAGTAATGACACGTTCACGGTTGGTTTCCAAGTCGTCAATTGTTGCTGGCTTGTCTGCATAAGCCAATGACTTGACGTGTTCCCAAAGAAAATAATATAAAGTGGTCAAATTACACCACCGCGGCGGCCAGTTGGTGTGCCGTAACCTTCTCAGCGAATTGAGTTCTCAGTAAATCAATGTTTGCGGTCGCCATCCTGTTGAAACCGGAATTTGACGGTAATACTTTGCATGCTGGCGAATTGATAAATTTGGATTTGCCTCTACACTGGCCTCTACAGCAGCGATATTTTCTTCGGACCGTCTGTTCTCATTCTGGTTGGTGGTCGGACAGCGTGGAATGTCAGATGAGTTCGAACAACACGACGAATAGCACGTTCTGCATGTTTTTACAACAGAACACTGCTTTTGATTACAAATCTCGAAGATTTGAAGATTGTTGTGGTGTAAGTCTTTCCATGATGAATTGTCTGTACTTACTGAATAAATTGACATTGACATTTGTCAAAAGTAATAACTGGTTTCAGAGATATCCCTTTCGGAAATCCGGACCCTATTAAAAAAACACCCTTTACTAGTGGATCATCGGGTACCGATTATTTTGAAAGGACCTGGAAGCAATTTTGCTTTTACGCCTACTTGATACTGATACTGATGTCAGTAGGCCTTGACCTTGGATTTTGGCATGTTTACTAAATATTTGTGAGAATCGCAGAATCCGAATCGGGGACGTAGTCGTCAAGGTTTTGATATAACCTCAGAAAATCCCATAAAACGTGGTATTCTGAAGGTTATGTTAAAAACCTGACGTGATGCGGTTTTTATGTTGACCCCAATAAGCTCGGACCCAAATCTAATTTTTGTGCCCTTTTTTTTGTGTTTATCCCTGATATCTGGGATTATTTAAACTGCGTTTTCGGATTCAGCAAGCCCAAAATCTCATGGCAAACATGGTAAGCCCATGTAATGTCCAAAAGATCTGGACACATAGAAATATTTTATAGGAGAAATGCGAAGAACTTCTTTATGGATAAAGATAAGGTCCTCTCCCATAATACCTGGATCGTTCCCTATTTGGTCGTTCATTTCACAGATGTTTATATCACAAATGACTAGTCACAGTCACAATTTTTTCATGCAGTTGTCGTCAATCAAAACATGACACAGACTCAAACCTAGACATCAATTCGCTGATACCGTATATTTTCTAGTTTATGCCATGATTTTTCAACCTGCCCTCGTAAGCATATCATTATAATGTTAAAGAGGTTTCCGCAAATTATCTAAAACCTTTGACCGTGTAAAAAGTTTCAGCCGCTAACTTGTTGAAGCTGCGATTTTTTGGACTCGTACATTGGAGCAATTGCAGCATATACCTATTGGCAGATTGGTTCAAGTATGACCATTTCCTTTAAAAGCTTCAATTCAAGTCACTGCTTTTAAACATCTATAGTTCCAAATTTATACGAATTGAACATCAAAATCGAAAAAAAAAACCAAAAATGATTTTCAGAGCACACCGCTGCTTATCGTTTATAAGCATCTACAAGATGCATTTTGTCTGTGCATGATGCATAGCATTTTCAGTTGTTCTTGTTGTTCTGGTTCTCTTGTTGTTTTGCCTTTTGGCATGCTCGACTGGTTACCCAGTGTCTGTGCTCAATGAAGCACAATGCTGTGCATTCATTGTGCCACCAACTTAAAGGCACAAATAAGAATTGGCACCAGCTTTTCAAGAGGGGGCATGTCACTTGCGTGTGGCACATTGCATTGTGCAACATATACATAGTACTATCGCATGCAGCCGTTGCACACAGGCAATTGCGCAATTAAATCGCGTGAAAGCATTTTACTTTTACCTAACCACCACAGGGGAGCAAGGTGGCAGCAAAAAAAAAAAAAAATGTGAAGGTCGTTGGGCCTGCAATACCTGTAGCGTCAAGTACTACAACTATGAGTTTTATTAGCAAAAGTTGAGGTGAAAAACGTTGCGCTGCTGGAGCTGCCTGCTAAATGAGCGAAAGTTGAGGGCAGTTAATAAATCAATATAAAGTAAAATGTGGTAAAAAAAAAGGGGAAATGAAAGGTGCTTAACGCCCCTAACCTTTAAGCCTGTAGTTGACTGCCACTCCAACGACCGACTGCCATTGAAAACATATAATGAAAATTCCGTTGCATAGCTGGCAGGTACTGTGGCATGGATGGTGGCAAGGGTTTGCGGCTGTGTGTCGCTATGCGAATCGATAAGCCTTTGGCATGCGGTGCCAGAGCGTGGGAGCAAGCTACTATCCAGCTGGCTTTTACAAAACTTTAAATGAAAAACTTTAAGTGCACTTCATGACTGTGTGTGTATGTTTGCGTGTGTATCTGTGCATGCTACCTGCAAGTGCTGCCTGCCTTGAAGCTGTTTATCAATGCAAATATTTTGCATACGCCACGTTACATGTAAATTGCAAGTGCACATCCCTACGTCCTAGTCCTCGATGCGAGCATCTTTGTGCTCACGCTCTCTTGGCCTAAAGTAAATACAGGCCTAAAATTGTGCACATGTGTGTGTGCCTGCGTATGCATAATGGAGCACGTGGCGTACAGCATGCCTGACGCCTGTTCAAGCAAAGTCGCTAGTCCGCCATTGCAGCGAGCCACCATGTTGCTGCTACACAGTTAACTTTGTTTGCGTTGGGCATTTTAAATGAAAAGCGAAAGAAAAAGAAATAAAAGAAGCACGCTAAAGTCGCCGGTAAAACGCGCAAAAGGGCTATAAGAGCCGAAGAAAATATGCTTAAGTAAAATGAGCAATTAAGGATTATTGTGTAGTCTGGCCATTTAAATTATGAGGCCATAACTAAAAGGCGCAAATTGTTAAAATGGCTTACAAAAGCGTGCGAAAAAGCAAACTTATGTGTGCGCATGTGCGGTCTAGGTTGGCCATTAGAGGTAAGCTCTAGAAGCCATAAACTGAGCCTCCAGCTGTCCCACAGAGCTAATGCCGAATTATATTTTTGAAAGGCGCCAGTCAGTCATGGCCATATTATGCTTGCCATGGCCGTAACTCTAAGTAAAAAGCATGCCAGGTGGTTAATGGCGTGGCAACTTTACAGTCGGGCCGGTAAAGAGTTACATTTTAGTGTGAACTGCGCAGTAAAATGCAAAAAGGTCAATATCTTGTTTAAAGACACACAAAAGATAAGTCAAGTTTGTATTTAAACTTCACTGATGTTTTTAGGCGAAGTGCAGCGAAGTATATGAAATCCGCTTAACACAATTCATCTGAGGCTTTTGTTAAAATTTTATGTCCTTTTAGGGTATTTTTAAAGAAAAACGACGGTTGAACGTACCGTGCAGATATGGAAAGACAAAAACATTGATAGATACATATGCACTATATATAGAGGGACATTGGAATGTACCCGAGTCGATGCTAGTTGTTAACATTGATTGCATCAATCTGTAATACTCTTTATCTTAAGGGTATAGGTTTTTCAAATGCTTACCATTCACTCGAGCTATAAAAATAAAACCAAATGCTGCATAAGTCTGCTCAATGCATTCTTAAGTATTTGGCTATTCATAAGTACGGTACTACGTATACGTAATTTATTGTTTTAAGCGTTTGTTAACTAAAGTCGCCAGCTCAAGCCATTTTTTAACGGATCTAAGTATCAAAATAGGCAAGGAAAGCAAAGTTGCGACAAATCCTATAGATTGTCTGAAAATTGTGAAATTTATTTGTGTGGCGTCAGCAGACAAAGGATAAACCCAACCACCACTACCCCGTTGGAACATGCTACTATCAGTAGAGGTTGCGGCATTGCAACTATTTTTCATGACTTTTGGGACACAACCTATACAAATAAAATATGTACTTCTGTTTCGTAAATATAAAAATATGCGTATACGTAATATTTTTTCAACGCTCATGCAAATTGAACTGATTTTTTTTTGCGACATCATTTTACAAATAAAAATGAAGTCTATTTTGAGTTTAAATATTGTTAATGCTCCTCGCTATTTAGGTCTGCGCATCTGGCATGGCTGTATCCATTTTTTTTGTCGTCCCTCTCATATTGCTTTAAAGTTGGAAGGTTCTTAAACTCTTAGTTTCAACTAAAACGATATTCTAACACCTTTAAGGTTTGCTTCAGTTTGTCATTTTAGAACACTGAAATACAATGGTTGAACATGCACAGCTCGCCAAAAATGTCTGAAACTAGTAGGTTTATGAAATTTTGATTTTTGACAACATTGTGGTTCAATTCTAAAACTGCCAAATAATTGCCCACTCGTAACTCTTAATTGAACAATTCGATATGAAATATTGCCAACAAAAAAATTGCTGAAAAGAATTTCTTACTTGCCACTGCCACCCGCAGCTGCCACTTGGCCTTTGAGTGCAAGCTACATAGTTACAACGCCTTCATGTTTTGTGGTTTCGCCTACACAATGCACGTAACAACTGCAAAGTTGCATAAACTTGGCTCTAACATATGGACATAGTTCTTGCCACTGCTGCAACTGCCTCTAGTTAACGCCTCTATTTTCACTTCCACACCGCGTACTGTCTGTCAACTGCTGGCTCGGAACTGTTTGTCTATTTTTTTGTTTGTTTTGTTGTGTTTTGTTTGTTCTCAACTTTTAGCACTTGCAACAAAGTGCAATCTTTGCGCCTTGCCACAGGCGTATGTCACGTTTCTACATAACAACTATAAAAAAAGGGCAAAGCATGTTGTATGCTTTTGTTGCTGCTAAGGATGTTAGGAGGCCTCACTGACAATAATTACGGCATTTGCCATTAAACCAGGCGATAATCAAATCTCACAACCAAGAGCCAACCAAGCTGAGTCCGCGTCTCATGCATAACAAATTGCATTCTGTGGCCCACTTCAGCATGCACCGCAGTAATAACAACTCCAACAATAGCCGCAAACCAGAAACCAAACAAAACAAAAGGAAATGGTAGCAAAACCGCTACACCAACTTGAGGCAAGTGGCTGCTCCTGATGCTGCCCCACCTACTTCTGTGGCCGCTGCTGCGACTGTTTCTACGGCTCTGCTTGCCTTACTGCACTTGCCGGAGTCGGCCCACTTGAGAGCGGAAACAAAAAGGCAGCACAGTCACAGTCACAACAATAAGACCGTCAGCAACAACAATGGCTGCCGGCATAAGAAAAAGAAATTAAAACTTGAGAGCATAGATAAATAAATAAGAGCGAGTTGTAGAGAAAATGTAAAAGATAGCTTTGATCGGAACTCTAACGAATGTTAAATACGCTCTCTACAAGGGTTAGAAAGAGCTGGTTAGGTCAGGTACTTCCGTATTTTTGTCGCGTGAAGTTCCCTAGATTATTTGTTGTGTCATTCTGAATCATAAATTTTAGGCTGTTTACTGTACGGTTTGGTGGCTTTTTGATTTGTCAACAGCGGCTTAAGCTTTCCGTGACGGTCTAGTGCCTTTTAATCGAGTTTCGTGATGGCTTGGGTTTAGCCACGAAATCACAGGACTCGTTGTCTGGCAAGGCTTGTGAACCCTTAAAAGAAATATCTTAAATATTTTTTTGAGATCGGTTACTTCGTCCAAAAATTTAAATAAAATCATTTTCGGACAGAAACTTCGAAGTAAACGGTTGCCTGTTTTTTGACTAGCAGACCAGTGCTATAATGCTCCAAACTGTCGTCGGACATTAGCGCAGGCTAGACTCAAGCTCGTGCCAAAGGATTAAGTAACAAAGAGCAGCTTTAAAACAGCTTCAAGTCGCTCAACTCACAAACACATTCACGCTTTCAAGCGCATTCTTCTGGAAAATTCATACCTTTGTATTTGCCCTGACACGGAGTATTTATAACTACAGCTAAAGAGCTGCATCTGTCCACACATTTTAAAGACTTCAACAAAAATGCGTGACTTTTTAAGCTGATCAAGCAATACTGTGGTCATTATATATATGGGCTTATCTGCCCGGCATGCTTAACCCTGTGTTTTCATCCGGCTCAAAAAAAAAAGTGTGCAAAAGCCTCAAAAGTTTTTGCTGCAAACGTCGACATTGTCGGCTTCTGCTGCACTTTTGACTGACGCGCCCAGCAAGCCAAGTGCAACGATTCATTAGCAACCCGGCAAAAGACGGCAAGGACAGCAGCCGCCATATTGCCAGTCAGTCAGCCAGCAGAATTACTTCCGCTTCGCTTAATTGCATTAAGCAAACATTCACATACACAAACACATTCTTCCACGTTCTTTCACATACAAAAGCAGATAGATGGATAGACACGAAGGCGTTGGAGTAGTAGCACGGCAGACAAGGCGAAAAGTTTTTTGGAGTGTCGCCACAGACGTTGCCGTTTCCATTGCCACTGCCGCAGCCGCAGCTTTCAACGCTGCTTGACAACCCAACCACCAGCCAACAGCAACAATAACAACAAAGCATTCCGTCTTCATCGTCATCGTCAGCTCTGGCTAACCACAAACACGTTCACACATGAGCTGCATTTGGTTGCTTCCCGGATCCGACCATTGTTATGCCTGCTATGGAATGCTCCTGCTTTTTTTGTTGTAATTGCATTATTTTCATTAACAAAAGTTTAAGTTGGTCACTGTTTCAGTTTTGGCAACACAAACTACCAAAAAAAAAACACATATGGAGGGTAGGTGTTGGGGTTCAAACTCTTTCGAATTAGATGAGATTCTTGTGGTTTTGCAAAACTGAATATACATTTGTGAGAGTTGAAAACTATACGCATTATGCGAACTCTCACCGATGTCTATGCTCATCAAAATTTTCGGATGCGAGATTTTATATTTATTTATTTTACACACACACATGCAAAATCAAAGCACGCGTAGGGCGCAGACCTTCTTAATAATATACATAAATACGTAACAAACTAAACTTGAGTTATTCTTGAATAGAAAAACATCTTTGTTTTCAAAGTTCAAGTTTACAATTAAAAAATGTGAAAATTAAGAAAAATCGATTACGTATACGCAATGTAGCCCAAGGAGCCCCTTGTAATAAAAATAATAAAAATTGTGGAACTATTCTATAGTTATGTAGGAACAGTGAAACAAATTTTTTTTTTTTACATTAAAAAATTACGAAATTTATAAAAAATACGTATACGCAATGTTGGCTGGGAGGCCCCCCTAGTAATGATAAATATTGTGAAACTGTTCTATTGTGACGTTTGAACTGAAAACACATTTGCATTTAAAGTTTTGAGTGTGCAACCGATTATTGTGATTTTTTTTTTTTAATACGTATACGCAATATTGCCTACAGAGCTACAAATAGTATAAATAATATATGTTGAAACTGTTCTACTTTTTGATTGAATGGATACACGCATTAGCTCTCAAAATTGCGATAGTACAATTAAAAATTATGAGATTTAAAATAATACGTATACGCAATGTAGCTTTATATGGTCACTAACATTAGTTAGACAATGTTTTGTTATATTTTTTAGATTTCTTAGTCAGAAAGTCCAATGTCAATGAAATTTAGAACTTCTTAGCTGCATCCACTCATGGCACACTCACACATACACACACACACATGCACATACTTATTGAATGGAATGAAATTGGCAGTTCAACTTTACGCTGGGTAATGCTACGCCATTTTGTAGAAATAAGTAGTTAAAAGAATAGCTGAGAGCAGGAAGCATCGACTGCGAGCCTTTGTACTTCCGGTTTCAATTGTATTCGTGTCAGTTGTATGTATTGTATTTCTGTTATGTTCGCTATGGCTGGGTGTATGTGACACAGGGGTAGGGAAGGGTAATGACTGCTTGGCGTTACGCCTTTAATGTGTGTGTGTGTGTTCTCTGTGAGTTGGATGGTATAATAAACTTTAATTAAAATGCATAAGAACATGCGAAAACTGAGTTGAGAGAGGGAACTTAGCTCAATGTTAAAGCAAATCGACAGAGTTGCAATCAATTTAATTAAGAAATATAACTGCTAATGGCTATTATTACAGTATGCATGTAATTGTGAGCCATTATCATGGTAATGAGCTGACAACGGAAAATGCCAAATTGTGTGCTGATGAGGATGGGGATGAGTCAGGCAAAAGAGCAGCAACGGATATGAAAGAGACATATAGACAACAAACAAAAACTGACATCTACTTTAATAGTGGAAGCAAGCTATAACTAGATAATGAAATAATACAAGGCAATAAATTATGGAAAGTCAAATATAAGTACATTTAATGGGTAATTAGAAGGACTTTTGGCCAGGGAAAACGCTGGGACGAGCGTCAAAAAAAACATATAATAATAGAACTCTAGCAGAGTACATTAGAGTTGTTTGAGGCTGTCTGAATGACTTTCACAAAATCTTGTTAGTAAACACGCATAAAATGTGCAAAGTTATAATAAATAATGGCGCGAAAAAAAATTCATAGAAAAAAGGCTTAGATTTATGTATTTTATTTTAAGACAGTCAGCAAAAAAATGCAAGGCTATAATTTAATACACACGGAGATATGTGCTAAGCATGCACTATATACTTTAAAGCATTTTTTTTTAAAAGGTTTGATGACTCAACTTGCGTAATAAACATTTGAGATCATAATAAAAATTCGCTTATATGTTACTACATATGTGCATCAATATGTCTGCGTGATAAAACGTCCCAGTCATCTTTATAGCGACAATTAGCTTGTTTATTGAGTCACGAAAAGAGATTTATGGATATCAGAAAGAAAAGACAAATATATTTTTTAAGCATAAACTAGAGGGCTCCATCCCCGCATGCTTCGTTCTCTAAAACATGCTTTCAGCACCTATTACACAGACCAACATGGTTTAGTGGTTGGTAAGCTATGGCTCATTTTCGAAGTAATTTGCCGCGTAGAATCCGAACCCGGGGCCAGAATTGGTGTATCACGTCAGAATTTTGAGATATTTGAGGTTATGTACCCGAAAAACGGCGTTTTTTCCTACTTTTGAGGTACATAACCTCAAATATCTCAAAATCCAGACATGATGGGCCAATTCTTGCCACGGATTCGGATTCAACGCAGCAAATTACTTCGGAAATGATCCTTAGCTTTCCAACAACTGACATGACCCCGGTATTTGTAGGCCTGTGTTATTTATAACCTAAAATTTATTGAAAAAATTTAACAAGTTTTAAATGAAAAATATAGCAAAAATAAAATTTTATGTATACAAAAAAAAAGTATATATTTGAAAAAAATTAATTAGCTTTATTTAAGACAAAAATTTTTTAATTTAAGAAAAATATTTTTTATTTAAAAAAAAATATAATAAAAATTTTCAAATAATAAAAATTATTATATTTATTATTAAATTTTTTTTTTTAAATTTTTGTGTATATGTTTTGAGAAATTGTACAAATTATTCAAAGCGGCATAAGTCTTAGTTCCAAGCTCAATCAAAACTTTGGAAATTAAATTTTTGTTTACAGAAAATCTATAAATCGTTTTTAACTTACCTTATTTATTACCTATCATAAAGCTTAATACCAAGTGAGAACTTTTACTATTCTATTTTGTCTTTCTTTATTTCGTTTTAAATAATTTCAAATTTTTTATATTATTTTTTCAAACAGGAAGAAATCGAAGTTTCTTTTAAACACAGTTGCTTCAGTCTGTCTTATACTAAACACTTAAGTGGACAAGATAATGCTCCTTTAAATAAAACGTGACACTTTTTTATTGCATAACATATTATCTTATTTTATTTATGAACTGACAATAATTAAACTAACCTCATAAAAGATTACGTACAAGCATAAAAATAAAGCAACTTTAACGTATTAAAAACCAAGTTGTCGTAAATCTTTAAAGCGCAAAGTTTATCTCCCCAAAAATATATATTTCAATTGTTATGCTAAATTAAAACAGTGCTTCTGTTGGCGCAACCACCGACTCCTACAATCCCAGCAAGACCACCCCTGCGACGCCCTTTACGCAGCTAAATGACAAATGAAACCGAAAAGTTTAATGAACCGCAGTAACAGTCAGCATAATGGCTAAGCTGAATTTTGAATACCAACCGAAAGTCGAAATGTAAATGAGACTTGAATTGGGTTCCGGGAGAATGGAGTTTGTCTAAAATAAGTACAGTGGGCCTTTGGCAGCAATTAAATTTTGCTAGCGGCGCAAATACACACACATTCATATATAACAATATAATGCACACACACACACACACAAACATAAATAGATGATGGGCGTAAGTAAAAGGGCGAGAGTGGGTAGCGAAGCGCCCTACAATAATAGTCCGTAATGCTTGAAGCAGTCGTCAAAATTAACTAAATGTGGCGCTGCTCATTAATCTCTGTCGCCGGGCAGCTGGATCAGAATGAATGGCCAGTGGCCAAGTCGACCAAAACCAGACCAAAGCAGACCAGAGTAACCAAGGTGTAAAGAGCTGGAAAAAATGCGCGCGAAAAAATAATAATAAAAATGAAAAATTAACTCGAAATGACAGCAAAAAGTTGCTTAACAAGAAGAGCATATAAATATTAAAAATAATAAAGCAAAATGGTAAAAAATTAAAAAACATGGCTGATAATAAACACAAGGCAAATGGCCGCAGTTACCGCAAAGCAGTGGCGTAGCTAAACAGTTCTCTTAAGGTGTCGTCAGAAACCTTCTCTAGTTCTGAAATCAAGTGTAAGCTTTAAGTTTATTTGCAATGAAATTTATTTCATTATATACAGCTTTTTATATAATCTTATTACAAAAGCGCTACCCATAAAAGTTGAAGTTTAGCTGAACCAGCCAACATCCTCTATTGTACGCCACTGCCGCATTGGCAAGTAAATCATTTTGTTTAAGCAATTTGCTTAATGTAAAACGACGGATTGCATTTAACCAAAAGGGATGCACACTAATTACGTATACGCAATGTATGAAAGTGCCAAATTGTGGCATTTAATTAATACATGACTCACTCGTCGTTGCTCCTTGCTCATTGCTCTTGCTGCTATTGTTCTTGTAGCAAACGAATGTTATTGTATATCATATATGTTTGCTCTGCAATTGGCATTTAAGCCATGGCTAATAATGCAAAATGCGGTTGTTAACAAAGCACTTACGACCAAGACCAATAATTTCAACAATGGCATTTCAATTTGGGTTTAGAATTCACCTGCTTGTTAATCAATCAAATTGATTGTTAAATCATAAGAGCCAATTTGATTTATAACAATAAGAACTCTTAAGTCAAATTAGCTGCCATATGCCATATACCACAGAAAATAACTACCACTACAAAATGTTGACCCAACATTTGCAATTTCAAACTAAGCTCACTTCATTGCCACTTGTCGAGTTTTGCCAATTGGCAAAAACTCCGAGTGTCGCGCGTTCAAGGCTCAATTATTTAGACAATTTGCTATTTGCCAGGTCGCTCTTCCTCTTTTTCACTATTTCGCTGTGGCACATAGCACATGCATAAGTAATGTATGCCCCAAAAGTCATAGACCCGGAATGCATTGTGTGGCATAATAGTAAGAGCAGCATGAGGCACGAGAGTGAGGCGGTTCAGTAGTTGCAGCAGCGACAACAACTTGAAAACAATTGAGAATTCCCCACGTGCTGCCATGTGTTGGCAATTGAAACTCAATTTAGTTGAAAGGCAGACAACAGCAAACTAACACAAAAGAGAGTTAGCAGAGTAGAGAGAAGGAAACAAAAATGCCGTATCGAAAAAATGTTGTTTAGTTGAGGCGGTGTCCGATAGAGAGATACACTGTAGTCTTTTTTACGAATCTTAATACTCACGCCTTTGTTATGTTTTCTTAAGTCGAAACTGCTTGCATGCAGTCCGACAAGCAGTTTTCGTTTGAAAAATCGTTTCTTTTGGTTGTAGGTTTTTTGATGCCTATAAATATTACACGAATCAAAAAAGGTACACGAAAAGTTTAAGAATACACAGCCTGAGGGCGCCTGTTCTGTTGTGTTTACATTCTTTATAATTTAGTGTAAGTCCTACTTCTTTTAATTATGTTTAATTAAAATAAAATTCAATTAAGAGTAAGCTATTGATTTTAATTCTTTTGGACGAAAAATTATTTTGAACAACTTTCAAGACTCTTAACCGATTTAAACCAAAATCGTTTCTAAGCCTGAAAGATCGAACTGCAGGGTGTATAGCTTGCTAAAAAAAGTACAAAATAATTGAAATTTGTTACACATATTTTAATTTCAAGAAACAAAAAGTATCAACTGCTTGAATGCAGTTCACCAAAAAGTGTTCAATTGGATTAATTACATATTTTGTTCAAAATATTATTTTTTATTATTAATATTAATTTTTTAGTTTTTAAATATTACTTTTTTAGCCGAAGGCCCAAGATGCCTGTGCTTGATCAAAGTAATAAATAATATTATTTTATTCAACCAATTAAGCTGGGACTTAAAACTTAAGTGAAATTGGTGATACTAGTATAGTATACTACATATCTAGTACAATATAGCTCGGAAATTTTAGTTTTAATTCTATAGAGTCAATCCGGGACTCTAAGAGTAAAGAAATACTTAGCATAGAAGTTATATTAGTAGCTTAAATTTAAATTAATGGGCACAAAACAAACATACACAAGAATAAGCCAACACCAACTGCTTGAATGCTGCCCGCCAAGCAGTGTTAAATTTGATAATTATTTACCAAGTGAAGTTATTATTTTTATAACTTCAGCTCGTAGTTTGAACCAATTCGACTGGGACTTAAAATTTAAGTCAAATTGGCTTTGTTTTAATAAACTGCTTTGTATATTAATTAAATGACATATGCTGAAAATTTTAGTTTAAATTCTAGAGAGCCTATTTGCGACTATTAGCGCAAAGCAGAGCATAGTGAATAGAATTGATTATAAAAGTTGAAGTTTAAACTCAGCGGCATAAGACCTACAAAAAAGCAAACGTCAACTGCTTGAATGCAGTTCAACAAGCAGCTTCCAAATGAAGGTTTTAGGGCTTTAGGGAAAAAACTATATCTATAAATTTTAAACAATTGCACTAAGATTCAAAAGCTAAAAAATCTCTTAGACCAGCTTAATATTAAGCTTCTGCTTGGGAACAAGTATTGCACCTGCTTTGCAAAGTTAGGTGGGCTGCATAGACAAAAGAACAATGTTGTTTTGTTTATTAAGTTTTCATGAGAGTACGAAAAAAAAAATGAATTTTTTACATAGCAAATGGTGAATTTTATTTCAACTGACAACTGATACACAGACTAAAAATAATTGCAAAAATATATATGGTAAATATTTCAATTAAAAGTACAAAATCAAAAAAATTTTTTATCATCACTGCACATATCTTCAATATTTAATTAAAAAACTCAACAATTCTGAAAAATTCAAACCTTTTTATTTTTTTAAGATTTTAAAAACTTTTAAAGGCTTCTTTCTGTGGCTTCAAAAGGCATTGCCAAATGGTACTGACACGCCTCATACTGCCTCTTTAAAACACTTGATCCTTTTGGTTTAGTGTATAAAAATAAGAGTAGTAGGCAAAATGCATTTTACAATTTTCACGCCAATTGCAATAAAAGCTGTAAGTGAAATATTTGATTTCAGACGCGGGCTCGCTGCCAACTTTTATCTCTTTTTCGAATTCCGCTCACGTTTCGCCAATGTGTCGCCAAAAATTGTAAAAACGAGAATCAACAAGCCAACAATCCGACACAGTCTAGGTTCCTGGTGGCATCATCCGGCGGTGCGGGGCTTGAACTGCAGCAATTAAATATTTTCAACGGCACTTTTACAAACAAATACAAATACCCCCGCCCGAAAAACAACAAGAACAATTAAAATGAATTTATTTTTGAGCTCATTTGGCGTAATAGCAGCATGGGTAGTTTGAAAAGTTGTCGTAAAATGGCATTTACGCGATAATAAAAGCAGAAATTGTTAAATTTATGCAAAAAAGCGAACACAAAGTTTTATACCAAATTATTGCCATAACTTGTAGTTAGTATGGGAATTTACATGGTATTAAAAAGTTTATGATTATAGTTTATTGGTTTGTGGTATTTATTATTGAATAGCTTTATTGCACAGTAAATTGAAGGTGTAGCTAGAGCAGTTGATAAAGAAGCTGAATTTTTGTATTTATGGCCATAAGTTACTAAATGTAAGTAAGTACTACTTTGAAAAAAAAAAATTTTCAAGAGAGCCCCTGGACGCTTTGGACTACCAGAACTTTTGACCTAATCTATGTCTAAAAAGTTAATTCAAGCATATTGAGCTTATATTTTATAGTTCAAATTCCAACATTAATTCCAAACTATATCAAAAAATTAAGCTGAAGAAATTACAAAATTTTATTGAAACTTTTTATTTTTTAAAGGCGTATACGCAAAATGCAAAAAAATTTCGCACGGAATGACAAAACCAAATGGGATACCCCAAATGGAATTTTTTTTTATATATGGTTTTGTCATTCCGTGCGAAATTTTTTAGCATTCTCTGGCCTTAAACTAAAATTTAATCTAGAATATAAATCAGCAAACCAATTTTTTAGCCTTTTTTGGGCTAATTCATGATCTACACTCGAGTTAAGAACCACGAAATAAACCGCAATTAAAACCAGTATTGATTTTTTTTTTTTTTTTTGTAATTTTGTGGTCAAGAGTGTTGGAAAACAATTTAACAGGCTCATTCACATGATAACTGAGATTTTGTTTTACCAATATTAAGCCTTTGCGGCTTAAAATAAAGGATAAAAATAAATATATCAAATAAGTGGATGCTGCTAATTTTAAAGTTAGTTTTTTTTTAGCCCCGTTCTTGTTTAAGGGTTTAAGGTAAGCTTTAGTGACATTGAGTAAGGTTCAGCTGTCATATTTAAATTGACATATTTATTTTTATAGCTTTATTTATTGCTTTAATAAGCTGTCGCTTGGGGCAACTTGCTACATATCTGACTATCATGAAACAAAAAGAAATAAAGTAATAAAATTAAATAAATAAAACAAAGAAATTACAAAGATAACGTGCAGGCCAATCGAAGGCTTTACTTGCTGTTAAGTTGTTTTTCCTTTATTTTCAAAACAATAAATTGTATACTCCTAGGAAGGTATTTATTGACAGTTTTTAGTTTAACTATTATAAATTTTAGTATACAAAATAAATTCATATATAAGTTGTTTTATTTACATATAAATGTGGAGCTGATACACAATTTTTGAAAGAAATTTTAAATCTCAGACCAGCTGCTAGCCTTAAGAAAATTAATTCCACTTTTATTTTATGTAGAATTTATCAAATTATAAATTGTATTTTATTAAGAAGACAAGTCGGAGCCCCTGAGCGAATACAGCGAACAAAAAATGTTTTAATTTTTTTTTATCTTATTTTTATATTTTTGAGTAATTTTTCTAATACAATAAAGCGAATGCTGAATGTGACTTAAAAAATTTAATTCGTTGGAATTTCTTTTCCATGAAATTTTATAGAAAAATTATTATATATAGGGTTTTACAACAAGAGTTGTTATTTTGAATCACCCGGAATTTCGGTAGCTGTCACTTTTGAAGCTTTTATTCTTTGACATTTGACAAGTAGAAACTACGCCATTACTAAGTGAAATGGACAACGATACACGCTTCAACATCTGGATTTGAAAATCTTAACAATTTGCAGCTACTACAAATGGTGAAAATCTTTCATCGAAAAATCATCTTGACTGCTGAGCATTTCCGTTTTTATCGGTAGCTATCGACAACAAGCAAAATTGTCGCATCTGGGGCTCGGAGATTTTTAGAGCCTATTCTTTGAGAAGCCTCTCCATCCTCAATGAATGACTGTTTGGTGCGGTTTATGGGTCCCAGGCAGGGTCATTGGACCTATCGAAAAAAAAGGGCAGCCACTTTGCTATTTGGTTATGGAAAATTTTTTTAATTTTAAGGATTATGGTCCTTTAAGCTGTTAACGTGGTGGCCATTTGGCTGATGTTGTTTTTCATTATTAACGGCATACCTTCCGCTTTATTATGAAATAAACATCCGATCATTTATCTCAAAAAATTGCATTGTTCTTTGAAATCCAAAATAACACCACTTGTTGGAAAGCCCTATATAATATAAATTAAAAATTTTACGAACAAATATGGAAAATAATAAACTCTTGTGTTTATTAAACCAATAGAAAATAAGTGAAGCGGACAACTTTTCCGCCGACCTTCTCCGATTTTGATGACACTGCAAAAAACAAAAAAAAAAGTTTGTAACTCTTAGAATTGTGGAATTTGACTTCATGTATGAAGTCGGTGAATAACTGTCACTCGTCTATGGAGGAGATGGCAGAACAGTTTTCTATCCACCTCATATGGGTCCCGGTATACAGAGATATTGAGGGAAATTGTATTGCGGACGAACTGGGAAGACAAGGAACTATCATCCTCCTTCAGGATAAGGAGCTTCAGGGTATTTCAGCCAGGGCCAGCTGCAAACTAAGCATAAAGACCCATTTTGCTCACTCTGCAAACGAAACGTGGAATCGAATTTCCAACACGTGCAGGATCTCGGGGCAAACTTGGCCGGTGTACTGCAGGAAAAGAACCAAGGGACTTTGCTGTCTAAGCAGAGCCCAGTGCTCGAAAGTAATCCGAGCAGTCAACGGACACTGGCTGGTGGGAGCTCATACATCAAAGCTTAACGCACCTCATCATGATTTCTGCAGAAGTTGTGGTAATGAGGAAGAGCTGGGAGACGGTGGAGCACCTATTTTGTCACTGCCCGGCACTATGTACAACAAGGTTCCGCTTCCTCAAGTCACACTTCCTAAATGACTTATCCCAGCCCTTTGAAAAGAGTCGGAAATGCCTTTTGAGGTTTATTGAGGCCACCGAATGGCTGTGAAGTAGAGTATATTGACCTCTTTAGTGGGGTAGGGTTGAGTAAAGCCCACCTGCTGTATCACAATGGGCCAATTTTTATCTGGCCTAATTGAGTTGGGACGTCTACGTCCTAACTGCCGCCCTAACCTAACCTACCTAACGTAGAATTGTCGAAATTATGCTTATTTTAGTGATGGCACCTCGCTTGTTCGCCAAAGTAAACAGTATCTCGAACAATGACAAAAAAGCATAACTTCCTCTCTGATCTTCCAAATTGCTTTTTGAATGTGATAAGTCGTGTAAGCATCCTACTTAATAAAAAAAAAAAAAATTTTTAAAGGCGTCGACCCTAGCTCTTTTTATCTAACAAGTCAAGTTTGAAAAATAATAACTAAATTAAATTTGCGCTACATACCAAGCTTACGACACGTTATCTCGAAGCTTCTATATCAGCAACTTGTCATGTTTTTTGATACACCCCAAAAATGTGACACTCATTTCCAATGTTGTCCACCCCCTAAACTTATTGAAATTCCTGACCATGCTCTGGCCAAAGTTTGCTCAACTATTTCTTTACTCATTAACTTCTCAAGTCACCCACTCAAACGCCCATGCCCAGTCATCCATAGTATTTGCGGCCTACTCATTGCAATAAATTTTGTACATCCTACGCAGTAAAGGCTTAACGTGTACTGACTATGCTGCTTCTAACCTATCCCCCCCGGATACAACCAAAAACAGCAAATTGTGGGCAATGGGTTACATTTGTTGCCAACAACAACAGCAAATAACTTTTACTTATTTTAACATTTATTGGTGACGTATACGGCATGTTGCCTTTTAGCATGGCTTTTACATTTTGGCCATTTGTCTGTGCTGCTTATTGCCGATTTTTACTCGTGTTAATTTCCTGTAAGGCAACACTTGTAAAAATTACGGCTACGGGATGTCGCACAATTGCCAAATTTATGGGCCAGTTTTATGTTGACGTTAACATCGACATCGAGCATGAGTATAGGAATGGGTATGGGTATGGCATCAGGTCTTTGACTTGGCTTAGCACCAAGAGTTGAGAGTTGGTCTACCGAAGCTCGTAAAAACACTTGGAATTTTGCATGCATGCTACATAAAATATGATGAAGAGCACTTAAGCAGTCCAACTTGGGTTGTCAGCTATCAAATATGTAGCAAAACCTGCATATATAAATGACAACCTATGTTTTGAGTACATACCATGCCCATGCACATATGTGGCTGAGTTTGTGAGTTTGTTGTTTATTGTTGACACTCCTTCTAAGTAATAAATATTAAAGGAGGCAACCTTTATTTTGCTGCTTAACTAGCTCGCCTGACAACAGGCAATTCCTCTTAAAATCTCAGCAGTTTAATTTGCAAAATTTATGGCTCTATTTTCATCAAGTTGTTGTTCTTACCGAATATGGTTTTTATTTTTTTTTTTTAACCCACAAACTCTGAACTCGTTAATTAAGACTAGGCTAAGTTTATGGACAAATATTATACTTTATTGTGGTAGAAAGTTGATGAGATGTCAATAAAATTCAGGATCAATAATTTATGGTCTTTAATGAACTTTATCCGGCCAAGCTGATCAGGCTTATGTAAACAATTTTGTATAGTTGATTGGTAGTGAAACAGTATTGATATGGAAATGTTTACGAAAGAATAAACAGCTAGCGGGATCCGCAGTCTGGCAATGACAAAAAAAAAAAAAATCAATAATTTGTGGAGGTCTTCCCAATTTCCAAAATTCTCCGCAAGAGGCAGACCGAAAATGTAGGAGCTACGCTCAGTTCCGAATTTGTCTGCAAGAAGCAGGAAGAAAATGTAGAAACCACAATAAATTTCAAAATTGTTCGCGAGAAGGAGCACAAAAGAAATTAAAGCCACGGCAAGTTTCGGAATTGTCCGCGAGAGGGAGCACAAAAAAAATTAGAACAATGACTTCTATCAGAATCGGCCGTTGGTGACTGTAATAATAAAAAAAAATAGGAATGGCAACCAGTTTTAAACGAGAGGCAGCCCAAAAATAAGTATTAATAGTGGCAGGGGGCAAAAATGTTGTAATATGTAATTATTATGCGCATCTTTTGGTAATATTTCAGCTCCATAGCTCTTATAGTCTCTGAGATCCTTTTACTCATACGGACAGACAGACAGAGAGACATAGCTTTATCGACTCGGCTGTTGATAGTGATCAAGAATACGTATAGTTTAGGGTCTACCACGCCTTCTTCTGATCGTTACACACATATCCACGAACTTCACAGAGCATATAGGTTGAAGATATCAATGGCGAGACGGTGAAGTAAGTCGGAAAATATTTATTATAGATTTCACCATTACAGAGCAAGATCGTGAAACATTGCGTAGATAGCAAAACAGACAGGTAGGAAGATGTAAAGAAACCTGTAGACAGATACACAGCACAGTACCAATTCGCTTTTTGAGAACGATAACGAAATAATTTAACAGCGACCTGATAATGTTTACTTTTGCTGTAAAGACTTGATGTGCCCTCATCAAATAGAAAGAATAAGCAGGGATTATATAAAAACTTATGTGTTTAGTTCAGATATGCTTCATCTGGCAGATCTGTTTCCTTTTATTAATGGCATATTAGCACATTGTAAAACTTGCAGCCGTACATTTGATGCAGGTAGGTAGCAGTATCAAAGGATACAGCGACCTGTATTGTTTCAGGGTATTTTAAAGTCGAGCATGAACATTATGGAAATAAAGACTGGCACAGGGTATATAATAATCTGGATAAACTGAATTGAATAAAGCAGATCGTACAGGGTTTGGTGTTCGAAGCACGCAGTGAGCAGAGCCCCCTAGTTACAAATATTTAAAAGATGACTATTTATCATATTTATCATAATACGATGGGAATAATGTGGAAAGATGTTGGCCCACTTTTTCATGCGTGTCTCATCGCCATCAAAATTGGTTTTAATAAAATATTCTTGATATAGATATGCACCTTTATTTTTCTAGTTTAATATTATAATTTTAATTATATTACATATTAATTACATATAAATAATTTAACTTTGGGCAGATCGTTATTTTTGTAGGCAAATATCAAATATAGTTTGAAAATTGAAACGAGATGAATAAACAGCATTGATCATATTTAAACCCATTCGAAGCACCAATTAAATTTGAAAATATTATGCGATTTTTTTAAGGAGTGAAAAATTCCAATATTTATTAATTTCACAAATATGCAAACAAAAATAACAACTGAAAACTTTACAAAATTTAAGAGCAAACTGTTAGTTATGTTTTTTAGTCTTAAGTCCTGCAACACCTGTTCAAAAAGCTGTCAAAAAAACTTTGTCCCTATTGTGAAAAGAAAAAATTTGAATAAAACCTGCAAATAACTGTAGCTGATACTCTATGCATAAAAATTAGCTTGAAGGTTATATTAATTTTTTGATGCTGTATGCAACATTGCCAAATGATGTTCTAATTATTGATCTATCTAAGTAAGTTATAAAAAATAGATAAAATATTCATCAAAATGATTATTTAAGCTGCAGAATAAAAATTAATCGATTGCTTGTTGGAATTTCTTCATATTTTGTAAAAACTTTAAATAAAAACGTCTTTTCCCAATACTTAAAAAATTAATATTAAGTATAAAAAAAATTTTTTTTAATATTTTACAAAACATCAATGGGTCTGCATGAATAAGGAACAAAATTTTCAAAAACTAGTTATGTAAAACGGTTAATAGCTCAAATAATTTTTGGCATAATTTTATTTTTGAAACTTAAGGCAGTACTATTTTATAAACTTAATTTTTTAATTAATTAATTACTTAAAATTATATGAACATTCTTTTTAGTTTTATACAGGTAAAATCGTGTACAAAGTTAAGCTATAATTCTAGCTTTTCCAATGAAAGGTTGATCTTTAAAATTATTTATATAATTAAATTTTTAAATTTTACAAAAATCACATGTTTTCACGTTTATTAAATTAAATATTTGTTAACCATTTTTTTGTGATCTTCTTTTATTCGTTTAACTCTTTGGGGGAGCATAAGGCCTCGTTTGTGATCTAATTTGTCAAAAAGGCTTTCAAAAATCAATTTTATTTTATCTTTTAGCCATCAAATTTTTTAAAAAAAAACTTACTGTTTCAAAAAGTAAGTTCTCTTAATATCTATTTTTGACAAAAAAAAAATTGGTTTGCACGTACAATTTTTTATTATTTTGTTTGTAGCAATAAAAAGAAAATTTCTTAGTTTTTTTATACAAAAAATGGTTCAAAAAATACTTTTTTATTTCTCATAAAAGTAAAGGTTACAGATTTTTCAGTGTTTTATGTAGTAGTTGCATACAAACAAATTTACGAATTTTTAAATTATTCACATTTTATATTGTATTGTGTACTAAAATGTATCTCGTGTTATTTTTAATGCAAAAACTTAAATATAAATAGAATCTATCATCAAACTGCCCCAGTTTAATTCGAACTAATCATAATAAAACTCCTATGACAATCACTCTTAGTCTTATGCAATTTTTCAATTTTTTCAATTTTTTTTTTCGGAAACGGAATATAATTTCCGATAATATAGTATAATTTATTCTGTAAAAGGTATAAAATTCTATCTGCCCGTAATAACACCAAAGTGTATCCACAAGTCGAGAATGCCACAAATACAAACTGCCCCTCTAGTATTTCCATTTCTATTGTTTTTGCAACGGATACTCCCGCTTCGTAGGGTGATGCAATAATTTAGGTAAAGTTTTTGCACCATGCTGTCAGCATCGAACACTGTGCAGAATATGCAACAAAATAGTCAACTGCAACTGCCACTGCCACAAATAGTGCCTTTGGCGAGTATGCTGGGACTAGAACCAGAAAATATATGCAACAGCATGCAGATTATTAATAACACTTTAATGCTGTGGGAGTTTTGCAACACTTGGTAGCAGCTCAGGTTGCTTAGTCAAGCTACAAATTTATTGAAGTTTTGGTTACCCAGTAAGGTGCAGAAAATTTAAAACTAAAATTCTTGTTTAAAAACTGACGATATTTTTACAGCGTTTATGTTTTGTTAAATACAAATGCTTTAAATTGTGTTATAATTATGTGTAATAAGCTGTGTAAGAGCTGGGCGGTCCATAGCCCAAACGGTCACTTTAACCTCGCGAATTTACACAGACACGAGGCCGAAGTCGTCAACTTGAACACAGCAATGAGCAAAATTATTACTCATTTCAAGTCAACTGTGGCTTCAGATGCAAAGAATCGGATCGGGCTCACTTTTTGTATGGTAGCTATGTGAAATAGAGGACCAATTTTGATCAAACTTCACACAAATGTAAAGACTCTCTCTCTCTCTCATTTTTCGGCCGCTCTCTTTTTGCCCCGCTGTAATCTACACTCAATTACTCTCTATCCCTGGAGAAATGCAACGAATGTTACATTCAGTGGTGGAGTCTGCTCCAAGCTATTGTGCCCAATTTGTACGCTTCTAGAAGGTCAATAAAAATGTCGAATTAATTTCAAAAGCTTAAATGCACAGACCATACATAAAAAGCTGCTGCCTTAAGGAATTTCTCGAAATAAAAGTCGAACTGTGCCTAAAGTGTATCAAGCCCATTTAATGGATACAGTCTTCTATATATAGTAGTGCATATACATATAATCCCTTTTTAAGCTGCCAGTGACTGGGACAACTCGGCAGCAATCCAAAAAAAAAAAAAAAAAAGAGACAAAAAATAACTCTACTACATGTGGCATGCTTGAGTGACCCCCAAAAATATGCTACACAATTGTTAACATGCCCAAAAGTTGCAACATACCAACACACACATATATATTAAAAGCCTATGAGCGTGTATGTATGCATGTGTGTGTCTATCTGTGCCTAGAAGGAGCACGACAAAAACGATTTCATTCATGAAAATTTTTACACAAAATTACATTTGTCGGGCAGCCTAGTTGGGCTAACTAAACCCCTCCGCTCATGCCTCTCCAGCCAGCGACCAAAGAGCCACTGTGTGACAGCCATTTTCGCTAAATTACATATACAGCGTGTATGTATGTGCTATATAAGCATATATGTATATGTGCTATATACTATGTATAATTTGCGCTGCCTTTTCATAAATAATGAAATGCTCTGTTGGAAAGTATCTGGGCGACGCATGTGCTGCGCCTTTTGTTTTTCTTCTTTTTTCACATGCCTTGGCAACTTTATGGCCAGCTCATAGGCTTGGTCACACACACTTGCACACACCCACTCACACAAATACAGAGCCTAACAGCATTTGCCAACGGAAGCCAAGTTACTTTACACACATGCCAACATCCGCATTCTGTACGAATGGAATACAAATTTAATCTGTCGGTTTTCTGGGATTTCCTCATTTGTAGTAGATTATAATCTCTCTGTAAATGCTCACTGCGTAGCACACACATCTACACCACGCCCACACATACGCTCACATTAACTCACTCATACTCTCAAATAAACACATTCACCTAGATATATGAGACACAAAGCGCTCTTTGAAAGTTTTGCAGGTGCAACGTTTTGCCGTTGCCCCTGATATCAATACGCAACTAAATTTCTTTCATTCACTTAATTTTTTTATTCCTTTCTCCCCAGTTTTGGGTGCACTCGAATGCTTTTCACAACGGTAATGAGTTGCTTAGAGTACGGATAGAAAAAAAATGAGTACAGTAAATATATGAGCTTCTAAGCTGGCATTTAGTTGGGAACTTATGGCGAGAAGTGCCAGAGAAGTATTCCAAAAGAATGTCAGAAATTTAATTAGAATCATTTACCTACAAGGTATTTTTTTAGTATTTTACGTTTACATTAAAATATTTTAGCTTTGATTGTATGTTTGCTACTAAGCAGTTACACTTGAAATAAACTTTATGAATAGTACAAAAAAGAAGTGAAAATTACATTATGTTAGGAAAATTTAAATACTTAACAAGAATAATTTCAATATTTTAAATATTTCGAATTTTTGTTATATGTTTACTTGGTAATAGAGAATTGTGACTAATTTTAGCCGACTGCGGCGTAGCAAGTCGTAGGGTTATGTGTTAGGCCCGTATGTAGGTATGCACGCATGCATGTATGTTCGTTTGTTTCTCCGTAACTTGTAAGCCGCTTGCCATAAATCGACAAATGAGGTATTAATAAAAACGTCTTGATCGTCAGCTGGTTATAGGCTAATTGACGCCATATTACATTGAACATTGAACAATAGGGCAAAGGACTTAAGAAATGTTTTTTTTTTCCAAATCCGTTCGATTTCTAAGAGAATCGTCCAAAAAAAAAATTCCTCTTCTCCGCAAATAATTTCAAAGAGCCATATTTTCTACAATTATAAACTAACAAATTTATCGGGAGAAAGAAAAAAATCATTTTACTAATGTCTGTTTAGAGGAGACACTATTTTGTGCCACCTTTGGCCAAATTATAAAAAAAGAGATTAGATTTAAAATAGTGGAGACAGATCGAATTATGCCCATGAAATCCTATAGGGTGAGTCTGTTTGGATTGATTTTTCGTTGAGCCTCAGCAACTGCAAACGTCATGAGGTCTAAGAGAACAAACAAAAGCTCCATTTCCAGATTGTGTAAAAAAATTGTTAAGTAGATAAATTGCATAAAAAAGAGTCATGATAAAAGAGATGTGCCTCAAGTCGGATTTCCGTAAATATGCTGAATGTAGTTGGAAAATTTAAAGTGTTGTGTAGCTATAGGTTTTTGTTATGTGTTTGTTGTATTTATGTTATGTGTTTGTTATGTTCTGCTCCCGACAATGTCTATAAAATCGGAACTAAATTTCGGAGATAATCGTAGGATAGTATTTTAGTGGCGAGAGCTCAAATCGCATAAAAATACCTAAGGGTGAGTCAGTTGATAGAGTGTTGGCCTCAGAACTCAAACGTCATGAAGTCTGGATTCCAAAAGTTAGATTTCTGATTTTGGCAAAAAGCAAATGGTTTAGTAAGAAATGCTAGTTAAACTGAGGCAAATGTAGCCATGTCCCTACCAGTCTGTGGGTTCGACCACCGAAACTTCGGAAAATTTTAAGAGCTAGGAGCATAAGGTGCGCCCTACATGTGTACTATTTATGTAATGACTGATAAATTATTCGTGAAAGTTAATTAGTTAGACATAGTTGAAGTTTTTTTCCAGTTCAAATAGGAAGCCAAAAAATAAGGTGTAAGCTCTAATAAACGAACTATATCAACCATCAAATAAAAGACTCTTACTTACACGAATGTTAGTTGAGTCAAAACCAATTTCAACCTATATCAATAATCATTAACATTATTTAAAGTCTTTTCCCACATTTAACCCTTCTTATGGGAAAGCTTTCACTGCTTTTCCAAAAACATTTCACAACAATTTTCTACAATTTTCAACTTCACCATAAAGCGCCCAACTAAGTTTTTCATTTCCTTACTCTAACTAAGTTAACAAGTTTTCTTGCAACCCACCTAAATGGGAGTACATAATTTATGGACCTCTCGCTTGACTTCTAACATATGCATAATTTTTCAAGAGCAGCGTAGAAATCATGTCATAAAATAAAATCACAAGTGCTTTTAATTTGTCCTATCCACGCTGCTGAACCCTGCCTCGGACTGCCAGGGCATCTTCAATAAAAGGTTCCCATGAACCCAAACACACACACACACATAGCTCGTTACTTAGCGTACATTTAATTTTGTTACTAATACATAAGTACTTCACACACACTCACACACACACACACACATACGCGAACTGATATCGTCGCAGTGGCAGACCGAGTCTTGAAATCAGGCGGTCTGGCAACGCCCACGCATTTCCCGGGCAAAACTTGGCATAAGTTAAAGCGCCGAAAACTATGTGGCAATTTATAACTTTTGCATGCTTCAGCGCCTACTTACACATACTCATGCATATGTGAGCATTGTACTCCATACTTTATGCCAAGCAGTAACTAACGATAATGAGCCGGAGTTGGAGTTGGAGTGTGTACGGCAGTGGTGTAGACAGCAGGGATTGGCTGGGGGAGCAGTTTCCCATTATATTAAGTTTAGTTGTATTTGTTTATATTTGGTATTCAAAAATGGCTGTAACTCTTAAAGAAAATTGGCCATATTCACAACACGACTTAGTTCAGAAAAGTCTATAACACCTAGTCATGTAAGTTAGACCATACATAACTCAAGAACGGCTTGACGGATTTTTATGAACTTTGCTTTGTTGAATTGGTTTTCTCGCAAATAAACGAAAGAAGTAGAAAAAGCTTTATTTTTTCATAAATCTTGAGAACGGATTGACCGACTTTGATGAATTTTCATACCTGGCATCTATAGGTACAGAAAGAGGCGTGCCAGACCCCAAGTGCTTTATATCAAAATGCTTATCATTACCTCGGGCAGCGATTTAGCCATCCCCGTCTGTCTGTCCATCCGTCTTTATAAACAACTAGATTTCGGAAACTTTAAGAGCTAGAGAAACGAACTTTTATTAGCTGTTGCGCATAGTCCCTTAGAAGATAAAGTTTGTTAAACTATATCAATAACTAACCCCGTCCGCCCTAGTAGACTTTTACGCCTTTAGCTACAAAATGTTAACCTCAACACAAAACCCCCTTCTTCAAAATCTTTCACCGCCTCTGGTGTGTATGCGCCGCCAGCGTTTAATATGTTCGTGTACTATATATGAGTTAGTATTAAATTATTTGAGAGTCAAACAAGTTTTTGGATATAAAGCAAATCAAAATTTGTTTTTCCTAAATAAGTGAAAAGCACTTTGGCGAATTAGATACATAAAATTCATGCCATAATTTGCGTGTTTTGCTCTCTGTCAGCTGTTTAAAATTTTTGCGGCTTTTAATTATAGTTTGTGTTAAAACTAAATTAAAAATTATTGTATATTTAGATTTTCAAAAATGTTGCGGTTAAGCGTTACAAAAAGTAATGGCAGTCACATGACGTTGAAATTGAATTACTCAGTCGGTGGCGCCATAAACGCAAAAACCGCGCTTAAAATCTATGCACGCACGCACACACAATCGTACATAGATACTTTCATACATACAGATACATTTATCGAAGAAACCAACTTCAAACGCAACGTGTGTAAGCCACAATACATTTTAACTGCGGCTAGAGGCAAATGCTCCTGATGATAATGAACGGGCACGATGATAATGAAGATGGTGGAACAGAGGCCTGGAGAGCTGGAAGACCAGACCGGCATAAGCCTAATAAATTAGTGGTTAGATTGAGCGTTATAAATTGTGTGATTAAATTTAAAGCACGTTTATTGTCTGGGCTCTTTAAACTTTTTTTTTAAGCGGACTGTTTTAAGATGTTTTTAAAAAATTTGGAAAAATCGAGCAAAACCTAAACTAAAAAATGTATATAGATAATATTTTATAACTAGAGGTTTGGCTCCAAATTGTAAGTCAATATCATCGTTCCTTCACCAAAACATTTCACTTGATTTTCATTTTGAAACAAAGCCGTAAGTTCTCCGGTTAGGTTTTTAACTTGATTTTTGCTACAGTTCTTCTAACAAATAGTGTAATAATCAATAATCTCCAAAACGTTTCACTAGATTACCCTCCGGCTTTCTCGTTACAACGTAAATGTACTTTCGATTTTCACTACCAAAACGTTTCATTTGATTTTTGTTACAAATAGTGTTATAAATTTTTCTCAAAAATGTTTTACTTGATTTTCCTTCGGCCTTCTCGATGCATCGCAAATGTACTTTTGATTTCTACTACCAAACTCGATTTGTTTTATTGGTCTTTTAAAAAGTACTCTGTTTCACTCCGTTTCACTTGATTTTTGTTATTTAACAGTGTTGTGAATTCTCCTCCAAAATGTTTCACTTGATTTTCACTGCCAAAACGATTCACTTGATTTTCAATACAGTTCTTCAAACAAATAGTGTCCAAAATTGTTCTCCAAAATATTTCATATGATTAACATCCGACTTTCCAAACGCATCGAAAATATTCTATCCGTATCCACCAACAATGCGTTTCATTTGATTTTTGTTACTGTTCTTTTGACAAGTACTCTGACGAATTTCCTTTTTTCTACCAAAAAAATTGTTTGCTTTTTTTTTGGAAAAAGTCCTATGTGCATATATATAAAAAAAAATTAGGGCGCTTTAATATCCCGAAATCGAAACTCATCGCCAAAATGTTTCACCTGATTTCCAGGTATCTTGTGACAAATATAATCTATTTTCAAGGCCAAGGGATATCTCGCTTCGCGACGTTTCATTTGTTCCTTCATTTCCCACGAACAAAACGTTTCATTTGATTTCCATTACTAACATAAAGTTTCCTTTTTCCATGCCAACTAACTTTTTTGTGACTTTTTACACTGAAGACAGCCAATTTTTAAATTAATTTATTGGATACGCCATATTCAATCCGCCATTTTGTTTTTTATTAAAACCAAACCTACCATATAAAATAAGGTACTGCCAAAAATGAGTGTTATATGTTGACTAATGTTTTTAATGATAAGCTTTTACCGGCCTTCAAGCACATTTTGCACTATAAAGGAAGTGCATCCTGTACTTAAAAATAAATAATGAATGCGGCACATAATAGCAACACATGCAACATGCTTTTAGAAGCTGTTGATAAGCTTGCAGTTTCATGAAACCTATTTTTAGCGTGCTTTAAGGCGCATCTGTTAACATGACTTACTCTTAGCCGTAGTAGTTTCTCCAAAAAAAAATTACTAACAAACAACGAGCTGCCGTTGCAGCCAAGCGTTAGCTGCCCAACTTGACAGCTGTGTATCTTCATCGCGTGACAGCTGCCAAATCAAAGATACAAAGAGATGTCGCTTTCTGAAGTTGCAAACACAAAATACAGCCAGTGCTAAGTTATCTAAGTAGCTCACAAATTCATGTATCTAATTAAAACGACGCATAAAGGAGCTCCATTAAAATGCTGCTGTTGTTGCTTACCAGTGTTGCCACACTACTTGTTGTATGTTTAGTGTTGCGCCTAGGTTTATGCAGCATAAATAGCCGAGCAGCGCAGCGTGTGCGTTTATGCGCGTGTTTGTTTATGCCACAAAAGCTGCATTTTTATGTTCTGACTACAACGGCACTCAATCAGTAGACTGCGTTTTACTACGTTACACAACACTATACACTAGCCACAGTGTCAGACTTTGTGAAACTAAATGGAAAACACTTAATTTTTTCATAATTTTATAATTTGATGTTACCCAAGACATACACTATACAACGTGTCGTACGATAGGTCTGTTTATCGAGCTGTATGTGGTGCATACAAACGATACAGCAGACAGTACAACCACATTTTAAAATTTCACTTGTAAACAAAACGTTGTGAGCTGAGACGGAGTCAAAAATAATTGCATGTGCTATAATTACAAGGAGTTTGACCAATACGATGAAGAGGAGGAGAAAAACCAAAGGTCAGGAGTAAAAATGAAGAAATTCGTCTAACGAAGCCAAAGAAATACGAAAAAAATTTTGTGAAACAATAAAAAAATTAAAAGAAATTTGAATGCAATAAATTCTTCATGAAAATTATATATTTTTTGTTTTATTTTTTTCATAATTGGAGTATTCTTAGAATTAGTAAATATGTAATAACAAATTAAATAAATCAGTTCTCATAATTGGAGTATTCTTAGAATTTACGAATTGTCATATGAAATATTTAAAAGGGAGTATTGAAATTTTGAATTTTGTGAAACAAATGGTATCAGATGTAGTGCGGCACGTTTATTGCAAATGTTAATTCGTTTTAAATTTTTCAATAACAGTGACAATATTGAAAAGTTTAAAATTAGTTAGCATTTGCAATAGAAGTGCCGCACTACATCTGATACCATTCGTTTCACAAAATTCAAAATTTCAATAGTAATCATTGATTATTTAACAGGTCTGCTACACTGCCGTAAGTTTTTTCAGGTGCCGCTGGATTAGCAAAGGTTGTAGCAAAAGACACCGCCGCTTGCCAAAAATCTATCAGAGTTTGGGTTATGATGAAAAGATGTTACAGGTGCCGCTGTTTTGGAAACGCATTAGCGAATTTTACTGGGCTGCTTCTCCTAGACACCCTTTTCGAACGCTATTTGTGGAAAAACAACATTTGTTTACTATGGGTTATGAGATTTGTGTTTTTAATACATACCACATTCAGAGAAGCAGCATCTTCATCTTCATTTGGACTTAAACTTGACCGGCCAGGCAGCGGGAGTTCCAAATGGCGCAAAAATTCCAATTCATCAAAATACCACAGATTCGAGACATACACGTCTTCGGCAGCGGCTCCAGACCGCTCACTTTTCAAAACTTTCTTTAATTCCCGTTTGTATGATGTGCGCATATTTGCAATTTTCTTCCTTAAGTCGTCCATTGTGGCATCACTTTTAATTTTTTTATACTGCTCCATTAAGTTAAGATAGCACTTGTTGCGCACATATTTATTTTTATAATTGGCACTTTTGCAGTTCCACTATTCTGGCATATTTCTATACGCTTCAATGAAGCTACGCATTTCTGCAGTGTCTTCCATTTTGCTTATTTTAATTTTATTAAGTTCTAATTTGTAAAATAATGCCGGCACCATGCGCTCAATTATTCCGATAAACACAAACAATAATTCGATCGTATAAAATAGGCCAATACACGATACGACCGTCTGTACGATTGGCCAAAAAAATCAAAACTTTTTGATTTTTCGTACGACCGTCGTACGCCTTCATACAGCAGCACCACACACAATGCAATGGAAATACGACGCGCTCGATAAACAGCCGCGCTGTACAGCACATTGTATAGTGTATGCCTTGCTTTACATTGAAGAAAAACGTCTTTCGCCTGCGAAATAGTTAGTCCCAAACAATTTTATTTTAACTTATCGAAATCCAATTTCAGAACTAAGAAGTGTGTATCTAAGAAAACAATATAAAGTGCCTTTCTTTACAAATATACCACTTAGGACTATCTAGTCTATGTGTGATTCCCCACAGGGGTCAACCGGTGCAACATAACATACAAATAACTTCCCCTACAAGACAAACAATTTGCTGGGAGCCTTTAGACGGTCTTAAGCTATTAACTTCCTCATTTAGCTGATTGTCCAGCATTTTGGAAGTGATTCCCATTACGAATACCGCGGAAGAAATAGAACTCGCTTCTAACGGAGATAATTTCTAGACTAACCTTCAAAGTACCCATCGTCGGTTTTTTTGAAATTATTACAGACCCCTGATATGCTCGTTTTTATTTTGTACTTTCTACTTTGAGCCATTAATGATTAAAAAAAAAAGAAAAGCGGTTCAAATTAATTTTTTTTACTTACAGGGGTTGTGTAATGTTCCTACGAGAGACATATAAATAACCCTAATATTGAACAAATAAAATGAACTTGTTTTTGAGACATAAGACCCCTTGAACTTAAAGTTGGTTGCTCCAGCTCTATATAGATAGATAGACTGATAGACAGATAGACCGATAGACAGATAGACTGATAGACTGATCGACTGATCGACTGATCGACTGATAGACTGATAGACAGATAGACAGCCAGGCAGATAGACTGATAGAGGGATAGACAGATGGACAGTTAGAGTGATAAAAAGATAAAAATATATATAGATAAACAGATAGACAGATCTCTCCAAAGTCTCCTTCTCAAAAAAAAAAAAAAACTCAAGACGCGTCCTTTGACAAAAATTCAAATCGATTACTCTCAAACTCTCGACTGCAATCGAATTAGGTCCCAACATAGTTTGATAACATTGTCCCACTGTGCAACGTTGACGCATTCAACTGGCACTGCTTGGCATCGACATCAACTGCCTGGCGCCCATTTTGTTTGCCTTTCTGACAGTCTCACTGAGAGTCAGGCAGTCTGCTTGCCTTTTGGCTTAGTATGCGTTGCTTTTTAATAAAATTAGCTCCGACATTGGGCGCTTGTTTATGCAGCTATCCAACACTAGCGACCCAGAGAGAGCATGGAAGTGAGTCCCACTTGATGCACAGCTAGATGATGTGCGTGTGTGTATATGTGCGTTATGGGTACATGTTCATACATGTGTGTGCGTGTGTGTGTATCTGTGTGTACTTGACTGCTTATTATGCATGAATTTCAAATGAAGTCGCGAACGTGACACAAACTCGCTCGCCCGTTTGCGTTTTGTACGAAAAACACACTACGCCTTTTTTTTCCATTTTCTTTTTTTTGGTTTTTGTTTTTGCCTGTGTATATGGTTAGTACTAGCCCGGAAAGCCCCGTAGAGCCCTACTCTATGTTTACACAAAATTTACACATTCACATTACGATATGCATTTAATATGAGTGAATTTGCGTTGAGTTTGTGCAAATGCCTTGAAAAAAAATTGAAAAACACATTGGCCCAGTCATAAAAACTCATTGCTTCAAATTGTATGTGCAAGTAAGTTAAAGCAATAATGAAATTTAGTCCTTGATTGTTGGCAATTGCTGTTGATTTTCTATATGGCAACTTAATTGGCTTAAGGTAGGTAGGGAATACATAAAATTTTCGCAAGGCAGGGGCAAAATATCAAAAGCAGCTTAACGTACAGAGGGAAACAGATTTAGATTGGATTTGTCTGTCGATATTTAAGTAATATTTGCGTACGTGATACTCAAATTTCAATATTTTTTGTATTTTATTCGGTTTTGTTTTTTGCTTTTTGCCTCTGTTAAGCTGCTATCGGGTTTTGTGCTAGTTTTTTTTTTTTTGTTTGTTTGCAAAAATGAGTTTGTGCGTATTTGAGTTCAACGCTGATTTTAACAAATTTTATTAAGTTTCTTTGGAAATAGTTAGACGTTGCAGAATTTTTCGTAGAGTAGCGTAAAACAGTTTATATAAATTGGTTTCTATGAAAAGTTGCTAGTGCACTGGGGGGAACCATTTGGAATTCCAATTTCAATTCCAAAGAATAATAACAATACAGCACTGTTTGAAGACCACAAGAGTATATGTTGAAACTGGACCGTTTGAAGACCACCAGAGTAGATGTTAAAAAATAAGATAAATGCATGAAATTTATTATTAAACCAAACATTTTAGGCGAGCGATCTGCTATAGTATCCACTCCTGAGATTTCACAAATTTCACGGCATTGCACCAGAAGCCCGAATGACCAAGAGGATACATGTTCCCAACCACGAATTCTGTCGCAGCTGCGGTAATAATAAAAAGATATTAAAACTATCAGATTCGCGCTATTTTACTGCGCTGGAGTTTTTAGAAAATATACCTAGTACTAGCCATCATTTTTTGAAGTTCTGAGCCGTCCATAGGGTACCTGGCTCTTTTTAATGAATTCTCAAACTGGCTTAGCAGAAATAGCGCAACGGTTATACCACTTTCTTCCATATTTTTATAAACTATTACGGGTGATTCCGAAAGGGTTGTGGTATTTTCCAGATGGGAATGTGCGGAATGAAACGGATGTTTTCACGATCCCGAATTAAATCGAGTTTCGAAATAGATGCAGGGTTCCGATATATTTTTTAAATTTTATTATCATTTTTAAAAACATTGTCAACCTAAAAACAATTTTTTAAAATTGTGTGCACGTCGGAGTTTAATTAAAAAGATTTTAGCTCACATTACAGCTATATAAGATAAAGTATACACATTCAACAAATTCTCCTAAAGGAGAAGGGATACAAAAAATTAGTTATTTAAACCAATACAATTTTTTTTCCAACATTTATTTTATTCATTAAAACTATTTGCCACGTTTTCATTTAAAGAAATATTTACACACAAAAAGTCAAAACGATCGGAATAAAAACGATTTATGGCATTAGTGACGTATTTGTCTTTCTATAAATAAAGTGTCACAAGCTAGGCTCTTACTTAGTCTTTGTCAAGAAAGACATCCATCCATTAGGCACTCTCTCATGCATGCACACCTGAGCAATGCAAATTATTAAACTAACTACTTAAGCATGCAAAAATAAGGCATAAGAAAAACATATAAAAATAATCTAAGACACACACACGCACACACAGATACTCACATGCATATACTCAAGACAAGGTCCTTAACTCGAGCTCGAGCAGAGAGCACTCAAGTACTCGGGCGCGTACACTTCAAAAGCAAGTGAAAAAGCTTTGCTACAGATACGACATGTTGCAACAAAAACAGCGAGGGGACAACAACAACAAAAGGTGTTAGGCATTTGCAACCTAATTGCGTGAGTATCTGTGTGTGGGTGTGGAAGTATCTGTGAAATATGCATAAGTCCAGGCAACTGGAACTGCAACTGCATTCAATGTGGCCTTTGCATAATGCATAAGTCGACACACACAACCACACACACCATCTCACGCACACACGCACACATTTGCATTCCCGACTAAACACAGCTCATTATTATCATATTTCAGAGAGATTCTAGAGCTCTATGGCTAATTGCAATTATACAAAACGAAGAATATGTAAAGGAAAAAAGTGAAAACTGCCAGGACTATAACAATTTTCGGAAAATTTGTTTTGCTCTGTCAACTTCCCAGCCCCCGCAAGGCAAAGTGAAACTGCCGCGTAATTATGTCGCGCTTTTGAGAGCAAAAGCGTTTAATTAAATGTTAACAGCAACAACAAAAGGCAAAAGGCACAAATCCGTTTGAAGGGACCGTGCGCGAGGGCTGTCTCTTAGATTTCGGGAACTGGCAATGCTAGGGTGGTAAGGTCTAAACTGACTTGTGGTGTCTCTAAGACGGTCAATTAATGGCTTCAGCTTTGGTCTGGAATGCCTTTCAACAGTCCATGGCTCCACTCACAATGCATTTTGCCTCCGAGAAGTTAGCATGACAGTCCGAAGTGCGCCTGTGGCTTTCCATTAGAGAAATGGAATGTCCACTCAGAGACTTTAATCAGGTGCGGTTTTGTGGTTAGGCAAATCTTGTGCTTTCGCTGCAACAATAAATGGAAGGCTGCAGTAGCACAGTTCCTCCAATGCGTATCTTCTAGATTACGTGCTTTTATTTTTTGTTTACCAAGAGGTTGCTGAAAAATAACTACTGAATGAAAATTTTTAAAAATGTCAAAGGAAAATGAACTGAAAAATTAAACTGAAATTTTGGAAAATATCCAAAAAAGATATAACTCGTTTTAGAACTTCCAATCTTTCATCAAGTAACGAAATGAAGTGGGAGAGAACTGCCGTAATAGATCTACCCTCAAATTTTAGCGCCAAAAAAAATTATAAATGATCAAATTCAACAAGAAACTTAGTCAGATTTAAGAAGAAAATGAAACTAAATAAAAAATAATATTTTAACCCAGTGGCTCCATCTATCGCAATTTTTTTGTGTTATACCCTCTACAATTTATCTGAAAAAATAGTCACATTTATAAAATGATTGAATCGATATTATTCGATTTTCGGCTGTTTTTCGACAGTTACTCATTAGGGCCACAATTTCGTTTGATGTCATTGCTCAATCCAAATAATAAAATGATAAATGATAAATTTTGCAAATACTGTCGAAGATCGATTTTTTGACCAAACAAAACCCATGCTGTGAGAAAACTAATTTTGCAAGTTTGTTATGAAATTAAGGCCTTCTTGGATATAAGCTTCACGGTTTAACTAAATAAAAAATAGTTTGCATTCTTGGAGAAAGAAATTTCCCAACAACTGGCACATCTTGGAAAAGCGAATGGCCAGACGGTGTGTCTTAATTTTGACTTTAATTGGACAACACGTACTCGTACGTAACACGTATACTTCCTGTATCGACGATGCTTTTAAGCCATATCGCACAGATTATTCCAGCGAGAAATTGTGATGTATAATTATGGTCTTAGCAAGAAACGACATAAGACCAATTGATTGTATGGATATTATTCGATGAAGAGCCAAGATCATCCAAAGTTGCTTGCAAACAAAGTGCTTTGCAAATGGTCTGCAACTTCTGCAGATATGGGGTCACTGTACTTTTTTGAAATTGGAAGATGTCACTTAAGGGCTCAGACCTGAGAGTCTGTCATCAATTGCCGAAATATAATACCCAACTCCTTATACAGTTGAACTTTTCTATAACGAAATGCTTTACATCTAATTTTTTCATTTTACAAATTTCATATTTTTTCAAGTACACTGCTTTTATGATCTCCTTATAATATAATTTCTATTATCCGAATCGGTATTCTGCTGTTTAGAGAAGTAAGACTCTATGTACCTATTTCCAAGCAGTGAAAACACATTTTGAGATCAAGTTTTACCGACACCTTAAAATTGTCTCATTCGGAGCGAAAAAAGGAATTCCAAAAGTAGACTCAAGCAAATACAAAATATATCCTTATGAACAATACAATGAGATTATCTGTCTTATTAAGTCCTCAAGCAACCCTCGCTTATATATATATGCTTATGTGTATTTGTGTGTGTTATGCAACGATGAAACTGACAATTAACGTTGCGTATCTTGTTTTTGTTGTTGCTTTTGTTGTCATTGCTATTGTTATGTAAAATGTAGCCGTGGCTGTTGCTGTTTGTTGTTGCCTTTGCTATTGTTTATATACATATACACATATACATATATGTATTTGCATATCATTAAATTGAGAAGCAAAAATAACGCCAAGTGCATTATCAACACTTGTGCTCGCTCTTCTTCATTTTCATCATCATTTTCTTGTTCTTCTTTAACATCTCTTGCGAGAGGTGTCAGTGCTGAGAGCGCAAGCAAATTGTGTTTTAAGCATTTAATTGCATGTGAATAAAATTAAATGAGACATGGAAAGCGCTAGAGCGGACTAAAAGGTTTCCAATAATAATAAAAGAGCAAAACGCTGTTAAGCAAATGGAGGGCACACTAATGAATAGCTTAACATAATGAAATGTCTAAGAAGATACATACTTGCATTATGTAGGAACCATAATATTCAAATGGGACCTTATGTTAGGTAATATATGTAAGTAGAAGGGATAAACTGCCTGCACGCTACGCAGTCCAATGTTGTACTAGCGGAGAGTGGGGCAAAATGCGCAATTTTTTGATATTATTGCATTTTTTGAGGCAGCCAAAGGGCTGAGGGGTCTTCAGTAGGCACTATGTTGTAGCCCACATATGTGGCTTACCGACGTTTAGAGCTCTCCACCAAAGCGATTACCGTCGTGACGGTAATCCAGGTTGAATCCCTAGTTGATCCCGAGTGATTTTTCTAAATACTAGTAGCTCCGAAATTTTGGTGCTAAAGTTATCATGATAAAGATAAGTTCAATATATATATTCGTTGGTAGTAAAGATATCCCCTACAAAAAACTTTTAAAAGAATAGATTTATCGCTATATCAAAGATCTATAACGATGTTTTTTGACCAACGCATTTTAGAGATATTTAAGAAAAAATTAAGCCAGATTACCTAAAAGATAACATCCTCAGTGGATGCCCAAAGTCCTCAATATATCAATGCAAATATGGCTGAAAAACCTGCAAGCCTGCTCTATTAATCAAAACATTTTTATTCCGAAAGGTATTGGGTTTGACAAATTACCCATACAAACTTCGGGAAAGAACGTGATAAATATATGGTTTTGGGGTCACTGAAACTAGGTATATATAAATTAAATTTTATTTATGTTGCAAATAATGGCAGCTGATTGGCCTTAAAATAACATTTTTATTTAATATATACTTATACAAAAATCTGTTTCATAAATGCGGCGTCTTTGAATACGTTTAGAAGGCAGAGCCTGAAAGTATGCTATGATTTTTTTTTTGCTTTTTATAATCCAATGGATATTTTTTTCTGCATAAACAGGGCTAGCTGTCTTTATAGAATGCTCGTCTCAAAATTATGCTTTGAGAGAGTGAGACTAATGAAATTTTAAAGATGTTTTAGTAAAGAAAAATTTACTTCTTTAAGTCTCATGTTGTACATTGAATGGGCTTACTGGATTCACAATCAATTCGGCCATTTTGTTATATTATATTAAATTTGCTCTTGATTGATTGGAAATAATAATATAATTAATAAAACAAATTGTTATGTCCAAAAACTAACATATATAAGAGGTAAAATAAACTTTGAATTTAAAGATTCTAGAAGCCTATTAATAGAAGTCGTATGATTGATATCTTTGCGGCGTGTGGAAAAAGGTCGGTTTTGGAAATTAAACTTTTCCGATTTAACGATAAAATTGAATTTATAATTTAAATACTATTTAAATAATAATAAATCTCAAAATTTTTAAATATTTTTATAATATAATATAAAATATTTTATTTTAAATACTAATCAATATGTGTTTTTTCTTCTACTTACAGGTGTGTTCTCTTTGCTCAATATTCTATTTAAGTGGGCCGTCTAAAACGGTTGGGTAAGCCTTGCAAAAACTGCAAAGTGAAGTACATTATTTTTAAAAGCGTTCTTAAAACATATAGAAATTTTGTTAAAAAATACTAGCTTTAAGGTTTAATTTTGTTACCAGCACCTATAGTTTTCAAGATTTATGTGTTCATACAGACAGGCATACAGACGGAGGGACATGCTTAGATCAAATTTTCTTGTCCTGTTGGACCATATTGAAGTTAACTTTGGGGGTCTCCGGCTACTCTTTCACTACGTAAAATTTATACGTTGTACAAAAATTTTTAAAATAAAACCGACTAGTTTAAATAGAGCCACTACATATATATTAAAATGCTGCAAATTGTGCTAAGCCTAATATTAAATATTAAGTATATAAATTAATACCCAAAACAAACAACACTGAAGCTAAGCTGAAGATATAATATACTTAAATAATATAGTTTCGAGAATTTTACAGCACGAAAGAGCACAATTCTGTTTATTTGTTTTAAGTCCATATAACCTTGTCTTAAGTCAGCATAAACTCAAATAATTTATCTTTAAGCACAAGTAAATTGATTCGAGCGCTTATTCTGGGTTTAACCATGAAAGATTAGGCCGAAGCTTAAGCAAATAATTGATGCATATGCCAAAAGAAAAGCTTAAACGCACGACTTGCAAGTCCTTGAAAGTATTTGTGTGGGAAGCTAAATGTGGCTTTAATAAACCAAGTGGGCGACGCGTACAGTTATTGCTTTTAGCCGAATTCTAAGAAAAATCAAATAAACATTTCAAGCACAAAAGGAATGCGCAAATTACGCATACGCCACATAAGCTCTTACGGAACCAGTTGCATACCAAAGGTTCAGGAAATAAAAGCAATATAAGAGTAATTAACAATTTACACTCACTCACCTGAGCACTTTTGCCATTTTGCTGCCTTTTTCAACATTTCTGTTAACATTTTACAACTTATTTCCGAATGTATTGTTTGCAGTTTTGGTGATGTGCTGCTGCTTCCCCCCTGCTCCATTTGCATTCAAGGTTAAAAAACTCATAAATTTTTGAACAACAAGCATGCAAAGGTGAATGGAGATCCTGCAATGAAAATGAAAACCACTCAGCATAAAAAGGCGCAAAAAGTGAAATCAGAGCACATTTCGCAAAAAAACAAAAACAAAAGAAAAATACAAGTTTGAATTGTTTAAATCATGCAAACGTACAACAATACGACGCACAGCTGAAGGGACTCGACCTAAGAGACCACACAAATGTCAACTGTACCTGCTGGGCAAGGACAAAAACAACAACAACAACAACGACGACAACAGCAACCAAACTGTGTGTTGTAAGTTGTAACTTTGCTCAAGGCCAAATTGATCAGGCCACAGAGTAAATGTGGGTCACTCAGTTACTCAGTCAGTCATTCAGTGTGCCCAGACTCACACAACAAATAAGTTGAGTTATATATGAGGCGTATACTTATTAGTGCCACTTGTTACAAAGAGACAAAGGAAGATTGAAGAGCTGGCTTGAGATGAGCGCGTGTTGCAGTCACGTTCAATATGCGTGAGCGTTCAATAGGGCTTGCACTGCTGAATATTAAATATTTAAAGAATTTTTTTTCTTTGCATCAAAAACGTTAATAAGCGAATGCAAAGTTGTGCTGAAACGGTGTCTAAAAGATGCTATCGATAGTTTTTTTTTTAATTACACAAATGCTTAAAGGTGTCATCCGAGCTAAAAAGTTACCAATAAACTCCATAGAATATAGAAATATTACTAGGCGTTTTTTATAAAAAAAAATGTTTATCGCCGCTTTTTTGATGCTCAGCTTTCTTTCCGATGTAAACACCAATAAGCCACATTTGGTATTTCTTTCTTTGATAGGATTTGCTCACACAACCTGCTATAGATAATGTCTAAGGCAATTCCTTAAAATTTTTTTTTTTTGGGCCACTCTAAAAACAGCATTCACATTTTTTTCGTTATATTTTTGGTTATCGTGCAAAGACAATCGAAAACACAGCCACACAAAAAAAAGTTTCGGGAACTGAGAACGGGATATAGCACGCGCATAATCCGAATCTTCTTACAAAATCGATTCAACGGGTCCAGGTACTACCGTAACCTCAAAAAAGAAGACCGATTACACTAGATTACACGAAAAATGAACCTTCGCAAGAAAGTGTTTTTTGGGGTCGAGAAACACGAGATTCATTTCGATACAAAATTTTGTTCACGAGATATTGAAAAATAACTGAAATAAGTGCCCAAAAACATGTTTTTTTGAAAATATCTCGAAAACGGTGCTTAAGAAAAAAAAAAGGTTGCAATTTTCGTGTTTCTCGACCCCAAATTACCCTTAAAAACACTTTTTTTTGAAGGTTCACTCGATGACTCTTAAATTTATAAACTAGTGTTATCTGGCAATATTTTGTATATATTTTTGGGGTCGCTGAATCCGAGTCGGAAGTCAAAAAGACCTTAGCACGTCAGGTTTCGTATATAACCTCCAAAATATCTCGTTTTATGGAGTTTGATGGGGTTACTTCCGAACCCTTAGACGTTGGGTTTTCTTAGACCCCGAATACGAATTCAGCGACCACAAAAAATAATTGGTTTGGCCTATGCACCTGTAAATCGATTTTTTATCGAGACCGATTGTCCGACGATGTTTTTTATATGCTTTTTTTGTCGTTGAATCAAAATCCGATGTCAAAAAGATCTAAGGTTAGGTTAAGTTAAGACGCCAGTTAGGACGTGACGTCCCAACTCACTTAGGCCAGATAAAAAATTGGACCGTGGCAATACCGCAGGTAAAAAGATCTTAACACGTCGGGATTCTGAGTAAACCTTTAAAATATCACGTTTTATTGGGTTTGTTTAGGTTACTTCCGAGCCCTTAGACGTTGGAGTTATTAGGACCCCGAATTCGAATTCATCGTTCCCAAAAACATAAAGAAAACATGCTTTGGCCTTTGAAACTGAAAATTGATTTTTTTTCGATACCAGTTGTCCGCCAACACTATTCATATGTTTTTCGGGTCGCTGAATACAAGTCCGATCTCAAAAGAAACCCCAGCACGTCAGGTTTCTGAGTTTGCCTCCAATAAAAAATCGTTTTATGATGGTTAGTCAACAAGAAGTTACAATTCGCAAGGAAACACTTTGAAATCAAACTATCGATTCCCCAAATTTTTAGAAGAGTTTCGCCACATTAAAAAAAAAAACGTTTTGTTTTGGCATCGAAAGTTAGACACCAAGTTCCAACTTCTCCTTAAAAATTAGAACTTTTGTGCGCACATCGCTATTCCACATTTGCACAACTTCAGCAACTTTGCCATAGCTAGGCCACCCGAATGCAAAAAGCCTTCACAACTAAGCTGCTCCATTCAAATGCTTGTGTGCATATTAATGAAGCTAAAGTCACCCGCTTATGTAATAAATACAATCGGTCACCTTGACATCAGTACCGGACAAGCTGACCAATGTGGTGGATTCAAGTGGATTTTCAGGTATACCATATTCATGGACTGACAGCTGCATAATTTAAGCGCTATGCCAACATGAATCCAACATGAATCCAAACTGGCGTTGACTGTCTGTGTCCCTAATGCATTTATTAATAATCCGTTTGCATAGTTTGCCCCAAAATTGCTGCCTGTCAATATTTACACTTGAGCAAAGGTGCGTCCAGGGATCGAAGAGCTGCCAAGCTGGCTTACCTGGGCTCACTCTTTACGACTTGTTTGTGAAGCGCTGTCAGCCTTTTGTTATAACTACTACCACGTCGGGCGCTAGTTACACCTTTTTTTTATGTGTATATTAAACTAGACAGCGACAAGGACGTCGACTTCCACGTCGCTGCTGCATGATGATGATGATGTTCATAATAATTGCAATGTTGACAAGTTTTTTTTTTTCAACCCTTCGGCTGTCATCATTTCACCTAATTGCGTGCAAATAGTTTTTACAATTGAGTTGTCAATTTTGCGACATATGTGTGTTTTAGTAGTCACTGCTTAAACTTCGTGTTCTTGTGCTCCGGTACAAATATTTGTCTGAGCCGTTTTACGATCTGTTATGTTGTCCTGTCTGTCCACTGCATTCAAGTGGCAGCCAACAGAGCCACTTGATGACGCTTTATGGCAGTCATTTTGAGCCCGAGTAGTGTTAGTGTTAAGCAGTGTTGGCCAAAAAGTGGCCTGTACACTTAAGTGCCCGAAGCACGAACTAAGCCAGCACCTAAAAAGGGAGACGATAAAATAAACCAACTAAGACAACACGAAAAAAAAACGAAAAGAAAACAACTTTAGGAAATGTGCAGTAGATTTCCAAGATGGTTTTAGTTTTAAGTCAAAACAATCAGCTGATAGTTAAAGTATTATGCTTAAGTTTATAGGGTTGACACCATAACCATGGCTGGGAATTGGCCATAGTAAAAGTTAACAAGGCACTTGGGTGGTGCTCTTTGTGCAGCTTAGTACCGAAATAAAAGTTTTGGCTATGCGGCAATCTGCGCTTATATAAACGTTTATATTTATTTGATTTACAAAAGTTTAACAATCTCGTCTAAATTAAGGGGAATCCACACGATAATTTTGCAATAAAAAACGTATTAAAAATAATTTTTAATTAAGACACTATAAGTTTACAAAGTTCTGCGTTGTTGAGTTGACAGTTTTTTAGGCGTTGCTGTTCGTCAAAAGCACGAAGGTAGGGTTTAGTGTGACTTTTTGTATTGCAAGCGTGTTTTTGTTATGTTCCGCAAAGGGCATGAAAAAGTTTACTAGAAATTTTTTTTTTTGCAGCAAAAATCCAAATCACAATTTTAAATCTCTGTAGCAATTATTTAAAACCACTCAACCCTTTCTGCCAATAACAGTGCTGCCAAAAACCAACCCATCAAGGGAACAACTATTTAACTAGTTTTATTCTTTTAATGACTTTTTCTAATGAGCTGCCAAATTGCGTGCTATGTGTGCAAGGGGAAGGGGGTAGGGTGTCGTTACTACCGCCCTTTATTGGGGGAGTCTTTCTATTGGTTTTACTGTACAATTGGCCATAAATCATGATAAAGTGCGCACTGCGGTGTGTTGTCCATATTTGATACCAATTTAATTGCTTTATGAATTGCTTGTCATTGCAGAAAGCTGTCAGGGACCACACGAAAAACGTTTACTCAATCACCTGCTCTCCACCTACAATACACTCGAGCGACCCGTTGCAAATGAATCGGATCCACTGGAGGTCAAATTTGGACTGACGTTGCAGCAAATTATCGATGTGGTAAGTTTCGTGTACCAACAAAAAAAAACAAACTAACTACTGACCATTTTGGCCAAAAAGCCAATTAAAACCAATTGCAAAATAATAAGAAAGTTTCAATGCTGTATTGATGAGTTTTTATAGCTGCTGATAATATTGCCTTCAAGTCTAAACAATGACAACCCAAAAAAAAATATAAATTAAAAAAAAAAAAAAAAATATCAAACACGTTTACACATTTTGCCGTTTCAATATTAACGCTTGCGTTTTTTATAGGATGAAAAGAATCAGATTCTGACCACAAATGCGTGGTTAAATTTGGTAAGTGACATGTACCCGTCTTTAAATTGTCTAGCACTTGTTTTATGTGTGTCTTCTTTACATAAGGCTAGGGCTTTGTATTTATGATTTTCTATATACTACTTGTAGTACATACACAAGTGAAGAGCGTTTGCTATATTTTGTATAACTTACTAAGTAACACAAGCATTTTTTTTTTATGTACGTGAAAGTATCTTTTTGCTTTTTTATTATATTATTATTATTTGTATTTTGTGACTATTACTCTTGGGGAAGTGCGTGTTATTTTATTTATTTTACTGTGTGTGTTGTCTCGATGTGAATATTTATACTGCAATAAAAATGTGAAACATTTGCTGTTTAAACACCATTAAATGTATTTTATTTCTAGAGCAAAAACTGCTTAAATGCAAATTACAACAACAAATATACTTCTTAAAAGCAAATGCTAAAAATACATAAACTAAAGAAAATTCTAAAGAAATTATTTTACAAGATGAAATACGTTTTTGAATACTTTTTAATATAAATAAACTCTTACAAGCAGATTATTTAAAAGAGAGAGTTGGAAACGATGTCCTAAGCATTTATTCTCATGAACCCCTTCATATTATTATTACTTTCGTGATTTACGATAAGGTCACGAATTTTGTTAGTGCTAATTGACTATTGACTGAAAAAGTACCCTCTGACCGGGTCACGTTAAACACCGAGATGAACCCCTTCATATTATTCTTACTTTCGTGACTCACTATAAGGTCATGAATTCTGTTAGTGACAGTCAATTGACTATTGAGTGTAAATAAATGTTCCTATTCAAAAGAAAAGTAGAATGTCTCATTTATAATATTCTCAATTTCGTGACTCACGATAAGGTCACGAATTCTGTTAGTGACAGTCAATTGACTATTGAGTGTAAATAAATGTTCCTATTCAAAAAAAAAGTAGAATGTCTCATGAACCCCTTTATAATATTCTCACTTTCGTGACTCACGATAAGGTCACAAATTTTGTTAGTGCTCTCTGAACGGGTCGCGTTGAACACTGAGATGAACCCTTTTATATTATTCTTACTTTCGTGACTCACGATAAGGTCACGAATTCTCTTAGTGCTAAGTACGATGTCTCTGACCGGGTTACGTTGAAAAAGGAGTATTCTATAGTTTTACCCGAAAGTGTCCAGAAAGCAAAACAGTCTGATTCATAAGGAAGCACTTGAACATTTGGTAGATATTCCTTAAGCTTTTCAAGTAAAAGAACTTAGAAGTCACTTTTTAATTCTACAGCCTGTCTACAGATGTCTCTCTACTGGGGCCCATTCTTTCACTTTATGGCCGGATGAGAAGTTCGTTTACCCTACAGTGTGCGTAAGCCAAACCAATCAGTATCCCAAGAACATTTTTTATTTTCTAAATCTTACGTGTATAACGTTTAAGGGCTTATATCTTGATAGCTTTTCTCATTGTTTCTTACAGTTGTGTTCTGGTTCCCACAACTCAAAGGCTTCCTTTATGAAGAGACCCATCTCTATACCAAAAGATGGTTTGCCTTCTCATTGGCTGTATCTTCTATGTTGCCATTTATTTTATTGAAGCTTTGTTTGAAATACTCCATGGCCGTTTTATTTCGGGATTTTAGCAGCAATGAAATTTCTCTCCCGCAATGTCCAGAAAGCAAACAAGTCAGTGTTCTGAGGAACTTTTGACCGTTTAGAAGATTTTTATGAGCCTATTGAATTCATAAAAACTGAGGAGTCGGACTAAGCGTCTGAGGCCTATCGCACCATTCGCTCGTTGAAAGCGTCTTTAGAACTGAATGTCGTTGGGGAAGGACTTGAAACCCCTAAACGGTAGTGAAACCCCATTAAGAGAGTTCTAAGCAATATATTTTGCTAGCTTCTCCGCAAGTTCATTCTGGAGATTGTTGGTATGGCCAGAAACTTATTTGAGAAAGAGTGTATTTCTTTAAGCATCTAATTGTTTTTTCTCCTTACTGACTAGGGTAGTATACCCATATCAAGCTAATGCAGAAGGTACAGCTTCTTAGAGAAGCTCTTCCCATGCCAAGAGATGTATCTGCCAGCAAAAGGTTGTTTTCCCTTTTTATAGATTGTATTTCCTATTCAGCCCATTATTACTCTTAATGGCTCTGAAATTATGCTGGATAGCCATCATACTATATCTCTAACGTCCCTTTTCACAGCAAAAGAGAGAGAGTATCCTCCGCAGTTGATCGGCGTGATAAGCGCTGATCAAATAATCTCCGTCACCTTATCACCTTAGGAGAAGAGAGAAAGTATAGAAGACCGGCGCCTTTAGCACCCTCTCGATAACCAAAGATAGGAAGTATCCTAGGAAGTTTAATAAGTTAAATAATCTCCTAGTAATAATCTCCTTCCATAATAGAAAAGAGTGGTTGATCAGCGTCTTCAGCAGAGATTAAATAATCTTTGTTGTGTCTTTCCATAACAGCGAAAGAAAGTATCCTTTTTAAGCACTGATCAAACAATCTCTTTCCACCCTTTTCATAGGAGACGATGTATCCTTTGGAGTTGAACGGCGCCTTAAGAATTGATTAATTTCAATCTTTAGTGTACCTCTCCTAATCAGAGGACTTGATCGGTGTCTTTAGCACTTATTGAATAATCTTTGTCGTCCCGTTCCATGGCATCTATAACAGTATGGCCTCTATGTGATGAGCTGAGGAGTACCTCTCGAATTTCAAAAAATACAGCTTAAGAATTGTTTTAGACCAAAGATAATACAAATTGAACTTAAAGCCCTCACTTAAAGGGCATCATTTCGTTCTCCTGCTGCTCTAGAAAGCAAGATTACTTATAGTGCCGAACTTTCCCATACCGAGCTACTCTACACGGAATTTATGCATATTACGAATTTTTTCAAGCACACTGCTTTTTTGATCTACAGATAATAAATTTCTATAAGACGAATTTTCGATATAACGAACTAATGTTCAACTTCCAGTTGGACTCTTGATGTTTCAGAGTGTTTGGAACAGAGCAAATAGTCCTCCAAAACGACATAAGTAATAAACAGCAGAAATTTCTTTGTTGAAGCCCAGAAGATAATTTACTTAAAATTCTTAAATGTCTTATATGATTCCCTTGGTTATCTACCTAACTTGTTTGTGTCTTAATTATAGCTCAATGTTTGGAGTAACTTTACAGACATTCACTTGCAAAAGGAGTTATACAGACTCAAAATTCCATTTCCGAAACTGGCGTAGAATGTTACAAATCAACACTGATTTGCTTAGATACAAATGAAACATGACTTTCGCGCGCTCCCAACTCCATCAGTCACAACTCAGCTTATCAGTATTTCAAAAACGTATTTCAATATCTAAAATTATGATTTACACCCTTTTTATTTTGAGACTGGGCACAATGGGCGTGTTAAACCCAAACAAATTGCTTGAATAGCTCGTTATGCTTCGTGCCATATTCGTAACGCACTCCTAAATTGGCATAAATTGCCAGAGAATGCAAACCATAAACAAATAAATCAAAGCATAAAGGAAGAGAGCAAAAAAAAAAAGGCAGCACATAGAAAAGGACATAAATAAAATTTATGTACAGAAACCAAATTTTTATGCTTTGTTTGTGTACAGCACCTGAAATTGCACTTGCGTTCAGTGTTGGTCAGTGTCAGAGAATCGGTGAGCCGTAAAAACCCTTTTCAATAAAATTAATAGCATTTTGCCCTATTTTCTTTTTTGTTTTATTTTTGTTCAGCCCGTGCCCATAAGCGAGATTTATAGCCGGCGCGCACTTTTCAATTTAGCCGCCATTTTTTTTCCCCTCTTTTTTTGTGGTTATTTTTTGTTAAAAAACTAAAAAAAACATCAAAATAATTCTCAAAAAATATAAACGTTTAAATTACAACATAAACAATAAGCAAAAAAATACACAGCACTATGCTTTTTGCAGCAACAACAAACATTATGACAAACAATTTAATTAAGAAAAAATTATTAAGTTAAAAACACAATTTTTCATTTTGTTTTATATATATTGCATACTAATTGTATGTCAATGTGTCTAGGCATTTGTTATTGTATGTGTAGGTGTTGTATTTTTATTTTATGTATAACAAATGTTTTAACTTTTTATTTAAATGAAGTTTCACTTTAACAGTTAAAAATTGCTTATGAATTAAAATAAAAAAACGTAAAAAATAAAATTTTAGCATACCAAAAAAAAAAGCGCTTAACTTGGTAGAAATTGAGCAACTTTTTTACTGAAATATCTTTATTTTAATGTCAATACTATGCCAAAAAAAAAAAAATGCAGTGCAAATTGAAACCAAAGCTTTTAAAAAAAAATTACACATGGCTGCTATAAAATTTACATTTAAAAAATCAATGAACAGAACCATTATTTTGAATAGTCGCTGAAAGCGCTTCCTCTGGGCATTTTGTCCACTCAAAGCCATTGGGTAGGATTATATATTGCCAAATTACATCATATACAACTTAAAGCTGTCAAAAACTTTTAGTTGGATCTCAATAGCCATTCGTCATGGTAGCTGACAACTTTTTCTATTGAATTTCAAGCCAGAAAACTACTCTAATGTGCCAGATATATCTTTGAAAGAACTACATATCTGTTAAAAAATCTTTGAAGCGACTTATTTTGCCTGCATCCTAAAACGCACGAGGACCTATGCTCTACTAGGAGAGAAGGACGACAGTACTTAAATCGCACGATTAAAAAACTTTCACCAAAAATTATAGTAGAACAACACTGGTCACAGTGTCTGCTTGCTACACTTTGAAGCGAGTTTTTCTTTGCTTTGCAGTTATAAGCTGCATTGGATTATAATTCAGGGAACTCACTCACTATTTTTACTTTATAGTAGAACAACATTGTTTGCAGCATCTCCTTCTTTGCTTTGCAATCATCAAAATTATAGTAGAACAACACTGGTCACAGTGTCTGCTTGCTTCACTTTGAAGCAAATTTTTCTTTGCTTTGCAGTTATAAGCTGCATTAGATTCTAATTCAGGGAACTCACTCACTATTTTTTACTTTATAGTAGAACAACATTGTTTGCAGCATCTCCTTCTTATCTTTGCAATCATCTACTGTATTAGATTTTTACCATACTACATAATTACATTAGAACAGCAGTGCCTGTTTCCTTCAGTTTGAAGCGACTTTTCTAACCTTTGCAATCGACTGCTGTTTGAATACTTACTCTGGGAACTCACTCCGTTCATAACAAAAAAAAAATGAACTAGTCTGTTACGGGTTTCGCTTCCAAATTGTCACAAAACATTCATATTATCCCAACATATCCGTAATATAAAAATCTTGAAAACTTTTTGAAAACTTTTCAATCCCATTTTTCTTTTTGTTTTTCCAGACTGTTAACTCTTTTCAACTCTCAATTCTTTTGCTATTAAACTCCAAAATAAGGAAAACACAAAATAAAAAAAATTTTGAATTTTGAAAAAATCGTTGTTGGAAATATTTTTCACTTTTTCTGCTTTTATAGTGAATAGCGAAAATGCTCATAGAAACAAAATGAGATTGGAACATCACCACATAATGTGGAATGATGCGAAAATTTTCGAACGGCAAATTTATACGGAACATCTTGAGAAAGAATTTGTTGTGCTAGATTCTTTTGATATTGGTCCCTTAGATTTTATTGCCGGCGATGGAAAATAGAAAGAAAAAGTAAAGGCGAATTTATTACAAATACTATTAGCTATAGAGAAGTTTATAAGAAAAATTGTTTTCCCTCTATGTAGCAAAGGGAAGTACCTGCCAAGACTATGGCCTCACTCCAAATTTAAAAGTACCAAAATTGTAGACACATTTCTGTCTACTTTTATTCAATCTATTCTAATGCATAATCTTGATAACAATTTTTGGCTGTATTAACATATACGAGGTTTGTTTAAAAGTATCCGCGAATTTTGAATTTTCGTGAGCCACGAATTTTCGATTTTCTATCTTTTTGTGGCGTTATGTTGGTACTCATGACCCTCACTTATGTTGACAATTTCCGCCATTTTGAATGTTCAGTCAGTTTTTGACAGCTATTGTGCGTGGACGTGTTTTAGCTTGTCTTCGATTTTCGTAAGTCATTATAAATCTCATATTATAAAAGATACAATTAGGCCTAAGTGAAACCAGTAAAGTTTCCGATATTTCGATTTCATTCGATTAATATTTTTTATTCTGGGCCAGGAGTATCGCATAGGTTCATACTGCTCAATAATTTTCACAAATTTTTAACAAAAATTAATGCATAAGCTTTTCACTTTTCATCTTTGATAACTGGTTGTTTTTTAATAAATGAATATTGATGAAGAAAAATGGAATTATGCTGAAGAAATATAAAAAATATTTCCAATATCTGATTCGGTTAAATACTAATCCTATGCCGAATAGGAGAATTATAAATCAAGATATTATCAAAGCCTATTAGAATCCCAAAAGAAAAGCAATTTTTTTTTTTTTTTATTAGTTATTTAAGCCTTTTTCTTTGTAATTTGCAACCTCGTAGCCATTTGCACAAATCGTAAACGAAACCCAGAACAATATCTGCCTGTTCAAATGTTGATAATTGACTCATATGCAGTAAGTTTAAGAATTCCTTACTTTTATCTCAACGTTCTGTTTAAACTTTAATTTGGCATATGTAGATACTTAATTAAAATGTATTTCAGCAACTGATTAGCCTTGTCGTTTGCGCTAACTCCAAATCAAAATCCCATAATGACACATACAACTTGTTAAGCGCTTAATAAACCTAAATTAAAAAGGCTTGTTTAATTATGGATTCAATGAAATCCAATTAAAATTCATACTATTATTACCTCTTAATGTTACCCTCTACGATTTTGTTTATTCCCATTAAATCTGACCTATATTTGATTTGTTTTGCAACCTCTGTGTGTGCGTCTGTGCGTGTGTATGTGTGTGGTTCATTACTAATAATTTAAAATGTATCTATTACAGATTATGTTTGCAATACTATATTTTGCTGGGTACATGTCATAAAAGTTTTTGAACATCTGAATTAAAGCTAACAAAAAAATACAAAAAAAAAAAAAAAAAACCAAACTAATAAAAAGCAACCAAAACAAACAACAACAAAACGGCATGCATGTTGTTAAAAAAACAAACTTAAAAAAAAAAAAATACAATTGCATTTAAATAAAAATTAAAATCGGTGTTTTTCATTGTATCTAAATATTGTATATTGTATACACAAAAATTAAAAAAAGAAACCTAAACAGCAACTTACTAAAAACAATTAAAACTAGCAAAAAACAAAACAAAGAAAAAAAAAAAAAGAAACCTAAATATAAAAAAAAAACAGTTTGGCTTTAATGTGCGATTATATTATATATGTAATTATAAATAAATCCAAATTATATAATTTATTTTTTGAATAAATTATAAGGCAGAGCTTACAATAATAAATAATAATAAAATAATAATTTATGCACTTTTGGCATAGATTTTAAATTTAGCAAGCATTGCCTAAAAATTTAAAAATGGCATTAAATTAAACACTTTTAAATAATATTTTTAAAAAATAGGCAAGAACACTAGTTCACAAATTTATGGGTCATCGATTGAACCTTCTTAAAAAAAATACGTGTGGCACTCGGGGACTGCCGCGGTAAAGCTATTGCATAGCATTTTTATCAACTTATGCAATTATAATATTTATGCAATATTTTTTTTTTCTTTGATATTAATTCAAGTTACACTTTTTGAGCGTGGTGACCGATAAAAAAATCAATACATGTAGGTTATTCAGGAATTTTTATAATTGAAACTATAGGTTTATGGTAACTGAAATAAGAAACATAAATTTGAGACTTCATATCCTCTAAATATCTTGAAAATACCGCGTCAATGGTGGTCCCATATTTTGTTTTGGATTCTTGTGGATCATTATTCATTTTCAAATTCAATTTTTCCGAAAGAAAAGTTGTCAACCGCTCTGATTTTTTATTATCAAAGTTGATGTTGAAGTCGCCAGCCAAGATAAGTGGAAATTGATTACCATTTGTACCAAGTATTTTCGACCCTTCTTCAGTGTACTCCAGTAAAGTGCGATGAATAAAATGCTCTACCTCGTCTAATTTTGGATTTGGAGAAATGTAAACTGCTACCATGACTATGTGTAGGCCATTTCTAAGTTTGCATAAGCGCGCACAAATATCTCCAACAAATGAGCACCTAACATTAACATCGCTAACGTGTGCAATAATTATTTCAATATTCGGAGTCATAATATTAGTAACATTATTATTATTTTGGTAAATAGCTACCCCACCTTTTGGAACAGTATTTCGTTTGAATTGAAAAATTCAATTGAAATTAGGTATTTCAATCGGATTATCACGCGTCATGCAAGTTTCGGTAAGAAGTAACACATTTGTTTGTCTCGTAACTGAATCTTGTTAATCGTATTTTTGACTATTTAGACTTTGGCAATTGAAATGCCATTTCTATTACTAATGAAATCTAAGACACTTTGAGCTATCGTCTGAACACTATTTAAAGACAGTCTTTTGAATTCTTGCAACAAAGATGCAGTCGATGCAGCTTGCCTTCGATTATGATAAAACTTGAATGTAGAATTTTCGTTTTTTGTCGTGATATACAATTTTTCAATATTAGTCACCCGAGAGAGCGCAACATAAACGAGTTCCTGAGAATATGCTTTACTACACTCATATACTATTTCGTCAAAAGTTCCACCTTGCGACTTATGTATAGTTAGAGCAAGAGCTGAAGTTAATGAAAAATAAAGTCAAGGATCGCGATGAAATTTGGGCCACATGCTTACAACCTTGTCCGTTAAAGCCTCTACTTGAACACCCGCGCGCAATCACTTATGCACTCACACCCACACAACGCTACAGCGTTAACATTAAAAGCAACAACAAAAACAACTACAGCCAATACTTATAAAGCAGCAAAAATAACAACAACAAGAGCAAGCAAGTCAAAAAGCGTGAAACCAAAGCCAACGTCAACGCTAACGTCAACAGCGACGTCGACAGCATTGCCAACATTGTGCGCCGTTCTCTTTAGCTTGCCCACTGCGCTGCAAATATGCGTACAGTAGTGCTGGAGAAAGTTCGATCGAAGTTTAAAATATTTATATATCGATGTTGGCCAACAGAGATGTTTCTCCAGCACTAGTAAACACCCATTTGATGAGTGCAGAAGTGCTGGAGAAACATCTCTGTTGGCCAACATCTCTATATAGATATTTTGAACTTCGATACATCGATGCATCGATATAAAATCGATGTTTTCTCCAGCACTAGCGTACAGCGCTACGTGCTCGTGTGCGTGTGTGTGTGAGGGGAATTTCTTGATTCGGTCGCCGCGCTCAAAGCCCAAGAAAGAAGCTATGCAATAGCTTAAAAGTGTTTTTGGGGTCGAGAAACACGAAAACGGAAACCTTATTTTTTCTCAAGCACCGTTTTCGAGATACTATTATTGAAAAACATGTTTTTGGGAACTTATTTCAGTTTGTCGTCAATATCTCGTGAACAAAATTTTCTATCGACATAAAAGACGATTAGATCGAATCTTTAAAATCGGGTAAGAACTGTAGATGCTATCGAACCATGTATGGAAGTTCCAATGTTCATTTAATCACACTTTTGTTTGTACGGAAGTTCCAATATTCACTCAGTCACACTTTTGTATGAAAACAAATTTTTCACTCAAATTTTTTTTATTTGCGTTCAGTTACGTCTTCACGAATGTGTATGCAGCTGCAGTCGTGATTTTTCGTTCATGTTTCCATAATATCTACAGTTCCTATCCGATTTCGAAGATTTTAGACTCGAAATGTTCGTAAAAGAAATATCTTTCAGCTAAAAGCTTCAAAAATTTTCTCGTTAACAAAAAGCAAGTCGAAAATTTTTAATTTTGAAAATTGGTCAAAAATACGACGAAATTTACTTAATCTGTACATAATTATATAACACTGTAAAGAGCACATCAATACTTTTCGATCTAATCGTTCATGTCGATAAAATTTTTGTTAACGAGATATTGACAAATAACTGAAATAGTTGCCCAAAAACATGTTTTTCGAAAATATCTCGAAAACGGTGCTTAAAAAAAAACAAGTTCCCATTTTCTTGATTCGGGACCCAAAATTACACTAAAAATCACTTTTTTAAGAAGGTTAATTTTTCGTGTAAGCTAGTGTAATAATTCAATAGAATTCAAAAATTGCTTATAACATTTTTTTTTTGTTGTTCCGTATTAACCCATTAATGTCCGCTACCAATTCCCGTTCATATTCCCGGAAATATTTAGAGCCCAATGAAAAAGATGTATATTAATTCCAGAATTTTTCTTCATAGAGCTTAAAAGTTTTTGGCGGTATGTAGACTTTATTGGGGTTTCAAAACCCGAAAAAACAGTCCGAAAATTTTAAATGTTCGAAATTTTCTTAATACAAAATTTTTTTGAAATTATGTGTCTTTACTTGTTTGCAAATCTGCGACAGGAGGATTTCAACAGCATTTTTAATGCAAAAAATAAATTTGTTAAATCGAAAAATAGTTCAAAAATTTTGAAAGATAGAAATTTTCGAAAAAAATTTTTTTTTACTTGTTTGCAAATCTCCTATAGGACGATTTCGGCTGCATTTTTAATAAACATATAAATTTCCAACCTTAGTAATACTAACTATACCATCTTTTAAAATCGGACAATATAGGCCAAATTCATTTTGAAACCACGTGCTTGGTGCACCTAATTTCACTTTAACGAAAGTTTGGTTTTTTGTTTTAAACCACGACCTACTTTTTTGCCGGGATAATCAAAACGATTTGGCAAATTTTAAACTGAAATCATTTTTAAAATATTCTTTGATATTCTTAGATACTGTTTATGCCATTTTCAAGTCCGATTTTTATTAATATTTATTTATAATTATTTTATTTTTCTGCGCCTAAAAAATTCAGCCCAACCCACATCAAATATTGTCATATCGATCAACCCATAGGTACGACAGGGTTGATTGTTAAAAAATTTCACTAATTATGAAAATATCAAAATCGTGATGAATTTCAATAAATGCTATTGCTTCAGCTTAAGCGTTATTGGGCAAATTTATTTAAAACACAGTATTACAAATTACTACAAATATTTTTATAAAAATAAAATCTGAACGATATAAAGAAATATAAAGGCGCAGATCTACGGCAACAATGTAAGTGAAATTTGGGAATTTATTGAAAATAGTAAGGGATATTCGTAGTTGTCGGCAAAAATAAAGTGGAATTGGAAGCACTCAAAAGCGAAAAATTTATTCGTTTTCGTTTACCGGATCACGGCCGTATATGTAACTCGAATTAAATTCTGAATACGAGATCAATGTGGATAGCTTTGAATTTTGGTTTTAAAGACGATATTTTTCCAATATCTATTAATTTCGGTTTAGTACTAAATTGCCAAACTTAGCCTTTATAAAAAAAAAGCATTACGATCTAGATATACATATATTTTCAATCGATCGATCCTATGGCGATGATAATATAAAATAAACTTGGTACAGCGCTTGGGTCATCCACAAAACTTTACAACGCCAAATTTGTTTGCGATATCTGCATAAGTAAAAAAATTTTGGCCTGCAAATTTTCTGTATTTTAAAGGTGTTGCATAATTCCCCAATGGCATATCTAATAAAAATAATAAAAAATAAATCAAATTTTCCATGACTTAAGGAATGTTATTCAAAAGTTTGGTTGCTCTAGCTCTTACCATGTCTGAGTTCTATGCGTTCATACCGACGGATAGATGGTCATGGATAGATCGACTTCTTTGGTCACCCAAATGATGCTGTTTTCGCGAAAAAAATTTTGATTGCAATGAAATCAATGTAGGGGCGTTATTTGTAAAATTTTAGAATTTTCTGACACCTGGGAAGGGCTTGGCATCATGTCGCGTATACGCAACGCTGGAGCATTGCTTGACAATTGGAATAGTCTCGGAAGAGTAAAGCATAATTAAAGAATTTTATCATTCATGATGATTTATTTAGGAAGGAGTATATCCTATTTTTAAGTCGAAAAGACAAAGAATTCGCATTTAGTAAATTTTATTTAAAATGTCAAAATCAGTGTCCACAGTCGTCAGTGTGTGTATCATGTGTTAGGTTGGAATGAAAAGGAATATAGAATATACCTTTTAAAAAAAAAAATTTTTGCCAATAATCACAAGTCATATAGAATTTTTCAGCTGACGTCTGCCTGGACGCAACAGAGGAAAAAAAAGGGGAAAGAAATTTGGGGGTCTCCTACGTCTCCTAACCTTTAAAACTTAAGGTATAGTCTACAAAAACTAAAAATTATTTCCCTATCATATTTAAATCAATTCCACCCAGTTTCAAATAATTACACATTTTTAATAAGTTTCTATGTATAACATAAACTATACATGCACCGCATTGTTATCCATTGAGGTTTTGCGATTTATGGACTTCAATAAGGCATTGATAAACTTTTGATTTCCATTTGAATAAATTATTTAGTACTGCTGGAATTATGCATTTTGAGCCATGACATTTTTCACGGCATACCCTTAAAAAAAAGGCTATATAGATTTTTCATAGTACCAGTCCCCACAAAGGCCACATTGTCAATTAGGCTAATTAGTTTGTTAATAATTAATACGGCTCACATGTGTGGATGATGTTAGTCCGTTTCTATGACATGTTTTTGTAGATGAGTACAAAAAACTACAAAAACAATAACAACTAAAATGGCAATTACATGCAACTAAAACAACAACAACAACAACAACACCGAGAAAAAGAAATGATGAGAATGACGTGCTCGGGCTGCCCAGAATTTTTTATGCCGCCTGTTGATGGTCCTTTTAGCACTGATGATGGGCGCTACGAGCACTAAGGATGTCAGCTATATGTGGAAACTGCAGCCCAAAGTGTCATTGACAAAATCACCAGAAGTACGTGTGGCATCTTTTGGTAAGCACACCAAGTATTTTGCTTGCCTCCAGTCGACAGTCACGTGGACAGCTTGTTAGGCGTTGTTGCAACATAAAAGTGCACATTGTGAATGGTGTGCGGTTAGTGGAGGTGCCAGTGGTGTATTCCAGAATGAAAGTGCTATCAAGGTTAGAACTAAAGTCATTAGCATTTTTCGGCTAACATCAAGTATGGCATTGGGTATTGGCTGCTTGGAGTCTCGGTGTCATAATGACTTGCAACAAAGTCACGCAAATGACTTTGGTCTTGGAAATGTGTCAAAAAGCTAGGGGGGCTAAAGGCGGTTCAAATGAACAAAGAGGTTTCAAGTGTGACAAGCACTTGAGGTTGTTTTAGCTGCTAATAGCTGCTTGTTAGAATTTGGCTTAAGTCAAAAGGTTATCCCAAAACTGAGGCTACATGGAGACCTAAACACAAAAGCAGCGGGTGGTAAGTGTTGGGAACTGGCAAACAGCTAGTGTTGAAATCTGACAGCTGACAAATACATTAAAGGTTTTGAATAGGCTGGAATTTCTTGAAATTTAAAGTGTTTGGACTTAAAGTTGTACAAATTGGTAAAAATGTGTGATTTCAGTATATGTACTGAACTGTCCTTGTAGTATGTGCAGCCAATAATATTTAAGTGTTTCATGGTCTTAAAGGCTTATTGTAAGGAGTAAGCTGCAAACATTTTGCATAAGATGCAAAAGGTTTTTTTTGGAAGTAAAAGTTAAATCTACTTTTCTTAAGCTTCTAATCTGCAATAAAAATTTTAAAATTTGCACTACATAAATGCAATTTTTATTTAAAATGCTCCTTTATGAGAGACATTAAAATAAATAGTCGATTTTCATTTAAACTTTCTAAGCGATGACGAATTACAACTAAAAACAGCTACAAATTGTTCTCTAATGCAACTAGATACAAAGTACTTTTCTAAATTTTTCTCTTCTGGTAATAAAATCAAAGCGTGCAAGCAACTTAAATATCATCCAAGCTGCTGGCTCCACCTGCTGACTATTTCAACAAACATGTTCACAATTTGCATATTTTTTAATGTCAACACGTTTTCAAAGCATATTAACAAGTTTTTCCCCTGCTCCATTAGAGTATATTGTGTACTAAAATATTGTTTCTATCTGGTCATAAAAAAAAATAAATTATTTTGTCATATAGCAAAGCTAACAATTTGCTAATACATATGGCTCACATGGAAGCCAGCATGAGCCAAAACTTTGTCCTTGAATAAAAACGCATTTTCTGCGATATATGTACAATATATATATATTTATATGACATACGTATTTCGAGAGCAGCAACAATAACTTGGCTTAAACATTTATCATAAAAGTCAAGAACGTCTTGTGCATTCAGTTTTCAGTTGTGTGTTTTATATTTACTGGAACTACATCCTGAAACGACAGCGGCAATTGTTGCCTCATTAGAAACTCATTTAAAAACAATTTGGCACGTTAATGTAAAATAAATCTATAAGCTTATGTTGCCCAATACTGGAAGCAACAACTTGATCGTAGTCATAGTCAATACCCCATGACCCATGTTCCATAACTCATGCGCCAACATTTGTATGTTAGCTCCGTAAATAAGACTTATAAAGCACTGTATGTAGATGCGTACATTTGGTAAATGTGCTGACAACTTTTCAACTACGGCAATATGTAATGACAACCTTGTAGGACTTTGGTGAACATTAAATGCTGAATAGAAACTTTTTCAGTGTTGACAAATTACTTCGGTAGCAGCGTCTAGGTCGGGAACTCTGTTGAGAAAATGCATATTTATTAAGAAAAATTTGAGTTATGACAAATACAACAAATTCCTTGAACCATGTGCGAAACAGCTAACCTGTATTTGCTCAGCACTAATTAATAAAAACGTTTTTGACATCATCGTCTTGCCAAAATAATTCTATTAACAAATTACAAGAGACCTTGCTCCAATTTGTTGTTAATCTTGACTAAGTATTTGTTTTGTCTGAAAATGACCTATCCAAACAAACAGCAACAAAAGTAAACAAGTTAATCTTACTTTACAAAGCTGAGCACTTTTAGAGGTTATTTGGATTTTACTAAAACGTTTAATTAAAGAAGGCGTTTGTTAACATTCTAAATACAAAAAATTTTTTTTATTTATGTCCATCTTATATAAGCATAGTTTATAGCAACTCATAATTTGATGGCTGTTAGTTAATGAGAATAAAAACTGCGCTATAATCACTTGTGAATTACAAGCTAAAATATTTTAAAAGCAAGTGTAGCTAATTAAATACAAATTTTAAAATAATATCACTGGAACAAATGTTGCTTTTTAATTCTAATTAATTTAAAACTTAAAAATGCGTCCTTACGCAATGACAGAAAATTTAAAGAATATACAAAGTCATTTTTCATTTCACTTAAAAAACAGCTTTTTGGAACGCAAAAGCTCAACGTTGCTTGTAGAATGAAATATTTGAAAAAATCGTCACCTAACAAAATGAGGTGTCAAAAAAAATGTTTGGTTTTTATTTTTATCATCGTGTACGAACGCATTTTTAAGTTTTTAATTAAAAATAAATTTATGGTAAAGGATGACAGAAAATCTTAAAGCTGCATGCTTTCAAAATACTTCACACAACTTTCCAAAACGCCTTCTGACCCATTATGGCTGATAGTAAAAATCAAAAAAAAAAACGGAAAGGAACTTTTTTATATTGGTGCTAAGTTTAAACAGATGTTTCTTTTATAAAAAACAAAAACAAATTTAATCAAAGTACTTTCCCTAGCTAGCTACAGATTTTTCCCATCTTTCGGGCAATTTGTGGACACCATACCAAAAAAATTCCTTCTCTTTTGAGGCAAACCACTCATCAAGCCATTTTCGGACATCTTCGTAAGAATCGTAGTGCTGTTCAGCGAGGGCTTGGCCCAACGACGAAAACAGTTGATAGTCGGAAGGGGCTAGGTCTGGTGCGGAGAAAAAGCTTAATTTGTTCTGTAGTTGGGGTATCATCATATAGATATCAGAACAACATTGATCTTAAAAAATTTCTGCAATACTGGAACTTTTTCTGGAAGATTTCAATTGTGAATAATCGTCTGCGAAAGTGGTGCTGGTGATCATCGAAGTTGACCAATCAGCTTGATGTTTTCGATATTTTTTAAGTTCCATGCTCGATGTTTCGTTACATGCAGAGCACTGCGGCCTTGCACATGGGTTATGAGATAAAAATAGCATTTTTAATTGATATCGAATAAAATTATTATAATTTAGACGAGTGCTGGAGAAAACATCGCTATCGAATTTAAATTGTCTCTATATCGATGTTGGCTAACAGAGATCATTTTCCATAGATATTAGAACACCCATTTGATGAGTGCAGTAGTGCTGAAAAATTTTCTTTGGCCAACACTGGATATATAGAGATTTTAAATTTCATGGATGTTTTTCAATTGCCTGGAATAATAGGGCTTTTGCTTCGAATTCAGCTGCTCCAAAATCCATAAGCGTTGCCTCTTTACTGATAATTTTTTAACCCTTTTTTTCTGTGAGTTAAAAAAAAGATGTTTCGTTACAGCCAGAATTGCATGTATCATAATCTTTAAGCATGGGTTATGAGATAAACCCTTCAAAATCGTCATTAAATAAAATCATTAATTTTTTGATTCAAGCGAACTGCGATTATCGCTCAATAGATTGCCACCCTTGTTTTAAAAAGTATTACCTTTCAGTACTTCAACGGGCATTCAGCTTGACCCAAAGTTTTCGACATTAAAATGTTTTAGGTGTCAAAAGTCCCCCTACTATTTCATCATGCTTAAAAAAGCGTAAGTTTATGCCGTTGATTGCCCATATTTTTTCCGTATGAGCTTTGGTCGAGTAATCGAAAACAAAATAAAAGTTTGATTGATCGGAAAAAATAAAAATATCGATGCATCGATATAACATCAATGTTACTTTAAACTAAAATTATAGGAATCCTTAAATTCATTTTGAAGTTTCAGCAAACTTTCTTTGGTATGCAGTTTTAACTTTTTTTAAATAGATAATCAGCTCATTTTAAGACACTTTTTTGATAGTTAAGCGAACCACAGCTTTTGGGGGGGAATCACTCAACTATATGTGCCAGTCCTTGGATAATTTTTATAATGAAGTTATTGCGACACACAACTATTATTAAAAAAATATAAATTATTTGTTTAGGTTTTATTTTTTTATAGTAAATGAAAAAAAGTTTTTCAAAATGTTAGCTAACAAATACCACAAGAAAATGTTGTTGTATACAAAAAAAAAAAACAACAAATAGTGCAAAAAATAGCATATTACATTAATAGATACACACTGTCTTGTTTTGAAGCAATTAAGTTGCGGTTCTAGTACCTACGCATTTTTGCTGCATACTGACCTATAGCCAAAAATAAAAGAGTAACTATCTAAATGCGCCGATATGGCCAAACAAAATTGGGTATGAGTTTATTATACTTCCCGAACATTATCAACTCTCCACCAGGCTTGCTTTTGCGCAGAGTTGTATCCCCTATCCACTATACACCATATAGTTCAGCTTGAAAATAAATTTAAAAATACTGCAATCACAACTTTAAAATAGAAAACTTTGGAATGCACAAACAGCATTTTTTTATAAAATGGAACAAAGCATAGAGTAGAATTTCAACACTAGCTGAAAAAGATAAAAGGTACAGAGTTTTTGTTTGTTATTATGTCTCATAGCCCCAAACACAACCACCTCGCCTAATTTGTGCTGTCAGTTCTGACTGGGTAGGTCCCAGAATTTAGGGGTACATACGAACATACCCCATGTTCGTTTTGTATCGTAACCATGCGATTAAGCTGCTGCGACAGAGACTTTGACTGAGCTGTTGCAAAAGTGTGAGCATTTAATGCAAATGTCATTTGTGGCAAATGATGCTTTAAAGTTTTATACATAACGTCTCTGGGGCAAATGTCATTAGTATGCGTCAACGACATTGCACAGAGATGTTGCTCATTTGACGTTTAGATGGTTGAATGTTGCAAAAGATGAAGTTGCTGCCAGTACCAGGCGCAGTCGCAGTCGCAGTCAGCGTCACAGTCGCCGTTGACGTCGCAGTTAAAGCTTAAAACTTATGCTTGACAAAAACTGTTTGTGGCAGACAACTGACAGTTGTCGCATGTGCAACAGCAACGCGTGCCCCATCAACTTCACCCCTACTAATTTCCCTGCCAGCTTTTGTGGAGAAAGTGAAAGTGCTGCCAAGGCGGAAAGCGGAAGCGCGAAGAGAAACAGCGACAACAGGCTATCCAGAATGGCGTGTCATAAACATAAAATTTGCACAAAACCGCCATTTTTATAAGGTGTCAACGGCAGCAAATATCATGCAATCGCACATATACACACGCACATACACGCACACTCCAACACACACTTACGCGTATTTATATAGACGTTATGGCATTTGACGTTGAAAGGTTGCCTGCCCCATTGCCGTTTGGGCTTGTGGCGCCACACAGGTAGTCCTTGCATATTAGCTTAACCAAAACGTTAAGTGCCAATGTAGTATGTGCTGTTAGGGGTCCTGCAAAGCTGATGATGTTTCCTGTTTGGCATATGCTCTGCATATCATTATCGAAAGAAACTGCCTCAGCGACGTGCAACCGCAGGCACAGTCAGCATATGCACGAGGATAGGCTGAAAAGTATTTGGTATTTGCAAAGAAGGGATTACTTGATTCGAGAAACCATTTTAGGTATCTACTTAGTCTGCGGCACTGAAATTTTTTTTTATTCCTACTGAAAAATGAAGTTGATAGTATCCTTTAAAAGACATTTTTTATCATTTATTTATGTCTTCCAACAAGTGTGACTCTCAGAAATCTTCAAAAAAGCTGTATTTTCGCCGATGATGATATCATCTCCATCATCTAGATACTTAATTTGCCTGCACTCGAATTTCTTATGCAAAAAAAGAGTTACGCCTTAAAGATGATTATATATAATATAATTTCTATCATCTTAATGCTTAAAATATACATTCTTCTAGCAGATGTTCATATCATCTCTTTAAAACTTAATTAATATATTGTTATGCCTACAGAAAAGAATGATTTTTTTCTATCACTATAAAGCTTTTATTTTTATAGATGAAATTATATGTAACATCTAAACACAATTCAGTGGTACTCAAACTATTTCATGCTTTCCGAAAATTATAGTTTGTCAGATTCCTTAAAATAAGCGTTCTTTTTTACATTTGATGGGAACATCTATTTCATGGGCAGTTAATTACTGATTTTTTTATATGCCTATAGTACTAAAGGGCTTTTTTCAAAGATGATGATATCAACTCTATCATCTTTATATCATTTAGCTCTACCCATTCTTTTTACGCTTTCCGAAAAGTGTGATTTCTCAGGATTCTTCAAATAGGCATTCTGTTCACAGATGATCATATCATCTTTTTTCAGCACCATTTCTTTAATGTCTGAAACAGTTGGTAATCTCACCAAAAATCAGTTCTCGCAGTTTTGCCATGACGACTAAGAACTTACACTGTGTTGTCTGGTGCAAAAAAATTCATTTCTTATTGCTTTAAATCAGCAAAAAGTTAGTCCAATGAAAAAAAATTTTTTCCGGTTATCTTCCCAAAATGAAGAATGGACTGTAGCTTGGTCTTGGATTTCTTACTAACTTGATTTCTTAGTTCGGCTAATGACATATCAGCCCGCCCTCGCATATCTGTTTTTGGTATCCCTGCCCTGCATGCCCTATATGTGTCTTTTAATGGCTCAAGTCGTTACTGCAGCTGGAGCTACGCCTGACTTGGGCGTCTTTTTTTGGCAGTAACCATTTTTTTTTTTTTTTTTTTTTTTGTGTGTTTACTCTACCAAGTTATTAATGACAGTCACTTCAAGCTTTCATATGCAGATGACACTGTTGGCTCTGTGGCATTGGTTGTGGCTGCCCGGCATCATCTGCATTACAAACGAAATACGGCGGAAAAAAAACCACAGGGCTCTGGACACCTTGAACTACATATTAAATTACTATCATGCAGTGAACTGTCTGTCGGATTATTTGTCAAGGAGGGGGAGCGCAACGAGTTACAATGCGCCTGCATGAAATATATTTAATTAAAATTTGTATAAAGATAAATGGGTTTTGATACCTAGTCGAAAAGTTTTTATTGCATACAAAAGATAAAAGTACAAAATAGAAATAATAAAAAATGGATAAATTAAATGAAAATGCAAAATAAATTGGCCAAAGATGGTTTGGGCAGTGCTATGGCCAAAAGCTTAGCATATGCTTCAATGACAAGACACAAGGCCTCAACCAGCAGCAAATGCTGGCGTAGATTGAAGAAAGGATTTAAATCAAGCCACTTTTGACTGACACAATGGCTGTTGTAAGTTTTTGGCCAGCAGCTTTTGGACGTGTAGCTGTTTCATTGTGCCAACAAAAGTTTTGATAGCTTTTCATTTTGGGTTGCGCCTTTTTTTATTTATTTTTTTTTTATTTTGGTAAGCCTTTGTACAAATTTTGTGATGCCGGCCAATCTAGTTACTTATAAGTTAAGATTAGGTTAGGTTAGGTTACTGAAGATGTCCTTTTTTAAAAAGGGTAATTGCAGGGTATGCAAAGTGAAAAGAATGAAGGTATATCCTTTTTTAATATATGCTTGTTGTATTTGCATTTTTAACTTTTGATATATTAGACGGTATTTAAAAACTTAGCACCCCGTTGCGCCTTTTTGCACCGAAAAAAATATTGTGTATTAAACTAAAATAACCCAACAAGCCGTAAAAAAACAGAAATAATTTAAATAATAATAAAATTCTATTAAAAGATAAGTTAACTTTTTTAATTTACGGTGTAACATTACTTACGTTACGTTACGCAACTAATTTTTGTGAAAAAAGTTACTTTAAAAAGTTAGCTAATATACAATAATAATAAAACGATATGTAACATAGTTATGCAATGTTACGTTGTTAACGTTATGCCACGTAAGTCTGAAATGTTATAAATAACATTACGTTACGTTGTCATGATGTAATTATGCTTTACATACCAGGGTGTTACCGGTGTCTTATTACGTTATGTTACATAGTTACGTTATTTTACGATGTAACGTTGTGCTACAAAGTAACTTTTTGCAACGTTGCGCTACGTAGTTATGTTATATAGCTTAGTTATTTGATTCAACGAGTAACGTTATGCTATGCAGTGATGTTATGTTACGTTATTATATTAAACTAAAATATGTTAGGTCGTGATTTTATGTAATGCTTAGTTACGTTTTGTTATTTTCGCACCTTTAGATAGCAATGCATTACGTACGGTGTTGCGGTGTCTTCTTGCGTTAAGTTGCATAGCTACATTATTTTACACCGTAACATTATGCTGCGAAGTAACGTTATGCTACGTGGTGCCGTTATTTGACGTAGTCTCGATTATGACACGTAGTAAAGTTACGAAATGTATTAATGTTACGTATTGACTTATTTCAACGATCAACGTGATGCTACGTAGTAAAGTTAAGCTACGTAGTCACTACACGTGACTTAATGCAACGTAAGATTGTTATGTTATTCTTTTTTGCTTTAATTGTCTGTCAAAAGAAAGAGATAGAAAGTGAAATTTTATATTTGTCCTTGTTTGTCTTACAAAGCCATGAGCATTCGCTTCCTTTTCATGCCTGAATTCAGGACTGAATTTTTGTGTCTGCTGCGAGTAACATATGTTGCGTAACAACATTATGTTAGGTAATTAAAACGCGTCTATGTTTTGTTGCCCAGTTACATTATGTTACTTAGTAACGTTTTGCACCGTAACATAGCGATGCGTTACTTACCAGGTTGTTACTATGTGGTATGTTAAGTTAAAAAGCTACTTTTTTTACATAGTTATGCAACAAAGTTACGTTATGCTTTGTGGTAGTGTAATGTGACGTAATCTCTTTATGGTAAGGCGTATTGTTGTCTAACGTTAATTAGTAACATTATGCTGCGTAGTTACACAATGTCACATTAAATTGATTAGCATCTGTAACAATGCTGTATCCAACTACGTAAAACAACGTAACTATAAATTGAACCGTAGATTAACTCACCGTAACACATGTAAGGTGACCTAACTACGTTACACAGAATTCTTAAAAACAACCATTAAAGAAAATAACGTAAAACTGATTTTGTTTTTAAATAATGCAGTGCCGTGATATTCCGTAACCAAATAATTCTACTTCTATTTAAAATTTGAATACTAACTTACAAATATATTCAAATTTCCAAGCACATTAAAGCCAGACTGTTCAGAGCAACAAAAAAGCGATTAAAAAAAAATCGCCATAAATACAGACTCTTAATAAAAAACTAAAAGCAAAAAAAAATCTCTTATAAACTCATAAAACAAATATATAAAAAAAACTTTCTATTATCATGCTCTGCTCTTTTTTAACTTTAATTAACTTCATTTTTTTATAACTTACTTTTGCTTTTATTTATTTTGCTTTAAAACTTTTGTTTGAAAAAAAAAACATTTTTTGTATTAAAAATGCGTTTGTAGGACGAGAAAAATCAACTACTTATAACGAATCTTTGGCTTTCGTTGGTAAGTTTCAACTTAAACTCAAAACTCATAAAATCATCTAAAAAAAAAAAAAAAACAAAAAAACAAAAACCCTAAAACTAAACTATATCTTAGTGACTTAAATAATACTTATGCTTAAATATCATATCATAAATAAATTTTGTATTAAAATTTGTTAGTTATGCATAGCTAGTTGCTGATATCTATTATCATCTAGTTAGTTGGTGGTACAGCAATGCATAGCTTTCAAAATGCCTGCCCGCTCATAATTTAAACACACACGACTGCCTCTATTGTTATTGCATTTTTCTGGTATTTTTGAAGCATTATCATTATCGCATTTTAAGTCTAAATGTCTTGCAGAGTTCAACTGTGATTATAAAATACTAGAAACTGTCATACTTTTTCTACATAAATGTCAGCCACTTTTCTTTGTATATTCTAATATCTGATTCCGTACTATTTGTGACTGAAATAATTGGAAAGTATTATTGTTTTTTCTTCCAATCAAAGTACTCTTAAAAGCTATATGGCTCAGTTTTCATAACAAAAAATTTTAGTGCAATAAATCGGTTTAGGATAATAGTCTAAACGTATGGTTTTATGAACAATTAGCGCAAAAATAAAAATAAAATACTAAATTTAATACCAACAAAATTTAAGCATACTTTTTAAGCAGTGTGACATTTTAGGGCATGGCTCAGCGGCTCAGCGTTCTATAGGAAAAATTTTAGTATGAAAAATCTTTTTAGCTCAATAGGCGTTGTAACAATGTATGCAAATAAAAAATTAATAGATTTAATACCAAAAAATATATGACATTTTTTTAGGCAATGTGCCATTTTGTTGTATGGTTCGTTTGGCCAAAAAATACTAAGCTCGTAGTGTATTTTACATGAATCAGAAATCAGCTGTTAACTTCGTAAAACAAAGTGAATAAATGCTCGCTGGCATTTTATGTCACAGCCCAAATATTTCTAGATTTGCTTTTCTTAAATAATCGTTCTAAGCCAATTTTTAATTATAATTTAAGTCTCGAAAACACAAATTCTATGATTCATCGAAAAAATTCTTTTCTATGCTGTCGCTGCAGGGCGAATGGCAAAAACGACTCAATGATGACGCTAGCTCAGTGCTATGAAACAAAACAGTATTCGATTGAATGTTGACGCTAGCTCAGTGCTATGAAACAAAACAGTATTCGATTGAATGATGACGTTAGCTCAGTGCTATGAAACAAAACAATGTTCGATCGAACTAAAAAAGTTTTTAGATCTGGGCCAATATAACTCTATAGAGCTTTTAAAAGTTATGTACCTGGCATTGAGGACACTCATTGATTAGCAGAACAAACTATATTTTTTTAAGGTTCAATAAATTGATCCGATTAGCCTCAGATTGGTATTTTTTGGCTCTAGGATATCTAGACTTGGAGTTATGGCTATTTAAATTTCAAAAAATTGAATTTTGTCAGAATAGCTTAATATTTGTAATTAATACATCTCTTGAGCAATAGATTTTTGGAGAGCTGAAAGCCCTCAAAAATACCTTTTTCGTATACCAGTGTATTGGATCAAATTATTTAAAATTAAGCAAGTTTCCAAATTTTCTTAATGTCACATCAATTCAATTGAACCAGGCACTAAAAACAGCTTACTATCAAAATTTATGCTACTAAAAAGTTTAAAAAATACTAAATAAAAAATACCATACATATAGCGAGTGCTAAACTTTAACGTATTCCCAACTATCAAAATTTAAATTAAAGCTGTTTTATTCTAAAGGCCCATACGCAGCCAAATGGTGGGCTTTTTTTTTTTTTTATATAAAGTTTTGACATTTTGTGCGGAATTTTTGCATGCTGCGTATGGGCCTTAAACAAAGATTTACAAATTTTCATTTGTTAGTTATAAGTGTATGGCCTAGTTCGTGTGTGTTAAATTATTTAAAACTAATCATTAAAATACAATTAAATAATAAATAAAATTTTTTAAATAATTGCGCTTTATTAAATACCATATGTACACATATACACAACCATAACCATATACATAAACAACTAACTAAAAAGCTGTTGACTATTTAAAAAAACTTCTTCGTTTCTATGATTATAAACTATTCTATGCTATATTAATTTTTAAACATATTTTTTAGTAGCAATAAACTTTTGCGCAATTACAAATAGTTTTCAAAACTTAACTAATTAAAATTTTATTTGGTTTTATTCAGTTTTAGCAATTTATCAAAAAAAAAAAAAAACGATATATATTTATAATTAGTTTGTTTGTTTGTTATTTTCTTTTTATCTTTTACTCAACTTTTTCTAAGAGCAACTAAAAACCCAACACATAAAAACAAATTCAAACAAACAATATTAAAAAAAAAAAAACAGAAAAAAGTTGACAACATTTACAAGTACAAAAAACCACAACACAAGCTTGCATGACATACAATTTACAATCGCATCGTGTAGTGTGCCCATCTTCATTTAGTATGCATGACTTCGTAGCCTATGCTTTTCTGGTATTTTTTTAAAAAAGGCAGTAAGCCCTGTTTGTATGCGTATGTCTTTAAAAGTATCTACATGGTTTATAGCTGCAAAGTATATAAACCTACAATATGCATATCATGCAACGGAAATTCATGGGCAAAATTGTCAACAATATACATATGTACATGCATTTTTTTTTCTCTCATGTTGACTTTTTACATATGGTATACACACACATACTGACATATATCCGGTTAGGCTTGTTACACTTGTCAAGCGCTGTCAATTTATGAAATTAATTAAATTATTTATTTAACACGTAACACTGGTTATTAAATATGAGTGGCCAGCAGAGCTATTGGTTGGATACGTTACCAGGCTTAAGCCAAGGCAATTTGTAATTTTAAATTTATTTTTATTTTTTTGTTACTTTAACATCAAAACGATCTGTAACTGTCCATTTGCCACTCCCTCCACTGCAACATGATTGATGGCTTATGCACCATTTATAAACTGACAGCTTGAAATGTGGTCAAATGTGGCCCATTAACGAATGTAATTTAAATTTGTTAGTGAAGGACATACGGAACGCCCCATTTAGCATAGGTACATAAATCGTTGGCATTGATATGTTGCTGAATTGACAGACAGTATGCTGGTTTAGTGCAAGTACATTCGATTACGACGGGCACACTGGCCGCATTTTGACAGAAATATAAAAAATGCGGGAAATGGACTTTTTGATGAAATAGCATACAAGTGCGAGGTAATGAACTTAATGCAGCTTTCAGTGAATTTTAGAGTTATTTTTGTTGAAATTGAACTGGTAGCAAATTCCGAACTAGTACGTCTCTTTCACTACTAAAACTGAAACATCATAGTATAACGAGAAAATTTTCAATTAAATTTTTTTCAGCTTATTGCGAGACTTTTTTTTGCAGAAATGGAAAAAAGCAAGACTTCTTTATAATATTTGTAATAATATTTGTAAAAAATAATTTAATAATAAAGACTAGATTGATTTTAGCTTTTTTGGACAATGTCTAATCTTTCAAAGCCTTCTTAGTAATATATTTCTGCTGATTAGGAAAAAATAATTTAAAGAATGAGATCTAGATTTGATCTTTGATTTGATTTGACTTACTTATTTGAAGGATTTTCAATTCCTTACAGTTACGATTATGTTAGAATATATCTGTAGAAACATAAAATATCATAATTTTTCCAAGCTTATTGTGCACTACAGTTCTGCCCTAATTCCTCGGGCAAAATTCGGTTTCTGAAAGATAAGTAACTAAATCGGCTGCTTAACTGCTTTCTAACCGAAATGGAAGTCGTTTTTCAGAAAAAACGTTGACTAGTAAGCTACTCTACAAAAAGTCACTTTTGCATTCGAACTAGTTGCTTTTGTACTAGTTTAGCACTATTGCAGACTGTTGACTTACTTTTAAACTTTTTCTTCCAGCTGTTTATAGATTAAAAAATTTGTTTGAACTGGTCCATTAAGATGAGTTTAGTAAGTAGTCCATTTAAACTAGTTTTTTAACTAGTATAAACAAACAGTTTTTTTTAAGAGTAGCCAAAGCTAAAGGCCAAACGTTCAATTTGAAGTTTAAAATACTAGTTGCTTTCTAATTTTGATACAAGTTTGTTCAAAAACTAGCTCACATGATTACAATTGAGCTGGTCTATTAGAACTAGTTTATCAACTGGTCCATAAAAACTAGTTTTATAAGTAAAATAATTTCTATTCTTTCAAGAGTAGCTACAGCTAAAGGTCACACTATCAGATCGAAATTAAAAAAAATTACTTTCTAGTTTTGATGACAGTTTGAATGACTAACTCAGATAAATACAATCGATCTATGTAGTCTATTGTGGCCGTCGGTAGCGTAGTGGTAGCGTACTCGCTTTACAAACCAAAGGTCGGTGGTTTGAATCCCCGCAGTAGCACTGGTACATTTGCCTAGCACTGGTGTAGTAAAGACACTTTTGCCAAAGAAAATATCTATTAATTCTAGAAACCGCCGTTGGTTCGGCATAAACTTGTTCCAGTTCCTTGAACAGTTGACTAGGGCAGATGTAGTGGTCTATTAAACTAGTTTAGTAACTAGTCCTTTGAAACTCGTTATGAAACAAAATTTAACCAACAGTTTCTTTCAAGAGTTACCAAAGCCAAACTTCAATCGTTAAGTTCGAAGTTTGATACAAGTTTGATTCAGGACTAGCAACGATAATTACAATTGAACTGGTCTATTAAAACCAGTTTAGCAACTGGTCCATTAGAACTAGTTTTGTAATTAGTATTAGCACTAGTTTCTTTTAAAAGTAGCTAAGGCTAAAAGTCAGTCATGCAGATGGTACATTAAAGTAGTTGCTTTCAAAAAAATTTTGATGCAAGACTGGGACAGTTTGAATATGTCCACTAGTAACTAGTTTAGTTACTAGCTTATAAGCAGTAATTTCTTTCAATGAAGGCTATGGCTAAAAGTTACTTGTTTGGTTCCTAATACAAACAAGTTGTTGTAAAACTAGCTTAGAACTGAGGCAGACGTTGGTAAATTTTGTTTGCTCTCTGCTATATGACTGATAGCTTTTGAACTGGTTTAAAGAGCTTATTGGCTCTCAGCTTATTCAGGACTTATACGCAATTGTTTACAATTGATCTGGTGCATCTAAAATGATACGTAAGGCTAAAAGTCACTCATTCAGTGCGAAGCCCAAACAGTTTTATCTATACAATCATCGTTTGGCACTAGCTTGGAAAATCGCTTTCTAACATGTGTAGCCAAAATCGTAACTATTTTTGGATGTAGACATAAAAAAATCCTAATTTCTAACATTATTTTATAATTCTGCCTGTTGTTATTGTTGACAAATTTCAAAAATTATTCTTCAAAAATATAGGACTAAGACAGAACAGTCGTGTCATAAGTAAAATAACATATCATATATTGCCTTTTTTCCATAATTGACAAACTTAAGCAAAATAGTCCAAGTTAAAGGACTGAGGTAAAACAATACAGCTATGTAGTTCTATATAGAACCGAATTTTCAAAATTTTGTACAATACATATAATATACCAATTATTAGTCAGTTGGTAGTAATAATAATAATGCATTAATTCTTAAAAAAAAACATATCTTAGGTATTTTTTCTACAAAGCTTTAAAACAGCTTTTCACTCTAAAAGGTTATGAACAAATAGCACAAAACTTTATTTTACCTTCCCTCTTCTATACAATTAAATTTCATTAAACCAAAACAAAGATTTTTGCAAGTTTTAAAATTTGAACAAACTTTTAGTTGCTAACATAGCTCAGGATAACTCACTCAACCGTTGCCCTAACAATAACTACAGGGGCAATAAAAACCCACGTCTTATTGCAACAAGCACTACACTGCGTATACGTAATTACTACATACCACTACTACGTAAAGCTAGATTCTTACCACACTGAAATATGTTTTGCCCATTTCAAAAGCCACTACCTTTAAATGTTATAACAGCTGTCATTAAAAAAACCACACAAGATCTAACAACAACAACAACAACAGAAACATTAACATTTTATCATAAAATTCTTTATACTTTTTGGTTTAAAGCAAAGCTCATATACGTAAATATGATTTAATGCCACGTCTGCCATGTAATTAAATTTTTGTGATTTAAAAATGGATTTGTGGCAGTGTTGGTAAATGCTAAAAAGGCAAATGGCAAATGCAAAGGCATTTGACCCAACGTCAAGGCAAAGCTGCAGTCAACAAAGAGACAATTGCTTGCTCTAAAAATGCCACAAATGTGTTAAATTATAAACATGGCAACAACTACAACAACGACGGTACTGCCAACCAAAGCAGCACTACCTACAGTCGTCGGCATAACTATTTTGACAAAGCTTTACCTTGATTCTTTTGAACACGTGCAAGCCTTCTCGGAAGGGATTAACATATTTAAGGCAAATTAATTTGTTTTTTTTTTTTTTTTTAAATTTTAAAATTATCTTTAATATGCAATATACGGGATTCCAAAATTTATAGTTTTAATTTTTTTTTATAGTTATTCATATTCAATTTTTTATAAACACCTTAACAGTTTCTGAAATGCTTCATTTATGAACTTTACTCGTCCTTGATTCCAAAAGCATTTTTAAAAGCATATTTAGAAAATATTTCTATTTTACTTTTTAAAGTGTTTGTGGCCCTACATTAAAAAAATTGCTTTGTTTTTTTAAAAATTTCAAGTATTTGTATAAACACTGTTCAAGTTTTAGAATGCATAAGATTCTAACTTAATTCAAGTTGTAGAAAATCTTAAACCATAATTTTTTTTTTTTTTTTTTTTTTTTTTTGAGAATTTTAAAATTTTTTGTACGAACTGAAAAGTGTTTCAAAAACTGGTGTTTTTTTTAACGTTTCAATCTTTTAAGGATTTAAAACACAAATATTAGATTTTTGGAGCAATTCCTAAACTTAGCTTAGGCGATCGAAAAGATTTATCTTACCAAGGAATTTTATCAAATAGATAAGTAGTAGTGCTGGAGAAAACATCAATGTTATATCGATGCATCGATGTATCGAAGTTTAAAATATCTATAAATCGATTTTGGCCAACAGAGATGTTTCTTCAGCACTACTGAGTGCAGAAGTGTTGGAGAAACATCTCTGTTGGCCAACATCGATATATAGATATTTTAAACTTCGATATATCGATGTTTTCTCCACCACTAATCAGTACTATATGTGCAAACTTTACTAAACTAAAAAACTGCTAGGAGAAGGCAGAACCCGTAAAACAGTATTCTAGAATGAATTTTGCAAGCCAGCTCAGCTTATGGCTGCAGCTAAAGTGATGTACTCGTATGGGGAAAAAAATTATTTATAGATCAAAGAAGCAATAAATACTCAAACCAATAATGCATTTCCGTTCCATTTCATAAGGGATTTTCTATATGATATAAAAACGTACTAGGTGTCATCATTTATTACCAATTTTTGTTGTCATAATTTATTGCCCTGGTGGGATGGGAGAAGTCGAGCGGAAGGATGGCTCCCTGATGAATTTTATTATTTTAAACATATATGAAATGATTTCAGTAATCCAAAGTCAAATGGAGTCAGTTCCGTAAAAATTAGTAAAATTGAGTATTAAAAAAGAGTACAGGAGATTTATTTTCACGAAATCTTTGGGAAAGTAAAAACCGAATCAGGCTGGAATATCAGATACTAAATTTAGAAAAAAGATTGCAAATAGTGAGTATCGAAAAAAGTTGCGAAAAATTTATTTTTAAATACAAATTAATTTAAAATTTAATTTTATTAAAATGTAGAAAGCCAAATTGGCTCAAAAAGCCTGATAATAAAAAAAATTTTTTTTTTTAAGTTTTGGTAAGATTGTTTTTACGAAGACACGTTTTTCAATGACGCTTTATTATTTTTTTTTTTACTTCTTTAAATTAATAAGTAGCTGAGCTAACTTAATTTTTCAAGGCCACGTTAAATTACAAAACCACACTATAAACTATCATGCCTGTTTTTGATCTTTCCAGAGTTGTCGTTTTAACAAAGCAGTTTATAGATATTTCATTATTACACTTATAGTAAAACATACACAACCAAAGCCATAAACGTTGCAACTGGTTGTACAACTTGTTTGTTTATCTGAAAATAAAAAAATTTTGATTTGTCAGACAACCATACAACACTTCATACAACAGACTCACAAACAGTACAATCGATTGTACCCGCTCGATTAACTGCCAAGTTGTACAACTACTCGCATCGTGCATGGCATGTGTAAGACCTTGTGTAAAACTTCTCAAGTGTTATCAACAAATCGAAGTCCAGAAAGGGCATAAATTTCTGGTACTGGTTATTGACCTAGTACATTGTTTTTGTACACGATCTGCTGTAAAGAAAAGCTTATTTGGAAACTAGGTTCGGTGAAGTTGGCATCGTCAAGCTTAGATTTAGACCAGTGGTCGGCACGGCCCAATCCCATGGGATTGGAGTTCACACGTACTGTGTTGTACACAAAACACATGCATGTGTGCGTGATTTTTGTACTGAACTACTCTCAGCAAATTCTCTGGCATTGCCATGCTCTTGTTGCAAAGCAACAGACACGAAGTTGCTTGTGCATGACTTCGGCTCTTGCTTAGAGAGCGTGCTTGCTTTTTGGCTTTGGTGCCTGTTTGGCAGAAAACACAAAATCAGTTTGTGTTTAGTTGGCTACAAGCTTAGATCGCGCCGCTCATTTTTGCATTCCTCTTTGAACATATGTTCCTTTTTAAAATCAACAATTTGCGTAGCGCGATCTTAGCTTGTAGCAAATTAAACATAAACTGATTTTGTTTTCTGCCACACAGCACCAAAGCCACGGCATACTAATGCTGGAGTGCTTTAGCATTGTGAGAGCAAGCACGCTCTCTAAGCAAGAGCCGAAGTCGTGCACAAGCAACTTCGTGTCTGTTGCTTTGCGACGTCAGCGTCGAAATACGTCACAGCGGCAGAAAATGTTCAATACAAGCGCAAATAAAAAATGCATATGTATATTTTGCCGACCACTGATTTAGACTGATTAGCTTGAGAGAGGTTTATTTGAACTTAAGATTTTAAAGCTCAAGAAGTTCGTGTCAAGAGCTTAGGTGCGAACAACAGTACAGTACAGGTCCAACGACAGTAAGATGTCACTTGAAAAGATCGATTTAATAAGGTACGGTAGGGTAAGGCAAGGTGGCACAAGATAAGGTTATAAGTCTGGCGGCCAGTACTCAAGAATTTATAAGCTGAGATGAGTTTCGGGAAAAAACATAAAGTTTCTAATATAGTTTTAGACAAAAATATTCCCGTATTCCCCTCAGGCATACATATTTCTTATACTTTGTATATTTTTGAGATTATGATTCTGATTAAAATTTTTTAACAATAAATATACCTCTATTAGCTGTTATCAAAAAAATAAAAATAAAAAAATAACGTTGCATATTGTTTTGTCAAAATAGTTATGTCGGCTAGTGTAGAGCAAAACTTTGCCGCTTAGTATATGACATGAGACACTTGTAGGCAAGCCACAAAACGCAGCAGCGCCCACAGATACACACATACAACTGTAACTACAACAACAACTAACCGCAAAATGACACAAAGTGCTGATGAGAGAGCGACATACTAGACTAGGCAAAGGATGGCAGCAAAACGTTGCCAGGCAACAGGATCAGGCCGCACGAACACGAGAACACAAAACATTAACGAAACGTTGATAAAACTTGGCTTACTGTTGCGTCGCGTAAAGATACTTTATATATGTATATATGTGTGTGAGTAAAAGTGTGTGTGTATGTATATGCATATCTATATGTGTTTGAGGGCAACTGCCATGACTTAGCTTGAAAATCTTGTCAAGTTATACTTTGTATACCACTTTGTATCTTTCTATGTACTTTGATATAAGTAGTTTTCGTTATAGTTTGTAAACACCACAGAGCATTGCATTTGACTAAACACTGCTTTAAAAGACTGCCAACAGTAGTAGAAATTGTGCGTGACTGTACTTAAAGCCTTTAAAAGCATGTGCATGAACTTCAGTGCACTTTTAAAGCCCCATGCTTTAGGAAACTAACACAACTTCTTTTTAGTAGCTTCACTTAAAGTTTTGTCGCATTTTCATTTTATTGTTAGGCTCACAGAGCAGACGTTGCAATTGCACCAACTGCAGCGTACTGTTCGTTTCGTTCTCAAAAAAATATTATCCAACACTTGTTAACGTTTGTGTATTTTCCAACACTGCCTCGTATAGGAATGGATTGACTACAATTTACGTTGGAATGAAACGGAATATGGCAATGTCAAAGATCTGCGCATTACGCCCAACAAGCTGTGGAAACCCGACGTGCTTATGTACAATAGGTAAGTTTCGGTTTAGCTCTAGAGCTCAGTCCCAGGCGGGCCTTGAGCCTTGTTACTTATCCAAAAAAAGGCTGCTTTAAGCCCATAAACTAACTAATCAAAAAAAAAAAATCGAAAAAGTATTAATTTTGCGCTATATAACAACAAGAGCTGGCTTAAGGTCGTCTCTAAAAACGCACTACTAGGTAACGCCCACATAGGCCATATGCCATATACAAACAGTATTATATAACAATATTATATATTATGTAAGCCACATAAAACAGCCAACGGTAAGTTGCGTCAAAATGGAATTAAACTCGGTCTGCAAGTACGGCTATTAGTGGGATTATATAGTCTAGTACTACTTAAATGTTTTATGTTCTTTTAGAGTTAAAAATTTTGATTTGAATTGTATTTATTAACAAGTAGCTGTAATGTGCACTTTATTTTATGTTTCGATATACTCGATAATTATCGGTTGTAGTTAGATATTAGTAGTTTTTTAAGATAGTTTGTGTGGGACGTGTTGGAACTTTAAGCGCAAATGCTTGAATGAGATCTTTCAAAATATTATTTATACCATAATTTTTTTACTTTACATGAAACTTTGAAGTTTGGAAAATCTTTTATTTTCAAATAATTGGTATGTGATCAAGATTTACGTTATTATAAACATTAACTTTACAATACAAAAATCGAACATACTCGATTCTTTTGTTGAACGGGCATTGCTTTAAATTAAAAAAATTTCAATTAAAAAATTCATTTATCAAGTCGAAAATATTTATAGCTAATAAAAAAAGTTTTTTTACCAGCATCTAATAATGCTATAAACTTTTTAATAGTTTTGAATATGATGATCGGAATATACATATGTGTGTATATGTTAACCTGGAAAACAATCGAGCTTGTTGGTTTTTCAACTCCTCTGAGAAAGGAGCCCTTTTTTTTTTTTTTTTTTTTTTTCAAAAAACAAATTTTTAAAACTCTTAGAATATAATTTGCTTAGGAAATAAAATCTTCAAAAATTTCAGAAAATGCTGTGAAAATTTCAAAAAAAAAAAAAAAAATTTTTGTTTTTAATTTCAAAACCTTCAAATTAAAACCATTCCAACAATTAAAATTTAAATCGGCTTGCACATGATTAAAACATAAAAAAATTCAAAGATATTTTCCATAAATTAGGCAAAAATTAAAAAAAAAAAAAATTTACAAAAAAGACTTAAAAATTGAAGATAAATCATTCCGAAAATTTAAATCGGCTCGCTCATGACAGCCACATAAAAAAATTCACAAATATTTCTCTAAATGATGTTTAAATTAAAAAAAAAAATTCGTAAAGCCTAAATTTTCTCAAATAAATTAAAAAAAATATTCCAAAAAATTTAAAAAAAGTAAATAAAGTCGATGTTATTAAATGATCTAATTAATTCTCAGGATATCCTAAAATTTATATAAGATGTTTGTTCCGATTTGCTTTAAAATTTAAAGCGAAAATTTTTCAATTTTTTTTTTAAATTTTCAACAAATTTTTAAAATTTTCAACAAATTTTTTAAAATTTTCAAAAAATTTTTTAAGTCTTCAAAAAAATTTTAAATTTTCAAAAAAAATTTAAATTTTCAATTTTTTTTTTAATTTTTCAAAAAAAAAAAAAACGAAATTTTCAAAAAATTTTCATTTAAGAAAAACATTTTCTAACGCCAGACTGTGTTTAAAAAAAAGTCAAGAAATTTATTTTTGTATCTCAAAATCTAATAATTCTAAGTTTTGAATTCGACTAGAAATTTTTAATGTATGGATTTGTATACATACTATTTGAACCCCAAAACTCTCAAAAAGCACTTAACATATTGAGAAATGAGTTTTTGAAAATTTTCTTAATATCAGACTCTACTTTGAAAAATAATTAAATTTTTTATTTTTATTTATTTATATATAGTTATGATTAAGCTTAAAAACTAAAGATAAAAAAATTCTTCTTTCTGCCAGACATTTGTCATTTGTAAATGAAATTCAGCAAAGCTCAAAAAGTTCTAACACGGCCAACATCACAGCCCATTAAGTTTAAAGCTTTTATGTTTTTGAAAAAATGCCTTGATTTGTTGTTATTAAGTATATAGTTGGATTTAAATATTATTAATTAATATTTAAAATTAAGCTATGACTGCAAAATGTTTGCATATGCCTTATTATCAAAGCCCTATGCAAAAAATAAACACAACTTACTTTATGCCATAAACATATATACGTACATATATATTAAAATATATATACATATCATAATCCACTCGCTATTGTTTGTGTGTCTATAAAAACAAAGCCCATATTTTATGTTTTAACTAAATATTTGTGTTCCAGTGTTACCCATTTTGATTTGCTTTCAATGTTTATGTTGAACAAACAACTAAAAAAACTAAAAAAAAAAAAAAAGTAAGAACTTTCAACTTCAACCTAAACATGCAACATTTTGTTTACTTCAATAAGAGTAGTTTACACGGAGTGGTGTCTAGTGGGACTCTGTACATTGTCAGCTTGCCGTTGATGTGGGCCTCACATTGTAATTGGATTCGTAATGCTAACGAACGTACAATAATAATACAAATAACAGCAAAATAATATAATACTCGTAATAATAACTATTAACTAAACTAAAAATGCAGCAGTTATCAAAATAAAAACCAAAAGATAAAACTTAAATAAAGAAACAGTCTAAACTCCAGAAATTTAAACATTTTGTTTAACCAGAATATTATGCAAGTAGTTTGTTTGAAATACAAAAAATAAAAGATATACTATAACTTTTGTTCATATTTGAGAACATATTTTTTGAAATAGTTTTTTTTAATACAAATTTTGGTCAATTTTTGCAAGACAACCAAAAAGACAATTGTTCAACAATATGCTGGTGTAATATTTCTGGTTAGACGTTCAGTACTTGAATTTATTTAGCCGCCCAACAAATAAAATATATACAAAAAAATATATATATATATAAAAAAAAATGTTTTTTGTTGTATTTGTCGTAGTATTAGCAAAATAAACAAAAAACCAAAAGGCAAAATAGATTTTCAAGTATTGTGCATGCGAAATCAAATCCCTCGTACTAAACAAAAACTAAATAAAAAAAATTCGCATAAGTAAAACAAAAACAAAAATCAGAACTAACTCTATTATGCAAAATATTAAAAGCCATAGCAAAGTATTAGTTACTTTTACTTTGTCGGCACAAGTTAAATATGTATTCAAAAAAAAATACAATTTTTTTTTGTTATAAATGTACTACTAATCCACAACAAATACACAAAAAAATACTAAAAAAATTCACACTTACACAACACTATAAATTATATACAAGCTAAACGAATTCTAATTAAATTACTTAAAAATCATACATAATTAAGTTATATATTTTTTAGTTAATTATAAAATTAAATACATATTACTAAACAGCAAAATTAGTTAGACTAAAAAACTGAGTTAATCGAGTACTTTCGACTCATTTGCGTACTCATCGAACTCATTTGATCAGCACTACATGACAGTTTATACATAATATCAAAATTTAACCATCAAAAATAAACCAAAAAATACCAAAGATACTAGATCTTTTTTAATGCTTTATGAATCATTTCAAGAAACATTTACGAAAGTCTCTTCATCATTTAAAGCTGGACTCTATACAGTTTACATAAGAATTCTTCTGAATTAAGCGGAAGCGGGAAATATCTTGAAATAAATAGAGTTGAAAAAAAAAATGTTTTTGCAAACGATTTGTAAGCCAATTCATATCATTATCACTTTTTTAATCAACAAAATGTCAAAATAAGAAACAATCGATTTGATCTATAATAAAATCGATAAATATTTGTAAGCCAATTTCCTGACAACGACAAGAAATCAAACTTGAACGATCACACTATTATAATATTCGAGCCTTCGTTTCGGTCTTTCATTTCAAAAAGCCTATTTAAGTTTTGTTAAAATACCACAAATCTTATACCGTGCTGTTTGCTTCAGGTCTTAGTTCAGCCAACTTAATACTGGAAGTGTCTACCCAAATCACGTTGTCCTGGAAATGCTCCTTATAGAGGGCCTATGGCTGCCCTTTAGATATTTATTGCGAATATCTTCCTGCTTTAAAGTGCCGAACACTGGAAGAATCTGCCTGAATCACGTTGTCCTGTTTCTCATAAAATGTCTATGGCTTACCTTTATTATTATTATTTTTTATTTCCTTGAACTTTAGATTTCATATCATAGAAATTTACACATACCTATATATTATATAATCTGATTTCAAAAGTCGCTTCTGGCGGAACATAGGGCTTACCTTTACTTAATCGTTAATCTACCGAAACCTGGCATTCAAACGTAAACACCCAGGCTTCAACGATTTTAAAATATTTTCAACTTTATTTAAAAAATGTGCGTATGCGCAATTTGTTTGACAAATTCATAATTTATGGCATTTAAAATTTTTGCAAATTTTTTTGAGATTATAATGTTATAACCAACGTAGATTGTAAAATTTTTAAAATTCTGAAAAATTACGTACTTAGATTGCGAAATTCTTGAAATTCGGTTTACAAATTCTAAAAATTCTGAGAATTCTAAAAAGTACAAATTCTAAAAATTCTAAGTTCTAAAAATTCTAAAAGTTCAACAATTCTAAAAATCCGAACTTAGATTGTAAAATTTTCAAAATTCTAAAAATTTTAAAAAGTACGTTCTAAAAGTTTTAAGAGGTCTAAAAATTCTAAGAACTATAAATAGTACAAACTCTAAAAATTCTAAACATCCAAAGTAAGATTGTACAATTTTCAAAATTCTAAAAATTCTTAAAATTCTAAAAAGTACAAATTCTAAGAATTTTATAATATCTAAGAATTCTAAAAGATCTGAAAATTCTTAAAATTTCTAAAAGCCCTAAATCCGAACTTAGATTGTAAAATTCTAAAAAGTCTAAAAATTAAAAAAATTCCAAAAATTCCAAGAATTCTTCAAATTCTAAAAATCCAAACTTAAATTTTAAAATTCTATAAAATATAAAAATTTTAAAAAGTACAAATTCTAAAAAGTCTACAAATTCTAAGAATTCTATAAATTCTAAGAACTCTACAAATTCTGAAAAATTTCTCAAAGTTCTAAACATCCGAACTTAGATTGTAAAATTCTTAAACGTTTAAAATGTCTAAAAATTCCAAAAAGTAACAAAAAATTCCAAGAATTCTACAAATTCTAAAAATTCTAAAAAAAACTAAAAAGTCTACAAATTCTAAAAATTCTAAAATTTCTCAAAAATATAAAAAATGGTAAACTGTGTTTTTACTACAAAGAACTTAAAAATTTTAAAATGATTCAAAATTTTGATGATTTCGATTAAAGAAATAATTACTTAAGGCTTCTTAAAAGCAGAATTCTCAACAGTCTTATCGTTGGTAAACTAAGCCTTGATTCTTAAGTTTAAATGCATTAACGAATAATACTATATTTATTCAAAATATTTCCTATTTCGTGAAAATCTAAAAGTTAAAAAAATACTTTCATCTAAAACTTTAACTGTGTAGTAATTTTGTCAAAAAAACAGCATTAATTGAAAAATTCTCGCAAAACTTTATCACTTTAATTTGCTTTCACTTAGTCAATATACATACTAAAACACATAATTAACTTTATTTGTGTGTGTGCGTGTTTGTATCTAATGTATTATACCGCCTAGCAGCAAAAATAAAATGGTTCAGCATTAATTACTTATGTATGTGTCTTGCCTAGTAAGCAGTCGCAGTCAAAAGCCGCACGTATACATCATACGCCCCGTAAGCCCCATTCATAAAACATAATTTGTAGCTATTGTGTAACAATTACGACACAAAAAAAATATGATATTGATGAGTTTAAGTGCCATTGTTATATACTAGTATGCGTGTATGCATCCTCTGTGTGCTATGTATCTATGTGAGTGTGGTAGAGAAAAAAAAGGGGTGAGAAACCCATTGAAGTGCACGCAATATTTGCAATTTCATCTCATATTCGAATCATTGGCATTGTTTGGCTCTAAGCTTTTTAATATGTTTAAATGTTAGTATACAATGTACATGACACGCTCCAAACATGTACATATGTATGAAAGTGTGAGTGCTTGTATGTATCTGCGAGTATGTGAGCCAATCATAAAAGTAATCAATTGTTGTCGATGTGCAATTTTTCGTTATGTTTGTTGTACATGATACTATGTTTTATATTACTTGATGTCCAGTAACTGCTAACTATATACTACTACTGTGTACTTGTTTATATATACTTAACTATAACCGTTGCTGTCTACTGCTATATACTACTATTACTAATTGCTACTTATATACTGCCTATATATTGTAAAAACTGTGTTGATGTGTGTGCTGTTATCAATATGTGTTTTAATAATGGCAAATTGCCAGACAGTCCAATAATTGCTGTTAGATTTTCAAATACTTTAAATTTAAAATAAAAAAAAAGGAATGTATTTGTTTTTTTTTTTTTTTTCAATAAGTCTATATAAGCCAGCTTAAGCTACTTGTAAGCTATGATGTAAATGCATGTTAGTTAAGGATACATTTAAGCAAATACATATCCCACCAAAAAACATTTTCATGTAAAATGTTGCCAAGACGAGAACATATAACTCGCACTGTCAAAAAGTTATCAGATCTCATATAGAGCCAAGCTTCTAACTCTACACGCCCTAACTCTACAAGGCCTAACTTCACAAACTCTACACCTTAGTCAAAATATGTGGCTTGGCCATTTCGCTACATTCATATAGGCGTAAGGTGAAAAATTAATTCACTGTTCATTACTTTTCTGTTATACAATAGTTCTTGTAACGAACGGCCAAGCCACATATTTTGACTAAGGTGTAGAGTTTGTGAAGTTAGGCCTTTAGAGTTAGGGCGTGTAGAGTTAGAAGCTTGGCTCTTATGAGATCTGATAACTTTTTGACAAGTTATATGTTCTCGTCTTGGCAACATTTTACATGAAAATGTTTTTTGGTGGGATTTCATTTCTTTTTGTAAGTTGTTTGTAACAAATTTTTTTTTTTTTTTTTTAATTTTTATTTTTTTTTATATTTTTTAATAATACTTTATAATAACAAGGAGCCTCTATATATATGTATATATCTGGGGGCATGAAGTTTCAGTTCAGATTACCCCTCTAGCGCAGTGGTCGGCACGGCCCTATCTCTGGCGCATAGGCTAAGGCGACGTCGACACACGTCATGTGTTATACACAAAACGCATGCATATGTGCGTGCTTTTTGTACTACTAAAATTTTCTCTGCCGCAGTGACGTATTGCGACGCTGACGTTGCTTGACGTCAACAACAACAACAAGAGCCGAAGCCACGCACCATCAACTGCGTGTTTGTTGCTTAGCATCGTACAATAATACGCAAAAAAAAAAATGTGAGTGTATTGTGTGTCGACCACTGCTCTAGCGTCAAAATTGAAAATTGCAGGTCTCATACAAACTTGCATCACCTAGTTTAAGGGGTTGGGGGATGAAAGTTACAAGTTTTATAATTTTTTTGTTGTTTGTGTGCTAATACTAGCTTACATACAAAATTTCAGCTTTCTAGGACATTGGGAAATACCTAAGAATTTTGATGATCATCAGTGACGAAATCAGCGTTTTTAGGTATCAATAAAATCTAAAGTATGGGAGCTATGCAATTAAAACTTTATACGTTTAATAAGTCCGCTATTGACAACATATCCCGAAAATTTTGTTGATCTAGCATAATCCTAACCAAAGTTATAATGGCTCAAAAAAACGACGAAGCGCTTCGAGAAAAGGTAGGTAGTGCCCTTACGCTTCGCTTCGCTTGGCTCGTCTTGGCGGGGGCACTACCGTGCCACCAGATACTTCACACACATATACATAGAAAACATATGTAAGCCTTAGGCAAAAACAGGTGTAAACAAGTTGAAGTAGGTGAAATTTTTTATGTACTTAAAAATCCTTTGTTATTCTAGGTATTACCTAAGTAAGTTGCCAAAAAAAATATTAGGAATGCTTGGCATAGTAACATAACCAGTTGCGGGCAAAACATTTATATAAAATATGTAGCGAGTAGTGCTGGAAGTATCGATGCTTCGATGCATCGATGTATCGAAGTTAGAAGTAGCGAAAAAATCGATGTTGGCCAATATACATATATATTTTTAACTTCGATACATCGATGCATCGATATAACATCGATGTTTCTCCCGCACTAGTAGGTCTGATAAGCTACTTAAGAACTTAAAAAACTAGAGGCAACATTATTGGAAGCTAAACTTTTTATTAGTTTTAAACAGTAGATAGCTTATTTGAGAAAATCCGATAACAATCGATAAATATTTTGAGAGCCTCAGCAAGGCGGGTTAAAGCAAGTGGCTCCTATGAAAAATCATTACCCAAGGCAAACACTATATGACATGTCGGTTAATCGAGTCTTACGTTTTGCACCCAAACGATGCTGCATAATGTGCAACCTAGTTTGAAAATGGTTTTAAATTTGTTGCATAAACGTTTGCGTCGGCAATTTCAGCTTTGACGAGACCCGCTTACTCAAGCAATAATTCGGCCATAAACAGGCCCTTACATTATACGACCGTCTGTACGATTTACCAAAAAAAACAAAGCTTTTTGATTTTTCGTGCGACCGTCGTACGACTTCAAACGACGGCGCCACACACAATGCAATCGAAGTACGACCCGCTCGATAAATAGCCGCGCCGTACAACACGTCGTATAATGTATGTCTCTTAGAGTTCTGCTAAAATTTTGGAATCGTTTTCCAAACGCAATGCAAACGTCAGAAGAGTTTCTAACCACTTCTTTCAGTGATGCGATATGTAATGTTTATAAAGATAATGGTCTCATGATTTGTAAGAAACTTAAATATTTTGAGGAAGCTGAGTCCGAATTACCAAGTCCTAAATTACCCACACTTGGCACACTCTTTCATGATTCTCTTCCTGTTCTTCATGTGCTCAACATTTACGTAATTTCAGCTTTCTTGCATTCTTCGCAACTTATTACCTTCAGATTATCGGATTAAAATCTTGCTCTCATTTTTTACTTTTGTATGTTTATAGTTTTACAGTTAAGGAAGGACTCTCGGAGATAAATTTCGAGTCGTAGGCAATTGTTGCTAGTACCCTAACTCTAAGTATATTCTTGCGTTATATATTTTAATTAATCATCAAATAAATTTCAAACCATCATCTTCTACCACAAAGTCTGGTATTTTGCTAAGCAAGTAACCCTTAAAGTTATTATTGGAAGATGATACAGAGTTATCTTCTAATTCAAAGAGTCTGCGGTGCTTCCGGACTAAGTAAGGCTTCTGTAACCACTGTTAAGGACCTTCTCAAATCTCTTAATCTAACTTTAGAGGTTTAAGTTTGTTGCAAAAAACTCGATTAACGTTCGCTATGTATTGAAGATATTCGGGCCCTGTATTACTAAGCAAAAGTAGTAGCTAAAAATTTAAACAAGTGTAGCCCAACACCGATACTTTGAAAAACTTGTTATTGGCTCGACGATATGAATGGCTAACTGACAAATCGATTAACTCCACTTTTTGAATTTTGCGAAATTTAAAAGTCAAAGTAGTTGGAGATCATCCATAAACTACCTAGACAAGGGGGGTCCCCTTGTGACACAGTGACGGAATATTTTTGAAGATTTTCCATATGATCGTGACAAATGTTTTGTTTTATGGGGCTAATCGATTTGACTTGTGAACCATTCATATATCGATCGGTATCGAGAATTCGGTAACGACTCCGAATTGCTTGTCATCTATTAGGACCTCATTATATTATTTTATAAGAACTTTATTGTTTGACTATTGTAGTAACAAAGAACCAAACACAGCCATTTTTTGTGTTTGCATATTGGCCAGCTAGTGCGACGGTTACATTAGTAAAATTCCAACTTTAAGATAACCTGCACTAACTTAACCCAAGTTAGTGAAACTTCTAAGTAAAATGAGTTTAAAACGAGAAAAAAAAACCATTATCGATATTCAATATTTAGCATCAACTAGTAAGTGCTCCATTTTCAAAATATCGTATGAATACATGACACTTCCCAAATTTTGTCATTTTTGGACTATACCACCCAAAGTTCTTTAAAGTTTAATACTTTTAGCGGTATCGACTGCGAAATGTTCGATTTTCAGAACGTCGTATGAATACATGGCATCGCACATCCCTGGTTAAAATTTTATCATTTTTAGACTATACTTCCAAAAGTTCCTCAAGGTTTAAAAAAAGTGACAACTTTGACTACAAAATGTTCGATTTTTAAAACATCGCTTGGGTTTTGAACATAAATAGTTGAAATTTAGTCATTTTTTTGGCTATATCTACAAAAGTTCCCAATCGATTTTGACAACCTTTGATAAGGGAATGTATAGAAGCGAAAGTGACAAAAATACCTAAACATATAGTAAATTTGGGATACGGACTCACTTTGCGTGAATTTCAAGTATTTGCCTGCATCCGTGTGACTGGAGGCAAAAGTGGTTTAGCAAAAAATTGTTAGCTTGATCCCGATTAATCAAAACAACGCTATTGCAAATTTAGTATCGACTATGAAATGTTCAATTTTCAAAACATACGAAAAAGATGATATCTACTTCTGCAAAAATTTCCTTTATGCCTTTCTTCCTACCCCACAGGTTATAAATATAAAAACGCCACAGAAATATTTTGTAACAGCAGCTGGCTAAAAGTTATGAAAAAGGCTTTAGCTCTGTAGATAACTATTTGCCACTTTCCACAGAATCTTTGCAAACTGCAAAACCAACATAAAAGTTCATACCTTAACTTTTTGCTTTAGTCACTAATTTAGTTCAAATATTTTAAGCCAAATTCAGACATAAAGTCCACCCTGCGGTGGATAAACTACTTAGCAGTCCCAAAACTGACACAGATTTAGCTCATAAAAAAGTACACATAAACTTTTTGCAACAAATGAAGACAAATATGACAGAGGGGCGGGCTTGGATGCTTTGGGTTTGCAACACGCTACCTAAATATAAGTTAAAATTTGTGCATTTAAAAAAATAAAAAAATAACATTGCACCTGGCGTCCATTTTGCTAAGCTCAAATGGTCCACAGAGTGTCAAGTTGCAGCTAATTGCGATTTATATTTTTGGACTGCAGTGCAGCTTACTTCTAAGGGATTTATGTGCGCTGCCAGTTGGCTTAGTAAGCAACAGATATATATATATGATTTTGTATCTTTTTTTTTTTTTGAACTCTATATGCTACATGCAACAAATGTATACAACATGTCAAGCCCGTCTAGGACTAAGTGGCAGTTCCGTTTTGAAGCCAAAGGCTTGGAAGCCAGCTGCTGCTCCAAAGCTAACACGTACGCATAGCAGCTTTAATTTGCATAGAACGCAGCTTCCGGTGTTGATTTGCAACACACACACGCACGCACACAATACAAATGCAACAATAAAAGCAAGCAAGCCAAAGAAGCTATACAAAAGTCAATGGGAGTCAAGCATGTGGCACTATGAGACCTTGGCAACATCCTGTCACAGCCTGGAAATGAGCTTGCTACAGCAACGAAATTCATATTGATTAGCTACAGCAGATAGTCTGGGGAAATCAGCTGGGGACGTCGTCCACCACAAAGCGAAGCCATTTGGATGTCGACTTTATTTGCTAATGAACTTCTAGAAGCACACGCAGCAGGAGCGGGCATGTGGCAATGGGTTCGTCACGTTTCTGCTACTAAGTAACAAAAAGCCAGCCAGCCTGCCAGCCAGCATAACCAATATCTGCCACTAACTTTTATTTCTTTTAATTTATTAATTCTATGCGCCAGCCACACTTTGGGTGCCATTCTTATATGCTATATGTATGTATTGAATTTTTCCCCTAATTTGTATGCGTCGCCAGCGCTGCTTATGTGCGGCCATCGTTTAGATCAATAGCAAGACGATAGATACGCTTTTAGATACACACGCCAGGGGTGTAGCTAGATTTTTGCAAAGGGGATACCACACATAACGCATATTTCCTCAGAAATTTTTTTCTTGTGAAAGAACTAATGGAAGAATGGAAAATTTAAAAAGGTTTTTGTCCATACAATTTACAATACAATTTAACAAATACAAGAATGAAAAATTTAACAATATTTTTGCGAGGGTGTTTCATAAAATTGAATAAATTTTTCCTCGGAAGTTTTCTTTTGTGGGGTAAAAAAAAAACAAATGTAAGAATTGGTGATTTAAAACAATTTCTGTGTGGGTCTACCATCAAATTCAATCCATTTTTTTCTGGAAATTCTTTTTGAAAATAAGGACAAAAAACTAGTGGAATAATTGGAAATTGAAGAAAATATTTGTTAGGGATTACCATTAAACTCTACACAATGTTCCTTAGAAATTCCTTAAAACATCATATACATTTTTTTTTCTGTTTAAAAAATTTATGAAAAATTTAAAATCGAAGAAAAATTTTGAATTTCGGTATTTTTCAAACAATTCCAATTCCGGAGGATAGTGCTGGAGAAACATCGTTGCATCGATATAGCATCGATGTATCGAAGTTAAAAATATCTATATACTAAACACCCATTGATGAGTGCAGTAGTGCTGGACAAACATCTCTGTTGGCCAACATCGATGTTTTCGATATTTTTAACTTCGATACATCGATGCATCAACAGCAAAAACTTACAAAAGTTTTTAATTATTACATGAAAATATTTAATGAACTTACTTAAAAAAAAAAGTTACTCTAAAATGCAATATTCTTTAAGGGCCTTACTGCACTGACGTAGCACCATTACCCAGTTCGTTAGCTCAACTAGAGCTTTTGGTAAGCTTTTAGAATTGATATTGCTTCTTAGAATAAAAAATCTCTTCAAAAGTCAAGAAACCTTTTATAGAGAATTTTTTTGTATTTTTTTTTATAATCAAGGTTTGAGAGTTTAAATCTAAGATCTATTGGAGATTAAAGTTTTGAATTCTTTCCAATGAAACGAACATATCTGACAATACATTAAAAAAAAAAAAAAAACAATTAATTTTTTTTTAATAATTTAATTAAACACAAAAAAAATAAATAAATAAAAATTTAACTAAACACAAAGGGCCACTCGAAATACCCTTTAAAACGAGTTATTTTAACGGTTATGTCAGAACCCAAGCGTGCTGATGTTTGTAGGGCGTTAAATTCGGGTTCAGCAAACCCAAAAAAGTATACTAAACCCGGTTTACGAGCCCGAAAAAAAGCATCGCGTTTTTTTAGCTTATGTCAGATATCTGATGTACTAGGGTTTGACCTTGGTTTCAGATTTAGCCAATCGAGCTGCAAACCCAAAAATCGATTTTTTTTGTGGACTATTCATCGATGTTTTCGCAACAGTCTTATTTATTATGGAGCAAATAACACTAGTTTACACGAAAAATGAACCTTCGTAAAAAAGTTTTTTTTAGGGTAATTTGGGGTCGAGAAACACGAAAATGGCAACCTTTTTTTTTTCTTAAGCACCGTTTTCGAGATATTTTCGAAAAACATGTTTTGGGCACTTATTTCAGTTATTTTTCAATATCTCGTGTACAAAATTTTGTATCGACATGAAAGACGATTAGATCGAAAGGTATTGATTTGCTCTTTACAGTGATATATAATTATCTACAGATTTAGTCAAAATTATAAAAGTTACAAGCAACCAAAGTCGAAAATTTTTACCATTTTTCAAAATTACAAACTTTTGGATTGCCCTTTATTAACCAAAAAATATTTAAAAATATATTAAGCCTTAATCTGAAAGAGAATTCTTTTACGAACATTTCGAGTCGAAGATCTTCGAAATCGGATAGGAACTGTAGATGTTATGGAACCATGAATGAAAAAACACGACTACAGCTGCATACAAATGCGTGAAGACGAAAATGAACGCAAATGAAAAACTTTGAGGTAAAAATTTGTTTTTCATACAAAAGTGTGAATGAGTGAAGATTGTAACTTTCGTATATGGTTCCATAACATCTACAATTCTAACCCGATTTTAAAGATCTTAGACTCGAAATGTTCGTAAAAGAATTCTCTTTCAGTTTAAAGCTTAACATAATTTTTAAATATTTTTTTTCGTTAATAAAGGGCAATCCAAAAGTTTGTAATTTTGAAAAATGGTAAAAATTTTCGACTTTGGTTGCTTGTAACTTTTATAATTTTGACTAAATCTGTAGATAATTATATATCACTGTAAAGAGCAAATCAATACCTTTCGATCTAATCGTCTTTCATGTCGATACAAAATTTTTTTTTCGTTAATAACAAGCAAGTCGAAAATTAGTAATTTTGAAAATTGGTCGAAAATTACTTTTTTTTCGACTTTGGTTGCTTGTAACTTCTATAATTTTGAATTAATCTGTACATAATTATATATCACTGTAAAGAGCAAATCAATACCTTTCGATCTAATTGTCTTTTATTTCGATACAAAATTTTGTTCACGAGATATTGAAAAATAACTGAAATAAGTGCCCAAAAACATGTTTTTCGAAAATATCTCGAAAACGGTGCTTAAGAAAAAAAAAAGGTTGCCATTTTCGTGTTTCTCGACCCCAAATTACCCTAAAAAACACTTTTTTATGAAGGTTCACTCGATGACCCTTAAATTTGTAAACTAGTGTAATAGTTGATATTGCAATGAATTTTAAATTTGTTCGAATTAGTTCAATTAGAATTCGATTTTTCATCGAAAAGTAAAGATAGTGCTAAGCACAATGGTAAGATTAAACGAGTACCTCTATGTACAAATTAAAATACGATTTTCCAATAAAGATAGTTCTACGAACATTGTTAAGGTCTTTTTTCAAATAAGAGTTAAATATTTTGAAAAATGTAATGTAATGTAAAAAAAAGTTCAATCGTTGTCTCAGTGGTATATTCAACCCTTAAAACCCCTTGACTACGCTACTGACTTGCAAACACCCACACAGCGACATAGATACACATAGTTAGCTTTTGCCTATGCCTTTGGTTGGTGTTGGCCTCTTCGACCTTGCCTCGCAAGCTCGTTATGGACGCCCATCAACGCCTCTTACGAATCAATCTGCCTGCTCCAATTTTAGTAATTTGTTTATGGTGATTTCAATGTGAACGCCACATGGTGTGGCATACAAATATCAAATAAAAACACAGCTAAAACGCCATTTTGGCATTCATCATATACTCGCAGTTGCTTAATTGAGATACTCATTCTTCTGACATATATACCTATATATATTGTAATATATACCCGTGAACAAAATTTTAACACCAATCGAAATAAAAAGCTTTCAGTTTAATTGCAAATGTTGTCTGCATGTAAATCTGCTAAAAACGCATAAAAAACAAACCGAATTCAAAGTATTTGTGGCTTGTCTGCTATAAGCCGCATTTGAAGGTTCCATAATTCAAAGCATCGAGTGTCAAAGTGAAATTGACGGCTTCGCAGGATTAACGAACCACGAAGGCGACTTTGCACTGTGGTCAAGTCAAGTCAAATTGACAGGCGAATGTTAATTTTAATAATGCATACCAACGAATTTATTTATTTTAGAATTGTGAAGGACAATTTCATTAAATTAAGTTAGGCAAAATGCATACCGTAGGTCAGATATATATCTTTAAGAAGTTAATTTTGAAGTATTATATAATTTGTAATGTGGTTCATTGGTACATCCTTGAACTTTTCCAACAAAGAAAGTTTTTCAACGCCAAGTTTTAAAATTCTTTTAGGACGAACATCCCACAAAGCTAAAAGCTTTGCACAATACTATTAGACCTTTTGAACTGCTGAATCTTTCTTATTTTTTTATTATTTAGAGAGTTACTTCTTCGACATCTTATGTACCGTTTGCTTAGTTAAATGAATTCAGCTTCATAGATAAACATTCGAATCTGAATCTGTGGCCAAAGATTAGATAATAGATTAAAAATAAATCTGCCTAGCTTTCCCCTACATAATGCTTTATATGTCAAGGCCTTCGAATTAAAAAGATCATAAAGGGATCACTATTTAAGATTACTCTACTCTTGATTTGTCTGCCGATTCCTTGGCGTCAGTGGCTTTGCGATAGTTCTCCTTTCATTTTAACTGTCTTACGGACGAACATTATTCATGAAATTTTGTAAATTACTGGGAGCTATGTAAAAAAGTTTATTCACTTCAAAAATTATAGCTTTTTGGTGGCTCGGTGTCGTCTGCATATGCACTATTTCTTTTCTTCACTGTCACTAGACCGATTGAGGCCCTATGTCCCACTGGAGATACCAGGAATTGAGAGACTAGACCGCTGCTTTCCGACCAAAACTTTGTAAATCCTGCCAAAATCGATGCCATTTTTTACTCTGAATAAAGATAACTAGTCTCAAAGAGAAGATGATAACAACTCTAAGAGATAACGACCCCTTAAGTCGTCGTCTTTGTTTTTGACATTTTTTATGAAATCGATTTTTTAACCAAAATTGTTCGTTAGCTCCTTGCATTTCATCTGTTAAAATATTTTAAAAAAAATAGTTACAATTACGCAGATTTGGATTCAATTTGAATAAAGATGAAGCCATTATAAGTTAAATATATCTTCTCTACAATTAAGTCGCTGATGTCAATATAAAAACTTCTTTCGCGGAGTGATAAAATCGCGTTTAGTAGTTCTTTTATATTTGAGTAATGATGAATTCAATGCGATTTTTATGTAAAATAAAGATGAATCGACTTTTGGATAAAATATCAAGAATTCATCCTTTAATCTACTCCTTTAATCATCTTCTGATGACACTAGATTTTTCCTTTGTTTTAATGCACCTGCAAGCTCTGGGTGTTCCAAAAACAAAATAATTAGTTCGGTGTTTGGATGAGATTTGAAGAAATAAAAATAAAATATTGTTTAGCTACATTTAAACAAAAGCTGTAGGCTTAGAAGATTTCAACAGAAAGATAATTCTTCTTTTGAATAACGTTTAGCTTTTCTACGGGAAAACTAATATTGATATAATTATTCAATGATAAAAATTCTTAAGACTACTATTGATTGTAAGTAAAGATGAAATTAATGAAAATTCCTATGTAAAATAGAGATAGCTCGCCTAATGGATGAGATGACAAGAAATAAGTAAGATAAAAATTTATTTTAAGATAATCTGCCAACTCAAGATATTCGAGTAAAAAGAAAAGTAGACTTTTGCATGAGATGTCAGGAAATAAAAAGAGATAATGATTAGTTTTGCTTTAACAAAATCTGCATAGTCAAAGATTATAAAAAGTTGTTGAGATGTCCAGAAATAAAAGTAAAGCTTTATTTTGGAAAATTCCTTAAGCTCAGTTACATAGTGGCTAGAGCAAATGTTTAAAAATAAAACAGATCATATAGCCGGTTAAAAATATTAAAACTCATTATGCCATATTTTTACCATGTTACACTGTTCCACAACTAGCTCTAGTCTGTCCATCCAGTGCCAACTCTATAACAAGCTAATAACAGCCTAACTGCCCAGTTGACATGTCTGCTTAGGCACTGTCACAAGTGTTGCTAATCATGGACTCAAATTCCACTTAAATGGTACTAGAAACACATGTTCGCCACACCCACGTTGCATAGATTGTGAAAATGGAGGCGCCCTCTGTGTGTGTGTGTGTGCCATTATGTGCCATGCATTTGAGCCAATTAAATGCACACTTTGTAGCCACACAGAGAACCGACCACAAAATCTCAACCAAGTGATTTAAAGTGTTTGCTCCACAAATTGCGTATACGCCACGTGCCACTGACCACAATGTAAACATCGTTGCAATATGATGTGCTTTGATATAAAGCACAGTTTGTAGTTCTTCTATGTATTTTCCACAAAATACATGTATTTCATTGTATATGCAAATTTTCCAGATTTGTTTACGCAACATTTTTGTGCCAAGTCAAATCTATGTAATTGCATTTTATTGCAGCATTTCACAAGCAAAATTAAATACATTTGCATGTCAGTCGAGATATATCATATATCGTATATTGTATGCCATAAAACAGCTGGACTCATATTGTTGCAGTTTACTCAACGCTGACTCTGACTTCTTTAACAGTGAGAAAAACTTTGGATGGGGGGTAGGTTGTTATAGTAGAGCAGACATCAGACATCAGTTGCTGTCGTTTTTTGCATACACTTGGTTATATTTTTGGGCTATCCATGAAGTTCATTTGCATATGTGCATAGATACTTTGCTTTGTGTATCTACGAGTATGCTCTATTGCGCTCTTTTTCAGTCTCACTCTTGTTTTGACTTTGATATGTCTCTCTTGCTCTTGTTATTTGTTTATTTTTGTGCTGACAAGAAAAATGAACGCATTTCTTTGTGGTCTTTCTATGGGGCATCAAAATGTATACAATAAGTGGCTTGGTTCAATGATATTCGAAATATAATACAACAAATGCAATAAGTTGTACTAAAGTTTAAGCTTCACAATGTTGTTGGGTTTTGGGCTGTGCTATATTGTGTATGGAAAAATATTAAATTTACTGCAGACTTGTTTAATTTTTGACAGACAGCTAAGCTACAAAAGATGATGAAAGTTAATATTTGGCTACGACCAAAATAGTTTATTCTGTTAATCAAATTAGTTTATAAAAGATGATGGTTTTTTACAACAAACTATATATGCTAGAATATCAAATTAACCAAAATGTATTACCAACATAAAACATGATAAAATATGATAATAAAAAATATTTTACCAAGGCTACATATTTTGATTGTTGAGATTTGTTAACTTTTATTTACCTAAGATGACAAACCATCATCAAAGCCGCCGTAGATGTCGAAAATACAAATTTTTTCGTCAAACCTATAAATATTGATGTTAGCCGTCATTGGTTTTTGTACAAAATGTGACAAAACGCTAGTCTCAATCAAATTTGAGTCTGCAGACTTGCGATTTGTTTATTTTTTTTTAATAAAATAAGAGATAACTTGCATATAAAAGTGAAGATGATGAGTGTTTTGAAGTTCAGCTCTTTGGTTTTTTAACAACAGATGATCAAAGATTTTATCCTTCTGGAGATATATGTCTTTTTTTTTATATAATGCTAGTTTCAAGCTTATTGGGAATGAAGTAGATTTCCTGATTTGTCAATTTTTCTTAGTCACGCGTCTACTAAGAGCCTCGCAGGAGCAGAAGAAGTGTTCTACTGACTCAACCTCTTCCTCATCTTCGCAGCTTCTGCAAAAGTCGTTGCTCGGAGCGTTAATTCTGGTCGCATGTGCTCCGACAAGCCAGTGTCCGGTGAAGACAAAACCAGAGTCTGATCCAAATTGGGGAGTGCAGTTTTGCGATATATTGATTTTCTTATTAACACGAAAGATGATGATTATCTACGCATAACAGTGCAGATGATGATTTGTTAAGAATGTCTAGCTTGTATTGTTATATTGCCAAAGATGATGTACAGACTTTGTAATCAAAGCTACAAATATTGGTGACGTACTAATTTTTGTAATACAAATTATATTCTTAACCAAATTGGGACTGTAGATTTGCAGATTTGTTTATTTTTCCAATACAAAATACTAAACGATAGTCTCAGCTAAATTGTGTACTGCAGACTTACGATATATTTATTTTCTTACTAACACAAAAGATGATGATTGTCTCCGCATAACAGTGCAGATGATGATTTGTTAAGACTGTCTAGCTTGTATTTTTATATTGCCAAAGAAGATGTACAGATTTTTTAATCAAAGCTACAAATAGTGGTTACGTATTAAATTTTTAATAAAAATTATATTCTCAACCAGATTGGGACTGTAGATTTACAGATTTCTTTCATTTTCCAAAACAAAACACTAAACGTTAGTTTTCTTACTAAAGAAAAGATGACATAAAACTGTTATACAAAAATATAACAGTGTAGATGATGATTGGTTTAAAAATGCTCTAGCTAAAATTGTTTTATTACAATAGACGCTGCGCTTATTTTTCCTCAAAGCTACCAATATACACGTTTATTTTTTTAATAAAAATGGAATAATATTCTTCACAAAATTGGAAATGAAAAGCATATTTCTTTATTTACTTCCTAAAACAAAAGATGACGTACAGATTTCCTCTCAACAGTGCAGATGATAGTTGGTTTAAGAATATCTCAGCTCGTTTGGCTTTATTACAAAAGATGAAAAAGGTATTCTTTTAAAAGTTATGGTTGTTAGTTATATAGAATTACCAACTTGACTATTTAATTGTCAACACAAAAGATGACCTAGAATGAGGGATGAAAGTTGAAAGAGATGATGTTGTCTTACAAATCTTCCGGCTTCTTTAGTTACTTAATACTAGATTAAAAATTTTTTCATCAAGACTATATGTTATGATGACAAATGTGAAAGCTAACAAATTTTCAATTAGATTAACAAAAATAATAAGTAGTTGAATCAGATTATAGAATGAAAGTATTAGAAAAGCAACCGATATTGGGATTGGGATATTGGGAGACGGATGTTTGATTATTTTTCGGTATCTTGGGTTAGTAAAGAGAAAGTGTAAGGGTACTTACAAAAAAAATGCATGTGATGAATGTTTAACCAATTTTTTTTTTTAATATTTATATTTGACTTAAGTGAGTTGCTTTTTAAAGCTGATGAAATGGTAATCTCGCCAAAAAATTGAGAATGAGATAAACAAGAGTTTTAATTTATTGCATTTTCACATTGTTTTCTAAGGCTTATGCTATTAATATACATATTTCTTAAGAGATAGACCCCAGTCTTTTTCTACTTTGTTATAAAAATGGAAATTATTATTGTTTTAAATATTTTTTTTTCATTTAAAAGGAAAAAAGAAAACTAATAAACTACTTTACTTTTGATAATTGGTTTGTATTAAGTGGAAAAAAAAAAAGGGAAATTTTTAGGGGGAAACTTTATTTTTTATGCTGACATCCACCTGGCTTATCTAATATAATTTTTTTAAACTATTTGTTAATAATATTATTTTGCATGTTTTATGCTTCGGCAATTCTTATAAAAATTAAACGATTTCTTTAAGTGTTCTAAATAAAACAAGCATTTACAATAAATGCTTGCCATAGGTCATACTTACTTTTAAATATAATTTAAGCTAAAGTTAATTTTTTGTAAGATAAACATAAGTTATATTAAAAAAATTTCTTTCCTTGCCTGCCTTGTATACTAAACATACTTATATATGCTGTCTTTAAACTTATATTCTAGCTTACCTAGCTTAGAACAACTCTATATCTTTAAATTTAGCAATAAGTTTCCACACAAAACACTTCAATAACACAAAAACCTTGATCCAAACCAGCAAATTTTCAAAATTTTTTAACCAAAAAAAAAAGGCAAACCTATTTCCTAACTATTGAAAAATGCGCAAATCACAAAAAAGTGCAAAATTTTCCAAATTAAAACATTCGAAAATCAAACTTATAACAAAATAAAATTAATATAACAAAAAAAAAAAAAAACAAAACAAAAAAAAATACTCGAACGAAGTAGAAAAAATGCAATAATACATAAAATTGTACAATAATCTAGCGCGGATGAGGGATTCGATGGCACGTATCACACCAACATTGTGGTCAAACATAACGGCAGTTGTCTGTACGTGCCCCCTGGTATCTTCAAGAGCACATGCAAGATAGACATCACGTGGTTCCCATTTGATGACCAACATTGCGAAATGAAATTCGGTAGTTGGACTTACGATGGAAATCAGGTAAAGTGTTTTAATACAACACAGTACAGAACAGCTTTAGCTACAGTGAAGCTAGGCTATGCGACAACAAAAAAAAAAAAAACACCAAACACATAACCTCAAAAACTTAACATTTGATCATTATGCACTTGCTTAACACTAACACAAAAAACTTACAAACACTTAAACACACACACACACACACGCACGCTCAGCAAAGCCGCTTAAAAAAAAAAAAATTATGTGACGTCAGAGGGAGTTGACATATAGAACAGGTTATAGTAGTTGACAGTTGCTTCAGCAAGTCTCTCTTGGTACTTACGACGTCATCGTGTTCAGATTTGCTTACTTTTATGGTTTTCCAAACTCTATCTCTACCCAAAACTATCTTCAAGTTTATTTTTAATAACTATTCTCAGCGAACAATTCTTTGCGTTTTTGCGAATTACAAAACCAATTGATAAGAAATATGCCGTCAGAAGGCTAAACTGAAAGCTATAAGTGTATAGTTTAGAATGTTCAAACTAGGCTTGAACATTTTAAGCTAATACTATACATATGTAGAGATATGCCAGTGTTAGCAAATACAAAAAAAAAAAAACAAACCAAAAACTAAGCACTGCTTTTTGTCTGTTGTCAGTTAAGAATTTTTTTGCAAACTGACGCCACTCAAAAAGCAAAGCTCAAAGTCTCCAAAAATGGAATCATGTGTGAAACGTGTAGAATTTTTCGTCAGTCTACCGGGCTGACATTAAGAAAAATTTGCAGTTTCAACTATTTTGCATGTTAGCAGGCCAAACCACGCCCAAATCTAGCCAATAGTCAATAGTAAATTTTGGACGTACGTAAAGACTCTTAATGAAAGTCAAACAAAATACGTTAAATTTACAATGCTTTTTCTAACACGTATTTTGCACCAAAAATGCAATAAAAAACCCCAACCAATTGATTTAAAAACAAAATATATTTAAACAACAAAGCTCTCTTTTGCTCGCTCTCTCTCGTACACCTCGAACACATGCTCTCTTTGTATATAAATGTTGTTTCAATGTGGCTTGTAAACTCTCATATAAAAAAAAAAAAAAAAAATTGTACTAAATCTAAACTAAAATGCTAAAATATTCTTTCTCTCCAAATAATTAAAAAACAAAAAAAAAAACAACTACTAAAACTCAAAACAATGCCCAACCACCCAAAAAAAATAAAATATTTTTAAAAAAATTTGTTTGTTTGCAAACAAATTTTATGTGCATCTAAAAAAAAAAAACTTTTGAAAAAAAAATCAGTTGGATTTGGTTTTGAATTCCGAGGACGGAGGGGATCTTTCCGATTTCATAACAAATGGCGAGTGGTACTTGCTTGGTTAGTAAAAAAAGAACATCATGATCTTTATGCTTATTTCTCTAACTGTTTAAACGTTGTCATTTGTAAATGTTACTCATATATTTATCGATTAATTTATATAAGCTCATAAAATTAGCATTTTGCATGTAGAACTAGCTGCATTCTTTTTTTGGTCTCAAAACAATGCTTTATATAACTTATGTTTTGCGCAGTTAAAATTTTTATAATTTTTTTTAAATCGCTTGTATAGTTTTAAATATAATTGTATTTAAAGCAAAAACATTTGTTGTATATACGTGTGTGTAACGTGTAACTCTGTGTCATCACTTATCGTGTGCATTTCTAACTAATCGATAATTTTATCGTTCAGCCATGCCGGGAAAGAAGAATACCATAGTCTACGCTTGCTGCCCAGAACCATATGTCGATATCACCTTTACTATACAAATACGTCGACGCACATTGTATTATTTTTTCAATTTAATTGTGCCCTGCGTGCTAATATCATCGATGGCCCTCTTGGGCTTTACATTACCGCCGGATTCGGGCGAAAAACTAACACTAGGTGAGTATGCCAACTATTAGCTTATATATAAGTAACAAAAAAAATACAATTATTATATTCTATAAATTCTGACTACGTTCTTGTAAGTTTTACAGCGCATTATATATTGAACAATTTGGTAAATATTACGAAAAAGTGTCTAAAACCAAAACTTAGTTAGGTTCTAAAGTCTATGAAAAAAAAAGAAGTTTAGTCAGGTAACTGCAGCGGTAGCGAAATGAGGCTTAGCTGGATTTTAAGTACAACTATAACATAACTTGAAATATATATTGCTCTAATTAAAAAAATTCCCTTATGTATAATGAACGCTGCTTTTAAAGCTAGTACTAAAAATTTGCATGTTTTTTTTCTGAGTATAACTAAATAAAGTAAACTTAATCTAAGAGTGTTTCTTTTTTGCGTTAAGTTGGCAGGCCTAAGAGCAGTTGTCAAATCGAAGCGTAGGTACAGTCGAGTACAAAAGTTTCTTACTGTTATCGATTTCAGCGATTGTTAATTAATCCTTAAAATCGATTTAAGTTTATCGCGGTTATGCAACTTTTTATATAAAACCAAGCCATACGCGATGCGAATGATTGTACAACTTGGCTTTTTATCAAGAAAGTTGTACAATCGATTGCATCATGTGTGAGGTCGTTGTATGAAATTTTGTATAATTGTACACAAATCGAAAGGTTTTTATTTTCGATAGTATCTGGATTAGGTAAGAGCATACATCCATACATTACCCCAAAAAGTATGCTTCCAATTTCTCAAATTTGAAGGAGCTTGAATTTCTCCAATTTAGAAAAAGTTAAAGAGCTTCAAAAATTTGTAAAAATCGACCTGAAAAAGTGGCATCGCTTTTAAAATATGAACGTTTTAAAAATTGACTTGAAAATAGAGATGATGTGTCAAAATTTCCTTCAACCACACTGCTAGCTGTCCGTAGACCAACTATCTCATATAAAATGGAGTTAAAAACAGAGATGACGTGGTATCGATATTTCTTTCAGCCGACCTGCGGCTAAGCAGCTAGCTGTCTGCACGCCACACATCTCTTCCAAATATCAGTTGAAAACACAGATGACGTGGTGTCGAAAATTCTTTCAGCAGAACTTCATTTCAGCAGCTGTTTTGCAGCTGTTTGTCCTCAGTCTACATTTCTCTTAAAAATATACAAATATCTTTTCCAAATGTCAGTTGAAAACACAGATGACTAGGTGGCGCAAATTCTTTGAGCCGAACTTCTAGTCTACATATCTCTTAAAAATATACAAATATCTTTTCTAAATGTGAGTTGAAAACACAGATGATGTAACTTGATTTCTTTAAGCCGAAATTTGGTTCAGATATCTTCATTTATCTCTTATAAAAACTAGTGCCAAACACAGATGATGCTTTTTTGAGATTTCTAGCTGTCCGCAGACTAAATATATCATAAAAAATTTGTGTTAAAACGCAAATGATGTCGCATTATTAGTTCTTTCAGGCGCACTTCGGCTTAGATATCTTCAAATATCTCATATAAAATCAGATGATGTATCTAAATTTCTTTTAGATTGGCTCAGCAGTTAGCTATCCTTAGACCAAATATCTATTATAAAATTTAGTTAATAGCACAGATGATACTGTGACAAAATGTATTTAAAGTTTAAAAGCCAGCCACCTAACACTTTTGGTATCAATCTTTGTATGTGTATCAAGAAGAAAGATATCAGAAGAAAAGCACAGATTACGACGCTACTTAGAGCTATGACCTAACTTTTCTTCTTCGACCACCCTCTTAGCTCTGCCATAAACTTTACTGACAATGTGTTTCAAAAATTATTTTCAAGTCTAACTGCCATTGAAAGAAACACTCTAAACATGCTTATTAATACTTACGATTGTCCCAGTTAATGCAAAATTGAACCTTTAAATATACTAAAAAAAAAAAAAAAAAAAAAAAACTATATAATCCAACAAACTAAAAAAAATAAACTAGTTTTTTTATTGTAATTTATTTGAAAATCAAAAATCTGCTACATTAATGTTATAAAGTTGATTCTTTTTAAATAATTTGGGTTTTGAGTATTGCGTATTTTAAGTTGAATTTCTTTTTAAATTGTTTTATATTTATTGTATCTCTTATTCCAGGCGTAACTATACTACTATCATTAACAGTATTTCTAAACCTTGTTGCTGAGTCTATGCCGACAACGTCGGATGCTGTTCCTCTTATAGGTACACATACACGCTATTATTTAATCAAAAGTAACAAACAGTTAAAAAAAAAAAAAAAAAAATACTAACAGTACCAAAGAAAAGCCGTGCTGTGACTTAATGCTGTTTTTAGTTGTCATTAGTTTTACTACAGTAGTGCAATGAACTAAGAAAAAAATACCAAACAAAAAAATTAATACCAAAAAGTAACAAAACAACATGTTGTGTATGCCCAGCAGAAACTAACAACCATCACAAATAAATACCAATTATTTAGAACCAAAAAAAAAAAAACACATTTGTTGAGAATGAAAATCTTAAACTCTTATACTGTTTGCCAAATAGTTACTCTTAACTTCTGGACCTAATACTTAAAACCACAACAACATTTCAGTCAGCTCTTTTTATTATGAAACCTGAATAGTTAGAACTTCAAAGCCAAAAATACCAAAAAAAAAAAACACTACAAGTTTTTTCTGTCTCTCTCTCTCTCTCTCTCTGCTCGCTCACAAAACAATACACCAAGAACTTCCACTGCTCTCTGTCTAACTCTTCTAGTATGTCCAACAATGTAAAGTACTTGAATACAAAACAAAAAACAAAACCAAAACAGAGCAAGTTTTTTAGTATGTTTACTACTATTGCTAACAAACTAGTATTTATTTTACTCATATACTTTTTTAATACTATTTCTAATACTAACTGCAAAATATGTACCAAATAACTAAAACTACAGCTATTTCAACTGCTCAAGTAGACTTAAAGTCATTTAAATAAAAAAAAAATTCCACATTCGCGGCATATGCATTCTCTCGAAAAGCTCTGACATAATTGGTATTTGACTGCACACTAACAATACACACACATAAGCATCAACCAATTTTGAACTCACTGCCTCCAGCTCCTGGTCTTTCTATTTTTTCCAAAACCCCGCCCCGTCCCACATCCAGATACCTCCGCACCACAATCAAATTTCCACGACTTTTTCATTTCATTTTGCTGTTTGAATCGCGTATGTTGCCAAACTTCAACCAAACTAAGCTGTCTTAATTGGTTCTTGAGTTGTTGTTTCTGTCGGTTTGTTTGTTCGTTTGTTTCTCTCAGTGTGCTTCTAACTATTTAGCTGTTATTTGTTTTCGTTTTCAGTTGTTTAGCTCTTTTGTTTTATTATATATTCGTTAGCTTGACAAAATTGAATTAAAAACAAAACCAAAACTTAATATCTAAAAAAAAAACCCCCCTCTAACAATCTTCAGCCAGTCAGTGTTCATATTGTAAATAAGCCTGTAACTAGCATTGTATATCATAATCATGTTATAAGGCAGGTTCATACCACCATTTTGCCTGAATACTAATCATCAACTATATAACTTTAAAAACATAAAAGTATTAAAACCGCATCAAATTGTAGACAAAATGCAATTAAATAGCTTACTGTATATAGCATAATATGAAAAATCCAACGAACAACCTTTTTTCGCTACCAAAGAAAAACAAACTACTACATAAAAATAAACAACATGGTCAACAGATGAGCCAAACAATTATTTTTTATACACAGCTATAGACAGTAAAAGAAAAATACTCGAAACGAATATTGAAAAGCAAAGATAAAAAATGCTATTTACATCGGAAATATGAGATTGAGCAAGATACAGCTGCAGTCAATAAAATATGTACAAAAAAATTTATTTATAGCTTTATTGCTATTTTTTCAACGCTGCCATTTTTACTTCCACTTTAACAGCTGTTTAACAGCTGACTTGTTTGCTCAATTGACAATAACTAAAGTAATCTTTCAAAAAAACAGCTGTTAAACAGCTGATTCGTGCGCTCATGTGAGCTACAATAAACTCAGTGATCAAAAATTATTAATAATTTTGTAAACATTTTAAATATTAAACTAAATAGTATTCGTGTTTCTTATGTTAGTTCTTTTATGACCAAAAATAATTGCAATTAGTATAGCTGACAAAGCAGATTCCTAGTTATTAAAAACGTCATTTAAGCTTGACCTCGAAAAGTACAGCAGTACGACAAAAATGATTATTTTGACAAAATTTAAAAAAAAAATGATTTTCTGAGTTATTTTCAAAAAAGATGGGATTTGCTTGCAAAACATCAAATATAGCATCACAAACTAAAAAACTAAAAAAATGGCGTACGTTAAATGGCAGACGACTTTGGGATACCCTGTACTACCACATTGCAATTAAGTCCGACATATTGCTAAGACCTCCAAAAGATATTTCATTCGGCAAATTTGGCTACGATATTTTCATAAACAAATAGAAATCAGTCGAATTTCGGTCGATCGGTCCTATAGGGGGGACAATATGATATAGTCAACCGATTTTGATCAAATTTGGTACAGTGCTTGGGAACTCTAAAAAACTTTCGAGTGCCAAATTTGGTTATGATATCTTCATAAACAAACGAATTATCCATCTACAACTTTTGTTTTTTTTCGACGTCCTCTGAAACACGCCTATGGGGGTTATGTCTCCTGACATAATAACGCATCTAATCTGAAAATTTTGGTCGCTCTAGCTCTTACCATCTCTGAGATCTAGGCGTTCATACGGACGGACAGACAGGCGGACAGACGGACATGGGTATATCGACTTCTCTAGTCACCTTGATCATACTTTAGGTAACTTTGGGAGGTCTCCGACGTTTCCTTCTGTATGTAACATACATTTTCGGCTTGCACAAACACAATATACAATTTGTACCATACGGTACAGGGTATAACAATGCGCGTTCCGGATTCAATTACACTAGTCGACGATGAAAAATCTCCAGAGATGAGACTTATATTTTATGTTAGGGTAATGTTTCAGCGTTAAAAAACCGTTTTTTTTTTTATCCTCCCATAGCTTGTTTTTTTTTTATGACTATTTTAGTGAAAAATGCCATTTTTCAAAATACGGTTGCACATATGAGGTCATAAAAACTGAACTAATTCGAATTTTTTCATTATTATTTTTTTTTTTCAAAAGTAGAGAGCACTACCTTTCCAAAATGCCCCAAATCATAAAAATTGGAGACCTTCAGAAAAAACTACAGCCGAAAGAGTGTGCCCAAAACCCCAAAAAACACAACATTTTGGTGACTTTTTGCACGAATATCGCTATTTCTTTCAGAAAAACTCTTAGACACTTGAAAAGTTAGCTATTTTATGTTATTGGTCATGATATGTAGATGCGATTTCTGTATAGTGTCGATTTTTTATGATACAAAATGACTGATTTATTCAATTTTTAGTAAAAATGAAAAAAATACAATTTTTTTCGATAGAATTTTTTTTTGTCACTTTCAACTGCATTTAAGCTCTTAAAAGTGGTTGATTTTTCTATTTTGGGAACTTTTACATAAAGTAGTAGTCATAATCTTTCGAATAAGTCCTTTTTCATGTAATTCGGACTATCCACTGAACACCAGCAGTTGAAGGAATCATCATGAGTACACGAAACCTCATGATTTCAACAAAAAATATACGAATTTTTCTTTATAATGGTGCTTGCGTTGACAATAATTGGCATTATTGTTTGGATACATTGGAGTAATCTGCTACACCTTCAATTATAATGATTCCTTAATAAAAACACAAACAAAACTCTCAAATTTAAAACTAAAATCCAACATAAAATGCAAACGGCTTTGATCATCAATTTTTTGGTTCAGTTTCTATGGCCCTTTGCTTACATTTATATCATATTGTTCTTATCCAATATCTCCTAATGCTTTAATAAAACAATAATTACTGATAATAATACTTTTTATTATATATAAAGCTAAGAAATCAACCCATCTTTGGACAAAAATTGTTACTTAAAGTGCATTTCTTTTTTTTCTTTTGAGATTCCTATCTGATTCTGGAACTAAAAACCAGCAATATTCACCCAAAATTTTCTGTGTGACAAGTTCTCTAAACTGACCCTCCATACTTATAATGTCTCAATGAAATCTTTTACCTTGTTGGTCGCTCATCGTACCTAAATTTTCAGAAAAAATGTGAAAATGTGATTTTAAATGATGCATTTTTAGACTCAATGTCGAGCCAATTTTTTCATACCTATAAAGCATTTCAATAATTTACTTAGCATTCGGGCTTTTCATCTTTCTAAGAAATTTTCTGCAACTTCTTCGAAGGAATTACACGCATACAGTTGATCAGGTGGTAATGTTCTTCAAAATTCGTTACTTTTCATTGCTTTACGAATTTGAGGATCTACGAATATTCCTTTCTTAACTTACAGTTTGCCTTACTTGGGGTCCCATGTTCTAAGTGAGCGATTGCCATATCGTTTCTATTTTTTCCAATTGCCTTAAGTCTGCTTGTTTCAAGGCAAGCACCATTATATACAAATAATTCGTATATTTTTGTTGAAATCATGAGGTTTCGTGTACTCATGATGATTCCTTCAACTGCTGGTGTTCAGTGGATAGTCCGAATTACATGAAAAAGGACTTATTCAAAAGATAATGACTACTACTTTATGTAAAAGTTCCCAATATAGAAAAATCAACCACTTTTAAGAGCTTAAATGCAGTTGAAAGTGACAAAAAAAAATTCTATCGAAAAAAATTGTATTTTTTTCATTTTTACTAAAAATTGAATAAATCAGTCATTTTGTATCATAAAAAATCGACACTATACAGAAATCGCATCTACATATCATGACCAATAACATAAAATAGCTAACTTTTCAAGTGTCTAAGAGTTTTTCTGAAAGAAATAGCGATATTCGTGCAAAAAGTCACCAAAATGTTGTGTTTTTTGGGGTTTTGGGCACACTCTTTCGGCTGTTGTTTTTTCTGAAGGTCTCCAATTTTTATGATTTGGGGCATTTTGGAAAGGTAGTGCTCTCTACTTTTGAAAAAAAAAATAATAATGAAAAAATTCGAATTAGTTCAGTTTTTATGACCTCATATGTGCAACCGTATTTTGAAAAATGGCATTTTTCACTAAAATAGTCATAAAAAAAAAACAAGCTATGGGAGGATAAAAAAAAAAACGGTTTTTTAACGCTGAAACATTACCCTAACATAAAATATAAGTCTCATCTCTGGAGAAAAAAAAAGTGTTAAATTTGTCGACTAGTGTTATCAGCTTATATTGTAGCCAAAGCCAATTAAGTACCAATTTCTCTTAAATTTAGAAGAGATAAAGAAAAATCTAGCTACATTTCCAATT